>OX383960.1:1370000-2740000 GCA_947532105.1 Athrips mouffetella | reverse complement strand
CTGAGTGTAAGAATCAGGCGATTCGAAAACGAAATAGCAATTTGAGGGGAAAATATTTGTTTTATTGATTTATTTTCTTCACTGGTTTGGAAAATCTACGTTTTTGGTTTGGTGAAGTACTCACATGAGTTTTCAGTCTACTTGCTACGTACACTCAACAACACATCAGTAGAAACACTTTTGGACCTTATGGCGTGGTAATAAAGTTGAAAAAGTTTCTACCGACGTGCGGTTGACCGTACCTATACAAGGTGTAACAGAAAGGGTAAATCACCCCTAAAGGATGTGATTCTGCCCATGAAACTGAACAACTTTTTTTGAGGAACATAGGTCCAAAAAAGAATACATTTTTTTAACCTACCATATAAAATGCGCAAGCAGCTGATTCAGTTTCCTTGAAAGGCCAAAACTTTTTTTTGTATTTCGACCTAAGTTTACGCTGACTATTGTTTAAAACCAACAGGGTTTTAATAAATTTGTATAAATCGTATTAATAGAGCTAATTAATTGCAACAGGATAAGGAATCAGCCCTAATATATAATATCATAAGTTGACCGATCCAATTAGTATTCAAGAAACTCATTTTTTTCTATTTTCTTAAGGTCGTAGAACACAAGTAGTTGCATGCACTGTATAAAAATATGTATAAAACTCATCTATTATTATTAATCAACCTTTTAACTGTACTTATTGTAAATATAAATAAAACTTGTGTATATAACTGTACTGCTGAAAATATTTCTTGCCAAATCTATGTTACTTACATTTCAATCTCACATACATAATATTTAATTCTTTTCTATAAATAATCATTAGGGATCGAAAGATACAGCCTTTTTTAGGCAGGGCAGTCAGACAGGCTTACAGACGGATGGCATAGACAAATGTATTTTTTTTTGTATCAGTGTGTATTTTGTGCCTTCAAAGACATATAATCTTTATTTTTGAATTTGGTATACAAGTCTCATGAGGCCAAAAATAAGTCGTTACAGTTTTTGGCCGCCATCTTAAATATTGTCATTATGTTATTTAGGTAACAAGCTCATATAAATTCAGCAGGGTCGTATTTGTTATTTGTACAAAAAGATTGCAATAATCTATTCAATCAAGTAAACAGCTGCGAATATACAAGGTCGTATAACATTGGCCTTGAACCCTGACCGCCATTGGCCTACTCAAATCGGTAGGTTAAAACGATCACTGTAAATTTTTTACCCTTCACAAAAAAAATAACTTTTAAAAAGAATAAAACTGAACTTGTATCAATACTTCCACAGACCTTCTCACTATTTAAACGCACATTGTAAAAATAAATTTTAATGGTACCGTCGCGTTGAAAAGCCATACAGCTAGTGGTTATTGCCATTGTTAGCCCATAACTCTATGAAATGTCTTCAGATAAAAATATGTTACGGCTAATGTATTCCTCCTCACGTTCCTCATTATTAAACAAGTTAGTCGAGAGGTGTACAAAAGATAGATTCCTAAACTAATTAATGCCAGTATGATACCTAAGAAAATATGATTGTGCAGTTTTTAATGTCATTGAATAAAAAAACTTTATCATTTTAGCTTTTAAGTATGAAATCCGATGTAACCAACAGGATGCTTGCAGGATGCTCTAAATCTGATCTCCTTTTTTCTGCTTAGGTCCCAAACTACTAAACACCTAAATAATTGTAAATTAAATATATTAGCGCTTGTTTGGAAGTCGCAATTCGAGCTTTCTAGCTCTCCATATTGTCTAAGACTGTCCTCAGTCTTTGACAAAATGGGACAACATAGAGACATGGTTAAAAGAAGAGAGGAACTTTTGTGCATAACATTAATAATTTTTAGCTGACCTTTTGAACGCGACTGTACTTTTATCTTTATAGTGTAAATATAAAAAATGTAAATAAAATGTTTAAAATTATATAAGAAATTGTTGCTTTGGTGTAACTATAAGTTGCAATAAATATGAGGTTTAAAGCAATGTGATTTTGTGAAGTTAAGTTGTTCTAATATATAATAAGGTGATGTATATTGTCGTCAAGAGTGTTGGCCATCTCAATAAAAGTTTTAAGAAATAAAAATATGTTTTTCCATTTATTCGTAACCTTTACTATTACTAAGCTTACGTAGGAACTTATAGGTGTAGGACTATTTTCAAACCGTTATAATCACTTAACATCCCACGTAACGTCCACTACAGGACAGGGAGCTCCCTCCAGAACTCCAAGAAAAAACGCGTGATACTTTGCCAGCCGCAACGCTTACAAGCGTGGTGACTATGGTGAATCCCCAGCCATAGCCACCACGCTTATGAGCGTTGCTGCTGACGACTGCTGTTGTTGGTGACGCAGTATGTAAGATGGTACGATGCTCAGAAAGATGCTGCTGCCCATCATCCGGTTCAAAACCTCTTACGACACCCACGGGTAGTTAAGGGTCGGTACTATGCTTTGCCGCACTACGCGTCTCTAGGTGCTTTTTTTTTACAAAACATGGTGTTAGTATAATGGCGGTTTGCCTAACGTATAATAGAAACATAACTGCCTTGCGACTTTGTACGCATAGAACCGTTTTCGTCTAACAAAATACTATACAAATAATCCTCCTCAGTTTATCCCGATTAAGTCAGTTTCTGGGAAAAATTTCCTTTTTAGGCCGGAATTACACATAAAAGGCATTGGGTGTGGGGCAATATTCGGGTGTGGCGCAGGCACTGCACGGGCGTGGTACGGATACGTCACGTTCGCAGATGTATTTTTAAAGGATGTCACAAAAAGGGTTTACCAACCCAAGGATGCCCATGGAACTGGATAAATTTCTCTAAGGAACATAGGTCGATATACGAAAAAATTTTTTGACCACCAATAGAAACTGAATCAGCTGATAGCTCATTTTGTATCGAAAGTAAATTTTTTTTTTCGTATTTCAACCTATGTTCCTCAGGGCAATTAGTCCAGTTACATAGGCAGAATCACATCATTCAGGGTTGATATACCCTTTCTGTTACACCTTGTAGAAAAGGCGTAAAGCGTACACAACGTCGCTTGGGTACGTTTTATATGTACGAGTTTTAAAGTGGCACCACGCCATCTCCTCGCCTGGCCCTCGCCCTTGTCGGACACCTCTTAAATGTTGTTCAGGCCTTATGCTCTAAATTCAATGAATTTGAGGCTTGTTTGATATATTAAGATATCGCTTCGATAAAAAAATATTGATTATTTTTACTGCTTAAATATTTTGGATCTCCTCATTTTTGATTCGTTCAGAGACTCCTAGCATAGGCCCTATCCATATCCCTTTGGGAGGAGATCCGCAGAAGAACTAAAGTAACTGACATAGCCCTAAAAATCGTAAAAATAAAGTGATAGTGGAAAGGACACATCGCAAGACGAACCGATGGCCGATGGGGCGTAAGGGTTCTAGAGTGGCGACCACTTACCGGAAGACGAAGCGAAGGCAGCCCCCACAAAGTTGACCGACTATCTGGTCAAGGCCGCGGGAAGCCGATGGATGCGAGCAGCGCAGGACCGGTCGTCACGGAGATCTTTAGGGGAGGCCAATGTCCAGCAGTGGACGTCTTTTGGTATATGGTCTTTTGGTATTTGCTGATATGGTGATAAAATATTTAAGTAGTTAATAGGCTATGTATTCAAAGGTTTTATAATTATTTTATTATAATGACTTGTTTAACATGGTTTAAGAGACAGATTTCCGAAAACTGAATGGACATGATCAGTCAACGAAACTGAACACCTTTCAATCAATGAAACTTTCAGAAAATTAAAACTACAATCGGCCTTTCCATACAATCTGTCCAATCAAGTTTACAATTTTGTATGGAGATACAGATTCTTTTTTTCATTAACTGAAAGATTCACTCTCTCGAAGTTGTTCAGTTTTGTTCACTGATCATGCCCTTTCAGTTTTCGGAATGCTGCCTCTTACACCATGTTTAATGTTTATAGCCGTCACATAATATGAAGTAACTTAATTCCACAATTTATCATTAACGAGGTCGTACATTCGTGCCAACATAGGCTCGTGCCAAAAGACATATGAGACTTTCAAGATTTTCAAGCAATTTAATAGTTCTGGAGCATTAACCGTTAAGAATCGGACAAAGAAAGGGAGAAAATATTACGTTTGTAAAGCATATGAAAGAGAAAGATGATGTAAAGAGATATTTCTTATGTTACGATTTGTAGCACACTGCTACGGCGTAGAGAGTGTGTAGACCAAAGAAATTTGACCTCATAAGCAAGGAGGTTTTTGTTCTGAGGTGTAGACTATTGCTACAATAGATAAGGACATTCTCAGCAAAACTTTATTTTGTCATTTAAGCGACATAAAAAAAATACTACAAAAAGTTAGACATCTGTTGAACACTTGATTAAAAAAATCGTACCAAATAACTCTATGTCTTTGATGCGCAGAAGTCTCAAATGATTTATTTTCTTATAACTTGATTTCTGCGCATCAACTGACATAGCCAGTCATTTTGTACGCATTTTTTTAATCAAGTGTTCAACAGATGTCTAACTTTTTTGTAGTAAGACACTGTTTAAGCGTGGTTTAAGCGCATATTGTCAAAAGGTTCTTCTTTCCTTCGATTCTTCACGCGGGTTCTCTTCCCTCCGAGTCTTTAGGTAGGGTCTTCTTCCCTCCAAGTCCTTGCGCAGGGTCCTCTTTCCTTCAAGTCTTCATGCTTAGTCTTCTTTTCTCATGGACCCTCCATTCTTTCTCAAAGTCTTCGTGCGAAGTTCTCTTTCTTATAAATCTTTACACGCACAGGCTCTGAGTCTTCCCATAAGATCTACTTCGCTCCGAGTCTTCAAGCAGGGTCTCAGAGACCTCATGTACTCGTATGGTATCTTCCTTCTAAATTCTTATCCAGGGTCCTCCTCTGAGGTTTCTCACGGTCTTCTAGCTGGTTCCTTTTCCCTCTGAGTCCTCACGCAGGGTTCACTTTAAACTCACTCATCTATCGCGAATACTTATTTCAAATAGTTGGTTAAGTAGGCCAGTAGCAAACCCGACTTATCCTGTCGTTGGAGTTGTGGAGACGCCAAATGGCCCTTTGAATGTTTTAAACTTGTGTTTTAACCCGTTTAATTTTAAATTTGATTGGCACAATAAATCTGTCAGTTAAAAAAAGAAACCTTCCGCCAAATTTCTACTAAGTTATTTACTGTATTTTTAGAACTAGCAGGATTTCGAATCGACAAAATTGATTTTTGATTTCTGTGGTGTTCAAAACCTCAGAAAATCTTTGTTGTCAAATCTGGTCCAGTTTAAGTTCTAACCCTAAGACGGAGAGCCAAATTCTGAATTTTGTCCTAGTCTATTACGGCTTAACGATCGTTCTTCTGAACAAGCACACACAAGAAACACATTGTTTAACGCCAGCTCATAATAAGACAGTACTGCAGTGGTTATTGTATACATTCTTTATTGCACAAAATATTTACAGAATAACATGACTAAAGAACACAAAGGCGGGCTTATCTCTAATGATTTTTTTTTCAGGCAACCGAAGGCAGTGAGACAGTTGTATAAGTAGGAGAACAATAATGCAGAATAGTTAAAAAATAATAATATCATATTTTTACATAGTAAATACCTTATCATATACCTTTTTACCGTTTCTTTTAAGCTGCCATAGCGCGATCCCAAAATGGTAGTAGACTCGCTCTATTTATATTGTATTCTGCAATGTTTTGCATGTTATAGCAACCCACACCGGTGTTTGTAAATGTTGCAAACAGATTCAAACAGTTTGGTTTTGTCTCCAAATGTTAATAAATGTTTTGTTTGTAAATGTTTACAGACGTTCGTCAACTGTTAGGAACAGTTTTGTTTATAAACGTTTCTACAATCCTAATGTTTCTGATTTTTTCTGAAACGTTCCTAAACGTTGGGAAACGTTTCCTAACGTTTTTAAACATTTCCACTATTCCTCCCACACCAGATGTTTATAATTGTTTGGAAACGTTTCTAAACACCGGTGTGGGAGCACGTGTCAGCTGAGATAGTACAGATTTTGCAGGAGCAGCTTCCAGACACATTCGCGTCCTAGCTTACATAATAGACCTTCGAGAGTTTTAACAAGGTTCACAACGAATTTATTCTATTAAAAAGAAAGTCATTGCAGAAAAAACTACATTAAAAATGCATCACGCATAAACTGTGCCGGTAACGAGGCGCAGAGCAGGACAGAAACATTTCTGCGTTGTCTGCGATGCTTCATCAGCGTCGCAGGTTACGCATACCCTAAGTATTCTGCAAACAATCTCATAACATCCCATGATACGTCTACTGCAGTCCCTCCAGAACTCCAGCAAAAACGCGTGAACGCTTGTGTGCTTTGCGGCTGGCGACCGCTGTTGATGGTGACCGCAGTATGTAAGATGGTACGATGCACAGAAAGATGCTGTTGCCCATCCTCCGATGTATAAGCCCTTAGTCGCCTCTTACGACACCCACGGGTAGAGATGGGTTGGTATTATTCTTTGACACCACACGAGCAAACAATCGACGCTGAAAAAAAAAATTTTTTTAATTGGTAAAATAGTAACTGGTACTAATTAAAAACCTTTCGTATGGTGATAAAACAACAACAATAATAATAACATAAGTTTATTGAAACCAAAAGTAACTTAATCTACAAGATTTTGTCTTTAAGTACTAAACTAGTATATTTATTTAATTTTGTCTTTGACATACTCGATGAAAGTAAAAAAATATACTTTCACTTTATTTTTTTACGAGCTTGATTCACTCACGATAGGCTTTCACTTATGTGCTGACCCTTAAAAACTGGGGTTCCATTATTCATGACACGTTTTTTGGCCTTTACACCGACTTTACACAGATACGGACAGGTCCTGACAAAGTTGCTGAAAATTATTGGTTTCATTTTGAATTTCATATAAATTGTTCGTGCTAGATTGACTTTTAATATATAGCAATGAAAACGGGTCGCTAGATTTTTGCCATACATGTTCACACAATGATGGGCTCTAACTTATCGCGAATATTTTATCCAAATCGAATAACAATATAAATCTAATTAGTCAGATCTTTAGATAAGAACTTCGTTAACAAATTTCTCGCAGACCACACCTGCTGCCGGACTCCGAAGTGAAACTACGATAATATCGCGCCGATAATTAGTCTATGGTTCGGCCTTTGACAAAGAAATTCCCATACAAAGTAAATTTCCGAACGTAGCTGTTGTTGTCAATCTGATAATATCGGACCTATCGGTCAGTACGTCACTCAGAATAAAAAGCACGACTTGTCGTCAAATTCCCATATATTTTCTGACATCAAATATTTGAAATGACGTTGAGTTGATCTAAAAATTTAGGATGTACATGTTACAGTCAAAACTCATAGCCAGTCAAAACAACTTTTGACTGCAAAAATCAGTCAATAATGGTTTTGACCGACGTTTGACCGACGAAATTTTGGCAGTTAAAAGTGATTTTTCGCTGTCTACCTGGCACGAGGATGGATCCAACGTGCGGTGTGGGGTGCGGGAGGCGCGACTTCGGCCCTCTATAAAACTCGTTGCAACTCCGGCGCACCGCATTCTATCAACCTTCAATCGCTCATATTGACGCCAACCTTACAAAGGCAAAAACACGCGTTAATTTTATGAAGTCCTTCAATATACTTCGTTTTAACATATTACCATTTATATTGACGATTACTTTGAGCCCATCATTGTATGAAAATGCACGGCGGAACGCTACCGACCCGTTTTCTTTGCTCTTCAGTGTAGACCTCCCCAGTTTGGTTAGGGCATTGCAGGATGAATCACCTGGTTGCCCGAAAAGTTAGATGATTCCGTGCTTCGGAAGGCACGAAAAGCCGTTGGTCCCGACTACTATCTACGGATGTAGTCGTTAATGAGCCATGTCAGAGGCCTTTGGCGGCTCAACAACTCTGACACCAGGGTTTGTGAGGTCGGTCATCGACCTTGCAACCCACACGATATGATGATGATGATGAGTGTAGTTTAAATCCATTTGTTACGTTTCCACGGTCAAACTAATTTGATGTTCTGTATACAGGGTGTAAGAGACAAATCTCCGGAAACTAAACTAAATCACTCAACGTTGCTAACTAACTTTCAGTAGATAAAAGTCACAGAAAATGATAAAAATAATTGGCCTCCCCATACGAATTAACCTTTTTGCAATTTTGTATGGAAAGGCACACTTTTTTTATTTTCTTTCCTTCCTTTTTTTAGATTTATTCAGTTACTTTGACTAAAACCTGTGCCTTGAAGGAAATTAAAGTACCGGGATCTAAATGTCGAAATCTCGTCTGTGCATTTGCTAATGTGTCGTGAGCCCTCCACCCTGCCGCATCGCACACCACGGCTTTCCAGAGAACTATTCGTCGAGTGACCGCTTGCCCATGCGCATCGTGAATATTTGAGAGTGGCTTTTCCATCGCTTTATATGGACTATCTTCCGTTGAGCGTTCATAAGAACTTTCTGATAACCGATAAAAACACTGTGCTGTAATTGTGGCGTCATTTTATCCAACCAAATCCAGCTGGACTCATCATCTGGAGCAGTCTTCACGTGGCCATTGGTGGCTGACCAGGTGAGATTTTGATTTTACCATCTAGGTACTATAACGAACCTATAAGGCTCGTGGGGGCAGTATTGCTCAGTCGACTATAATATTTAAAAAATTGGCTACTTGCGTTGTTCCTATCGGTAGATTCCCTCATCAATTATACACCAGTCTCCATTTAAACGAATATCAAGTTTATTTCATTGGAAAACATTAAGAACACTGCTGAAAACACAAAAGGCTATACATCAGCCGATCAAAACGCAAATCAATTAGTAAAACCAGAACGCTATATAGAGAAACGCGAGTACACATCAAACGAGTTACCACGTTCGTAGACGCAAAACGAATGAATCGTGGCGTGTTCGATGAAGGGAGTTCAAACGTTTTCTTATATTTCTGGACCATATGTCCATTCGACAAAAAAATCACCGCGGAGAATGTATAGCAGAAGCGATGTATCATTACAGTACTGTTCTTTCATACACACCTTTTATAGGTTTGTCATCTAATTATCAGCGTTTATTTAAATATGTTACTCGAACCATAAAAAATTACAACTTTTACTATGAATTCAACATCCCATGGAAATTATCATAACATCCCATGAAACGTCCACTACAGAACAAGGAGTTCCCTCTAGAACTCTAGCAAAAACACGGGGTACTATGAAAGGGATTTACCATAGTCACCACGCTTGTAAGCGTTGCGGCTGGCGACCACTGTTGTTGGTGACCGCAGTATGTAAAATGGTACAGTCAACTTTCGATTTACCTGACTCCCCTTGTATGTAACTTTGCAATTTAACTGCACGTACAAGGGGTCAGGTAAATCAAGAGTTGACTGTACGATACACAGACAGATGCTGCTGCCAATCCTCCGGTACATAAAGCCCTTATTCGTCTCTTACGACACCCACGGGTAGAGATAGTTTGGTACTATTGTTTGCCGATACCACATTAAAATTGTATCAGGTTTTCATGGGACGTAATTTCGTCCAATGTTATTTTATGGTTCCAGTAACATACCGAACGGAGTTAATTAGGAATCACCCTATATATAATGAACATGCCGACCTAAATGTGTGAATAGGTAATTGGCTACAGCCCATGTAATTTATGTAAACACACCTTAGAAAAAAATCACTTTAGGTACAGAAAAGTACATCTATTAGTCTACTGAGAAGAAAATTTCAAATTTTCACAACCACGGGCAGGATTCGAGCCTGCGTCTTCTCCCTCAATACCGGAGACGCTTTACCAACTAGGCTACTGTGGTCCTGCCTGATGTTGTAAAATCTGCAACCTCTCTCAAGCCGAAAACTGGTAACACTTCGTATAATTGAAAATGATGATTAACTATAGAGGAAGGAAACAATCCTCTATGATTAAACGTAGTGTTACCAATTTTCGACTTGAATTCTATTTGCAATAATAGACTAATTGAGCTGGTACAGCTAATGCTTACTAGGTGGCAGCACTAACACAAAGTTGTAATGCGTATAGAGGTCGCAGATTTCACAAAATCATGCAGGACCACAGTATCCTAGTTGGTAAAGCGTCTCCGGTACTGACAAAGAAGACGCAAGTTCAAATCCTGCCTGTGGTTGTGAAACGATTTTCTACTTTGCATATTTATCCGAACACAGGAAGTGTTAAAATAAATTCATTTACCTCTATTATTACTGTACGTTTCTGGATTTTAGTTAACATAATAAATTTCTTGTACAAACAAAAAACGTTTTTGCTTCTGTATATATAAGGATCAAAAAGGCCCAAGATTAATTTGCCTTAGCAAACACCTGAGTTTCCGCTTCAACATTAAAAACCCTTTCTCCTTCAAAAATCCAATTCTGAACCAATCCAATTTAATTTTCATTACAAGTTCTATCGTACAGAACGCGGAATGCCCAAAAACAATTAGTTAGCGTCGACAAAAGAAAAAGGGACTAAATTTTTAATTATAAAAGTTTGCAAGAGTAAAAACCATTCGGTCAATGTCCTTTCCGGGCTTAGGCTGTGTTTGTGACATCAGATGGTGCAAGCGACAAGAAATGTACCACCACCACCTGTGAGATATTGTTCGATAGTTAAATGAAACCCTCAAGTGTACTCTGTTTAAATTCCCCTTTATTACTAATCTAATTGATCTTATATACTAACTTATACGTGCGTCTACATGACGTCACGCTACGTTTCCTACGTGATTCTATTTAGGAAGGGAACTACGTGATGATATGTGATTACCATATCACACCTCCCCTGAAAAGGATAGGCTTCCCTCCCCTGAAAAGAGAATCCTAGGGACCAACTTTTTATAATTCATTAAATCTACTGTTACATTTTTCTAAATTTCGATAACTTTACAATCATAAACAAGATATATAATATATATTACTTTACATCATGATACAATCCAAAAAAATATATCTTAAATTACGTACCAAACGCATTTATGCGCTCTCAACCATTCAAAATTGAACTGCAATACTTTATAATACTTATTAAATTTGACTTCTGTAACTACTGTAAGTATACAACTTCCTTTAATATGGATTTTTCTTTTTTTTTTTTTTTTTCTAAAGAAAAATTAAGCAAATCACTACATAATATGTTTCCATTAAGTATTTCCACTTTTGTACATTCATCTTTATTTAACTTGGAAGAAAATAAAAAAAACCCGTATCTTTAACATTAATGACAATCTTAAAAATATTTTGGTCAAGTGAATCAAGACAATACCAAACAAACTTAATCTAATTATTACTAAAAAAATCCAGTAAGTTAATTACTATTCAAATTAATATCATGAATTTATTGGAACTTAATAACCAATCTGTATACTGAAAATTAATATTTCTATAAATTCATGACGCTATATTTTAACAATTGTTGGCTATATGCGTTATGTATAGTCAAAGTATTATTTCAATAATTTGTTATAGTTAACCGATGATGTAACGAACGGTCATACTAGAAAATTTAATTAAAAAACATTATTCTTGATACTCATATTCATACCATTGGGTAATATAACATTATAATATTTTATCCAATTATTAAAAAAAATTTCGTATCAGACTTTCAGGGAAAAAACTCTATTCAAAACATAATATTCACTTAGAAAATTCGTGATCAGAACATAGCATTTATGTTTACCCTTTACCACACTACATGAAATGCATGAGTTATCATATTCTTATTTTTCCTCATTACCGGTTAAGGTCATTCATTACCTTTTAATAACGCATTTCGCGCTTAGTCAGACTCATAAACATTTTATAATGGTCTGTAACTAAATACCTAGGCCTGCTGCGTCTCGGCGCGCCTTCAGAACTTCAGATACTAGTCATTCCCATATAACTAATTTCCCGGGTTGGCCAGCCCGTAATTACCATAATCGGTAGCACAATATTTTGGCACTTTCTACCGACCTGTCGCGACATAATACTGAGTTCCACTGAACTTCATTATAACATAAATAGTATAAGGTCATATTTTAAGACATCTAACTGGATGTCTCCAACATCTTCAAAATGAAGGATCTGAAACCTTATCGTGCCTTTTCCCCCTATCGCTACTTTGCAGACAATGGGTTTGTCACATATTGCATTAAATAATGCTTACTTATCCTAATCATTCCTTCCTAACTATTATGCTCAAACTAATCATTCAGCTAATAGCACATCAACTCTTGGGTGATCAATCCAATCGTATTACGATACATTATTAACATAAGATTTTCCAACGTTCATAATTTTCCTAGAAAAATAGACTTTCCTTTCTATCCCAATCCTATTTCAACTTGCACTTACAAGGACCATCTGGCTGCAATATCAGTAAGTTGACGTACCTAGTTGAATTAACATAACATCAATCCAAAATGATTTTTAATACGCACCCACTCCATCGCCTATCTTCTCCTAACTATACTCGTCCGTGAGATTTTGAGACTTTATCAAGAAACACTACCAAAATCGTTTCATCGATATTCTGTTCAAATATACTTCCATTCTAAAATACTTTTTGTAAATGGGAAATAGCGTAGACCCATACTGAACAACATATTTTATTCCACTATTCGTAACTTGAAAATAGACAGAATGCATGAGATGACACATCTCTGCTACCATATTTTTAAATATTCTCTCGGAATAGGAATACTCCACAAAAAAATTCAAACATATCATCACGTCTGCCCGTCCGTATGAATGTATTATCAATTTGATCTAAATTTGAAAAACAAATACACTCGCATCACGTGCAGTGCATAATACAAAACAACAAATTGTACGTCAGCATTTAAAACTACTGAAATATAGCCACATTCCACGATGTGCTAGAATCTGCACAGTTTGCAAAACAATAATTCAAAGTCAATCAAGTTATGATGTAATAATTAGTTGTAACATTTGATTACAACTCCACTGCGATATCTAGAACTCTGTTATTTTATTAGTATTTCCTTATTATTTTACCCCCAGCGTCACAAATAGCTTAATATTAGTAAATCATTATCCTAATATAACATAATCGTAAACACCCCGAATAAAAAAACCCTTAATTATTAATTAATAAAAATACCTCAACAACCAGCATATTATAGCGTTAAATATTTCGTGAACAATGTACAATATCGTTGATTCTAAGCATGATTACGCTTCAGGCATGCTTGCGCGTGACGTAATCACGTTGAAATGCAAAACGAAAAGAAATCGAAACGAAACCAAAACGCAACGCACGTAACGCGCGCTCTATTTAACACTTCGTTTGTTTACTTCCATTAACTGGTTATATGCATTCTAATTTTTACTAAAAATTTAAGAATTTGTGTGGTGAATTTTCCTTTAATGAAGATATTGTTTAAAATTTTATGACAGTTATTTAAAAAAAAAAAAAATTGATATTTCCGTTCGTATCTTCAGCATCTTTTATTCGTTTTAATATATAGACGCTATTAATTTGATAACCTTTCTAATGTTATTTGAACTACAATACATGAATGCTGAAAACCAGGTATTGCTGAGCTAAGATCTTGTTAACACCTACTTAATTTTAATATACCTGTGTGAATAAAAATAACCTGAAATTGATTAATAGAACTTAGCATTCTTAAAAGATAAAAAATTAACCACTCAAAACAAAAGATAGATTATTATGACTAAAAAAAAACAACCAACTAGGTATTTAGGTTATGTAAAATAAACAAATTAATAATACCCAAAATTGAGGACTGCTATCTTCCAAACGCTTCCTCCGGGGTTGAACTTGTTGCTGTCCAGAAAGCTCTTCGTGCTCTTCACTCATGCAGATAGGACCTGTACGTTGCACTTGCCATCCTGTCGCTCCCCGCCGACAGCTCTTGATAACCATTGCGCTGCCGCCCTGCACTTCGCACTCACCGTCTATGTTTGAGGTGGCGAACATCCCTCTTGCCATCTCGTCGTTGCGCGAAATTGCCATCTTACCCGTCGTACGTTGACCCGCAGCATCCGGTAACGTAGTCCAGAAAGCAGCATGGATTGGATGCCTTACAACGGACCTCGATCTGGAGCCATCTTCTTACAAGGCCCGTACAGCGGTGGTCACGATGCGGCGCTTTTCCCGATGACCGATTTCGAAGACTTCACTAAGACGCTGCTCTATCCACTACGGTCGCCATGAGATATTGTTAGATGGCGAATATTAGTGGAAGGCTGTCACGGTCGCCATGAGATATTGTTCGATAGTTAAATGAAACCCTCAAGTGTACTCTGTTTAAATTCCCCTTTATTACTAATCTAATTGATCTTATATACTAACTTATACGTGCGTCTACATGACGTCACGCTACGTTTCCTACGTGATTCTATTTAGGAAGGGAACTACGTGATGATATGTGATTACCATATCACACCTGACACTCCACCAGACACTACATCCAATCGTGCAAAATCACCACTTCACCGCTGTTAAGTTTGTGGGCAATGTCATCATGAAGGAAAAGTTGAAGGCAGGAGAGGAAGAGAAAACTAAGACGCACTTATTTTAAACAAAAATAAATGGTACAGCAGCACTGCACTTACTTTCTCGCAATACTCAAGGAAAAACTATAAACCACAAAATTAAATTTGTAATGCCATACACAAAGTATCGAAATACAAACTTTTATTTACGTTTTTCCAAAAAAATGTTCGAATGAAATATACAGATCAATTCAGAATTCAAATTGTCAAACATTAAAACAAACAAACCTCAAACGATTTCGAGTAAATGACATATTTAACTTTTGGTAGTACTGGAACACCTTTTATATGAATTTTCACAGATCAATGGATTATATCGGATAGGATAGTTTTTTTTAATTTCCCAACACATGTTACTTATGGATAATTGTTCAGTTTACTCGTAGTCTACTGAGCAAGCCCTTTCAGTTTTTGGTACAGCCTGTGTACTAAATTATATTAAAAAAAATCATAAATAATATCCGGTCAGGTAGACAATCAATCCAGGATTAATATTGTAGAAAATTTCAAAAGACTCAATGGAACCAATTTTGGGTAAATCACATATTTACGATTTGGTGGTACAGGAACACCCCTTATATGAAACTACACAGATCAATTGATACTGGCGTAAGTTATATTACATGGAGATGCTTGGTCATGCAAAGTTTCATCAAGATTCTATGAGCCGTTTATGAGAAAATTTCAATTTTTCATTTTCGTTGTATGGCAGCTACCCTCAAAATAAGAGCCAGCAAGAAACCACTTAGAAACCTTCGATGGATTTGCATAAAACTCCTAAATTCAAAATCTGGTGTCAATCAGACTATTCGTTTAGCCACTAGGCCAAAGCGTGACGGACAGACCGACCGACGGCCCGACCGACCGACCGACCGACGGACGGACATTTTTGGGAGACTTGTTTTTTATGATGTATAAGTGATATAGAACACATTTTTGAGAAAATTAGAAAAACTTTTATTTTCACGAATACAATACCTTTCTCGCTCCGCTCGAAAGTAAAAAGCGAGGATAAACGTCGAGTCTTATCAGAATGTTAAATCATTGGCAGAAGACAGAGATAAATGGAGATTGCTCCACCGACAAGAGTACGGCTTCTAATTTTTTATTATAAGAAGAAGTCCTTATCATATCACACACACACTTATCATCCCATGAAATGTCCACTACAGGACAGAATTCTAGCTTTTGCTGGAAATATGTGGAGGGGAAGTACCATGCTTGTCAGCGTTACGGCTGGTACCATGGACCGCGGTTGTAAGTGACCGCAGTTAGTAAGATGGTATGATACACAGGAGGATGCTGCTGCCCATCCTCCAGTTTGTAAGCCTTAGTCGCCTTTTACGACAGCCACGGGTATGTATGGGTTGGTACTATTCTTTGCCGGCACCACACGGGACAACCCCTTATCAAATGCGCGCTTAAAACTTAAAGCTTACATAAAATCACGCTTCTTTCCCGTCGAGGTAGAGTTCGAACGTTTTAGAACTAGTCCCTTGGTATTTTTGTACGTAGATTTATCTTGCTTTTCGTGAAAGTCTCATAGGGTATTTATACTTAAATTGATTTGTAGAAAATGATTTCCTTTTAACACTTCCTGTGTTTGGATAAATCTAAAAAGAAGACAATCGTGAAATTTCACAACCACAGGCAGGATTCGAACCTGCGTCTTCTCCGTCAGTACCGGAGACGCTTTACCAAATAGGCTACTGTGGTCCTGCCTCATGTTGTGAAACTTGCGATCTCTATACGCATTTCTTCTTCTTCTTTCTGTTTCTTTCTTTTGTATTGTTGCGATTTTCTAATTTATTGATTTATAGGCTGTTTAATTAAATTATTATACATCACGCCTCTTTCTCGACGTGTCGGGGCAGGCAGAGACCATAGCCCTCCACTTGCTACGATCTTGACACCCGCGCTACCTGTACTTTCATCAACCTATTCATACACGAAAATAAAAATACTTTATTTATTGTTAAAAAAGCAAATACAATTTTTGTTTATTATTATTAATTAAAAGCTCATGATTTATATTATATTATAAATAAGCAAATTTCTTTTTCTTGAAAAAAAAAGATAAGCTGTATTTATTTCGAGACAATAGCAAATAGTGACCATAACAAACCGTAGCCATATCTATTTATTTATTTAAAATTGCTCTATGCTGTTTTATAATTTGTATTAAGTCAAAGTCAAAGTCAAAATCGTTTGTTTATTCATTGTTGGATATTAAAATCTCTTAATGACGTCAGCTAAACTACATCGCTTCACAAACAATGTGGCGCCATAGTGGGAAAAAAAGAAGCGACAATAAAAACCCACGCGCTCTTTTAAATATGTTTTGATATACAACAAACATAAGTCAGTTTTAATTTTGAATTAGCCTGTTAGAACCGTAGCCTAATCCCATGCATTATTCTCTTCTAGATAATCAGATATTTTATAATAACCCTTGTTATACAATTTCTGCTTGATAACAGTTTAGAATTTATCTAACGGTAAACTTTCAATATCAGTGGGTACCTTATTATAGAAGCGAATACATTGACGATTATATGTTTTACTAATTTTGTGAACACGGCTGACATTAGAATCAAGTTGATTCCTGTTTCTTATCTTGACACTGTGTCACAATTTTGCTCAAAAATATGTATATTCCGTTTAACATATATGAAATTCTCATAAACGTATTGCGACACAAAAGTCAAAATGTTGATTTCTTTAAATTTATTTTGAAGAGATTCTCTAGGCTTCATTTTATAAATTGCACGAACAGCTCGCTTTTGTAGTATAAAAATGCTGTTTGCATCCGCAGCATGACCCCATAACAAAAGGCCATATGACATGAGACTATGGAAATAACTGAAGTAAACAAACCTCGTGGAGTCCACATCCGCCAGAGCTCTTATTTTTTTCACTGCGTATGCTGCAGAACTGAGTCTGTTCGACAATTTATTAATATGCGGTCCCCATTGTAATTTGTCGTCCAAGGTAATATAATACCTAGGAACACAGCTGATTCCACAAGACTCAATTTATCGTTTTTGACTAATAAGCTTGTAGCAGTTGGCTTTACATTAGGCAAAACAAATTAAACTATTTCATATTAATTTGAACAAATTTAATATTAATTATTATAACATTTCCAGTAGGTACAGCAAAACTCCGTAATGGCACTGCAATTAAGTCTCGTATAATACAAATTACGCCGAATACAATTAACGCCGACAAACTACATGTGCAGTTTGGCGTGAGCGATTAGCATTAAATTGTGTAATTTATTTGTGTAATAAATAAATAAAAATATTATAGACGAGAAAAAATTTGACCAGGTCGCAAAATTGTATCCATGTATTATTTTTCCTCCAAATATTCTTTAATTAATGGCCTTTTGGTGGCCTTCCTTCTACCATTTATACGGATTTTTTAAAAAGTAACTATCATTATCGCTTCAACTCAAAACTTAAAGAACATCCCATCTCTGACACGAAATATTGAACGTTTGGACCAACTTGAAAAGTAATTAATGTAACGAAATTTATCGTCAAAACTGTATTATATAAATAGTACTTACTACGAATTTTTCTTCATACACCTATCAAAATAAGTTTTGTGACTAATAATTGATTAATTCCTTTGTAGATATCGTTAAAGCTCAGTCGTCAGGGTTCCGTACCCAAAGGGTAAAAAACGGATCCTGTTAATATTCGGTCTGCTGTCTGTTTGTCTATATCTCATGAACCATAATACTGTTACGGGCTAGCGGTTCGGGATTGGAGTGAAATGCCAACGTAGGATTTTTCAGTTTATTTGGGAGCTAATTACAATCCGAGCTTCTTATTTACACGTCATTGAGTTCGCCCTCTGAGCCTCTTCGTGCGGTCTTCCCTTAGAGTTTTCCCTTCGAGCACTCCTCGCTCTAGGACCTCTTCAACGGAGTCTCCCCTCCTTGCACTCCTCCCTCTGGGACCTCTTCTTTGGAGTCTTCCCTCCGAGCACTCTTCCTCCGGGACCTCTTCTATGCGCGCCTTCCCTCTAAGCACTCTTCACTCCGGGACCTCTTCCTCCGGCACCTCTTCCACAGAGTCTTCCCTCTGTACCCTCTTGAGTTACCTCTGAGGATTCCTCTTCCTTAGGACTTTTTTTCTTTTCCGTGTTCTTCACTTTAAATCGCTTTCCACTGAACTACCGCGTAGCCGCTCGGTGGCCCGGCTTATAATATACCCGTGCTACTCGTTCCCGAACATTCTTAGACTCATTTTTGAATTTAGGTTTTTGTTAGATTTTTCTAGTAATTAGCTCTCTTTTTCTTCAGCTATCCCTTTTCTTTTCTTTCTAGAATGTTCTAATCAAATTGCAAATGATAAAACAATCTTGGGTGGGTGGGACTCGAACCGGCGACCATCGGCTTGTTAGTCCAACGCTCTATCCCTTGGACCACGCGGCTCTTAGCTAACATGTCGAAATTTTGATACAGTTCTTTCGTATGACAGCCGACAGCATGACGTCACGTTCGTGACAGAATGGCAGCTGACAACACGACGGCACGTTCGTAACAATACATAGATAGACGGTTGAAATGGTTGAAACATTCACAAATGTATTTCTGTTGCCGGTATAACAACTAATAATAAAAACAAAAAAATATAAAAATAAAGGGGGGTATAACTGATTTGCGCTGGTAGGCTGCGAAATTAGAAGACGGCTCCTTAGGTTAATAAAATATAATTAAAACGGTAAAACACATGTAAAACACACAGTATTTACAAGTAAACCAAGTAGAGACTGAGAGACTGCCAAAACTAATCAATGTCGTAATTTGGAATTTACTTACGTCTAAGTTTAAATATACATATTTACAGAAGCCTGCCAGCATCAGGCTAGCAGGCAACCTCCGTCGTCGACAGGGGGCTTCACTACTGAAACGTGTTTTTAGGCAATTTTTGCTAGATTTTTGTTTTAGCTCTATCGTAAAAACATAGTGCATAAGCTCTTAAATTACTACAAATAATAAAAACTGGTCAGGTGCGTGTATAAATACTCGCGCGCATTTAATACACTTATGCGTGACTGCGCGTCCATAACTAAAACGGTTTTTTCATCTTAGGGGTACGGAACCCTTAATTTATTATACTTTTATATTTTTATTAATTGTTGTTATCATAATATTCTATGGTTGTTATAGCACATCAGCAATAAAAATACATAATCTGTTAAAATTTTAACTGTCTACCTGTTATGGTTCATGAGATACAATACAGCCCGCTGACAGACAATCTGATAGACAGTCATCTGAGGCATATTAATAGGGTCCCGTTTTTCACCCCTTTGGGTACGGAACCCTAAAAAGATCGAATATTGACACATTCCTTGGAAAAGGGAAGAACGTCTTTTTTGGCCATAATAATATGTTTTACCAAGAACTTTCAACATCATAGCCTTATTCCGTTCTTGCCAATGGTGATTACGGAGTCGGCTACCTAACCTAGGTATTTGACGAGGGCACTGGTTTTTACACAGAGCGACTGCCATCTGACCTCCGCAACCCAGAGGGCAAACCGACCGACGGAAGGACATTTTAGGGAGACTTTTTTATGATTATGAGTGATATAGAACAGATTTTTGAGAAAATTTGAAAAACTTTTTTTTCACGAACATAATACCTTTCTCGCTCCGCTCGAAGTAAAAACAGTGAATTCTTGTTTTAAATACAGTCTACAAACAAAGCACTTAACATATACATATTAAAATTACTAAGCATAAAATCTTGTTCAAACAATTTGCACCGCCGTTGAGAACATAATTAAAATTAGATTTATATTGCTCGCAACTTGCCAACGGTTTTATAAACAAATGAGTGCGTGCGTAATACGTAAGGAGGCTGTGTGAATAATTATAATTTTAAATATTAGTGGAACTAAAGTCACCTACAGACATGAGGCTTTATTTAAATGAAAACAAGATTTTTTAAAGTTTCAAATTATTTTTGGAGGGCTTACGGTGTCCCATAGAGAGTAAATTTGAATCATTGTAAGGCTTTTATATACTCTCATATCGTAAATCTTTAATAATTCGTTCAAAAACTGTAGGTACCTACATAATGTTAATCTATGCGTAGGAACACTCAAAGTGACATATTTTTATATGTGGGTGTGTATTTTGAAGAATTGAATTTACCGCGGGAGACCTGAGAAATAACTTTTTAATTTTAAGAGTCGTCGCGGGGGAACTATCAAACAACTTATTATTTTTTATAGTCGCACCATGACAGCTGACTGTATGCTGCATCCATAATTAAAGCGTCAGAGGCTAGTAAATTAACCATTTGAACCACCCATTTGTAAACTTTAATTTGAGGTGAAAACATAGACTATACTACTAAACGAGCAATATTTGTATATATTTGTAATCGGTTTCTCGAAAACGGCTCTTAGGATTTCGCTGAAGATATACGAGGGGTAATGGGGTTTTTGGAGGCAAAAAATCGATCTAGCTAGGTCTCATGTCTGAGAAAATTCGTTTTCACCGTCTTTTTAAACATTTCTTAGCGCGTGTTAGTGCGTTTAAGAAACTTACAGCGCCATCTGTTGTTGAGTAGCATAGCTTGCTTGCCCGATAATATTTTAATTAAACAGAGCATAGCTCGGTTGCCTAGGTACTTATTTTATAAGCTTGTAATATGTGTAGGATTCAGTGTTAGGGCTCGTAAATACCAGCGACAAGGTGAGGCGACGACTGTCTACAACTTACCCTTGACGACCGCTACCAACTGCCGACGGCTGCGCGCGACCCTCGACGACCGCCAACGCTGACAACAACAGGCGACAGTGAGCGGCTGTAGTCGACGGTGTGCGCCTCCCCTTGTCAGAGCTCACTACATTGGATTTGTCCGATTTTCAACCAAGGCCGGTTGTCTACCGCGATAAAACCAAGAATGGAGAACGGCAAAAGCCTCCCGTACGACTACATTACCCCAGTGCGCGTATCTTTTGTTTCATCATCATCATCACGACATCCCATGAAACTTCCACTACAGGACAGGGAACTCCCTCCAAAATTCCAGCTTTTGCTGAAACAATGTGGAGGGGAACTACCATAATCACCATGCTTGTTAGCGTTACGGCTGGCACTATGGACCGCGGTTGTTTGTAACCGCAGAATGTAAGATGATACGATACACAGAAGGATACTGCTGCCTATCATTCGGCGAAGCTTACTCATCGTGAGCGCACGTATACCAAATAGTCTTTGTAAAGTGTGAAATATCTTCAAAATGAACAAGTGCGATAAGTGCTCTAAAAATATAACCAAGACAAGGCCAGGACTAGAGTGTAATCGTTGTGAAAAAGTTGTGCATTTCAACTTAGAATGTAGTGGTCTTACAACTAAGCAGCTGGCTGCCATTCGAGCTTCTAACAACTTGGAGTGGACGTGCCAAGAATGTCGCGACAACTCAATAAAGCGACGGTCTATTGTGGTACCAGACGAAGATGATGAAGATGATGCTACAAATTCATCACCCAAAGTACAAATTGATGTCAAACAACTACTTTCAGATATCTCTAAAGAAGTAGAGAAATCAATTCAAAGGGAGATGAAAGACATACAATACTCTCTTCAATACCACACAGATAAACTAGACGAAGTTCTACAAAGTCTAAATGCGTGCCAAATTACTATTTCTGAGCTTAAGAAAAAAAAGATCGAATTAACCAACAATAATAATTATCTTAAAACGAAGGTAGGAGCACTAGAACAGCGTATTACAGAAATTGAACAACGTAAACTTTCAAAGCATATTGAAGTATTTAATGTACCGGTCCAGGAAAACGAAAACCCACTTGAACTTGCTAACAAGATTGCAAATAAAATAAATCAAAGTACGGATGATATCAAACAGGCCAAACGTCTGCCTGGGAAAAAGGAACGTCCAGGTTCAATTCAAGTACAATTGAAAACGGAAAACCCACAATCAAAATGGCTTATGGCAATAAAAAATTACAAAATTGATCTTAAAGTAGCTGACATACTACCCGAATCCAATAACGAGCAAAACACTATTTACATCAAAGAAGCTTTAACACCATTCAATAAACATCTACTATGGCAGACAAAGCAAGAACTTGGTGGCACCTACAAATACATATGGATCAAGAACGGTATACTTCGCATCCGAAAAGAAGGTCAGGATGAAAAAGCCCACATAATTCGGGCAGTTGAAGACATTAAAAATTTTTTTTAATAGGTTTTTAGAAAATGGCAAAGTAAAATGTCTGTTACCCACCTCTCAAAATGGCTGTAATAAAGGATGATATTTTGGAACTTAAAGACTGTTCCGACATCCAATGTTTCGTAGATAACATACCTAACAAATTAAATTTACTATGTATTCATTTAAATATAAGATCCACTATAAAAAACTTCTCCGCCTTAGAACAGTGCATATTTTCTTGCTCAAAACAAATTGACGTCGTAATTCTAACAGAAGCAAACATCTCCGACTCGATAAGTAGTATGTATAATATTATTGGATATAACATGCACACAGAACTCAGAAAAAGTCGTAAATGAGGAGGCATTATTGTATACACACTAAAAAAACATAAGTTCATACCAGATAAAGTAAAAACACTGCATTTTGAATGTTTAATTGGCACAATAATCACTCCACAAAAATATTCTGCAATTCTTTGCGCTGCCTACCGTCCACCAAGTCTAAGTAAACACTTGTTTATACAGGAAATGAGTACGGTACTAAAAAAATCAGATCGACTCAAGGACCTCTTCCTTCTGGGCGATATTAATATCGATCTGAAGGTGAATTGTCCTATAAAACATAGTTATAATTCCGTCATGTACAACCATGGCCTTGTGTCCGGGATAACGCAGTATACTAGAATAGAAATGGTTAAAAACAAATTAACAAAAACATCTATCGATCACATCTACGCGAGATCCCGTACACAAGAGTTATACACTGCGGCTCTAGGATCTGTACTGGCGGACCATCGCACAGTAGCACTTGCCTGCACTGGGCCCGCGCATACACAGGATGATTCTAAAACACTAATAAAATATGATAAAACTATACTTACAAAGTCTTTAAAAGAAATAAATTGGAAAACAAAACAAAATATAGCTTGCCCAATTAGTTTATATAATATATTAACAAATAATATTAAAAATTGCTATGAAAAAGCAAAAGTAAAAATCAAACTTAAAAATAATCGAAACCGAAATAAAAACTGTAAATGGCTTAACAAAAAAATTTTTAACGCATGCAAATACAGAGACAAATTATTTATGGAATGGTTAAAAGATACAAATAACAAAATACCTAAACAAAAATACAACAAAGTCAGGAATTTGGCCAATAAACTAATCTACACAACTAAAAACAAACAAATATATAATAAGATAATAAAAAATAAGTCTAACCCTAAAAACCTATGGCGCATACTAAACGAACTCACAGGCCGCATAAAAAGTTCTATTGACAGCATTATTATAAACGCATTCGAAGATTTAAAAACAAAAATAGCTGATATAACAAATAATTTTGCAAATATGTTTCACAGTTGTGGTAAAAATATGATACCTAAATGTAAAATATTGTTATTAGACAAGGCAGAATACATGCGACCGCTTGATGCATCGTTTAGATTCAAGGAAGCAGACTCTAAAGCAGTCATAAAACTTATAAAAAATCTAAACAGTGACAAAGCACCCGGCGTAGACAGCATTAGAGCAGTAGATATTAAGGCCATATGTGAAGATATTTCGCCAATCATAGCTAGATTTATAAATGCGTCAATAAAAACCGGTATATATCCAAAAGAGCTAAAAACAGGCGTTGTTAGACCTATATACAAATCAGGTAGCCAAAAGCTTTATGAGAACTACCGGCCAATTACTATACTACCAACTATAAATAAAATAGTGGAAAAATATGTTTGCGAACAAATAAACGACTTCTATAGAAAACATCATGTGTTAACTAAGACACAATTTGGATTTCAAGCTCAAAGAAGTACTACACAACTACTGTCACAATTCACGGACACTATATACACACACTTAAATGACAAGAAACATATATTAATTGTCTTTATAGACTACAGTAAAGCATTCGACACATTACAACATGACACCTTACTGGACAAACTCGACGACTGTGGTATAAGAGGACCATTCAAGAAATGGTGCCAAAATTACCTAACAGATCGATCATACTTAGTTAGTATAGGCAATGAATTTAGCGACAAATATAGCGTAACTGAAGGTACTGCTCAAGGCTCAGTCTTAGGACCATTACACTACTTAACTTATGTAAATGACGCCGTAAACATTATAAGAGGTTGTGAAGTTTTTCAATTTGCCGATGACACTTGCCTACTAACAGCAGACACTTCGATAGATAACGCACTAAAACGGTTACAAGCTGACTTCACACTCTTAACAAAATGGTCTCATGATTTGGGTCTTGTCCTGAACACAAAAAAAAACTAAGGTAATGTACATAAGTTCAAGCCAAAATAGAATAAAACGAGAGATCAACTTAATAGCACATGAACACGATTGTCTACACTCGAACTTTAGCCATTGCAACTGTAGTCCAGTTGAACTAGTGACTCAACAAAAATATCTGGGTCTGATAATTGATGATCGACTAAAATGGACAGATCATATAAACAACGTATGTGATAAACTGCGTGCTATATTAGCGAAATTTACCCTAATCAAAAGTAAAGTCCCGTACACAATATTGCTATCACTCTACAAAGCATTAGGAGAATCGACCATAAACTACGGACTTAGCAGTTACGGTCGAACATTTAAAACACACCTTAACTCGATATACCACTTACAATTACGCATCTTAAAAGCTATAGTCCCTTATAAAATAAAAAATAAATATAAAGATAATTATCATGCCCTGTTTTCCTTCTGTAAAATAATACCTATCCAAGACAAAATTAGTTATATAATTTTAAATGAGAATTATTTTAATGAAACCCTCAAACACAATGCTAATCACGGGAAGGTAACCCGCAGCGTAACGAATGTCAAATTAATCGTCCCCGGCTTTAAAAACCTCTATGGAAAACAGACTCTAAAATATATTGTACCTAAACTAATTAACAACCTGCCAAATTCATTGAAGATCATTATTAACGAAAAGAACATAAAAAATAAACAAAGCGTGGTCGGTGTAAGTAAAACGACGCTAAGTAAGTTATAGAGCTATATTATACGAAAGATACGCGATTACAACAGATACGTAAGCGAGCGTAACTAATTTAGTTTTCAAACCGCGTCCCAAAAGCCTGGAAGCACGGTCTTGCCACTAACATTAGTCAGCGATGACTTGGCTTTCAAACGTCCCGTCCTAATATCTTAGAAGCGGTCGTCTTGCCACCAAGGATCCCTAGCGATCGGAATACAAATCAAAAATTGGTCAGCGACCTTATTAAAAGTCGTGAACACAATGCTAGTGTGTTTCAGAAACACACTAGCGCCATCTAGATAATGATGGGGGCGGTACAAAACCTTCGGTTGCTTGACCCAACCAATGTCCGTAGACACATCGATAGCGCGTTGTAGGAACCCAGTGGTGCCATCTAGTGAGGGTTTCGGGGACAATGGGTTCCAAATAAGTGGCGCGTTACAGTCTCCCCCTCTGCCTACGCAGTCGACCCGACAAGTAAGGCAGTATTATTCTACGTTCTTCCTGGGTGGTCTTCCGCGTGGTCGGGGTTTCCGGGTGTCAGCAGTGTCACCTCGATTCTTCCTGGGGCGTCCTCTTTTCCTGAGGGGTATAGCCGGTTTAGGCGGTGTCATATCATCTGCTCCTTGGTAAAGCCTTAGTGCAGAAGCATGGTAAACACCGGCAGGTATGTTTGTATCCGTGTGTGATACTTCAAATGAGCCTGGTCCATGTCTACGTGTAATCAGGTATGGACCGTCACGTCTTCTGCGATGAAGATCCAGTTATGATTTCCAGGAGAGCGGGGTAGCGGACCAAAGAGATCAAACGCGAGGACCTCGAATCGCTGGTTACTTGCTGTCGTTTGCAGTGAACCTGCTGGCTTCTGGTTAGAGGGTTTGTATCTCTGGCAATCTAGACATTTGCGAACGTAAGCTTCTATCTGACCACGCATTCCTTTCCAAAAGTATATAGCGCAGTGCGATCCGTTCGATAGTGTTTGCAGCTCCGTAATGTCCGGCAGTTGCTTCTTCATGGTACGTTTGGATAACTTTGATTCGTTCGTGCTTAGGTACGACCAACTGGGCTTCTTCAGTGGTACTATCGCAAACGTAACGATAAAGGAGGCCATTGTTCATGACGTACCCTAAGCTAAGTCTTCATCCTTTATTTGCTCTGATTGGACTTCTTTACTGTCCTTCTGGGGCATGTCTACAATGACCGTACATATGCCACAGTTGTCTTCGGTTTCATTATCACAGCTTGGTCTCGATAGGCAGTCCTACTGCTTGTTGTCTAGTGGATTTTCCATGCGGTTGGTGTTTTGAATAATTACGCTCAGTCAGAGCTAGTTAACAAACGGCTCGCATTTTCCACTGGATGCTCTTTTTTGCCCTCCCCCTGGACGAGAACCGCACCAACAGTATAGTTTCAGGTTTCAGTCAGGTAAGGCTTCATCTCATCAGCTCGTGCAAGTACGGGCTACAGGAGGGGTTGCTAAGAGTTGTCGCAGTTTCTTGAACACGTTGTCTTGCTTCCGTTAGGTATAAACACTGCTGCGCTGGAATCTAGAGCTCGACTTCCAAAGACGCAATTTCCGTTCCCGGAAATAAATCTGAGTCTATGGTAGGTTGCTCATACTCCAATAGGCTATTGCAAGCGTCTTCATACAGAGCGTCCATTACTGGAGCATAGCCGTCGAACATCTGGGTGCAGCTCATTAGCGAAGTTCAAACAAACCGGCCACGCAGTGTAGGATCTCTTGAAGTGAAGTTTCTTCAAGGCCCCACGTTGAGCGCCAATGTAGAAAGTAGGGCGTGGTCGGTGTAAGTAAAACGACGCTAAGTAAGTTATAGAGCTATATTATACGAAAGATACGCGATTACAACAGATACGTAAGCGAGCGTAACTAATTTAGTTTTCAAACCGCGTCCCAAAAGCCTGGAAGCACGGTCTTGCCACTAACATTAGTCAGCGATGACTAGGCTTTCAAACGTCCCGTCCTAATATCTTAGAAGCGGTCGTCTTGCCACCAAGGATCCCTAGCGATCGGAATACAAAT
Source organism: Athrips mouffetella (assembly GCA_947532105.1). Taxonomy (NCBI): domain Eukaryota; kingdom Metazoa; phylum Arthropoda; class Insecta; order Lepidoptera; family Gelechiidae; genus Athrips; species Athrips mouffetella. The sequence continues at coordinate 2,712,141 of OX383960.1, read as the reverse complement.
CAAAAATTGGTCAGCGACCTTATTAAAAGTCGTGAACACAATGCTAGTGTGTTTCAGAAACACACTAGCGCCATCTAGATAATGATGGGGGCGGTACAAAACCTTCGGTTGCTTGACCCAACCAATGTCCGTAGACACATCGATAGCGCGTTGTAGGAACCCAGTGGTGCCATCTAGTGAGGGTTTCGGGGACAATGGGTTCCAAATAAGTGGCGCGTTACACTATTACAATTTTTTATAGACGAAAATCAAGTAAAGTAACACTTCAAGAAAACACCCTGTGTGTGCGCGCTGCTCCCTACTCCTAACAACTGGTTTTGTAATCTGTCTCACTCAGTGCGCTTCAAGTTGTAATGTCGGCTAAAGCCTCGATCACAGTTCGTGGATTGTTTCGGCATACATTGCTCGTCAAAGTAAGGATATTGCAATTAATATAACCAAGCTTCCCAGCAATGTGTGCCAAATTCATCTTTTTAGATTTGTTCGTGGCTTTACCCTCATAGTATGTATTCATTTGAAAATAACATTGAACTAAGTTGCGTGCGGTCGCAGAGTGCCGTCGAATCTGTAGGTGTACGGACAAACCTAATTAGGTTTTTGTTACACCTTACATAAATTGTAAATTAGTATTAAGATTAGTATGTAATTCTTGTAAAAATAAATAAATAATATCCTCTGATTCATTAAGCCTTAGTCGCTTCTTATGACACCCACGTGTAGAGATAAGAAGCGCCCTTTGACATAATAGGGATATTTCAGTAGCCTAGATAAAACAAATATTATGCATGCATCGTTACTAAATACAAAAATAATAATCTTGTGACGTTAGTTCCACCACTTTCATCTTCATGCGTGTATTTAATTTCGTAAAGTAAAGGAGACAAAATGTTGAAAATGTAATTATATTTTATTGACCCTAGCAAAAAGGGATGTTAAAATTAAATCAGTTTGTTTGTTTGTTTAATCCTGCGGATTGGACAAATCTAATCTTTGAGACCCTTATTTAGCGCCATTAACAAAGTTTTGAAGTGTGTAACAATATTGTTTTGGTAGTGAAACGAAGGTTTAGTAGGTATTTGACTCCTATTTATATGTTAATTTATTGTTTGGGAAAGTTTTAATAGGTAACAGTTGTTTGTCAATTATTTTTAGTATTTAGACCTGTGTTCTGTAGAACACAAAAAACCTCAGAAAAATAAGTTTCTTAAGTTAGGAATGTGCGATCCTTTTTCTTCATAGAGTGAAGTAGAGTCCGTTTATACAGGGTGTTAATTTGATTGCGTGCGCCAAAATAAAAGAATACAAAATGCGCTATCAGCTGATGCAGTTTCTATGGGAGGTCAAAAAATTATTTTCGTATTTCGACCTATGTTCCTTGGGATAAGTTGTTTAGTTACTAATACTGATCCCGCCCCTGAGCTATGGCACGCAATCACATTAACACCCTGTATATAGTCTAAAGTGTAAACCGTCTCCTAGTCGACTATAACTAGTACGTCAAGAACCCCGGTTTAGTTTTACTAAAATCAAGGAATCTTAAAAATCTAAAATGTTTTAGTTAAACTTTACTTTCGAGAGTGAAAATATTTCTTTTTTTACTTGTGAATTGATAATTAATAATACTATGGTCCCGTGTCCCGTGTGGTGCCGGCAAAGAATAGTACCAACCCATACATACCCGTGGGTGTCGTAAGAGGCGACTATGGGTAATATACTGGAGGATGGGCAGCAACTTCCTCCTTTGTATCTTACATCTTACTTACTGCGGTCACCTACAACCGCGGTCTATGGTGCCAGCCGTAACGCTAACAAGCGAGGTGACTATGGTACTTCCCCTCTTCATTCTTCCAGCAAAGGCTAGGGTTCTGGAGGGAGCTCCCTGTCCTGTAGTGGACGTTTCATGGGATGTTATGATGATGACTTCTATGGAACGGAATAATTAATACTAAGAACAAAAGCGTAAATGATCCGTAATGCTTATATGCGTGATTTTTACATCAGCACAATACGCACATATTGGGTGACTTTTAATTAGTTCTTGATAGCAAAAGATATGCATTTACTCATGATACTGAACAACTTTTCCCTAGGAACATAGGTCGAAATACGAAAAACCAAATTTGACCTCACATACAAAATGTGCTATCAGCTGATGCAGTTTCTATGGGAGGTCGAAACTTGATTTTTGTATTTCGACCTATGTTCCTTGGGGAAAGTTGTTCAGTACCATGAGTACATTCATACCTTTTTCTATCAAGAACTTATTAAAAGTCACCCTATATACAGCGTGAATTTTTAGTGGTTTCGCACCCGAAGCCCAGTGATTCTACTCATGATAACAAGCAACTTTACCGAAGAAAAAAGTTTTTTACTCGAAAAATTTTTTTCGCCTCTCCATAGTAAAGTGGTCACGTGATCGACTCATTTTGTATGGGGAGGCGTAAAAATTTTTCTTCGGGAAAGTTACTTGTTTTCATGAGCAGAATCACTGGACTTCGGTTGCGAAACTATTACAAATTCACGCTGTATAACATCACGCCTCTTTCCCGTCGGGGTAGGCAGAGACCACAGTCCTTCACCTGCTACGATCTTGTCATACTTCCCTCGCTTCCTATGCTTTCATCAATCCTTTCATACATGCTCGTCGGTTTAGGGTACTTTAACTGTCATCATAACATCCCATGCAACGTCCACTACAGGACAGGGAGCTCCCTCCAGAATTCTAGCTTTTGCTGGAAATATGTGGAGGGGAAGTACCATAGTCACCTCGCTTGTTAGCGTTACGGCTGGCACTATGGACCGCGGTTATAGGTGACCGCAGTTAGTTAGATGTAAGATACAGAGGAGGATGCTGCTGCCCATCCTCCAGTTAACCCTTAGTCGCCTCTTACGACACTCACGGGTATGTATGGGTTGGTACTATTCTTTGCCGGCACCACACGGGTCCTTTAACTGTACTGGCCTTTATTTAGAAGTTCCTGAATTTGGTCCTGGTACGTTCGCCTAGGCCTTCCCCTACCAACGTTACCATTCACTCTGTTTTTTAACACGGTTTTTTTTCTGAATGGTATGTATTTTTACAAGAAAAACTGGGTTATATAACATTTATTGGTCTCAAGTCACATATTTCTCAGAGAGAAATATAACAATTTCACGTTTTTGTTATTTGATAAAAATCCATAAATTTTAGTTTGGAGGTCCTCCCTGCTAGAAAGGCATCGCTTTTGGCTCTCCCCTTAGCAGAAAGTGATGATTCTTCAACCTCCTTGTATTTCTTTGTAAAACCAATTAAGGCGTCGTTCTGTTTATTTGGTACTGTTATTTTGAATATTTCATAATCATCAATGATGGTCTGACATTGTGACGCACAAAAGAGATGTGACATGCTGGCAGAAGTCATCCCATAATAAAATAAATTTGCTCGGTATCTATTCCAAGAGAAGCAACGAGATCAGAAATCTTTGGGGAAAACTGTTCAGTCTTAACATAGAGTTTTATGGTCTTAATAACATATTGAAAGGAACGCAATTGATTAGGAAGCATCCTATATAAGGTCCTAATGAAATAGTGAACATAATTTTAGTATGTTCCTCAGACCATGAAACTGAACAACTTTCCCCAAGGAACATAGTTCGAAATACGGAAAATCAAATTTGACCTCCCATACAAAATGCGCTATCAGCTGATGTCGTTTCTATACGAGGTCCAAAATTTATTTACGTAATTCAACCTATGTTCCTTGGGGAAAGTTGTTCTGTTTCATGGTCTGAGGAACATGCTGAAATTATTTTCACTATTTCATAAGAACCTTATATTCCATTTGACAAATACCTTTTAAATTCTCATTAATGAATTGCGACACAAAAAAAAATTGATTTCTTAATTCTTTTAAAAATCAATTTTTTCTGGGTTTATCCCGAAATTTCACTTTTTTACAAAATAATTAGCTGCTTACGTCGGTAAGTTTGGGAAGCACGTAAGTAAAAAATATTTTTTGAAATCTTGACATACTCGTAGGTGCCTCAGCAAAAGTTCTGCGTTACCAACTCGAAGGAACTGTTTTCCCTAAATTTAATATTCCTGCATAGAGAGTCTTTTAGGCACTAGAGCTTAAAGAAGGTTTTTGGTAGTGGGAGTCGGCTAACTAATTGACGAGCGACTTCCATTGATCTACTAAGGGGGGGGATACTTGGCCGTCAGTTTTTTTAAGCTTTCAAATAGTATGGCCTCTGATTTGGATCAGTCTCATATCAGAAACAGACATGAAGGAAGAAAAAAAATAAAAATTATTTTTTTCATTATTATTATTATTTTGTTTCTTCCTTGATGGATACAGAGGGATGGATTAAATAAACATGTATTTCGAAGCACGATAATGGCTCAATATTTATACTAGCTGCAACAGATAGGGTATATCAACCCTGAACGATGTGATTCTGCACATGAAAGACTTAGGTGGAAATACAAAAAAAAACTCCCATACAAAATGTGTAAGGTTTAGTGTAAGGTTTAACACTGAAGCTGGTCTAAAGCAAATATATTCGTGGCTTAATTTTAACATACTTACGCTTAATGCAGAAAAGACCAATTATATTTACTTTAGCATTCAAAACGACGGACAACCTAACAATGATTTTCAGATACAAATTCATAGTTGCTCAAATTCATCTAATTTAGGTAACTGCACCTGTCCTATTATACAGAAAGTTACCCACACTAAATACCTCGGAGTCTTCTTGGATCAGCGACTCTCTTGGTACCAACATCTCGAATATGTCATACTTCGATTAAACAAGCTTTCATGGATTTTTAAAACATTAAGACGTGATGCCAGGAGGGTACGCTGACCCAGGCTGTGAAACCAGGGACCTTCTACGAGACATTTACATAGCCTTGCTGCATGCTTGCTGTTGCTTGTTGCTTACTGCATTTCAATCTGGGGTGGAGCTAGTAAAACTAAATTTCTAGAACTAGAACGTGCCCAACGTAGTCTGATCAAGATTATGTATTTTAAAAAAAGGAGGTTTCCTACTGTAGAACTTTATCAGATCTGTGCATTACTATCGGTTAGAAAATTATATATAACTAATGTTTTATTGAAAAAGCATAAGACACTCCAATATGATCCCAGGACATTGAGTAAAAAAAGAAGGAAAGACATAGTTTGCTCGGTGCCTAATGTGAAAACTACATTTGCTAGCAGACAATTTAACAAGCGCTCCAATAAATTATATAATTTAATAAATAAAGAGCTTTCAATTTACCCTAAAACGCTATACGAATGCAAGAAATGCATTCATAATTGGATAATGGATAAGACTTATGACTATATTGAGGAGCTGCTGAGCAGCTAGTGAAACTTGTACTCATGTTGTCGATCCCAAGACTATTGTCGTAGGGCTAGCTGCTCAGTAGTTACTATATGTGCGCTCGACAGCGCATCGGTATAAAGCTATTGGACCTTATGATATGGTAATAGAGTTGAAGAAGTTTTTGCTGACGTGCGGTTGACCGTACGTCTAATATAATAATATAACATATAATTAAAGGCTTGAACCCTGTATATGTAATCATTTATATTATGTATGATCATACTACTAGTAACACTAACTTCACTTACGCTCACACATACGCACATACACACACACCCATACACAAACTCACACATACACACGCACATATACACACATACACTCTACTTGTACTCATATACTTCCTCTTAAAAAAAATTGTCTAAATAAGTGACTCTAGGTAATCTTCCTCTTTTTCACTTATGATGTATTGTTTCTTTTTATTAAACACTGGTGGAGTAAAGCAACTTAACTGTAATTTAATATAAGTCTTGGAAGAGCGGTGCCTCCTAACACAGGCGATAAGCTTAGCAGGAGACACCTGCCCCTATTTTCAAAATACTTTGTTAAATGCAAAATAAACATATATTATAATAACATATATTCATATATCAAAATTATAAAAATGGCTAATGATATTATATCTCGAATAAACAATGAAATTGATAACTTTTCTGTAGCTAATTCATTTTTCTCTACTCCTGAGCGATGTCATGAATATATAAATAGCCCTAATACCTCTTTAAATATCATTCACATAAACATTAGAAGTATCAAAAAAAACATCGATCAATTTCTTTCTGTACTTTCTACAATCTCCATTCAATTTGATGTGCTAATTTTTTCGGAGTGTTGGCTACAGTGCACAGGAAACCTTCCGTTTTTAGAGGGATTCACTACTTACCAGTCAGAAAAAAACCCGATTCAAAATGATGGTGTCGTTATTTATATAAAAGACTTGATTAGTTGCACAGTAAGCGAACCCACCATATTAGATGCAAACTGCCTGGTGTGCCATATCAATAAAACTGCACTTATAGTTGTCTACCGTTCTCCATCATACAGTGACCTGAGCAAATTTTATAACAGTCTTGAATCCATTGTAACTAGCCTTAAGACGTCCAGTAACATAATACTTATCGGCGATATTAACATTGATATAAAAAAAGGTAGTAAAGACCGCAACTCTAATGATTACTTAACACTAACGTCTTCACTAGGTCTCTTACCTGCACATTTGTTCAAGACGAGGGAAGAAAATTGCTTAGATCACGTTTTGTTAAAATCCGACCTACAAGCTACCACGATAGTCCTTGATACACAAATAACCGATCATCTACCGATAGTACTCTCTTTGAATCTTAATAAAAACCTCAGCGCAAATATGGTCTCAGTCAAGAAACGCATTAATTACGTGGAAGTACGGAAAGAAATTGACAGTAACAGCTTTGAGTCGGTTTTAAATGAAATGGACCCCGAAACAGCCACAGATAAATTAATTTCTATCATCCGCCAAATCATAAAGAAGCATACCTCTGTAGTCAATATACCTAGACGAAACAGAATTATCAAGCCTTGGATGACCCCCGGTCTTGTGCGCTGCATCAGGAATAGAGATAAATTGCATCGGAAGGTAAAAAAGAACCCCGACAATGATATCTTAAAGGTAACTTACACTAGATATCGCAATTTTTGCAATAATCTATTGAAAAGACTAAAAAGAGCATTTGAAAAAGGCATGTTAGATAAGGCAAAAAATAATACAAAAGCAACTTGGGAAGCCATAAAAATAATAACAAACACAACACGTCAACGTCACATACCAACCGAACTACTTGAAATTAGCGATGACCCAGTAACCTCATTAAACAATATTAATAGCTACTACGTCAATGTAGGCAAGGATCTTGCTTCAAAAATAACAAGATCGCGTCTTGCACCAAGTTCAGATTCCACTAACAACTTCACACTATCTTCAAATTCATTTGTTTTGCTACCAGTGGATTCAGCCGAAGTAGAGACTACAATAATGGCCCTTCGCTCCGATTGTGCTACTGGCTGGGATGACATACCGCCCAGTCTAATTAAATCATCGCGCTCATCCTTGATACCATCCATCACTCACATATGTAATCTCTGTGTGACCCTGGGGAAGTTCCCTAAAGCTCTTAAAAAAGCTGTTATTCACCCAATTTACAAAAAAGGGGATAAACGTGTGATTGCCAACTATAGGCCAATTTCTATATTAAATGTATTTTCAAAAATATTAGAGCGTATTGTAAATAAATCACTTACTAATTTTCTTGATAAATACGATATAATCGCTAGCAACCAGTATGGTTTTAGGACGGGTGTCTCCACGGAAGATGCCATAGGTGACCTCACAAACTCTCTTACCGCAAAAATTGATAATAAATTAAAATGCTATGGCATCTTCCTGGACCTCTGGAAAGCATTCGACACCGTTTCTATTCCTATCCTCCTGTCGAAGATGGAACGTTTGGGCATTCGTGGAGTCCCACATAAACTGTTCCAAGATTATCTTTGTAATAGAACTCAATGTGTTAAAATTAATTCATTGCTTAGTAATGAGGAAATGGTTAGCTACGGTGTCCCACAAGGCAGCATTCTCGGCCCTACACTTTTCAAAATTTATATCAACGGTCTTTGTCAATTGCCGCTTCCAAATTGTGAAATCTTTACATATGCCGATGACACCGCACTGTTGGCCTATGGTACGGACTGGGTGAAAGCCAAGGAGTCAGCGGAACTTGCTCTTCGTGATGTGATGACTTGGCTATCAAACAACTTGCTTACACTGAATATTGAGAAAACAAAGTGTGTTAAGTTCACTCTCTCGCGTAGTTCTCAACAACCTGAATCCGAATCCATCATAGCCCATCATTGCGGTGTCGACTCAGTAACCTGTGACTGTAGCGCCTTGGAAATGGTAACTAGTGTGAAGTATCTTGGAGTCCTCTTGGACGAAAAACTAGATTGGCATGCGCAAATCGAGTCACTCTGTACCCGTACGAGAAGACTGATTTACCTGTTTAAAAATCTTAGATCATCTGCTGATATTGATACCCTCCGTATGGTTTATATTAGTTTGTGTCAATCTGTATTATCTTATGCGATCCCAATATGGGGAGGTACTCACAAAACATATTTACTGGACCTCGAAAGAGCGCAAAGAGCAGTCTTGAAAGTGATGCTGTTTAAGAAACGTGATTTTTCGACAAGTAAATTATACTCCGAGGCTCAAGTACTTACAGTGAGACAGACTTTTATACTAAGAGCTGTGTTATACAGACATGCACAGTTACCCTTGAACGATACAACCTTAACTAAAAGGAAAGGTTGCCCCGTCAGCTTTGTTGCGAGTCACCGTACCGCCTTCGCCGGTCGGCAACTGCTAACATTGAGTAGTAGACTTTATAATGTTGTTCATAAGAAAATTGATATTTATTCGTTTAATAAATTTGAAGTTAAAAGAAAAGTTCAAATTTGGCTAAAGACTTTGACGTACGATGATACAGAAAAATTACTAATCCCCATTATTTAATATTCCTTTTTTCTAACATATTTCTTAATCATATTTCGTGTATTTAACTATTTTTGCACTTGCAGTCACTCCCACACACTTTACACTTTGCCCCCACAAACACACACACTTACACACATACATACTTACGTATTACCTACATATATACATTTCTCGCTTTCTAACGCAAACGCACTCTTGTTATTGCTCTTGTACAGTCAGGGGCATATCAAGCTTGACACATTGGAATTTGCACTGTTCTTATTTCACTATGTACTGGCTAGAGCCACGCTGCGAGTGTCCGGCTTGACCTGTCGTTGATTGTACAAAACTATGATTTTATAATATGCAATCCCTGTTTGTCTCTCGATGTAGTCATTGCAAGGAATGCTGACATCTAAAACACAGGTTTCCCTAGCTTAGATGTCAGTTGGCACAAAAATTGTTATATTTTTAGGCAAACTGTATACTCGTACTGTTGCTGTAAAACATTACCGATGTTTGTTGTTTGCAAATAAAAAATATTTAATTTATTTAATTTTAATTTTAATTTTTTTTTTTTTTTTAATGTGCTATCAGTTGATTCAGTTTCTATGTGAGGTTTTTTTTTTGTATTTCGACCTATGTTCCTCAGAGAAAGTTGTTCAGTTTCATTGGCAGATTCATTTCTTTTCATCCTTAAGGGTTAATAAATCTTTTGATTACATCCTGTATAGAACAATATAAAATTTTGAGGTCTTTGCTTAAATAAAAACCGTCCAAGTGCGAGTCGGACTCGCGCCCTAAGGGTTCCGTACCTATCTACCATAATAATATGATATACTAAAAGCTTTTGCTCTTTGATTTTAAAAACTCCGCGACCATCCAACTTGACCCCTCTTTTACAGAAAAGTTCTTGAAACGGGAGCTCACCTTAATTGTTTACTATTAGTTGTGAGAAAAATTGAAATATTTAATGATTTTAGACTTTTCCCTTTATTTGTACTGTGAGACATAGCTTCTTGCCAAATTTCATAATTTTAGGTCAACGGGAAGTACCCTGTAGGTTTTGCTTTTTTGCATAAATGTATGGAGATGAGGACATAAAAAGCAATATCTTTTCATTGCGTCGTTGTAAAAAATTTAAATTTTCAGATCTTATCTGGTTTATAGACCTCAATATTCGTTATCAATTTCAACCTGATAACTCTTCTCATTCGTGAAAAAAAGGGTCTTGACAGACAGACAGACTGACAACAAAGTGATCCTATAAGGGTTCCGTTTTTTTATTTTGAGGTACGAAACCCTAAAAATGTAGTTTAAATTAACTTATGTTTTTATTTTATTTAGAAACGAACACAATGTTTATGATTTTTCGCTTAAGGTGGAATTCAAGTTGATAATAAAATATTTGTTTTACAAGCTGTAGTAAAACTAGAATCTCAAATTAGCATATTTTCTACCTACCGTAAGAAGTAAAACTGTAAGATGCGTATAATTTATTATCTGTGAAGTTATTTCCAACATAACTTCACATTGCTCCCTAGAGGCTCATTATATAGAGCTTATTTGGTATTGGAGCGTGGGATAAGTTGAAGTATTATTAAAACCATAGGTAACTACTAAAAACTTGGTCAGTCGCATGTATGTCTTTATAACACAGACAACTCCGTTAATGATATAAATATGTATACGTAAGAAGCCCTACATGTACAAAACCTAAAGACTCTAAAGTGAGGCAGCGACTTTTGAGTGACTCTTAAGTATGGTGTGCTGTTATGATTTCTTGTATCTTTTACGGTTGTTAAGTACGCATTTATGGTATTATCACAGAATAAGGGTGTAAGGAAAAATACCAATTTCCTTTTAACCACATGTTCTATTAGTAGAATAAAGAACAATAAGCATGCATAAAGAATAAAAAAATAAAAGATTTTAAAAATTAAAATTTAAATGTGTCAGCCCTCACCACACTCAAGACTATCGCACCGATAAGCGCGAATATTTGCCTCAGGTGTCGTCTTTACGTAGTTTTCTATCTCCTATCTCCGTTGTACGCTAGTGAATGGTTGGCGTTGCGATTCTTAGAATAGGTTATTGAACTTTTTTTTTCATAGGAAGTATTTTATTTTTATGTAATTTTTTATTATCAATATTCTTATGTACTTTATTCCACTTCAACAAGTTTGGTAGTAAGTAGCAGAGAGAAGGTAACGTAATCTGGCGTCTGACCACCTTTAAGGTTAGTTCCCCGTGCAGTTGTGGATCGCTAGAACCTCCGTTGGCTCCGCCTTGCTAGTTTTAATCCACAAAGTGCAAGTTGTAACTGATCAACAATTGACAGATAGACCCTGATGGACACGAAAAGGTCGAAAAAGCTCATAAAATCATGAGTATTGTCGTCTATCAATGGTAAACAAAATAAAGGGCGGGACGGAACATGCAAACGACAAGTGGTCAAGCGCCAACTTTGCTGATAGTACATAGTAACAGCCTCCGTGGTCTAGTGGTTAGAGGGCTCGGCTCTCGATCCGGAGGTTCTGGGTTCGATTCCCGGTGGGGACACTGTCACACAAAAATCCCTTTGTGCGACCTCCCCAGTTTGGTTAGGACATTGCAGGATGAATCACCTGATTGTCTGAAAAGTTAGATGATTCCGTGCTTCGGAAGGCACGTTAAGCCGTTGGCCCCGACTACTATCTAAGGATGTAGTCGTTAATGAGCCATGTCAGAGGCCTTTGGCGGCTCAACAACTCTGACACCAGGGTTTGTGAGGTCGGTCATCGACCTTGCTACCCACACGATATGATGATGATGAGTACATAGTAGCACGACTTTGCATGATAGACAACGTGTTATTAAAATAAAGCAAAACCTCTCGAGTGGCAGACATGCATCTTAACGCCGCCGGTGGCCAAGGCTGTAAAACTTGGTTTTCACTAGCATCTGATCACCAATGAGTTTCTGGCTCTGCGACCTATCGAGTCTAGTAAGGCTAGTTGGTATTTGGCTGATTTAAATTCATCGTTTTATCTTTCTGGGGTGGAGATTTGACAATATTTTTTTGTATTTTATACTCTGTGTACCTAGTTGACTCTGACTCACTTTCAACTTATAACTTGTACTGTACTCAAAGTCTTCAGTAGATATCTCTTGGATCGATACCCGACAGGCCCTTACTGCGGTCTTATATAAACGTATTATGAATCAAATAAACCCTTGGATTTTTGCAAAATAAACAAACAAACAATTTCAAAAAAACTCTTGAATGCGTGCTGTATTTACTAAATACTACTTAGGTTACCAGTTTTAGGCTGATATAGAAATAAAAAAAAATAATACACAAGAGGATAAATTTGCACCTGTGTGTAAGAGTAAATGTAGATGTGAATGTGTATACAAGGTGAACAGAAAGGATATATCAACCCTAAAGGATGTGATTCTGCACATAAAACTGAACAATTTCCCTATCGGACATAGGTCGAAACACACAAAAAATGACAAATTGCGCTATCAGCTGATTCAGTTTCTATGGGAGGTCAAAAATTTTTTTTCGTATTTCGACCTATGTTCCTTAGGGAAAGTTGTTCAGTTTCATGGGCAGATTCACATCCTTCAGGGTTAGTATACCCTTTTTGTTACACCCTGTTTATGTGTATGTGTGTGTATGTATGTATCTAAGCCAGTAATACACCTTTATGCCGTGCAAATGTGTAGCAAGCGTGGTTACTTTATAACATTACTTTACAGTATAAGTAGAACACATGGTTTAAAAGATCGCACTACTTTTCTTAATAGGTACCCTGTATAGTGCATTTTAGGGTTCCGTAGCCAAATGGCAAAGAACGCAACCCTTATAGATTCGTCATGTCTGTCTGTCTGTCCGTCCGTATGTCACAGCCACTTTTATCAGAAACTATAAGAAATATACTGTTGAAACTTGGTAAGTAGATGTATTCTGTGAACCGGATTAAGATTTTCACACAAGAATAGCAAAAAAAAAAAACAATAAATTTTCGGGTTCCCCATACATAGAACTGAAACTCAAATTTTTTTTTCATCCAACCCATACGTGTGGGCTATCTATGGATAGGCCTTCAAAAATGATATTGTGGTTTCTAATATAATTTTTTTCTAAAATGAATAGTTTGCGCGAGAGACACTTCCAAAGTGGTAAAATGTGTGTCCCCCCCCGTAACTTCTTAAATAAGAGAATGATAAAACTAAAAAAAAATATATGACCACCATTTACCATGCCAACTACCACCGAAAATTGGTTTGAACGAGATCGAGTAATTAGTTTTTTTTAATACGTCATAAATCGTAACCGATTAAGGTGAGCTCCCGTTTCAAGTACTTTTCTATAAAAGAGGGGTCAAGTTGGATGGTCGCGGAGTTTTTAAAGTCAAAGAGCAAAATATTTTAGTATATCATATGGTAAATAGGTAAGGAACCCTCGGTGCGCGAGTCCGACTCGCACTTGGCCGGTTTTTGATTTGGTTTATTATTCTAAAAGGCCTCCGTGACCAGCATCGGAAATTTCATAAGATGTACAAAATAATAAGAAATGAAAAATGTTATGTCCCAAAAAACTATTAAGGGCCTGAAACAAAAATAAAGCAAAACTAAATAGTGTAAAGTTCTAGTCGGCAGGCGCTAAGTGAACCTCGTTGGTTTACCTTCAGAGTAAGCTTACTCGAGTACAAGGTTTCAACACCTTTGAAGTCTGTGTCGTGAGAAACTATTGAAGTAAGGGGACTCCTGTTACTATGTCCACGATTTCAGAAATGAAAGTGGATGAAGTTTTTATGAGTTTTTATGAGTTTTTACGCTGGTAAACCAAAAAACTAAGAGGATGTTTATAAAATTATAGTAAATTTATTAAAAATGTATGTAATGTGCTAAGATCGACATAAACTCATGATCAATTCTCTGCCTGCGTCTGTGTTCCCGAGTTCATAAATAACCCAAATCTATTCAAGTCGCGAGTAAATAGGCTTTTTCTGGGCAAGCTCGTCCCATCGTCGACCTCATCTCTGTCCTCAAGACTAGATCGAGGCCAAGAGTTTTTTTTTTTAAATGGAGTTTATTCTGGTTACCATAATATTTGCTTAAAATTATTACATCTGCCAAACTGCATGGCAGTTTGTTGGCAGTTGGAATACTGCTCCCTTATCACTATCTTATCTATGCTTATTTTTCACCTGCTTAACTCTGAAGTAAGTTACTTGTTTATTCTATGCCTGCCTGCCTGCAACGCCTGAGGATTAACGGTGCAGATCGGTGCACTAAATCGTACCTGGCGCAGCGCATATCCTTACCTATTCAGAGAGGCAATGCTGTAAGAATTATGGGCACGTTTGCATCGGCTACGATTTGAGGCGGTCTTATGAACTAAAATAAATTTGCTTATAATAAAAAATGGTTGCAAGAGTGTTACGTCACGTGTTTGTATACTAAGAGAAGTTTTTCTCAAGATGTTATTACATAATATCTCAAAGAGTATTGTTTTCTAGTATTTCAATGGCACGAATAATCTTGATAATAATGAATAGGGAAGTATGTCAAGATCGTGGCAGGTGGAGGACTGTGGTCTCTGCCTACCCCGACGGGAAAGAGGCGTGATGTTATTTATGTATGAATAATCTTGCAAAGTGACCCTATAGTGTAGGCAACGAAGCAGTTGACCCCAACATAAATTTCTCAGGCAGATTTTATTTGACAGGATGATAAAGAATCATGAATTAAATGTAAATTCAAAATATCCGAAAAAAAATTCATACATTTTTTGTAATTTTTGTATGGAAAAATTTAAAGTACCGATTTTTTTTTTATAGAAGGTTTCTCTCATGTAGTGTAATACCCCAGCAAAGTTTCATCGACTGAGGATTTAATGAGGGGGTCTTCATTCAACGATCCGCTTCGTTGCCTAGACTACAAAGAATGGAGTCCGCGACGTAGCAGATAAGCTGCAGGAAAGTCGCCCTCGAAGGTTCTGTCATGTTAGCCCCAGGTCGACAGACTATGTCGGGAACAGATGCCTTGCACTTTCTGTACAAGTTCCTAGAAAACGCGGCAGGCCCCAAGAAGCGCTGGCAGGATGCCGTGAAGGCTGACATGAGGCAATCTCACCATGTAGGATGACGTCAGGGAGAACAATCTCACCACGTAGGATGTTAAAGACCGAGCAAATTGGAAAAGATGAAGCCAGAAAGTGGACCTGGAATAGGCCGGGATAACGCTAGGCAGAAGAGAGTGACTCGAAGAATTTGATCAGATGCTGATTTTGCTCCAGTGATCAGATGATTCGAACCTGTGATTCGGACCTTGAATCTCACTTCATTTGGAGTGACATTTATGAAAAAACAACGTGAAAACAACTTTGACGGAACATTGACATTTGATTTTTGTTGATATTTTTGAAAAGTTTTATCAAAATTACTGCTTCCTATTTAGAAATATGGACGAAAACGCAACAAATTTAGATGTAGAGTTTAAACGTTACCTTCAGATTATGAGACCTTACTTAGGGCAGTTGGTTGATGAAAATGCTATAAAACTCTGCAACGAATGGATTCAACGACTTTCAAACTGCCAAGAAAACGAAAAATGTGTACGAAATAAGTACATATTTGTGCTTTGTTATCAACTTGCCAAAGGTATACTTGAAGAACCGTTTTTGAAGCTTCCTCCTACAAACGAACTTCCCCTCATATCAGAAATTAGTGACTCTGATACTTCTTCCGAAGTTGAATACCTTGTGATAAACGAAGATGAAAACAACACAAAAGTTCTATTCAACAATAAAACAACAGTTAATTCAGACACTGAATATCATTCGAAAGATATTGAATCTGATAACGCAGATAGCATTAAAGGAAGTTCAAGTCATTTGCTATCTTCTCGTTCTGAGAAAAAGTCAACCCATGCGACTAGAAAACAAAATATTTTGTGCTACACCTGTCCTGAAATGATGAGAGCTTGTGCAGCAGAAATATGCGGGGACACAAATGATCAGTATGAATACAGAGCCAATAACCTAATAAAGAGGCTAAGAGATATAAAAAAACAAAATTTGCTCCTTCACAACGAGCTCTTAGCTTTAAAAGAGGAGTCGAAACTTAAAGTGAGTGATGTAAGTTTGCAAAAAGTTAACACTGCCACGAGCGCCTACTTGCGAGGAGATAGCAGCATCACACTACAGTCTGTGAAAAAGAAATTGAAATCAGTAGAAGAAGACAAGCAAAACCTTCTTCAAACTCTTGACAGTTTACAAGATCAGGTAGACAATATGGAAGAAATCAAAAGACGCGAGATTGCAGATCTTGAAGAAAAACATAAAACAGAACTGGCTCAAATAAAATCGTGTTTGCGAGAAGAAAACAAGATTTTTTACCAAGAAAACGTGGACCACCTAAAAGCGCACTATGAAACTATTATCCAAGATATAAAAGACGCAAGTAATGCTCAGATTCAAATTTTAACTCAAGCAAAAAATGATGCATTATTGGAGATAGAAAAAATTAAAGTTGAAAAACGTGACGATATATTAAAAGTAAATAAAGAAATGGAAGCGAAAGACAAAGAAATAGAAGAAATGAGTAAAAATCTTCAAGGGAAAGACAAAATTATACAAGACAAAGACACTGAAATAAATAACTTTAAAAAACAGATAGAAGAAGAAAAATTTAATTTTCGTTCCATTATCGATAAATTCATGACAAATTCGAAAGGTGAGAAATTTGAAGACGATAATCTGAGATTGAAAACGCAAGAGCTAGAAAGACGTTTAGCCAAAACGGAAAAATCAAAAGCAAAATGTTTAAAAATGTACGAAACTAAATTAACATCATTGCAGCGAGAGAAACATTTGACTGAGTGCTCGTTACATCTTCAATTAGTTCGGCAGAAGGCTCAAGTAATCAACGAGCTAGCTGATGAGAACCAGAATGAACTAAACGGATCTTTAGATAAATTGGAAGCGAAGTACAAAGACATAGTGGCGAGGGTGCAAGCTACTGCAATAGAGAGACGTGCCCAAGAAGAAATGTCTATGAATGCGATTATCAAAGCTGCTTGTGCTTGTGGGTTGCGTAATGAAGTAATGAACAACTTTGGTCGGAGTTCAGGGAGAACAGTAACTATAAGACAAAACAAAGAAGGCATTCAGAGCAGTGAGAGCGAAGTTTCAGGTAAACATTCTTATGTCATTAGAACTGAGAACTTTGTATGGCGTAGTTGGTAATGGTATATTTGTCATCAACCATGAAATTTAAGGTATTTCTAATCGAGATACTCTTTAAAATTTCTAAATACCCAAAAAAAACGCTAAGCAACACGCAAAAAAATTAACAAGGCAGATTAATTTTTTTTTTCGTATTTCTGGAATCATTCTGTTTTTGATAAAAGTTTTTTGTTTTCTGGTAAATTTATTTTTTTACAATAGTTTACATACTTCTTTTCTATTACGTTTACATACTTATTTTAAAGAAAAGAACGTTTTCTAACGAACAAAGGTAATTATTGCTGTTTACAGCACAAGAAAACTTCAAAGTACACTCGTGAAATCCGAATAACCCTAATCAATTTAAAAAGTTAACAAACATTTAAAAAGTAAATATCAGTTCTTTTCACAAATTTATGTTTGTATGTTACCGGCCAAAACAGATTTCAGAAAAGATTTGTTTTGCCTAAGCCACTGTGGATTAGAACAAACCATCCTCCGGCCATTGTGGGCACATTAGTGCCCCCGACAAGATGAATCAAAATGTTAAATGTTTTCCTTGAAAAAATTTTTCTATGTTATTACAATTTTTGTACGGTCTTCACTACAATTTTTTCATTGGTGTTTATTTTTTATTTTTCAGGCAATGTGTATTTACCGAACAATGGCAAAATCAGTTCTAACAGGTCTTACGGAGAAAATAGCAATTACGAAGGATATTGTCTTAACGGAGAAAAATTTAGTGAATTTATAGAAAAAGTGTATATCCCGCAGAGAGATTTAGAGTTACCGATGAAGAAATAAATTTCTATTTATTGCACAAGTCAGTAAAATAGTAGTTTGATTACTTTTTGCCTCTCAAGGAATATACTAAGCGTCGTCAACAGAGGATTTTGTATGGGTAATTATCAACTTTTGTTCTCGTTTTTAGGGTTCCGATACCAAAATGTTAAAAATAGGAACCCTAATGTTGCGACTTTGTCTGTCTGTCTGTCACACCTGTATATCTCAGCAATCACTCATGCTATCGACTTGAAATTTGGAATATTTTTAGAATATGGTTGACCAATTTAATTGCACATGAAAGAATAACAAAAAATACTATTAATGTAAAGGGGGCCCAAATTGGGGGGCAAAATTTCAAATTGTCGTTACTAAGTCGAGTGGGTTATCATATAAAAGGGCTATACTTGTACATTCCAAAATACATTTTTGTATTTTGTTACGACTTAGTTTTCAAGTTATGATGAAAAATGTCAAAATACCATTACAACCCCCCCTTATCTCCGAAGTTTGTGTAAGGAAAATTCTGAATTAATTACAGTCGATGGAAGTTTATGTATATATTACAGTATATATTAAACGATCTTTCTAAGTTGCACAGTTTTTTAGAAATCTGCAAAAAACCTTTACAAACAAATTTAGTTTTGCGGTCCTAAAATGGACTTAAAATTGAAATTATTGCTTCCAAAAATACTATAGGTATATCGGAACCTGCAGCACGTGAGTCTAACTCGCACTTGATCGGTTTTTGATACAGGTTTTTTTTTATAATTTGTTCAGTTTCAAGATCTAAGTAAAATAATTTCAAAACTACCGTCTAAAACTTGCCATGCCAAAACGGCCGGCATTCAAACAGGTTTATGACCGATCATGGATGTCAGCTTTTTTCAGCTGATACCTGCTTTTTAATAAATCTAGGCAGTATTAGTAAAACAGTACCTGGTCGACCTAGCTTCGCCTTATAATAGCCGCCTCAACCATCGAGTGAGCAAAGTTATGCTATTCGCGAATAGATAGCGCGGTAGGTTGCTGTAAGTATATAACGCGGTATTTTTAGAAAATGCTTCAAAACACAGGCAAAACGATTTTTCTTAAATCCATTTTTCGCTTCTTAAAACCTCCATATGGTAAAGTTCAATGAAATCGTTATATCCATTTTCGAGAAACCGATTACAAATATTATATACACGATGACTTTTAATTAGTTCTTGATAGCAAAAGAAACGAGTATGCATGTACTCTTGATACTGTACAACTTTTCCCTAAGAACATAGGTCGAAATAGGTTTTGACCTCCCATACAAAATGCGCTATCAGCTGATGCAGTTTCTATGGGAGGTCAAAACTTGATTTCCGTATTTAGACCTATGTTCCTTGTGGAAAGTTGTTCAGTATCATGAGTACATTCATACCTTTTTCTATGAAGAACTAATAAAAAGTAACCCTATATTTAATAGTATAGGATTTTTCTTTTATACAAACACACAATAAGACTAAACTGCTTCACATAGCTTAAAGGGAAGGCAGTGCTATGTTTACATATAATGTATACATATACAATAGACAACTCCCATAAACCAGTGTAAAAGTAAGACAGGTAGACTGGTACAGACACAAGTTGTTAGCGGAGTAAGAAAATATAGCGTGAATTTTCCACTTCAGCCCCACTGCTCAACCAGGTTGCTCAACTGGTTGAGCAGTAGAACATATAGCTTGTATTACCGAACATTTTAAGCCTTTTATTGGTTTTGCTCCCAAAGCTTCTTCTCATGAAAACATGCAACTATCCAGAAGAAACAAAAAATGTTACTCGAAAAAAGTTTTCGAATTCCTGTTCAAATTAAGTCGACCACTTGATCACTATTATGCAGGGTGTATAGGGACGATGTACCGAAATTTTAAAGGGTGTAATCAGTCAACGAAACTGAACAACTTTTCCAAAGAAACACTTTTGGAAAATTTAAAAACAATTACCTCTCCTAACAAACTGTTCGACCAGAGTAAGCAATTTGAATGGATAGGTCAATTTTTTTTACCATTTCCCAGATATGTTTCTTTAGGAAAGTTGTTCAGTTTCGTTGAATAAACACGCCCTTTCAATTTTCAGTAAACTGTACCTTATACTCAGTGTACAATGAGGAGTATAAAAAGTTTTTTCGAGTATTTTTTTTCTTGTGTGAAGTTGCTTGCTATCGAGTAGAAAGAATAAAGCTTCTGTAGATAAAACCCACAGACCTAGCGAAAGCGCGCGCTACATAAAACCAATGAAAATTCAGGCTTTATATTGCTCCTGATGCATAAAAAACTATCGGTGCACTTTTTGCCTTATACTAGGCGTCAAAAATACTTCTCCCAAAAATTTCGAATGGTGGATTCAGGTCATGAAAGTGTACAAAACTTCAAGAAAAAAAGATTTTACAAACTTGTTTTTTTTGACAGATTTAGCCAATTGCTTTTGTCATAGGTGCAAAATGTGATGGTTTGCGTTGGACTTACTGAAAAAAATATCATAAAACGTTCATTAATATTATTGACATTGAATCTGTTTCATCTTGCTACTACTGTAGCATTTTACTACGCCGTAGCGAAATGCTAAGGTCGTAGAAAGTAGTCGCCGTAGAAATATGCTACATTCGTTGCTACGTCAGCTAAAGCTGCCATTGTTGCCACGTCACGTGGCTTTAAAGTAATGTTCGGAGGTTGGTCAACTTGGGTTTTTACCCCAAGATAATTAGATTTTGGCCTAGACAAAAATTGGAACCAAGATTTTCTTTTTGTGGTTTATGAAGTCTTGGAAGTAATTACATAATTACTTAAAATTAAGCATATCACCAAATGGGACAAGGCGGCAGATTAAAAAAACCCTATTATATAAATAGTTACTGTGGCAAAAATGCCAACTAAACGAAATGTTATCTGGGCTCGTTCAATGATAAACTTTTAGTATTTTACAAACTAATTAAGCACCTAAGTTCTTAGGTTAATCCTAAAATTAAAAAAATCCCACTAAAAGTTTTATTTCTTTTTGTCTGCTCGGGCAAAATACATAACTATCTCGTGACTTTTTGTACTTCAAAATTTTGTTGTACTTGATCAAACAGTCATAAAAGTGAACACAATATGTTAAAGCTTTACAGTGGTATAATTATTGAGGGATTTCTCTTTGGCCAAAATAGGTAACTCAATGAAAAGTGTTTAATTATACTCTAAAACTGTACTTACGTTGATTACTTTAAAAATTAAACATTTCAGGCAATAGCGTATCTTTTTATATAAAAATTACATTATGTAGCGCTTTATATCGACCCTAAAGAAGTTGAAATAAAGTTCATAATTGACATTAACATAGTACACGGCTCGTGATTGCACGGTACGGCAACGTCGCATTGCTTCGCTGTTTTATTCGGTACGCGCTTCGGAATTTAAAGTTAAACATGAAAGATAAAAATTTACATCGGTTGTAGTAAGCTGAAAATACTTTTGATCTTCTGATCTAAATATATAAAACAGCATGCCCTGACCGACTGACTGACTGATTCATCAACGCCGAGCCGTAACCGATAAAGCTACAGATGTGAAATTTTGTAAGCAGTTTTTTAGTATGTCAAGACTACACATTAAGAAAGGATTTTCTGAAATTCAGCCCCTGAGGGGTTGAAAAATGGGATGGAAGTTTGTATGAATATTCTACAGGTTTGACATGAGACTCAAAATAATTGTGGATTTGATCTAATGAAAGGGAAAAACCGGCCAAGTGCGAGTCGGACTCGCGCACCGAGGGTTCCGTACCACCGCATGATATAAATTGTATTAGTTGAAATGTCAGTAAATTACGAGTACTGTGGTCGACATTTGTAGTGAAAACTTCTTCAGCGGCGCTTGGCACTTTTTCAGATGGGAAAAAAATTATTAACTCGCATCAGAAGTCGCGTCAGATCTCGGATGAAGTATCGAAATGGATTTGAAAATAAGCATACCAAGTTAGAGCAGGCTCAATATATACAAAAGTTCTAAAGTGTGATAAAGATAAAAACATCTTTTTTACCTTTGTCGCGTCAGATCTCGGATGAAGTATAGAAATTGATTTGCAAATAATCATACCAAGTTAGAGCAGGCTCAATATATACAAAACTTCTAAAGTGTGATAAAGACCAAAACATCTTTTTTGTCTTTGTCATAGCAGGCCTGTCTGTGAAATAGGCAGCTTTTTCAAAGATCAAAGGAGTGTGACTCTTGTAAACTTGTTTACTATTATATATTCTGTGGTCATAGTCTCGGCTTTTTCTGTTGTGCACAACGTGATATGTGCACGACAGACTTGACGTACTGGTTTTGATCGTTATTTATGTATGAGATCTACATTTCGGATGACAGCAGTCAAACTAAAAATCGCTATAACTCGAAAACAACTGACCCTAGACTACTCGTGTGCTGAAACAAATGATAGGTCTCAATGAGATCTTCATTTCGGATGACAGCTGTCAAACTAAAAATCGCTATATCTCGAAAACTACTGACCCTAGACTACTCGTGTGCTGAGACAAATGATAGGTCTCGATGAGATCTACATTTCGGATGACAGCTGTCAAACTGAAAAACCCCATAACTTGGAAACTACTGAATCTAGAGTACTTGTGTGCTGAGTCAAATGATAGGTCTCGATGAGATCTACATTTCGGATGACAGCTGTCAAAGTAAAAATCGCTATTACTTGAAAACTACTGACCCTAGACTACTCATGTGCTGAGACAAATGAAAGGTCTCGATGAGATCTACATTACGGATGACAGCTGTCAAACTAAAAAAACCCCATAACTTGGAAACTACTGACTCTAGTGTACTCGTGTGCTGAGTCAAATGATAGGTCTTGATGAGATCTACATTTCGGATGACAGCTGTCAAACTAAAAATCGCTATAACTCGAAAACTACTTACCCTAGACTACTCGTGTGCTGAGACAAATGAAAGGTCTTGATGAGATCTACATTACGGATGACAGCTGTCAAACTAAAAAAACCCCATAACTTGGAAACTACTGACTCTAGTGTACTCGTGTGCTGAGTCAAATGATAGGTCTTGATGAGATCTACATTTCGGATGACAGCTGTCAAAGTAAAAATCGCTATAACTTGAAAACTACTGACCCTAGACTACTCATGTACTGAGACAAATTTTAGGTCTCGATGAAGAAGTACACGAGCAATGACGCGATTGACCCTTACAAAAACATCATATTCAAAAATTCAAGTTTTCACTTCTGTCGGCACTCTCGGAGTGCAACTCGTCCTTTTTTGAGTCCGACTCGTACTTGATCAGTTTTTATATTTTATAGCTTATGCAGCATGAGATACAGCCCACTGACAGACAGTCAGACAGACATCGGAGGCATATTAGTATGATCCCGTTTTTCACCCTATGGGTACGGAACCATAAAGTCTGAAATAATTAAAGTTTACAACCTTTCTCACAACCAATTAACGCTAGCTAGCTTTCACTTCAAGTAAATTCTTATTAAAGAGGAGTCAAGATCGGGGGATCAAGAGCAATAGCTTAGCACGCTAGTCCGACTCGCACTTGCCCGGTTTTTTGTAACACTGTATCCCACAATGATATTTTCTCCTTTCAATGGACTGTTTGAAGTATTGTTGTTTGTACAAGCAGGCAGCCAGACACTTGCAGCCCACTCTAGCTACTTGGACTGTTGAAATAAGAACACTAAAAAGTCTAATATTATGTCAGGCTTGACGTACTCTTGACATTACGTAGAAGAAAAAAGTCTCGAGGCGCACGGCACGCCATACCGGTTCCAAAGAACATATAATATTACGCCGGTTCTCGCTCGCTTGACGCGATCTATTGAATTAAAAATCAACTTTTTTATCTTTTTATAATTATGCTTAATTTTATAAATAAAGGAAAGAACACACGATGAAACCTGTAATTAAACAAAAGTTTTTCAGTTGGTATTTTTGCTTCAACATTAAATACGAAAATATTTAACTTTTGATTAATATGCTTAATTTTAGGTAATTTGCTCAAAAACTGTCCTGGAAAGTCTATCAAATTTAAAATAATTTGGTTGCCATTTTTGCCTGGACTTTTATGTAACTTGCATACAAATTTGCTAATAAAAAAATATGCGCAAATATTTTTTGCTTAGTTTTAATTGAAGTAGGTACCTTGGAACCCACATCAAAAGTTTACCCCATCAGATATTAGTTACAATTTTTGGCTTGACTTCACATGCATAAACAAACAAAAAAATATATTTTCTGGAGAATCTAAAAGTCAGCCAATTCATTAAAAATTATTTTTTACGTAAGTGTTCCACCACCTATTATAATACATAGCAACTTTATAGTAAATTGACGGTTTCGATTTATGTCCAGCCAATTAAAAATTACAGCTTCAGGACTCGGCCTATTTAGAGTTTTGGAACCTCCCTCCTCTGACTTTGGCTTAACGACTAGTATTTTTTTAGACATTGCACACAATATCTCAATCTAGGTAGAGACTGTAGTGTCAGTATCATAGACTGATCTACGTACAAAAATAGATAAATCACACCCATATACCCATACACCCACCCAAAATAGATTATTAATCAATGTTTAGTACGGACACAAGAAATAAAGATTTCTCGTGTCCGTACTAGTCAGGACAGTAGTACGGACACAACCCTATTTTAGTACCAAAAAAGGTCGCGCGCGCTTGAGCGGCGGAAAACCACTGGCGAAAATTGATCCTGATCTAGTCAAAAGTGTAGGCACTGGTCGCGGTACGGTAGGTAAGGTCGAGTGACGGAGACCTGGCTCGATAGTAAATATTAACAAAAAATAGTTTATACCATTCCCCTCTTAAAAGATTATTTTATTCATTGAAAACAGTGAATAAAAAGCCCTTTTAATCTCAATTTTGGTGTTTGAATTTAGAACACATCAATATATTCGACCTCCAATCTCTCAACCTTAAGGTGATCTGATGACGGCCAGCTTAGCCCCGAACGCAACTAGATGGAGCCACTGCTGCAAATATAAGGTTTTATTTTTTAATGCAATAATTACCAACTATATATGTGCAAAAAGTTGATTCGCGTAAATTTCATCGTGCAACTTCAACGCCTAACAACAATTTCGATAAGAAAAATATCTCCATATGTCCACTAAAGTCAATTACTCTCGTCAGTCCGTGTTTACATGAGAACGATCACTCACACATGCACACAAAGCACAACCGTTTCCGCACGCCCACAATCGTAATATTGAACCAAAAATTGCTAACAAAAATAGTACTTTGAGTACATTAACTGTATTTTTGTATTAATTAGCGAAAATTTTAACTAAAAATAGCAGTATTCGTTCGTTTTTAAACATAATTTTATGTCTCGCGTAAGAATGCAAGTCATTTGAATTTTTATATGGAAAACGGATGACCTTAAGAGCAGCGACTCAATATGAAGTACCAGGAGTACATGAATTTTCAAGAGAAGGACAGCAACCGGGCATAAAATAAAAAGTACCTACCAGGAGAGCATAAATATAAAAGAAGTGGTCAGGAAACGGGGTGGTCAGCAAATTAAGCTATATTCGAGAAAATATGATGAATGTATCTTCATTTTATGATATTTAATTAACTAATCAACAATAAATTTGTCATTTAAGTAACAAGATATAAATTTTGATGGTTGTTTGGAAGTTTAGTCTATACCTTTCAAATACGCGTATAATCTGTGCCCGCTAAAAAGAAACAATGAGATGCGCGCCTTATTAACAAATATTTGTTACATGAATATATTCGACCTCTATCTTCATGCTATACAACCTCCTTAAATGTATATTTTCGCTTAAATCTTTCTTTTTCATGTATGCAACTCTTGGATAAAAGGGATTTACATCGAGGGCCATGAATCACTCGCGTCGTTCAGGATTCTAATACTTGAATCACTCGCAACGCTCGTGATTCAGTCGTTAGACTTTTTCACTTGCTCTTGATTCATCTCACTTTAAATTCGTCTTTTATTCACTAATTGCATAATATACTATTTATTTAAACCACACTATTTAAACCACACCTTCAAGTTGGCGTTTAAGTATAATAATTCTGTACAAGTTACAGCCAGGTTATGAGCTTTTTTGCACACCTTATGGCTTGCAGGGTATTTTAAATGACAAAAAGGGGCATTATAGATTGAAATCGTTATGAGTGGTGTCTATGTTGACAGGAAAAAGCTAATTCTCAAGAAACTCTCAGGTTTCCTTGTATATACTCGTTTTATGGTTCCAAAACCAAAGAATTCCATTAGGACCCCATTAAGCTTGATGGAAACTTAATGACTTATTTACACGAAGACAAAATTTTAAAGCCTCGAAGAGATAGAATACAATGCAACGCAACGCAACACAATACAATAAGATGCAGCTATAGGGAAGAAAGAGAGAGCTATACCGCATACTGCATCCCTTTAAAGTGCCAAAATTTTTCCTTCACGTATTCATTCATTTCATTCATTTCTTGTTGGGGACGCCGCGATGCACGCAGACGGGTGATCGGATCGCGTTGGTGGAGCCATTTCACCCTTTATCCCAGAAAACGGACAGCCTGCCCATGCTTTGTTGGGAGTTCTAGCCCCGAGAAGGCCATGTATTTGTGATGAATAGCAGGTCAGCGATCGATTCAGTAGCCAATACTCGTAGTCCAGTGTCCCCCTTCTGCTGGGTGAACCTCCGGACATAAAGGTACTGTACAGATCTGAAGTCCCTTCATATAGGATCCTCAAATCAGATACGTGAAAGTTTTGGCCAAGGTTGATCGTCTAGAATAATATCCTTTAAGAATATTATATTTTTCCTGAATCCTACGTCATTCCGTTTTATATATTTATAATATCTTGTAATTTACAGATTCTGCTCGGTGGAGAGTGGCAATAGAAGAATGAAAAAGAAACACACTTATTATTTTAATATTTATATTTGAATATAAACCTAATCTTTACATGTCTAATTTGAGTTATTTGTTTTATTTTATATCACTATTTATTTGAATTTAGTCTCAAATTGTTTGGTGTAGTTCATCTGAATTCATGTAGATTCATCAGTTTAGGAGAGATTTCATCTCTTTTTACAAAGCAATTTTATTAAAGCCGTTAAGTTTCTGAAAAAGAAACCTATGTTAATATAAACGAAGTAATAAAAAATAATGTGGGGACAATCCCCAGGTTTGGGGCACCGCCATCGCCCCAAGCAGCTCGTCCTAGGCCTCCTCTACCCTAAGTCCTAGGTCCGAGGCATATCATCACCCAGCTCACGATGACATGACGCTAAACTACCCTAACAATCCAACTGGATCGTCAGGATTCTGATCATCCTCGCGGAGCTGGAAATCCCATCGAAAACTTAAACTACAGTAAAGACTAGGGTTAATGTATGTGGAGAGCGGAACTAACTAACCACAGTACAACCCAGACGGTGATGATGTCTCCCCCCGGTATGTTCATGCCCCGCGTCAAACCCGACTTCCACGTGGCCCACCTTTAAGGGACGATCACTGACTCATCCAGGGTTCACAGGGTATTGACTATTTCTTTTAGTCACCCATACCAGAGCTGGTCACCGAGCCCGCCAGGCACACGAAGCATACAGTCTTCCTTTAGGAAAACAGGGCACTCTCCATCATGAGCTATAAGAGCTCTTCCTGTAATCCCTCCGGGCAGACAATGATCGACATCATCGAATCCCTTAGTTTGTTTTGAAATAAGTTAAACTGAAAATAATTAGCCAGCTCCACACGTCCAAGTGTGAAGTCTGTACTAGATACGGGTATAGTATTATTGCTTGCATGGCCAGCCTAGATCAATAACGGTTTTATAACGAGAGACATAAAGAGTTTGAAGGGCAATCTCCCTCCCCCCAGTCACTGCGTGACTTTATTGCACCAACAAGGTCTCCGTATATCCTTCATAGCTCTCACTTGTGATGCGTAGCTAAATCTCTTTTCCGTTACCAACCCACGCAGGACAAGGATTATGTAGAGTAACCCCAGTCTAAACACTCATTTAAATAAAATGAATTGCATCTAAACTATAATGGGATTACCCAGCATATTTCGAAGTAGAACATATAAGAAGTAAGTATGACAAAAGATTACTGAAGGTAATCCTTAATTAAAAGTGAAGTATGATGACCAGAACCGAGAAGATACGGGATAGTAGAATCTAAGCTAGGTTGGGCCAAACATTTATGATTTAAGATCTTAAGGGAAAATCAAAAGCATCGAGTATTCAAAACCAAAAACACTGGGAGAATTTAGCGTAAACAACACTAGCTAAAACTCGATGTTCTTTAAAAGAGGACTCAAGAGAAGTATAAAAAATGGGGTTATTGTATATACTTAAATATTCGGAACTTATCTACAATGAAAAGAAACTAAACATTATAATTTCTGTTCCATTATTGCTTTCAAGAATCTATTTAGTAAAGTTAAGGTGGTTTCACACTGAGTCAAAGTATAATTTTAAGTATGATAATTTATGACAAGTTTTATTAAGGGAAAATTAAAACTTAGAATCTTATAAAGTTTAGATTCCTGTATGATTCAATGAAGATTAAATAAATTATTTAACTACTTTAGGATGACACACATAAAGTTCAGAGGTCCCCCAAGGTCAGAGTGTCGTACAGCCGTCGCAGCCTTACGGGCGAACGTCGTCAACACACTTTACAAGAAGCAACCCACGAACGAACGTAATGTCTCCATCAAGAATATTCTTCCTATTGATTCAGGACAATTCTAATTTATTCCTTATAAACAATTTAATGTCATTAGACTAAACTAGAATGTCCCTACACAAAAGAAGAAGGTATTAAATTATCTAACTACTCTACATTTGGTAGATCAACGCTAAGATCAGGAGGTCCTCCCGTGGTATATGCCACTCAAACGACGCATCCAATAATGGGCGAGCGTTGTCAGCACATAACACAAGAAACACTATTTCCAAAATCCAACGTTAAAACACCTTGCTAATATCCTTCCATTTGTATTGGAGTAACTCCAATTCATCCCACACATACAGAAGAGGGAATTCAGGATGAATCAGCGAAACCTCACACAAATAGAAAGAGAAGAACTTTAGTATCAGACCCTTTTAGGCTTGAGGGCTCCGGCCCAAGGATGATTAAAATAAATAAATCCGAAGGTTGATATTATCAGATAGACTTAGACAGATACTCCAGTGACACGCGACATACATTAGCCACAACCAATATAGTGGACATCGGGGACACATGTCACGAGGGCATCCATCCATGCTTGGTTGAACTAAATAAACCTGAGAGCAGGCATTTCTTAATCTCAAAATCTGGGACTCCTATAGTATGAAAGTAAAAGGAAAGATAAGCACCTCCTATGAGCTTGAGTACAGAGATGTAGCAATGCTCTCAGCATGTTCCAATTTTGGGAAATTGAGGCAGAAGATTCAAAATCACTATCAAAGCAATTTATTATTACTTGAAATATTATTATTTATAATATTCACTCTACTTAAACTTACCCTTTATTTCACAATAAAATATCACAATCTATATCCAAGTTTTAGTTTTCTGATATATTATTTTAAGATTTTGAATTGACGTTCTAATTCTTTTGATCTGACGGAATATTTTTCTTAAATTTTATCATATGAAGACATTAGTATATTTAAAACTGGAATTTTGATTTAGGGCCAAAGATTTTATATTATTTTCTAAAAAAGGTAATTATTTAATGTATTAATATTTTCTTCCATTTTGATTTTGGGTTTTGATTTATTTTTAGTTAAAGAGATAAAAAATTTATAAAGATTTCAAAATAGCGTCTAGCTTTGAGTAAAACTAAATCAAAAATGATTTATTTGTTGACTATTTGACAATAATGTCAAGTAGACAATTCTACCTAAAAAAGTATAAAAAATATACATTGACTAAAGTCTCCTTGAATTGATGATAATAATATACATCGTCCAAAGTCTCTTTGATATGTTGACAAAATATACAACATCTAAAGCCACCCCTAATCGATGACAATATATATACATCAGAGTCCAGTTTCCATGATTTCACCAAGGACTATTTTAATCAATTTCTCTGTAAAGGAAAGAATTAAACACAATGAAATTTACATTACCTTTACAATCCAAGCAATACCTTTTTTTAGCCTTCACGTTTTATCATTTGTGGTTTGCTTTTCCATGTCTATAATGTTCCTTGTAATTCCTGTACCTGTTTAGAAATAAACATTATCCTGCCTAGCTATACGCGAACAAAGACACTTGTAGAACTAGTTTATACTTAATTATGGGAAAAGAAAATCTTTATTACTATCTACAAATAACGACTCAGATTAGAAACACAGAATGTTAAAATTTCCGCAGAGTTATTAATGTTTACAAACGAAAATCATTAAGTGGGAATATCAATTTACTTAAAGTATCACTCAGTACAAGCCTCTTATGACCTCGCAGGTAGATCTGTAAAGCTGCAAATATTCTCCAAACAACTCTTCCTCTTTTGACATTGAAATCTGATTTTCTCAACGTTATTTAGCTCACATAACCTGGAAGAAACTATAAATTTCATTAAGTCACATTTCACCTTAACTCAAATACACACAACAACTTTGAACCGAAAATAAATAAAAGATGGAAAACCACAAAATTGAATACTTACATAACATTAGTCTCACTCCACTTATTCTTTACACTTTGGAATCAAACCCTGAATGTTAGCATCTTGAATTTATGCGCAAATAAACCTTCCTATACTATATCCTACACGAAGCAATCCCTATCTTTATCTCAATTGAAGGAATCCACAATCCAGGATCATAGCCTCCTTCAAAAGATTCGTCTCATCAGCTGTATGAATTCTATCTTTCGCGAGCTACAAAAATAAAAAAAATATAACTCACATAAATCCAGCTTACTAACGACTTTTCTTTCACAGACGTCTCAAAGTAACAACAAGGATATTTGGAACGTTTACCGATTCCTTTCTTCCATTTTTCTCCGTTTTTTCCCAATTTTCCTTGTCTGACGGCCCAAAATCTCTCTCACCTGAAACCTTTAAAACGTTAAAATTCTATTTCAGCTTCATTGCCCTCACTATTCAACAAAACCTGATTCATAGTTTTCTTCTGTTGCTTTCGTTTATCAAAATTTTAGCAACTATTCCTTTTATTCGGTTAAAAAGCTTTTTTCTTTCCATTTTCCTTTTTCGACGCTTTCCCGACCCTGTCTCGACTGTCACTCCTTGTCATATTTTTCTACTCCCCGTTTCCCGTTACACTTCTTGACACTTCCTCTAAATAGTATTTTATGCATTTAAAAATTTTTTAGGGTTCCGCAAGTGCACAGCCTCCCCCAAAATTTTATTATTTCGAAAAATCTAAGAAAACATTTTTTTGATTTTTTTTTTTTTCGAGAATTCTAAAATTTTCAATTTTAAATTATTTTTTTTTTATTATTATTATTATTATTTTATTAAAATAAATCCTCCTATATTGGCCCTTAATTTTTTTTTATTCACAAATACGATAAACAAAATAAATAACTAAACTACTAATATTATAAATCATTAAACTAAATTAATTTTTTATTCAAAATTATTAAAATTATTTAACATGTTTATCTAAATTTAGATTTATTTCAGTTCAACCCTGATTATATAACCAAATTAAATTTGTATTAAATTATAAATTATTATAGTTCATTATATTTTTTTAAAACGAAGTCGATTTAATAATGCCAGTCAATTCACTAACAAATTGACTCACTATATACTATAATCAAAATAGTCTTCTAATATTAATTATTAAATTAAAACTAATAAAATTATATTAATTAGGTTGTGACCAGGAATATCTCAATTCCTCTAAAGTTAAAATTTATGATATAGTCCCGTGAAAATCTCAATAGCTATCATCCTAAGTATAATATTTAGCCAAATGGACTGCATTATAAACTCCTTTGACACTTTGAGTTTCAGGATCAACGAGAATATACACATTAGCATATTTTATTCCTCCAATTCGATATGGTCCATCATATAATAAATCAAATTTCTTAGTTTTATTTCGACTAGAATCCGATTTATTAAGCCTCCTTAATTTTACCAAATCACCAACTTGAAAATCTATCAACTTATGAGTTCTATTGAATCTATCCTGCCGCTTCTGACTCGAAAGTCTAAGGTTTTCTCTAACTTCCTCTCTAATTTGGTCTAACGTTTTATTCGTGAGTGCCCGTGGTAGAAAACAGTCTACTTTAAGTTTCTCTGAATTTCCAAATAATATTTCATTAGGAGAAAATTTCGTACTCTCGTGGAACGTATTATTATACAATTCCTCAATCTCCAACAAGTAATGATCCCATCTAGTATGGTCATCATGACAATAAATTCTAAAGAATTTGTTTAATTCTTTATTCACTCGTTCTGTAGTGTTAGGTCGAGGATTACGAATAGTAGTATACAAAGTCTTAATTCTCAAAGCTCTGAGTCCATTTTTCCATTTGTGACTAATAAATTGTTTTCCGTTATCTGTCATAACAGCCTTAGGTTGTATTATTTCAGTGAACACTCTCATACAATAAAGCACTGAGTCTGCTGAAGCTCCACGAAGTCCGAAAAGTTTAATAAATTTACTAAAAGAATCCTGTATTACAAAAATGTAAATATAACCAGCCTCAGTTTTAGGTAGTGGTCCGAAGATATCAGCCATTACTAATTCACCCGGGTTTTCAGTTAAAATCGATTTACATTTCCCTACCCCTTTTATATAGTCATGTCTAGAAAGCTGACAAACATGACACTTCTGAATACAAGACTTCACTGTCTTACCCATATTTATCCAATAACACCTTAATTGTAAATATTTCAAAGTTTTATATGCGCCAAGATGACCCATCTCTATATGTACCTGTTTACAAATCTCTTCTTGTAGAACCTTGGGCATAAACAAAACGTAATCTCCACGTACAGTTTTAAAATAAAGTAGATCATTATTGACAATACAGCGCAAAGTTATACGTGTAAATCTATCTGTTCTTTCGGGTACTCTAGAACCATTTATTCTCTCCTTAATCCCACATATGACGTTATCAAGCCGTTGATATTCCATCATACGTTGTAATTTATTTTTCAAGTCACGGTCAGTAGAAACACCTACATACATAACAGTTGGATACCACACCTTCTCTTCTTGCAAAACTCCCCCTGGCGGATATCTAGATAAAATATCTACCCCAATATTCTCTACACCTTTTACATGTTCGACTTCGAAGTCAAATTGTTCAAGAAATAAAATCCAACGTGT
The DNA here is from genome assembly GCA_947532105.1 of Athrips mouffetella. Lineage (NCBI taxonomy): Eukaryota > Metazoa > Arthropoda > Insecta > Lepidoptera > Gelechiidae > Athrips > Athrips mouffetella. The sequence goes on along the minus strand of OX383960.1, from coordinate 2,678,916 downwards.
GACTCTACTGTTGTATAATTTCATTTGTTTCATGAAAGTTAATGCCTTATGGTCTGTACGGATAACAAATTTCGCTCCTCTTAAATAAGTCTCAAACTTTTTCACAGAATAAATAATAGCCCACAACTCTTGTTCAGTTACAGTCCATCGTAATTCAGAACCCCGTAGTGCACGACTACAGAATCCCAAAATTTTAACCTCACCATTATTTCCAATCTGAAACAATGATCCGGCTATTCCGATCCCTGAACTGTCGGTCTGTAAATAATATAATTTATCCTGATCTGGATGGCTCAATAGAATCGTTGTAATAAATTCTTCCTTTATATTATTGAAAGCTCGATCTAATTCTTCATCCCAAAACCATGTTTGGTTTTTCTTTAATAACCTAGTTAACGGAGCAGTCAAAATACTATAGTTCTTAATGAAACGTCTATAATAATTACAAAGTCCCAAAAATCCTCTTAACTGTTTTTGTTTCTTTGGAATAGGGAATTCCTTTATAGCTTTTATTTTATCCGGGTTAGGTTTAATTCCCGAAGTTGTAACTATATGCCCTAACATTTTTACTTCACTGCAGAAAAAGTTGCACTTTGCAAAATTACAAGTCATTCCAGCTGATTCTAAACGATCCAAAACTATATCAATATGATCCAAATGGTCTTGCCAAGTCCCACTCGTTAGGATTGCAAGATCATCCAAATAATTGACACAAAACTCTCTAACACCAGGACCCAATATAATGTCCATTGCGCGACAAAAGGACCCTACTGACGTTTTAAGTCCTTGCGGAAGCACGTTGTATACGTAAGATTTTCCATTAACTGTAAATCCAGTATATTTTTTACTGTCCTCAGTCAACGGTGTTTGAAAATAAGCGTTATTTAAATCAATCAATGTTATAAATTTTACACCAAGAAAAGCATTAAGTATGTCAATCTGTAAAGGCGGAGCTTCTACTTCTGGAACCATATATTTATTGATTTCCCTAGCATCAAGTAATATTCTAACAGATCCATCGGGTTTTCCAGTGAAAGTTAGAGGACTACAAAAATTTGTAGTTTTCCTCGATATAATCCCTAATTCTTCCATCTCCCTCAACTTTTCTTCTACTTTTGCCCTATGTGCATATGGTATAGGATAGGTTCGTTGTATCCTTGGAGTACCCTCAATCATTTTAATGTCATGAGTATAACAGTTTGCCCTTCCAAGTTTCTTTGTAAAAACTTGCATATGGGATCTCAAGACATTAAAAATTTGTTCCTTCTCTACATCAGACAAATCCATTCCCAACCGAATACTTTTAAACAAATCTAATAATTGCTTTTCTTCACCGCCTTCTTTTTCGTTTTGTTCCTCTATTCCAGATATTAGATTTATTCGATTCTCTTCTAAAAACCCACTAGAAAGATTTCGAAACGGAATAGTAATTTCTCCTTGTCCAACGATACCCAATTCTAATGTTTGTGGTTCTTTTAAATGCAAAACAGCGTTGTGCGCAACTAACCAATCTACCCCAAGGATAGCAGAACAAGTTAATTTAGCAATCACTAAAAATCCCGTATCAATATCAACTGAACCACACGTCAACGGTATAGAGACTAGTTTTTTTATTTGGAGTCTCTTTTGTCCAACGGCTCCCCTCACACATATTGGTCTAACTGGTAACGCAGGGAATTTTAACTTTAATTCTCCTTGTAAACTCTCTAAGAATTCTTCCGAAATACAAGTTACTTCACTTCCAGTGTCTACCAAGAGAACTATAGATTGCCCCAAAATTTGTAACTCTATTTCTGATTTAAATTTGGGCCCCTCATTCTCAAAGCAAACCTCTTCATCATATAAAGAGTTACCTTCATATTCTCTAATGAACTGATTATACATTGGTTGATTTTGTTTAATCACGGAAACGCCAAAAACTTTAATTAAATCTACGACTGTTTGTTTATTATTATAATCTTCTGAAGAATATCCTAAACCTTCTCTATCACAATTCGTTCTAGTATTATTCGGGGAAACAGGATATAAGATCCCTTCTTGGTCACAACCCAATCCTACCCCTGGCTTCCAACCTTGTTTTATTAAATATTTTACAGGAAAAAGATAATTTAGTTTTTTGTTAATTGCGGCCACCTCCTGCTTATTGGAAATGGCCCCAACTAGTTTAAATCTTCTTCTTGAATTATTTCATCAGTGATCCTTCCCCTTGAAGTCTCCCCCTCGATGTGAGCCACCACTTTTGGTTTTTTATAAAATGGCTTGTCTTTATTTGAAACGAAAGGACTTTGACGCTTTGTTCCCCTATCAGCTCCAGTAGAGGAGTCAAAGGAAGAAGATCCACATTGTTTATTCACGTCATCCAATTCACGAAGAAACTCTGTTGCCTCAATCAAAGTATTTCCTTTCTTCATCCGCCAAGCATATTGTACATCCTTCGGAAAGTGTCTCATCAAATCCTCCACTATTTGCCATTCAGGAATTGGTCTAGACATCATCTTTGCTTGCCCTGCTAAACTAACGAAATGTTCTAGCATTGTTCCATTTTCCTTAGACCAAGTGCCATTTACAATCATTCTTCTCAAGGTGTTTTGCTCGGCTTCTCCCCAATAAGCATCCAAAAAATCTCTTTTGAAATCCGACTGTGTAAACCATCTCTGTCTATAAATTCTGGCCCATTTTCGAACATCACCTTCTAAACAACTGATTATAGTTTCAATTGTAGCATCTTCATTAGGCATTCTCCGTAAATAATTCTGAAGATCCTCCAAAAACGACACTGGATGTACCCCAAATCTTCCAGGAAAACGTGGTTTTTCGACTCTTGTATCAATCACCGGGCAAATATTAATCGGTGCTTCATGCCTTTCAGACGAAGTTGATGCAGCGTTAGTTTCCCGTGCTTGCGACAGCTGATTCTCTAAGTTTGACACCTTCTGTGTCAGAATTCCCATGTTTCTTCGAAGTTGGCGAAACAAAATGGAGTTGCGTAAAGAAGGTCGTGGACGTTCTTCTTGCTGACCTGTCCTTTCTAATTCATCTTGCCCCTGAGATGTTCTAAGATTATAACGAGGAGGCATTTTTGTTTTCTTTGGATACTGAAAGTTTATTACAAATTATAGGTTGGAATTTTGTTTAAATTAAAGAATAGAAAGCTTATCTAATATTCTTTCCTTAACTTCCCAAAACTGTTGCTTTATGGAGCTAATATTTTGATCTCCATCGATAATCTCTATCCTGTCAAAATCTTCCTTTATATTAGGGTTCAATAACCATTCCTCATGAATGTTGTGAATCCTCTCTATATAATCTAACGTTATCCCTGTCTCTTCAGGTCGACCACGACTTAGGGCTCTCTGATAAGAAACCATAGGGGAAGTCCTAAGATAAACCACTAAATTAATTTGAGTAACCAATTGTTCTTTGAAATAAGAATAGGTTTCATCTAAAACTGCAAACTCAGCCGGGTGCAACAATTCACTCTCTTGCAATTCCCTAATAAAACAGTTTTTGGCTGAATAAATGGAACGTTCCATAACTTTAATCTTAGCGCTAGATTCTTTCGTATGATTCTCTAACATTGTTAGAAGAACATAATTTTGAAAACAGAAACCCCATTTCTTAGGGTTTTCCTTAAATAACTGGAAGAGATTGACGCCAGATAAATTAGTCCATTTATCAATTGGTTCTGGTATTATCTCAAAATCAGAGTTGCCTCCCAAAGCTGCCAACAAAGTAGACTTCCCTGACCCTATGTTTCCTTCTATTGAGACTGTAAAATTTCCCATCTTTATTCTGAAACAAGGAATGCATCATATTTTCTATGGTTTCCAAAACAAATAACCCTAAGCTAAAACCAATTCTAACGTCCCGCTTAACAACTTTAACTTAGATAAACTTTACTCTCAAGTTTCTTCAGTTCAAAACTCGAAATTAGTGTATTTTTCATTTTGTTTCTTTTTTCACTCCTCAATACCTCTCTCGCTTGAAACCAGCATATCCTGGTCACGGCACCAGCTGTACAGATCTGAAGTCCCTTCATATAGGATCCTCAAATCAGATACGTGAAAGTTTTGGCCAAGGTTGATCGTCTAGAATAATATCCTTTAAGAATATTATATTTTTCCTGAATCCTACGTCATTCCGTTTTATATATTTATAATATCTTGTAATTTACAGATTCTGCTCGGTGGAGAGTGGCAATAGAAGAATGAAAAAGAAACACACTTATTATTTTAATATTTATATTTGAATATAAACCTAATCTTTACATGTCTAATTTGAGTTATTTGTTTTATTTTATATCACTATTTATTTGAATTTAGTCTCAAATTGTTTGGTGTAGTTCATCTGAATTCATGTAGATTCATCAGTTTAGGAGAGATTTCATCTCTTTTTACAAAGCAATTTTATTAAAGCCGTTAAGTTTCTGAAAAAGAAACCTATGTTAATATAAACGAAGTAATAAAAAATAATGTGGGGACAATCCCCAGGTTTGGGGCACCGCCATCGCCCCAAGCAGCTCGTCCTAGGCCTCCTCTACCCTAAGTCCTAGGTCCGAGGCATATCATCACCCAGCTCACGATGACATGACGCTAAACTACCCTAACAATCCAACTGGATCGTCAGGATTCTGATCATCCTCGCGGAGCTGGATATCCCATCGAAAACTTAAACTACAGTAAAGACTAGGGTTAATGTATGTGGAGAGCGGAACTAACTAACCACAGTACAACCCAGACGGTGATGATGTCTCCCCCCGGTATGTTCATGCCCCGCGTCAAACCCGACTTCCACGTGGCCCACCTTTAAGGGACGATCACTGACTCATCCAGGGTTCACAGGGTATTGACTATTTCTTTTAGTCACCCATACCAGAGCTGGTCACCGAGCCCGCCAGGCACACGAAGCATACAGTCTTCCTTTAGGAAAACAGGGCACTCTCCATCATGAGCTATAAGAGCTCTTCCTGTAATCCCTCCGGGCAGACAATGATCGACATCATCGAATCCCTTAGTTTGTTTTGAAATAAGTTAAACTGAAAATAATTAGCCAGCTCCACACGTCCAAGTGTGAAGTCTGTACTAGATACGGGTATAGTATTATTGCTTGCATGGCCAGCCTAGATCAATAACGGTTTTATAACGAGAGACATAAAGAGTTTGAAGGGCAATCTCCCTCCCCCCAGTCACTGCGTGACTTTATTGCACCAACAAGGTCTCCGTATATCCTTCATAGCTCTCACTTGTGATGCGTAGCTAAATCTCTTTTCCGTTACCAACCCACGCAGGACAAGGATTATGTAGAGTAACCCCAGTCTAAACACTCATTTAAATAAAATGAATTGCATCTAAACTATAATGGGATTACCCAGCATATTTCGAAGTAGAACATATAAGAAGTAAGTATGACAAAAGATTACTGAAGGTAATCCTTAATTAAAAGTGAAGTATGATGACCAGAACCGAGAAGATACGGGATAGTAGAATCTAAGCTAGGTTGGGCCAAACATTTATGATTTAAGATCTTAAGGGAAAATCAAAAGCATCGAGTATTCAAAACCAAAAACACTGGGAGAATTTAGCGTAAACAACACTAGCTAAAACTCGATGTTCTTTAAAAGAGGACTCAAGAGAAGTATAAAAAATGGGGTTATTGTATATACTTAAATATTCGGAACTTATCTACAATGAAAAGAAACTAAACATTATAATTTCTGTTCCATTATTGCTTTCAAGAATCTATTTAGTAAAGTTAAGGTGGTTTCACACTGAGTCAAAGTATAATTTTAAGTATGATAATTTATGACAAGTTTTATTAAGGGAAAATTAAAACTTAGAATCTTATAAAGTTTAGATTCCTGTATGATTCAATGAAGATTAAATAAATTATTTAACTACTTTAGGATGACACACATAAAGTTCAGAGGTCCCCCAAGGTCAGAGTGTCGTACAGCCGTCGCAGCCTTACGGGCGAACGTCGTCAACACACTTTACAAGAAGCAACCCACGAACGAACGTAATGTCTCCATCAAGAATATTCTTCCTATTGATTCAGGACAATTCTAATTTATTCCTTATAAACAATTTAATGTCATTAGACTAAACTAGAATGTCCCTACACAAAAGAAGAAGGTATTAAATTATCTAACTACTCTACATTTGGTAGATCAACGCTAAGATCAGGAGGTCCTCCCGTGGTATATGCCACTCAAACGACGCATCCAATAATGGGCGAGCGTTGTCAGCACATAACACAAGAAACACTATTTCCAAAATCCAACGTTAAAACACCTTGCTAATATCCTTCCATTTGTATTGGAGTAACTCCAATTCATCCCACACATACAGAAGAGGGAATTCAGGATGAATCAGCGAAACCTCACACAAATAGAAAGAGAAGAACTTTAGTATCAGACCCTTTTAGGCTTGAGGGCTCCGGCCCAAGGATGATTAAAATAAATAAATCCGAAGGTTGATATTATCAGATAGACTTAGACAGATACTCCAGTGACACGCGACATACATTAGCCACAACCAATATAGTGGACATCGGGGACACATGTCACGAGGGCATCCATCCATGCTTGGTTGAACTAAATAAACCTGAGAGCAGGCATTTCTTAATCTCAAAATCTGGGACTCCTATAGTATGAAAGTAAAAGGAAAGATAAGCACCTCCTATGAGCTTGAGTACAGAGATGTAGCAATGCTCTCAGCATGTTCCAATTTTGGGAAATTGAGGCAGAAGATTCAAAATCACTATCAAAGCAATTTATTATTACTTGAAATATTATTATTTATAATATTCACTCTACTTAAACTTACCCTTTATTTCACAATAAAATATCACAATCTATATCCAAGTTTTAGTTTTCTGATATATTATTTTAAGATTTTGAATTGACGTTCTAATTCTTTTGATCTGACGGAATATTTTTCTTAAATTTTATCATATGAAGACATTAGTATATTTAAAACTGGAATTTTGATTTAGGGCCAAAGATTTTATATTATTTTCTAAAAAAGGTAATTATTTAATGTATTAATATTTTCTTCCATTTTGATTTTGGGTTTTGATTTATTTTTAGTTAAAGAGATAAAAAATTTATAAAGATTTCAAAATAGCGTCTAGCTTTGAGTAAAACTAAATCAAAAATGATTTATTTGTTGACTATTTGACAATAATGTCAAGTAGACAATTCTACCTAAAAAAGTATAAAAAATATACATTGACTAAAGTCTCCTTGAATTGATGATAATAATATACATCGTCCAAAGTCTCTTTGATATGTTGACAAAATATACAACATCTAAAGCCACCCCTAATCGATGACAATATATATACATCAGAGTCCAGTTTCCATGATTTCACCAAGGACTATTTTAATCAATTTCTCTGTAAAGGAAAGAATTAAACACAATGAAATTTACATTACCTTTACAATCCAAGCAATACCTTTTTTTAGCCTTCACGTTTTATCATTTGTGGTTTGCTTTTCCATGTCTATAATGTTCCTTGTAATTCCTGTACCTGTTTAGAAATAAACATTATCCTGCCTAGCTATACGCGAACAAAGACACTTGTAGAACTAGTTTATACTTAATTATGGGAAAAGAAAATCTTTATTACTATCTACAAATAACGACTCAGATTAGAAACACAGAATGTTAAAATTTCCGCAGAGTTATTAATGTTTACAAACGAAAATCATTAAGTGGGAATATCAATTTACTTAAAGTATCACTCAGTACAAGCCTCTTATGACCTCGCAGGTAGATCTGTAAAGCTGCAAATATTCTCCAAACAACTCTTCCTCTTTTGACATTGAAATCTGATTTTCTCAACGTTATTTAGCTCACATAACCTGGAAGAAACTATAAATTTCATTAAGTCACATTTCACCTTAACTCAAATACACACAACAACTTTGAACCGAAAATAAATAAAAGATGGAAAACCACAAAATTGAATACTTACATAACATTAGTCTCACTCCACTTATTCTTTACACTTTGGAATCAAACCCTGAATGTTAGCATCTTGAATTTATGCGCAAATAAACCTTCCTATACTATATCCTACACGAAGCAATCCCTATCTTTATCTCAATTGAAGGAATCCACAATCCAGGATCATAGCCTCCTTCAAAAGATTCGTCTCATCAGCTGTATGAATTCTATCTTTCGCGAGCTACAAAAATAAAAAAAATATAACTCACATAAATCCAGCTTACTAACGACTTTTCTTTCACAGACGTCTCAAAGTAACAACAAGGATATTTGGAACGTTTACCGATTCCTTTCTTCCATTTTTCTCCGTTTTTTCCCAATTTTCCTTGTCTGACGGCCCAAAATCTCTCTCACCTGAAACCTTTAAAACGTTAAAATTCTATTTCAGCTTCATTGCCCTCACTATTCAACAAAACCTGATTCATAGTTTTCTTCTGTTGCTTTCGTTTATCAAAATTTTAGCAACTATTCCTTTTATTCGGTTAAAAAGCTTTTTTCTTTCCATTTTCCTTTTTCGACGCTTTCCCGACCCTGTCTCGACTGTCACTCCTTGTCATATTTTTCTACTCCCCGTTTCCCGTTACACTTCTTGACACTTCCTCTAAATAGTATTTTATGCATTTAAAAATTTTTTAGGGTTCCGCAAGTGCACAGTACCTACTCATCACGCTCTCCATACCATTCAGACACTTTTACTGTTCCTCGGTGGTGTAGATTCCCCACTCCACATGGCACGCTGCCCGGGGCACTGGTTTTACTGGTGCTTCTGCAGTATCACCCCGTGAAATCTTCCCGTAGCTTTATAAAATCTTACCATATCTCCTATTGATACTTCCCTGAGATCCTCCTCTGATAAGCTGTCTCTGCCTAGAGTCTTCCATCTCGGTAGCGAATACATCGGGCACTCGGCGATGAAGTGGAAGCTAGTTTCATCTTCTCCGCACTCCGGATAGGCTGGATCTTCCTTCCTCTTCATAATAGCTAGGTGTCTGTTCAGGGTACAGTGTCCTGTCAGTATACCTACTATCTTAGTTATATCCGCTTTCGGAAGATGTATTAAACGTCTGGTCTTTGTTCTATCATACCCTTTTATAAAGAGTTTGGATTGTCGGTGTCCTTCTAAGGTATTCCATCGAGCAATCGCCTCTGTATTTATTATTCTCTTGAAAACCCCTTTAATTATCTTACTGGGGATGGGTAGGCGGTCTTTTCTATCCTTGAACCATCGGTGTACGAGTAACCGACTGTTGTTCCTTCTGTTCCTTCACGTAAATCAGCCATATAGTGGTCAGCCTACGAAAGATAATACCGCATTTCGATGTACAGGATTGCCGTTTGGTACACAGGTACTTTAGGTTACAACAATATTTTTTTCCGGCAGCTCTTAAAAATACTGCCGGGGTGGGAGGAGGAGAGGAGAGAGGGGGAGCAGTTATGAAGTCATAAATTTTTGTATGGGATTTGAAAATTTTTTGTTTAGAAACTTATTGTGTGTGACATCAAATGAAAGGGCTTCATATGCCGGTTCCAAAAATATACTACACCATTACTTTTCGGCCACCTGTTTTGTAAAAACCTTAGAAATATTTTCAAAACATACCAAGTTTGGTAATGTTGTAGTATATATTTGGAACCGGCATATGATGCCCTTTCATTTGATATCACACACGATAAGTTTCTAAACAAAAAAATTTCAAATCTCATACAAAAAATTGATGACGTCATAGCTGCCCCCACCCCGGGAGTATTTTTAAGAGCTGCCGGAAAAAAATATTGTTGTAACCTAAAGAACCTGTGTACCAAACAGCAATCCCGTACATCGATTTGGGGCTATCAATATGAGCTTTGTACATTGTCCACTAATAAATATGTCATCACATATTGTACGTGGTCCCACTGGTGTACCACGGGCAATACCCGGACCAATGGAAGGATATCTCTTTGATATCGAATTAGTAGCGCTTTGTGCAAATGTTTGGAATATCAACCAAGTGTGGGTGATATCTATAAAAGCGTCTCCAATGCTTTTCTTTTCGTAAAGATGAACCTAAAATCTCTCAACTTTTACCAAACTACACACACAAGGCAGACGTTTGCGTAATATGATAATAATAATTCCGTACGAGTTACTGCCGTGTTATTAGCTTCTTTTGCGTACTGCTGCCATTTTGTGTCCTTAGACATTTATTTGTTACCTACAGCTGGCAATCTAATCAACATAAGAATTTAGAAGTTAACAGAAATGAAATAATACGGTTTTATTTGGAAACTCAGTAGTCAGTATCCATTAGCCTTCCACTTTTCCCTAGTTCAAGCTATCTTCTTCTTCTATTTATCAACAAATAATAATAATGATTAAACAGTTAAATAAATAAATAAATGAACTCACAATCGTCGTCAAGGACAGAGGGACAGCCCCACGTGGAGAGGCTGTCTTAATTTGGTCTTAACCTCTAGAACCCCGCCATATAAAAAGTTAGCAATACTATGCAATTAAAAAGACAGTTGCGAATTTACACGGTCGTTTTATATGGTCTTTAACCCTGGCAGCCATTGGCCTACTACATCACTTGTGGAAAACCACCCGAGTACGACGTGATGGTCTATCAACGGGTCTAAACCCTTGACAACACCACGTCGCTCCAAGAAACATTTTTAATCGTGAGGTAAGCAATTAAGAAGATTTTAAATGAAATGGGAAGCTTGCAAATGTCCCAAGAGCCTTCTGAGTTTCTGGAAGGAGCTGTGCTGGCTTAATTAAACAGCTTAACGTGCACGCAAAAAAGGCGAAATAAGAGTTTAATTATTAAAACTGGAGCCTAAGCGGTGTCCATTATTTAAATGAGGCGTTTAGGAGTTAGGAGGACGAACCACACGTCACTAATCTCTGGTGGGTTTTTGGTGCCTCGACAAATATCACGTATTTTTTGTCTAGATAAAATTAAGTAAAGTATGTTTCTTTCGACAAACATACATGACTCGTCGACATGTGCATCTTGCCCGTCCTAACCTACGGAGCCCAGACATGGTCACTGACTGAGGCACAGAAGTCCAGACTTGCGGTCTGCCAAAGGGCGATGGATCGCAGCATACTAGGTGTAAAGAGGACCGACCGTATCCAAAACACAACACTGCGGTCCAAAACCCGTATCGCTGACGTCGGCAAAAAGGCTGCCACATTAAAGTGGGATTGGGCGGGTCACGTGTGTCGGATGCACCCGGACAGGTGGGCCAAACGCGCTACGGAATGGGTACCACACGTTGGACGCCGAGGCAGAGGAAGGCCCAAGAAACGGTGGAGAGATGATCTGGATGCTTTTAGAGACCAGTGGCCCATAGTCGCAATAAATAGGGAGGAATGGAAACGTAAGGGGGAGGCCTTTGCCCAGCAGTGGGACAGTATAGGGTAGTAAAAAAAATGTTTCTTTACAAAAGGGAGGGTAGAAAAATTTACAACATTGACTTACGTAATCAATGGACGCCCCTTCACCAATCAAACCAAATATTAATATTGGTTTAGCAGTTCAGCTATGTAACTTTCATATATTTAATATTACAATTCAAAAGATATTCACCCTAATTCCATTCATCAAAGATCGTTTGGCCACGAGGTATTTTGTGGCCACGTTCTCCCGTAGGGCGTTTAAAAACAGAGCTGACTCATAACGTTTTTAATTTAGTCGCCGTTCAGAGATGTGAAGTAAAATATAATGTTCTATAAATGCATAACATTTTCCATAACGGCTCTTATATTTTTCTTTTGAAGCGAAGCGACTTAGAGTTTGAGAGTAAATATAAGTTGAGAGGTAAACTTTCGCAAAGTGAGAAGACTGCCTGATGTTCGAAACCCACAAGGGACACACCAACGAAGTGATAATGATTTATTTTATCATCACTACATAGTATAAAACAAAGTCGCCCGCTGTCTGTCTGTCTGTCCCTATGTATGCTTAGATCTTTATAACTACGCAACGGATTTTGATGCTGTTTTTTGATAGAGTGATTCCAGAAAAAGGTTTTAATTTTTAATACTTTCCAGTAAAGATATCTTTTGATAAATCGCAGGGTCAAACTTTCAACATTGCAGGCTTAGATTTGAGCATTGAGTGTTTTCCACATGACCAATTATATGGAGCTCTTTCAAGAGTAACGTCTAAAGAAAACGTCTTTGTATTGTCTAATGACAAAAGAGCTGTGAACCTTGTATATTAAGACATTCTGTAGTATATCTAGTATCAGCATTGCACCCGTGCGAAGCCGGGGCGGGTCGCTAGTTTATATATAAAACTAGCTTTGGTCTGCCACTTCGTCCGCATGATAAAAACATTATATTCGCCTCTTACGACACCTACAGGCAGAGATGGTGTGGTACTATTTTACGGGTCAAGAAATTCACCTAGATGAATTAACACGGGTCAAACTCTGGTGAATTAGCATTTAAAGTACCTTTTTGGTTTTATTAATATCTTAAAATGCAACTTCATACTTTGGTTGAATGAAACTTGGATGAAAGTAGATAAGTTGAAAAGGAAAAGTTTTACAAAGCGTGTTTTTTACGGTTATATTTAAATAAATTGAGCATGAGGGCTTCAAAAAATTTAAAATGTATTCCTGCTACAAATTCGCAACAGAAACTCAAATATAAGGAACCTCGAATTTTTTTCCCGAGAACGTCAAGTAAAAATATAATATATATATTTTTTAACACAACATACACTAGAAGATCCCCAGTTGATCGTCCCCGGCGGAAGCCATATTGACTATCAGTGAATAGTTCGTTAGCTTCTAGGTATGTTAACAGTTTTCCATTGAGTACTTTTTAGTACCTCAGTCGGTGAAACTTCGCTGGGGTATTACACTATATGAGAAAAACCCTCTATAAAAAATGCAAAAAAATCCGTACTTTTATTTTTTTCATACATTTTTTGTAATTATTGTATGGAAAAATTAAAGTACCGATTTTTTTTTATAGAAGGTTTGTCTCATATAGTGTAATACCCCAGCAAAGTTTCATCGACTGAGGATTTAATGCGGGGGTCTTCATACAACGATCCGCTTCGTTGCCTAGACTATTTTCCATAACTTTACAGAGTATGGAGGTGATGGTGATTGGCCGATAGTTGCTAGGGTCGGCTTTCTATCTGCTTAAGTAGCTATTTATGTGCAACAAAATTTAAATAACTATGTAGTTGTCTTATTTACATAGCGATCCCGCGACGCATTTAAAGTCAACCATGATTTGAAAATATTATTTTTTCATTTTGTTTTTATTTTTTCTAACAGATGTACATATAAAGATGTTTGGAGATGAAACATCTCCCTTTACCTGAAATGGGTACCCAACTACAAAGCCCATTTTCACCAAACTCCCACCTTCGCTAATCCACGGTTAATCCGCCCCTCATAAATTCAAATCGACTTGATTATTCCACAACAATTTGTATTCAATATGGCGTCCAATATCAGCTAGCAAGTTTTAAATTGAATCCCATCATAAATTATTATCAACGGCCTAACTTCGGAATACTAAATAGGTTTCTTGTCGTTGTTAATTAATTAATGGTTTAAGAAATATTCAGATTAAGAATATAATTTAAATATATATCATATTTTAACATAAACGAGACAAAGTGCAGTGTGATTGGAGAAAATAATAAAATATATTAAACAGAATTTGATATAATGATATTTCTGATTTATAGGTGCGTCTTCGAATACCTTTAATAGGGAATATGCATAATTTTTTATAGTCGCATTTATTAACAAAATATGAAAAACCGTAGTAGAGATGACAAAAAGTGAAATTAAAATTTAAATCGGCTAAGAAATACGGCTGATATAAGCATTTAAAACTTTTAATTACGCGCCGATTAGACAGAGAGATCCGACATGGCATGTGACGTCACATGCCACTACGGCCATATTAACTTCGTATTAAATTTCGTTATGCTAGAAAGAGACAGAAACAAATCTTCGATGGCTTATATCTTTTTTAATTCATAGTTATTCTAAAAATAATTTTACTAAACTGTTTATGACATGAATGAGGATATTTTTTTAAAATAAAATAACATCATGCATATTCCCTATTGTGAAATAGTAGCACTTAACTTCAGTAGAAATGTGTCTAAACCGACGAGCATGTATGAAAGGATTGATGAAGGTTCAGGAAGCAAGGGAAGTATGTCAAGATCGTAGCAGGTGGAGAACTGTGGTCTCTGCCTACCCCAACGGGAACAAGGCGTGATGTTATGTATGTATGTATGTAGAAATCAAAGGAAAGGGCTAATAGTTATAAAGGGCTTAAATACGGAATAATATAAATAAATAGTGTAATACTTGTCCAATTAGTGACCAACCCATATGAAAAAACATTGCGGTAACGTTCAACGAAAATGAAAATAAAGATATCTTTCAAAGTTTTATCTTAGTTGTGTACAGGGTGATAGGGACAGCCTTCCGAATACTGAAGGGGAATGATCAGTCAACGACACTGAACAACTTTTAGTGAACAAAACTTTCAGGAAACGAAAAAAATAATCCGCGTCTCTATACAAAATTGTAAACTTGATCGGGCAGTTTGTATGGAGAGGTCGATTTTCTTTTTCGTTTCCTTAAAGTATTGTTCACTGAAAGTTGTTCAGTGTCGTTGAATGATCATGCCCCTTCAGTATTCGGAAGGCTGTTCTAACACCTTGTATTCTGTGACACTGATAAAAAATAATGTTTTTGATATATGATAAAAATGCATAGTACACGTATGGTACCCATAGAATACATATGGTACCTAACAAAAAACGAAGACATTCGAACCAAAAAGCCTTCCCTCCTTGCCTTTTTAGACACAAACAAAACATTTGGCATATAAAACATAAAACCATCTGTTATAAGATACTGTAAGCTATTTCTCGAATAACGAATACCCTTATTTGCCAAACCCCTTATATTGTTCGCCAGTCAATCCTTAGTAAAAATGAACTGCACGTGCCGTAAATACACAATATTTTATACAACCTTACATTGCTAGGAACAAAATGGCGTATGTACAGTCAAGTGCATAAATATGTTTCTTGAAATCCATTGCAATTACATGTATTTATGTAAAGAATTATGTCACACTTTTCACACAGACGCAGGCAGAGAATTCCACTCCTTAGCCGTGCGCATTATACAGGATGTTTCAAAGCGCTTTGTGCGGATGTGTGGAACATCAACCAAATATGGGTGATATCCTACGGTGCGTCTGGATTCCCGATGGTAGAAGGGGGATGGCGAAATGAGCTCATGGATCTCTTGGGCACACTCTCCGAAGTAAAATCTGTAAAAGACCGACAGACATGCAATGGGCCCTAGCCCACCGGCGCTAGCCTACTGTGAAGCTTTGTTTTCACTAGCATCTCATCACCAACGAGCTTCTTGGCTCTGCGATCGATCGAGTCTAGAGCGGCTAGTTGGTATTTGGCTGAGCCATCCCAAAGGTGGCAGCAATTCTCCATGCATGATCGGACTTGTGCTTTGTATAAAACTAGCAACTGTCCAGGAGTGAAATGCCGCTTAACCTTATTGAGGATACCCAACTTTTTGGCCGCAGTTTGCGCTTTTGACTCAATGTTGGCGCCGAAGTTCAGGTTTGCACACAGCTTCATGCCAAGAAGCTCGAGGCTGTCAGTGACCGGTACAGATGTACCTCGAAAAGTAGGAGCCAGATTGAATGGACTCCTTTTGGCAGTGAACAGACACGCTTGTGTTTTGGTGGCGTTGAAACTTACCAGATTTTTGTCACCCCAGTCGGAGACAAGACTTAAGGTTGAGTTTATACGCTCTACCATGGCGTCTTTCGAAGAACGTATTTCTTCACTGCTGGCTTTTGCGCTTTACATATATCTCTCGACAACAGTACTGTCATCTGCGTACCCAACAATACTAGGACCAAGTAGGTCATTGATGTGCAGCAGGAAAAGAGTCGCCGAGAGAACAGACCCCTGAGGAACCCCAGCGTCAATAGCCATGAGGTCAGAGGAGCAGCCATCAAGGACTACTCGGATCGACTGTTCACTCATGAAGTCAGAAATCCAAGAGCAAAAGTCAGCGGGAATGCCGTATGCAGGAAGTTTGCTCAGCAGACTTGCGTGCCATACCCTGTCAAAGGCCTTCGAGATGTCCAGTGATACGGCAAGTGATTCGCCGTGTTTCTCAATGGCCTCGCCCCAGAAATGCGTAACATACACAAGAAGATCTCCAGTTGATCGTCCCCTGCGGAAGCCATACTGACGATCACTGAGTAGGTCGTTAGTTTCTAGGTATGTCAGCAATTTTCCATTTAGTACCCTTTCCATAACTTTGCAGAGTATTGAGGTGATGGCGATCGGACGATAGTTGGTGGGGTCGGCACGACTACCCTTCTTGGGTACCGCTGTACATTGGCAACCTTCCAAGGCTTAGGCACCGTTCTTGTTTTAAGAGAGAGGCGGTACAAACGCGTCAGCACAGGAGACAACTCAGGCGCACAGTTCCTCAATACTCTTGCTGGTATTCCATCAGGACCGCTAGCTTTGTTCACGTCTAGACTTCGAAGTACTCTACGAACCTCTTTTGAGTGTATTGTTATCTCCGACATCGAAGAATCACAGCGAGGAATCGTCGGTGGCTGATTAGAGTCGGCATCTAGGCGAGAATTGCTCGCAAATAGAGATGCAAATAAATTTGCTTTCTCTGTTGCGGAGTGGGCTAGCGACCCGTCTGGTTTCAGCAGGGGAGGTAATGTAGGACGGTAAAAGTTGGTTTCGACTGACTTGGAAAGAGACCAAAATTGTTTACTACTAGAGGGGTAGGATGCAAGTTTGGTCCCTGTGGAACTGACGTGGTCGTAACGAGCCTTCCGGATCACCCGCTTGCAGGACTTTGCAGCAGAATTAAATTCCCTTTTCGTCTTTCTTTTTTTATCATATAAATATTATTATTACTATTAATATTGTAGTACCTGGGCGACCGAGCTATGTCTGTATGATTAAAATATTATCGGGTGAGCAAGCTATGCTACTCAACAACAGATGGCGCTGTAAGTTTCTTGAACGCACTAAAACGGTGTAAACGAATTTTCTCAGACATGAAACCTAGCTAGATCGATTTTTTGCCCCAAAAAACCCCTGTATACTAAATTTCATCGATAGAGCTGTTTTCGAGAAACCGATTACGAATATATATACATATATTGCTCCTTTAATAGTATAAGATTTTAATATTATACATAGGAAAGTTACTCTGTCTGTTACGCTTTCAAAACTGCTGAACGAATTTTGACAAAATTTGGTGTAGAGACAAGAGTGGAAAATAACATGATAACAATACTTTCGTAGTCGCTCCATGCAAATAAAAAAAATATTCAACAGTTCGTACAAGGTGCAACAGAAAGAGTACAACAAGTCTAAAATATTGAATCTGAACAACATTTCCTAAGGTTTTCCTTAGAATTTCCTCCGGAATACGGAATGCTATATGGAAGTCAAGGCGACGCTTTTAGGGCCTATTGCCAGTCCTTTAATACATGCAGCCTGTGGGTCAACTACACGCAGCGAGAATACAGCGATCTTAGGGTCCAGTACAACAATGCTTTCAGGCTGCTGATGGGGCTGCCGAAATATTGTAGACGGTCAGGCATGTTTGCAGAGGCTCGAATTGATGGATTTGAGGCTGTAATCCCCAAGCGATGTGCTTCCATGCTCAGTCGCCTACGGGCTTGCCCCATCAGTATCCTGAAGATATTCAGTGAGAGATGGGACTCTCCAATGTTTTATCACTGGATGACAATGATTTGTTCAGGGACGAAATGGTTCCTATAAAAACAATGTTACAGAAAGGTAGGTTAGATAGTAAATAATTTTGTTTTATGGTTTAACATATTTCTATAATTTTTTAGAGTGTATTGTTTCACTTCTTCTTCTTCGTTTCGTATCAATAGCAAATGATTTTATAGTAAGTTAGCCCAAAATGTAGCTACATCAAATTATTCTTTGGTTGCCTTCAAAAAGGTCCTCCCGGGTGCAAGAAACTGAGGAGTAGGGCACTAAAGCAAGTGTGTCATAGATTTCAAAATGCCGCACTCACACTTGTCGTTATCAGAGAAGCCAGACTGCAGTCTATATAGTGACTTCCAGGGCCAGGGATGATAATTTCCTGGTGGAAGATTTTCGGGAATGGGGACATATGAGCTTTCAAGGGGGTACTGTATCCTAGCCTTTGATTGATCTGATCTGAATAAAACTGTGTCGGCGTGTAGGAAGGTGAAGTATGTCCGTTTAATGGGTGTCTACAAACTAGTTCGTGTTTATGATCTTAAATTTTATGAAAAAATAATTGTTTCAGTCTTTTATTCCTTTTTAATTTTAAATTACATTTACCTTTGTCTTTTATTTTATTGTATTGATTTTAATGTTTTAATTTTAATGTGACATGTGTTATTTTACATTTATATTAGTTTTTTTTTATTGGCTGAATGCATAGAGTAAGTAAGCATGAAAGCGCAAAGATAAAATGGTTCTGGTGTGACAAACAGAAAATGATCTATTTTCTTCGTTTATGCTAACGCTTTCCAACACATTTTGCAGATATGTTCAACTCTAACGGTTACCTCACCTTCTTTAGTCATTCAGTACTACATTTTCTTTCAAGAATATACCGTTCCAATATTCACATCGACAGCTAAAAATATCCCAAGCGTTTCCCCATAACAAACACCCCGGTACGTGATGCCAATACAAACCAGCGGGGCACCGAACCATGTCGTTTCAATAAGCTGCTTCTATTTGTTGAGTTGATTTATTAACAGTCGTAAATAATAGGAAACTGATCCTTGCCCGTGGCATTGTAACAATGAAGCTAAATTCTGAAGATACTTGTAGTTTAAGATTGTTTTGTTGAAATAAGGTCGGTTTAGACTAGTTCGAACAGAGCAGAATAATATCTTGAAAGATGGCGCTTCAAGATAGTATGCATAAAGCTGCCACTCTTTTCTAATTATAATACTCTTTGACCCAGGTGGTCTCCAAGGTGTACGTTTAACTATAACCCGAAAAATGCTTGCTCACTTTTCAGGTACCCAAAGAGTGCCAATGGAACCCTATTGCCAAGCCTATGTCTTCGTCTGTAAAGGGCTGTATTTTTGAACTGTAGTTGCTATACGATTGAAAATGTTACAGAAAATGTGATTGTTTACCTAACAAATAATAAAACAATAAAAAAAGTGGGGTCTCCATTCAAGAAATGTGTTTATTCGTAAAAACGGGAAAACTTACAAGCGTGAAAATTGGTGTGCCTTTGTTATCGGTAATCTGTATTATTCAGGCATTATATACATTAGGCCTATGTCCAGCAGTGGACGTCTTTCGGCTGATATGATGATACATACAATGCCTAGGTAATGTATTCAAGATAACCTAACAGACCTAGTACTTATTTTTTGATAGGATTGAAGAAGGGATCTTATTTGGTGGCAGTCATTTTGATAACAGGCCTTCATATTTTTAGGACATAACAAATTAGAGATAGTTTTGATTAATTTGATAACTTACATATTTCTAATATATAAAATAAGCGTATTTCAAAATAGTTGTAAATTTAAAATTTAAATGCCAGAATATACTATTGTCCAAATAATATTAAGCAAGGAAATAAGGGCCAATCCCATGTTTTATTTTGTGAGTCGAGATTATAAAAAATGCTTCGTCTCGACCATTATAACTGAATCATTTAGAGTTATATTATTCACAAAATGGATTAACTCAGACGAGAATTAGGGTTAATTAATTAACAATTATAATTAAGGACGTATTTGAGTTTGAGATCTGGTGGTGAATTAATTTCAAAGGGGCAAGGGAAATCATGCAACTTCGAGTGACAAGCAAATTAGTTGAGAAATATGAAATTCACCAACTTAGTTGTGCCTATAATACTTGAAATTTCATTGATTTTACTAAAAATATATAAACTAGTCTGACATATGAATTATGCCCAAAAATATAAATAATCTTGTCGCAGGCAATGCGAAGGTATTTTACAGAATGCGGAGACATTTTAAATTCGTCAAAACGGTACGAAACTCGATTCTGGGTCTCGCCAACCGCCGCAGCGGCACGCTTGCTTCGCTCGCTAGGCTCGTGCATTGTGGACGCAAGATAATCTCACCCAACCTAACCTATTCCGAGGAGGAATCCGTTAGGCTGGGTCTACCTTGGCTAACGAACCTACAATGCAGCAGTGACCTAAACCGACCGGCGCCCATGGACCCCAGGGGCATCACAGGTGCGCTGCCGGCCTTTTTGATATTCGCAGGCTTCGCTCCCACTTTCCGTGTGAAGCACAGCAACAACAAAGCTACTATACAGAAACCCGGTCTTCTGTGGGAGTGTGGTACTTCCCCAAACGAGCTGGCCCACTCATGCTGCATACTAGAATACCTACACCGTTGCTCTACGAAAACAAATTTCATTTTCTTGTTTCGACCTACGTTGCTCATGGGTAGTTCTATGGCCCGAGAACTAAGTTGAGAAGAACGCACCCAATGTTGTGTTTTAGGCTGTCATATTTCACTACAAACCCACACTCAGAGAAGACAATCAAAACAAGAAAAATCTTCAAGTGCAAACAAAATGAGAAGCTATTCCTCAAAACATACTCAACCTTATCCTTTGTCCTTTTGTAAATAATGGAGGGACAGTAAGAAGACATTTTTTACTCCACAACAATGCCTTTGTGTCTTGTGGAGAATACCTATTTTGCATGTTCTATATTATCATTCCCGTTTTTTGTAACCGTAGATTAAACTATCAGAGGCACTAACTTTATTTTATTTATTTTATTTGGGATACCAAAAGCCTGAAATATAGTAAAACAAAATTTAAGAGAGAAATGCCAATTATAGCTATCCACATATTATATGTATAAACTTATGTAAGGTCCTAATGATACTCGCAAGAGCGTACAGTGCCGAGAATTTAGAAAAACTTAAAAAAACAATGAGTAAGTGTGTGTATGTTTTGTGTGTTGTGTGCGTCTGTGAGTATGAGTGTGTGTGTAGGTTTCAATAAAAATATATACTTAATAGTTTCTATATTTACATCTTCTTCTTATTTAAGAGCTACCCTCTTGTCGGTGGAGTAACTTCCACGCCTTCCTATCTTCTGCAACTTGTTTGACTTTGTGATACGACACGACATTTATTTTTTCCTTAATCTGGTCTATGTAGCAACGTCTTGGCCTTCCTCTGCCTCTCCTTCCCTTAACCTTTCCTTCTATGATAGTTTTTAAAAATTTGTCGTGTCGTATCAGATGTTCCAACATGTTTACATATGTATATTTACATATGTCTTAATAATATTATGTTATTTACTTATTTTATTTTTTTATTTTATTTTATTAAGAACACACAACAAAGTACAATCTTTATATATAAAGAGAATGAAAACATTGTTTCGTGCCTGACTGCACTCCAAACGCGTGTCCATAGCATATTTGCAGTACTAACAAGTGCATTCTAACAAACGTTCAAGGAATATTTTCACTTTTTATACAATACTAGCTGTTGCCCGCGGCTTCGCTCGCGTGGATTTCGTATTTATGTTGTTACTGGTTTTCCGAAGCAATGAGATATTTTCCCGTCATTTCGGGGTAATTTTAAACTAAGGAAAAACAGGACTAACCCTGCGCAAATCAATGAGTATAATTCAAGATCCAGCTGAATTTTATATAAAATAAAGACGTTACTCATAAATTACTCAGAACAGAGGAATTTAGCAGCAGTATCCTAACAAATGTAAAGAGAGAGATGAGAGACACCTTTATGTAATATTTCAAAACAGAGCCAATTCGCAGAAGTAATTGAGAAAAACTAAAACCCTCTCCCTCTCTCTCCCTCTCCCCCCTTCCTCTCCCCCTCCTTCTCCCCCTGTCTCTACCCCTCCCCCTCCTCCTTCTCCCCCTGCCCCTCCCTCTCCCCCTCCCTCTCCCTTTTCATCACCCCCTCCCCCTCCCTCACTCCCTCCCTCTCCCCTTTCCCCTCCTTCTCCCTCTCCCTCTACCTGTACCTGTACCCCCCTACCTCTCTACCTCTCTACCTCTCTTCCTCTCGACCTCTCTACCTCTCTACGTCTCTACGTCTCTACGTCTCTACCTCTCTACATCTCTACCTCTCTATCTCTCTACCTCTCTATCTCTCTACCTCTCTACCTCTCTACCTCTCTACCTCTCTACCTCTCTACCTCTCTACCTCTCTACCTCTCTACCTCTCTACCTCTCTACCTCTCTACCTCTCTACCTCTCTACCTCTCTACCTCTCTACCTCTCTACCTCTCTACCTCTCTACCTCTCTACCTCTCTACCTCTCTACCTCTCTACCTCTCTACCTCTCTACCTCTCTACCTCTCTACCTCTCTACCTCTCTACCTCTCTACCTCTCTACCTCTCTACCTCTCTACCTCTCCACCTCTCCACCTCTCTACCTCTCCACCTCTCTAACTCTCTACCTCTCTACCTCCCTACCTCCCTACCTCCCTACCTCTCTACCTCTCTACTTCTCCACCTCTCTAACTCTCTACTTCTCTACTTCTCTACCTCTCTACCTCTCTACCTCTCTACCCCTCTACTTCTCTACCTCTCTACCTCTCTACGTCTCTACCTCTCTTCGTCTCTACGTCTCTACGTCGCTACCTCTCTACCTCTCTACCTCTCTACGTCTCTACGTCTCTACTCTCTTCCTCTCGACCTCTCTACCTCTCTACGTCTCTACGTCTCTACGTCTCTACATCTCTACCTCTCTACCTCTCTACCTCTCTACCTCTCTACCTCTCTACCTCTCTACCTCTCTACCTCTCTACCTCTCTACCTCTCTACCTCTCTACCTCTCTACCTCTCTACCTCTCTACCTCTCTACCTCTCTACCTCTCTACCTCTCTACCTCTCTACCTCTCTACCTCTCTACCTCTCTACCTCTCTACCACTCTACCTCTCTACCTCTCTACCTCTCTACCTCTCTACCTCTACCTTTACCTGTCCCTATCCCTACCCCTTACGCCAATTTAACCGCTATCCCTAACATAGAAATGACACCCATATTTATTTTTAGACATTTCAAACCTATCGCACCCCAACCCCATCCCCAGGGGACGATGGTATTCCACGTCCACCACGTTGGATTTCAAAGTTGTTGAAGCTTTCGTAATCAGCGACCCGATAAACTATACAAACGACACCCATATTGATTTTTAGACATTTCAAACCTATCGCACCCCAACTCCATCCCCAGGGGGATGATGGTATTTCACGTCCACCACGTTGGATTTCAAAATTGTTGTAGTTTTCGTTATCAGCGACCCGATAACCCATACAAACGACACCCATATTGATTTTTAGACATTTCAAACCTATCGCACCCCAACTCCATCCCCAGGGGGATGATGGTATTTCACGTCCACCACGTTTGATTTCAAAATTGTTGTAGTTTTCGTAATCAGCGACCCGATATTCCATACAAACGATACCCATATTGGTTTTTAGACATTTTCACCCCATTTCCCCTTTTTAGGGGTTGAATTTGGGGTGGAATTTCAATAACAGTGATGAACGTTGCATAGAATTACATCATTAATGCCTAAATAATAAATTAGGTGGATTTTACTTTAAAAATAAAGAATTTTCAACTTCACCCCCCTTTTCACCCTTAAGGGTGTCGAATTTTTGAAAACCCTGAGACACGTAATTATTAATTTTTAGTCGTAAGCCTAATTACAAATTTTAAAGATCCTAACTTCAAAACTGACGGACTTTCATACAAATTTTCATCCCCTATTTTACCCCCTTAGGGGTGGAATTTTGTACCTAGGCCTCATAAGGAACCTACAAGCCAAATTTGGAATCTCTAGACCCAGTGGTTTGGGCTGTGCGTTGATATGTCAGTCAGTCAGTCAGTCGGTCAGTCAGTCAGTCAGTCAGTCAGTCACCTTTTTCTTTTATATATATAGATTACTTACAAAAAACCTTAAAGTAAATAAAAACAAAACAATTCAGGGTGTGACAGTAGCGAAACAACAAAACAAATAACTACTAACGTATCGATTTGGATTGCGGGTAGTAATATATTTGAGTGAGAATTTGTATTTGATTGTTAAGGAGAATACAACATTATGATTTTACGGAACTTAAAATACTTAGTTTCAAATATGTCAATGTTTCAAATATGTCAATACATATGTTTTGCATGTTGAAAATATCATGGCGCGACAGAATGACAAAGGTGGAGGTGCTCAGAAGAATGAAAAATAATCTAGTAATAGTAACAACAAAATCACATACTATGGGCATATCTACAGGAACCACAAATATAGCATACTACAAACAATAATAGAAGGGAAAATAGAGAGGAAAAGAGGAAGAGGAGGAGGAGAACATCTTGGTATGATAACCTGATGAAGTGGTCTGGACTGAATGCCGCGGTAGATTTAAAAATACTCACAATGGACAGAGATAAATATAGAGAGATGGTCCGTTAGGATATGGCACAAAAAGAAGATGACATATGTTTTTAACTTTCATTAAAACATAATGCGTTGTGCCTTTATTTATTCTATTTTATGAAACGGGCACTATTTTCACCGGGTGTAAAGGACAGCCTTCTGAAAACTGAAAAGGCATGATCAGTCAACGTAACTAAACAACATTAAAACTTTCAGGAAAGAAAAAAATCGACCTCTTCATACAAACTGTCCTATCAAATTTGCAATTTTGTATAGAGACCGATTTCTTTATTCCCGAAAGTTTTTTTTTCTGGAAGCTGTCTCTTACATCCGTTATATCTAATCTATCTAATTGACCGTGTGATGAAGGCAAAGAATAGTAATAACCTATACCCGTAGGTGTCGTAAGAGGTGACTGAGGGCAAACCGGAGGATGGGCAGCAGCATCCTCCTGTGTA
The DNA here is from genome assembly GCA_947532105.1 of Athrips mouffetella. Lineage (NCBI taxonomy): Eukaryota > Metazoa > Arthropoda > Insecta > Lepidoptera > Gelechiidae > Athrips > Athrips mouffetella. Next base: position 2,653,947 of record OX383960.1, on the reverse strand, counting down.
TCGTACCATCTTACAAACTGCGGTAAACAACAACAGTGTTCGTCAGCCGCAACGCTTACAAGCGTTGTGACTATGGTAAATTAATCAAATCAAATTCTAAAACTATTCTAAATTTCAAATCGACAACATGAGTAGTTGCTGAGATATACAGGTGTGACAGACAGACAGACAGACCGACGAAGTCGCACCATTAGGGTTCCGTTTTTACCATTTTGGTTCGGAACCCTAAAAATCGTACTTCAAAAGTTTTTTGTTATCTTCATTTACTGTTCTTTAATTTTACCATTAAGTGAAATGTTTAAAGTCGCTTACGCTTTGTCAACCCAATATCTTACAAGAATACCCACTTAGCATAGTAATTAAGGCGGTCATATTAAGAGGTAAGGTGCGCTAACTTTAGTTAAAGTCAAGTTAATCTAGCCGCAGAGAGAAGACGACGCAAACTCGCGGGTTTCAACTAGTTTCGCGGTTACTGCATAACTATTTTGAACGGCTTAGTTTAGGGTAGGGGGGGATTCAGATTTAACGCCTCAATTAAAAAACTCTTTATTTTTCGAGAACAACATAAAGCAAGGACATATGTCTAAAAGACTAGATCGAGGTCAAGACTGAGCCATTGACAATAAAAAAAAAAGAAATTGTTAAGTAACCTATGTTTTTACTCCACTGCACTGCGGCGAAACCTAAAAGGAGTATGTGTTTGACCTGTTTGTAAGAAATATGGTGTTTGCAACCATCTTTTGAAATGACTATACTGTATGGCGCTGCAAATCAGCACGAGGAAGGAAAACGATCAATGTGCCACCATCAGCGAGGTTAAAATCTCTTTGGCCACCATGTAATGTACAGTGCGACAAGGCTTATAATGAACGCGGGTGGGGGCGCTGGCTTGAATGAGGAGTACTGTCAAAAGTGAAGTTTCACAAGGTGGCGGTGTTAGTTCCTTTTTTTGCCACGTTCATTATAAGCCTTGTCGCACTGTGGTATGAAAATGGTAAAGTCAGTTTGATTGTTGCTGTCAAATGCATGTAACATTTTTATTGTAAATATATTTTATGTATTTTACTATGTTCAAAAATAAGAAATTACAATTTAATAAGAAATTGCAATAAGGAATATTTCATCAAAACATCCCATAAAACGTCCACTACAGGACAGGGAGCTCCATCCAGAATTCTAGCTTTTGCTGGAAAAATGTGGAGGGGAAGTACCATAGTCACCTCGCTTGTTAGCGTTACGGCTGGCACCATGGACCGCGGTTGTAGGTGACCGCAGTAAGTAAGATGTAAGATATAAAGGAGGATGCTGCTGCCCATCCTCCAGTTAACCCTTAGTCGCCTCTTACGACACCCACGGGTATTTATGGGTTGGTACTATTCTTTGCCGACACCACACGGGAGAAGGAACAAGGAAAATTTACATGGAAATTTTAAATATACGGAATTTGTGAGTTTATTATTTTTTATATGCACCTTTGCACCAGAAACCTCTATTCGATTGTGCTTTTTAACATCAATGATATTACAATTATATAGTTTAACATTAGGACATTAATTTTGTATCCGATTTTGTTATATTTTGAGTAACATAAATAAAAATTTAAAAAAATATATGTAAAGACGGAACTGTCTATGGATTTTGATTTTATTGCTTCAATTTTATAAATGTGCCTGTTGAAAACGATGCATTTCAAACAAATTAAAAGTTGGTTGGCAAGTAGCGTATCAACCAAGTTTTCTATACGAGCATTATAATACAAAAAATTATGAAAAATGGGCATGGGCTTCTGGCCTTAAATAAATACTTTTATTATTATTATTGCGTTTAAATTTGGATCTTGTTTGTAATTAAGTTTTATTTTAGTTATTTACATAATTGATTGGTATCAATACTTATCTGAACACAAAACAAAATGGCCGCTACTCATTTCCTGAGAAGGGTCGTTACTGAAGTAGTAACGGCGCGCGTCTATTGTGTTGAATGGCCGGGGCCATTTTCTTTTTCGTTATAATATTAAAGACAGACCCTTCCTTACTCCGTCCCTGTCCATGATACTTGTTGTTTCAAACTAAATATAATTAGGACACTTGAGCCGGTGTTTGATATCGCTGAATAAATACACACAGGATTTCGCCGAGTCTGCTTCTGGAGACTTTCGGTTTGTGGTTAGTGATGTAATATAAGATTTATTGTTCATACTCATCATAACATCCCATGAAATGTCCGCTACAGGACAGGGAGCTCCCTCCAGAATTCTAGCTTCTGCTGGAAAAATGTGGAGGTGAAGTACCATAGTCACCAAGCTTGTCAGTGTTACGGCTGGCACCATGGTTCGTTTGTAGGTGACCGCAGTAAGTAACATGGCATACCATCTCATCATACACAGGAAAATTCTGCTGCCCATCCTCCAGTTGATAACCCTTAGTCGCCTCTTACGACACCCACGGGTATGGGATGGTACTATTCTTTGCCAGCACCACACGGGACATTGTCATACTAGTGACATCTAGTTTCTAGCCTTTCACTAACTCACATTTATCAGTGTGGAGCCGTCGACAAAACAGCGTTTTTTCTTTCCTACCTATTCAATATGATACTAGATGGCGCTAAATCTTACGGTACTCGTATAAGTAGTACAACAGAGCCTCTTCCCTTTTTTGCTCACTACGGCACCTGTGCTGATTATAGTTACTATCTCAAAGTCTCTCAACGCAATATACATTGTACTCGCTGTTCCAGGCCTTTTATTGTCTTCTTACCTCAAGAATAGACATTTATCATGTCAAATAATTAATTAAAAACGTTTTCAATATAGAAAATGGTTACCTATAGGTATCCATTATCCTTTGAAAGTTTTATGCTACAACTTCTGCTAACCAAAAGCCATAGAACAAAAGTTGTTGTAGTTAGCTTGATAAGCCCTATACAGTGAAAGCTTGTTGAGAATAACAATAATGTGAAAGCAGGACGGGGCGATGCGTAAGATACTGGAGCGAAAGAGACACGTATCACTCCGTCCTGTTCTTACGCATAGCTCTGTCCAGCTGTCCTTCTAATCTAGCTACATTATTTCAACTGTAAATAATTGATAGGAGTTAATAAATCTCTATATCGTACCTTCCTCTTTCCTTTACTACTAACTTATGCTGGCTCAGCCACCCGATCAGGATCTTGGCCTCCGGTACAAAGAATCACCATGTCGCAATTACTCTCTTTGTGTGCAGTTTGTTTGCCAATTGGCTGCTTGAAGCTCCAACAGGTCTTTTAGTCGATCCAGCGGTACCCCAGACGTCCAATCTTTTGACCGCACGATCCTTTTCCATCCTTTCCACAAGCGAAGTCTGGCTCACTTGGTCTGACAAATGATGTTGGGTTCGGCTATCAGGTCTTCTATCTACTGGTATTTCCAAACCCTCCATGTCCCGTCTTCAATTCGTGTTTGTCCTAGCTAGAATCTTCATGTAAATTTTCCTCTCCGCCACTAAAAGCTTGTTCTCATCCTTCTAAGTAAATGTTCAAGCTCTGCATCCATACATAAAGATCTGCCTTATAACTAGTGCTATACAGTTAGTAAAATTCACTTTGAAGTTTTAATCGCCATCAACTATACAGAATACAATTACTTAACTTGTCAATCCGACAAACGATTAAGGCACGTCAGTGCCATATTTCGTTAACACGGTAAACTTCAGTGAACCACTGGAAACCTTGACCACAGCTAAGGGTTGTAGTATATTATAACTAAAGTAAGGCTATGTTTGACTAATAGGCTAATTCAAATTGACTTATGTTTATGGTATAAATCCTGTACATTTGAACATATTCGTCCATATATCTATTCAAGTCATGAGTGAATAGGCTTCTTCTGGGCAAGCTCGTTCCATCGTCGGCCTCATCTCTGTCTTCAAGACTAGATCGTGGTCAAGAGTTAGCCCATTGACGATAAAAAAAAATATATTTAAAAGAGCGCGTGAATTTTATTGTTTTTATTGTCGCTTCTTTTTTTTTCCTACCATGGCGCCACTTTGTTTGTGAAGCGATGGATATAGTCTAATTGACATCATTAAACGATTTCAATATCCAACAATGATTAAATGAGTTTGAGTTTGATGCAGTTTCTATTGGACGTTGGAATTTTTTTTCATATTTCGACCTATGTTCCGAGGGAAAGTTGTTCAGTTTCATTTGTTGAGCAACCACCTGAGAGGTCTGCAGACATTTACCAAATACCCTGTAAATTAATGTTTTTTTTGCTTACGTTCCAAGGAGTGTCCTAGATGTATCTTTACCCATCAGCTCATTATTTCGTAAAAAAGTCCAACAAAAAGAAAAAAATGTAAGAAACGAACAAAACTTCTTGCCTCTAAACCCTGAGAATCATCATCATCATCATAATATCCCATGAAACGTCCACTACAGGACAGGGAATCCTCCAGAATTCTAGCTTTTGCTGTAAAAATGTAGAGAGGAAGTACCATAGTCACCTTGCTTGTTAGCGTTACGGCTGGCACCATGGACCGCGGTTGTAGGTGACCGCAGTAAGTAAGATGTAAGATACAAAGGAGGATGATGCTGCCCATCCTCCAGTTTATAACCCTTAGTCGCCTCTTACGACACCCACGGGTATGTATGGGTTGACACTATTCTTTGCCGGCACCACACGGGACATCCCCCCCCCTGGGAATAATATGTCCTAATTCTTTTAAATCATATCTCGCTAAATTCCTTAGGTTCAGTTTTGCCAAAGAATAAATCTGTTTCCTTAGCTTAATCTAAGCCTGTTTTGTTTTCACAATTTCAAACGATATGTTGCCAAAATGGTTGTGATTGATAGTTTTTGACTAAATTGCATCAAACATACAAAGAAAAATAAAATAAAGCGTAAGGTAATCCACAATATACTCGAAATAAGAATAATAAAAAAAGCGAATAAATAAAAATAACAACGCACGCTTTAACACGTCCGCGGAAAGTTCCAAACTTAAATAAAATTTAACGATTGAACGCTCGAGGGTATCACCAAAATATACAGCCAAGGAAATTGGCGAACTACCTACAAAATAACTAGAGTAAAAAACTCCCCAAGTGCATGTTCGACCCGCCGCGCATCAAGGGTACGTCACCTGTTCACCTTTAATATTTATGTACTTGAAATTGGATGTTACCTTAGATTGGTCATGAATGAATTAATTTATTTGATTAGGACTCTACAAATTAGATAATTCCATGATGGAAAAAATCGAGAACTCCTTAGGGTCCTAATGAAATAGTGGACATAACCATAGAGAAAGGAAACATAACTTTAGCATGATACTGAGATCATGAAATTGTTTTGACTTGCCATGGATTACTATCAGCCGATGCAGGTTCTATGGAAACATTTTTTTTAATATTTCGACCTAGATTTATTAGGAAAAGATGTTTACTATTTCATTAGGACCTTATACTTGGGTACGAGAAGAGTTGCAAAAATGCAAAAACAAAGTTTATTCGAACTTTTACACATAAAGGTATAGAAAAAGGTACGCACGTCAAGTTTATTTTTGCTATAAATTGAAAATTCAGAATACAATGTACTGGTCACAATATAAAGCTGTGTGTCCCCAACTTTCTCCATGATTACGTTATTACTCTAACAATATTGTAGATTTGACTTTACCAGCTCAACTCGAGACTTTTATTATTAAGATTACTGCCCTTCTGCTTACAACTTTGGCCTTTACGCGTTATGTTACTGCTTAAGTGGAAATTCGTGTTTTTAGTGAAATGTCTGGACCTCTTCTTTGACAACTTCAATGTCAACTGATGCGTATCTTGTTTTTTACTTTGGACTAGGTATTTCCTCTTCTACTACTTGTCAGTAAAAAATAGACTATTTAATTGGCTACACAGGGTGTAAAGGACAGCCTTCCGAATACTGAAGGGGCATTATCAATCAACGATACTGAACAACTTTCAGAGAAAAAAACTTTCAGGAAACAAAAAAAAAATAAGCTTCTCCATACAAACTGCCCGATCAATTTTACAATTTTGTATGGAGACGCGGATTTAATTTTTCGTTTCCTAAAAGTTTTGTTCACTTAAAGTTTTTCATTAATCATTATCGTTTACTGATCATACCCCTTCAGTATTCGGAAGGCTGTCCCTAACACGCAGTATAATTTATTTATTCAATAAACATACCTCAAACTACTAGATCTTGTGATACAACCCTAAAAAATATGATAGCCATCCCTACGATTACGAGGCGTAACATGGTAAAATCAAAAATCAAATCAAATCAAAAAAATCAAAATTTTGTTTATTTTCTCACCACAAAATAATACAAAAACAACAATAAAAAAAATGTCACAGTATTTGTGGGAGACTGGAGCCTAAACTAAGCCGAAGCCTGTATTTTAGGACTCCAGGTCTCCGTCCTACACAATGTCAAAATTATTATATCATGGACATATTTGTGGATCATGAAGATCTATAGTAATACAAGATACCAAAAAATATATTAGCAAAAAAATAAATAAAAAAATATACAAAAATTTTGGAAATTAAAACCAGAAATTCAAAACTTAAACATAATCTAATCTAACAAATTAAAAGAAAACAATAAGAATGAAACAATGGAGAGAGTTGGGGAAATTGAATGAGTGAATGTGTATAAGATTGTGTGAGAGGAAATGTGACTCAACTCGAGACTTTTATTATTAAGATTACTGCCCTTCTGCTTGCAACTTTGGCCTTTACGCGTTATGTTACTGCTTAAGTGGAAATTCGCGTTTTTAGTGAAATGTCTGGACCTCTTCTTTGACAACTTCAATGTCAACTGATTTAGGGTTCCGATACCAAAATGGTAAAAAAAAGGAACCCTTATGGTGCCGCTCTGTCTGTCTGTCCGTCTGTCTGTCACACCTCTATATCTCAGCAACCACTTACGCTATCGAGCTGAAATTTGGAATAGTTTTAGAATATAGTTGCCCAACTTAAATGCACATGAAAATTTTTTGAAAAAAGTATGATTATTAATGTAAAGGGGGCCAAAATAGGGGGGGCCAAATTTCAAATTGTCGCTAGTAGGTCGAGTGGGGTATCATATGAAAGGGCTTTACTTGTACATTTTAAAATATATTTTTGTATTTTTTTAAGTTTCTTAGTTTTCAAGTTATGATGAAAAATGTCAAAAAAAATACCATTCCCCCCCCCTTATCTCCGAAGTTTGAGTAAGGGAAAATCTGAATTAATTACAGTTGACAGAGGTTTATGTAAACTTTACAGAAAAATAAAACGATCTTTCTAAGTTGCACAGTTTTTCAGAAATCTGCAAAAAACCTTTACAAACAAATTTAGTTTTGCGGTCCTGAAAATGGACTTTATTGCTTCCAAAAATACTACAGGTATATCGGAACCCTCGGCGCGCGAGTCCGACTCGCACTTGACCGGTTTTTTTTTATTTTGGACTAGGTATTTTCTCTTCTACTACTTGTCAGTAAAAAATAGACTATTTAATTGGCTACACAGGGTGTAAGGGACAGCCTTCCGAATACTGAAGGGGCATTATCAATCAACGATACTGAACAACTTTCAGTGAACAAAACTTTCAGGAAAAAAAAAAATAAGCTTCTCCATACAAACTGCCCGATCAAGTTTACAATTTTGTATGGAGACGCGGATTTTATTTTTCGTTTCCTAAAAGTTTTGTTCACTTAAAGTTTTTCATTAATCATTATCGTTTACTGATCATACCCCTTCAGTATTCGGAAGGCTGTCCCTAACACGCAGTATAATTTATTGATTCAATAAACATACCTCAAACTACTAGATCTTGTGATACAACCCTAAAATAAAAACCGGCCAAGTGCGAGTCGGACTCGCGCACTGAGGGTTCCGTTCCACCACATAAACACAATTGTATTAGTTGAAATTTCAGTAAGTTAATGTGCTAGATTTTTTGAGTCCGACACGCGCTTGACCAAATTTTATTATTTGTTGTTATTTTATAGCTTATGCTCAAAAAAACGTACCAATTTTCAAGTTTGTAAGTGTACCCGTTTTTAAAAAGAACTAAAACAAAAATCGCCTCAGCGACCATCCAACTTGATCCCTCTCTTATATGAATGTTCTTGAAACGGGAGCTCACCACAATTGGTTACCATTAGTTGTGAGAAAAGTTGTAATATTTAATGATTTCAGACTTTTCCCATTATTTGTACTGTGAGACCTAGCTTCTTGCCAAATTTCATAATTTTAGGTCAACGGGAAGTACCCTGTAGGTTTTGCATTTTTGAATAAATGTATGGAGATGAGGACATAAAATGCCATATCTTTTGATTGCGTCATTGTAAAAAATTTAAATTTTCAGATCTTGTGTGGTTCGTGGATCCTAATATATGGTATTAATTTCAACCTGATACCTCTACCCATTCGTCAGATAAAGAGTCTTGATAGACAGACAGACAGACGGACAACAAAGTGATCCTATAAGGGTTCCGTTTTTTTCTTTTGAGGTACGGAACCCTAAAATATGATAGCCATCCCGACGATTACGAGGCGTAGCATGGTAAAATATGGCGCTTTAGAGAGTTTCGCCTCAATTGATACGAAAACGTGCTTTACCCGCATAGGAAAAAGTCCGTCTGCATATTCTGTTTTTTTTTTCAAATCAATTTGTTTTATTGATTACCTATTAGTAAAATTGGTTTTTAGGGTTCCGTACCCAGAAGGTGAAAAACGGGACTCTATTAATATGCCTTCGACGTCTGTCTGTCTGTCAGCGGGCTATATCTCATGAACCGTTAATACACAGTTGAAATTTTCACAGATTATCTATTTATGTTTACAAATAATAAATACTAAAAAAAAACAAATAAATAAAGGGCGGATTTCCTACTACAAACGAATTTTTGTGCGATTTTTTGTTTTAGCTCTATCGTTAAAACGGAAACACTTACAAACGTGAAAATTGGTATATTTATAGTGCATAAGCTTTACAGGGTTTAACGGACGGTGTACTAAAACTGAGGCGGAGTACACAGTCAACGAAACTGAACTACGTTGCCAAAAATATTTTTGGGAAATGAAAATTAATTTTGACCTTTCCATACAAACTTTTCGACCAGAGGGACAACAATTCGTGAGGAGTGGTCAAACGTTTTTCCATTTCCCAAAAATGTTTCTTTGGAAAAGTTTTTCACTTTCGTTGACTGAACACGCCATTTCTGTTTTCGATACACCTTCCTGACAACGTGTAGAATAAAAAAAAATTCATAAACCGGTCAAAAGACAGTGCGTTCCTGATTAAGACGGTATTTTGACCTTAGAAGTACGGAACCCTCGTCGCACGAGTCTGACTCGCACTTGACCATTTTCTTTTGTGTTTGTATCTCTTCTTTCTCTTATTTTACTAGTTGTGTTTTAAATCGTCAAAAGACAACGCTTAATAAAATGTTATAGCGGACTTTTAAAGTAATTTCATTCACAATTAAGTGAACTTTGCCCATTCAAACCGCAGTTTTAACTTTTATCTTTTTATAGCTAAATTAAAGGAATAATACACGTCATAAAAGTTACTTCAATCACTTTAGATTTTGAACAGCTGTCATTTTGCACAAAACTGTGGGATAAGTATACTATTTTCCTTTCAAGAGGAATATTTGTCTTTGAACATATTTTTTTTATATTTTTAATCTGTTTCGCGAAAACGGCTTCAACGATTTCGATGAAATTTACTTTACCGCCCGTAAAGTTTTTATCGAAATATTTACGGTGCTTTCGGGGCGAAAAATCTGTACATCTAGGTCTCTCCGTTTTTTTGAGAATTTGTGGAAAATAAAGTAACTCAGACTCAACAGCCCTACCTGTTGATACTTTTTAGTTAATATTATACAGATCATAGCTCAGTTGCCCAGTATTGTTCGTAAATAAGTACAAAATCGATTGCTACTTAGAAACTTAAGTTCATCATCATCATAACATCCCATGAAACGTCCACTACAGGACAGGGAGCTCCCTCGAGAATTCTACATTTTGCTGGAAAAATGTAGAGGGAAAATACCATATGGAAAGTACCAGATGGTTTGGTCATGTAGAGAGGATGAATGAAGGAAGATTGACGAAAGAGATCTACAAGGCGAGAGTGAATGGAAACGTTGGAAAGGGGAGGCCTCGGCGAACGTACCAGGACCAAATTCAGGACGTTCTGAATAAAGGCCAGGTTAAAAGTACCCTAAACCGACGAGCATGTATGAAAGAATTGATGAAAGTTCAGGAAGCAAGGGAAGTATGTCAAGATCGTAGCAGGTGGAGAGCTGTGGTCTCTGCCTACCCCGACGGGAACAAGGCGTGATGTTATGTATGTATGTAAGTACCATAGTAAGTCACCTCCCTTGTTAGCGTTACGGCTGGCACCATAGACTGCGGTTGTAGGTGACCGCAGTAAGGAAGATGTAAGATACAAAGGAGGATGCTGCTACCCATCCTCCAGTTAATAACCCTTAGTCGCCTCTTACGACACCCGCGGGTATGTATGGGGAACTTAAGTTCACATGGCCTAAAAGAGACCAAGTTAAAAGTACCATAAACTGACAAAAGTGTCTGGAAGTAGAGGAAGCGAGAGATTTAAGTCAAGATAGTAGCAGGTGGAGGACTGTGGTATCTGCCTACCCCGATGGAAAAGAGATGTGATGCGATGTGTATGTGTATGTGTTCACTAGACCCATGAAAGCCAAGGAATTTATAAGCACCATACGTCGACATTTCATAGTTCACAGATAAACCCTGCGAGGTTTTCGGTTACTAACTACTTGTACGTACAACCATCTCTGTAAAATTTTGTTTTGAATAAATAATAAAAACATAAAATCCTGTCGTTTACCTGGTAGTCTGTATATGTCACAAGTGGATCCGAATTAGCAATAACTAGCCGTTTTAAAAGAATCGAATTCGCGCGTGAAATGACTTGAAGCCTTATACTCGTAAGTCCTTATTAGGTTGGTACGGTAGAGCGTAGCGCTGTATGCAGCTATAGCAGTTTGGCGGAGGTTTACATGTAAAATGTGTGTGTGTTTTTTTTTTATTAATGGATTTTTTTATTTTTTTTATTTATTAGGTATTGTTCAACGACTAGTGGTTATATAAAAGAATAGTACCACCTCATCACTACCCGTGGGTCTCCAAAAAGGCAACTAAAGTACCGGGAGGATAGGCAGCAGCATTCGATGTGTATCGTACCATTATACATATTGCGGTCACCAACAACTGCGGTCTTAGATGCCAACTGTGACTACATTATTTTATCTCCAAAATGTCAATGTCATGTGTCTTTTTGGGACATTTAATGGGATTTGACTATAAAGAGATCAGCGAACTACAATACTATAGAACGATAACTACGCTTCAAACTTGACCCCACAATATAGTTACCTAAGTAGGCGGAGCTAAAATAGTTACCTCTCAACTACCCACTAGCTGACATTGCTGCACGCGCGCGAACCAATCCCTGCTCTCATTCTGAATTTGAACCAATTGATTCGTATTTTGGATATACGTCCTTTTGGTTTCATGTAGGGCCACATTTTGTGTGGAATTTGTTCTGAGTGAGTTCTATAGTATTGTAGTTCGCTGATAGAGATCATATTATTGTGCCTACGGTAGGAAATCTCCCCGCCCCTGCTAGGAATCGAACCATCGAATCGAGAGCCGAAAGTTCTAACCACTAGAATATGAAGATTATTTTCTGCCTATTACGTAATACGAGTATAGCTATTACGCCTACAACATTTCTGTTTTCCTAGACAGCCTCCGTAGTGTTTAGAGCGCTCGATCCTCGGTTCTGGGTTCGATTCCTATTGGGGACATTGTAAATCAAAAATCACTTTGTTCGACCTCCCCAATTAGATTAGCACATTTCAGGGTAAATCACCGTCTCTCTTCGTCATCGCACTCTTCATCTCTGAAGGTCGTGTCTAACTAGGTTGATTCCTGTTGTCGTTGGTAGGCAACGGTGGTGGTCTTGATTAGTGTTCGCCATGAGTTTCTGTCTTCTGCCCGTCGAAGAGCGGTGGTAATAGGCAGGTTGAGTACGGCTTTGATCTGGTCTGACCAGCGGTGTGGTGCTCTACCTCGAGATCTACTTCCCTCTACTTTGCCCAATATAATAAGTTTTTCCAGATTATCTGGGCTTCTTCTGGCAACGTGACCGAAATAGCTAAGTAATCTCTGGTAGCAAATTGTTGAGAGTCGTACGGTTACTTTCAGCTGCTCAAGAATTGAGTTGTTGGTTCTTTTTGCCGTCCATGGAATACGGAGCATGCGGCGCTAACACCACATTTCAAAGGCGTCTATCTTTTTTTTCAATCACCGTATTGTCCGAAAAAAATGATCATTCCGTTCTTCATGCACGCTAAGCCGTTGATCCTGACTACTATCTACGGATGTAGTCGTTAATGAGCCAGAGGCCTTTGGCGGCTCGAAAACTCTGACTCAGGCATTGTGAGGTCGGTCATCGACCTAGCAACCCGTATGATATGATGATGGTGCGATGACCTAATTAGTACCAACATTGTCCGTTTTCCTCCTTGCGTTGGCTATCATCCATCATGATAAAATATGAGTTGTATTTTTCTCTCTTATTTCCTACTTGTATCCGTTAATCCAACGAAGCCCATTTGTCATATTGAAGGAACATTTTTTTGATTGCTGCTAGATTGTGTCTATTAATGGGAAATGAGTAGGGCTAAGCTATTTTACGTAATGGATTTATTTTGTTTTGACAGCTCTTTTATTAATGAGTACATTTTGATGTTAATGGCACGACCCAATTTTAAGGTGAAATAGTTTTGCCTAGGCCTATTAGTTACGTGTGGTGCTGGCAAAGAATAGTACCAACTCATCTCTATCAGTGGGTGTCATAAGAGGCAACTAAGGGTTTATGGACTAAAGGTTGGGCAGCAGCATCTTTCTGTGTATCGTACCTTCTTACATACTGCAGTCTCCAGTAACTACGTTTGAAAGCCTTGCAGTGGTGACTATGATAAATCCCCTCGTAAGTACCGCACGCGTTTTTGTTGTAGTTCTGGAGGGAAATCCTTGTCCTGCAGTGGACGTTTCATGGGATGTTATGATTATTAATTACTGTGTGTACTTGAGTATATTGCAAAACAAATCAACTAAATAGAAATGTAATCGTATGGTATCTGTTACTCCTAGACTTGCAACTTTGCGACGGTGGGCCAGACTGTAAAACATGGTTTTTGCCAGTAAAAGGGTGTTAATTTGATTGCGTGCCAAAGCTCAGGGGTATACTGAACAACTTTTCCCAAGGAACATAGGTCGAAAAACGAAAGTAAAATTTTGAACTCCCATAGAAACTGCATCAGCTGATAGCGCATTTTGTATGGAAGGTCAAATTTTGTTTTTCGTATTTCGACCTTTGTTCCTTGGGAAAAGTTGTTCAGTTACTGATACTGATCCCGCCCCTGAGCTATGGCACGCAATCAAACTAACACCCTGTATAATGTTCGCCAGCATCTAATCACCAACGAGCTTCTTGGCTCTGCGATTTATCGGGTCAAGTACGGCCACTTTGGCTGAGCCATTCCAAAGGTGACAGCAATTATTAACTGGTGTTAACGATAGCACAGATTAGATAATCTAGACACACGGTGTGCGTCAAGCCAAAGTTCGGAAGCAAAAAGGGCGAGGCACCACCGTTGTATAAGGCCGGTATTTCACTGGGACGCCATGGTGGCGCGACTGGTGGCGCGACTGGTTGCGCTACTGCATGGTGTCCGTTACTAGACACCAGAATCGCTACACCCTGCGGTCACAGTATTAAGGGCTATATGAGTGAAATATAGCCCTTAATACAGTGGCCGCAGGGTGTGTTTTTACTGATGTCTTTACTGGTGTCTTTACTGTTGTCTAGTTACGGACACCAGTGGCGCAACCAGTCGCGCTACCAGTCGCTTTACCAGTGTCCCAGATGTATTTACAGAACAGTCATTCCCAGGCGAAGTGCCGACAAATTTCAACTTTAGATCTAGAGCATAAAGTTCATAATTGCAATGTAATGTTTTTGAATCGCTCAAGACTGAGTCGGGTTGTCACTTTACGAGATAATGAGTGGGACGCAATTATATAGGTATGTAATCTTCAATCAAAAGTGCAAATGCTTTCCAAAATTAAAAATGTTACCTTCTTATTAATATTTAAAAAATTCGATAATATTTTTTTAACGTGATTTACTTGACAGAGTACTTGCGTACTCTGAAAAATATTTTTTGTCTTTTTATTTTTACCGATCGTTGAAAAGTTTCACAAAAACATATTTTGATGATTTTTCTCTTAAGCCATGAAAACATTCGACTGCCTTTGTAAAGGCACATTCACGCACCGCGGGTATAATAAAAAAAAAATTGTTTTCACCTCCAAAGCTCGGAAACATTTGTTTTGTCGGTTAAATTCTGCGGCCAAAAGCGATTTTTGGCCCCTAGCGGGCAAAAGGTTTTTCTGCGGCCAAAAGCGATTTTTGGCCGCTAGCGGGCAAAAGGTTTTTGAAATTCGAACGTGATGCAGTATGGCAGACCTCCACGCTGCGGTACTGGCTGTTTCCTCGCTTTAGTGAGGTGAAAAATTTGTGTTTCGCTCGGCAGCAAAGTTATTTTGCGTTTCGTGCCTTGAAACCTTCGCTACGCTCAGGATTCTTCTTTTGAACCACTCGCTTCGCTCGTGGTTCAATTCTAGAATCCTTCGCTTGCTCAGGTTTCAATACAAGGCACTCACGCCAAATAACGCTTTTGCTGCCTTGCATAACAAATAACTATTATTGTACAGACAAAAACACATGCCTGTGCTTTTAGTGCGGGATGAAACATGCCACATGTCAACGGCTCTCATATTCCATTTCTTATTTCGTATTAGTTTGTACAATGTTTCTAAACTAGGGAAAGTTTAACATACATTTTTAAAAATATCTGTGAAAATTTCGACACACTTTTCTGTTACTTCTAAATAAAAAAAATAACAAAATAAATAAAAAAAATAAAAAAAATAAATAAATAAAATCAAATAAATAAATCCTTATAAAATTCACAAATCTTCCTGACTAACACCAGGAGTACATGAACCACGTAAAATAAGTTAAGAAGTAAACTGCAAATGAAAATTCCTCTAATTTCTACATTTAACGAGAAAAAGCTTTCCGTAATCGCTAGGGCAAGAAAGTTGACATAATATAAGCTCAAAAAAATGAATAAACCAAAACAGTTTTGCGGAGTAAACTGAGATAAGGAAGCTAAGGATGGGAAAATAATATTTAGTATATTTACGCGTGGTGCCGGCAAAGAATAGTACCAACCCATACATACCCGTGGCTGTCGTTAGAGGTGACTAAGGGTTATAAACTGGAGGACGGGCAGCAGCATCCTCCTTTGTATCTAAAATCTTACTGCGGTCACCTACAATCGCGGTTCATGGTGCCAGCCGTAACGTTAACAAGCGAGGTGACTATGGTACTTCCCCTCGACATTTTTCCAGCAAAAGCTAGAATTCTGGAGGGAGCTCCCTGTCCTGTAGTGGACGTTTCATGGGATGTTTTGATGAATATTTACTAACTGTGGATTTGGTACGTGGTATGGCTTTGTGGGAGTTTTTTTATCCTTCTTTGTTTTCAGGGCTCGGATACTAAAGTGCGGTACCCTAAACCATATTAATAAATCTACGTCGTCTGTCTGTCTGTCCTTCTATAAAAGGCTGCATCTTTCAAACCGGAGTAGCTATAATTTAAAATTTTCACTGAACATGGGTATTATTATTGCCAACCTGTCTCTGCATCACCCTAAGGTAGACTGTTAGATAATGCCTTTAGGCGTTAAGTCCGCCTATGTACCTTTGTTCATGAAGTTGAATAAATAAATAAATTAAAAAAATATTGCGGATTACTGAATCAATAATAAAAATAATGAAAAATAAAAGAATAAGAGGGGCCCCCATACAAGAAACGTTAATTTTGGGGCTTCTTGTTTTTTTAGTTCTGTCGTAAAAACGGGAACATAAGCTATAGAATAACAACAAATAATTAAAACTGATCAAGTGCCAGTTAAACTCATGCGCATTTAATACACTTCTGCACAACTGCGGGTCCATAGTTGTACGAAAGCCTTGTTGCGCGAGTACGACTCGCACTTAGGCGGTTTTTCGTTGTATAAGAACTGATAAGAACATTATAAACAGTTAAGGTCGGACCATACGTAGCGTACTTTGCGCGAAGAACCTTGCGCCGCGCTACGCGCCGACATTGCGATTCATAGAACCAACCGTTCACACCAGTGTGCAAGTTACGCAGGGGATGTTGTAAGCGAGTCTCGTCATCATCATCGTCATAAAATCCTATAAACCGTCCACTGCAGGACTTGGAGCTCCCTCCAAAACTTCAGCAAAAACGCGTGGTACTTTGGAGAGGATTTACCATAGTCACCACGCTTGTACGCGTTGCGGCTGGCGACCGCTGTTGTTGGTGACCGCAGTGTTTAATATGGTGCAGTCCATCCTCCGGTTCATAAGAGACACCCACGGGTAGAAAAGGGTTGGTACTATTACGCGGCGTAAGACACGTTCCGTCTGGTCCGACCCTAATATGTTCAACCTACGCACATCTCTACAGGAAAGTTAGATAATATTCGTCACGTTTTATGATGATTTATATTCATCTGTTCTTTTAATGGCTCTGTCCAACTTTTCACGAAAATATTGCCTTGATATAACGCCGTTATTTATTATTTATTTTTCATACTTTTAAACAAACTATATGTAAACGCGTTCACAATATAGGGTCTGCGAAAACTTTGAAAAGTCGATCTATATTGGTCTGAAAAAAAAATGTTGTCACGCATTGCTTAAGAAAATAACTTCTAGTACCGGATTTACTTTCAGCCCATGCCGCTGCTCCTTGCGCTGCAGGAAATAATTCCCTAAAAACTGCCGCAGCAAGATTGAGAGAAGTGTGTATTCACATACTGCCCTAGCGCTCAATTCGCTTCTGACCACCGGCAATGGCAGGCCTCGAAATAATTATACCGACAGCGCTATGTATTTTTGCTATTTACGATTATACTCCGGGCGCTTGGAGAGAACTGAGCGACGGAGCAGGATGTAAAAACGCACTGACGCTCGCGCTGCCCGTCCTTTGACTTCCGCACAAAAAGTCGCTCTTTTGGGGAGCGCCGGGCAACGCGAGTGGCAATGGAAGTGGCATGAGAAGTATTGGGTTCACACAGAATATGCTAACTCGGTTGAATGTAAATATAATATTATAGCGTAATACAGGAAAGCCTTCAACCTGGTTCGTTCTCGCATTGGATTATTTCAGGCATATATTGATTGCCCTTGGTTGCCCTGGTAATTTTTTTTTAGTCGCGAATGTCTTAAAAATATCAGTTAAATAAAAGTTAAAGTAAATTACAAATTAATGGGTACATAACATTCTTATGCAAACAAAGCGGTGCCATGTGGGAAAGAAAAAGTAACAAGGTAAAAAACCCACGCTCTCTTAAATATGTTTGATTTAAAAGATAAAGAACCCACGCTCTCTTAAAAATGTTTGATTCATTTTAATTGCATAACTGTATGTAACTCTAACTGTATGGTCTTGGTTTAGGTTAAATTAAAAATAAATTACGGCGAATTTTTTCTAAAACGAAATACAAAATAGAACGGTTACAGATAAAACTCAAAGGGAACCTTTTTGATCTCAAGTACAAGCTAAAAGTCTGACATCAAAAAACTAAATTTGATTAAAATGACAAAAAATGGACAGTCGCGTTTGTCAAAGTTTTTTGAAAGCATTGTCAACAACATCAAAATTTGACCAGTGAAATAAAAAAACACAAATTTATTTCAGTTACATGGTTTGATATTTTTATATTTATACATTGAAAATGGGTGAAGTTTGTCCTAGGAGATGTTGCCCATTATTGCGTGGCCTGGTTAGTTCATTATTTGTTATTATTTTTGTAATTGCAAGCATTGCCTACGCGTTTTTGATCCAAATCTTTACGTCCACGGATGATATGACTTATTGGACCGAAAATGTCTTAAGAACTATTGTTATTCTTCATATTATGTTAAATACTTTATTTATTTTTCTTATGGTACTAACTTTTTAGCTCGTAGCAGGTCTACGAGATGATGATGCCTACGAGTTGTCTACGAAGCGTAGGCAAGGCTACAGGCGTTATTCTATTGAGTTTAAGCGTTGTCGTTGCAATATTTTTTTTATTATAATTATGTGTTTTTGTTTCGGTATCATTTTATACATTTTAAGTCGATTTGATTTTCTATTTGACTTTGTTTTACTGGTCAGATTTATGCTAACATCCTAATGAAGAAGAATAAAAACTGTGCTTGCCATTCAACTGCAACGAAAGGTCGTATGTTTAACAAAAATTACGTTGTGCGGGTTGTCTTACATTTAAAATTATTTTTCTTATAAATTTTGAAATAAGTTTCTCAACATTTGCCTATAATATACCTCAGAAGAAAAGGGTTTCTAGGTTCTGTAGTTTTGTCTGTGCGTTAATATTATAGTCAGTCAGTCACTTTGCCTATTCAAAGATAGTATGTAGTAAAAACGGTTCGACTTTCGATCGAGAAATACTTTAAAAATAAGGACTTCCACATCGATATCAGTGTGTCGATGTACTACAGGATCTTTATGGGAATACGATTAAGAACCTTATAAAAAGAACAACAAAATTCAAAATCGCATAAAAATTTTGGTTGCAGACGAGAGGGGAGTAAATAGAAAGAGGCTACTGAGATCCCTGTTTATAGCTTCTCGCGTCATGGACCGTTTATCTTCGAACATGTATGAAACTCAATATGAAACGCACCCGCAGTGGAGCAGGAACTTCTTTGGGTACACTGTAGGTTTGATGAAATTGTATTTAATATTGGGCATTTACCTATGAAATCGGAAACTTTTTATTACAGATTAATGATTTATAGGCAGCTATTTTTATTACTTGATTTATATTTGTAAGTTGATTTCAAGGTTATCAATCTACCGATCTACGCATTAAGCATATTTTTTATTTTAAGTACAATGAAAGTTAGAAAATTTATCGTCTTAAATATCGTCCGTTTTCATCGTGAGATTTGTTATATTTTTTTTACAGATGACGTTTTTTGAAAAAAGCTGCTGTAAGCTTAAATTTTTCCCATTCATACTTAAAAAAAATATAAAATTTGGATTAGTAATTCCTAAAAATAGCAAAAGTGTCCTGACATTTCACTTCACATACAATTGAGTATACATCTCGAACGCCAATTTTATAAGGACCTAATAATAACTTAGTAATATTTCTTGAGTGCTTCTTTTTTGGCTCCTAATTTTACTTGAACCTTTGTTTATTGGTGCTAAGCGTAGGTGTGCTTGATTGCCTCATTATTAAAATTAGGGTTGGGTTTTATAAGCCCTTTGAATCACAGGGGTCAGATGGCAATCGCTCTTTTTGATTATGGTACTTTTTCAACCATTAAATTACAGATGGATACTTTAATGATATCGAAACAAAAACTTCATGTAGCTAGCTAGTAGATAGATAACAGCTAGAAGTTTTAAAACCTAACCAATTTCTTTCTTTTTACATTTGTGTAATAAAGTTTGATTATGTGAGTGTAATTTTGCACGCCGCGTCGTGCTGACAACGAATAGTACCAACCCATCTTTACATGGGGGTTTCGTAAAAGGCGACTAAGGGTTTATGAACAGGAGGATGGGCAACAGCGTCCTTCTGTGTAACCTACCATCGTACATTCTCCAGTCACCAACTATCGCGGTCCATGGTATGGTCTAAGGCGTAACAATGTACTGCATGATGATAATGTTTTTCCCCTCCTCAATTGTTTCAGTAAAACCTGGAATTCTGAAGGGAGCTCCCAGTCCTGCAGTAGTTGTTGTTAAATCTTTATTGCTTATTCTTTATTACAAAGTGGCTATTGTCTGAAAAATTACAAGCAAAGGCGGACTTATCCCTAGGTGGTGGTTGTTCCATGATTTCATGATGATGTTGATTCTCAGAATACAAATTTACTAGCCATCACCCATTTGATTTCAGTTTAGTCTCAGCCATTGCGGGGGAGGCTGTGCAGATCACGGGGAGGGCACGAATCTGATGAACGCCCTAAGAGTGTGGCTTCGAGCACATGAAGAAGCGCAAGTTAGTCATAAATGATACATTCCAGTCTGTGCCTTACACGTTCTACATACATACATACATAACATCACGCCTCTTTCCCGTTGGGGTCCACAGTCCTCCACCTGCTACGATCTTGACATACTTCCCTTGCTTCCTGTACTTTCATCAATCCTTTCATACATGCTCGTCGGTTTAGGGTACTTTTAACCTGGCCTTTATTCAGAACGTCCTGAATTTGGTCCTGGTACGTTCGCCTAGGCCTTCCCCTTCCAACGTTTCCATTCACTCTCGCCTGGTAGATCTCTTTCGTCAATCTTCGTTCATTCATCCTCTCTACATGACCAAACCATCTCAGCATCCCTTTCTCGATTTTGGTCACTACGTCTTCTTTTACGCCACACCGTTCTCTTATCACACTATTTCTAATCCTGTCACTCAATTTAATACCAATCATACTCCTTAGCGCTCTCATTTCTACTGCATTAATTCTACTTTCATGCTTCTTCTGCCATACCCAGCTTTCACTGCCATACATCAGTGTTGGTACCAAAACACCCCCATGAACAGCCAACACGTTCTTGTACAGTCAATAGCAGGTCAGGCTTGACACTTAGTCTTGCAGCGCAACTATAGCCCTGACGGTAAAGCAGGTCGGGCTTGACACTTAGTATTGCAGAGCAACTATAGCCCTGACCGTAAAGCAGGTCAGGCTTGACACTTTGTCTTGCAGCGCAACTATAAACCCTGACAGTATATAAAATATGAACGGAAAGAGATTTAAATTATCAAACTTGACGAGCTCTAGACTTCGGTGAGTGAGTCAAAGAGCCCTGTAGGTGCGTTTCGACTTAGCACGACAAACCATTGAACATTCGCGTAGCAGCTCGCGTCAGGGGTCGCGTGACTAAATTCAGGTTTGCCGCGGTCGAGCATTGCGCGGTTGCCTTCTACGCCTTGGGTCGTGAGTTCGATACCCACCGTGAGCAAAAATTTATGTGATGAACACCAGTGTTTGTTCCGTGTCTGGGTGTTATCTATTTATGTATGTATATCAGTTTCTGGGTTTGCCTTGTTTGGTGTCGCGACTTTCCATTAGACTAACTGCTACGTACAACTAATTGTGTCTTCCAAATTAAGTGTTCCCAATAACAAAATCATGCACAACTATTACTGCTACGCACTACTAAATCATTCCCTATAACAGAACTACAAAAGAGTTTTTGAAAGTGCCAGACGTTTTGTTAACAATCACCGCGATCAGGTTACTTTGTATGAATTGTCCCATAATATTTCCATTCATTCTCTTTGGCTCAGTGAAGCAAAGTGGTTCTTGGCCTCCGACATCAAAATAAGTCACGCTTCCCTGTTCTGTGCCAATTCCGTCCAGTCGGGCACTCCCAGCTCTTTAAGGTCCTTGACGACTTCATCCTTCCAACGGTATCTTGGACTGCCAACAGGCCGGCGTCCCGATGGTTTGCCTTGATACGCCCTCTTTGCGGCTCGATCCCCTGCCATTCTCACAACGTGGCCCAGCTAGCGGAACCGTGAAGATTTTATTTCACCAACTATGTTTGGCTCAGAAAACAGCTCTTTTATTTCCCTTCTATATCTCCTTCTCCAGCTCCCATCTTCATTTCTACAATATATTTTTTATGTGTTCAATGTAACGTGTTCAATACAACAATGTTTTCAGAGCGCTCTTGGGACTACCCCGTTTCTGCAGCGCATCGGGCATGTTTGCGGACGCTCACGTTGACGGCTTCCATGCCACGCTCCGCAGACGAAGTGCTGCTGCGTTGCAGAGAATTAGGGCCAGTTCCAACACTGTATATTGAGAAGCTGGAGTAAGGCGTATCTACGAATAAATAAAGGCGCATACTAGTGCATGTACTTACGTTGTAATATAATTGTAACATAGGTGAATGCATTCATACACTGGTGGATGTCCTCTTAATTAGTTAATTTTGACTATGACAATGTTGCAATGCAATGTACTTAATAATATTTTAAATTTGATAATTTTTATTTGTGAAATATGGGTTAAAAACTTCCTGAAATAAAATATTTTTTTTTATTATTACGTATCGCTCCGTCCTGCTCTCACGCTTAGCTATGTCCTGGGGGGTGATCGTGGTAATATCAACTACATTACCAAAACAAAAACGTTTGCCTCAAAAGTTACGATAACTCTTGACTTAAGTGTTTTAGGCAAACGTTTTTGTTTCGGTAATATCGTTGAAATTACCACGATCACCCCCCTGCTGTCAGTCTGATCAAGCTACATTATTTCAACTGAAGTGTTTTTTCTTCAGGTGATGGTGGCTAGCGTCCTGGTGGTTGTGGGGTTGTGGTGGCTTGTGCGAACTGTATTGGCTCTCATCATCAATCTGATCTGCCCTCTCGCTGTAGTGTTCATCGCTGTGGTAAGTATTGTCTCGTAGGGCCTTCTTTGTCTTACGGATTCACGTCCGGGAGCGGATCTGGTGATCAGGCGTGCCGTCCCTTTTATACAAATTTAGCTTTAGCTTCTCCTGTCTTGCGGGCCATCTGCGTCATGCATGTGGATGGCAAGATGACATAATATGAAATAATCAAGTGCGGACGGTACGCATGCGTACCAGATCATGTGAACGTGATGTGAACACATGCGCAGCATGGTATGTGTGTGTTCAGAATTTAAATAGGATTATTTTAGTATTTCGTACTTTTTGTATCTATTATAGTTTTCGCGTCAAGTGTCTTGCGGCAGTATCTACTGATCTATGGAAGTTCATATAATTGGTGTTCCCTTATTACAAAAATGTAAAAATGTGATTTACTCAAAATCATGGAGCTTATTTTAATTTTCTGTAATTTGATTCTGAATTGTCTATCTACCTAACAGGATAATCTATTTCAATTTTTTGTGCAAAAATCTGGTATACCGGTAACAAGAACTGAAAGGGCTTGCTCGCTCAGTACACTAAACTGAACAACTTTCCGAAACATGTGTTGGAAAATTAAAAAAAGTGTCAATGCAAGTATCTTGCGGTATCCATTGAATTGCGAAAATTTAAACATATAAAGGATGTCCCAGTACTGCTAAAATTTAAACATGTGATTTACTCTAAATCGTTTACAGTTTTTAACTTTATATTGAATTGATCTGCATATTTCATGAGAACATTTTTTTTAATAAACCTAAACTTGATTTTGTATTTCCATACTATATGTATACCATTACAAATTTAAGTTTTCAGTTGATATATTTTTACTTGCCTATCGCGAGAAAGTAAGTGCAGTGCTGCTGTACCATTTGTTTTGTGTACCTAGGTTCCTCAGGAAAAGGGCACAAGTTTGAATACACAGTCTCAAGGATCACATTGTTTACTCGAACACCCGGTTTTATGCACTAAGCGAGCTACTCTTTACTTATTTTATAGATTTATATGAAACGTTTTCCAACTGTTGTTGTTTGTTGAAAAATATTGAAAATCGAGTTTTTCCAGATATTTGTGTGGAAATTTCGAGAATGCCTGTCAAACGAAATAATGAATGATCCATCACACCACATCACTTACGACCATGAATACTCTTATGTATTCTCAACGCGATGGCCACCAAGATACGGCTACGATACACAACCGTCAAGGCTTGATTCAATAAGTAACTCTAAATTCTAAATTTAAACAAGACCTCAGGATCCAAAGACGAATGGCTTTCTATCGTCGTGAACGCTAATAGAATGAAATCAAATTTATGCGATTGACATTACCTATCATATCACTCTACATTTTTGTAGGCTTATGTCAATCCCGAACATTTTCATTTTATAGGTCTTCCGGCGCATATTGTCACGTTCTCAAAATTTCACCTTCGCAAAATGTCACGTTCGCAGAATGTCACGTTTTCCAGACAATATCAGTAGAGTACATACGGGTTATTCCTTGAGAATCCCCTTCCTTGACGACCCCGTCCTCGAGGCACCCATTCCACGAGGGCCCCGAAAATGTGATTGAACGTTTACGTCATAATAACATATCGTTGGTGACAAAAGTGTTATACTACTAATTATAAATTTCTCTTTCGGTATTTTGTAATGTGCTTCTCAGTACATTTTAACAATAAGTTAAGCACATTCATCGTTATGAATGTTGGATCTAAGGTAGGTATAAAATTAAAATTTATGTAACATGATTGAAATAGTTGCATATTAGAAAAAATAATATTGTCAATAAAGGAAGCAAGTTATCACAGATTTTGATATCAGAATGATTGACATGCATGTTTGGCGAATTAAAGATGAGAATATTATATATTTTAACCTTAAGGCGATCGCAGAAATGTCAACTTCATATAAAATGTTTAATGAATGTATGTTTTGTATTAAAAGTAGTAACAAAATCAATTTCACTGAACCACCACACTTTTATTTTTTTCATCACAACAGGTCAAAACATATTACTAGAAATAATGTTCAAGCATCATGTCCACAATGCAATAACCACTTTCCACCCAATCTATTTTCGTAAATTTATAATTTTGCTTAACCTCTCTAGGAGGTCCTTATCCCGACATATTCGTGCGGAACACTTAAATTCCTTATCACTTGCATATTTCTTATAGCAATAATTTTGCACGAGTGTAAAAGATAGAATAGTAAGTTGTTCAAAATGCGTAAAAGAGATGCATTTATTGGCCTATTAGTGGCCTGGCAGTGCCAGCTCTGTTGTTTCATTGTTACTCTACTTTTAATAATAATTTTGAACGAGTGAAAGAGATAGGATAATATGTTGCTTAAATATGTAAAAGAGATACTTTTTTTTCAAGCACTTTTTGTGTCAACTGAAAACAATGTCAAAAATAACAATATAAGTTTAATCAAATTTATTGGGTGGAAGGAATAACCCGTACCTAGACCTACAAGTGCCTACAAGTACAAGTATCGACAAGTACAAGTTATGGTATAATTTATAAGCCTAGTGTGACATTTTGACAACGTGACATTATGCGTTGGTTTTGATACATCTTGAATGTATCCAAACCAACGCATGGGTTATTAAAATATATTAGCTCGTGCCAGCGTCAGCCTTACCTAATTATATGAAGGTTAAAAACAAACCCATTATGGAAAAAATAAATTACAGTAGATTTTTCTTGCAAAGCTTATGTTTTTAGCCATTTGGATATTAAAAAAGTATTAAAATATTGTCAAATTTGTAGGCGATACTCCGACCTTTCGATGGGTGCCCGCAGAATGATGTCGAAAGGAGAGTCATGAAGCATGATAGCTGCCCGCAGTTACCGCAGGCTTTGTCGTCATCTTTGTACTTCCTCCCACAAATCTAGTGGATTATCGCCTACAAATTTGATAAGATTAGGTAGGTCTTAGAGATTTCTTAAGTAGCTCTACATTGTGTAACTGTTTACGTTCTATTAACGTTGATAAATGTATTACCAAACGAGATATCTCTTTACAAAGTAGAAAATCGCAAAATTTTTACAACTACAGGCAGGATTTGACCCTGCGTCTTCTCCGTCAGTACCGGAGACGCTTTACCAACTAGGCTACTGTGGTCCTGCCTGATGTTGTGAAATTTGCGATCTGTATACGCATTCCAACGTTGCGTTAGTGCTGCCACCTAGTAAGCATTAGCTGGACTTATGTTGGTGCTGCTACCTAGTAAGCATGAACTGTACTAGCCTAACTAGTCCATTATTGCAAATAGAATTCAAGTCGAAAATTGGTAACACTTCCGTCCGGTACTGACGGAGAATACGCAGGTTCGAATCCTGCCTGTAGCTGTGAAATTTTGCGATTATCTACTTTGTAGATTTATCCGAACACTGGAAGTGTTAAAATAAAATCATTTTGATATATCTCTTTTTAAAAGTACGGCTTAAGCCATTGCGATCTCGAATTAAACTAAAAGAGGTCTTTGAATTAAAGAGCCATATTATAAGACTACGTAATTGCATAGATTGTTTGTATAGCAGTGCTTTAAAGGTTATTCTCTCATATAGATAGATAGTACAGCATGGATTAGTAAAACACACTAGTTAAAGTTCATCTATGTGAGAGACCATATTATTTAAATAGTTTTAATTTTTATTATATTTAACTTTTATTTAATTTTGATTTAACTTTCTTGATTGCATTTGTAACTAAACTATTATTTCGACACAAATTATTTGTTATGAAATAAATAAATATGAATATGACTGGTGTCTATACTAGGAAACCTGTATGACAGACACCAGCCTCTCCTACTCTGGACCGGAAGCAAAAACATTGCAGGCATTGCTAGCATTTAGTGTTTCAAACCTGATCACCACATCATACAGGGTGTAAGGGACGGTATACCGAAAACTGAAAGGAAAGTGAAACTGAAACTGAACAACTTTCCCAAACAAACATTTTTGAAAAAAAAAATTAACTCCTTGCAAACTGTTCGATATAAGTAAGCAATTTGTAGGAAGAGGTCATATTTTGTTTCTTAGGGAAAGTTGTTCAGTATCGTTGACTGAACATGAATTTTCATTTTTCTGTACACCGTCCTTTACAGCCTTTGTACTACAAGCTTTGCTCTTTCATTGTTAAAATTCCACCATCACTCAAATAAACTTTGTTGGATGGTCGTGGAGGCGATTTTTGTTTTAGTTCTATTTTAAAAACGAGAACACCTACATACTTGAAAATTGGTATGTTTATAGTTCATAAGCTACAAAATAACAACAAATAATAATATTTGGTCAAGCGCGTGTAAGACTCAAAAAATCTAGCACATTAACTTACTGAAATTTCAACTAATACAATTATGATTATGTGGTGGTACGGAACCCTCAGTGCTCGAGTCCAACTCGCACTTGGCCGGTTTTTTTTATATGAATGTTCTTAAAATAAGAGCTCCCATTTCAAGCACATTCATATATTAGTACACCGTAATATTTGTAAAATGATTTTTTATTTTCTCCTTTGACCACTTTACTTAAATACTTACCTTCTTACCAAACATGATTCAAGATCAAGGGGAAGTAGGTACTTAAAAGAATTTGGTATGGTTCATGAAAGTATGGAGATGGAGATGTATATGACCGTATCTTTTGGTTGCGTTATTGTCAAAACTTGAAATTTTGTGACCATTTATGAAAAAAATGGTTTTAATAGAAAGACGATCATTATAATGGTCCTATAAAGTTCAGTTCTGTTTTCCTTTTAAGGCACTGAACTCTAAAAATATCGTATTTCAATATTGGCGATTTTTTGAGAAGGAAAAAAAAATTATACAATATTTTCTACTAAAGCTTTCATGGTATCCACATTTTTACCACAACAAATAAAAAAAATAAAAAAAACAAAACGAAACAACAGTGGGTGTCATGGGCGGTGGTGACCACTTACCATCAGGTGGCCCACCTGCTCGTTTAGCCACTTGTGACATAAAAAAAAAGTCCTTTAGTTAAAAAAAAGTTCGATCTACAAAATCTGAATTAAGAAATTCTTCCTGTTTCAGATGTTGGTGCCTCAACTGCGAGCTCCCCTGTTGGGACAAAATTACCCCGCCTTAGCCAACGTACTTCACAACATCCTGTTGAACATAGCTGACAATATAAAGGTCGACTAATACAAGACACAGCAAAACTACAACGGAATGTAACAGAAACATAGCAAAATTATTGTGATAACTTGTAAACCATGTGGCTGAAGCTGTAAAACATGATTGTTGGTAACTTCCTTTCCAATATGCTTTCTTTTTGATATATTTGTCACAATACATAATGTAACATTGAAGATGTCTTTTTGCATTTAGACTTTGACGATAGCCATTTTCGAATTCCTTATTATTTTCTGTGGATTTAGCGACAAAATTAAATGGGTTAGTTTAGTGGATGATAAGACTTGACTTCGTTGGCTTGACAAGTGGTCCTTGCACTAGACGGTGATTTTGAAAATATTCGACATATTTTAAGGGTAAGTTCTGTTATGGACATAGATCAATATAGGTCTAAGAAAATATGAAGCTGTCAAATGTTTTTTTGCAAGTATTTAGTTAAATATTCTTGAAATTAAAAAAAAAAAAAAATAAGATAGATATATAGATAAATTCTTTATTGTCACACAAAAACAGAACAATACACAGGAGACTCTTAGAACAAGCATAAAAGCATAGCATAAATGATGCGTTTAATTTTTTTTAGCATAAATTATGCTTATTTTATAATTATTATTTTTATGTAAGTACTCTCGTGTATCGATTACAAGTATGTTTAACAAAATAAAATAAAAATTCAATTATAAAAAAATTGATCTATACCCTCTAAATTTCGTGGGTTAGTACGAAAATTTTTAGTGCGCGAGACCGACTCGCACATAATTTTATTTTATTTAATTAGGTACAATAACAGACAACAAGTTAATAAATAAATCTTAAATATTTCATAGAGGACCATTAGTAAACCTGAAGTCCGATTATAATTGTAAACATCATTTTCCATAAATATGCTATCAAATCAATGAAAACTTGAACATTACTAATTTATTACATATGCAAGCTGTTAAGGGGTTGGTTGATTACTTATATATAATAGTTTCTTAAATGTGTGAATGCTACTAGCAAAAATGTCTGTGTGAGCACATATTGTATTAAAATTTTTACAAAGTCTTAGAATTGGACTGTTTGTTGACACATTGTTGTTCGAGGAGGGAATGATAAATAATTGTGGTATGCGCAAAGATCTTGTTGGCACCCTAAAGTGTATGTACTCCAATACGAGTACCTGCCCATCCAAAATGCCATTCAGGGTTTTATGTGAGATACACAAATTTTCCGGCTGTCGAAAGTTTTTGCGCCATTTCTTGATAGTGATAAAGGTAAGAATCGTAGCACTAAATTCTTGTTTAAATAAATAAACAGCTCTTGTGTATAGTTTCTTTTACAGGCTCTTGAACTATTCGCGTTTGAAACTAAAATTAATTTTGACGAGCGTGTAATAACTTTACAAACAATCAGGGAGTCTTTGACCCATGTAAAGTGAACTTTAAGCGTGTGTGGGTAGATTCACTCATGATTCAATTATATTTTAAGGAGAAGAGTGAAAATTGCGTTTGCGATATTACAGACTACCGTCCCCTGCAACTTCGTACGTGTGGAACTCAGAAAAAAAAACCGGTCAAGTGCGAGTCGGACTCGCGCGCCGAGGGTTCCGATATACTTTTTGTATTTTTGGAAGCAATAATGTCCATTTTTAGGACCGCAAAACTAAATTTGTTTGTAAAGGTTATTTGCAGATTTCTAAAAAACTGTGCAACTTAGAAAGATCGTTTTATTTTTGCTGTAATGTTTACTTAAATTTCTGTCAACTGTAATTAATTCAGATTTCTCCTTTCACAAACTTCGGAGATAAGGGGGGGGGGGGGGGGGGATGGTATTTTTTTTTTCACCATAACTTGAAAAGTAAGAGACATATATATATAATACAAAATATATTTTAGAATGTACAAGTAAAGCCCTTTCATATGATACTCGACCTAGTAGCGACAATTTCTGCCCCCTTTACATTAATAATCATAAATTTTTCAAAATTCTTTCATGTGCAATTAAGTCGGGCAACCATATTCTAAAACTATCCCAAATTTCAAGTCGATAGCATAAGTGGTTGCTGAGATATAGAGGTGTGACAGACAGACAGACATATAGACAAAGTCGCACCATAAGGGTTCCTTTTTTTACCATTTTGGTATCGGAACCCTAAAAATGATCTATTTTTAGGGCCCCGAACTAAAATGGTAAAAACAGAACCCTTATTGTGCAACTTCGTTTGTCTGTCTGTCACACCTGTATATCTCAGCAACCACTCATGTTGTCTACTCAATGATTTAAATGTAAGGTTTTCCTAATTTTTGCATAGTTATTTCTAGGCTAAAATAACAAAAAACCCGGCCAAGTGCGAGCCGGACTCACACTTTGAGTTTGGTACCCATCCACCATATTTTATTCTTCAAGCCCTTTGATTTAAAAAATACGGTGAAAAGATGTGATTTAAATAATATTAGACCTTTTCCTTTGTTTTTGCTATGAGACCTAGTTTCTTGCCAAATTTCTTCATTCTAGGTCAAGGGAAAGTGCCCTATAGGTTTTGATTTGTTTCATAAATATATGAAGACATAAATGGCTGTATCTTTTGATTGTGTTGTCGTAGAATCTTGAAACTTTCATAGCTGCAAGGGTTCATGGACTTTACTATTCAAACAGTAATTTGAATTTGATACCTTCACCCGTTCGGGAGAAAAAGAGTCTTGACAGACAGAGAGACAGACAGACGGACTTGCAACAAAGTGATCCTACAAAGGTTCTGTTATTTTTCCTTTTGAGTTATGAAACCCTAAAAAAGACAACAACACCTTGAAGTTTGATATTAATTTTAACTTGACACGGAAGTTCGATAAGGGAAAGTGCCCTATATGTTTTTATTTGGTTCATAAATATTATGGAGACATAAATATCTGTATCTTTTGATTGTGTTGTCGTAGAATCTTGAAACTTTCATAGCTGCAAGGGTTCATGGACTTTACTATTTAAATAAATAGTAATTTGAACTTGATACCTTTACCCATCTGGGAGAGAAAGGGTCTTGACAGACAGGCAGAGAGACAGACAGACGGACTAGTAAAAAAGTGATCCTATAAGGGTTCCTTTTTTTTTTACCTTTAAGGTACGAAACCCTAAAACAACAAAAATACCTTTTGAAACGGGAGGGAACCAGTAAAGCATTGTAACTGTAACTAATGCTTTTATTATTGTTTTAATTCAGTGTGAGCTATAAAACAAGTTAAGGCTGTTAGAATTAAAGGCACTGCTGAGAGCAGAAAGTAATCCAATCGTGTTGTTAAATGCAGAAAGGAACAACATTCCGCGTACCTAAACGAGAAACTTTATTAGCACTGGCGCACTTTGTTCCTCTACCAATTTAGTTTGATGTTTTTGTAGTCCAGTCAATCTACGATATGAGGTTGCATTAAATGCACATTTATAGAAATTAAATAGTAATGCAATTTGAAGATGTAAATAATTAAATCCGGAAATTTTGTAAAACCACATTTTTTTGTAAAAGTACCAGTATAAGCTGACCTGTGCTGTGCTACGTGGTAAATATTATACAGGTTGAGTTCACCTGATACTGGTTGTAAGAATATCAACGTTATGTCGGGGATTACTGTGGTTTTAAATTTTTGAATGTTTTTACGGGTAATTTAATAAATGTTCCCCTAAAGTGCATTTAATGCAAACCTCTTCATACAATTTTCGTAGATTGACTGGACTATTTCTTCTTATTTGGAGATCCGTATTTTAAATGGAAAAATAAAGAGAACACTCAATAAGATTTCTTTGACATCTGTTTTGTATCTATATGTTTTCTCTATCCTCCCAAAAAGAGAGAAAAAAAAAGAAAAAAAAATGAATAATAATAAAAACTTTATTGTTCTCTCACATAGATAGTACACTATGGATTAGTAAGACCAGGGACTAGATAAATACTATAGGTATACGTAGAAAGTAAGGCACACTAGTAAAGTTCATCTATGTGAAAGACTGGTGTCTATACTAGGAGACCTGAATGACAGACACCAGCCTCTCCTACACTGGACCGGGAGCAAATACAGACTTTTTTTATGTGACAAGTGAGCAAACGTGCAGGTGGGCCACCTGATGGAAAGTGGTCAACACCGCCCATGGAGCCCGCTGTCTTATTAATGGCATAACTTGACACTCATAAGACAGCAAAGCACGTTACCCACCCCGAGAACTAAGATGGTGTGTCTCGTGTGCCAGTAATTTCGCTGGCTCCCTCACCCTTCAAACCGAAACACAGCAGTGCAAACACTGCCATTTCACTGCAGAAATAGGCAAAGGGGTGGTACTTCCCCAGACGGACTTTGCACAAAAGCCCTACCACCTCGAAAATAGGCAAGGGGGTGGTACTTAGTGAGTACTTACAAGCAGTAGGGATTGACATAAGAATGCTGATGTGAGAGGAATGTAGTATATTTAGGTATATATGTGCTAGTATGTGTGAATGGGTATGTGTGTATGTATGAATATCTGGGTATGTGTTTGTGTGTACGTAAGATTGTGTGCATATAATGTGTGAAAATTAAAGCTTTCCTCAGCCGAGGAAATTTTTTCTTTGGTTTTTCACGTGATATTCAGGGTAAAAATGAGATGTCTCAGTAGATGAGAGGATCCAGAAAAGCCATATGAGAACTTCTAGACTGGAGCTAGGTGTTCAGGCCTTTTCCAGATTTTCAGGATGGTCTACGAGTATTTTAACTAAAGCCCCCGAATTTCTAGTCTGGCAAATGATTTTAAGTTTCATCATTAGGTATATGGGCAATCACTTTTGTTCGCCTTGAGTTTCTCTATATCCAAACAAACAAGCCTGAAAATCTAAAGTAAAAAATGTAAAGTAAAGTCAAAGGTGATAGAATAGCTTATAGTGATACTAAAACACATTTGCTAGAAAATAAATTCGAACGCTTTAGCTAAAACAAACCAATTTAAAAATCTGAAAAAGTTTACTTAATTTTCATCTTAAATTGATCATAATTATGAACAAAAATCTGAGCTTTTAAGCTAAATATTTCGCAAATGGATTCTTAAATCAAAAACGTTCATAGTGTACACACAACATTTTCAAAAGACCTACCTAGCGACACCCCACCAATGGGGTAGACGAGAAAAACATTTTTCACCTCCAAAGCTCGGAAACATTTGTTTTGTCGGTTAAATTCTGCGGCCAAAAGCGATTTTTGTCCCCTAGCGGGCAAAAGGTTTTTCTGCGGCCAAAAGCGATTTTTGGCCGCTAGCGGGCAAAAGGTTTTTGAAATTCGAACGTGATGCAGTATGGCAGACCTCCACGCTGCGGTACTGGCTGCTTCCTCGCTTTAGTGAGGTGAAAAAAATTGTGTTTCGCTCGGCAGCAAAGTTATTTTGCGTTTCGTGCCTTGAAACCTTCGCTACGCTCAGGATTCTTCTTTTGAACCACTCGCTTCGCTCGTGGGTCAATTCTAGAATCCTTCGCTTGCTCAGGTTTCAATACAAGGCACTCACGCCAAATAACGCTTTTGCTGCCTTGCATAACAAATAACTATTTCATCCCCACTACGTCCAGGGGAGGTAGGTACCCCAAAAAAAATAGTTTTCAAAATTTATTGATTAGTCACGCTCTAACACACCAAATTACAACATTCTAATACTAAAGGTCTCGGAACTAAGACAGGGATACGGACATGGCGAAACTATAAGGGTTCCAGTGGTTCCAATGTTCCATGCTGACTAAGGAACCCCAAAAAACAGTCGAACGTAGTGAGTAAACTATAGTACTTATCTAGTACCTGAGTGAGTATACTTTATCTGAGGGTCCAGTTGTTCTCAAGTGATGCTTCGACATACATGTGTCAATTATTTTTTTTTAAACCATATTACTTGAATAAAAAAACCGGTCAAGTGCGAGTCGGACTCGCGCGCCGAGGGTTCCGATATACCTATAGTATTTTTGGAAGCAATAAAGTCCATTTTCAGGACCGCAAAACTAAATTTGTTTGTAAAGGTTTTTTGCAGATTTCTGAAAAACTGTGCAACTTAGAAAGATCGTTTTATTTTTGCTGTAAAGTTTATATAAACTTCTGTCAACTGTAATTAATTCAGATTTTTCCTTACTCAAACTTCGGAGATAAGGGGGGGGGAATGGTATTTTTCTTGACATTTTTCATCATAACTTTAAAACTAAGAAATTTAAAAAAATACAAAAATATATGACTGCTGCTTCGTAGTCACACCGCGTTGTCACACTGGTGTGACTATGAGGAATATTTTTCTCCGTAGTCACACCGACGATTTTTCTACAACTTTTATACAGTTATCAAACATTTTAGTGCTGGCGGGAGGTGGATTTTTTATGGGGAATAAATAACAAAATAGGGGTTTCACCGTAAGAATTGTTTATTATTTTTATGTTTTCACTCCCGATTAATTCTAGAAAATATGTAAATAATATCAATAACAAATAATTTAATATTATAATTCTGATAAGACGAAAATAGCATTTTTATACTACAAAAGCGGGCTGTTCGTGCAATTTATAAAATGAGGCCTAGAGAATCTCTGAGAAATAAGTTTAAAATAAGTTTTATTCTAAGAGATGCATTACCTATGCTACCAAAACAGTATTTTCTATTTTTGTCTATCACTCACTGGCAACCTATACCTACATAAAAGTACATGTGACTGTTGACAAATAAAAATTTTTCACTTGTTTTCACTGAAGATTGCTCGTTTACAAATTGTGCGTTGATTTGTTATTTGCTCTGCAAAATGGATTATCAGATTATCATTATTATTATCTTTTTTTTTAATAAGATTCGTTGCTTTTCAGATTTTTTAAAACGCTTACGACTTTTATATTTCATATAGCGCCTAGCAGAAAAACTAACATCCTTCTCGATATTTTACTAAAACTTTGGTGAGAGCACTATTTGTCATTACATAAATGGTGTAGAAATATTGATGGTGTGACTACGGAGAAAAAAAATCCTCATAGTCACACCAGTGTGACAACGCGGTGTGACTACGAAGCAGCAGTCAAATATATTTTAAAATGTACAAGTAAAGCCCTTTCATATGATACCCCACTCGAGCTAGTAGCGACAATTTGAAATTTGGCCCCCCCTATTTTGGCCCCCTTTATATTAATAATCATACTTTTTTCAAAATTTTTTCTTGTGCAATTAAGTTGGGCAACTATATTCTAAAACTATTCCAAATTTCAGGTTGATAGCATAAGTGGTTGCTGAGATATAGAGGTGTGACAGACAGACGGACAGACAGACAGAGCGGCACCATAAGGGTTCCTTTTTTTTACCATTTTGGTATCGGAACCCTAAAAAATAGAAGGATAAAAATATTTTTTCAGCATAGTTTAACCGTAATTTCTTTAAGAAAACTTGTTAAATGTTGGTCTGAAAATGCTGCAGCTTTTCGTTTTAGCCAGTTTAAAGTTTTTCTCGCACTTTATAAGCGGCGCACTGCGCAACAAACAGCTGCTAATATTATAAAACACCCACCCGCTACAAACTTTCTGAGAATTCAACTTATTGCTCCTGAAGGGCCAAATTGAAGTCATACTTTTTATTGTAATGTAACTAGACCACCCAAAGGAACGGTGAGGTAGAAACTGCACTATGGGAAGTATTTTTTATCGTTTCGATTTCACTAATGAAATCCCTTTTAGCAAATGTGTTTTGTAATCAATTGCTGCACTTCTGCAGCTACTTCTGCGTCTGTGTATTGGTCTGTTTATTCAGTAAAAAAAAATTGTTTTAAATTTCTTGTTTTACAAAAAAAAATATAACATTTGCTAAAATGGTCACGCGATCGACGTATGTGTGGATTTTTTTTTTATTTGCTTGTGTACATTAGCAAAATCTCGGTAAGTCGGGAGCAAAACGGAAGAAAAAATATGTTGTAAGTACAGTCAACGACATTGTGGTGCTTGCAAAGAATAGTACCAACCCATCTCTACACGTGGGTGTCGTAAAAGGCGACTAAGGGTTTATGAACCGGAGGATGGGCAGCAGCATATTTCTGTGTATCGTACCATCTTTCATATGTACTTCGGTCACCAACATCGGCGGTCGCCAACCGCAACGCTTGCAAGCGTGGTGACTATAATAAATCCTCTCCAAAGTCTTACCCGTTTTTTCTGGAGATCTTGAGAGAGCTCCCTCTCCTGCAGTGGACGTTTTATCATATAGTAATCTGTGGTTTTATGCGATACTATGATGATGACAGTCGACGACATTCCGAGCTTGGCAGTCGCAGTGCGACTCTAGCCCGTACGTCTATTGAAACAAGAACGGTACAAAGTCCAATTTATCAAGTTTGATGTGCTCTTGACTGTACATATTGTAGGTAGGTAGTTTATGATCAAACAGTAGACTGGAATACATCCGATACATTTCCTATCTCATCAAAACTTGGGATCTTGTGTTTGAACTTGATAAATAGGTTCATAAAGCGATGGAAGCGCAGATAGAAGCTTGTCAACTTGTCAGCTGCAAGAGCCAAGTTGGTGAAGGCTCACGACACATCGCAGCGATTCAATTAAACTTGTTCGAATAAACAAAGGCTGTAGGGCTTTTGAAGGTGGTAGGGCTTTAGTGTAAAGTCCGTCTGGGGAAGTCCTACCAATTTGTTTAATTCTGCTTCAAATGCAGTGCTTTGGTTCGTAAGGTAAGGGAGCCAGTGAGCACATGAGGCATACCATTTAGTCTAGGCAACGAAGCGGATCGTTGTATGAAGACCCCCGTATGAATCCTCAGTCGATGAAACATTGCTGGGATATTACAATACATGAGACAAACTTTCTATATTTTTTTTTTACAAAAATTCCAAACAATGTATGAAAAAAAAAATTGCAATTTTTTTTTAAAATATTTTGAATTTACATTTAATTCATGATAATTTATCATCTTGTCCAATAAAATCTGCCTGAGAGAATTATGTTGGGGTCAACTGCTTCGTTGTCTACACTAATTTAATAAGACAGCACAGTGACTATTATTCTACAATTTTGAAAATATTTCAATGAAATGGTCTGCATGTTATCATCATCATCATAATCCATTAAACATCCACCACAGGACAGGGAACTTCCTCCGAAATTCCAGTTTATGCTGAAAGAATGTAAAGGAGAAGTACCATATTCACCACGCTTGTTAGTGTTACAGCTGGCAGCATATACCGCGGTTGTGGTTGACCGCAGAATGTAAAATTATACGGATAAGGATGCTAGCCCATTCTCTGGTTCATTAACAACTATTTGCCTTTTATGACACCTACGGGTAGAGATGGCTTGGTACTATTCTTAGCCGGCACCACACGGGCACTGCATGAGAATTTGAATGCTAATTATCGATTTCTTCCGAAGAGCTATCCGTAGAGCCGAAACCATGACTCAATGCGCTTTCCGAAGCACGGAATCAGCTATCTTTTTGAACAACCAGACGATTCATCCATCTTGCAATATCCTAACAAAAGTTCGAGTCTCCGTGAAAGGGTGTCGTGGGCCAATCATTGAGATGTGCCTGGGCAGATCACTATGTGCCGGCATTTCGTGATCTGACCAATCATTTCATGACTAGCTGTTGCTCGCGACTCCGTCCGCGTGGGGTTCAGAAAAAGTAGCTAATGACTTTTCCCATGGTTCAAACTATCTTTGTACCTAGTTTTTATCACAATCGGTTTATCGGATTAATCATAAAAGCAATAATATTGCATAATCGAAAAAACAATAATATTGTTTTTGATTACGATATTGCTGGTGAACTAATCAAGCGTGTCAGCCAGATAAGAGATCTTGGTGTCATTTTGGACTCGAAGCTACATTTTAATAATCATGTAGATCATATTCTTAAAAAATCTTTTAAGCAACTAGGATTCATATTACGATTTTCAAGAACTTTTCGCCTAGCTGCGACATTTAAGATTTTGTACTTCTCATATGTCCGAAGCTTATTGGAGTTCGGATCCATTGTTTGGAGTCCGATCTACAAGGTTCACATAGATAGGATTCAAAAAGTACAAAATAAATTTTTAAAGAATTTGGACTATCGCACAGGTAATTGGTTTACTGATTATGTAGCTGCTTCAAAGCGACATAAAATCCCTCCACTGGAAACAAGAAGAACGTTTAATGATGCTGTTTTTCTTTATAAAGTAATCCATGGCCTTGTTGACTCCTCTGGCCATTTATCAAAGATTAATCTTAGGGTGCCTTCTCGAGTTTCCTTGCGTTTTAAACATATGTTTGTTGGTAAGGTGTGTAAGACCAATTATACAAGAAATAACTTCTTTCGGAGTGCGTTGGACGAATTTCATAGATGTTTCTCAGAAATAGATATATTTGGGCTATCGTTGAGTATTTATTTATTTTTTATTTTATTTATTTGGAACAAATAACAGCAGTGTACAAAGGCTTACTTTAAGAATAAGTTATACAAAGAGACTTAAGTCTATACACAGCCAACTACAATGTTCACAGATTATTTAAAAGAAGTAGGTCGAAAGCAGATATAAACTCACCTAATTTAAAAAGTAGAATGCTAGTTTACAAATCTTGAAGCTCTTTCAATACCAAGTTCCTAAATCTGTTGGGCGTTGTAGAGAATGTGTCAATATGCATAAATCTAACATTGTAGGTTGTTACTATCCGGCGCATAGGAGAACGCAATCCAGCATTACTTTGACAGGGACACGTGAAAAATAATTTGTGTGGATTGATTGAACGCTGAGGACGGATAGGGACGTTATATGCAAGATAACTCGTAAGTGCGGAACAATCAAGTGTATTGTTGCAAACCTTGTAAAACAACATAACGTCTAACAAAACTCGACGTGACTGAAGAGACATGACGGAATACTTAACTTTAAGATTATTATAAGAGAGCTTTTTGCGGAAGCACCTATAGTGCAGAGAGCGGTAGAATTTTCTTTGGACAATTTCGATTTTGTCAATATACTTATTGTAGAAAGGGTTCCAGACTTGGGACGCATATTCAAGATTGGGACGAACTAAAGACTTGTAGAGGTAAATAAATGTTATTGGACGCTTAAAGTCGCGACAGGTTCTCATAACGAAGCCGAAAACACGGAAGGCGTTATTAATAATTTTATCAACGTGAGTGTCAAAATGAAGCTGATAATCCAAAAGGACACCGAGGTCTCGAATTATTGATACAGGAGTAAGGTATGTGCCGTTAAGTTTATAAGGAAAATTAATAATATTAGACTTTTTAGTAAATGTAATTTTATTGCATTTAGGTAGGCTTAAATGGAGTTTGTTTATGATACAATATTGGGTTAATCTGTCTAAGTCGCTTTGAAGTTTAAGGCAATCAGTTAATGAACGGACACCTAGGTAGACCTTCAGATCATCAGCATATAAAAGGAAGTTACAATGCTGAAAGCATTCACCAATATCGTTTATAAATAATACAAACAGTAGTGGCCCAAGGATGGATCCTTGAGGCACACCGGAATAAACTGTTACAGAATTAGACTCGAACCCGTTGATAACTACTTTTTGAGACCTAAGTGTGATGTAAGAGATAAACCAGCGTAAAAGATTGCCTTTGATACCATTAAATGCGATTTTATTTAAAAGTATCTCGTGGTCCACCTTGTCGAAAGCCTTTTTGAAATCAGTATATACGGCGTCAACTTGAACACGGTTATCCATATTTTCGAATAGGTATGTGGTGAAGATCATTAAATTGGTTACAGTTGATCGAGATTTGACGAATCCGTGTTGCTGTGGTATAATTTTATTATGTAGTATAGGGTATATGCAGTTATGTACTAGTCTTTCAAAAAGTTTCGACAAGGTGGACAAGATGGATATCGGGCGGTAATTATCCACTAGGTTTTTAGATCCAGCTTTATAGACAGGAGTTATATGTGCCAGTTTCCATATTCGCGGGAAAACTCCTTCCTGCATACATTTGTTGTATATTATAAATAAGGGATCTGCTATAGTGGCCGCAGTGTTTTTGAAGAACGCGGGGTGTATCCCATCTGGTCCAGCACCTTTTGTTGTATCAAGAGATTTCAATTCTTTAATAATGGATTCAAGTGGAAAGTATAAATTATTAAGATGAATATCATCAGGATTATCTTCTGGAGGCAACCATGTACAAGGGTCAAAGGAAGAGTCTTCGTATACCGAGTGAAAATAATCACAAAACATATTACAGATGACCTCAGGATCGTCGCTAGTAATGCCGTCATGTTTGATTGTAGAAGGAATTTTGTGTTTAGCTTTACGGCTGTTAACGTAACTCCAAAAGGATTTTATGTCGTAGAGTAGATTCAAATCTCAAATCTGCGAGTGCCTAGGCTTGTAATACGACTTGTCTCAGTTAGGTGCTGTGTATAGCATTTCTCTGTCTTTATTTTAGTTAATTTTATTTTTGTTTCTCATATTTATTTTTATTGTTAGCTGTACTACCGTTACCTTATATTTGAGCTCTTCTTCGCATGTTCAAGTTTTTTAAGTGGAGCTCTAGGTCTATGTAATTAGATATGTATTGTATTACTTGTGTATGACTGTTTGCTTCCCAAATAAAAAATAAAAAAAAAAGCGTAACAGATAGACAGTGCAGTTCTGGCCTTTATATTATTAGGTATACAGAGTACCGATAATACGGATTTTTGTAAATTAAACACCTCTTGTTTACGTGTGGACTGTTCGTCGTCGCCCACTATCCTCGTAAGTGTAAAATCATAGTCGAATTCCACGCGGAGTAACTATGATACGGGTTTCGTTATTTCTTATACAAAACAAAGCCAAACTAAATCTGAGGCTCAGTCACTTTAGCTTCTGTGGCTACTGAAAAAAGAGCGGTACAAAGTCCAACGTGTCTAGCTTCACATGCTTTTAACTCTACATGTACCTACAAGTACATACAAAACTGTTGGACTTCACTTCCGTACAATCTTTGTAACTTATCTCTCCCCTTAAAAGAAAATTCCTAAAAAACAATTATTCACTTCTCTCTTTATTTTTTGAAGTATTTCGTTTATACCTACCTACTAGTACCTACTTCCTAAGTTTTCAAAACTTTAGAACTTTCATATTTTTTTTACATTTGTTGCACCGCCATGCCGAAACAGGAACTTTTTTATTATTATTTTTACAATAAAACTAAATCTAGATTTTACCAATCTTTAGCTGTACCCACGACTTTTACACAAACAACTGGACCGGATCAAATGGAATTTTCAACAACGTATTGGGCTTTTTTCCGTACAAAATTATAAGCTTTTTTTGATTTCAGCTCGGTTTCATAGCTTGAAACTTTGAACTCGCCTATTATCTGTTTGAATGAACCGATGGCAATAAAAAAAAGTTCAAATATTGCATGAAAGCAACCCAAATACGTTATTGAAAACCCCGTTTAAGTCGTTCAAGTAGTTTTTGTCCGAGTGAACCGTTTGCAATGAAATAAAGCTTATATATTGCACAGAAAGAAGCCCAACGCGACATTGAAAACCTCGTTTGACTTTGAACCAGTTCAAAAGGTGAGTGCTTGGTTCAACAGCTTGAAACTTTGCGTATCTTCTGTCAAAATGAACCTATTTATCGCAATGAAACTTAGCTTATTTATTGCACAGGAGTAAGCCAAACGCGTTATTGAAAGCCACGTTTGAATCTGCTCAAATGTTTTTGAATTATTCGCGCCTTCGCTTGAAACTTTGGGTAACTTCTATCTGAGTGAACCGTTTTCAACTAACCTAAGCTTATATGATGCACGGAAGTACCTAATCCAATTTGAATGGTTTATCGGGTCGCTGATTACGAAAACAACAACAATTTTTAAATCCAACGTGGTGGCCGTGAAATACCCTAATCCCCCTGGGGATGGAGTTGGGGTGCGATAGGTTAGAAATGTCTAAAAATCAATATGGGTGTCGTTTGTATGGTTTATCGGGTCGCTGACTACGAAAGCTACAACAACTTTGAAATCCAACGTGGTGGACGTGAAATACAATCATCCCCTTGGGATGGGGTTGGGGTGCGATAGGTTTGAAATGTCTAAAAATAAATATGGGTGTCGTTTCTATGTTAGGGATAGCGGTTAAATTGGCGTAAGGGGTAGGGATAGGGGCAGGGATAGGGAGAGGTAGAGGTAAACGTAGAGGTAGAGAGGTAGAGAGGTAGAGAGGTAGAGAGGAAGAGAGGTAGAGACGTAGAGACGTAGAGACGTAGAGACGTAGAGACGTAGAGACGTAGAGACGTAGAGACGTAGAGACGTAGAGACGTAGAGACGTAGAGAGGTAGAGAGGTAGAGAGGTAGAGAGGTAGAGAGGTAGAGAGGTAGAGAGGGAGAAGGAGGGGAAGGGGGAGAGGGAAGGAGAGAGGGAGGGGGAGGGGGTGATGGATAGGGAGGGGGAGAGGGAGGGGCAGGGGGAGAGGGAGGAGGGGGAGGGGGAGAGACAGAGGGAGGGGGAGAGACAGAGGAAGGGGGAGGGAGAGAGGAAGGGGGGAGAGGGAGAGGGTTTTAGTTTTTCTCAATTACTTCTGCGAATTGGCTGTTTTGAAATATTTTTTCTCTCTTTACATTTGTTAGGATACTGATGCTAAGTTCCTCTGTTCTGAGTAATTTATGAGTAACGTCTGTATAATATATAAAATTCAGCTGGATCTTGAATTATACTCATTGATTTGCGCAGGGTTAGTCCTGTTTTTTCTTAGTTTAAAATTACCCCGAAATGACGGGAAAATATCTCATTGCTTCGGAAAACCGGTAACAAAATAAATACGAAATCCACGCGAGCGAAGCCGCGGGCAACAGCTAGTCTTAATATATAAAAGGAGAAACTGAATGACTGACTGACTGATATATCAACGCACAGCCCAAACGGCTGGACCTAGAGACTTGAAATTTTGCAAGTAGATACCTTATACAGTGTAGGCATCCACTAATGAAGGATTTTGCGAAATTCCACCCCAAAGGGGGTAAAATAGGGGATGAAAGTTTGTATGAAAGTCCGTCAGTTTTGAAGTTAGGATCTTTAAAATTTGTATTTAGGCTAACGACTAAAAATTAAGTTTTACATGTCTCAGGGTTTTTGAAAATTCTACACCCTAAAGGGTGAAAAGGGGGATGAAGTTGAAAATCCTTCATTTTTAAAGTAAAATCCACTAAATTTATTGTTTAGGCATTAGGGTTGTAATTCTGTGGAACGTACATCACTGATATTGTGATTCCACCCCAAATTTAACCCTGAAAAGGGGGAAATGGGGTGAAAAAGTCTAAAAACCAATATGGGTATCGTTTGTATGGTTTATCGGGTCGTTGATTACGAAAAATACAACAATTTTGAAATCCAACGTGGTGGACGTGAAATACCATCATCCCCTGGGGATGGGGTTGAGGTGCGATAGGGTTGAAATGTCTAAAAATCAATATGAGTGTCGGTTGTATGTTTATATAAGGATAGGGATAGCGGTTAAGATGGCGTTAGGGGTAGGGATAGGGGAAGGGATCGGGATAGGAATAGGGGTAGAGCAGGGCTAGGGGCAGGGATAGGGGTAGAGTCAGGGGCAGGGATAGGGGTAGAGTCAGGGGCATGTATAGGGAGAGCGAGAGGGGGAGAGGGACGGGTGAGGGAGGGGTAGGGGAAGGGGTAGAGGAAGGGGGAGGGGGATTGGATAGGCATGGAGAGTGGGAGAGGGAGGGGGGAGTGGGAGGGGGAGAGGGAAAGGGAGGGGGTATGGGGGAGGGGTAGAGGGGTAAGGGAGGGGATATAGGGGAGGGGTAGGGGTGAAAGGGAAGGGGCATGTAGGAGGGAGGGAGCGGGATGGGGAGGGGGGTGGAGAGGAAGGGGGGAACGGAGATCGAGAGGGAGAGGGGGGAAAAGAAGGGGGAGGGAGAGGGAGAGAGTTTGAGAGGGAGAGTTAGAGGGAGGGGGAAGGGGGAGGGAGGTAGAGGGGGGTGAGGGATGGGGGGAGAGGGAGGGGGAGGGAAAGAGGTAGATAAAGAGGAAGGGGGACAGGGAGGCGGGGAGGGAAAGGGAGGGGGAGAGGGAGAGGAAGAGAGAGAGAGAGAGAGGTAGGAGGGGGGAAAAGGGAGGGGGGATAAAAAAGGATAGATAGGGAGGAAAAGGGATTTTTTGACTTTTATAAATACCTCCTCGCTACCCATTCACTTCCTTTATTGCCTTCTTTTTAGGGTTCCGATACCAAAATGGTAAAAAAAGGAACCCTTATGGTGCCGCTCTGTCTGTCTGTCTGTCCGTCTGTCTGTCAGACCTCTATATCTCAGCAACCACTCATGCTATCGACCTGAAATTTGGAATAGTTTTAGAATATAGTTGCCCAACTTAATTGCACATGAAAGAATTTTTAAAAAACTGTGATTATTAATGGGGGGGGGGGGGGCAAATTTCAATTTATCGCTACTAGGTCGAGTGGGGTATCATATGTAAGGGCTTTACTTGTACTATTCTAAAATATATTTTTGTATTTTTTTACGTCTCTTAGTTTTCAAGTTATGATAAAAATGTACAGAAAAACACCATTCCCCGATTATCTCCGAAGTTTGTGAATGGTAAAATCTGAATTTATTACAGTTGACTGAAATTTATGTAAAAATTACAGCAAAAATAAAACGATCTTTCTAAGTTGCACACTTTTTCAGAAAACTGCAAATAACCTATACAAACAAATTATGTTTTGCGGTCCTAAAAATGGACTGTATTGC
Organism: Athrips mouffetella; assembly: GCA_947532105.1. Taxonomy (NCBI): domain Eukaryota; kingdom Metazoa; phylum Arthropoda; class Insecta; order Lepidoptera; family Gelechiidae; genus Athrips; species Athrips mouffetella. The sequence continues at coordinate 2,609,460 of OX383960.1, read as the reverse complement.
TTCCAAAAATACAAAAAGTATATCGAAACCCTCGGCGCGCGAGTCCGACTCGCACTTGACCGGTATTTTAAGTTCACCTGTAACAATTGACAATAAAAATTCCGCACTACCTACCAGTTGAATAAAATCAAAAGATAATTAAATTTGTAGTAAGATAGCATTCAACTTGGATAAGTACAAATGCATCTTTTACGTAGGGATCAAGAAGGAAAAGCGTTCCGCAAAATAATGTTTTAGTTAAGTTCGAGTTCTGTTTTTTTATAAAAATCCACGCGGACGAAGTCGCTGGTAACAGCTAGTATTACATGTATGTATATTTATTTAATGGCATCACATCTCATTACAAAACGTATTTCGCCCATGTCAAAGTAAAGGAATATAGACAATCTTCGTCAGATATGATCTGAAAGAAAAATATAATAATACTCGTAATCACCACGAAATAAAAAGCTCCAAGCGCAAAAAAATGAGAAGCTATTGCTCAAAACATGCTCCACTCCTTTTATAATTCAGAGACAGAATGAAGACATTTTTTGCTCCACAACAACGACTTGTCTCATTTTGGAGAAATAAATGCGTTGTACAGTCAAAAGAATGTCAAGCTTGACGTATCGGACTTTGTAACTTTCTTACTTTAAACACTCTACATGCTTCAGTTGCGCTATAAGTGTCAACCTTGATGTGTTCTTGAGTGTAAGCGACACAGTCTGTTATTTATTCCGTAGTAAAGAGGAATTTGAAGGATTTTTCGTTTGCAAAATTAGTCCGCCGCAAAATGTTTTGTGAATTGTGTTCTTGAAACCGTTTGCAGTATAGAAAGCCATATTGCCCCGCGGTTGAACGGTCCGTCTGTTTGTCTGTCCGTCCCATTTTTAATGGCTTGTATCTTTTGAACATAGATTTATATAGTCAAGATAGGGTTTTGGGAACAAGCGGTTCAAAATTTCCCCATACAAAAAAAATAGCGTCATCTGTGAACAATCGCGTGAACTATGTTGTGTAGTACTTCGGTCGGTGCTAAATACACGGAACGGAAATACTATGGCGGGAAAAAACAAAACAAACTTTTTACTGTTTATATGTGATTTAGGCCTGGTTTTTCAGTTTCATTAATTGGATTATAGTCAAAAACAATAATAAGAAATAACAATAATAATAATAAGAGTATATTGTTTCTTCAACTAAGAACATTACATTTTGTTGGTAAGTTTATTTGCATCCAATGTTGACAATATGACTGACAACGACTGACATTTGTTGGTCCTAAACGTCAGATTTCGGACCAACGAATTGGGGACATTGTAACGTGCCGATGGGCTAGTACCACTGACCTCTATATATACTTGTATAAGTAAGCTGCCGTTATTCATAATCTAAGCTTGTATATATATAGGTCAGTGGCTAGTACTTACATATAAGTAAATGCTTTTGAACCGTAATATCTAGCTGGTTCAAATTTTCACATAATGTGTGTTATTATGGTGGATATCTTAGCAGATAACAAAAACCGGCCAAGTGCGAGTCGGACTCGCGCACCGAGGGTTCCGTACCACCACATAATCATAATTGTATTAGTTGAAATTTCAGTAAGTTAATGTGCTAGATTTTTTGAGTCCAACACGCACTTGACCAAATTTTATTATTTGTTGTTATTTTATAGCTTATGCACTATAAACATACCAATGTTCAAGTTTGTAAGTGTTCCTGTTTTTAAATAGAACTAAAACAAAAATCGCCGCTGTGACCATCCAACTTGAACCCTCTCTTATATGAATATTCTTGAAACGGGAGCTCACCACAATTGGTTACCATTAGTTGTGAGAAAAGTTGTAATATTTAATGATTTCAGACTTTTCCCACTATTTTTACTGTGAGACCTAGCTTCTTGCCAAATTTCATAATTTTAAGTCAACGGGAAGTACCCTGTAGGTTTTGCATTTTTGAATAAATGTATGGAAATGAGGACATAAAATGCCATATCTTTTGATTGCGTCATTGTGGAAAATTGAAATTTTCAGATCTTGTGTGGTTCATAGATCCTAATATATGGTATTAATTTCAACCTGATACCTTTACCCGTTCGTGAGATAAAGGGTCTTGACAGACAGACAGACAGACGGACAACAAAGTGATCCTATAAGGGTTCCGTTTTTTTTTTTGAGGTACGGAACCCTAAAAACGATAAAAAAATAGGGGATCCCCATACAAAAACGTATTTTATTGGCGTTTTTTGTTTTATCTCTATCGTTAACAAATACTCGCGTGACAGTTGGTACGATTTTAGTGCATCAGCTATAGTATAACCACAGATAATCAAAACTAGTTGAACTCAACATTTAGCACGGTAGTAATTGTTTCGAGCTACGCCCTATGTGAAAAGTATTATTGTAAGACACACTTATGAATACTAACTACTACTTGTAGGTGGTAGGGCTTTTGTGCAAAGTCCGTCTGGGGAAGTACCACCCCCTTGCCTTTTTCTGCCATAAAGCAGCAGTGTTTGCACTGCTGTGTTTCGTTTTGAAGGGTGTGACGTACATAATAAATGTGGGTACTCGGGGAGAATATCACTTCATAGCCAGCCGGCGAGCGGGGATGTTCTGTCTGTGTCCTACGTACCATTATTAGCTAGTTTTACTAGATGCATCCCGATAAATAACAGTGCGTCCTACCGGACGCAACAGTGGCGACGACGTTGAAATGAAAGCGTGGTGAGTGGAAAACAATTTTTGACAATATTTTCAAATTATCCGCAAAAAATAACTAGAAAAACCTTTGCCATCTCAAGCAATGGAAAAAAGGAGGATTAGACACATATCTACCCTGAAAAATGTCTCCATTCACGTATTTGCTAAATTATGCATTGATCAATAAAATTGAACCGTTTGTTTACAAGTGTTCGACCGCCATCCCAAACAATGTTTCTAGTAGGTTTCGAAAAATATACAGAGAATTTCGCTTAGACTCTCATGTGTGTGGCATAACTTTAAACCCTTGCTGTGCCTTATTTCTCATACTCAAGAAAAATTAAATTACGGAAATGCGTTTCAAATATATCTTTCGTCAATTGTTTCCGCTGATGGCTGCCTGACCGTATTTTAATGATGCATTATTTCTGTTACCGAGGTAGTAGCTAATACCTACACAAGAACTAAATTGTTACACGTGTGTGAATTCCTTTAAATAACCTAATACTTATACAAAAACAAAGTAAACAAAATATTTTTATCAGCCTCTGAAGGTAATCTATAGTGCAGTAAACAACGGGTCAAGCTTGATACTGGTAGTGCGAATCCAGCCGTACATCTAATGAAATAACAACGGTACAAAGTTCAATGTGTCAGGCTTGATGTGCTCTTGACTGTACCAACTTAGAAATTGCGGTTCTCGAACCATAATTTTTGGGATCGAATCCCCGTGGAGACACGTCAAACAAAAGTGGTTAAGACGTTGCATAATAAAGCTACTTGATTGAACGTTAAAATAATATAAATGCGTGCTTCGGGATGCAGGCTTAAACGGTTGTTCTAGTTATTATAGGCAGATCAGTAACTCTGACACCAGGGTTTTTGAGGTTTTACGTAAGTGCTTATATGCTTGCGTAAGGGCTTATTATGACACCGACGTAATGGTAAATAAACGTCGTTACTATGTGTCGTACCGTACCTACCCTATGCACTCAACTTACTAGAGTACGACGACGAGTACGTTTTGACGTTAACAAAATATAGGCAACCAACTTAAGATTACCAACAGAATCACCTGCACTATGTATATAACTTGCTTATGAAGCAATACCAGCTAATCGTGTTGTAAACAATTTATAATTAATAAGTAGACATTCGGTAGACAGGACCAAAATACCAAGACCAGAATAAAAAATAAGCCAGGTATGTAAATAACAACTCTTGATGTGGAACAAATTTCACTGAGCTAACTCCTTATAAATATCAATTGATTCAACTATAATTACCTACCTACCAAATATTTTTGTTTAATACATCATTAACAAACACCTTAAAACTACTTTTTAACTTTTATTATTAATTATAAATCTTTTTAAGTAGGTACGGAATGGATGCAGTGTTATTAGATGAAATCCTAAAAAAAATATGTAGATGGGCTTAATAATTATTACACTTCTATATTACCTACAAAGTATAATATGCAAGTAGGTACAGCTAGGCAACTCAGCTTGCTCCGAATAATCTTACTCGAAGCAGACCAAGATATGGCACCAGGGGTTTCCTGAATTTTGAAAAAAAAGGGCAAAACGAAAAGGTTCGTACACATGAGAATAGATCGATTTTCGGCCCGAAAACCACTAATAGTAAATTTCATTGAAACTCGAGTAATTTTTGATTACAAGTATACTTTTATTTATACAAAGCAAATGTTGCTCGTTGATAAGTAGTATAGTATGTTGGGCACATTGAGTATTGTCACTAGAGTAGAGGAGACATTGCGAGAAAAAGTTGTGTGCCGGTTAACATTGAAAACATGCAAAGATGACTGACCAGCAGCGGCAGCACAGAATCCCTAGATGAAAGTAGGTATATAAGTAAGAAAGTCAAACAAACTTCATATGAAAAAGAATTTGCCGCATAAGACGAAATAAAGCGCTTGTGGTGCTGCAGTACTTTCCTTCACAAGTGTATAAAAAAATTTTAGTTTTGCAATCAAATCAAATATAGTTTATTCATTGTTGGATATTACAATCTCTTAATGAATTATTAATTTAGAGCAATATTACATAGGTGATATCCATTAACTACGAATTATTAAAGATTTACTAGTGATTAAATAAAAATTTACAGCTATATTTATGTTTTGTAAAATACGCATAGTATCATTATTGGCCAATATAACGGACTGATGTCAATAATAGGCAATTTTCTATGATATTTTCAACTACGGTTTTAACTGTCGTTAGGTGGCACGCTCATCACTGTGGTAATTTCTGTTTTATGGCTTTTTAAAATAAATTAAATCTTTTTGGAAGAAAATATACTAAAGACATTTGAGATTTGCAACAAGTACTCACAGACTAACTAGGAGATACTAACAAGTACTTGAGTTCAAATGCTTATGGCACTGTTTCTCAGTCAGCACCAGAGTGGAGGTTACTTAAAAAAAAAAATATTGAAACTTAGGCGCTAAACAATTTTACTATTACTAGATATCTCTTAAAACAGAAAAAAAAAATATTAGAATAAAAATCAATGAAAGAGACAAATCAATGTGATTTAAATAGACATACCGAGGTATAACGTATGCGAACATGTTTTCACTATACTTTAGTATCAGTGTTTCCATTTTCCTGACGATATTCAGCAGCGCCATCCAGTTGAACTTTCACAAGGTGCGGGAAAACAGCCTATTGAAAATAACAAGTAATAGGTACTTAACTTACCAAGAGTAAAAACAAAATATCAACTTGTGTGTGTGTTTGCTTTTTATCATAAAAGAGTCTTGATATTCTATAAAGCCACAAAATAAACTAACGAAAACAAAACAAAGGAAATGTTAGTTTTAACGATAATCCTCGAATGGATTGAAATCCTCAGTTATATTGGTGATGCAACGAAATCAAGCTAGTATTTTTCCATTGTGTATGTAAGACCTTAAAAGTTGCAAACACATATAGACATCTTCTTTTATTGATCCAAACTTACAGTAAAGAAAAAAAATAAGGAAATGTATAATTTGTTTCGATTAAAATATACACAGTTGTCACAAGAGTTTGTTCGTCCATGTATTAGCTGTGAAAACGAATAAGTTCTTAATGATACCACAAATGAATAAAAATACCTAACAACAGCGTCTCAAATTTTTAAATCCATAATAATATTTCGGTACAGATAAGGAATTAAAAGCTAAAAAAAAAGAGATTAAATATTTATAAGGAAACTGTTATATACTGAATGAATATTGGATATTTCAAGACGTAAATACGTCATTATTATTTAGCCAATCAAAAATAAAATAAATTTTTATACTTGTTGCATCACTAATATGAGAAAAACTACGCATGTGAACCATGTGAATGGGGGAGTCTAGATGCGATAGCACAGTGGTCAGTGCATTGGATCGTGCTGCTTCTGGTGTCTGGTGTATGTAAATACAAAAAATACTAGTTGGTTCGGTCCAAAGGTGCGGGTTCAATTCCTGCTCGTGTCTTGAAAGACTTTTCATATCCATAAAGGTTTATATGCGTGGTCGGGAGGCATGTGTTGATTTGGCCACAAGTCGAAAGACACCACAATAGCCCATGGGTCAAAAAACACCACAATAATCTATGGGTCGAAAGACGCCAAAAAAATCTATGGGTCTAAAGACGCCACAATAATCCATGGAAAAAAAAACACAATAACCTATGGGTCGAAACTGTCGAAAGACGCCACAATAATCTATGGGTCGAAACTGTCGAAAGACGCCACAAAAATCTATGGGTCGAATGACGCCACAATAATCCATGGATCGAAAGACGCCACAATAATCGATGGGTCGAAAGACGCCACAATTACCCATGAGTCGAAAAATGCACAAATGTGTACGCATGGATCAAATGACGCCATAAATATTCCATGGGTCGAAAGATGCCATAAATCTTCCAGAGTTGAAAAACATTATAAATACCATAAATTTTCTATGGGTCGTTTGATGCCATTAATGCCATGGCAAAGCAACACATGTCTACTCGTAAAACTTAAAGGAAAAAAAATGGGCTCCAATATCACACACGCAGATAGGGTGACAGTTCAGTTTCTTATGAACCAAGACTAAACAAATGCTTTGTCATGCTCGAGTTAAAATAGTATTAAAAAAAATAACTGCCAAAGCATCCTGATTATCTTGATAACTAACTGTGGAATTGCTATTTTAAGAATAAAAAAATATTATTTGTAAAGAGGTGGTTCACAAACCGATATTATAAAATGTTTTAGACAAATTTTAAAAACATAATTCAAATTCTAATTAATTTGGAACAAATATCCTAACAATTCATCAGAAGACAGAAATCTCATTCCCTGACTTTTATAATAAACGCGTTCTTTTAACAAATAAGTGTAAGAACATATATTTTCAAAACTTAGTTATAAGGAAAGCTGTTGGATATCCTAATAAAATAAAAATAAAATAATAAATAATAATACCTAAGTATCGCGCGCAAGCGCGAAATTTCACCTTAATGAGAATATAGATGCTGCAATATTGTCCACAGGTGGAGTTTCTGCTTAAAGATGACTTTAGATTAGACTGCCAGCGACCACAACAACAATACTGGGACTCTCAGTGTTGCAAGAAGCATCCACAAATGAAAGGAAAAATGGAGAAAAGTGGACAGTACCTAGAAGAAACTTAATTACCTAATGAACGAAGTTTTAAATTTTAATAATGATACTATCGTATCTAAATCGGTTCAATGTAAAACTTATAGTGCTTTGATATTCTAGCACGACACAGGGAACCCATTGTATAAAGCCGACTCTGAAAGTAGGCCGTGCTGCAGTGGTTTCTTGCCGTCTCTTTTACGCTGCCATAGCACGATCCGAGACGGTAGTCGAGTCGCTCTATTTGAATTGTATTCTGCATGTTATGATGACCATTAAGTATTATGTAAAGAATACATACATACATACATAACATCACGCCTTGTTCCCGTTGGGGTAGGCAGAGACCACAGTTCTCCACCTGCTACGATCTTGACATACTTCCCTTGCTTCCTGAACCTTCATCAATCCTTTCATACATGCTCGTCGGTTTAGGGTACTTTTAACCTGGCCTTTATTCAGAACGTCTTGAATTTGGTCCTGGTACGTTCGCCGAGGCCTTCCCCTTCCAACGTTTCCATTCACTCTCGCCTTGTGGATCTCTTTCGTCAATCTTCCTTCATTCATCCTCTCCACATGACCAAACCATCTTAGCATCCCTTTCTCAATTTTAGTAACTACGTCTTCTTTTACGCCACAACGTTCTCTTATCACACTGTTTCTAATCCTGTCACTCAATTTCACACCAATCATACTCCTCAACGCTCTCATTTCTACTGCATTAATTCTACTTTCATGCTTCTTCTGCCATACCCAGCTTTCACTGCCGTACATCAGTGTTGGTACCAAAACGCCTCTATGAACAGCCAGACGAGCCTTGTGAGACACCTTCTGACTCTTCATAAAAGCATGCAGAGCACCATTCACCATGTTTCCAGCATTCACTCTTCTTTCGATATCACTTTCGCACTTTCCATCTCTCGTAAACTTAGAACCCAGATACACAAACTCCTTCACTTGTTCGACTTGTTCATCATCTATTAATATAGTACACTCTGTCATACACTCTTCTCTTTCAAGTACCATTACTTTCGTCTTGCTTACATTTACTTTCATTCCTTTCCTATCAAAAGCCACATTCATCATTGTTACCATCTCCTGTAACTCGTCAGCAGATGACGCAAGTATAACTTGGTCATCAGCGTAGAGAAGACATTTAATGAGTAACTCATTCATTCTCAGTCCACACATACTCTCTTTCAGATCAGTCAAACAATTATCCATGAACAGGTTAAACAGCCAAGGTGACGCTACACATCCCTGCCTAACACCTTTTTCGATGCCAAACCATTCAGTGTACGCCCCGTTTATTCTGACGCAAGCACTGGAATCCTCATAGAGAGATTTCAGTGCTTGAATCAGATGACCGTTCACCCCATACATAGACAATGCCGACCACAATTCATTCCTCACCACTCGGTCATAGGCCTTTTCCAAATCCACGAACGCGCAGTAGACTTTTTGGTTTTTGGCCAAAAACTTTTCAGCTATGCACCGCAAGGAAAAGACCTGATCTGTACATCCCATTCCCTTTCTAAATCCCGCTTGTACATCCCATATTTTTTCGTCAGTATCTTTCATCACTCTTTCAATCAAAACCTTTGCATACAGTTTGCCGACGACACTGAGAAGACTTATCCCGCGGTAATTTTTGCAGTCCTGTTGTGACCCTTTTCCCTTGTACAGCGGCACAATCACAGCCTTGCACCAGTCACCTGGTACTCGGCCGTTCGTCCAACACAGGTTGAAAAGGCGGTACAGCTGACTAGCCACAATGCCTCGCCCAGCCTTCAACATTTCGACCGACACTTCGACCGACCGACCGAAAGACCGATGTAAAGAATGATATATAAAAGTATTTCAAATCATATAAAAAGGAAGAGATGTGACGTACATAATAAATGTGGGTACTCGGGGAGAATATCACTTCATAGCCAGCCGGCGAGCGGGGATGTTCTGTCTGTGTCCTACGTACCATTATTAGCTAGTTTTACTAGATGCATCCCGATAAATAACAGTGCGTCCTACCGGACGCAACAAAGGGTAAGGGAGCCAGTGAAATTACCGGCACATGAGACATACCACCTTAGATCTCAGGGTGGGTAACTCGCTTTGCTGTCTTATTAGTGTCAAATTATTTCACCAATAAGACAGTGGGTGTCATGGGCGTTGGTGACCACTTACCACCAGGTGGCCCACCTGCTCGTTTGCCCACTTGTAACATTAATTAAACTAAATTTATTGTGCAAGCACTATAACTTTTAACGAAAGGGTTTAGCAACCCTGCAAGACAAGCCCGTTGGTGTGGTTGGTAGTGAGCCTGCCTCACACGCCGTGGGCCGCGGGTTCGATCCCCGCCAAGGGCAAACATTTGTGTGATGAACACAAGTGTTTGTTCTGTGTCTGGGTGTTATTTATCTATTTATGTATGTATATCAGTCTCTGGCACCCATAGTACAGGCTTTGTCTAGTTTGGGATCAGATGACCTTGTGTGAAATGTCCCCCAATATTTATTTATTTAAGACGTGAATCTACCCATGAATCTGAACAACATTTCTCGGGTACACCCGACATACATACCACTATGTCCATGGAAATATAAAATAGAAAAAGTGGGACCAGCGTTATTTCCAAATAAAATCCCGTTATTTCTATTGCGGCAAAAAACGATAGTAACCGAAAGAAACATAGATCGAATATTAACTGAGCCAAATTTTATTGAGTCCAACTCACACTTGACCAGTTTTGATTATTTGTTGTTATATAGCGCTCATGCACTATAATCGTACCAACTTTCACGATAATATACTTTTACGATAGTATTTGTTACTGTTTTAACGATAGAGCTAAAACAGAAAACGTCAAAATATACACTTTTTGTATCGGGACCTCCTATTTTTTTTTGTTATTTGCTAAGATATTCACCATAATTTATAACACATATGAAAATTTTAACCTACTAGCTATTATGGTTTTAAAGATAAAAACCTTTAAAATCAGACAGACAGACAAACAGACGGGCCGTTCAACCGCTGGCGGCATAGCTTTCAAACACAATTCATAAAACAATTTGCGGCTTACTGATTTTGCAAACGAAAAATCTTTCTGATTCCGCTCTAGTATGGAAAAGGCTTCTTGATAGAAACGTTTGAATTTCGAATAATTTATTGTTTCAAAACCTTCACTGTGCCCCAAGTACACTTCCTCATAAAAATAATATGAAAAATTCTCGCTTCATGCTAGAAACTTGCCTATATTTGTATTCAAAATATATTTTGCCAGCAAACAATTTTTACACCGGATCAACCTTCAATTTTACGAGGAGCCATGGCATTGCTGTGATAATACACTCTTTTCAGCAAGATAGGGTTTTATTTTAGGTCATGTCATAAATATCAACAATACTTAGCCTATGAAGACGTGAGAAGTTTCTAGGGCACGAAAGAAGAGTGTAAGTACACAAAACCGTGTTTACATCTCAAGTTTACATGTAAAATATTCTGAAAATACAACGGAAAATACACTGTTGGTTTTGCGACGTTTTTACCCCTATTCCCCGACTGGAGGGTTATTACACCTTATACACATTAGTATTAGGCCTGCAAATATACAGGCTGTTAATTTAATTGCGTGCCATAGCTTAGGGGGTGTTTCAGTAAAGATAAAGAAACACAAAAAAAATAAAAAAAATCCTGCTTAATTTGTTTTTAACTCCATTGAAACTAAACTAACGCGGAGAGCAATGACCCGGGCGGGGCACCGCGCTATCACCGAGCCAGCGCGCGAGTATCAAGTAGGTAATTCTTTCTTTTTTGTGTCTGACTTCAATTTTCCCTTCATACTTTAACGGGGTTCGGACCGTCAAAAGGTAATACCTGATAAATTAATAAAAAAAATAATTGATGATAAAAAAAAATAAGTAGGATTTTTTTTATATTTTTTTCTTGTGTTCTTTTATCGTTACTGAAACACCCCCTAAGCTATGGCACGCAAGTATACTAACACCCTGTATAATATAAAATCTCCAGTATTAGGTTTCCATGTGGTACCAGCGGCTAAGAATAGTACCTCCTCAACTCTTTCCGTAGGTGTCGTAAAAGGCGACTAAGGATTTTTTTACCCGAAGAATGGTTAGTAGCGTTCTTCAACGTAATCCAATCTGTGTTACTACTTATATTGCTATCACTAACTGCCAGGCACACCCTAGTCACTAGATTATGCAGGATTTAAGGGTCAGGTTTAAAACTGAAAGGTCATGATCAGTCTACGTAAGTGAACAACTTTCAGTGAAAAAACTTTCAGAATTTTTTTTTGAAAAATTCGGACTCGATACAAAATTGCAAACTTGATTGGACAGCTTGTATAGAGAGGTCTATTTTTTTTTTTTCACTGAAAGTTGTTCAGTTACGTTGACGTATCATGCCCTTTCAGTTTTTGCCAATTAATTACTTATTTTTTAGGGTTCCGTACCTCAATAGAAAAAAACGGAACCCTTATAGGATCACTTTGTTGTCCGTCTGTCTGTCTGTCAAGACCCTTTATTTCACGAACGGGTGAAGGGATCAGGTTGAAATTAATACCATATATTGGGATCTATGAACCACACAAGATCTGAAAATTTAAATTTTTTATAACGACGCAATCAAAAGATATGGCATTTTATGTCCTCATCTCCATACATTTATTCAAAAATGCAAAATCTACAGGGTACTTCCCGTTGACCTAAAATTATGAAATTTGTCAAGAAGCTAGGTCTCACAGTACAAATAATGGGAAAAGTCTGAAATCATTAAATATTACAACTTTTCTCACAACTAATGGTAACCAATTGTGGTGAGCTCCCGTTTCAAGAACATTCATATAAGAGAGGGGTCAAGTTGGATGGTCGCTGAGGCGATTTTTGTTTTAGTTCTATTTAAAAACGGGAACACTTACAAACATGAAAATTGGTATGTTTATAGTGCATAAGCTATAAAATAATAACAAATAATAAAATTTGGTCAAGCCCGTGTCGGACTCAAAAAATCTATCACATTAACTTACTGAAATTTCAACTAATACAATTATGTTTATGTGGTGGTACGGAACCCTCAGTGCGCGAGTCCGACAAGCACTTGGCCGGTTTTTTATTCGTAGCTTTACACTGTATTTATTGAAAAGCGGTCACGCAAAACTACTACAAAAATTTTTATCGACAGAAGAGTACGAGTGACTGCGATACAGGGGGATGGTTTACCGAAAACTGAAAGAGCATGCTCAGTCAACGGAACTGAACAATTTTCCTCTCAGAATTATGACCATTTTTTTTATTATTGTCAATGGGCTTACTCTTGACCTCGATCTAGTCTTGAAGATAGAGATGATGTCGACGATGGGACGAGCTTGCCCAGAAGAAGCCTATTCACTCGCGACTTGAATAGATTCGGGTTATATGAACTCGGGAACACAGACGCAGGCAGAAAATTCCACTCTTTTGCCGTGCGCATTATAAAAATAACATAACATTCGAAAATGCGTATATAATATAAACGAGCCAAAATAAAAACATGTAGGTAAGAAGTTCGTGGAAAAAACCCTTTCATAAAGGTTGTGATCGCATCATCTTGACATTTTCTATCAAGGTGTTTGTGGAGCAAGTTTGGTTTGTTATACCGAATTACAACGCGTGAAGGCTGTTTTCGCTCCACATACGGCAAAAGGAAATATCTCAAGGAGAAATACCTCATATAAGGTGTTATTTAGGTAATGCAAATATTGAAACAGAGTGTTCTACTCTTCAACATCAATCGTGGGAGTTGTAAGATCCATGACCGGCCTCGGAAGGAAAACAACATCCTAGAAATAGTATGACTATCAAGAATATTAGTGCGGCCGATTAGCTGTTTCACGAAGACACGCCTTACAATTTCACCAATTTTTTTCCAGGTACTAGGTAGGTACATAGCTCTCATTTTTGATAGGAGCCAATTCTTTAATTTTCTTGAAAATTCAAGAACTAGTACCTGGAAAAAATTCAAGATGGCTTGGTAGCCACAAGAATTCTTGATGGGCTGTGTTATGCGTCTGGGTTATCAAAAATCTTATTTGCTTCGATTCGCAATAGAACTAGCTAGCAGCCATTGGACGGAGGTCGCCAGAATAGTGCCTGGTTTCACGCAGCAGAACGACGACCTTTTCGTAAGCACTGTTGAGCTAGGTCGGAGCGCAGTACTCGTCTGCGGAGTGACCAGACAGAGCCCCGTAGTACCTATGCATTCCATCCCCAGATCGTGGTTGTCAATTTCATGGCTTTTGTTTAATTTAACAAAGTGAGGACAAAAGTTCAGCGAGGTGTCAAGGGATTCACCAAGATACTTGAGTTGTGAGTAATGTGGGTTTTAGAATTTCAATTTCCAAGAATTATAACGCTAAAATTGATCTTGAGGCAATGTGGCCACTTAGTTGTATAGTTAAAAAGTCTACACACCTCTTTTATTGTCACTAAGTACAAACCTAAACTTTTCAAATAAGTATTGAGTAATTTTGTAGTCTCTGGTGAGTGTTTGTGCTGGTGTAAGCGCGATGTCATCGGCGTGCATTAACTTCCTTAGCTCTGTGTCTGAAAGACCGTATGTATGCGAAAGGTTAAGCAGCAGAGGCGCCAATGTCGAACCCCGTGGGACCATCGTGTAGTTTTTAACGGCTTTCCTAATTTTGAGATGTGACTGAAATATATAGTGCGAGATTTATACGTGGTGGCTGCCTTCTGCCTTCGTCAGTGCTCTAATGTTATTCTGTGTTACAGTGAAACTTGTCAAAGGAACTATTGTCCGTTCATGTTTACGATGAGACTAGACGAAAGGATACACTTGTTTGGTCCAGGTTTGAAATGTGTGATGAGGGTTTAGCAACGATAAGACTGCAATGGCAGTTTACAACACCGATCAACACCATAGTGTTGCGAGTTAGCTGGGATATTATTTTTATGTAAGTGCACCAAAGAGCGAGTGTTGAGTTGAAAACTACATTCCAGTAGTCCTAGGGACTAGCCGATTGTGAGTTCATATTATGGAGTTGAGATTATTGTGAGTGAAGTTGTGTTGAGTTGATGATCACATTCCAGTAGTCCTAGGGATTAGCTGATTGTGAGATTCTATTGAAGAGATGAGATATACGCTGTATTCTTGTTGACTGGCTGCAATCATCTGGCCTGCCTCTCTCTATACGAGTGACGGTCCCCAGATTGAAGAGCAGAGCTGTAACAAGTACAGTTTTGATGTGTGTTTTGAATTGCTGCAATCATCTGGCTTGCCTCACTCTATACGGGTGACGATACCCAGATTGATGAGCAGAGCTGAATAGATTCCAGTTTTCAAGTGTTAAAGAAATATGATGTATGTAAAATTGATGTTTTAGTCTTAAGTGTGTATGTGTGTAATCAGACATAGATTTCAGGTATGTGCCCGAGGACGTGCAAATATCAGTCTGGCCGAGACGATGATAAAAAATAATCGTACCTGTACATTTTTATGATCACAACTATAATGCGATGATTACAGAACTTAAAGAGTGACGAAAGTGGAATGAAGTTTGTGTATTCACTAGGAGAACGGTCAAAATATTTGGTCAGGTGTGGCCGAGCAGTTTTGGTGAAAGATTTATTTTTTTAGTTGTTAGATTTGAGCAACCAGTAAGACTCGCACGTGGACGTGCGTATTATCAGAATGGCCGTGTCGTGTATACTTCCAGGTCATGAGTACGGTTCTTGTAATGACGAGCAATTATTTGAATAGCGACTGACTTCTGAGTGGTGTGACTGGGAGTGCGCGCCCCCACAGCGCGCCCCTCCCCTGCTTCCATTTTTGGATCAGTCTACGTGCGGCAGCCGAGCTAGGCACTTGGGTCCTGACTGGTGCTTGTGCTGGTTATTAAATCATAGTCGGGGGGGGTCTAATATGAGCCATCTGGAGAAACACGCAAGACTGACTACAATGAGACGTGATGTGGCTATGATAATGAGTGATTGTAATCGAAGAGTAAGCCTTTACAGCTATCTAGGACTATCGCCAATGTTTAATCACGACATATATTTGTAATCGGTTTCTCGAAAACGGCTCTAACGATTTCGATGAAATTTAGTATACAGAGGTTTTTGGGAGCAAAAAATCGATCTAGCTAAGTCTCATGTCTGGGAAAATTCGTTTTCACCATATTTTTTAATATTTCTTAGCGCATTTTAGTGCGTTCAAGAAACTTACAGCGCCATCTGTTGTTGAGTAGCATAGCTTGCTCACCCGATGATATTTTTATCATACAGAGCAAGCTCGGTCGCCCAGGTACTTAATAAAAAATAAGTAATTTTCTTAAACTGTACTTATTTAGTCTCTTTTTGTTATTTAAGGAGTAATTTATGATCTTTTTTATTACTCTCTCAAAAAGTTTATGTCGTTGTGCTAATATTTTCTGTAATTAAGTATGTTGTCTGTAATTGTACCTATTGAAAATAAGATAAAAATAAATAATTAATAAATTTTGTAAGTGGTAGGGCTTTTGTGCAAAGTCCGTCTGGGGAAGTACCAACCCCTTGCCTATTTCTGCCGTGTTTGCACTGCTGTGTCCACTGCTGTGTTTCGGTTTGAACGTTAAGGGATTCAGTGAAATTACTGGCACATGAGACATAACATCTTAATTCTCGGGGTGGGCAACGCGCTTTGCCGTATTATTACCGTCAACGTATGTCACTAATAAGATAGTGAGTTCTATGTGCGGTGGAGACCACTTACCATCAGGTGGCCCACCTGCTCGTTTGCTTACTTGTAACATAAAAAAAACCAGTCAAGTGCGAGTCGGACTGGCACGCCGATGGTTCCGACTTACCTATAGTATTTCTGGAAGCAATAAAGTCCTTTTTCAGGACCGCAAAACTAAATTTGTTTGTAAAGGTTTTTTGCAGTCGTCTGAAAAACTGTGCAACTTAGAAAGATCGTTTTATTTTTGCTGTAAATTTTACATAAACTTCTGTCAACTGTAATTAATTCAGATTTTTCCTTACACATACGTCGGAGATAAGGGGGGGGGGAATGGTATTTTTTTGACATTTTTCATCATAACTTGAAAACTAAGAAACGTAAAAAAATACTAAAATATATATTAAAATGTACAAGTAAAGCCCTTTCATATGATACCCCATTTAACCTAGTAGCGACCATTTGAAATATGCCCCCCCCCCTATTTTGGCCCCGTTTACATTAATAATCATATTTTTTTCAAAAATCTTACATGTGCAATTAAGTTGGGAAACTATATTCTAAAACTATTCCAAATTTCAAGTCGATAGCATAAGTGGTTGCTGAGATATAGAGGTGTGACAGACAGACAGACAGACAAAGTCGCACCATAAGGGTTCCTTTTTTTACCATTTTGGTATCGGAACCCTAAAAAGGACGTGTTGCACTCAGGGAGTGCCGGCAGAAGTGAAAACTTGCATTAATGAATATTATGCTTTTTGTAAGGGTCAATCGCGCCATTGCTCGCGTACTTCTTTGATGTCACTGAATAAAAACCCGTATTGTAATAACAATACGGTTGACAGTTAACGCTTTTTCGATCAGGCTACGGATCTGACGCGAGATCTGACGCGAGTTTAAAATTTTTTACCCATCTAAAAAAGTGCCAATCGCCGCTAAAGATTTTTTCATTTCAAAAATCAGTGTTAAGGAGTGATCACACCTAGCTGAATTCAAAGACTAATTCGGCATACATTGCTCGTTGAAGCAAGCATATTGCAATTAACATAACCAAGCCTCCCAGCAATGTATGTCGAATGCCGAATTAGTCTTCTTCTTCTTTAGTCATTCATCATCGTGAGGTGACTTTAATAGTACTTTTAAGGATATCAGCGTGTAAGAATACAATCATCTCCATAAAAACTTAGACAATGGATTCAAGCAACTTTCCCTAGTCCGAAATTTTTTTTTAGACTTTCTGTTTAAAATGCACAATCACGAAACGCTGCGTTGCTTCTACAGGAAGTAAACATAGTGACAACATAAAAAACAGTACAAAAAACATATTGACATCATTAAAAATTTTACAATTTATTGCCTGAAGACTCGTGATTCCCTGAGAGAACTGTTCAAGGAAATCAACATAATGACAGTGCCATGCCAGTACATCTATGAAAATATTATGTATGCTAGAAAGAACATTATAATCAATTACCTGAAATTTGTGACAGGCATAATTTTAATACTAGAAATAAGCACAAAATTGATCAACCATATACTAGATTAACTAAAGTCAATAAATCTTTCGTTGGTCTGTGTGTACGATACTACAACAAAATACCTAACAATATAGTGCAATTACTTGAAAGAAAGTTTAAAGAATGTATAAAGCAAACGTTATGTAAAAAAGCTTACTATAGATTAGATGACTATATAAATGACAAGACAAAGAGGTATGGTGCTCTGATATTACAGCGAAACACGAGACACAAATTGTAAAAAGCCGACGCTTAAAGTAGGCCGTGCTGCAGTGGTTTCTTGCCGTTTCTTTTACGCTGCCATAGCACGACATTCAATAAGTATTCTGTAAAGAATCTACATTGAATAAATAACCTGAATCTGAATCTGAAAAAACATAGTGACAACGATCCCTGCACAAGGTTGGACCCGTTTCGCAGGAGATCAAATACAGATTTACTAAAAAAGGATTTAACTTTAGTTCAGCGGTTCTAAATACGCATCTGACCTAGAACATTCGTAACTATTTCCTTTCTAAGTGCATAATCTACTATTTCCGACTAACTGTCTGCATGTACAATTTCAGTTTTTTATAGATGTCTTTTAATACCCTATATAGCATGTTTTAGGGTTACAATATTGATATGTGGCTGATATTTACCCTCGAACTTGTGACTTATGTGGCATATACTTAAGAAGTAATCACACCTTGCTGAATTAAAAGACTAATTCGACATACATTGCTGGGAGGCTTGGTTATGTTAATTGCAATATCCTTGCTTCAACGAGCAATGTATGCCGAATTAGTCTTTGAATTCAGCCAGGCGTGATCACTCCTTAAGGGACAGGTTGGTAAATATCTACTGCAAGGGCGTCATGTGTCAACGTAACTGAACAACTTTCAGTGAATAAAACTTTCAGGAAATGAAAAATAATATCGCCCACTCCATATAAAATTGCAAACCTGATTGGCCAGTTTGTATGGAAGGGCCAATTTTTTTTTCATTTCCTGAAAGTTTTATTCACTGAAAGTGGTTCAGTTGTTGGTGACCGCAGAATGTAAGATAATACGATACACAGAAGGATGCTGCTGCCCATCCTCTGTTTCATTAACCCTTAGTCGCCTCTTACTACACCCACGTGTAGAATTGTGCTGGTACTATTCTTTATCAGCACCACACGGAATTTAAGACTGCATCGCGTGTTTGACGCAGACGCGTAATAGGTACTGAACGCAACTTGCTGGTAGTGTGCGTGGAACGCTTCCAGACCCGAACGAAAGTTAGTAACTCATAATTTATTGAAAAAAAAAAAAGTTTTTGGTTGAGTTAGGGTAATAATAAAGATATCACAGGTCATCCAAGCATCAATCCTAAACTATATAGTGCGGTCGATTAGCTGTTTCACGTAGACAAGCCTTATAATTTCACCAAATTTTTCCAGGTACTGGTTAGGTACATAGCTCTCAATTTTTGATAGGAGCCAATTCTTGAATTTTAAAATAATTCCATAGAAAATTCAAGAATTGGCTCCTATCAAAAATTTAGAGCTATGTACCTAACTAGTACCTGGAAAAAATTTGGTGCAATTTGGTGCACTTTGGTTAATTTGGCGATATAAGACGTTAAGCGACTGGACTAATAAGACGAACTTCGTACATGTATCCATTTGTGCAACACTCATTCGCACTTCGAAACTTCTAATAGGTTGTGTCTCAGTAGAGTCGCAACGGCTTTTGGTCGTCTCTCGGATAATCCTTAGGAACTTTTGCCACAGATACTTTCTACTTCAGCGTCGGATGAGCAAGATTTGCCAGATGCTTCCTGTAGTTCATGTAAAATGTTATGTCATGAGTTTAAATGACTTTTAAAATCAATACGATACTATGATTTGATCATAAATTATCCTATACTATTAAACGAGCAATATTTGTATACTCGTATGTGTATTATTGTGTCTATATTTGTAATAAAACTCCTAAATTCAAAATATGGTGTCAAATCGGACCATTCGTTTAGCCGCTAGGTCAAAGCGTGACGGACAGACCGACCGACGGACAGACCGACCGACGGACCGACCAACCGACCGACGGACGGACATTTTTGGGAGACTGGTTTTTTATGATATATAAGTGATATAGAACATATTTTTGAGAAAATTTCCTGGCCGTTTTTCGGAGCTCATAACTAGGCAACGATTGGAGGTAGATTAAAAGTGTGAGAGGGCAAAGTTGTAGAAAATTTTATCAGCTTTCATTATGTAGTACAACAAAATTTCGTACAACGCACCGTTTTCGAGATGTAAGCAAAAAACAAAAAAATGCGACCTTCTTTGTCCCCCCCCCCCTCGAGCGGACCTCGGAGGGGCAAGGACTTTTAGTATGTTATCTCCTAACTGGTTTAAACAAAGTTCTTTAGTCAAACTTTCTGCTTTCGACTTTTCCATCCACAAATTATTCGTTGCTTAAGTTAAAAGAACGTATAAAAACATATTTTTGACTTTTCACATGAAAATAATCAGCTGATCGATATTTAGTATGGGGCTGCAATTTTTTTTCCTCGTGTTTCGACCTATGTTCCTTGGGCAAATATGTTTAACTACATAGTTTAGGCACACCCCGGACTCTTCATACAACGAGCGCGAAATCACGACCTGTCAAAATTTGAAATTGGAAAAAGCTTAGGGCTGGTGCTTATGGTACAACTTGTGATTGATCAAGCACGTAAAAACAGTACAAGCTGAACCAGTCCTATGCTACAGACGCCTGAAACCACTAAAATATTTTAATATAAAACTTACGATGAGATACTAATTCCTTTTGTTAACATTTTGGCGGCAAAAAACAACAGTCGTCTCGAAACGAGGTGTAGGTACGATTGTCAACATTGAACATTGATAGCTAAACCAAGTGTCAGAAGAAGCATTATTTTATACAAAATGATTTACGTTTAAAATAATAAATAACTTTGTGAGTGTGCAACCTTTATATCCCTAAGTAAAGAAGGTCGGAGGCGTAAAACAACGCTATGGAATTTAATTCCCGTGACAAAGTGACACCTTTACAATCGGGCGTCAGTTACGCCTATCGTAAACGGGGAACTCTGTAGGGCTGTGAAAACTACTTTCTTTTGAACACACTATTGGAAAACACTTACACTTTTGGACGTGGAGGTGCACTGGTATCCACGGATTTCCGATAAGCGTGAATTTTATTCGTTTTAATGCCGATGTCCAGTGATTCTTCTCATGATAACAAGCAACTTATGCTAAAAAAAAAAAATTTTACTACAAAAAATTTTTTCGTCTCCCCATAGTAAATTGGTCACGTGATCGACTCATTTTGTGTGAGAAGGTGAATTTTTTTTTTTCGAGTAATGAATATGTTTCTTCGGTAAAGATGCTTGTTTTCATGAGTTAAATCACTAGGCTTCGAGAGAAAAACGAATAAAAATTTACGCTTTATGTATAGTCGTACAACGTGTATTTCTAAATACGAAAAACCCCTTGGGTGGTAGGTAGGTCCACCCATGGAACTTTAGTAAATTAAAATAAAAGAAATTTAATCTTCATACCGTACATAATGATACGGTCAATTTGTATGGAGAACCAAATTTTTTTGGTCCAGTTGTTAGTACGTTCGGCTCTCGGTCCGGTGGTTCTGGGTTCGATTCCCGGTGTCAAACAAATATCACTTTGTGTGACTTCCCCTGTTTGCTTAGGACATTGCAGCATGAATCATCTGATTTTCTAAAAAGTTAGATAATTCCGTGCTTCGGAAGGCATGTTTAGATGTTGGTCCCAGCTGTCATCTACGATAGTAGTCCTTAGATGAGCCATGTCAGAGGGCTTGGGCGGCTCAACAACTGACACCAGGGTTAATGAGGTCGGTCATCGATCTTATAACCCACACAATACAGGCAATTTGTACCCATGGCCAAATTTCCCACTTCCCCACTTACCTTCTTCCTTCAATCCCACTGATCCCACACAAGATTTGTGTGGGATGACCAAAATATTTTCTCGTTTTTCGACCCATATTCCTTTGGGAAAGTTGTTCAGATTCATGTTGTGAGCAACATACTAAAATTTGGCCAGGGGTTCAAAAATAACCCTATATAAAGATGATGACTATCGCACATCGCGAGAAAGTAAGTGCAGTACTGCTTTACAATTTATTTCAAATGTTTTCAAATTCACAGCTCTAAATCTGGAAGTTTTTCTAGCAAATAAATAATCTAGTTGAATTTCGTAAGGTTTTTGCATGACAAACTGTTTCGAGGGTTGGCCGTTACATTTATTATTTAGAAGCTTGTTGGGACATATTTAGGTCTGTAGTGTGTCCTCTGAGACGCATATATCTAAGTTATGAATAGAGATAGCAAACATCTCAAAATTTGACCACCAGACCTTGGACGCAGATGTCCGTTCGACGATAAGGTCAAATTACGGAAGAAATATTGAGAGTCACCATATGCGCCAAGGTTCAGTAGGTACACACACAGCCCATCTAGCATGACATATTGAACTTTAACCGGGCTAGACCTGTAATCTAAATGCGTACAGTGACTTAGACATTTTCCCTATTTTGGGCAAATTTTTTTGATACGGGGTTTTAGAAGTTAAGGTACAGTAGACATGCTCGTATTGAACAAGAAAGCATACCATTAATGAGCAATTGCCACTTCGCAGCATATATGTACGCACGGCCGCAGGCACGTAGAAACAAAACCAGTATAAGCTGAACCAGCGCTACAAACGCCCAAAACCCGAGACAGATCAAGATCAAAGTGTTTCCACCGACGAGTGGCCGTGTGTACGTACTTTGCTAGAAATAAGCATGCTCAATTCTAGTATGCTTAAAAAAAACAGGCCAAGTGCGTGTCGGACTCGCGCACCGAGGGTTCTGTACCACCACATAATCATAATTGTATTAGTTGAAATTTCATTAAGTTAATGTGCTAGATTTTTTGAGTCCGACACGCGCTTGACCAGATTTTATTACTTGTTGTTATTTTGTAGCTTATGCACTATAAACATACCAATTTTCAAGTTTGTAAGTGTTCCCGTTTTTAAAATAGAACTAAAACAAAAATCGCCTCAGCGACCATCCAACTTGACCCCTCTCTTAAATGAATGTTCTTGAAACGGGAGCTCACCACAATTGGTTACCATTAGTTGTGAGAAAAGTTGTAATATATAATGATTTCAGACTTTCCCCATTATTTGTACTGTGAGACCTAGCTTCTTGCCAAATTTCATAATTTTAGGTCAACGGGAAGTACCCTGTAGGTTTTGCATTTTTGAATAAATGTATGGAGATGAGGACATAAAATGCCATATCTTTTGATTGCGTCGTTGTAAAAAATTGAAATTTTCAGATCTTGTGTGGTTCATGGATCCTAATATTATATGGTATTAATTTCAACCTGATACCTTTACCCGTTCGTGAGATAAAGCGTCTTGACAGACTGACTGACAGACAGACAGACTGACAGACGGACAGACAGACGGACAACAAAGTGATCCTATAAGAGTTCCGTTTTTTCTTTTGAGGTACGGAACCCTAAAAAACAGGCCAAGTTCGAGTCGGACTCGCGCACTGAGGGTTCCGTACAAACCTGTACGTATATCAGTAAAAGTTATGGTATTTT
The DNA here is from genome assembly GCA_947532105.1 of Athrips mouffetella. Taxonomy (NCBI): domain Eukaryota; kingdom Metazoa; phylum Arthropoda; class Insecta; order Lepidoptera; family Gelechiidae; genus Athrips; species Athrips mouffetella. The sequence goes on along the minus strand of OX383960.1, from coordinate 2,586,251 downwards.
TGTTGCTAAAAAACTTTATTATGTGATGTAAGTAACTTAAATTTATATTTGAGTTGATGAATGAAAGGTAAATTGCGGTTTACGATTTATGACGTATTAAAAAAAACTACTTACTAGATCTCGTTCAAACTATTTTACGGTGGAAGTTTGCATGGTAATGTACATCATATATATTTTTTAGTTTTATCATTCTCTTATTTTAGAAGTTACAGGGGGGGACACACATTTTACCACTTTGGATGTGTCACTCGCGCAAACTATTCAGTTTAGAAAAAAATGATTTTAGAAACCTCAATATCATTTTAAAGACCTATCCATAGATACCCCACACGTATGTCATTTTTTTTTTCAATTTATTTGGGTTATCCAACGGTAGTACAATAAGGTATTACTTAATTTATTTTACAAACTAAACAGACTTAATTGTAGAACCAGCACCAACAACCACAGATTACTAAAATAAGGTAGCAGTTTATACAGTTTCTACAGCGTCTTACGCTTTACTCATTGTATGTATGTATGGGGAACCCTAAAATTTATGGTGTTTTTCTATTTTTGTGTAAAATTCATAATGCGGTTCACAGAATACATCTACTTACCAAATTTCAACAGTATAGCTCGTATAGTTTCGAAAAAAATGGGCTGTGTCATACGGACGGACAGACAGACAGACATGACGAATCTATAAGAGTTCCGTTTTTTGCCATTTGGCTACGGAACCCTAAAAATGGATCATATAACTTTTGCTATCAAGAAGCAATTAAAAGTCACCCTATAGAATAAGCAATAAGAAGATCAAAGTTTTTATTTGCCCTGTACACTCGGTGACAAAAAAAATATCAATAGCAAAAGCCGAATTATGTTTTCTGTGATAAACTGTATAATATAATAAATAGAGAGTTTAGCATTAAATATACAGTTTATTAAATAAAAAATAAAAAAACCCCTAAGAATGAGAATTTTTCCATGAAACTGAATAAACTTTTTCAAGGAAAGTAATTTCATTTATATTGACAAGCCGGTTGGTGTAGTTGGTAGTAAACCTGTCTTCTACGCCGTGGGCCGCGGGTTCGATCCCCGCCCAGGGCACACATTTCTTGTGTGATGAACACGAGGATTTGTTATGTCTAGGTGTTATTTATCCATCTATTCATGTATGTATATCAGTCTCTTATACTTATAGTAAACGCTTTGTCTAGATTGAGATCAGATGATTTTATGTGAAATTTTCCCACAGTATTTATTTTAAAATGTAATTTAATTTACGCCTCGTATTACAACTCTCACTACTTAAAATGAGTTGCTCTAACAAACCCATGTCAATCTAGTTTTAAAACTTATTGTGGAAGGCTCACAGACCAGACAATTCCTAGACTAATCAAGGGAAAAGCTGCAGAGCCTTGAACACCGTCTCAAAGTGGCCTGCTTGTGTTGATTCAAGGCCTTATCACAGTAGCGAACCGCGAGCGAGCGGAAAGCTGGGCGAACGCGCAGCGAGTCCGCCGCGAGCTCGCAACTGTGCACAGCGAATACGCCGCGGGTGCGTACTGCGTAGCGAACCCGCCACAGAGACGCCGCGGGTGGGTAGCGAGTTCGTGGCGTCGTGCGATCCGCGTTTTGTACATTCATTGCCAGAATGGATTCCATTAACCTCTCAATAATGCTGCATCCATTCACACTTGTGTCTTTGATATGGTTGAACACGAGCGTACGAAATGGCGTCGACAGCGCTGTTATAGCCGCAAGCTCGCTGTTATAGCCCAAGTTCGCTGTTATAGCAGTGTCCTCGCGGCGTGTTCGCCAAGCACACGCCTCCCCTCGCTCGCAACTAGCCAGTGTGATAAGGCTCTCAGTGTGCGTCTGTATTGCACGACCTGTACCATCCCCCTTCCTCCTACGTAGGATTAGACGAGGGTTGGGCTTCCTTGCCCATGTCGTCGAAATACCACTTATTGGAATAAAGTGCATTAATCCTTCATTCTTAATGCGCACGCCTAAGGCCTAAGGAGTGGAGCTCCCATCCTGCTGATGTTTTCTCCGAACAATATAATTTGGATTTTTTCAAGTCTAGAGTGAACAGATATTTCTTATCTAGGTAAGCATGCTACATCTTCGATCCTTACTAATAGTTGAGATAGGGTTCAAATGCTCACCTATTTAATTCATAAAAAAAATCGGCCAAGTGCGAGTCGGAATCGCGCACTTAGGGTTCCGTACCTATCTACTATATGATATACTATAAGCTTTTGCTCTTTGATTTTAAAAAACTCCGCGACCATCCAACTTTACCCCTCTTTTATAGAAAAGTTCTTGAAACGGGAGCTCACCTTAATTGGTTACTTTTAGTTGTGAGAAAAATTTAAATATTTAATGATTTTAGACTTTTCCCTTTATTTGTACTGTGAGACTTCTTACCAAATTTCATAATTTCAGGTCAACGGGAAGTACCCTGTAGGTTTTGCTTTATTGCATAAATGTATGGAGATGAGGACATAAAAAGCCATATCTTTTGATTGCGTCGTTGTAAAAAATTGAAATTTTCAGATCTTGTGTGACTCAGAAACCTTAATATTCGTTATCAATTTTAACCTGATAGCTCTTCTCGTTCGTGTGAAAAAGGGTCTTGACAGACAGATAGACGGACAACAAAGTGATCCTATAAGGGTTCCGTTTTTTTCTTTTGAGGTACGGAACCCTAAAAATGGTTAAAACAGTTTTATAACGCTGCGCTTCTGGAAGCTACCATAAACTACGAACAGGGCTAGTAGAATGTGATACGGTGCAGTGAACAGCCAAGTAAATTAATTAATCTATCTATCAATTTTTACAAGATTTTCCGTGTAAAATAAAATTTTGCAAAGGTTGAGTAATAGCATAATCGTCAGAAGTGAAATTCAACCTTAATGTGATACAAAAATTTTTTAGCAGACTGTACAATCTGATTCGAGAAAATGTAAACATGGAAAGGGCTTCTGGGCCTTTGATGAGCTGTCTAAAGCTTATATAATCTATGCCGCTACATTACAGGAGATTACGCAGTTCCCCAAACTATTTAACTTTTAACTCCCTTTTGACATGTTGTAGCTAGGTCACAAGGGTTTCATGTAAAATTAAATTCTCTGCCAAAATAGTGCGGATAGTTCACGTAACTTGCTTATTTGCAAGATTTTTTTTTAATACATGTAGGACAGGTAAGGCTTATGCACACCGCACCGTCACGGTAACGACACCGTGACGGTGCGGTGTTGCGGCGCGGCACGATGACGTGATGTACAAATTAACCAAGGAAATTAACGTTCTTTCCGATCCCCGGAAATGTCCCCGATCCCCGGAAATGTCCCCGATCCCCGGCAACAACCTTAGCCGATGTCCGAACCCCGCGAGGCGGAGTAAGCCTGTTGTCTAATATAGCGTTCGGCTCCCCACTCGCCTGGTGAAGCTGTGACAGCCAGCAAGGTCATCTCCAAAAAAAACCGGCCAAGTGCAAGTTGGACTCGCGCCCTAAGGGTTCCGTACCTATCTAGCATATGATATACTAAAAGCTTTTGCTCTTTGATTTTAAAAACTCCGCGACCATGCAACTTGACCCCTCTTTTATACTAAAGTTCTTGAAACGGGAGCTCACCTTAATTGGTTACTATTAGTTATGAGAAAATTTAAATATTTAATTATTTTAGACTTTTCCCATTATTTGTACTGTGAGACCTAGCTTCTTGCCAAATTTCATAATTTTAGGTCAATGGGAAGTACCTACCCTGTAGGTTTTGCATTTTTGAATAAATGTATGGAGATGAGGACATAAAATGCCATATTTTTTGATTTCACAATTGTGGTGAGCTCCCGTATCAAGAACATTCATATAAGAGAGGGGTCAAGTTGGATGGTCGCTGAGGCGATTTTTGTTTTAGTTCTATTTAAAAACGGGAACACTTACAAACTTGAAAATTGGTATGTTTATAGTGCATAAGCTATAAAATAACAACAAATAATCAAATTTGGTCAAGCGCGTGTCGGACTAAAAAAGTCTAGCACATTAACTTACTGAAATTTCAACTAATACAATTATGTTTATGTGGTGGTACGGAACCCTTAGTGCGCGAGTCCGACTCGCACTTGGCCGGTTTTTTTTTATTTACTAGCAAACATTATAGTTTATCAATTAAAATTATTAAACATTATGTATTGGGAATAGTTAACAATATTGTGTACACAGCTAAAAATTAACAGTTCAGACTTAAAAAAGGATTTAAACTTATACACAATCCACAGCACTATTCACAGTTTATTTTACATAATATTGGTAAAATATAAAGGTTGATTCATGTATCTTATGGCATGATATAATTTTGAACCCATAAATAGGGATTTCTTATGTTTATACCAGGTAACGGAACTCAAGCCGCTGAGAAAAAATGTAAGATTAAACATGTACTTTCCTATTTACCCTTGAATGCGAGGTTTTTGAATATTTGATTTATATTCGTCATTCTTGGTAATGAGATGCCAACAAGGGCGAAATATATAGGGCTGCCCAAATATAATACAATCTACTTTACTTAACAGGCGTGGTAATGTGATTGGTCTTTTACGCCGTAGGTCGTGGGTTCAATCCTCGCCCAGGGATAAAATAATGTGCTTATTAAAATTTTACTATAAATTCTTAGGGAAGCACATGCCTAATTTATTTATATTGAAGGCTGTAGGTTTGATTAGGTATAATATAAAGTTCACCAATTCAAAGTTTTCCCGTGTGGCAGCCCTGCGTATCATAAGACTCGCGCGTAGATGCTGACAGATGGTCCAAATATAACGCAGAATGTGTGTTTGATGTCCCTCTTTATTATTGCATTACATCTTAGTTCACTCTCAGATTACCCGGAAAAGGATCATTTGATTAAGAGAGAAAAGTACGATGGAGATATAAAGCTAATTTTATATGAAATCAAAGACAATGGAATTTACTACGTTACGCGTTAGAGTCGCTCGTGGCCGAGTGGTACTTTCTCTTTTACCAACGTAAGTGAAAGTGAAGCACCGTGGTTAGAACCCGGATGGGTGACCGCTAGTGGTACAAGAACTAGAGCGTTTCCTTGCATCGGAAGGCACGGTAAGACGTTGGTCCCAGCCACTGTCAAAGATAGTGGACATTAAGTCGAGTCAGAGGCCATTTGGCGGCTTGAAAACTCTTGACAGCCAGATTGGCCACTAACCTGGCAAAGATGGCAGTCGCTCTGTGTAAAAACCAGTGCCCTTTTCATAACACCCTTGGTTAGGTAGCCGACTCGGTTTAAACCATTGGCATGCCTTTTGCAAAAACGGAATAAGGCAAGGAAATTGAATTGCACGCTAGTAAGTTCCATTGTCTATGTATAAAACTAAAAATAGTACACCGGTATGTTTTCATTATGATACTCGTAAATCCCATGAAACGTCCACTACAGGACAGGGAGCTCCCTCCAGCGTACCAGCTAAAACGCGTGGTACAGTTAGGAGGGGAAGTACCATAGTCGACACGCTCGCTAGCGTTGCGGCTGGCACCATGGACCGCGGTTAATGGTGACCGCATTTTGTTAGATGGTACGATACACAAAAGGACGCTGCTGCCCATCCTCCAGTTCATTCGCGTCTTACGACACCCACGGGTAGAGATTGGTTGGTACTATACTATTCTTTGCCAGCAACATGCGGGCTCTCAACAAATTACTATTATCTTATCTGTGTCTTAACTCAGTTTGTGAGGTCCGTCATCGATTTTACACCACACATGATTTTTTTACACCAAAAAATTTTGTTAGTCTGCATATAATAGTCTCAGTTAAGGGCTTTCCCCTAGCCAACTAGCGCCCCTATCAGTTAAAAAAATATTACTCGCTAAATACAAAACTTATCAAAAATCTGTCTTACCAGATTGAAGTAAAGGTACCCTAGTTTATTTGGAACCTATAAATCCTGAAAAATATAGTTCACTGTAGTTATAAATACAAAAACTGCTAAAAGTGGCCGATTTTCGCACTTTTTGTATAGCCCTTAACAAAATGTGATCTTGAAAAAAATCCTCTTCGCCTTACAAAAAAGCTTACTGATAATAGCATTCTTATTTTTGACCTAGTTGATCATTTACATATACGCTGAGGCGTATTCACATAAAACACAGTGAGCTATAAATGTCGTTCAAGGCTGAACATATTTCTAGGAACATATAAATTCAGCCCCAAGAGGTCCTATTTGCATATGACCCGAGATTCGTGCTATCTCCTAGTACCATCCTTCGACATTCTTGATCGCCTGGTAGGGACGACTATTACTCGATATGTTACCATGATTCTGATTTACGGGCGTTTTAGTAGTATATTATGGTAAAATGTGGTAATCGTAGCTAATGGGTAATTTTACTGCAATTTTGTTTTGTGAAGCAACATTAGGTAAACAATAACCGTTTACCTGTTACGGTACAAAAGTTTCGTAAATTTCAATGAAACTCATAATTTCTACATCTAATGTAATAAAAAAAGTCCTTATTCTTCAATTTTCCCGAATTTCGTAGAAGCCCAATGGGACCCATAACCAGAACTCTGGAACAAGGCCAAGGGATTCATTACGAACTTTTTAACATTGTAATATGTCATAGGCCCCATGGGGGTAATTTCCCAATTTTCAGGGAAATTCCCAGTTTGTAGTAACGAGTGTTTGGGGAGAATAACGTCACGCAAATAACATTTGCGTTTAACGATGTGACAAATTAAATTTTACGGGTATCAAATTTTACTGGTGAGCAGTAATGGAAAATAACTTTATCTTGAGTGCCTGTTAGGAGGCAACGTGGAAGATTTTATGCAGACTTCAGACCGAAGTCTTCAGGAGCAAGGCAAAGGGGCATTGGCACGGTTCCTGCTTGTCGGTGTAGCTCCTTTCTCTTTCCAAATATACCTAGGTCAACGGGGAAAAACCAGTCGTCATAATAATTTCAATTTGAAAAGGTATCAAAGGTTAAATAAAGGTTAAAGGTTTAATTCTGAGATAAAGAGCCATGACTATACTCGTACAAGGTCCTTATAAAATCCTACTAACATTATAAACGCAAAAGTTCGTAATTTTTTTTATGCTTGTATGGATGTATGTTTGTTACTCTTACACGTAAAAACTACTGGATGGATTTTAATGAAACTTTACAATAATATAGCTTATACATCAGAATAACACACGGGCTACAATTCATAAACCTGCGCAGAGGAAGTCACGGGCACCAGCTAGTAGTAAACATAATTTTAATATGTTATGTATGAAACTAAGAGTTAGTTAGTATGCTTTATCTGAAATAAAACTGAACAACTTTTCCTAAGAAACATATGTCGACATACGAAAATAAATTTTTAACCTCCCATAGAAACTGCATTAGCTGATAGCGCATTTGTATGAAAAGACAAATTCGGTTTTTCGTGTTTCGACCTGTTGTTCCTTGGGAAAAGTTGTCCAGTTTCATAGTCTTGAGTAACATACTGAAATTATGTTCAGTATTGCAGTAAGACCTTAGACAGACAGACAGAAATCAAAGCGAATGTGAGTAGGTATGGCTTTATTTTTATTTTGATGTACGGAACGCTAAAAAGGAAGCAGCAATATTGAAGTACCTTTTCCGAGCAACACTAAAATAACTTTGTATCAACGTACTTTAGGAGCATTAAGCTAAGTTGCAATGTACTGCAGTTAGCATCAATGTATCGCCATACCAGCTTTGCGGCGAGTAGACTGCTAAGTGCAGTATTTAATCTTTATAGCTTAATAGTTTACAGAACAATGTTGTGACATTGTTCCCTGTGGGGTTTTGATGATTCAATATCAGGTCTTTTTATTATTGAAGAATAAAAATAGCAACGCGACTTACTCGTATGACAAATACCAACCTAAGAAACAAAATGGCAATGCGATCTAAGGCACTTTTGTACCTATTTGGTTCTCGAAAAAAATAATTTTTACCTTACTTTACAGAACGTGCCAGATCGCAACGAGTTAACTCTGTATTTTTAGGGTTCCATACCTCAAAAGGAAAAAATCAGAACACTTATAGGATCACTTTGTTGTTATCTGTCTGTATGTCTACAAACATTTATCAACAGAAACAAAACCAGCAGTGTACTTCCCTTTGACCTAGAATCATGAAATTTCGCAAGAAGCTAGGTCTCATAGCACAACTAAAGGTAAAAGTTTAAAATAATTAAATATTACGACTTTTCTTACAACCAATTCAAAGGTGAGCTGAACATATTTAAAAGCGCGCGTGGGTTTTTTTTGTCGCTTGTTTTTCCAGTTATGAATTAACGATTTTAATTTGATTTTGATTTGATTTGCTCACGTTTCAAGTAAATTCATATTAAATTAAAGAAGGGTCAGGCTGGATTAGAAGCGGAGGTTTTATCAAACAAACAACTTTCCCAAAGAAAAGCTTTTTACTCGGAAAAAACTTTTCGCCTTCCCATACAAAATGAGTTGATCACGTGACCACTTTACTATGGAGAGGCGTAAAAAAATTTACAAGTAAAAATTTTTTTTTCTTCGGGAAAGTAGCATGTTTTCATGAGTAAAATCACTGGGCTTCGTCTCCGACTTGCTTTTGGCTGACTTTTGTTAGACGTACACACAACAGTACATCAGTAGAAACACTTTAGAACTTTATGGCGTGGTAATAGAGTTGAAAAAGTTTCTACTGACGTGCGGTTGACTGTACCTACTTTAAATGTTCACGTCTAGGTATGCGACGAGGTATAGTAGGATAGCCATCCATTTGTGGCTTTAATTGAGATTTACACTAATATTTAGAGAGAATACTGAGTATATTGTAGTAGTTTATGCAACGGTACATAATGAGGGGTATAAAACTCGAGTGTTGGTTTATGGGACGCAGGCGAGCGTAGCGAGCCAAGTTCCGTAATAGATGACTCGAGTGTTTTATACCTTATTTTATTATGTGGAATTTTATATACACAACTTTATCTTCTCTCATATCATGAATCTTAAAATAAAGAACGAACCTTTTTGTAATATTTTTCTCTTTTTCTGGCGATCATGGCTCGAAACATGTAAAATGCTAAGTAGGAAATGTACGCCTTCGTCCTATTAAGGGCCTAGTCCAATTAAAGGCCTTCCCCTCCACACTGCTTTTAGTAAAAAACTATACAAATAAAAGCAAGGGCCGGCCACTTTATCTATACGATAATGTGGCCCATCTGCTTCTTTACTCACTTGTGACATAAAAAAATACAACCCAACTAAAAGCACTTTTACTCAGAATTTTTATTGCTCTATTTTAGCACTAGGTATAAAAGGATGCTATTATTGCAGACTTTGTCTTTATCGTCATCTTAATTTTACTTTGTTGTTTATCGCCAGGAGTTTGAGAAAGAAGTTATAGGAGGACAAATTAGCTTACAGATAAGAAAATTTAACATTTTTAGCTGGATAAAGTAAACCAGAAAAGAAAAATGTTTCTTCGGAAAGTTGCTTGTTTTCATGAGTAGAGTCACTGGGCTACGGGGACGAAACATAGAGTAACACGATTTTCGCGCGCGGTTTGACGCGTTACTCTAAGGGACGAAACCAATAAAAATTCACACTGTAGTCACACACAGACACAATAACAAACAATCGCTCACATACTGACTGATAAACCTGTTTCTTTATGTGTTGGTCTATCTTGATTTACCGGTACAGATATTTGAAGTGAAAACTTCTTTAGCGGCGCTTGGCACTTTTTTAGATGGGTAAAAAATGTTAATGTCAGATGTCGTGTCAGATGTCGCATCAGATCTCGCGTCAGATCCGTAGCCTGATCGAAAAAGCTTCAACTGTCAACGGTATGGTTATTACAATTAGGGTTTTTATTCAGTGGCATCAAAGAAGTACGCGAGCAATGGCGCAATTGACCCTTACAAAAAGCATGATATTCAAAAATGCAAGTTTTCACTTCTGCCGGCACTCCCGGAGTGCAGCCCGTCCTTTTTAGGGTTCCGATACCAAAATGGTAAAAAAAAGGAACCCTTATGGTGCCGCTCTGTCTGTCTGTCACACCTCTATATCTCAGCAACCACTTATGCTATCGACCTAAAATTTGGAATAGTGTTAGAATATGGTTGCCCAACTTAATTACAGACGAAAAAATTTTGAAAAAGGTATGTTTATTATCGTAAAGGGGGCCAAAATAGGAGGGGCCAAATTTCAAATTGTCGCTACTAGGTCGAGTGGGGTATCATATAAAAGGGCTTTATTTTTGCATTTTAAAATATATTTTTGTATTTTTTTAAATTTCTTAGTTTTCAAGTTATGATTAAAAATGTCAAAAAAAATACCATTCCCCCCCCCCCCTTATCTCCGAAGTTTGAGTAAGGAAAAATCTGAATTAATTACAGTTGACAAAGGTTTTTGTAAACTTTACAGAAAAAATAAAACAATCTTTCTAAGTTGCACAGTTTTTCAGAAATCTGCAAAAAAACCTTCACAAACAAATTTAGTTTTGCGGTCCCGAAAATGGACTTTATTGCTACTAAAAATACTATAGGTATATCGGGACCCTCGGCGCGTGAGCCCGGCTCGCACTTGACCGGTTTTTTATTATAATCGGGTGATAATACAGTAGAGTTCGTTTAGTACGACGACGTTGCTTATAACGACATAATGTTTCGTTGATTTGTTAAAAAATAATGTAAAAAAGACCTCCTTAAGTACCACGTCCGGATAGTACGGCGTAATACGAGTATCACCTGTCTATTGAGTGTCGTTATAACCGGATTCTACTGTATAAACGTTTTGTGTGAGTGGTAAGTATTCAATAAGTAGGGAGAATGCACAACATTACGCTTGTAAAGTCTGTTAGTGTTTATGAGTCATCATGACATCCCATGAAACGTCCACTACAGGACAGGAAACTCCCTCTAAAATTCCAGATTTTACTGAAACAATGTGGAGGGGATGTACCATAGTCACCACGCTTATACACGCACGGCCAGACCAAATGCCATCTGCGTTGCCGAATACTGGTCTGGGAAAGTATGAGTGTTGCCATCGACACGATAGAAGAACCACGCTTATTAGCGTTACGGCTGGCACCATGGACCGCGGTTTTTGGTGACCGCAGAATGTAAGATGATACGGTACACAGAAGGATGCTGCTGCCCATGCTCTGGTTCATTAAAATTTAGTCGCCTTTACGACACCCACGGATAGACATGGATCGGTACTATTCTTTACCGGCATCGCACGGGGCATTTATAGTTTATTAGAACAATGAGATGGTAACAAAATCGTAGGCCAAAATACTTAGAAACGATTAAAAATAGTGAGTTTAAAGTTCAACCACGAAACGACTCCAAAATAGAGACAAATGGAAATTTTGTTAATGCCATTCTGCAAGCTGAGTTTAATAAGTTAACCACTTTCCATATTTACCAGATTTGACTTACAGTCCTCTAGGCATAGTACTTTTATTTGTTTCCCATATTGAAATAACACTGAAGGGGAAATAGATACGGAGGCAAAATTGAAGGAATGGATTCCATACAGAAAGCTTTTGTAGGATCGAATTTAAGCTATTCTTTTCAAAGGGATCGATATCGGATATAACTTTACACAAGCAGTACCTACTAGTAATGAGTTGCGATTAAAATTTTTTATTGATAATAATACGTATTTAGTCAAAGAAAGGTGTTAGTTGTGTTCTAAAAGTGATGATTCGTGTCTACTATCGTTATCAAGTCTAAGTACGCCGTGCTTAAAATAATATATGTGAAAAAAGTTTTGACAAAACAACGAAATTTTTTTCGTATTTTACGATGAAAAGCGGCTACAAAGGAATGGAATACTACTGAAGCATATTATTGAAGGTCAGTTTTCACCTTTTGAGAAACCTATGAAGATAAATAAAGACTTATAATTGTAATAATTACACATAACCTCTAAAATTTCGGAAGCCGATCCGACCAGTAGCGACGTCTATTTTAGAGTAGAGGAACTAGAGAAATATGTTCAATACTTAAGCTATTCACTACTACAGGGCGCTATAAGTATTATCAAGTCTTCTTGCCAGATTTATAATTTCACTACCATGAGTTGCATAGCTTGTAGAAATAATGTAGATATTGCAGAACGCATTAAATGTTGCGCTTGTAAAGGTGCATACCACTATAAATGCCTGGGAATCACGACAGCACAATACCAAAAAAATCCACAATACTATGATTTTAATTGGATATGTCCGGAGTGCCAAAATATAACAAAGAGACCTAAAAATGACTCAACTCCAATCAGAAGTTTTCAAGGAGGAAGTTCACTCAATGACTCGGACTTTGACCAGAGTGTGCCAGGAGATACACTCAAAAATAACTCAACAAATCCGGAAAATAATAATGAAATCACCACTGATCTCAAACAATTAAGCGATTTGTTGTACAAAAAGTTGGAAATTATGCAGGGACAGATAGTTGCGAAAATAACTACTACAATACAAGATAAATTTGCTCATACAATAAAACAGCTGGAAGAAAAGTTCTTACAAAAGTTCTTTGACTTAGAATCTACTCAAAATAACATTATTTCCCATGTCAGTGAAATGGAAATAAAAATACAAGATCTACAAAAAGAAAAAGACAACTTACAAATACAATTACTACAGCTCTCAAATAAAATCACAAACCAACCAATCTCTAACCACTTAGAAACTACACAGAATGAAAAAAGCAAAAAATTTGTTCTGTTCGGGATAAACGAATCTCACTATGAGGAAGAGTGGATACTGATTGACCAGATAGAAAATTTATTCAGAGAGTTATTTGATGTAGACCTCTCCGGCTATATTGAATCTGCCACTCGCATAGGAAGACGAGGCTCTAAACGCCGACCTATAGTAGTAGAACTCATAAGTAAAAGAATGGCAAAATACATTCTAGAAAACGCTTCATATTTAAAAAATACAGGTTTATACGTCTCTGAGTACCTTGACGAGATTGGAAGAAATAAAATTAGAGTAATGCAAAACCTACTACAAGATGCTAGGAAAAATGGAAAACATGCAATAATTAAAAATAACAAACTAATAATAAACGGAATTGAACAGGAAATTGATGATAATAGAAACGGAGAAAATACCAGAAACGATACATTTCGCAACCAACAAACAGTATAACATATTATTTCAAAATTTTCAAAGCCTTTATAATAAACAAGAAACTTTAGAAACTTTCCTTGAACAAAATCCGACATATCAAATAGTCTGCGCTTCTGAAACCTGGTTATCCCCTGGTAAGCTAGACCTGATAAACTTTAGCGGGTACAACGTAGCGGCATCTTACTGCAGGACAGCTAGGAGAGGAGGCGGAGTATGTATTCTTGTTAATGAAGATATTGAAACTAAAGAAAGAAAAGAAATATCTGACTTATCGGTTGAATATGTTATCGAAGTGTGTGCTGTGGAATTAGTTAAAGAAAATGTTCTGTTAATTGTAATGTACTGGAATGGAAGAAAAGAAAACATATTTTATAATCAACTTAAACAAATCCAAAATTTAATAAGCATCAAATACAAAAAAATTAATATAATAATAGGCGGTGATTTTAATATTCATGTCTTAAAAAATAACAATAAGAGAAACCAATTCATAGAAACTATGTTAGAATATAAGCTTAGTCAGTACATCAAACAACCTACGCATATCACACCAACTTCATCTACATGCTTAGATCTAATTTTCACTAACATAGACAAAAATGAATTTGACACATCTGTAGAAGAACTAGGATTTTCGTTTCATCTGGGCACTGTATTCCATCTTAATTTACCTCCCTCAAAAAACAAAACTACTTGGTACACAGAAAAGAGATTTTTCAATGATATTAATATACAAAAATTTAAAACAGAACTACAAAATATTCAGTGGCAAACTATAATCTCACCAACAAATACACTTAATGAAAACTATAAAATATTTAATGATACTTTAAGCAAAATATTAAATAATTGCATACCTAAACGTAAAATAAAATTTAAAACAAAATACAAAAAACAGTGGTTAACGATTGGAATTAAAAAATCCTGCCACCATAAAAGACTTCTGAAAATAATCAGCCAAAAAACAAAAAGTGATGTACTAAAAAATCACTATAAAACATTTGCTAGATTATTGAAAAAGACTATAATTACTGCCAAAAAACTAAACTACAAATATAAAATGAAGAAGTCTAAAAACATAATAAAAACTGCATGGAATATAATAAACGAACGCACAAACAAAACTAAAATAAAACAACAAAATAATATAACACTACTGATAAATAATACACCTTGTTCTAAACCTAATTTAATATCCAATACTTTTAACAACTACTTCGCTTCAATAGGCTTACAAACAACGATAACCACCCAATCCCCGCCTATCTTAACGTCTACTGAAAACACAATGTTCTTAAGCCCTGTAAATAAAAAAGAAATTAAAAATTTGATGAAAAACTTAAAAAATAAAAACAGCCACGGCACAGACGAGCTCCCCTCTAACCTTATTCGACAATGCTCTGAAGAGCTTGCCCAGCCATTATGTGATTTAATAAATCAATCCTTTGATGAAGGCACATTCCCAGATTTACTAAAGATTGCCATAATTAAACCCATCTACAAAAAAGGAGATAAAACAGACCCATGCAATTATAGGCCCATTGCTCTACTTTCTACCTTTTCAAAACTATTTGAAAAAGCGCTGTGCAATCGCATATACAAGTTCTGTGAAAAATATAAAATATTTAATGAAAGTCAAAATGGATTCCGCAGTAAAAGATCAACTATAACTGCAGTATATAAATACATACAAGAAGTACTTAATACAATAAACGAGAAAAAATACGGAGTCGGAGTCCTATTAGATATGACTAAGGCTTATGATAAGGTACAACACAAAATTCTCTTAAATAAACTTTACGCATCAGGAATACGCGGAAATACCTACAAATGGCTTAGTTCATATTTAAAAAATAGACAACAGATAGTAGAAATAGAATATTATAACAATAAAACTAGTGAAGTTACAAAAGTACATTCAGAATTCAAAACAGTAAATGCTTCAATACCCCAAGGTAGTGTTATTGGATGCTTACTATTTATTATTTATATTAATGACTTGCCAAATATTGTAAATGAGCAATGCGTATTATTCGCGGATGATGTATCGATACTAATGTCAAGTGAAAATAGTTATAACATAAAACAAAAACTTACCACACTATTTGATAACATAACAGATTGGATGAATAACCATAACCTAGAAATTAATTTTAATAAAACGAAAATAATAACTTTCCACCCATATCAAAAAACCCCGCTTGATATAGATTTCACTTACAACGCTCTTCAAATAGAAATAGTTAATAATTTTACATTACTCGGCTTAGAAATTGATACCCACATAAATTGGAAACCTCATGTACAAAAAATTAGAACTAAGATAGCTAGATTCACATACGCACTTTTAGAAATAAAAAAATCGACTGACTTGAAATCTGCCTTGTCAACATACTACGCATACGCTCATTCGTGGCTCACTTACGGAATAATAATGTGGGGTAATAGCACGGATATGCCCTACCTTTTTACGCAACAAAAAAAGCTAGTCAGAATATTGATCAATATTAAACAAACAGATAGCTGCAAACCGCATTTTATAAAATTAAAAATATTAACCTTACCTTGCATATATATATTAGAAATATGTAAATTAGTCAAAAACCATCCAAACCTCTATACAACACGAGAAGATGTTCCAACAAATTACTCATTACGCCACCAAAATAGACTTATGTTGCCTACCTCTAATCTCACTAGCCATTCTACCAGCCCGTTTGTAATGTCAATTAAAATATATAATAAATTACCCACTCACATAAAAAAAGAAACAGAATACGATAAATTTATTAAAAACCTAAAACAGTTCCTCATTACCAAAGCCTACTATAGTATAAACGAATACCTACATGATAGGTTTAAATAATATTAAAGTTAAAATATAATAACATTTAAAAGTCTATTATAAAATAATATCCTTCCATACCTGTGCAATATAATATGTTACTTATTATATTTATATTACCATAATTTTTAAAATTATTTTTATTAAGCTCTGTATTGCGTGCCCTAACAGGAGACGCATTTTTGAAGCGTTCGAACTTCAATTCGCATTCGGATTGGCAAGATTCGTATACGAATCCGTAAAATCGCAATTTTTGAATATTCATACCTGTGAATTCTGCAACGAGTGGTCCGACCCACTCGTTTTGCAATTCTACCACTCGAAAGTATGTATAATCTGTGATACGAATGACATTGACGTTTCCTTCACACATGACATTATACTGACATATCAACTTTTTAATTTGCGTTCCATTCCCTCGCAATTCATTACCGGTTTTTAAAATCAATGAGTAATTGCTTTCCGGTTTTGATTTTATCTGCGTGAAACGGAAATTGTTTAAAGATTGTAATTTAATGGCAACATTGCTTTCGAATGATTCAAAAATGCGTAAAATCGAGAGCATTAGAAATTAAATTCGTACACGATTCGTTTTCGTATGCGAACTAAAGATTCACTTCGAACGCTTCAAAAATGCGTCTCCTGGGCGTCTTTTGTACATTTGCAATAAACAACTTGAACTTGAACTTGAACTTGAACTTAATTTGGAAAACAGCAAGATCGAGGGATCGAGATGTTGAAGCGACTTAAAATATTGCATTATGAATTTTTCAATAATCCTTCACAATTTATTAGACACCATAGTAAACTACGTAGTAAAATTTCAAGCGCTAACCTAAGGTCTAACGTTTTCATCAAAGCAGTGACGTCAGCCCACAAAACAAGTTGATTACGTATTTTCCAGAGAATTGTATTTAATCTTGCGAAATGAATCTCCGCGAAATTGGGGCTTAAAATTTTATGCCCCAAAAATGGCCGCCTAGAATTTACGACAGACTAATCTGATGAAGGGAATGAAATTATAAGAGGTTGTAAAAATATAATCATGGCAAGAATCGGACTTGTTTCTCCTCGTTGTGTTGTCATCATCATGACATCCTATCAAAAGTCCTTAGCTGGACATGCTCCCTTCAATATTTTACAGCATAATTGTGTATAATAATTATGGTAAATTTTAGAATTAGCTGTTTACAAACGGCTGGAAAATTGTAGCCAGGAGTCTCTTAGCACAGGGTTTTCATAGTTTAGCTCCTGTCTCCCACATAATACAAGTTCTTTACAGTACTTTTTTTTCTTAGCCTACTAGATCCCACTGCTGGGCAAACGCCTCCCCCGCGGCTTTCCATTGGTTACGATCTTTACTAACCTCTTCCCATTCTTTAAGAAGGCATCAAGGTCGTCACGCCATCTCTTTCTTGGTCTACCTCGGCGTCTGGACCCGTCATTAGGTATCCAATGGGTGACTTTCTTTGCCCACCTTTTAGGACACATTCGACAGACATGGCCAGCCCAATCCCACTTAAGTTTAGCGGTCTTCTTCCCCACGTCGGCAATACCAGTTTGGGAACGCAGTATGGTGTTTCTGACTCGGTTGGTTCGTTTTATTCCAAGAATACTGCGTTCCATCGCTCTCTGGCAAACCTTGAGTTTGGACTTGAGGTGCTTCGTCAAAGACCATGATTGGGCGCCGTAAGTTAGGACGGGAAGGATAAAAAAAGAGTCTTTATTACTCTCACAAATGAAACACAGAGAAGGAAAAACCTTCATCATCATCATCATATCAGCCGAAAGACGTCCACTGCTGGACATAGGCCTAAAAAAAAAAGAAAAGCTTAATTAACAATAATATTTGTTTCTCTTGTGAGAGTCTGGTGTCCATACTGGGATAAACCTGTGTTACGGAACACCACACAACAACGCAATACAAATGTCAATGAGTTTGCGTTTCAGCGAAAGGGGAAGATCTCCATTTAGGAACTTTTTTTTGTTACGTTGAATTATTCTTTTACATTTGTTTAAACATAATAATGTAAAATGTATATTTTTGTGATGACCTCTTAAAACCTTTCATTTAGATAGCCCATTTAATAGGTACTCGTATGTATGAAAAAAAAAACTTTCATGATGCTCAATTTGGCCCCAAAAATCCATTATTGAATTTTCATAATTTTAATAACACAATGTGACTCGTGCTATTAAGACAAATTTAACGATTTAAAATAGGCTCAAATAGGTACAAAGAAACGGACATACATACATACAAATCAAACACATAACCCTCCTTATAGGCTTCGCCGCAGTAGGGTGAAAAATTACTCCACCCAGAAATAAAGTAATAAACTTTCTTATAAGACAGTCGGAAGATCTTAACGGAAGAGCAGCATGCAGGTACTTACAAAGATTGCAAAGCCACACCGAAGTTAATTTGCATACTGTTAGCTACAAACTTTAATTACTTTAACCCCTTAACTTATATGAATAGTTTTCTGAAAGAGAATAGAAAATTTCATCTTTTTTATGAGATTAATTAAATATACAACGTGTAACGGAAAGGTGTGATAATACTAAAGGGTGTGAATTTGCAATTTGAAACTGAACAACTTTTCCCAAATGCGCTATGCAGTTTCTATGGGTGTTCAAAATTTTATTTTCGTATCTCGACCTACTTCCCATGGGGAAAGTTGTTCAGTTTCATGAACAGATACACATCAAATCATCCCACCCTTTTGAAGAATGAATTTCATGAAACACTTAAACATTATTTATTATTAAAGTACTACAAAATAATCATTACTCAAATTAGTCAATAAGTCATTATAAATAAAAAATATCATTTAGCGCGTCCCCACGAGGTAACGTACACTCGACAGCACGTCAGTAGAAACACTTTTGGACCTTATGGCGTGGTAACAGAGTTGAAAAAGTTTCTACCGACGAGCGGTTGACCGTACCTAGCAGGCTGGCAGCGTTACCTCGCTGAATAGCGAGGCTAATGCGCTGCCCGAAAAATCTGCCAGCTCTGCGGTCGCCAGAGACCTCATTGAGACGCACCGAAAGACTCATGTGTTTCCGTATTGTGTTTCATTATTTTATACCAACAGCTTAATTTAAAATTTTTTGAATCTTACCACTTAAACATGGACTTTTAAATCATTTTGTCCGTATGTTGGTCTAGAAGTCTTTTATTTTTAAAGTTAGAGGTACACAAATCTGAGGTTGAGGTCTCCGTGAAAAATAAAAAAGTACGAGTCTACGCGTTTTTAGAAATAAAATGAAGGATGAAAGTTTGTATGAAATCCTTCGGTGTTTTTGAAATAATGAGACATTTGATACCGCTCTAAGTAAAAATAAAAAACCCACTTTAAACCGTATAGATACTCAGATAGGTACGTAAAGTCAAATAAAATGATGAAGTGTTAGGTTTATCTTGTCTAGACTTAAGTACTTTGTTCGGAGTTAAGTGAATACTTAGTTAAGCTTATCCTCAATTTAATACATTATGATATCAAAGAACTCCTTAGAGAGCTGATTTCTCGTTCGTAAATCAAATCAAAATTACTTAATTCATATTGGAATATACTTTATACTTCACCTGCTAAGAAAGTACCTATTTTTAAACTAGGCGGAATGTAGGTCATCACAGTCGTACGGGATGGAATATTGTATGAAAATCCATTTCTAACGTGATGCTTTTTTAGGGTACCGATACCAAAATGGTAAAAAAAGGAATCCTTATGGTGCGACTTTGTCTGTCTGTCACACCCCTACATCTAAGCAACTACTCATGCTATCGACTTGAAATTTGGAATAGTTTTAGAATATGGATGCCCGACTTAATTGCATATTAAATAATTTTGAAAAAATTATGATTATTAAAGTAAAGGGGCCCAAAATAGGGGGGACCAAATTTCAAATTGTCGCTACTAGGTCGAGTGGGATATCACATGAAAGGACTTTACTTGTAAATTCTAAAATATATTTTTTTATTGTTTCACGTTTCTTAGTTTTCAAGTTATGATGAAAAATGTTAAAAAAAGATACCATTCCCCCTTATCTCCGAAGTTTGCGAAAGGAAACATCTGAATGACAGCAAAAATAAAACGATCTTTCAAAGTTGCACAGTTTTTAGAAATCTGCAAATAACCTTTATGGTAATTTTTTCCATAGAGTAACACTATTTTCGCGCGCAAAAACAGGCTTGCGCGAATTGACGCATTGCTCTAAGTTTTTTTAGTTTACTCCAACTCTAACCAATCTATTTTGCTGCCATGACACTAAAACCAGAGTATCTTTGACGGAAACAATAACATTGTATTACAAACTTGTTTTTTCTGACAGCTATAGCCGATTGGTTTTGACATAGCTGCAAAAGGTGATGGTATAACGCGTTCAGGATAAGTTGGGCCCTGACGGTTATTTTCTGCGCAGGAGTGACAGGCGGAGAGCCAAAGAACGATTCGTTCGACTCCAAATAAATAGAAGAGAATATAATTTATTTACAAAGTCCAATAAAATCTAATAACATATAACTGTGATTCCTGCACTAAGCGCAAGGCTTCCCTACTAAAAACGTAAGGGGACCTTCCCTACTAAAAACGTGTTTCCAGGTGGTATATGCTCGATGTTTTGTTTTAGCTCTATCGTAAAAATAGAAACACTATCAAGCGTGAAAATTGGTATATTTACAGTGTATGAGCTATAGAATAACAAGAAATAACAAACTGAAGAAAAAAACGAAGGTAAATTAATTAATTAAAATGCACATTAAAATGTGGAAGGAGGTTGTATAGCATAGAGGTCGAATATATTGGTGTATTCTAAATTCAAACACCAAAATAGTGATTATAGGTGATTTAATTTAATTCATTGTTTTCAGTGAATAAAATAAACTTTTTAGAGGGAGAATTGTATAAAGTATTATACGACATAGTTCTAGTAAGCTGCCGTTATTCATAATCTAAGGTTCTAGTCGAAAGTCTAAAAAGAGCGATCGACCAAACAAGACCGCTGCATTTACTGTCAAACATATTTTACAAGAACTAAAACCACATGCATTATAAAGAGCACTGTATACGTTTGAAACATGCATTTTCTGTTTCAAAGTAACATGACATGATAGCCGGAAATAGTGGGTGTTGCACAACATATATCTAACATTTCCAGTCATACTTTTGAGCCACCGAGTAGGGTTAACAGGGTAAACTAGACAGAGAGAAAAGAAATATCATAACATCCCATGAAATTTCCACTACAGGACAGGGAGCTCCCTCCAGAATTTGCTGTAAAAATGTGGAGGGGAAGTATTATAGTCAGCGTTACGGCTAGCACCATAGACCGCGGTTGTAGGTGACCGCAGTAAGTAAGACGGTATGATACACAGGAGGATGCTGCTGTCCATCCTCAAGTTTATAACCCTTAGTCGCCTCTTACGACACCCACTTGTATGTATGGTCCTGTATGGTGCCGACAAGGAAGAAAAAATAAGGATGTATAATAAATTAATAAATAGACACAAAATATGCTCAATTTAATACAGGATGTTTAAAAAGAAACACAGAGCAGAGAAAACGTCGCACGTCGCGCCCTCAGTTGCGCACCAAAATTTCCTGCTCTTTGAAAAAGTCATCCGAAGTTTTTTAGTTTTATGAATAAATTCACATCATTCAGGGTAAGGCAGGGTTAATACCGGGTGTAAGGGACGGTGTACCGAAAACTGAAAGGGCGTGCTCAGTCAACGAAACTGAACAACTTTCCCAAAGAAACGTTTCTGGGAAATGATAAAAAAAAATTACTTCTCCATACAAATTACTCACTCTGATCGAACAGTTTGTATGGAGAGGTAATTTTTTTTTTCATTTGCCAGAAATATTTCTTTGGAAAAGTTGGTCAGTTTCGTTGACCGAGCACGCCCTTTCAGTTTTCGGTACAGCGTCCCTTACAGCCTGTATATCGTAGGGAAAGAGATTTCATGTATGTTTCCACCTAAAACTGGAGGGCTCGCGTGAAGGAACATTTCCGTCCCTAAAAATTTAAATGAAAAAAAAAACTATATTAGCAATATGCTAGAAAGAGATGTAGGCCCATGTACGCGATAAGATCTAAGGAAATGTAATCTATGGTCGGGGACTTTTTAGCCATTCGCGTGCACTCTAGAGTTGTTACATCCTTTTTGTTTCACCTTGCATAAGTTATGCGCTCTATGTTTTAAGTAGACGGCGTAATATTGTATGCATTTGAATTTCAGCCTTATTAGAAAGAATTAAAGTCAGTTTTGAGTGCTGTATGGTTTAGTGTTTCGTTTAAAGACTGTTCAAAGATGTATGAATGTTGTTGTGTATCAAAAAAGGAATAGACTGAGACCATACACTAAGTAAAAGGGTCCCGTTGACACTCTTTTGTACGGTACGTGACGGTACACTAAAACTGTGTTTTAACTTATAAAGTGCCAAAAAATATTTTACCTTTTAAGATGCCCATTAAAAATATTTTTTTTTCAACACGTTTGCTCATAAAACAGTTATATTTGCACTGTATTAAGGTCTCCATAATCCAGCTCATTAAACACGCGTGTTTTTTTGAAAACACAAACATATGCAGCCGACAAAAAGTTCCGGTGGACGTGTGGTGGCCATAAAGTTTAGTATTTTTTCTCGTAAATGTGTTGAAAAACGCAAAGATTTTGGAAACTACGCCAGCGCAGCGTTTTTCTTACGTCAATGGTAAAACGTCGTAAGACGTCGTAATGATTTTAATGTCATTACGAAGTCTTACGACATCTATTGAAACTGTCCAATCACGTTTGCATTTTTTTATGGAGAGTGTTTCATTTCCTGAAAATTTTATTCACTGAAACTTGTTCAGTTACGTTGACTTTCATGCTCTTTCAGTTTTTGCTGCCTAAAATTAGCCTACTTATTAGGCTACTTTAGTTATTCCATGACGAAGTTGCGGGTAACACCTAGTTTTCGATATTTTTTTTAATGAATCAAATCATGATTTCATAGGGTGTATCCCACTACTTATTTCCATTATGAATTTCCATTGATGGATCAAATCACTGTGTCTCGGGAGAAAATCACAAAAATTCACATTATAATAATTTTTACAATGTGAGTTAATGTATTGTTTAAGGGACGGAGTACACAAAACTGAAAGGGCGTGCTAAGTCAACGAAACTGAACAACTTTCCCAAACAAATATTTTTGGAAAAATAAAAAAAAAATTGGCCTCCATATAAATTGCTCATTCTAATCGAATACTTTGTATGGAGAGGTCAAAATTTTATTTCCTAAAAATGTTTCTTTAGGAAAGTTGTTCAGTTTCGTTGACTGAGCACGGCCTTTCAGTTTTTGGTACACCGTCCCTTACACCCTGTATATGGTATAGTTAAATATTAGTCTGAATGACATTCAATAAGTATTCTGTAAAGAATCTACATTGAATAAAATTATCTGAATCTGAATCTAATGCAATTTCCCTTATATTTATTAGCTTCCTACATCATCGGGGAACATAAATTAAGTAAGTGACTGAGATCTCATTACGAACCAATTCCGGCTAAATTGCCGTGTAAGTGCTTCCGGTCGAATAAAAATCCTCTGAATTTGGTCGGATAACGTAAGTAGGAGCTTAAAATATACAGGATATCGTGAAAAGCACCGAAATCCATTAAATCATAAAATTGTTTTCATCGATGGAATAGGGACATGCATGAATTTTTATATGTAAAAAAAATATTCTCATTCATGTAATAAACAGTTAAGTAAAACTATTTTTCGAATAACTATGAAATTAAAAAAGATATAAGCCAGCGAAGATTTGTGTCTGTCTCTTTCTAGCAAAACGAAATTTAACTCGGAGTTTATATGGCCGTAGTGAATTTTGACGTCACTATTCATGTCGGATCTCTCTGTCTAATAGGCGCTTAATTAAAGTTTAAACTTATGTCGGCCGTATTTCTTAGCCGTTGAAAATTTTTATTTCACTTTTAGTCACTTTTATTTCACTTTTTGTATCTTGGATTCCCGTAATCGCGATACCTAATTCTCAATTTATGTTGCTCAGCAAGTAGCTTGGTGAACGCCTTAGTAAACCAAGGAGGTATGCTGGAAGCTTTACTCTTGTGTTTGGGTATGAATGTTTCTATCAATTCATATAGCTTATGATATAGGATTGACACCATCTCATCATCGTTTTCGCATTCGTCCAACAGCTCGTTCCAATTTATCTGACGCAACTTAAGTTTAATATTACAGTAGTCAGCTTTAAAGTAATTATAACGCACTCGGCTTTTAGATTTAAGATGCTTAAACTCTTTTAGTGGTAAGGTGACCAATAAACACGGATGCTTTGGATCAAGTTTACAAATTGGGTTTTAGATTGTGACCTGAACATTTTCGAAAGTGCTCATTACTAGTTCTAAAATGTTACCATCTTCATTACTTACATCATTAAACTGATAAAGTTAGTGCTAATGAAATCTACGAGAGCATGGCTTAAGGGACAATCGTAATAATATGCCATTAATAAGTCAGTGGGTGCTATGCGCAGTGGTGTCTACTCACCATCAGGCGGCCCACCTGCTCGTTTGTTCACTTGTAACATTAAAAAATATATATATTCCTTTTGGAAAGCTATTCAGTTTTATAGGTAGAACACGTGGCCAAAGAATAATCTTCACTATGTCTTTGACATCCTGTACATTTCTTTCTTAAAGCAAAATATTGCTTAGATTGAGTACCTACGTCTATCAAGGTACGCCAAATTTTTAGAGGGTAAAGAAAAACCGGCCAAGTGCGAGTTGGACTCGCGCACTGAGGGTTCCGTACCACCACATAAACATAATTGTATTAGTTAAAATTTCAGTAAGTTAATGTGCTAGATTTTTTGAGTCCGACACGTGCTTGACCAAATTTTATTATTTGTTATTATTTTATTGCTCATGCACTATAAACATACCAATTTTCAAGTTTGTAAGTGTTCCCGTTTTTAAATAGAACTAAAACAAAAATCGCCTCAGCGACCATCCAACTTGACCCCTCTCTTATATGAATGTTCTTGAAACAGGAGCTCACCACAATTGGTTACCATTAGTTGTGAGAAAAGTTGTAATATTTAATGATTTCAGACTTTTCCCATTATTTGTACTGTGAGACCTAGCTTCTAGCCAAATTTCATAATTTTAGGTCAACGGGAAGTACCCTGTAGGTTTTGCATTTTTGAATGAATGTATGGAGATGAGGACATAAAATGCCATATCTTTTGATTGCGTCGTTGTAAAAAATTTTAATTTTCAGATCTTGTGTGGTTCATGGATCCTAATATATGGTATTAATTTCAACCTGATACCATTACCCGTTCGTGAGATAAAGGGTCTTGACAGACAGACAGACAGACAGACAGACAGACAGACAGACAGGCAGACAGACAGACAGACGGACAACAAAGTGATCCTATAAGGGCTCCGTTTTTTCTTTTGAGGTACGGAACCCTAAAAACTAAACCCTTATAGGATCTTATACTATAAAGCGATAGTGGACTTTACAAAGGAAAATATCCGTGACTTTTTGAGACAACTCAAACGGGGCTTGTATACAAGAATCACTTCAAATCTTTATCACCTGTGTACTGCGTAGTAATTAACTGGTTAACACACTATCTTTATTATTCACTCAATACACAAAAAAACAAAAATTCAATCGAGCAGGCACCTAGCAAGAGTGTACCTGGGACGACCGACGGGAAAACGGCCGGTCCGACGTCCCAGGTACCGCTGCAGTGACGAAGTGCAGAAGGACCTGAGCGCCCTCCAAAGACCCGATTGGCGTGAGGAGGTGCAGAAAGGGCCGACTGGCGGCTTTTGGTGTCGGAGGCCAAGATCCTCTTTGGATCCCTGAGTCAGCGAAAGTAAGTAAGTAATCGAGCAGGCAACATTCCGCATCGAGTTCCTGCCAAAAAGTCCCTTAGCGATGTTATTCCTATTGAAGAATTGTATGGACGATATCTTCATATATATATCTTCTTAATACGAGGCCCTCCTTAAGGGCGACAGACGCAGTAATTTGGAGAAGTAGCCTCAGTTGCAAGTGATTTTTCTCGTCCTGCTGGCATCCCTTCGGTACGGCACCCTAAAAAGAATAAAATTTAAACAAAAACCAAAGAAATATTACTAATATCATCTCTCTTGAAGATATGACAAAACTTCACCACAAAAACGCTCGAATACATTTTCCCTTATAAGCATGTCTGTCATATTAATAAAGTTTTAAGCTCCTTACGGTCCTCGTCTTATCGACTTTCAAACTTAGCCAATCATTTTGGTATTTTGGGAAGTTTTATAAGTAGGAGAAATTACAAGTTGCCATTATAATATCGCGCCTAGTCATTCCCAAGTTGGGAAGTTTTTAAAAGTCTGCTTTTTATGCTACTTACAAACCTCAATATCTTATATTAATGGTGGATATAGACTGGGCAAATTAAGTATCGTACGTACAAACGAAACCTATGCAACACTTTTATCATGCGCGCATGGTGCATATGTCACCGTAAAATAAGAAAAATCGTAAGTTGATAAATTTCCTAATAAACTGTCGAAATATAATTGAAACTATAAAGAATTCGCTTCTGCCACTCGCCGGCTACTCCCCGCAGCAACTTAACATAACCTAACAGATCCCGAATGTCTTACCTAACGAACCAATGGCCCACGAGTTGCCTACGAGTTTATTATTTTCCGACAGTTTATCAATTGACGCGGAAATTGATCAACTTACGACTTTTTTTATTTTCCGGGGACATTTAAGTTGCTTACGTGTTTTCAGTATGTTTCTCTCTCTATAATTTCACAGATATTTAGTAGGTATTTGGAATGTTTCCTAAAAAACTAGTAACTACTCAAAGAAAATACTAAAATACATGTATTTTCAAGCCTTTGTTGTTTTTCGTTAATTAAGAAGATATTTTAAGATATTTTATTTGAACAAGGCGTGATGTTATGTATGTATTTTATAGGCTGAAAAGTGAGTCATAGATCCTGCTATAGATTGACAGACTTAGCAGGACCTCACCAGGACCAGGAAAGCAGAAGTTTATGCATGGCGAGTTATCGTCAGTTGTGAATTAATTCCATTTCCTTCTTCATCGCCCACCCTCTTGACATCTTTACGGGCAGAATACTGACCAACTTTCCCTAATAAATGAAAAATATTTACGATCTCTCCATAAAATTTACTCACTCTGATCGAACAATTTGTATAGAGAGGTCAAAAATTTGTTTTATTTCTCAAAAATGTTTTTTTGGGAAAGTTGTTCAGTTTGGTTGACTGAGCATGCCCTTTCAGTTACCGGTACACCGTCCCGGCAGTTAGCACGTAGAAACCAAATCAGTATAAATTGAGCAAGAGCTACGCTTTAAATGCCCGAAACCAGAGACCCGGTCAAGGTCAAAGTGTTTCCACTGACTTGCGTCCCTGTGTACATAAAGGGCATATGGCAAGGACAAGGTTCCAGCGAAACGCAGGCACGGGCTGGGAGCGGATACGACATTATATAGGGTGACTTTTAATTAGTTCTTGATAGCAAAAGATATGCATGTACTCATGATACTGAACAACTTTTCCCAAGTAACAGAGGTTGAAATACGAATAACCAAATTTGACCTCCCATACAAAATGCGCTATCAGCTGATGCAGTTTCTATGGGAGGTCAAAACTTGGTTTTCGTATTTCGACCTATGTTCCTCGGGGAAAGTTGTTCAGTATTATGAGTACATTCATACCTTTTTCTATCAAAAACTAATTAAAAGACCCTATATAGAAAAATAGTACAGGGTACCGTAGTTTTTTATTTAAGATATTGATAGCAGAGCTGGTTTTGATTAAGTATTTCATACCGTTGTTCTTAACAGAAAGTTCTAATACTCAGCGAGGTCCTAGCGCCTGATATGCTATTTTTATTATTTCTAGTTTTTTGTCGTCATTAATCTGTGAACCTTACTTATCAGGCTGAAGTTTTCCTTTTAATTTCATCATATATACTACTACTGTGAATTTTTTCAAATTATTCAGTTTAGCTGGCCGGGGGGAACACGGCACTCGTCGACTCCAACAAAACATTACGCTTTCAAGCTTAATATTTCGCAAACAGATCCCTTACTCGAAAATAGTCTTCACATACTCAAATTATTTTTAAAAGACCTATCCAACGACAGCCCACACGATTAGATAAACAAGAAAAAACATTTTCACCCCCACTTGTAGGTGAGGTACCCTAAAAACAATTTTTACCATTTTGTCGGCGTGGTTGCAATGTATGTTCGTATTAAATTAAATTTTTCTTAGAGCTATGCCGCGGGCAGACAGACAGACGGACATGACGAAACTATAAGGGTTCCTTGTTGACTACGGAACCCTAAAAAGCGTAAGGTAAGGAGCAGGCAGCGAAGCGGCAATGCCTGCACCAATTACGACGCGTCGCTTTCATACGTTTTGTATGAATAAGTTTTGAATTGGCATCGTGCTTTCTCCTCGCCTGGCCCTTGCCCTTGCGTATGCCTTATACGGGTGTTAGGATAAACACCTGTGATCCTTGCAACTATGCATTTTATCACTAAACGACTCGTGAGTGTTACACATAATTATGTACTTCAACGGATAAACTCACGTTTTATATTGACGACATAAGACCGACAAGTTTCAGTCTTGTAAGAAAATCTTCTTCAGGGAGGTCGGCAGTTTCCGCTGCGCGGTGAGGTCGGACGGAGAGTTCTGGAGGACACGGGGCGGGAGAAGATGATGGAATCTGTTGCTCCTTATTCTTCTGCAGGAAGTTGGAACACCAGACACTGACGACATCATCACTTTTTAAGTTCGTAGGTAAAATTGCAAGGGACACCGTACCCGAGCTCGGCGCGACGCGGCGACCGACGACTCCCTGAAGAAGATCTTCGAACAAGATCAAAACTTGTCGGTCCTATCTCGTCAATATAAAACGTTATTCATACTTTGAAGTACATCATTCAGTCAGTCTCTTTACAGGACGGTTGAGCACAAACTTTTCAGATTATAGTTTTATACAATCCTCCGACTTATTAAATATTTTATCATTGAAGTTTCGATATTGTATAAGTCTTCTGTTTTTACGCGCGGGTCGTCATCGGAAAGCAATATCTGGCAACACGTGCATTTTAGTACAAAATCTACGGTCCAATAAAGCTATATTAAGAAGGTAGAGGAAATAAGGGTATTTCCCAGAAATACAGGGTTGTTTTTAACCCCTAGCCATATTTTTGTATGTTTCTCTGGACACGAATCTGAACAACTTTTCTTAAGTAAAATGGGTCGAAAAACGAGAATTTTTTTGTCATTCCACACAAATCTCTCGATTGCCGGCACAAGATTTGTATTAATTTTAAAGATTAAATTTTTTTCTCGTTTTTCGATCCAATGTTCCTTTGGGAAATTTGTGATACATGTTCTGAGCAACATAATAAAATTTGGTCATAGGGGTCCAAAAAATACCCAGTATACAAGATGAAATAGAAATCGTAATCAACCCTGATTGATGTGATTCTGCCTATGAAACTGAACATCTTTTCCTAAAGAACATTTAGGTCGAAATACAAATAAATACAATTCGACCTATATTTCTTAGGGAAAGTTGTAAAATTTTGCAGATTCACATCTTTCAGGATTGGTACGCCCTTTTTGTTACACTCTGTACAAAAGTTGGCCGGTTAAGTGTTGATCTCCGATCTTGATTTAGTAATCCGCGCAAGCCTTGCAAGCAGTATGTCAAACTCCAGCTATGGTAAAGAATCCCAAAGAAGAAAATCTCACTTCAATCCAGGTCGCAATATAGAAAGAACTGAGGCGTAAGACCAGGCCTAACTGCCTTCGGATGCTGAAAAAAAATATCTTATTTTTATCGAAGGTCTACCTAAGAAAAAATACCTAAGGGCGATGACCGACTTCACAGACCCTGGTATCAGAGTTTTTTAGCCACCAAACGCCTCTGACATGGCTCATCTACGGCTACATCCGATAACTTTTCAGACAATCAGATGATTGATCCTGCAATGTCCTTACCAAACTAGGAAGGCCGCACAAAGAGATTTTTGTTCGACAGTGTCCCCACCGTTAATCGAACCCAGAACCTCCGGATCGAGAGCCGAGCGCTCTAACCACTACACCACAGTCGCTTTTTTAAAAGTTTTTATAATTATAGTCCTTCCTTTTTTCAGCCAAGAAGAAGTTGTTTAACTTTTCAGATCAGAAAAGAAGACTTTGGAAGGTAGGGTTTTTGTGCAAAGTCCGTCTGGAGAAGTACCACCCCCTTTCCTATTTCTGCCGTAACGTAGCAGTGTTTGCACTGCTATGTTTCGGTTTGAATAGTAAAGGTGCCAGTGAAATTACCGGCACACGATATACACCGCGACGGACCCACCATACCCTTGAGCCATACCCCTGACCATCTTTTCGGGGTAGGCAGCACGCTTTGCTGTCTTATAATAAGCAGGGAGCTCTACGGGCGGTGGTGACCACTTACCATCAGGTGGCCCACTTGCTCGTTTGCTTACTTGTCACATAAAATAACCAGCCAAGTGCGAGTCAGACTCGTGCACCGAGGATTTCGTACCACTAAGGTAAAAATACCGTGTTAGTTATGGATGCCCAGTCACGCAGAAGTCTATTAAAACCCTAAAAACGCGCGAGTCTGACACGGACTTGATCAGTTTTCATTATGTGTTGTTATTCTATACCTCCCGTTCCCGTTTTAACCCCAATTAAATTTATTATTTTAATTCTTGTATTTGTTGTTATAGCGGCAACAGAAATACATAATCAGGGAAAATTTTAACTGTCTGCCTATAACGGTTCATGAGATACAGCCCGCTGACAGACAGACATAGACACAGACTACTTTGTGTACGGATCCCTTGAAAAGAGTCATCGCCACTAGAAAATTCCTAAAAAGCCTAAAGGCGGGCATCTTTATGAATGGAAGGCATTGTATTGTATATTTATTTAATGGCATCACATCTCATTACAAAACGTATTTCGCCAATGTCAAAGTAAAGGAATTGTTACAAAATTATGGCGACACGCCAATGTCCAGTGAAAGATTGATGTACACAGGAATCCACATCTCGAAGATCGACGACGAGGAAAGCCTGTGCACCACGATGACTCCAATAAGTTGATAGGGAAAATTATTGAAGTCACGAAGTCCGCTTCTCTCCATCCAAAAATTTCGGAAAATGCATGTATTCCAATCTTCTAATAGATGTTCACTTTGAATGTTGTTTACTGCATAATCCCCAATCAAAATTATTCATTAAACACTTCAATAAACATATAAAACTAAAATTGAAATAAAAAGACGACTGCCATCTTCAAATGTTGAAAAACGAACCCAAGGAAGGCATTTTCTCAATAGTGAACGTGTTTGACAATTTCATGCTCAATTTGATTTCCTTAGAAGCAACGACCGCGTTCAATTGTATGGGTGCGGTGTATTCTGACAGCAATTGGAAATAGACAGCCGACATCAAATCAAGTCACTCAACTTCATTGCAATTCCGCTCCTATTTCTGTATTTCTGAGTACATTTTGTATTTTTCCTACACAAGGTTTAAGGGACAAGTTGGCAAAAACTGAAGTCAGTTCATAAAAATAAACAACTTTCTCCAAGAATCACAGTCAACGGAAATGAGTTTCATACAAAATTACAATTTTTATTGGAAAGATTGTATGGAGAGGCCTTTTTAGGGTTCCGATACCAAAATGGTAAAAAAGGAACCCTTATGGTGCGACTTTGTCTGTCTGGTTTTAGTTTTTTTCAAGTAGGATTTTTTAAATATTTTTTTGTGTTCCTTTATTTTTACTGAAACACCCCCTAAGCTATGGCACGCAATTAAATTAACAGCCTGTATAATCTGTGTCTTCGAAAAAATTAATACGCGCGCCATTTTAACAGATATTTCTTGTTTATTTTGTTCCGGGTCTTAGCGCGATAATAGTTATTAAACAAAATAAATTACCTTATTATTCCCGACGTTTCGGCTGCGTTGCTAAGATATTTCTTGTTGTGAAATGTGTTTAATGTAATTAAAAAATAAATGACTTCTACAAATAAAAAAAACAGTGATAAGTGTAGAACGTCGAAAATACTTGAACAAAAAACACAAGTCCGGTGTATCGGGTGACGAAGAAATTTGAGGAAAACGTCTACGAAATTTCCTTAGGAAAAAAACGTAAGTGAATTTGATTCGTTTTTATTCGCAAACGTGTTGAAAAACGTCGTAAGAAGCTTGTGCGCTTTGATGATTACACCCTCGGCTCCATTACGCCCTCGCCTGCGGCTCGGGCTGGAATTTCTGAGCCTCGGCCGTAATATCCAAAATAGCGCACGTGCATCTTAATGTACCATAATGTTAGAGAGCTCACAGCTTTTTGTGTATAGTTGACCCATAAGCTGCAGGTGTAGAAGGCTATATTTATATTATTTTGTTAAAGTTGTTCAGCTTTATCGAAAGATCACCCTTTCAGATTTGCTAATCTGTCTCTTGATAAAATACAGAAATAAGCTTCTAAGAAAAAAAAATTGTGTTTATTTTCTCCCAAAACCTTAATTTACAACTTTTGTAGGCGCAATATTATTATAACAGAAAAGAAAAAGACTATTTATTTATATTTATATTTATTTTGTAGAAAAAACAGACAATAGCGTATATTAGGTCTAAATGAAACACAAGCTAGAAATTTCAGAAAAAAATCCATACTTACCACGTGACTGCTACGATTGGCATATGAAAAATTAAATTCTTAATAACACATACATCAAGGGTATTTTATAGATCCATTTTCTTAATTCAAATATTATTTTTTATAATCAAGCCGAGTGCCGCTAGTAAGTTTAGCTACGCCTTGTCACGTAGTAATTACCGTTTTGCATGCAATGGAAAGCTCATTTGGGTTAGTCTCTGAGAGATTCATTTCCACACGGACCCGTCCCCGAGGGCCCCGATTTTGACTTTTCGTTACATTTTATTTTTTTGTTTTGTACTCGTTTGTGCTTCGTATAGTAAAATATGTTTATTTGTTTACTGCATAGACTTGATACTATATTGGTTCCAGATGTGAGAAATAATTAAACGTATGGGCGATAGTTATTTGACTCAATAATTTTAACAATATATAATAAAACAAAATTTCAAAAATATATAAATAATTTAATTGATCAAAATCACAGGAAAGGGTTCTCAGAATTCTGTAGTAGCCGCTCTACCAAATAATTTTGTAACTGAACCTTTAACCTCACTTAATAGAGTAAGTATTTTCTATTCAGACAAATATCGAGATATTCGTTAGAAGGTTTTAATTTAGCCAAAACACAGGTGTTCCAGCAGCGCAGTCCCTTGAACTGACACAATAAGATCATAGCGAGTTTCTTTCACAAGATTTTTTCTCAAATTTCTATATCATTATCTATTCCGCACGGAATTAGAGAGATATCCACCGACTATGACAGTTTTATGTCCGAAGACAAAGCAAATTCGTTAAGCTTGGGCACACCAATACAATTGATGTGCTTACACGTAATTTTTAAATGATCTATTTACTTGGTCCTTTGATCCCGACAAATCCGCTTGTGAACGTAATCAATCTGGGTGTCCAAGTAGATCAACATCGTTACAACTCCGGAGAAAGCTGAAAATTAAAATACATTGAATGTTTTATTTAGGCCTCTAAACATTCAATTTTTGGTCGACTTGTGGTAGGACTTACTACATGTGAATAGTAGCCCAAACTCTTTTTGAGGATCATGTTGTTGCCATCAAAAGGATTCATAACAAGTAGGTAACCTTTATATTATCTATCGCTTCACTTTTTACGTGCTTATCACTGCCCTTTCAGTGCAATTGTAACCATCAAAAGGATTTAACCTAGTAACTCTTTAATTATCTATCGCTTCACTTTTTAAGTGATTATCACTGCCCCTTCAGTGTAATTGTAGCCATCAAAAGGATTCAACCTAGTAACTCTTTAATTATCTATCGCTTCACTTTTTAAGTGCTTATCACTGCCCCTTCAGTGCAATTGTAGCCATCAAAAGGATTTAACCAATAACTCTTTAATTATCTATCGCTTCACTTTTTAAGTGCTTATCACTGCCCCTTCAGTGTAACCTATTCATGTTTTAGGTAAGGCTATAAACGGCACACCCCATTCCCTTTTCATCTTAAGCCCTGCCTATGCGAGGCCTAAGATGATAGCTCTCCCGTTTTCTATTCTTTATCTTAAAATAAAATAAAAAATAAAAAAGGTGGGAGAGATGGTCCGCTCCACCACTCGCGGCCCACGATGAGCACCTACCAACACACCAACGTGCGCAATGTGCTCCCCCCAACGGGGAAAGGGTATGCCGGCTTAGCCAGTCTTTTGATTTGGGCCAAAGCCCGTGCCGAAGCACCGTTGGAGCCGAAGCCCATTGTTGGAGCCGAAGCCCATTGTTGGTGAAAGGCCGAAGCCAGGGTTAGGCAAAAGCCTAATGTGATTCCAGCGGTGGACGAGGATTTCTCCAAGTCGGAACCAACAGCCGACCGAAATCGAGGCTGCGGCCCCAAAGTGACAATTTAATGAATTAAAAAGGTGGCCGAAGCCAAATATTGACCTCCAAGGCGAAAACAGAAACATAAGAAGATCTATCGAAACAACTTACGTCTGTGTCGTCTTTTATTTTGAGTCCCGTAGGACAGACGAGGATTTCTCCAAGTCAGGACCAACAGCCGACCGAAATCGAGGCTGCGGCCCAAAAGTGTCAGTTTAATAAATAAAAAGGTGGCCGAAGCCAAATATTGTCCGAGTTCTGTAGAACAATCATGTCCCTCAGAGAGTCTCCATAATCTGCATGAACTTTTATAGCATAACTGCTATTACTCCTCATTTATTTCTGCTCTACACGTCTAGCGCGTATTTGTATGATAGAATGATTTATTCAGTATAGTCTTGGCAACCCACTTTTTCCATAAGACATATGAGGCGTTATTCCCATCGTTTATTTAGGGGTTTTCATTCGTGGTTTTATAACTGTCATATTTGTGCTCTGCAGAAATATGAAAACTCTCTGTCCAACATAAGAAGTTCCAGACTCTTAGTACATGCTAGTACGTTTACTAACATGGCTTTAGGTATAACTCCGAAAAGCCATCACCAAAGGCTTTAATAGCGTTCGCAAACTTGTCTTCAACGATCATCAAGATAACTTGTATGAATTCATTTCACCTCTCGCAAGAAGCGCAATTTAGCATTTTGTTGCTGTTCATATTTCTATGAGCGACGTATACAACCAAGATCTACATCCATCGACGTGACTTTAGCGAATATTGAAAACGCCAACCAAAGTCCTTATATATAAATGTAGGCCCTAGTCAATATCCATCTGCTCTGCACTACTTAGCACATTTGCTCAATGCACGAATCGCAAGATTGTTATTTTAAATCACAAGGTAGCGCCTAGACAAATATTGAAGGCAAATTCAAGCTACAGCATCGGAGACATACTTTTAGACATTTCCAATGACGAAACCAACATATCATCACCGTAGCCGTACTGTTCATAGCACTCAGGACACGGACTTTTATCATTCTACGCACTATTAGCTGAACAGTGTTAGGCAAGATAGTTGTGTAATTCAGACAAGCAGCTCATGATAGCGAACTCCAGGCGCGCCGCTTCAAGAAGCTCTCGTCGTACAAAACACAAAGAGACTGTAAGCTCGTCATCGTCGAAAGTGCCGCAACTGCCAAGCAAGCATCGATTCGTGTACCGGATTTTCACGTTTCGATAACACAATCTCTGCTTTACTCAGAACAGTACCACATTCCTTCAATAACATCGCAAACAGCTCCCAACTTGCCCCAATCATTTATATTTTATGCCATGCACTCCACCAAACAGACGCGTTCGATAAGTATTTGTTCCATTTTATACTTTTCAGTTTTTCGAACAGGGGGCCTAAGCGTCTGCCTACATATTATACGAAATGCCTTTCGTATTAATTTAGTCTCATATTATCACATTTCATGTGATTAATCCATTTGCCAATATTTCTTGGATTCGGTCCGCCGCCTACTCGACGACCGTCTTCCCCATAATTATACTTCGTAATATAAAACGACAGATCGCTCAGTTGTACACGGATTCTACCGCGTAGTTTCGCGCCAAAACGGCTTCGATAGCCCGTTTTCGTATGAATATTTCAATACAGGCAGATTATTGTTCTAAATTGATGCTTGATGGAAAGATATTCCTATAAACCATTGCGAATACTACTTTTAACTGCTTTAAGTAATGTTTTTATATGATTACATATCCCTTAACCTATCTTAATGTCCATTTTCATTAACTTTGTAGTATTTCTCAATTTTTATGCGTTTCTAAGATATTTTTCAGCTCCCAGCCAGCTGTTTAATGGTTTTTAAGTACCTTAATTTGTACCTAGGGTCATAGAGTTACAACCAGCCCCCAAAATTCTCTGTAATTCATGGAAGAGAATTTTTGAAAACTATATCAGGCAGAAAAAAAAAACAAATCTACTCCCTTAATTCCTTAAAAAAAAATAATCGTTCTTTTGACTTGCACTATGCAAACACCCTATATTCGTCCTTTAATTTTTATACCAACATTTAAAACTTTAATTTCTAAGGTCAATCCTTTAGCTCAACAGGCAACATTATTTAGTTTATTTAGTCTAGAAGAGCATCTACCTACAGCCCCCTTTATTTGGAACTCTTTGATAGGCATAACAAACAACGGCACTTCCAGATCAACTCGTTATAAAGCTCTTCTGATATGCATGTTATATCTGAGCCCGTATCTAACAAAGCCTTAATTGTGAGCTTTTCACTAATTATAGAGATATCAGGCCTTATTCCTTCCAATAATTTCATTGCCTTCTCGTCCTCTTTGAATACTGTATTTAAATCTTTGTTAGGAATATGTATTTCAGCTGAAAGCAAATTAAAACTGTCTAATTAGACTTGATATTATACTCTCTACAATATTTATAGTATAAAACTAAAGCCAGCTCGTTCCAACTGACCTCTAGTTTTGATCGGTCTCTTTATGCCTTTGCTATGTTTTCTCAAATATTGGCCTTTCTATCAAGCCTTCTTTGCCATGATTTTATTTTGTTTGTTTAGAATCGAATTATGCAACTGTGCTCCTTTTGTAGCTGAGTACTTAGGGACAACTCCGCACTCAGTATTATTAAGGTTCTTGGGCTTGTTTGTTGGCATTCACTAGTCCCACAAATGCAGCAACCGATGCGGTGGGCGCCTTAACCCCACCAGCACTGCATCGTGTGGAACACGTGCTGTCTTCTTTTGGCCTTCTCAAATCCTTATATTTGAAATTTATATAATAAGTGTCCCTTTCATACAAATTTTTATTTAGTTTCTCTGGTGGTCCCTGAGCCACTTTATTAAGTTTCAATCCCTTTATATAAATACATTTTTTATTAATAATTCCGATTTATATTTATACGCATGTTAACTAGGAATTTCAACCTCTATACCCTTTTCAAAAGAAACTTTTTCTTATCGTTCGGCCATAACATGATCGCTCATTCCTTTTTCACGGACAGCAAATTGTAGGCTTTAGAAGCCTACATATGGCTAGCCACAACCAGTACCCGATCTAGAAATAGATCGTTGATCCATATCCTGGTCACGGCACCAAATTGTAACTGAACCTTTAACCTCACTTAATAGAGTAAGTATTTTCTATTCAGACAAATATCGAGATATTCGTTAGAAGGTTTTAATTAAGCCAAAACACAGGTGTTCCAGCAGCGCAGTCCCTTGAACTGACACAATAAGATCATAGCGAGTTTCTTTCACAAGATTTTTTCTCAAATTTCTATATCATTATCTATTCCGCACGGAATTAGAGAGATATCCACCGACTATGACAGTTTTATGTCCGAAGACAAAGCAAATTCGTTAAGCTTGGGCACACCAATACAATTGATCTGCTTACACTTAATTTTTAAATGATCTATTTACTTGGTCCTTTGATCCCGACAAATCCGCTTTTGAACGTAATCAATCTGGGTGTCCAAGTAGATCAACATCGTTACAACTCCGGAGAAAGCTGAAAATTAAAATACATTGAATATTTTATTTAGGCCTCTAAACATTCAATTTTTGATCGACTTGTGGTAGGACTTACTACATGTGAATAGTAGCCCAAACTCTTTTTGAGGATCATGTTGTTGCCATCAAAAGGATTCATAACAAGTAGGTAACCTTTATATTATCTATCGCTTCACTTTTTACGTGCTTATCACTGCCCTTTCAGTGCAATTGTAACCATCAAAAGGATTCAACCTAGTAACTCTTTAATTATCTATCGCTTCACTTTTTAAGTGATTATCACTGCCCCTTCAGTGTAATTGTAGCCATCAAAAGGATTCAACCTAGTAACTCTTTAATTATCTATCGCTTCACTTTTTAAGTGCTTATCACTGCCCCTTCAGTGCAATTGTAGCCATCAAAAGGATTTAACCAATAACTCTTTAATTATCTATCGCTTCACTTTTTAAGTGCTTATCACTGCCCCTTCAGTGTAACCTATTCATGTTTTAGGTAAGGCTATAAACGGCACACCCCATTCCCTTTTCATCTTAAGCCCTGCCTATGCGAGGCCTAAGATGATAGCTCTCCCGTTTTCTATTCTTTATCTTAAAATAAAATAAAAAATAAAAAAGGTGGGAGAGATGGTCCGCTCCACCACTCGCGGCCCACGATGAGCACCTACCAACACACCAACGTGCGCAATGTGCTCCCCCCAACGGGGAAAGGGTATGCCGGCTTAGCCAGTCTTTTGATTTGGGCCAAAGCCCGTGCCGAAGCACCGTTGGAGCCGAAGCCCATTGTTGGAGCCGAAGCCCTTTGTTGGAGCCGAAGCCCATTGTTGGAGCCGAAGCCCATTGTTGGAGCCGAAGCCCATTGTTGGTGAAAGGCCGAAGCCAGGGTTAGGCAAAAGCCTAATGTGATTACAGCGGTGGACGAGGATTTCTCCAAGTCGGAACCAACAGCCGACCGAAATCGAGGCTGCGGCCCCAAAGTGACAATTTAATGAATTAAAAAGGTGGCCGAAGCCAAATATTGACCTCCAAGGCGAAAACAGAAACATAAGAAGATCTATCGAAACAACTTACGTCTGTGTCGTCTTTTATTTTGAGTCCCGTAGGACAGACGAGGATTTCTCCAAGTCAGGACCAACAGCCGACCGAAATCAAGGCTGCGGCCCAAAAGTGTCAGTTTAATAAATAAAAAGGTGGCCGAAGCCAAATATTGTCCGAGTTCTGTAGAACAATCATATCCCTCAGAGAGTCTCCATAATCTGCATGAACTTTTATAGCATAACTGCTATTACTCCTCATTTATTTCTGCTCTACACGTCTAGCGCGTATTTGTATGATAGAATGATTTATTCAGAATAGTCTTGGCAACCCACTTTTGCCATAAGACATATGAGGCGTTATTCCCATCGTTTATTTAGGGGTTTTCATTCGTGGTTTTATAACTGTCATATTTGTGCTCTGCAGAAATATGAAAACTCTCTGTCCAACATAAGAAGTTCCAGACTCTTAGTACATGCTAGTACGTTTACTAACATGGCTTTAGGTATAACTCCGAAAAGCCATCACCAAAGGCTTTAATAGCGTTCGCAAACTTGTCTTCAACGATCATCAAGATAACTTGTATGAATTCATTTCACCTCTCGCAAGAAGCGCAATTTAGCATTTTGTTGCTGTTCATATTTCTATGAGCGACGTATACAACCAAGATCTACATCCATCGACGTGACTTTAGCGAATATTGAAAACGCCAACCAAAGTCCTTATATATAAATGTAGGCCCTAGTCAATATCTGTCGGAAAAGTTGGGGGTATGGGTAGTATATTGTAGGATTGATATGTGCGGTAGTATCATACCTTGGTTTTCCCCTCGTCTAGAATTGCCTGGTTCTCCTTCCACATCTCTTTAGTCTTGTGTATGTCTCAGTTGCTATTAATTATATGTACATGGGTTATATCTGCTTCGCTGTTCCATCTGTAATGATATTGTCTAACATGAGTATACCTACGCCGACATACAACCGTACCACAAACATATACACAATTAATACAGGGTTATACTTTTATACCATTGACCAATATCATTCATATAAGTAAAGATTGTTACAGAATTGTCTAAGCATGTCCACAACACATTTATTCTTGTATTCAGGTAAAAACATCATCGTTCTCTACCTCTCAGGGTTCTCTCAGTAACTCTCATCATAACTTGACTCTGCAGTTACTATTCCTTCTGAATATATCTTATCTCCAAGATTCTCTTCACCGTGCGACGGTACTCCCTCGGGTGATGCCGTCGCCTTACCGGACTACGTCAGTATCTCTCTCTAGCGATACTACGTCTTGAACCACCATGATTCTCAGACATTGCGACAGTAACCCCGCAGGCGATACTGCCGACTTACTAGGCCACGTCAATATCTCTCCTGATACTACGTCTCATGCCCGACTTACATACGTATGATCCTCGTCTGTCTCTCAACCGTCAACTCTGTGACACCATGAGGCTCTGTGCGCTCCTTACTTGAGCCGCACCACACTAACTGCTCTTCCTTCCTACGGCTCCCTCTGCAATCCATGAAACTCTCATATCTATAAGTGAAACCGTCACTATTCATGTAATCTGTATCAAGCCTAGTTTCACTTCATCAGAGGGACCGTAGTAGGTACACCTGAATATCACTTTTGGACATGTTTAACATCATCTTACTTTATCATTTAATATAGTTCAATCTTTGAAAAGGATACGGTACAATCGAGGTACATATACTCAGCTTCTGGTGATGAGGCACGTTCTTTCTCACCGTCTTGGATATTATTTTACCGGCGTCGACCCAAACCACGCCGTTCCGCCATTACAATAGAAAAGACCTACTCCCTCCATAGACAAAAATAACCTAACATTCAATATACTTTATGGTATTGGTTACTCTTACTTTAGCTCTTTCAGCTGGGCATTCACAATCTGATTCTAAATGGTAATCCTTACCTAGGGATTCGCACTCGTTGCGACACTCCCC
This sequence comes from Athrips mouffetella, assembly GCA_947532105.1. Lineage (NCBI taxonomy): Eukaryota > Metazoa > Arthropoda > Insecta > Lepidoptera > Gelechiidae > Athrips > Athrips mouffetella. The sequence continues at coordinate 2,545,089 of OX383960.1, read as the reverse complement.
ACCGAGAAAGACTGACGCAAAAGCGTCGTCAGTTCCCTCGTTTATTCTTTAACCTTCAGCACTGCTTACTGTAGTAGCTCTCTTAATTGTCTCTTAATCTTGTGGTTCCGTGATATCAATGTCTTCGTGTTCTAAATTCTTAGATGATTCTGCATGTTCATTTTCTAAATCATGACTTGGCATTTCTTTTGGTATCTTTACTATTTCCATGGGATCTATCTCATAATCAACATACGTCAGCGGTCTGGAATTTATCACTGCTTCTATTTCATTTATGATTGTACTTAGTTGTGTGTCATTTAGCATGTGTTCCTCTAATGTCATTTTCAAGCAATTCTTAACCAGTCCAATCAGTCGTTCATAGAAACCACCGTTCCATAGTGCTAATGGAGCTATAAACCGCCATTCGAACTTGTTTTCGATGCTGTAAGGTTTAGATAGGATATCTGCCATTAACTTAAAGTTCTGTGCATTGTCAGATGTTATGAGGACTGGTATTCCTCTCGTTGACACCATTCTTCTTAAGGCTAATAGTCCTACTTCTGAAGTGAAGTCTTGCACAACTTCTAAAAGTACTGCTCTCATTACTAGACATGTAAATAAACAGATCTATCTTTTCATGATTCCATTTCCTTCACTAGAACTGGTCCCATATAATCTATTCCAACATATGAGAAAGGTGCTGAATAATTTACTCTTTCTGGTGGTAATGCAGGTGTGGCCGGTAATTTAAATGGTCCGCCTGTGTGTTTAACGCAATTCGGACATTTTCCTAATACTCTTTGTACACTACTCTTTCCTTTTGGTATCCAGTAGGTTTCTCTTATCTTACTGAGGGGTGTGATTAGCTCCCATATGGTAGTTGTTCTTGTGTACTGTCATTATAAAATCATTAGTAAACTCACAATTCCTAGGTATGAGTATCGGGTGTCGTTTGTCAAATGACCAATTCGTGTTCTTTAAACGACCATCACAACGTAGAAGATCATCTATGTCTTTAAACAGTTGTAAATTCCGAGTTAAACTTGTAGTTCTTCTTTCACACTCTTGAGGAAAGTATTTTTCCTGGATATTTCTGATTTTCTCTGTCCTACTAATGCATTTCTTGTTCTGTGTATCTTTGTTTGAAACTGAAGAATATTCTTCCTGAGTTTTCATATCTGTCGTAGCATCTCCTTCCATAAGATTGATCTCATCTGTCATTGAATCCGAAGGACCCTCCGCCCTCGGAGATTAAAAAAACGTGACTTTGTTGACGAGTTTGGCCACTCTACTATATTCTTTCTCAAGAAGTCAGGATCGTTAAACCATAATTCCTTCTCTTGTCCCATAATTCTGGACGTGTAGCTAAAACCGCTGGGTTAGCTTCTGATGCGATGTATCATAGCTTCAGTTGTTTGTTTTCTTTGATTGTATTTACTCTGTTTCTAACAAATGGGGGTAGGAGTTTATTTGAATCTGTCCAACTTAAAACGATCTGACTATCAGTCCATAAATATTCTTTTTTGGTTGGTAAGTTTATCACGCTTTTGACGTATTTTATCAGTTTACTTCCAATATAGAGACCTAGTAGCTCAAGTCTTGGCATTCGTAAATTAGTTTTTCCTTCTTGTGGGGTCACTTTTGACTTGGACATAACGAAAGCTACGTTTTTTCTATCTTAGCATTGACTTCTCAAATAGACTACAGTGGCGTATGCATGTTTGGACGCGTCACTGAAACCATGTACTCGTATTCCAGATCTTCTGGTTTTCCATCAATGCTAATGAATCTAGGTAATTCAATTTCCTTTACTGCTTTTAGTTTATACGCTATGTCTTCCCATTGCTTTTGAACGTCTTTCGGTATTTCAGTATCCCATTTCAGTTTCATCTCGCAGGTTTGTTGAAGTAGTAGTTCTATGGGTAGAATCAGAGGTGCGCTGAATCCGCATGGATTGTATGTTGAAGCAACGGTGCTCAATATTTTCCGCTTACTTTGAGGACTTTCTATGTAATCTTTCTTGAAAAGCTCATCTTTTATCTTTAATTGTAGAGTGTCATTTTCTACATTCCAGGTGAGACTCAATATCTTAGCCATTTTGTTTTCCTTCGCTCTTAGTTTTGTTGGTATATTGTTAATGAAGGATTTGTCATTGGAAATCCAATCTTTGATATTCATGGAGATTTCTTTGAAGATATTTCCCGTTGTTTGAACAATTCTATTGCTTCCTTTGACGAGTTTGTTCCAGTAATCAGGTTATCAACGTAACATTTGTCTATGATTTTGGGAATTAATTCTGGTGCATACTGTGAGATGTGATACTTTATTGTAGCCGTTAGTATGAATGGGCTCGATATGATTCCAAAAGGAATTCGACAGAATCTTAGGTGGACTATATTATCTGTGGTTAACGGTTTGTGACTATCTTTCGTCCCTAGGAACCTTGTAACATTTCTATCATCATTTTGAAGTCCAATCTGTAGGAAGGCTTTCTCTACATCTGCTGAAATACCTATTTTGAGGGTTCTAAATTGTATGAGCAAAGATACTAAATCACTAATTATAGACGGGCCTTTGTATAGGTATTCGTTCAAGCCTTTTTCCATTTTTAAGCTTCCCAGATGTGTCATATGCTATACGTCCCTTTTTTATTTCATTTTCAACTTTTTTCTTTATCATATGATGAGGTAAACTTCCTCTTCTCGATCAATCATTTCTATAGTGCCCATTTCAATTTGGTTGTTAATTCTTGATATTTTTTAAGTGAAGTTTCGTCCATTCGTTATAATAGTCCTTTTAATCTTCCGTACGCTAACTGAAATTTGTAGGTATATCTGGGGGGTATTGACTCTATGACTATTTGAATATGTGTCTTCCGTTCTCGAACCGGATAGTTTCATTTAGGTATCTCACCGCTTTTTCCTCTCTATTTGTTTTAGGATTGTCCGAAATACTTATGCTTTCTAATGCCCTTAGGAATGTCAAGTTCATATTTTATAAACGTTAAATCTGGTCGAGCAAATTATGTACAATTTGGGTCCTGGTGTTGGCGATATGATACAATTGACAGAGTGTTTTCATTTACATCAATATTTAACCTTCTGTTCATAATCCATCCGAGTTTGGAGTCGATAAGAAATAGGTTGTTTCCTAATTTAACCTCTTCTGTAGAATTGAGACTGAAATAGTAGTCATTGCCTATAAGGAGGTTGACCTTCTCTCCTAATGATCCATCTTCTGCTAAGATTTTCTCTTCATGCTTTTCTTTTAGGATCATGTCCGGACATGGGATTCCTTTTGAAATAATAGGAACTTCATTTACTTGAAGAGTGATAACTTTATTTTATTTCTTGTCACCATTTGTAGATTGACTTTTGGACTATCATATTCTTTAGGTTTTTTACTCGCGAAATCATAGAATGAAAATCTATTATTTTCTATATTGAGTAGATCGAGCGTCTATAGACGTTAAGAGTTAATCTATCATTCAATGATTCGTGAGGGTTACGTGACCCCTGCTATTTCACTTATGAACTTAAAAGTGAAGATGTCGTCCGTGTCTGGTGTTCCATCTTCTCGCAGGAGAACAAGGAGCAGCAAAATCTGTCAACTTCTCTCGCCCCGTGTCCTTCAGAATTCTCCATTCGAGCTCAACGCGCCTACTGCGTAGTGCTCCGCGCGACACGGCGGCAGCCGGTGGTCCGTTTAACTGCTGACCTCCCTGAAGAAGATCTTCGTACAGGATCGAAACCTGTCGGCCTCATGCCGTCAATACTAAACGTGAGCTGATCCGTATTGTATATAATTAATTTAAGTTATATATGAACATTATCATTCTGACTCTAGCAAAACTCTACTTTTTATTTTCTTTGTAGAATCATTCATGTTTCTTAATGTTACTGTCGCTGTTTGCAGTATTGTTAATCCCTTCTCAATTGGAGACGTCATAGAACTTTCTATCTTTATCAGAAATTGGTCTGGGAATAGTGTCTGGTTATGACGTCCTACTCTTTGCAATGAAAAACATCTTAGATTTCTTACATGACCCTATTCCGTGCTCTATTTCTAAGTATTTACAGCACCGGTTCTTTATCTGCGATTTCCTTTCTGCTAGTGTTTTGAATTTTGTGGGTACACTGGTCATTGAAATGCCTTTCTTGACCGAATAACCTTGTTAGTCTTTTTCTCTTTTTGTTGTCTCTATTTTATTACTCGCTCTATTTGCATTGTATTCTTTATGACATTCAATAAGTATTCTGTAAAGAATCTACATTGAATAAAATTATCTGAATCTGAATCTATTCATGTTTCCTTTCTTATGGGTATCTGTTTTTACTTAACACTCTCTCTCGAACTTAGTGTGTTTTCTTTTACCTCTGATTTTCATTCGCTGACTCTTATGTTTCAGTTCTATGATTGTCTCTCAGCTCTTTAGTTGTGGCTCGCACATTTGCGTTTTTTCAACTGACGATGGGTCTGTGACTATGCAAAAATAATCATCTAAGTTAGAATTGAAACTTCTTTATTTAAGGTTGCCAATTTCATTACACACAATTGTGTTTTCTTTAAAGTCATTTCATCTTAAGAATCATCTTTTAGAACAGATCTCTGCCTCTATCGTGAGGACTTTTACTTTTCACCACGATATCACGCAAGCGTTCCACGAACATAATTTCAACAAAGGTACTCATATTTTATTTCTGCGGACTAATGGAGAGATTCATTTCTAACCATCTAGTATACATGACCATAAACTTCCAATGAATCAAAAATAAAATCTGGATGTAAGTAACATTTCTTTTCTAGGGTACAAAGAACGTGTACCGTGAACGTGAACACCATATTCAGCAAAAGAAATATCAGTTCCTGGTTTGTCCTAATTATTTAATAATCTTCTTTCTAAAGCCATAACTATGTATTCAGTTGTATTAGTGTGAGATTCTAATTGTTTATCATTTTCAATAAAATAAATAAAATTTCTATGAGCTCCCAGACTATACATAAAATTTATAATTGGCTCCTCGATTATGAATAAAAATTACAGTAGGTTCCACTTCTGTGAATAAAATTACTGTCGGCTCCCCGACTATGAATAAAGTTATCGTCGGCTCCCCGACTATCAATGAAATTACCGTCGGCTCCCCGACTACCAATGAAATTACCGTCGGCTCCCCGACTACCAATGAAATCACGGTTGGCTCCCCGACTACCAATGAAATCACTGTCGGCTCCCCGACTACCAATAAAATTACTTGTATATGTATAAATCCATCCATCGTACAACAAAGTAATTATTAAGTTATTTTACTATTTATTCAATTGATATGATGGGTAGGTACAGTAAATGACGGGTCAAGCTTGACATCCAGAGTGCTACTTTAGTCCCAATGAATATTGAAGTAAGAGTAGTTTGAAGTTCTTTGAGTCAGACTTGATGTGAACTTGACTGTACCACCATAATTGGTATAATTATTATTGCAATTAGAACAGTATGAAGTTCTTTGTGTCAAGCTTGATGCGTTCCTGACTGTAGCACCGTTGTTGGTATAACTATTCATGCTCATCATCATAATATAAAGAAAATTTGTTTCTTTTCCAGGTACTAGTAATCGACCCTTGGACCCCATGATTGGATAAATACTCTGATTATTTCCTGTATTATCTAGTCTTGATACATTCTATGAAAAAAAAGTAGATGAAAATATTTTCTAATAGATTCTTGTTGCCTAACCGATGTAGATATCATTCTTAGATAAAAATATGTTCATTTTCATGTTTTATTTTTTACTCAAAGTGCTTGGTCCTGTCTATATCAGAAAAGACTTGGTTGTCAACTAAAGTGGAATAGTGGAATAGGTATTTTTACACCTATTAATTCCTTTTGAATAAGTATGTTTGTTCTAATGTGATCATTTGATTATATATCAAGAACTAGTCATTGTAACCTATACTGGCCTTCTAATATCTCTCTCTGAAGCAAATATATAGCTGTTATATGCCTTCTTATGACATTTGATTTGGTTTTTGTTGTTCACTTTTATGATATTATTGTTGTCATCCAAGATTAAACAACCTCTACAGGATACCTAGCTAAAACAATATCAGATTTAGCTTAAAATTTGCATTAGATTTCTACTAATATTTACAACGATTGTTGAGAAGAGGAAGAAAAAATGAAAAAACAATAAAATCTATTATCAAGCCAACTCTGTTGCTTGTCGTACACACCACGACCTAACAGTAGAAATACTTTATACATTATGACCTGGTACTAGAGTTGCAAATGTTTCTACTGACGCGTGGCTGACTGTACATACTTACTATATTCTCAACAATTGCTCTTTTTCATGCTTGCTTAGAGCTATCATAAAACTTCAAGGAAATGATCCGCGCTTATGCAATAGAAGATTTCATGGGATCGTTCGTTCATAAAAAAACAAAGTGTTCTGCGGAGTATGGGCATGTCATCGGAGCCCTATGTACCTAGACTCAATTTATACTTTCAAAATGTATGTTCTTTTAAGTGTACATTGTACATATTGTATATTTGGGTTGAAAGCTTACCTACTTCATTTTCCAAATTCACTCTACGGTATTATAGCACAACACAAAGGATTCTAAAGCGTCCTATCGTCACTCACATCCACTAGTTTATCACAATGGTATCAACTTCATTTTTTATCAGATAGCAGTAGCGTATATCGGCATTCCTATGCCTTCTGTTAATATTTTATTCATAAAAATGATAAAATACTTGACTCTAGAAACGTACTATACTACCTTTGATGTTTATTCTACTAAAAAACACTATTTATTGATCTATGTTATAACTATAAATTTTTAGTTTATTTCTCAAATAATGAGTATGTAAAAGGGAGACTTGTTGTATTTCGTGTCGCATGACACCTTTTCGTTCGGAAATTACCGCCAAATTCAAAACTCGAATATGAAAGTAGTTCTTCCTACCAATGTCTGTTTTGTACATTCCAACTGATCTCAAATCCTTGTGTGAGTTTGCTAAAAACTTAAGCATCATTAATCTCTAAGTTTCACCACAAAAAACTTGTAAAAACATGACTGTCCAGACTTGAAAGAGTACCAGTAATGCCATCTATGGAGGGGGTCGTACACTAAAAAACTGGGTGTTCGTTTCATAACAACAAGAAATTGCATTTCTTTTCTTACTAGAATCTACTATAATAGTAAAAATGCAAGTAGACTTGGTGATCATCATTGTCTCAAATTAATTACAGACAATTGTCACTGCCACTTCCGTAGAGATGTCTACGGATCCTCCGGCCAGACAAAAAAAAAATTTAACTGAAAACATCTTATTCTCGGTCTTTCTTTTCAGCTTAAACCAACCAGATCTGCACTCTTCATTCTGGTGTTTATAATGCCACAGTGCCCAGGGAGATCAAGCAAAATCAACAAGCTTTATCATACTTTTCTTTTAAAAATATTTTTCTTTCTCCTTATTTGACATCACAAGGCTAAAGAGATGAGGTTCCTGGCTTCCAACCACCATGTCGGAAAATTTGGGGGTATGGGTAGTATATTGTAGGATTGATATGTGCGGTAGTATCATACCTTGGTTTTCCCCTCGTCTAGAATTGCCTGGTTCTCCTTCCACATCTCTTTAGTCTTGTGTATGTCTCAGTTGCTGTTAATTATATGTACATGGGTTATATCTGCTTCGCTGTTCCATCTGTAATGATATTGTCTAACATGAGTATACCTACGCCGACATTTAACCGTACCACAAACATATACACAATTAATACAGGGTTATACTTTTATACCATTGACCAATATCATTCATATAAGTAAAGATTGTTACAGAATTGTCTAAGCATGTCCACAACTCATTTATTCTTGTATTCAGGTAAAAACATCATCGTTCTCTACCTCTCAGGGTTCTCTCAGTAACTCTCATCATAACTTGACTCTGCAGTTACTATTCCTTCTGAATATATCTTATCTCCAAGATTCTCTTCACCGTGCGACGGTACTCCCTCGGGTGATGCCGTCGCCTTACCGGACTACGTCAGTATCTCTCTCTAGCGATACTACGTCTTGAACCACCATGATTCTCAGACATTGCGACAGTAACCCCGCAGGCGATACTGCCGACTTACTAGGCCACGTCAATATCTCTCCTGATACTACGTCTCATGCCCGACTTACATACGTATGATCCTCGTATGTCTCTCAACCGTCAACTCTGTGACACCATGAGGCTCTGTGCGCTCCTTACTTGAGCCGCACCACACCAACTGCTCTCAACCGTCAACTCTGTGACACCATGAGGCTCTGTGCGCTCCTTACTTGAGCCGCACCACACCAACTGCTCTCAACCGTCAACTCTGTGACACCATGAGGCTCTGTGCGCTCCTTACTTGAGCCGCACCACACTAACTGCTCTTCCTTCCTACGGCTCCCTCTGCAATCCATGAAACTCTCATATCTATAAGTGAAACCGTCACTATTCATGTAATCTGTATCAAGCCTAGTTTCACTTCATCAGAGGGACCGTAGTAGGTACACCTGAATATCACTTTTGGACATGTTTAACATCATCTTACTTTATCATTTAATATAGTTCAATCTTTCAAAAGGATACGGTACAATCGAGGTACATATACTCAGCTTCTGGTGATGAGGCACGTTCTTTCTCACCGTCTTAGATATTATTTTACCGGCGTCGACCCAAACCACGCCGTTCCGCCATTACAATAGAAAAGACCTACTCCCTCCATAGACAAAAATAACCTAACATTCAATATACTTTATGGCATTGGTTACTCTTACTTTAGCTCTTTCAGCTGGGCATTCACAATCTGATTCTAAATGGTAATCCTTACCTAGGGATTCGCACTCGTTGCGACAATATCCATCTGCTCTGCACTACTTAGCACATTTGCTCAATGCACGAATCGCAAGATTGTTATTTTAAATCACAAGGTAGTGCCTAGACAAATATAGAAGGCAAATTCAAGCTACTTGCTTTTATGTGTCATTTAAAAGTAGTGATTGATACATCGGAGACATACTTTTAGACATTTCCAATGACGAAACCAACATATCATCACCGTAGCCGTACTGTTCATAGCACTCAGGACACGGACTTTTATCAGTCTACGCACTATTAGCTGAACAGTGTTAGGCAAGATAGTTGTGTAATTCAGACAAGCAGCTCATGATAGCGAACCCCAGGCGCGCCGCTTCAAGAAGCTCTCGTCGTACAAAACACAAAGAGACTGTAAGCTCGTCATCGTCGAAAGTGCCGCAACTGCCAAGCAAGCATCGATTCGTGTACCGGATTTTCACGTCTCGATAACACAATCTCTGCTTTACTCAGAACAGTACCACATTCCTTCAATAACATCGCAAACAGCTCCCAACTTGCCCCGATCATTTATATTTTATGCCATGCACTCCACCAAACAGACGCGTTCGATAAGTATTTGTTCCATTTTATACTTTTCAGTTTTTCGAACAGGGGGCCTAAGCGTCTGCCTACATATTATACGAAATGCCTTTCGTATTAATTTAGTCTCATATTATCACATTTCATGTGATTAATCCATTTGCCAATATTTCTTGGATTCGGTCCGCCGCCTACTCGACGACCGTCTTCCCCATAATTATACTTCGTAATATAAAACGACAGATCGCTCAGTTGTACACGGATTCTACCGCGTAGTTTCGCGCCAAAACGGCTTCGATAGCCCGTTTTCGTATGAATATTTCAATACAGGCAGATTATTGTTCTAAATTGATGCTTGATGGAAAGATATTCCTATAAACCATTGCGAATACTACTTTTAACTGCTTTAAGTAATGTTTTTATATGATTACATATCCCTTAACCTATCTTAATGTCCATTTTCATTAACTTTGTAGTATTTCTCAATTTTTATGCGTTTCTAAGATATTTTTCAGCTCCCAGCCAGCTGTTTAATGGTTTTTAAGTACCTTAATTTGTACCTAGGGTCATAGAGTTACAATTTGGACGTGAGAATCTACGTGAGGATACGACAAATCCGTGAGGAGTAAATTGAAAAACTCGGTGTGTTTATAAGTCCCAAAACCTAAAAAACTTACATAGGCGTTTAATTTTAATCCCAAATCACAAGGTCGTAACATTATACTGTTAAAGTTGATTATGTAAAATGTTAATTTTACCATATTGATTACAGACAAATTAACCCGCCAAAAACTTTCATGTAGGTTTTAATAGCCTTTTTAATAGCTAGTTGCACAAAAAGTCTGTAAACTTAAAGTTTATTTAAGTCTATTGCTGACACTTTCTGTTTTTTTTTTTTTATAAAAAAACCGGCCAAGTGCAAGTCGGACTCGCGCACTGAGGGTTCCGTACCACCACATAATCATAATTCTATTAGTTGAAATTTCAGTAAGTTAATGTGCTAGATTTTTTGAGTCTGACGCGCGCTTGACCAAATTTTATTATTTGTTGTTATTTTGTAGCGTATGAACTATAAACGTACCAATTTTCAAGTTTGTGAGTGTTCTCGTTTTTAAAATAGAACTAAAACAAAAATCGCCTCCGCGACCATCCAACTTGACCCCTCTCTTATATGAATGTTCTTGAAACGGGAGCTCACCACAATTGGTTAGCATTAGTTGTGAGAAAAGTTGTAATATTTAATGATTTCAGACTTTTCCCATTATTTGTACTGTGAGACCTAGCTTCTTGCCAAATTTCATAATTTTAAGTCAACGGGAAGTACCCTGTAGTATTTTCATTTTTGAATAAATGTATAGAGATGAGGACATAAAACGCCATATCTTTTGATTGCGTCGTTGTAAAAAATTGAAATTTTCAGATCTTGTGTGGTTCATGGACCCTAATATATGGTATTAATTTTAACCTGATACCTTTACCCGTTCGTGAGATAAAGGGTCTTGACAGACAAACAGACAGACGGACAACAAAGTGATCCTATAAGGGTTCTGTTTTTTTTCTTTTGAGGTACGGAACCCTAAAAAACGGCCAAGTGCGAGTCGGATTTGCGCCCTAAGGGTTCCGTACCTATCTACCATATGATATACTAAAAGCTTTGCTGTTTGATTTTAAAAACTCCGCTACCATTCAACTTGACCCCTGTTTTATAGAAAAGTTCTTGCAACGGGAGCTCACCTTAATTGTTTACTAAATTAGTTGTGAGAAAAACTGAAATATTTAATGATTTTAGACTTTTCCCTTTATTTGTACTGTGAGACCTAGCTTCTTGCCAAATTTCATAATTTTAGGTCAACGGGAAGTACCCTGTAGGTTTTGCTTTTTTGCATAAATGTATGGAGATGAGGATATAAAAAGCCATATCTTTTGATTGCGTCGTTGTAAAAAATTGAAATTTTCAGATCTTGTGTGGTTTATAGACCTTAATATTTGTTATTAATTTCCACCTGATACTTTCACCCGTTCGTGAGAAAACAGGTCTTGACAGACAGACAGACGGACAACAAAGTGATCCTATAAGGGTTCTGTTTTTTATTTTGAGGTACGGAACCCTAAAATCAGCTATAGATTTAAACTTTTATACTGATCTATTATATGTCTTACTAGCTGTGCCCGCGTGATATTCAGACAATGTGCAGTCTCTCCCTCTCCCCCTTCCTCACCCTCTCTCTCTACCTCCATCCCACTCCCTCTCCTTCTCCCTATCCCTGCCCCTACTCCTATCCCAATCCTAACGCCACCTTAACCGCTGTCCCTATCCTTATATAAACATAGAAACGACACCCATATTGATTTTTAGACATTTTACCCTAACGCACCCCAACCCCATCCCCAGGGGATGATAGTATTTCACGTCCACCACCTTAGATTTCAAAATTGTTGTAGTTTTCGTAATCAGCGATCCGATAAACCATACAAACGACACCCATATTGGTTTTTAGACTTTTTCACCCCATTTCCCTCTTTAAGCGGTTGAATTTGGGGTGGAATATCAATAACAGAGATGTATGTTCCACAGAATTACAACCCTAATGCCTAAATTATAAATTTTGTGGATATTACTTTGAAATGAAGGAGTTTCAACTTCATTCCCCTTTTCACCACTAAGTGTGTAAAATTTTCAAAAATCCTGAGAAACATAAAACTTAATATTTAGTCGTCAGTCTTAATACAAATTTTGAAGATCCCTACTTTAAAACTGACGGACTTTCAAACAAATTTTCATCCCTTATTTCACCTCCTTATTGGATAAATTATGGAAAATTCTAAAACAAGTACTTTTTATTTTTTACCAAAAGCTTAAATACAAATTTTTATAATTCTACCTTTAAAACTGAAAGACTTATAGACCAACATACGGAAAAAAAATCATCCCCTTTTTTACCCCCTTGAAGGGTCTTTAAAGAAATGCTTAAACACATGTTTCTTTATTTTTTAACAGAAGCTTAAATTCAAATTTGTGTGAATCTAGCTCGAGAAACAAAGGATTTTCATACAAACTTTCATCCCTTATTTCACCCCCTTGGGAGATGAATTTTCCAAAATCCTTTGTTAATGGGTGGTTTTGACGCACAAAAAACCTGTGTACAAAATTTCAGATCTGTATCTATAGCGGTTACGGCTCGGCGTTGAAAACAGGTCAGTCAGTCAGTCAGGACATGCTCTTTTATAAATTTAGATGTAGGTCTGAAGATAAGACGAAACGCTCAAACCTACATCCCCCGTAGTCCCCACTACTGCGGGTTTGAGCGGGTGCAGGTTTGAGGTTGGAGGGTAAAAGTAATATATTTTTAAATTTTTAAGTTGTTTGTGTGTAAATCCCAGCCTACATACAAAATTTCAGGTTTCTAGGCCTTCAGGAAGTGTCCAAAGGGTTTTGATGATCATAAGTGAGTGAGTGACGAAATAAACGTTTGTTAGGTATTAATACATTTTTGGGTGTAAGGGACAGGTTGGCAGATACTGAAAGGGCATGTCAGTCCACTTAACTGAACAGCTTTCAGTAAATAAAACTTTTCGGAAATGAAGAAAAAAAATCGGGCTCTCCATACAAACCGTCCAATCAAGTTCGCAAATTTGTATGAAGAGGCCGATTATTTTGTTCATTTCCTAAATGTTTTATTTACTGAAAGTGGTTCAGTTACACTGACTGAGCATGCCCTTTCAGTATTTGCCAACCTTTCCCTAACACCCAGTAAAAATTAAACAAAGAAAACTCCGTGGGTTTGATAAAACTGCTAACATCATGCTAACCTGAAAATTTGGACACACTAGTACTATCCAGTTATAAGATATGAGGGTTCGAAAATACCACTAAACATTTCGAGTAAAGGTTGGAAGTGCCTTGTTGCTTCCTTCGAGCTCTGTTTGGCAGATTGATGTAATAATTAAAACTTGTGAGAAGTCGATCAGTTAACATTATTTATTACATACGATTATTTTAACCATGTAGAACTTAGCATTACTTGAAGTATAGTGGTTTTTAGTTAAAAACTTTTCCTGTTGACAGTTCTGCTTAGCAAAACTTTTATTCGAAAAACATTTTTAAATCAGGGCTCACCGGGTCGGGTCCCTCCGGGATTAGGGCATTCAGGGCACTCAGGGAATAAGCATTTCTTTGAACTTTGTTGCCTAATAGTGGTAAATTCATGTGTATAGTTATATTTCAAAAGTTATTGCAAACAAAAACCAGACACTAAGCTTCTAACTCAAAAGTGTGTCGAGATACACAATGGCGCCACATTGTTTGTGAAGCGATGTAGTTTAGCTGACGTCATTAAGAGATTTTAATATCCAACAATGAATAAACGATTTTGATTTGATTTGATTTTGATTTGAGATAATATTTAAAAAAATGTTTCTATTGCAAGATATAAGCTCTAGATAGGTACTACGGATCCAAAATGTTAAAAATCTAATACGCAGAGATAGATCGATACGTCAAAAAGAAAAATTAAAAGTTTTGAAAAAACCCACGACGGTTGTTATTAAAAAATATTAAATAAGACTTTTAAAATACCCCCGACTTAAAAGGAAGAAGGTAACGAAATAGTACGAAGAAAGTACCCATGAAAATCCGTCGGGGCTGCCATACAGTGTCCTACGAAAATTAATATAGAATTTAATCAATATAAAGTCTATACGAGCTAGTTATAAAATAGCTTTAGTTGGCTACAGTTATGATATTCAATTACGAAAACATGGCAATGCCAGCCCCCGACGGATTTTCACGGGTACTTTCTTCGTACTATTTCGTTACCTTCTTCCTTTTAAGTCGGGGGTATTTTAAAAGTATTATTTAATATTTTTTTAATAACAACCGTCGTGGGTTTTTTTAAAATTTTTAATTTTGCTATTTATTTTTAACTTTTTAGATATAAAAATTCCCACTTTACTGATTATTACAGCGCCCTCTGATGAGTTGACGCCACAACTCTAGTCTAAAAATAATCACAGATAAATCATAAATTCTTTACTGAAAACCGCATCTAAATCTATCAAATTGTTTTAGAGATAAATGAGAACATTTGTGTAAATAAAAATGATTATTACAGCGCCCCCTGGCAAGTTGACACCACAACTCTAGTCTAATAACCATCACTGATAAATCATAAATCTTTTACTGAAAACCGCATCTAAATCGGTCAAACCGTTTTGGAGATAAATGGGAACATTTGCTTAAATAAAAATTCTCATTACAGCGCCCCCTGGCGATTTGGCGTCACAACTCTAATCTACAAACCATCATTGATAAATTATAAATCCATTACTGAAAACCGTATCTAAATCGGTTTTTTAAGATAAAAGGGAACATAACTTAGCACACACAAACGAACAAACACACAACCTCTCACCCTAAACGCATACACCTTCTCCGTTCCGTCGTGGGTAATAAAAATATTAAGAGGAAATTTATATAAGTTAGTCACATAAAAATGTTGTTTGAATTAAATACTTACATAATTAAAAAATATCTCATGCGTTCGATTTCCAAATAACTTTGTACTACGAGTATATTAATTTACAAAAAAAAATAACCTTATCTTTCATATTTATTTATTCCAAAAAGCAAAGCTATTATGTAGAGAAATGTCGAAAGTCTTTTAGCATTTCGCTCAAGAGTTAGATCTCGTTTCCGCATAGAAGCCTTGCGATATGAGCGGGAACAAGATTTCCTTACACCGTTAAGTAATGTATAATAGTATAATCGAATAAACGAGAAAAAACAGATACTGAGAAACCCCCTACTTTACCTACGAAACTCCTTAAAGCAATCTACACCATAACAAGCAAAGGAATCTGCTGGCATACGAGTATTATCTGCTAGGATGAGCTCCCACGGCGCGTGTTTCTGCGGACGGACAGCCGACGACTTCGGACAGCTTGCACACCACAACTTTGAAGTTACTTGCGGCGAATTCAAACGCACTGCAACATTGAGCATATACTTTCACAGATGACCATAGACGTAGCTTCCCACGGTGTGTAGGTGCGGGCTGGTCCGCGTCCATCAGCAAAATCACGCACCGTGGAATTCCGCCCTTAGGCTCGGACCAGACGCATCGTATCGTGTGCCGCGTAATAGCGCAATACACGCGGCTCGCTAACAATATTTTCAGTGTAATTGTGCGCCACCGCCGGTGGGAACAGCGTGTAGAAATTCGATCAAACGCAATGTCGGTGCGTAACGGGGCTCTTTGCGTCGCACAAGATACATTGCGAGACAATACCACTCTATTTATCACATTCTCCCGTACAAGCGCTACCTGTCCTACAATGAGAGTGTTATAATTTTTCAGTAATAATAAAATTGCGGCTAAGAAAAGTATTTTAAAGCCTAAGAAGCCTAGATTTGTTCATGAAACGGAAAAACTAGGCCTAAGGAACTTAGATCGAAATACGAGAAAAAAAAAATCAACTTCCCATAGAAATGTTGCAGTCAACGGTATTTCTACTTATTTTAGTATTATGGGCAGATTCATATCAATCTGGCTCCAAAATATTTTTTTAACACCCTTAGTAATAGATTAAATTACAACTAGTGCAACAAGAAGAGTATTTTAAATTGTAATTGCTAGAAATAAAATTGAGTTTCAGTTCGGTGTAACATGTAGACATCATGAAAGATGATGTGGCTAAGAGGCACGTTCACTGAAGTGTCTGACGCCACATTTGCAACCCTTAACCGTATGCAGTGTTCTTTTAATTCACTTTTTAATACACCAAAAATGTAGTGGAGGTTTTAAGGTTTAGCAATGGATGCTCGCACTTAAAATCGTTTATTAAATAAAGATTCTTCACAGACATATTAAACGTTATAACATGCAAAAAAACCGGCCAAGTGCGAGTCGGACTCGCGCACTGAGGGTTCCGTACCACCACATAAACATAATTGTATTAGTTGAAATTTCAGTGAGTTAATGTGCTAGATTTTTTGAGTCCGACACGCGCTTGACGAAATTTTATTATTTGTTGTTATTTTATAGCCCTATAAACATACCAATTTTCAAGTTTGTAAGTGTTCCCGTTTTTAAATAGAACTAAAACAAAAATCGCCTCAGTAACCATCCAACTTGACCCCTCTCTTATATGAATCTTCTTGAAATGGGAGCTCACCACAATTGGTTATCATTAGTTGTGAGAAAAGTTGTAATATTTAATGATTTCAGACTTTTCCCATTATTTGTACTGTGAGACCTAGCTTCTTGCCAAATTTCATAATTTTAGGTCAACGGGAAGTACCCTGTAGGTTTTTCATTTTTGAATAAATGTATGGAGATGAGGACATAAAATGACATATGTTTTGATTGCGTCGTTGTAAAAAATTGAAATTTTCAGATCTTGTGTGGTTCATGGATCCTAATATATGGTATTAATTTCAACCTGATACCTTTACCCGTTCGTGAGATAAAGGGTCTTGACAGACAGACAGACAGACAGACAGACAGACAGACAGACAGACGGACAACAAAGTGATCCTATAAGGGTTCCGTTTTTTTCTTTTGAGGTACGGAACCCTAAAAACAATGAAAATAAAGCGAGTTTGCTACTGATGAAGAGTGTGACGGAAATTTTAAAACATGAAACTCAAATACGAAAAGTTTTTTGACTCCCCATACAAAATAGGTCAATAGGTCCAGTTGAAATTAATTTTTCACCTCACTTGCTCGAAAAACTTTACTTTATTTGTTGAGATCTGCGCGCCAAAGGTATTTTTGGCCCCAAGCGTAGAAAAAGTTTTTGAAATTAGAATGTTGTGATGTAGATATAAGGTACAGACGCTATTCGTTAGCACTTTCCTGTGTAGTGAGGTGAAAATTGTGAGTTTCAGCTTCGGTCGTGGCTCAATCGTAAAATCTTTTGCTTGCTATAGTTTCAATAAAAGGCATTCGCGCTAAACAACAATTTCGCCAAATAATTATTTGTCCTATGTACAGATTCATATTTAGCAGCTATTCGTAGCGCTTGATAATAATAAAAAAACCGGCCAAGTGCGAGTCGGACTCGCTCAAAGAGGGTTCCGTACCACCACATAATCATAATTGTATTAGTTGAAATTTCAGAAAGTTAATGTGCTAGATTTTTTTAGTCCGACACGCGCTTGACTATATTTTATTATTTGTTGTTATTTTATAGCTTATGCACTATAAACATACCAATTTTCAAGTTTGCATGTGTTCCCGTTTTTAAAATAGAACTAAAACAAAAATCGCCTCCGCGACCATCCAACTTGACCCCTCTCTTATATGAATGTTCTTGAAACGAGAGCTCACCACAATTGGTTAACATTAGTGGTGAGAAAAGTTGTAATATTTAATGATTTCAGACTTTTCTCATTATTTGTACTGTGAGACCTAGCTTCTTGCCGAATTTCATAATTTTAGGTCAACGGGAAGTACCCTGTAGGTTTTGCATTTTTGCATAAATGTATGGAGATGAGGACATAAAATGCCATATCTTTTGATTGCGTCGTTGTAAAAAATTGAAATTTTCAGATCTTGTGTGGTTCATGGATCCTAATATATATTATTAATTTCAACCTGATACCTCTACCCGTTCGTGAGATAAAGGGTCTTGACAGACAGACAGACAGACAGACAGACAGACGGACAACAAAGTGATCCTATAAGGGTTCCGTTTTTTTCTTTTGAGGTACGGAACCCTAAAAACGGTCAAGTGCGTGTCGGGCCACGCGCAGTATAGGTTTCCGCAGTTTTTTTTAGGATTTCTCATCGCAAATCAGGCTTGTAATAAGTACCTATTTCTTAACGTTCATAACAAACTATTTTAGTTTTCCAGTTATTCAGCTGTTATCTATACAGGTTGTTAATTTGACCGCGTGCCATAGCCCAGGGGCGGGATCAGTATCAGTAACTGAACAACTTTTCCCAAGGAACATAGGTCGAAAAACGAATGTCAATTTTTGACCTCCCATAGAAACTGTATCAGCTGATTGCACATTTTGTATGGAAGGTCAAATTTGGTTTTTCGTTCCTATGTTCCTTGGTAAAAGTTGTTCATTTACTGATACTGATCCCGCCCCTGAGCTATGGCACGCAATCAAATTAACAGCCTGTATATTTGCAGCATACATATACGAGTATATATGCAAACAATGAACAAAGCTAAACATTTTACCAGCAAATCTTCGGACAGTACTTAGCTATTTACTCTAATAGTATAATTTGCTTACTGCAATACAAGTTAAGCCACCTATAGTAATTAGGCATGTATGTATTTAAGTGTTAACTGGATCAATAAATTATTTTTATTTTAGTTGTAGTAAGTAACTTCTCTTAAAAGCTAAGAATATTACGTACATAACAAACACTACTTTCTTATAAAAGTAACCCAAATGGAAAACAAACATTACCAGCCTCAATTACATTTAACCCGTCGCTGAACACTTAGCGGCTTATTAAAACGGAGAAAGAGTCCAGACGTAAACATACACGCACAGTCGCACAATCACATTCACTCTAGTGTCCGCTTATAAAAATAACTGAAAACAGCACACGTATTATTTTAAACGAAGCAAAACGTTACAAGTTACAAGAAATCTCAAGCGAAGTTGAGTTCTAAAAGCGTTTTCATAGAGTATGACTTTGGTAAGTGCCATACAGTACGTAAGGCAGATGTGTTACTGTCTTTATCACTGAAAGCAATCCAAAAGGCTTGCCCTGCTGGGTAATAGGTCTCATTAGACCAACGTACATGGGTTTTCGCTTCACGGCCAATGATTTACCTTGTTACTTTTTGACGAAAGCTTTTTGGTATTTCTGTTGGAGCTCTTGACGACTTTTATAAGAGCAAATAAAAGTTTCTTCTTCTTGCAGTGTCTCTCTATTGCGAAAGTTGCCCGTCTGCTTCAATTTTTTTTATTTGTTTGAAAGTATTTAAGACACATCTTTCTTTTGAAAATGATGCCTAAATATTTAAGTATAGTAAAGTACTAAAATGCATAGAGAGTATGCAAAATAGAAAATTTGGCATCATCATCAAAATTATGTACTTATAGTTCATCCGCGTCAAGAATGCAGTAAGTCATGACTGCAACTGCAGGATAATGTAGTTAAAATGAAAATATATATATATATTTTTTTCTTTTTTGCCTTGCCAGTTAGTTACTTTACATTTGACTTTATAATTTCAAGCGACCTGATTGATTACGAGGCTTGGCTACCAGCGGTGAAAAGCGATGACTTACTGCATTTATAAGATGTACGAACTATAGACGATTAAAGTCCTGACAGTCCGTGAGTCTTTCGAGTCGTGTAGTGATAACATCGTAATGTTACCATGTGTGTGTGTTGTGTATGTTGGGAGCTCCCCAGTATTTTACAGGAAAAATTACTCCAAAACTACTGACCCTAGACTACTCGTGTGCTGTGTCAAAGGATAGGTCTCGATGAGATCTAAATTTCGGATGACAGCTGTCAAACTAAAAATCGCTATAACTTGAAAACTACTGACCCTAGACTACTCATATGCTGAGCCAAATGATAGGTCTCGATGAGATCTACATTTCGGATGACAGCTGTCAAACTAAAATTCGCTATAACTTGAAAACTACTGACCCTAGACTACTAATGTGCTGAGACAAATGATAGGTCTCGATGTGATCTACATTTCGCATGACAGCTGTCAAATTAAATATCGCTATAACTCGAAAACTACAGACCCTAGACTACTCGTGTGCTGAGTAAAATGATAGGTCTCGATGAGATCTATATTTCGGATGACAGCTGTCAAACTAAATATCGCTATAACTCGAAAACTACAGACCCTAGACTACTCATGTGCTGAGACAAATGATAGGTCTCGATGAAGAAGTACGCGAGCAATGGCGCGATTGACCCTTACAAGTAGCAAAATATTCAAAAATTCAAGTTTTCACTTCTGCCGGCACTCCCGGAGTGCAACCCGTAATTTTTTTTCGTTACAGTTCAACTCGTATTATAAAATTTTATTGTCGATGTTTGCTCCGCTTAACGAAACAAAATAACGAAAATTTGTAATTCCAAATAACTACAAACCTAATTAGCTGATTTTCACATGATTTGGAAACATGTTTTCACTTAATTTATTTTGTGGCACGGAAATAATATTATGTAGAACTGGCCTAAATTATCGTGGAAGGAGAAGCATATAGAGAAAAATAATTTGTATAATAAGTGAGTAAGCAAGTCCCCTAAAAATGTCCGTCCGTCGGTCAGTCGGTCTGTCCGTCACGCTTTGGCCTGGCGGCTAAACGAATAGTCCGATTGACACCATATTTTAAATTTAAGACTTTTTCAAATTGATCGAAGGATTCTGAGTGTTTTTTTGCTAGCTCTCATTTTGAGGGTGGCTGTCATACAACTAAAATGAAGAATTGAAATTTGCTGAAAAACGGCTCAAAGTTCTTTTATGAAACTTTGCATGACCAAGCATCTCCATATAAGGTATCTTGCGACGGTATCAATTGGTCTGTGTCATTTCATCTAAGGGGGTGTTCCAGTATTACCTAAACGTAAATATGTGATTGCTTATAATTGGTTCCATTGAGTTTATTTTAATTTTAGTTCTGGATTGGTTATCTACCTGACTGGAGACCCTCTTCGAGATTTTTTAGCAAAAATCTAGGATACAGGTTGTTCAAAAAACGTAAAGGGCTTGTTCAGTAGACTAAACTGAACAAAAAAAAATATCCTTCATGCGTGTATCTTGCGGTAGTATCTATTGATCTGTGAATATTCATATAAAGGGTGTTCCAGTACTACCAAAATTTAAACGTCATTTATTCGAAATCGTTTACGTTTAATTTGTTTATTTAATAATTTTAATTCTGAATTGATCTGCATTTAACTTAAGAATATTGTTTCTGTACTACATGTATGGCATTACAAATTTAAGTTTGCAGTTGATACTTTTTTCGTGAATATCGAAAGAAAGTAAGTGCAATGCTGCTGCTGTAACATTTATTTACATACTAGCTAGTGCCCGCGACTTCGTCTGCGTAGGATTATAAATTGTAGCTTATGTGTTATTCTAATGTATAAGCTATATTATTGTAAAGTTTCATAAAAATACAATCAGTAGTTTTTACGTGAAAGAGTAAGAAACATACATCCATCCATACTTACAAACTTTCGCGTTTATAATATTATATATATATCTATATAAGTAGGAGATATTCTTTGGAAAACTATGCCACCCCCTTGAGCTATGAAAATTCAAAATTATATCTTATTTACCTACATTATTCACGCTAAAATTTGTGCCAGCTCATCAGTGCGTATTATCTAAGGAACCACATATTACTATAGAGCAGGATATTAAAACGAACAGGAAATTAATATACCACATGGAATAACATTTGCTGGCTTCAAATATTGAGTAACATTTTGAGTTACTGAAATTAACTAAGAACCAGATGTACATGTATCTATCTATCTACCTATATCATATCGTTACATCCTTTAGGTAGTACAAAACAAGCAATATTCCTATCATCATAACATCTCATATAACGTCCACTACAGGACAGGGAGCTCCCTCCAGAACTCCAGCAAAAAACTCTTGGTAGTTGGAGGGGATTTACCATAATCACCACGCTTGTAAGCGTTGCGGATGGCAACCACTGTTGTTGGTAGTATGTAGATGCTACAATACACAGAAAGATGCTACTGCCCATCCTCCGGTTCTTAAGCCCTTAGTCGCCTCTTACGACACCCACAGGTAGAGATGGGTTGTTACTATTATTTGCCGGCACCACACGGTCAAATACAGCTTCTGTTATCTAGTGGTTAGATGGCTCGGCTCTCGATTCGAAGGTTCTGGGTTCGATTCCCGGTAGGGACACTACCAAACAAAACCCTTTATGCAACCTCCACAGTCTGGTTAGGACATTGCAGGATGAATCACCTGATTGTCCAAAAAGTTAGATGATTCCGTGCTTCGAAAGGCACGTTAAGCCAGTAGTGGTGCCGACTACTGATATAGTTGTTAAGGAGATCTGTTACGGCCAGCTAAGCCCCGAACGCAACTAGATGGAGCCACTGCTGCAAATATAAGGTTTTATTTTTTAATGCAATAAGTACCAACTATATATGTGCAAAAAGTTGATTCGCGTAAATTTCATCGTGCAACTTCAACGCCTAACAACAATTTCGATAAGAAAAATATCTCCATATGTCCACTAAAGTCAATTACTCTCGTCAGTCCGTGTTTACATGAGTACGATCACTCACACATGCACACAAAGCACAACCGTACAGTTTTGACCGCACGCCCACAATCGTAATATTGAACCAAAAATTGCTAACAAAAATAGTACTTTCAGTACATTAACTGTATTTTTGTATTAATTAGCGAAAAATTTAGCTAAAAATAGCAGTATTCGTTCGTTTTTCAACAGAATTTTATGTCTCGCGTAAGAATCCAAGTCATTTGAATTTTTGTATGGAAAACGGATCACCTTAATGAGCCATGTCAGACCTTTGGCGGCTTAGCAACTCTAATACCAGGGTCAGTGAGGTTGGCCATCGACCTTGCAACGTACACGATATGATGGTGATGAGATAAGATTATTTGTATACAGGGTGTAAGGAAAAGTACCGATATCCTTTTAACCACATGTTGTATAAGTAGAATTAAGTAAATTTAATATATTGATAATAAAAAAATAACATAAAAATAAAAAACTTCCTATGAAAAATAAACTACAAGTTGCCAACCCTATTCTAAGGATCACAACGCACAGTTAGCGGCGCACCAATTTTGACAAGTAAAATAGGTACCTACATAAGCGCCGCGAGTCTGGTTAGGGTTGACACAATTAAATTCTAATACTAATTTTTTATTTTTGTTATTTTTTTATTCTTTTTTTTATTATTTAAACATGCTTATTGTTTTTTATTCTACTTATAAAACATGTGGTAAGGAAATCAGTACTATTATGCCTAACACCCTGTATAGGGTCGTAACTATTAAGATTAAATTTATAATAGTTTTATGGCTACCCAATAAACCCAACAGCGTCTACTATCCCGAGCATAGCTTTGTCGACCAGGACGCCTTTGGTGGCTCAATAATTCTGAAACTTGTTTTTGTGAGGTCAAATATCGATGTTGTAATGATAGTGACCCATGTAATCTAAAAGTATGCCTATAAATAAAATTAAGTAAGTAAGATATGTGTTACTAAGTAAGATATGGGTTATTTTATAATAGTTTTATGGATTCCCAATAAAATTGTCCCGTGTGGTGCCGGCAAAGAATAGTAACAAACCATACATACCCGTGGGTGTCGTATTAAGAGTTTACTATCTTAACCTACGTTCATTCTAGGTCATACGTAGTTACGAATTTTGTACAGTCAACGACAGGTCAAGCTTGACAATCGTAGTGCGACTCTCGCCCGTACGTCTATTGAAATAAGAACGGTACAAAGTCCAATGTGTCATGCGTGATGTGCTCATGACTGGACCGTCTCCAATAAACTTAACCTGCCAGTTTGGAATACTGCCAGCAAGCTTGGTGAATATGGCAATTTTGGGCCAATTTTCACTGACTGTTAAACGTATGTTCACTAAATATTGTACAATTTTTGTAACACTATTTGAAAATCATTTTTGGGTAATACTCTCCAAACATGAGTTTACATAGTTTTGGAAAAACTGCAAATATATACATATCTATTGGTGCTTATGACTGTACTGAATACTGACCAGGCGTGCTCAGTCAACTATACTAAACAACTTTCCCAAAGATTTTTTTTTTTAAATAATAGTACATTGTGTATCTAGGGCGGAAAGTAAGCAATTTCGACATAGGGGACATTCAAAGCACGAGCGGTAGCGAGTGCTTTAATGCCTCGAGCGTCGAAATTGCACTTCCGCCCGTGCTACACACAATGTTTTTCATCACATTTGCGAGGAATATAAAAAACAAGTAATCTAAGAATATTTATTCAAGTAGGAAAATCACGCAGAAATTTAATTCCTTATGTACTTATAATATTAATAGTCACATGACTTAGCTGCTGCGCTAAAACTAAAACTGTTCACTTCTAGGAAATCAATATTACGAGTATGACGCGCATGCTTTATTTCATAAATTATACTTTGTGGAAGGTAAATAAACGCATACAGCCAAAAGCAAAATTATAAAAATTTTAAACTTTTATAAAAACTATTGTATAATGTGAAAATTAATTGTAGTTAATTAATTTTAAACTTATTTCTTGATTTAGGAACAGTTTAAAGACACGACAAATTAAGGGCAAAACATTATTACATTTTAACTTATGTTTAGAACCTCTTTGCATCAAAGTCTCATTTCGGAACGCAACGTCTTCTGACAGCCAGCAGTCAAAGAATGTCAACGAAAAGTCAAGATGACAGATAAAAAAGCCCTAGGGCGCATTTTAAAACGTTCTGACCGCAATACGTGTATAGATTGCGACTCATTGCGAGCAATGTGATGAAAAAACTTTTCCGTACAAACTGTTCGATCAGAGTAGTTAGGCAATTTGTATGGAGAGGATTTTTTTTTTATTTCCCAAAAATATTTTGTTGAGAAAGTTGCTCAGTATCGTCATGGACGAATCCATAGTATCGTTAACTGAGCACGCCCTTAAAAATAAGAGTGTTTATTTATTACTCTATGAAGAAGTAGCGTAAGACATTAAATGCATACTTTTTACCAATATTGATCAGTACCATCAAGGTGATCTTTAGAATTTTTTTGAAATACTCCTTTTTGTGTTGGTTTCGAATTCTTTTGGCCTTGTATCCTCATTGACTTTTTAACCGACTTCAAAAAAGAAGGAGGTTCTATGTTCCACTGTATGTATTTTTTTTTTGTATGTTCACCGATTACTCCGTCAGTTGTGAACCGAATTGCAATTTTTTTTTTTCAACCGAAAGAATGCAATAAAAGATAGCACATTAGATACTGTTACTAGCAATGCAATTTCTTGGCTGGCACCGACTCCAAAATGTACTGTTGTAATGTACCTATAAATTTATAATTGAAATAAAAAACAGGCTTGGTTATTTTCTATGACTTCACTTAGTTACTGATTGTTTACTACTATGGTTATTTTATACTTTTTAGTGCTAATAGACACCTTGCAAAACTTGAAGGAATTGCGTAGTTTTTGTTATATACTTTTTAGTGCTTATAGATTCCTTATTATATTTTGAAGGAGGTGATTAGTTTTTGTTAAAACAATTTTTATCTAATATGTGATAATAGGTTATTAAACGACATGCTAGAGTCTACGAATAAATAATAACTCAGGAAACGTCACTGCGCTCAAAAAATTACCCATCGAAAGTCGTGTATTAGAAGAAGTCGTGTCACCGCGTCAATACTACCAGAGAGGAAATAAATCACTACGTTACTACTATTGATTGATTCGTATTTTGTATACGTCCTTTTGGTTTCACGTAGGGCCACTTTTTGTGTGGAATTAGTTCAGAGTTAAAGTTCCTGATTTATTATTTATTTATTCGTAGGCTAGAGTCCCTTCCAGCAAACCTCCTAGCATCTTACACCAGCAATTCCTACTCCATTAATTTGTCGTCCATTACTCTTCAAGTGCCGTGGTGGTCGGGAAAAATAAATTTCACGTGTCAAAGTGCGCTCTTTCTAGCCATAATAGATTTCTTTGAGCATAAAGAAAGGAAGCTCTTTACGTCTCATTTCAATTGCTGTAGAAAGAATAAGACAGAAATGCGATAATTGTTAGTATAGCATTGTAAAAGACTGCAGATTACTATAAAGCACTCTAGTTTAGTTTATATGTATTGTTAAAGTTTGTAGAAGAAAAAATAAATACATTTTATCATTTTTTATCATTATCATTATCACTCTGTATACTTATTAAGATCGGAACGGCTAAGAATCCGAATTTTCGTTTTTTATAATAATAATAATAATAATATTCATTTATTTCGGAAAAACATCCATAGTTACAATTAAAATCAAATTTATGTTGTCAATGGACTTACTGTTGACCTGAGGTCGACATAAGAAAGTGCTTGCCCAAAAAAACCTATTCACTCGCGACTTGTATGAATATTAACTCGGGAACATTACACAGATGCAGAGAATGGCACTCCTTAGCTGTGTGCATTATAAAAGATGCGGGTTGGGTCGCTTGTAATTGTTGAATAAAATAAAATATTTACAGGACGGAGAGTAAGGCCGATATTTCACTGGGACACCATGGCGGCGCAACCAGTCGCTCACCGTGGTGTCCGTAACTAGACACCAGTATCGCCACACCCTGCGGCCTGTTATTAAGGGCTATTTTTCACTGGGAGTGGTAGCGCGACCAGCATCCGAGCTGGTCGCGCCGCCAAATTGGTTTCGCAACCAAACGGACACCAGGTGAGTAAGTAACTCTCTATCCCTTTCGCACCTGAGATTTTTTTTACTTCAAACTATGAAATTTTCTGAAAAATCGAGATAGGTAGGATGACTTTGGTGAGGGAAAAATAGTGAAAAAAATATACCATATGCCAGTTTACTAAAAAGCTAGGCGCACGATCGTGCTATCCAGGGTTTATCTTTACCTAATCACGAACGTGCGTTCATAGTTTGTCAAATATTTATGAGCCAAAACGTCGAACGTTTTAATAAAAACGATACATTTAATAATTGTACTTTCATAATTGTACATCGTATCTCTTTCCATCAGATGGATCATTTCCTGATTTGTATCTGGTCAAGGTGCTTGATTCGCTTTCAGCCACTGAACATGAATCACGCCTTTCCCTGTCAGGAGTGCACAAAAGAGTCTCAGCAATTTCAGATGTGAGTGTGAGGAGATCTTGAATACGGTTTTTCGAAACTCTTTTGGCCAGCGAATTGCATCTGTATAGTCGCCATGCATTTACCATGGCTAAATCCAAAAAATGAAGCAAAACGTTTAACGTCCACTTGCGGGTCTTCATGAAAGTCCAATAGTAGGTACTCCATGGATTGATCCAAAACATCAACTCCCACCCATCTATGAGTTGTAAGATGTTACAATTTTTGGTGCATCAACATCAACATAGGATGTCTGTTTTTAATAGTACCGATTCACTATTTCAATAACTTTGCTTCTAGTACAATACGATGCAGTCAACACTGCCTTGCTATCCTTCCACAAAACTATGTCATTAGACACTTATTGTTCAACTTCACCTCTTGTTACCATTTTGTCATTTTTAAAAATAATTTGTTGCCTATCCGTTACTCCATTAGCCATGATCATTCCTGTTCCATGGAAGTTCAGTTTCGTTACCTCGTCCAACAATGGTAGGAATAGATATAAAATAACAATCAAAATAAACATAACTTCCACCAGGAACACTTAGGACACCTCAATGTCCAGTTGTACGGAGCAAATTTTTTTTCAGCATCATCTATATCCAAATCTGAGCAATTTCCATCTTCCAGGATTTCGAGCACAATGTCCTTGTTTAATTTCATACCTAAAAGTAATGAAAGCCTTAACAAATGGTATGAAAATGTTTGAACGCACTATCGTGAGTTGGTACAATAGAAACCTGGATGTCACGCAAGTGCGTTCATAATTTTAGCATAGAATATCTCAAGTGATTTTAAAAATATTAATGTTTCTGTTACTTTTCTAGGTTAAAGAAACTGTTAATGAGATAATTATACAAAAATATTGTAAATATTGTAATAATTTTGTCAAAAAAACAAAATGACTTACGGCGTCCTGGTATGGGGTCAATGAATGCAGCCATCTTTCCGGCGTCCACTCAATAACTAGTGCAATATACCGTCAAAATAAATTAGTATCTTCTGACAGGCGAACGCACGATCGTGTGATTTCGGTTTGGTCCGAAGAAATGGATTTCGCGCGCATGTTTTATTTTACAAAGTGGGAACTCACGATCGTATCATTCAGGTGCGAAAGGGCTATAGAGCTGTATACATTTTGTTGACAGCGGCGACTGGTTGTGCCGCCATGGTGCCCCAGTGAAATATCGGCCTAAGGATAACTTAACTTAACTAAATTTTATGCATAGGAAATTGCGGGCAACCGGTATTAAAAATGTATATCCAAATGAACTAGTCCCCATTATGCTCCTTACAGAAACGAAAGTGTAAGACTTTCATACAAACTTTAAACATAAGTTTTGAAGACGACAGTGTAGATACAGTCCTTTCGCAGTCAGTATGAAATTATAGTTCCAACCTGATTTTTCTGTGACCTCAAAAGACAAGGTATTTTGAATAATTTGAAACGAGTTTTACAAGCATTAATCATTCGGCGCCTTTTGATAAATCACTTATATTTTACTCAGGCCCGTGAACAGTATTCTAATATTTCTACTATTAGCAAATTACCTGAAATGAAATGAAATGAAAATGAAATGAAATGAAATGAAATGAAATGAAATGAAATGAAATGAAATGAAATGAAATGAAATATATTTATTTGCACGCAAACACGGTATGTTACAGCTGTTAAAGTGAAAAAAAGTACAAGCGTGGTGCACCAACAAGTTGGTATGCAAATTTTTTAAAAAGAATGAATGAAATATTATTTATAAGGTAATGTCAAATATAAAATGTCAAAATAAAAATGTCAAATAAAACTCTAAATGTCAAATAAAAAAATAAAAAAATCTTAATAAATTAAATGTGATGTATGTCATTTCATATTGGACGCCACCTATTAAAGTCGAAATTTACAAATTCTGTCACAGAATAAAAACAATTTATTACAAGCATGTTGTGAAGAAGTTTTTTAAATTTGATTTCCGGTAATAATTTTAGAGAGTCTGGTAAAAGATTGTACAGCTTTACACACATATTTGAACTGTTTCTGGCAAAAGTAGTGGTAGTATGCGTAGTGCTGGCTAACCTGTTAGGGTACCTTGTTCGAAAGCTGTAATTCCTGTTCTCAAAGAGGTTTTGGTTCTTTTTAACAAACGTACACGCCTCGTAAATATACATTGAGGGTAGAGTCAGGAGATTCAGCCCCCTGAACAGAGGTCTGCATGGTTCTATCGGCCCTGCACCACACATGGCTCTCACACACTTTTTCTGTATAATGAACAGTTTATGGATTTCTACAGAGTTCCCCCACATTATTAGTCCGTATCGTAACGCAGAACACACATAGCCATGGTACGCTATAAGTGCAGTCTTTTCATTGCAAATACTTCGCAGACGGTACAAGGCGTATATAAATCTGTTGATTTTGGTAATGACTGCCTCTACATGCTGTTTCCATGACAAGTGTGTGTCCAGCGTGATACCAAGGAATTTCGTTTCTGTGGACTCTACTATAGGAATGTTTTTAGCTAATATGGTGATGTTTTCTGGTGGTTTGTTTCTATTCATGAACTGTAAGTATGTAGTTTTCTCATGGTTAATATTTAGATTATTGCGCACTAGCCAATCAACAACTTTACTGATGGTTATATTAATTTCTGATTCATAGTCTAGATCAGGGGTTTTGCATATTGAAATAGATAAATCGTCTGCAAATAGTGTGGAAGGGTATTGTGTGATGGCTGGTAGATCATTCACGTACAAGATGAATAACAAAGGTCCCAGGATACCACCTTGGGGAACCCCAACCTCGTTATGCTTTAAATCTGATCTATGATTGGAGGTTTCCGGCTGGTCACAAATATTATTTAACTCTACACATTGTGATCTGTGACTGAGGTAGTCTTTAATCAGTTTATTGGCTACACCCCGAATTCCATACCTGTCTAGTTTCCTTAAAAGGATTTCATGGGAAACGCAGTCAAATGCCTTACTCATATCAAAGAAAACTGATGTCACAGGTACCCTCTTATCCATTAAGTCTGATATATGTTTGATTAGTGAAAACCATGCATGTGTCGTGGATTTCCCTTTCTGAAATCCGTACTGTTCCGCACAAATGATTTTGTATTTTTTAACAAAGGACATTAATCGGTCATAAATTACCCTTTCCCAAATTTTTGATAGTATTGGTATTAATGTGATTGGACGGTAATTATTTCACAATCTTTGTCTCCTTTCTTAAATAGAGGTTTTACTATGGATATTTTAAACGTCGATGGAAAAATGCCATGTAAAAGCGACAAGTTAACTAAATGTGCTAAGATTGGGGCCAATTCTTTAACACAAAGTTTAATAATTTTTGTGTTTATCTCGTCGTATCCAGTCGAGTTAGTGATTTTTAAGGATTGGATGATTTTGCTTATTTCATTTTCATCAGTAGGCCTCAGGAATATGCTTGCATTATTGTTATTTATAAGTTTGATGTCACTATTATTACAATTATTATTATTCTTATTATTTATAAAGTGATTGTTAAATTTATTTGCTATTTCTCTAGGCTCGTAGATTATTTTGTTATTAACTTTTATATATTTAATATAATGTTTATTACTAGGATGTTTACTATTTTTATCGTTTATTACATTCCAACTCGCAATACATGTGTTTTTGGCGTTCTTAATATATCTATTATTATTAATTTTTTGTGCCGTAACTATTAAGTTCTTCAATAAGTTACTGTAAGCTCTATACTTTCTTTTATTATTTAAACTTTTATTAATGTAGTATGACATGCGTAGTTTCCGTTTTTTGAAGCAAGATTTTCGAATTCCACGGGTTAACCAGCGCGGTTTATTGATTGATGAATTAATGCGTTTGACTCTATATTTAGGGAAACATAAGTCGTAAAGTAATTGCAGTTATTGTGGAAGGAGGTAAACACTGATTGGGTGTCCTCGGAATTAATAATATGGTGCCATGGATAATTTTGTATGAAGTACTTAAATTTTTCCACATTTTCAGCATTAAAATCTCTTTTAAATTCAAAGTAACATTTTATATCGGGTCTCTTTTTGGATACTGGTACCGTTAACAATTGAGCAGTATTATGGTCTGATATCTGTAAAGGTAGAGTTTCGCCAACTGCTTCTGTATTGCTTGCAAAATGATCTATGCAGGACGATTTCCGCGTCGCCGATTCGATGTGAAGTTCGAAGTTGTGACTTTCGAGTATCTCCCTTAACTTTTTTGCTAACCTTAGTTTTTCAGGCCTAGGACTAAGGGTGTCAATATTCCAATCGCCTGTTAGGATTATTTTTCTGTTTCGCCTACTTTTTAATTTATGTAATAAGATTTCAAATTTGTCAAAGAATATTCCAGCATTGGAGGCCGGAATCCTATAAATACATATTATAATTAGTTTGTACTGTGGTATATCTACACCACAGCATTCGAAACTCTTTTCAGTACCTAATTCTTTTACAAATGAAATTTCTTTGACTTCAACGGAATTATTAGCGTGCATTATACAAACTCCGCCTCGTGACCTATTATTCCTGCTCTTTTTATCTCTACAAAAGGAAGTTACTACGGAATAACCATTCAAGATCATATTAGCTTCACTGCCCCGTGGGATAAAAGTTTCAGTAAGACAAATTAAGTCAAGGGAGTTGTTGTATTTTTTTGAAAGTTCATGTAACGCTACCTCGAAAATACTCCTCTTTGATAAGAAACCTTCAATATTTTGGTGTAAAACCCTAAAGTTGTAATTTTTTATAAAAAAGGCTCAGGGTCTTGATTACGTTCAGCACTGTTTTCATTGACTGATTGGGCTAGAGGTGACAGGGAAGTTAAGGTTGTTTTCCTAGTCGGTGTACTAAAATTTAAATAGTGTGGAGTTGACTTCGATTGGTGTGACATGTGAATAATTTCTCTGGTTATCGAGAAACCTAAATTTGAGACAAAGAACTTCGACCCATGTCTAGCTTTTCTATAGTACATAGTCACAAAAGCACTGTGTGGGAACCCTTTACAAATTAGACTTATTTCATAGTTAATTGCTATATTATTTAAATGAGAATTAGTTGGTAGGCCACAAATAAGGACGTTCGTGTTAGTTAATACATGTAGCCATTTAAGAAGTTTCGTTTTAAATTCGAGTGGATTGTTGTCGTTCATACCTCCTAAAACAACTAAGTAGTCCCACATAGTAAGACCACGCAGATCATTTATACAAGTGTTTATTAATTCTGTTAGACGTGCTTGACTTTTCCAGAAGCAAAAAACACGATAATCATTGCCTAGTAATGTTTGTAAAGTTTCTTGTAATCCTTCTCCTTGCTGGTCCGCTATGACATAAACCTTTTTCTTTCGTGAGGCCTGTCTATTCTGCTCCACATAGTCCTGTTTCGGTGTTTCAGTAAGTGATGGAGAGCAGATCGCCGCCTTTCTCTGGTTTTCAGGTGAAGTTTGCGTGTTTTTAAGTAACATACTATCACTGATGTGGTTATTCTTAGACTTATTGATATGTCTCGGACTTAAGTTGTAATTATTTATGGATTTGCTTGTTTTATTTTTGTTCTTTTTCTTCTTCTTTTTATTTTTAGATATATTTGGCTGCTGACTTTCAGGATTTCCACAGATTAGGAGCAATTGCTGTATTTTCCGGTCTTGTTCTTTGATTTTCTTTTCGAGTACCGTTTTTTCCAGTAACGTGTTCTCCATTTCATTTTCAGTAGTTTGAAGTGCTGACTTCAGGTTGTTTATTTCTATTTTTAGCATTTCTATTTCTTCGTTCTGTAGAGTAGATAATTCAGGCACGCTTCTACATTGTGCCTGTGAGTCAGATAAGGACAGATGCGAGCTGCCTGAAGTTTCAGCGGATTCTGACAGGTTCCGCGGCTTTCTTCTGGTAACATAATCGAGTTTTTCAACAGAGCCAACGTTACCTTTGTTTTCCGATTGACTTACATGGTTGAGCGAACTCGAACTTGACCCTTGCGGATTAATACAACTTACTTCTGTTTCATGTTGGTATGAGCCGCCTGTTACATTATTACTATTTGGTTTTGGGGTTGATGAGTTTATTGCTGATTTTGGCTTTTGCGCTTTGTTTGGTTGTGGATTATTTTGTTTTCCTGCACATTGTCTGCATTTCCAAGTATCTTTTTTCTTCATCAACCGAAATAGTGCATATGATACCGATGCGCAATCTAAGTGATAACATTTCTTACAAATCTGGCAACTTAGCTGTTCAGTGGTTGTTATTTTCTTTTTACATTTGGCGCAATTGATCGACGCTGTCGAAGCCATTCTTTGATATTATCCAAAGTCTTGTATCGTAGCGACCTCTTCCGGATTACACTAACACTACTACGAAAAAGCGTTTAGCCAGTTTTCAAATGGCGCTGACGCTGACTGTCAGTTGCGTGACGTTTATGAGTCGGTAAAACAGCCGTTCTAAGAATGTATGTGCGCAAGCGCTGTTGGGTCAATTGATGTTGTTGTGATATTTTGAAATCTTTAACGAACGATATTAGTGTAATATATTGTAAGTTCGACTGTCTAAAAATATTTAACACTTTGGTCACTTTTTGTTGTTTCATTAGAGTGTGTTTCGGTACTCACATGAATGTCTTATGGTCAAAGTTTATTCGAAAGATCCATAATTGTAGCACTTATCGCTTAACACTGTCAGACGTAAACTATAATTTTTACAATTGGTTCTTGATGGATTAACTCACAAACAATTATACATAAGAATCACAGCTATTTGTAACGTTTATTATACTTTCTATATACAAGTTTGCGTTCTTGTATTTTTACGAAATAAAAATAAACAAAGCCGATATTACTAAGCGCAGAGGTGGCGCCCCTCCTATCCATATCGATCTGCTGACGCTTAAAGTTTTGGTTTTATGAAGTCGGGATGTGTAGTCACCAACTGTTTCGATGATCAGCAAATAACTTTATCTACACTCATGTCGTAATCTTCGAATTATGATTCAAAAAGTTGGTACATAAGGCTGAATATTACGCAGATTATGCATAAAAAATTAAAAAGTTACCATTATGTAACGATTTTAGTATGAAAATTTTGCAAAGGTGTTACGTAATTTAACTTTTTAATCATAACATAACACTTGGATAAAATTCTTCTTGAACCTAAACCTTTTAAAGAAGACTGAATATAAGGTCTTTTAGAGAGCCGGTTATAAAATGTAACAGTTTTTCTTAGTAGCTGTCAAATATCAGTAGCATATTTACAAAGTGTACCTTATAAACAACCTATTATTTTGGAGCAGTTACAGTAACAGTTACTATAGTTACAATTATTTTATCTGTAGTGGAAAATATGCGCGCGCAGCCTGAAATTAGAAGGACTTGGAAATAGATATTAGATTTGCCGCCATTTTCAAATATTTTACCTTTTTCAAGTATTTTGTGCCCGTGAAAGTAATGTAAAATAGATAAAGTGTTGCAGTCAGGATACTGTAGTTACACCAGAAGATACTCAATAACTTATGATCTTCTCCCATATAAGTCTAGGACATTTTATTATATACATAATATAAGTTACCTTTGTTGTTTACTTACATTTGTTTAATTTTTATAAGTAAGTACCTACCTATTGCATGAGTGAAGATAAAGTAGTATACGCAACTGCATATAATATGGTATTAAAACACTCGTTTGATGCTATTATCACACTCGGCTACGCCTCGTGTGATAAACCCAAACTCGTGTTTTAATAACCTGTTTTATATGACAGTTGCATAAACTACTACTATATTAGACATTGTTTTGAATATCAGCAAATTACTTGTCTAATGGTTATAAACTGTTAGCCATTTGAATTATTTTTTTCATATAAGATTCCGAACATCATCATCATCATATGTATTTTATATATACAAATATATATCATATATTTATTATTATTAATTTTTTTTCTTTGTGTAGAAGGTTCGCCTAGGTCTGCTAGAAGACATTACTTTAGTGAAATAAGTAGTACCTGTTGTGTCGTCTTTTTATATGTATTGTCCATTGTGTTTTCTTGTGTGCAATAAACTATAAATAATAATAATAATCATCATCATAACATCCCATGAAATGTCCACCGCAAGACAGCTCCCTCCAGAATTCTAGCTTTTGCTAGAAATATGTGGAGGGGAAGTACCATAGTTACCTCGCTTGTCAGCGTTACGGCTGGTACTATGGACCGCGGTTGTAGGTGAGCGCAGCAAGTAAGATGGAATGATACACAGGAGGATGCTGCTGCCCATCCTCCAGTTTATAACCCTTAGTCGCCTTTTACGACACCCGCGGGTATGTATCGGATGGTACAATTTTTTGTCGGCACCATACGGGACTCCGATACAGATAGGTAATTTGCTAGGAGACGAAACAGTAAAATACTGGCAACGGGCTAGAGTTCTAATTCGAATTTTAAATCTCCCTGCCAGCCAAGTTTCATGACAAACGGTTTTGTGCTACTTCGTTCATTGTGCATTCCATAGTTTTCAATTCTTAGTAACTTTTGAATTATTAATGATTTGTGATTAATTATAAGTGTTAATTTTTACCCGACTACGGCAAAATGGAGGGTTATGATTTTGACCAGTATGTATGTATACAGCGAGTAAAGGAAAGGTGTGACAATATTGAAGAGTGTGAATCTGCCCATGAAACTGAACAACTTTTCCCAAGGAATGTAGGTCGAAAAAGGAGAAAAAAATTTGGTCATGCCATACAAATCTTTCGCCGACAAAAGTGGCATTTGTATGTGATGACCAAAATTTTTTCCCGTTTTTGGACCTTTGATAAAGTTGTTCAGATTCGTGTTCTGAGCAACAAACCAAACCTTGGTCAGGGGTCCAAAAATAACCCTGTTTACACAAATATATACAAAAATATTGCTCATTTAATAGTAGGTATAGTATAGTAGTTCGGCTTCCACACTAACACAGCCACTTACCTGTAAAATGTATATCTTGGTCTTATTTCGAAAAGGTTTCTCAACGCCAGCCACTTCAATAGAAATTCTGTTATGACGGAACTCTTGCTTATTAATTAATAGGATACCGTGGTAGAGAGTTACAAGCGAACGTCTGCCATTCCCCTTACAGCTCGTAGCTAAAGTTATAAATTACTAATTAGTCTTGGTCTGATAGGAATCATTATATTTCGTCCGCGTTAAAATGCAGGGTAAATAGTCTAGGCAACGAAGCGGATCGTTGTATGAAGACCCCCACAGTAAATCCTCAGACGATGAAACTTTGCTGGGGTATTACACAACTTGAGACAAACCTTCTATAAACAAATAAAAAAAAATCGGTACTTTTAATTTTTCCGTACAAAAATTACAAAAATTGTATGAAAAAATCTTTTTGTAATTTTTTTGGATATTTTGAACTTACATTTAATTCATGATGATAAAGCATCCTGTCAAATAAAATCTGCCTAAGAAATTTATGTTGGGGTCAACTGCTTCGTTACGTTTGCCTACACTAAAAGGTGTCTTCGCAATGGAGTTAAAATGCAATATTTTGTTTTTTGGTTTGCCTTCAGTTAGTCATTGTGCATTTGACTTTATAATTTTAAGTGACCTGATTGGTTACGAGGCCTGACTACCAGCGGCGGAAAGCGATGACTCACTGCATTCTTAAGGTGGACGAACTTATATAATTTCAAGTAATTTCAAATTAAAATTTTTAAGGCTTCAAATATACTTACAGTTTCATATTAAAAGTATCGACGAGAGTTAAATAGAATCATTTGGCCATAGAAGAGACATTTCTTTTATTGATAATGGGGACAGAGATGAGGTTGACGATGGAATGAGGTTGCCTAGTAGAAGCCTATTCTGAGCGTTACGTCTTATGTAAGGGTGATAAAGGACAAATTTCTATATGATTTGCTCATGTCTGCCTCTTTGACTGATGATAAGGAGCATCCTCTAAAAGATACAAAAAATATTGGCAGTCATCCACACCCCTGCGTTTTTGAGGAGTTAAGTTTTAACTATTTTGAAATTTGAGAATGAAACGTACAGCTGGCAGACTATGACTATCTGATTAAATACAACGTATAAACCCCAGAAAAATAGTCTGCCACCATAATAGCCCTGCGTCGTAAAGTTACAGCTCTTCAAAATGCAAAAAATCACTACTTCGTCCCGTGATAATGCAGAGCCCTGCATGTCTGCCTCTTCGATTTTCTACATCTTCAGAAGTATAAGCAGGAGCCACAAGGCAGACCAAAAAAACATTATTTAGTATCTTATTTTCATTGTTTTTGCTTTAACTCAAAAACGCAGCGACGCACAGAAAAACTTGTAAGGACCAAATCGATTCGTACTGAGCTGATCTATCATCCCTATTAATATGAATCATGAGCAAATCATATACCCAAATTGCAGCCAGCACCCTAACTATTACGTCCTACGTCCTATAATACATACAATTTTTGAAATTTTCTTTATTCATTGTAGGATATTAAAAATCTCTTAATGACTACTAATGTGTCATTCTATGAAAAAAATTGTTCAGTTTTATGGGCAGATTCACATCCCTCAGGTACCTATATCTACCTTTCTGTTTTTCTTTGTTGTAGAGATCCTTGGCAAAAGGTCTTGTCCAGCAACGGACGCGCCTATTATGATGGTAATAAAAGTCAAAGTTACTCCTTATCCCCTTAACTCGACTTTGACGGGCATTCGCATTTCCCCAGGATATTAGGCATAAATACCGAAACTCGGTGCGAACTGTGACAGCGGAAATTGTTGTTTGTTATGAGTTTATAAGGTGCAATTTGCTAACGAAATGGGCCGCCGCTTTGGAAGTATTGAGACGTAGTTAAAATTGTGTTGAGCGATTTTAACTGTTTTCCTATTTCATAACATTGGACATTTTATAAGGCACATTTGAAAAGGTGTTTGCCACCAGTTTCGACTTGAATCCCAATTCGACTAGTTGGACTAGTACAGAGAACCTGGCTAGAGGGCAGCACTACCGCGTAATGAAAGATCTATCATTTCAAACAGTGAACAGGACCACAATGGCTTAGTTTGAAAGAAAATACGCCGGTAGGTAGTAAATAGTACTAAGAATAAACTACAGAAAAATAAAAATAGTAAATCTAGTTTTTGCAAAAAAAAGGTGTTATTTCAATTTTGACAGGCACCAATCATACTGACTTATGTGTTGTAATAAAATTTGTTCGCTCTTTGACTTATTTTAACATTTTTAATTAATTAATGATTCCTGATTCATATTTTAGTCGTATTGTTTTATGAAAATGCATGGAATAGAATGTGTGTTATGCAACGCCGTAAAAAGTTATTTTTAGTAAGTGTCTTATATTGAAATTCGAGCAAGCGAAGGATTTTAGGATTGAAGACGCGAAATGAGCTATTACTCGTATAGAGCGGAACCCTATACTGCGTGTGACCCGACACGCACTCGTCTGTTTTTAGGGTTCCGATACCAAAATGATAAAAAAAGGAACCCTTATGGTGCGACTTTGTCTGTCTGCCCGTCTGTCACACCTCATTATATCAGGATGAACTGAAGCTATCAACTTAAAATTTTGAATAGTTTTAAAAAGCTTTACCCAAATCCATTCCGAAAAAATTGGAAGAAATACTTTTATTATCATTGCAAAGGGGGCCTGAAATCAGGGGTCAAAATTTCAAAGTGTGATTACTAGGTCAAGTGGGGTATCAAATGAAAGGGATTTACTTGTACATTCCAAAATCATTTTTTTTTCTAAGACTTAGTTTTTGACTTATGGTAAAAAAAATCGAAAAAAATACCATCCACCCCCCTTATCTCGACGCTTAGAGAGAAGCTTATGTAAATATTACAGGAAAATTAAAACGATGTCTCTAACTAGCACTGTTTTTTAGATATCTGCAAAAAGCCTTTACAAACAAATTTTGTTTAACGGTCCTAAAAATGAACTTGGTAGCTTACTAAATATATATCGGAACCCTCGGCGCGCGAGTCCAACTCGCACTTAACCAGTTTTTTTTCTAACATGTATTAAGTTAACAAGTATATTATTATCTTTTCACTTTGTTTCCTGATATTGGACATAATTCATAATGTCTAACCATATAATCACTTGGTCCGTAACATACATTGTACTTAAGCCGACGTAGTCCATTTCATTTTTCATATAAGACATGACATGTTACGTCACCGGAACCTACGACACCGGAAGTAACGAC
Organism: Athrips mouffetella; assembly: GCA_947532105.1. Lineage (NCBI taxonomy): Eukaryota > Metazoa > Arthropoda > Insecta > Lepidoptera > Gelechiidae > Athrips > Athrips mouffetella. The sequence continues at coordinate 2,505,596 of OX383960.1, read as the reverse complement.
ACGGAAGACTGGCCATCCATCTTGTCACTTCCTTCGCTACGTCGCGTACTCCGATAGAAAAGTTTAATGGATTTTATATTGCCTCAAGAAAATATCTTTTGAAGAAAAAATTGTTGATGGCGTCTTATCCAAAGAGCTGCCGGCTTAGCACGCTGCCCGAGAGAAAATATATCTCGGAGAAATTTCACTTTATTTGCGGAATTATGTCATCCAATCTATCACCTCCGAGCGCAAAGAAATGTCAGTAGAGGAAAATGTTTAGCAAATCCACAAATTACGTTTTTAATATTTTAGACAGAGATAGCTGTATACACTAATGCATGTAGCCGTCCTTATCTTTCAAAATGTGTCGCACTGCACGGATGTAAAAAAAAACGGTCTAGTGCGAGTCGGACTCGCGCGCCGAGGGTTCCGATATACCTATAGTATTTTTAGAAGCAATAAAGTCCATTTTCAAGACCGCAAAACTAAATTTGTTTGTAAAGGTTTTTTGCAGATTTCTGAAAAACTGTGCCACTTAGAAAGAGCGTTTTATTTTTGCTGTAAAGTTTACATAAACCTCTGTCAACTGTAATTAAATCAGATTTTTCCTTACTCAAACTTCTGAGATAAGGGGGGGGGGGAATGGTATTTTTTTTTACATTTTTCATCATATCTTGAAAACTAAGAAACTTAAAAGAATACAAAAATATATTTTAAAATGTACAAGTAAAGCCCTTTCATATGATACCCCACTTGACCTAGTAGCGACAATTTGAAATTTGGCCCCCTATATTTTGGCTCCCTTAACATTAATAATCATACTTTTTTTTAAAGCATTTCATGTGCAATTAAGTTGGGCAACTATATTCTAAAACCATTCCAAATTTCAGGTCGATAGCATAAGTGGTTGCTGAGATATAGAGGTGTGACAGACAGACGGACAGACAGACAGAGCGGCACCATAAGGGTTCCTTTTCTTTTAACATTTTGGTATCGGAACCCTAAAATCGTGACCATGCTTAAAGTCATTAATCTATGGGCCTAGAGAAACTGACAACTGAAGCGTGCTAAGCCGGCAGGTCTTATCTAATACTAGCGTTTTTCCGCGACTTCGTTTGCATGTTAAAGATAAGAAACTAGTGTTACAGAATAAAGAAATAGTCCTACCATACAGAACGGACACTCTCCGTCCCCCTTGCAATCCACCCTACGATTCGCGTGGTCCTCCTGAGGGTCTTTTGTACTGAATGTGCGGGCCTACACGACCTTCCAATTTCAAAAGCGCGCTCATTGTATGTAGTGTCCGGGATGAGCAACCCGAAGTGTCCCGTGTGGTGCCGGCAAAAATAAGTACCAACCCTCACATACCCGTGGGTGTCGTAAGAGGCGACTAAGGCTTATAAACTGGAGGATGGGCAGCAGCATCCTCCTTTGTATCTAACATCTTACTTATAACTTACTGCGGTCACGTACAACCGCGGTCCATGAGGCCAGCCGTAACGCTAACAAGCGAGGTGACTATGGTACTTCCCCTCTACATTTTTCCAGCAAAAGCAAGAATTCTAGAGGGAGCTCCCTGTCCTGTAGTGGACGTTTCATGGAATGTTAAGACGAAACAAAAAATAACCGGTCAAGTGCGTGTCGGGCCGCGCTGAGAAATAGGGCTTTTTTACGAGTTTTTATCGCAAAGCAGGATTTGATTAAGTGTTTCAGAAAGTTTATAACGTAAACTCTTTACCTGCTAATACTTCGCGAGGTTTTAACGCCTGATTACTATTGCTATTTTTTTTTTTCGGCTATAATTCAACATGTAAAGCTTACTTAACTCTGTTTCCTATTTCATCATGATACTACTACTTTGAATTTTTTCACATTACGAATGATAACAAACAGCTGTCAAGGGAAGGACACTCCAATCCAACAAAAAATACAATACAATATTATTTATTGCACACGAAATACGAAAACAGCAACACCAAGCTAAATATTTTGCAAAGGGATCCCTTAATCGAAAAATTATGTAAGAAGACTGACAATGTTTTTAAAAGAGCTATCTAACCCACATGATGGGGTAGACAAGAAAAACTTTACTCGTAGGGGAGGCACCCCAGATTTTTTTTTCTATAACTATTTTATTTTATCACTTTGTCGGTTTGTCTGAAATATGTATATATATAAGTAACAAATTACAGCTTTTTAGTCCTGTGTGGTGCCGGCAAAGAATAGTACCAACCCATACATACCCGTGGGTGTCGTATGAGGCGACTAAGGGTTATAAGCTGGAGGATGGGCAGCAGCGTCCTCCTGTGTATCATACCATAACCAACAACAGCGTGGTGACTATGGTACTTCCCCTCCATATTGTTTCAGCAAAAGCTGGAATTCTGGAGGGAGTTCCCTGTCGTGTAGTGGACGTTTGATGGGATGTCATGATAGTACCAAGGGTCTTTGAGCTGACGAACTTGAGGAAACTGTGTAGAGAAATATGAACCAGACTGTGTAGAAATAATTTGAATTGAAAAGAGAAAAAACAAGTTTCAAAAATTTTATGAGGTATTGCATGCGGGGACGAACCGAGGCGGATCAAAATTATGTGTTTGGAGGCGGTTTTTCCTGCAATTATACCTGATGAAATTATTAATACTTGTTTTTCTTTCAGTTCATATTTTTCTACACAGTCGGATATTTTGTTTCTTGAAATATTTTTTTTTATTTATTCATCCTCGATTTCATCGCGCTATCTGCAATGTGGTTGGCCTGACGTCGTCTGTCTCTCGGCGGTTGCCAGATGGTTGCGAACTTAGCCCAGATTTCCAGCAGCATGCGACTTAGCCATCTCAGGTAGCCAAGTCAAGTCAGGTGGGTGATGAAATATCATTTTTGAAACTCTAAAATTAACATCACCCTGATAAAAGGGTTATTATCATCATGATCAAGCGAATCAGTTGTTTTTAATTTTTTTGTGTGTTTTTCTCACTTTCACTTGTTTGTGAGTTGTAAGGCTGATAACCAACCTTGTCACCCTAAGATATTTATTTTATTTTATTTTTATTTTGTTTTATTATGAAAACAGACGGTCTTAAGTAAAGTACTTATATTCTAAACCTGTATAACTCACGGACCTGGAGTGTCCACAAAAGATCTAAGTAGAAAAAACCGGCCAAGTGCGAGTCGGCCTCGCGCACTAAGGGTTCCGTACCACAACATAATCATAATTGTATTAGTTGAAATTTCAGTAAGTTAATGTGCTAGATTTTTTGAGTCCGACACGCGCTTGACCAAATTTTATTATTTGTTGTTATTTTATAGCTTATGCACTATAAAAATACCAATTATCAAGTTTGTAAGTGTTCCCGTTTTTAAAATAGAACTAAAACAAAAATCACCTCCCCATCCATCCAACTTGACCCCTCTCTTATATGAATGTTCTTGAAACGGGAGCTCACCACAATTGGTTCCCATTAGTTGTGAGGAAAGTTGTAATATTTAATGATTTCAGACTTTTCCCTTTATTTGTACTGTGAGACCTAGCTTCTTGCCAAATTTCATAATTTTAGGTCAACGGGAAGTACCCTGTAGGTTTTGCATTTTTGCATAAATGTATGGAGATGAGGACATAAACTGCCATATCTTTTGATTGCATAGTTGTAAAAAATTTAAATTTTCAGATCTTGTGTGGTTCATGGATCCTAATATATGGTATTAATTTCAACCTGATATCTTTACCCGTTCGTGAGATAAAGGGTCTTGACAGACAGACAGACAGACAGACGGACAACAAAGTGATCCTATAAGGGTTCCGTTTTTTTCTTTTGAGGTACGGAACCCTAAAAACAATAATCGGACGAATAGTTAACTATACAGTATTATATTATGGAATGAAGCCACTACCCTACTCTAAATAGGTGGTAGTGTGGGTCACATCAGCACTTTGTTTCTGAGCATAGTAGCAGCCCGCGTGAAACTCGCGACAGAGCGCGAAGAGCTATTTTGCATATTTTCCGCGGTTTCGTGCTGTGTTCCCCGATTTTTATCGGTTTTTGTCTCGAGTCAAAGGGACCGCGAAGCGCGAAATGAAAAGCTGCGAGTGTGGAGTCATGATAGAAACACTCAGTCAAATGGCACCGTGAATCGCGCGTGTAAAGCGCCCTTAAGGGCAATATTTCACTGGGATACCAACACCATGGCGGCGCAACCAGTCGCCCGCTACCAACAAAATGTATACAAATGTATACCGTGTCCGTTGGTTGCGCAACCAACACATACATTTTGTTGGTAGCGGGCGACTGGTTGCGCCGCCATTGTGTCCTAGTGAAATATTGCTCTTAGGGTCCCCTGGAGCTTTAACTTCCCGTACATACTAACTTTTGCGATAACTTCTAAAATACTTAACACATTTTGACAAAATTTTGTACATACAACTTGATAGACATATCAAGGTTTAAAACAGGTTTTTAATTGAAAACAGTTTATCAATGTAAAGATAGAGTGAGTTTATCATACATATTTTCATCTAGCTCTATCTTTAAATCGATTAATTGGCTTAAATTAAAAACCTATGTTAAACCTTCATACATCTTATCCAGTTGTATGTACAAAATTTTATCATAATATGTTTTGTAGTTTAAAAGTTATCGCAAAAGTTAGTTTGTATAGAAAGTCACAGCTCCAGGGGACCCTAAAGTCCTAGTGACTACATTTCCCAACTCTGTCAATTTCCCAACCACATTCCCAACTATTGGTCAATTACTTAACCTACAACCTCTTTAAGGATCATTGTCGGTCTGGTGGCCCCCGACTGCATGCAAGCTACAAATATCGTTTGCATTTTAGATCTGTCCACGCAATCGACATGCAAGCGATAAAACAGTGACCTATGTATGGACTCCGGTTTGCTTGTAAATGCAGGATGCAGTTACAACAAGTAATTATAATGTCCCGTGTGGTGCCGGCAAAGAATAGTACCAACCCTTACATACCCGTGGGTGTCGTAAGAGGCGACTAAGGGTTACAAACTGGAGCAGCATCCTCCTTTGTATCTAACATCTTACTTACTGCGGTCACCTACAACCGCGATCCATGGTGCCAGCCGTAACGCTAACAAGCGAGGTGACTATAGTACTTCCCTTCTTCATTTTTCCAGCACAAGCTAGAATTCTAGAGGGAGTTCCCTGTCCTGTAGTGGACGTTTCATGGGATGTTATTATGAAATATAATTAATATCGCTAGGCTATGATGTGCAACGTACGTAGACACAGTTTTGTTTGTTTGTGCGGCTTGGACAGTGAGTGACTCTATATCTTTTCAAGTGCACTTTGAACGGTTTCAATTAGTTTTCGTTCGACAAAGTTCCCGCGAGCATAAAGTAGTATTTTATGGACGGTAGGTTAAGGTTTCTTATAGTCTCGCCTTGCTCCACGGTTTCCAAAGCATAGATGAAAATAGTCCAGATATTCATGTTATAACAAAGACCAACTTCAAAACAGCTAGTGATAATGCTGACTCACCCACAGCCAGCAGACGCACAAAACGCTTTTAAAATAAAAGGTCTTTTTAATCTATTGCAGCTTTTGTTGAAATTGGAAGTGATAGCATTACATTTAAAGCAGCTTAAATTTTTGTGCAACTGGTTGAAAGAATATTTAAAATAGTCTGTGAAATCTCGATTTTACGTTTAACGTGTGATGTTCAAATTAAAGATCAACCAAACATCTTAGTTCACATTTCATTTTGTTATCTGTAAAAAGCAAAACTTATGATAATATTAAAAAAGACTAGCATTTCACCCAGAGGTAGAGGGCGGTATTTCCCCAGACAGACTTTGTACGTACAAAGGTCATACCAACTCAAAAGGACTACGAAATAGTTACCTATAAATGAACTCGCAAATCTTGGCCTCGACTGATGCAGCAATTCGAACCACACATTCACGTTTGTAAATTTTGCAGCCCCTGCAGTAATGTAGCTACTCAAAGAAGCAAGGAGGTTTTTCTTCTGAGTAGCTACTATACAGGGTTATTTTTCGACCCCTGGCCAGAACACGAATCTGAACAATGGGATTTGTATGGGACGACCAAAATTTTTTCTCATTTGATCCATGTTCCTTTGGAAAAGTCGTTCAGATTCGTGTTTTGAGCAACATACTAAAATTTGGTCAGGGGTCCAAAAATAACCCTATGTATTTGAAATTTCTACTAAAGTTAAAAATATTCAACAAAACAAAATGGCTGGACGAATTTCAAAAGTAATTTTCGTCACACAAAATGGGTAAACGATCACTGGCGCAGAAAACAATGGGGTTCGTTTTCCCGTTTCGGTCAAACGTTTAACGCCACATGCCATCACGCTTCGACGAAACGTGTCGCGATATGTAGCGGTCAAGGAAAAAATGAAACATTTTAGGCAATTTCGTTGTGGATGATACGAATTTTTTCATGCAACCTGATTTTGCAAAATAAATACAAAGATATAATATATATTTATGTATTTCTACGGATAAGGACACGTTTCATATTGAAGGCGTAGGACGGATTGGTTTCGATCTTGAACGAGGATCTTCTTCAGGGAGGTCGGTAGTTCCACGGACCGCGCCGTCTGTCGCCGTGTCGCGCCGAGCACAGCCGGCTTAGCACGCTGTCAGTTTGTGACGCTAGTCGTTTAGTGATAAAATACTTATAATCTTGTTTGCAGTCATTATTTTCGAAAGTACTGGTGAGGATTCTGTTTTGAACAAAATTTTTGTTCTTGTTATTTTTGCATAATTTTTAAAAATTCCTAAATCGAATGTTAAAGTCACTTTTAGGGATTTCCTAAATTAAGTCGAATAAATTAGTCAGTTGCTACTCTACTTACAAAATGCTATTACACTTGACTAAATTTAGGATCTGCGTCATTTTATTAGACTGAATTTAAGAAATGTTATACACTCTTTAGCAGGATTTGTTACATTTAGGCTACATATTGTGGCAGCTAAAATCCTGGATTTACGAGATAGTTTAGCTGAACTGCCAACGGATTCAAATTTGCATTTTGATTTGTGATTGATACGTGAACTGGGGATCAATTCTTGAAAACCAACATTCCAACACTAGTGCAGTAAGCAGAGGGGGACCCACCAGTGGGAGAGTCCAGTTGACGGACGGGTTGGGACTAATATTACCCAAAAAAGAAAGCCATAGGTTTTTCCATTAAAATATTTCTTTGCAAACTACCTGAGAGAAGTGTAAAACAATTTTATGTAAAAAACTTACTATAGACACAGAATAAAGTAATAGTACTATCACACAGAACGGAAACTATCCGCCCCCCTTGCAATCTACCCTGCACCCCCGCGCGCACCCGCCCGCGAGATTCTCGTAGTCTTCTGAGTAGTCTTTTGTGAATATGCGGGCGGGCCTACGCGACCTTCCAAATTCAAATTTCAAATTCCCGCTCGATGTATGTAGTATCCGGGGTGTGCTGAAGATAAAATTACTACATCAAAAACAAATAGAGTAGGAAATAAATGATAATTAAATTTTCTCAGAACTAAAACGGGACCATTTTTGACAACAAAGGTTACGAGTATAAGGGGTTTTGGACATCACAGAATCCAGAAATCAATGTTGTCAAGCCGAAATCCTACTAGTTCAAAAAAGTCAAAACATAACCTAGGCTAATTTTGGTGTTTTAAAACTGTTCCAGTGTTACAGTAATTTAGACTAGGTTATTGTTTGACTTTTTGGACTAGTAGGATTTCGGCTTAACAACATTGATTTTTGAACTCTGCGGTGTTCAAAACCCCATAAAACTTGACTGTCAGATCTGGTCCCATTTAAGTTCTGATCCTAAGAAGGAGAGCCAAATTATGAAATTCATCCCAGTTTAAAAGAGGGTATGGTTCCAGCTTCCAGCTGAACACAAGAAATGCACCGTACAAAGCCGACTCTTGCTTCAGTGGTTTCTTGCCGTTTCTTTACGCTACCATTAGCACTCATTTTTACATAGCACGCATCTGAAACGGTAGAAGACTCACTTTATTTATGTACACAAAGTCGCATTTCGGTGGAAAATACTTTGATCTTTGACCGTGTGGTGCCGGCAAAGAATAGTACCAACACATTTCTACCCGTGGCTGTCGTAAGAGGCGACTAAGGGCTTTAGAACCGGAGAATGGGCAGCAGCATCTTTCTGTGTATCGTACCATCTTACATACTGCGGTCCACCAATAACAGCGGTCGCCAGCCGCAACGCTTACAAGCGTGGTGACTATGGTGAATCCTCTCCCTGTCTTGCAGTGGACGTTTCATGGGATGTTATGATGATGAAGACTTTGATCTTGACCGGGTCTCTAGGTTGGTTAAAGGAGTGATCACACCTAGCTGAATTCATTGACTAATTCGGCATACGTTGCTCGTGGAAGTAAAGATATTGCAATTAACATAACCAAGCCTCCCAGCAGTGTATGCCGAATTAGTCTTTGAATTCAGCTAGGTCACTCCTTAACGCAGCGCTCGTTTAACTTATATGAGCTTATAGCTTACGGGATTTGTTTCTACGTACTTGCTGCCGTGCGTATATTGTATTCTGCATTGTATGGTGTTCAGTAATTATTCTGTAAATAATCTACATTGAATAAACAAATCTGAATCTTATGTAAACAATGAGTTTCATTCAGTCACACTTAATTTTCAAATTATTTCAATTTACCTCCTGATGGTGGTAGGGCTTTTGTGCAAAGTCCGTCTGCGGAAATACCACCCCCTTGCCCACCAGCTCGTTAGCCAACTTGTGATTCAAAAAAAACCTTCAATCGTTGTGTGTTTCTGTGTTTTTTTTAACTTTATAAGTTACTCGCTGGTTTCAAGAATTGATACCCTGATCCATGATCTCTCTACTAAAATTACAGCCACCGTACAACGATATTTGCCGGTTTAAAGGTGAAAATTGGGTGCAAATGGGGTCGTGAAGCCTGACACGGTGTGTTTAGAATAATAATAAATAATATAATAATATTTAATTTTTTTAGCCAAAAAACAATAGAAAAGAATATTACACTTAATATACGAGTACAGGATATTTTTTTAGGCTAGAAAATTATGGCACAAGAGAATAGATCCCCTGACTTTTATGCATGAGAGCCTGTGTTATTAAAGTCAGTGGTTCGGGTCGATACAAACAAACAATATATTTTTGCTCAGCGAAGTACAAAATCAAATATAATCAAGTGCATGAACACATAACAATTTGAGGATTACAGGTTATAAAGAAAAGGTAGGTTTGGGTGAAGGTCTTATTTAATCAAATTATATTACAACTAGCTGTTGCCCGCGACTCCGTCCGCGTGGGGTTCTGAAACGTAGCTAATGACTTTTTCAATGGTTCAATCCATCAATCTATCAAATTATAGTCAAATTCCATGCGGACTAAATGTGACACGGGTTTTTTTTATTTCTTATACAAAACTAAGTAAATCTGAGGCTCGGTTACTTTAGCTTATGTAACTATTGAAAAAAAAGCGGTATAAAGTCCAATTTGTCTTGTTTCACATGCTTTTAATTGTACATGTACCTCCATACAATACAGTAGGAATATATTTTATTTTATTTTGTTTGGAAAACTTACAGCCTTATTTTTTACACATTACTCATTATACATTAGGTAGGATCTGGGCCATTAACAAGTTTTCACCTATAAAAATGAAACTTAAGATAAAAAAGAACTGAAGGTAGGCTTAAAAAACACATCAAAAACTAAATTCTATAGGTAATATCAAAAGCAGGTCAAGCTCGACACTTACAGCGCAACTGTAGCTTCTATGCTTTATGAAATAAGTAGAACAATACAAAGTCCGAAGTGACGAGCTTGACATGCATGAATTAACGTGAGTAACAATCGGATAAAACAACTTAAAACTAAACAAACATTAAAATATACTTATATTTTATATGTACCTACTAAACTAATGTAGACTGGGTGTTTGTGCCACCTAAAAAAAAAAAATTTTTTTTTACGTATGGAGTAATAAAATAAATCGTGCCTCAAATTAGAAATATAGCTGTAAAAAACTTATAAAAAGAAGTCATTATTAATAAAGGTTTTAAACTGAGCTGCCTTCTTGAAAAATAAGTCGGTATGCTGTGACATTTTATTGTTGAATAACCTACAAACTCGCGGTATATATGAGTTGCTCTTATAGTTAATCGTAGTGGCCGGAACGTGAAGCGATAACCAGGGTGTCTACTCTCAAAGTCCGATATATCGAAACGATACAACTCGAAACATGCAAATGCAAAACTTCGTCCCTTGACAATAGAGTAGAATATTGATTGGATGCAGTTTGAAAATTCATCCAACCAATATTCTACTCTATTGTCAAGAGACGACGTCTTGCATTTGCATGTTTCGAGTAGTATCGTTTCGATATTTCGGACTTTGAGAGTAGACACCCAGTTACGACGCGATGGACGCGCGACTGGTACTTGCAAGCCAATCTGAGAGAGTAACTCTGGCACGTCTAGACTACCGGTAAATAAATTGGAGAGAAGTGTGAAGTCAGATAATTCTATACAAACACGATTCTTTTAAACAATCTTTATTTGTTTAAAACAAATTATTTCTAAGTACCTATTTCATCTAAGTTTTCAAAACAATCACACTTTTTGCTATGCTACGCTATGTTGAAACTGCTAACAATTTTTTATTACAATTTTACCATAATACTCAATCTAAATTTTACTAATCCATCTATGCCCACTAATAACACACAAACAACGATTCAAACGGGTCTGGACCGATTCAGACGGAAATAACATATTTGACTAACTTCCTTGCAACTTTCTAAGTTTTGTTTCATTTCAGCAAGGCTTCACCACTCGAAAATTTGTACTCATATATTTTTTCTTTAAGTGAACCGATCGCAATAAAACGAAGTTTAAATGTTGCACGGAAGTAACACAAACGTTATTGAAAACCCCGTTTGGATCGTTCCAGTAGTTTGTGAGTTATTGGTACCATATCGGTCTAAGTGAACCGTTTGCAATGAAACTAAGCTTTTCGTTGCAAGGAAAGAAGCACCTCCATAGCCCTACGTCATCCGATCGGATTACGGTTCGCTTCCTTTCGTCAAGCCCCGGTACCGAGATTCCAAATTATACTTTATACTGTTAAAAGTAAGGTTTATTTTAGAATGGTATGTTCTGTGACTTAAGACCTCTTGAAATTCCCTTTCGAATGACATATAAACTATAGAGGTAGAGTGGCTACGTTCGGAAATATCGGCGATTACTTCCCGCGCGCTGAATACCCCACCAATGTAAGTAGGTCAATTGGCGGGAAAAAATTTCAAATTCGCAATGTCACTCTATTTTTGCACGGTTGTTTCGAATTTTAATATGGCGGGGTTTGTCGTGTATTTTGCCGCGATTGGGGGAGTCATTTGTTTATGTTAACAGGGTAATAGAGGTTAACGCGTCATTGAAAACCCCGTTTGAATCGGTTAAGTAATTTGTGAGTTATAAGCGCCACCGTTTAAAATTTACCGTACCTTCTGTCTGAGTGTTTGCAATGAAACTAAGCTTTTAGTTGCACGGGAAGAAGCCCAACTTGTCATTGAAAACCACTTTAGAATCGTATCAGTAGTTTGTGAGTTATTAGCGCCGTCGCTTGAAACTTCATTTACCTTTTGTCTGAGTGAACCGTTTGCAATGAAACTAAGCTAATATGTTGCATACAAATAAGTTAAACATGTTGTTGAAAACTCCGTTAAAACTCCGTGAAAACTCCGTTTAAACTCGTTTCAGCAGTTTGTGAGTTATTGGCGCCGCCGCTTTTCTGTCTGAGTGAACCGTTTGCAATGAAACTAAGCTTATATGTTGCACGGAGTAAGTCAAATACGTTGCTTAAAACCCTGTTTTAATCAGTTTAGTAGTTTGTGAGTTATTTTCTCCGCCGCATGAAACTTCACGTACCTTCTGTTTGAGTGAACCGTTTGCAATGAAACTTAAATTTTGTGTTGCAAGAAAGTTATTCAAACTCGTGATTGAAAACCCCGTTTGAATCGGTTTGGTAGTTTGTGAGTTATTGGCGCACAGGCAGTTTGATTTTTTACATTAGTGTAGCATCTGATTGAGTGAACCGATTTAAATGAAACATAGCCTATATGTTGCTCAGAGCTAAGCTTAATCTACTTGCGAAAACCGCGTGAAAATCCGTTGTGTAGTTTCGGAGTTTATCGAATACATACAGACAGACAGACAGACAGAAAGAAAGACAGACAGATAGACGAAAAATTCAAAAATAATATTTTTGTGTTCTATTAATCCTTTCTTATCGCCCATGTGGTGCCGGCAAAGAATAGTACCAACCCATACATACCCGTGACAAAATTACAGCTTTCTGGTACTAAGGGTCTCTGAGCTAAGCCGCGGACAGACAGACGGAAATGACGAAACTATAATGATTCATTTTTGACTATGGAACCCTAAAAAGGCAACTTTCCCAAATAAAACATGTTTTACTCGAAAAACATTTTCGCCTTCCTATAAAAAACGTGTCGATCACGTTGACTATAGAGGGACGAAAAAATTTTTTTCTTTGAGAAAGTTGCTTGTTATCATGAGTCACTGGACTTCGGGTGTAGTTAAAATCAACGAAAATTCACGCTGTAGTGGTAATTGAGTTTAACAGGACTTATTATTAGAACTAAAAACTCGTGAAACAAAAAGAAGGATGTCGTATTTAGTTACAATAGTTTCCAAAACAAACAACTACTTCCGTACATAATAATAATATCAGGTGAATCCAAAATAGCATGCACGATCCCTGCCAACATCGTAAAGTGGACCCTTATCAAGGAGTTGGCAGCGCTCGGCCTACACTTGGCTGCTCTCTGAACATGAACGAATTACCTGTATCTTATTTTTCATACCGTATATAATAGTACTTTACACAACAAGTGCATAAAACATGATATTTTATAAAAGGCTTACGTATTCGCACGAGTCGTAGGGGAGTGCGAATAATTAAGCCGCGGACAAAAAAAATGTTTATGGTCAAGTTATAAACTCTGCTTTTCACTTTGATTGCGAGGAAATAAAACGTAATAAGAGTTTAGAAAAAGCAATTTATGCCACTGTCAGGTAAAGATAGTCATTGTAAACTGATTGCAAACAATGACTAGTTTGCAATCAGTGGCATACATAACTTTTTCTACGAGCATAAAAAGAAAATTAAGAAAATAACGTACCTACCAAGTTTGTTTACTTTTGTCGTAGTAGTAGAGCACTAGAACACCTCCACTTTTTTGGCAATAAAGTCCTCTTGAGTTTCGTACGCTGCCTTAATTATTTCGGTCGGCGTGAATGTTTTACAAACATTTACAAATTTTGAATGGAAATCAAGATGTTTATCGTTCAATTATAAATTAAAAGTTATTTTTTGACAGATTAAATAAGCGCGAACGTAAATCACTACGTTCATGTAATTACAGTCTTTCTTTCACACTGCTGCATCTATGCTCCATCCTGCATCCCTCTCGGCCAGCCATCATATAATACTTTGTATGGGGGGTTCAGTTCATAAGTGCATGAATTCTTTTTTAAAGTTGTCCTTTATGGCTTGGAAACTAGCATATTAGCCGATGGCATCCAATACAACACAGTATTAACGTAATTTTGTTGCCAAACCTAACAAGAATAAACGGGGCGCACACTGAATGGTTTAGCATCGAAAAAGGTGTTAGGCAGGGATGTGTAGCGTCACCTTGGCTGTTTAACCTGTTCATGGATAATTGTTTGACTGATCTGAAAGAGAGTATGTGTGGACTGAGAATGAATGAGTTACTCATCAAATGTCTTCTCTACGCTGATGACCAAGTTGTACTTGCGTCATCTGCTGACGAGTTGCAGGAGATATAAACAATGATGAATGTGGCTTTGGACAGGAAAGGAATGAAAGTAAATGTAAGCAAGACGAAAGTAATGGTACTTGAAAGAGAAGAATGTATGACAGAGTGTACTATATTAATAGGTGGTGAACAAGTCGAACAAGTGAAGGAGTTTGTGTATCTGGGCTCAAAGTTTACGAGAGATGGAAAGTGTGAAAGTGATATTGAAAGAAGAGTGAATGCGGGAAACATGGTGAATGGTGCCCTGCACGCCTTTATGAGGAGTCAGAAGGTGTCTCACAAGGCTCGTTTGGCTGTTCATAAGGGTGTCTTAGTACCAACACTGATGTATGGCAGTGAAAGCTGGGTATGGCAGAAGAAGCATGAAAGTAGAATTAATGCAGTGGAAATGAGAGCGCTAAAGAGTATGATTGGTGTTAAATTGAGTGACAGGATTAGAAATAGTGTGATAAGAGAACGGTGTGGCGTAAAAGAAGACATAGTGGCCAAAATCGAGAAAGGGATGCTGAGTTGGTTTGGTCAGGTAGAGGATGAATGAACGAAGACTGACGAAAAAGATCTACCAGGCGAGAGTGAATGGAAACGTTGGAAGGGGAAGGCCTGGGCGAACGTACCACGACCAAATTCAGGACGTTCTGAATAAAGGCCAGGTTAAAAGTACCCTAAACCGACGAGCATGTATGAAAGGATTGATGAAAGTACAGGAAGCAAGGGAAGTATGTCAAGATCGTAGCAGGTGGAGGACTGTGGTCTCTGCCTACCCCGATGGGAAAGAGGCGTGATGTTACGTATGTAAACCTAACAAAACGGTGAAAAAATTATATTACCGTATTGTAGACAGTTGAATTTATAAATATTATGCAACTGTTGTCGGAATGGCAATGTTTGTGATACTGTTTCAGTTTTCGTATTTCGAACTTTAACAAATAGGAGTAGAAAAAGTAGTATTTTAATTAAAGTTGAATTAGAGTTTTATGGTGTGACTGGCTGGAAAGTCAATTTATAAGAATAAATTACTTTTTTGACTGCCTATTACAATTTTAGGCTGCCTGTACCTAGCATAAACTTCAACTTTTCGAGCATGAGAATTGAAAAATAATTTAAACACTGAAGCTCTCTCTCGTGCTCTTGTCGGTAGAGTGATCGCCAATGTTCCCTAACTGCCGCCAGTTCCTTCACCTCCTGATATGATACGACCTGTATTTTCTCTTTAATTTGTTCCATAAAGGCTCTCCTCGGTCGGCCCCTTCCTCTCTTTCCCTCAATTTTCCCTTCTATGGTGTTCTTAATAAACGAATCGGGACGTATCAGGTGGCCAATCATGTTTTCTCTCCGGTTCTCTATTAGCTTTTGTTTACTATAAGTTTTGAAAACATTGTTTATTCAGCTTTGGAATACAATTTGTAACTTCCCATGAAACGTTTACTGCAGGACGGGAGCACTCCAGCAATATTTTTATTTTCAAGAACTAAAACCCGACTAGGTACTAAAAATCTTGCTCTAAAAAAGTATATTAGTTAGGAAAATATTGTCATCTGAAATTGTCATGTACAAACTGTTGTATATTTAATAAACTAGCTGTTGCCCGCGAATTCCTCCGCGTGTTCGAAAAAAAATCGCTGCACCTCTTGAAAAATGTTTCGCAATTATAGCTTTACTTAATTACTCGCTCAACTGTACTGCGCAGAAATGTAAGTTTTAAATAATCATAATTAAACAGAAAACAACACTTCCTATATAAAGCAAAATCGATCGCTTTCTTAAAATCTAAAATTCAATTTTGAATAATAAATAGCTTGGATGGGTAGTTTCGACAATTCTTTAATTATTTTAAAATATTTTTGTTTCACTCTATAACATTACTTCCTATACATGTTTTCATTAATGTTGTGATATTTAGAAGTTTTTATTATTAAACAACATTTTTTTTTTACTGGCCTATACTGTCCTACTGCTGGGCAAAGGCCTCCCCCATACATTAACAACAATAATAATAATAATAATAATAAAAAATATATATTTCTTACTAAAATAAACATAAATTAAATAATTTCATCATAATTTACATTTTAACAGCCAGTTTAAATTACATTAGAATTAGTATGAATTATATAAAAATGGATTGCCACATGTATGACGGAGCATCACTTGAGAACGGCTTAACCGATTTGACTGAGTGTTTTATTGTTATGTTTTTAATTTATAGAATAATGATGGTATGGAAAAAAAATATCGAATAAGTTTCCCCGAAAATTTACTTTTTAAGGAAAATTTAAAGCGTTATTGTACTTTTTGACGATTACAGTGCAAAGCCGCAGCCGCAGAACGCTAGTAAATAATAAATTTAAAAAATTGCATAGCTTCCAAATTTTTTTACAAAAATTCATTCAGCCAATATAAACTAATTATTACAACAATCTGGCAACATTACTTCTTTTGATGTTTATTAAACAGACAATTTAATTTTTCCGTCTATACGGCACATTCGAATAACTAGACGGACCATATTGCGGAGGTCCGTAAGAACTTTGAGGAGATCCATACTCATAATTATGTCCGTACTCCAAGTGGGGATGATGATCATGATGAGGATGATGGTCATGGTGATACTCCTTCTGTTCTTTAAGGTAGCTGATAAACCAAGACAAGAAGTAGCCGGCCTTGTGAATTATGATGAAGAGCACAAAAGCGTAAAACAGCTTGAGAACGAAGAATTTCTTGATGACTATGTCGGCGAACCAAACTGAAAAAAAAAACATGAATGAAATGAACCAAAGGTTTTTGTTGTGTATTTCTTACAATACTAGAGAAAATTTGAAGAATTTTTTACTAAAAGGTTTAAGTCTACCCATGAAAATAAACACAGTTCCCAAGGAACATAGGTCGAAACACGAAAATCAATGTATGACCTTTCATAGAAACTGCGTCAGCTGATAGCGCATTTTGTATGGTTATGGTTTCTCGTGTTTCAACCTATATTCCTAGGGAAAAGTTGTTCAGTTTATGGGCAGATTCACACCATTCAGCATTATCACACTTTTCCGTTACACGTTTCACGTTAATTATAATTTAAGTTTATTTTTTCATTCTTTAAATTGTTTTTTTTTATTCTTTTCCTATCTATGGCTAGCTAAGCTAAAAGTGCGAATTATTCTCCACGGATGACGCAATTTCATACGTTCTTAAGTGCATTTCAAAATGCTCGTAGCCATTACTATCGTAATTATTGCATGTATTGAATCTAAATAAAAACAAGTCCGTAAAGTAAACTCTTCAAATATAATCTAATATTATTCAACAATATATTTTTTTACCTCACAAGGTCGAAAAACTTTGCTTTATCAGTCTAGATCTGCGTGCAAAAGTCATTTTTGGCCGCTAGCGTGGAAAATATTGTCTTATTAGAACGTGATGATGAATTATGGTATAAGGTACTGGCGCTATTTTCGTTAGCATTTTCCTCGCTGTAGTGAGGTGAAAAATTATGTATTTTGCACGACACCAAATTTATTTCGCATCTCGTGTCTAGAAAGCCTTGCTACGCTCAGGATTTTTTATTTTTTTATTTATGATGTATGGGCTTACTCTTGACCTCGATCTAGCCTCAAGGCTCAAGGCATCTCTGTCCTCAAGGACAGAGATGAGGTCGACGATGGAACGAGCTTGCCCAGAAGAAGCCTATTCACTCGCGACTTAAATAGATTCGGGTTATAAGAACTCGGGATTCTTCTTATGAAACAGTCGCTTCGCTCGTGGTTCAATAATAGAAACCTTATATACAAAATACAAATCCATTTATTTTCAATTTTCAATCACATTATTTACATTACATAATTAACAACAACATGAAATACATTTCATAGTTCGACGTAAAGAGCATAATTCACCAGGTGGTTGGTAACCCTGACTGATCATTGTATAAAACCATGTCCTGATGATTACTCCTTAAGAGTGGCTCTAGGACAAATGATTATATGCTCTTAACGTGGACTGGCTCCTAACGTCGAGTTTCTTTACGTCGAGTCTTCTTACAGTGAGTACGCTTTTGTAGCTCTACACAAAAAAATATTTTTTATACAATTCATAATCTTTCGCTTGCTTGAGTTTCAATAAAAGCCACTCCCGCCAAATAACAATCTTGGTGCATTGCATAATAAACAATTTCACTTCTCATGCTCGAAAAATTAACACACACACACAACAAATGAACACTAGAAATGGAATCGGAGTAATCTTGGATCACCACCTCAGTAATAACGTTGTCGAAGTTAATAGAATTAGCGATCGCATCATGTCGGTAAAACTGGCTCTAGACAAACAACCATGCCTCAATGTTATCTCGGTCTACGCACCACAGGTGAACTGCCCGGAAATAGAGAAACAAGAATTCTGAGAGGAACTACAGACGCACTTAACAACTATACCCCGAGTGGAACAAAAAATCATATGTGGGGACCTGAATGGTCACGTGGGGGTGGACAGGGATGGCTTTGATGGATATCACGGTGGCTTTGGATTCGGAGTACGAAACAAAGAAGGGGAGACAATTTTAGAATTTGCAGCATCCCACAACCTTGCAATAGCAAACACCTGTTTCCAAAAGAAAGATGAACATCTTATCACCTACAAAAGTGGTAACTCGAAGACACAGATAGACTACATCTTGATAGATAAAAGAGACCTGAGACAAATCAAAGACTGCAAGGTTATTCCGGAAGAACCACTTACTTCCCAACATAGGCTCTTATTAACAGCCCTAAAACTGAAGACACCGATTAAGATCAAAATACCTAAGGTGGAAAAGATTAAATGGCACGCATTAACTGGTAAAAAGGGAAGGACTATGAGAAGTGAAGTAGTGGATTACCTATGCGAAAACCCCCCAACAGAAAACTCCACAGTCATATGGGATAAATTTGAATCCTTTTGTATCACTACAGCAAAACGTGTGCTAGGAATAAGCAAAGGTGCCTTGCATTGTGTAAAGGATATCAAGTGGTGGAACAACAACGCCAAGGACAGCGTAGCTGAGAAGAAACGCTTGTTTAAAATTTGGCAAGATACTGGATCACACGATGATAGATAAAATTACAAACAAGCGAAGAAGGTAGCAAGGAAAACAGTTGCAATAGAGAGGGAGAAGGCGGACTCAGATTTTTACCAGTGCTTAGAACTAGCCTCTAGCAATGATATATATATAGTAGCAAAACGTAGACACAATGATCGCAAAGATTTTAAAACAACAAAATATATTAAAAATAGAGAAGATACTCTACTTACAAACGACAAGGACATCTGTGAAAGATGGTATGAATACTACCAAAAGTTACTAAATGAGGAATTTCCGAGGCAACCGGAAGTAGAACAACTTATGACGCAAGGACCTGTCAAAGAAATAACTGCTGCAGAAGTGAAGAAAGCCATCTCAAAAATGAAAAAACATAAAGCAACGGGCCCAGATGAAGGACCCGCCGAGCTCTGGAAATCACTTGGTATTGATGGAGTTGTGTGGCTCTCAAAGCTTTTTAGTGAAATTCTGGCCAGCGGAAAAATGCCAGATGCTTGGAGAAATAGTATATTAGTCCCGTTCTACAAGAACAAAGGAGATGTTCGAGATTGTGGAAATTTCCGTGGCATAGAACTCACATTGCACACCCTTAAAATCTGGGAACGAGTCCTAAGTGAGCGCCTTCAAAATTTTATAAATTTAACAGAACATCAGTTTGGCTTTACCGCTGGAAAGGGAACTACGGACGCAATCCATGCCGTAAGACTGGTACTTGAAAAAGCACGCGAAAACAAAGAAACCCTATGGATGGCTTTTATAGATTTGGAAAAAGCCTTTGATCGTGTACCTAGATCATTAATATGGCAAGCTCTTAGGTCTCAAAACGTTCCTGAGCTTTACATAAAACTCATAATGGACATGTACAACAACGTGAAAACATGTGTCAGAAGTCCAGCCGGCTTGTCAGAGAGCTTTGATATCAGAGTGGGGGTTCATCAAGGGAGTGCTCTCAGTCCCCTGCTGTTTAATACCGTCATTAACTACTTAACGGAGAAAATCCAGAAACCCGCACAGTCAAATCTTTTATATGCGGATGATGTAGCTCTCATATCTAGAAGTAATCACGAACTACAGGAATGCTTAGACCAGTGGAGACGAACCCTTGAGGCAAATGGACTGCGCATTAGCAGAACTAAGACCGAGTACATGGTATGCAACTTCAACCCCGATAAATCTAGTATGGCCAGTACAGAACTCAAATTGGATGGTGTAACTCTACCAAGGGTAACTAAATTTAAATACCTAGGCTCTGTCATTACAGAAGATGGCACTATATCTGCCGACATAACACATAGGACGACGTCTGGGTGGAATAAATGGAGGGAACTAACAGGAGTTCTTTGCGACCCTAAAATGCCAATAAGAACCAAAGGCAAGGTATACAAAACCGCAGTAAGACCAGTTCTCCTTTACGGTAGTGAAACGTGGCCCACAAAGAAGACACATGAACAAAAACTACATACCACTGAAATGCGCATGCTACGCTGGGCGGGTGGAGTTACCCTCAAGGATAAAGTCCGAAATGAACATATACGGGGAAGTTTCAAGGTGACATCTATCAATGATAAGATTTCTGAGTCCAGACTGAGGTGGTATGGACATGTGATGCGCAGACCCGATAACCACATAGTTAAAAAGTGCCTTTCCTTGGCTACACAAAAGAGAAGGAGAGGCAGACCGAAAACAACCTGGATGACAAATGTCCACCGAGATATGAAGGCTTTGGGTCTGTCTGTTGACGATGCTTATCAACGAAGCAAATGGCGCCTCAAGATTAGGAAAGCGAACCCCGCGTAATGGGAAGAGGCGAGGACAAAGAAGAAGAAGATGCTCGAAAAATTGTAGTTTATGCTGGGTATAGGCAGCCTAAAATTGTATTTTATGAACTTGGTCAAAAAATAATTTCTTCTTTAAAATTGACTTCCCAGCCAGTCACACCATAAAACTCTAATTCAACTTTAATTAAAATACTACTTTTCCAAACGACTTTTACGTTTTATTTCCTCGCAATCAAAGTGAAAAGCAGAGTTTATAACTCGACCATGAAAAGCTTTTTATCCGCGGCTTAATTAATTGCACGTAAGCCTTGTATAAAAAGTCATGTTTTATGCACTTGTTGTACAATCTACTATTTCCTTGCGCGGGTACTCAGTGAATCGCAGTGCATGCTCGGTCATAGCCGTAGCGTGGCCGCTTGTTCCTCACAATAATTGCTCTGAGATATTGTCGTTTGTATTTAGCTTCCACACCGCAATGTTCTAGTGGACAATGTAGCACATACGTAACGATGCCTCTCATTAGTGTGATATGTGGTCCCAGGTTTCGATTGTCTAATTTCGTAGATACGCAGTCACATTCAAAATGTTTGGAATTTATAATTATTATTATTGGGCCTGTGGAATTACAAAGAGCTCAGTTTTAGACATGCTTATTGTAAAAAAAAAGAGATCCTGGAAAATATGATATGTCTGATTTGTTTTTGGCTACCAAACACGCTTGAAGATGTTACATTTAAGTATTCAATAGTTTACAATTACATAACATCACCACCTCTTCTCCGTCGGGGTAGTCAGAGACCACAGCCCTCCACCTGCTACTATCTTGACATACTACCCTCGCTTCCTGTACTTTCATCAACCCTTTTATACACGCTCGTCGGTTAAGGGTACTTTTAACTTGACTTTTTAAGAGTTTCGTTGAACAAGTTATTAATTGAAAGCAGACTGAAAGATGACCAGAAATGGACCATTATAGGATAGTGTGATGTTCAAAAAACGTTTTCTGTCGATTTTCACATTTAGAGTATACAGAATGGGAAGCTTTAGATGTTGCATACAATTAATGGTTATGGAGACAATGCGATGCTGTCATTGTGGTTTCGAAGATAAATGGTGCGTACTCCGCATTCACAGTAGTACCTACCGGGTTTTATAGAGATGTAGGCATGTGGTTTGATTTATATCGTGATATAATCTTTGAAATAAAGCAATGTTATCAGCATAACTTCACTGGACACTGGCGGATTGTCACAGCAAATATTTCTCCTTTCAGCTGTGACACTACTGTCATTCTAATCTATATTAACTAATATCGATTAGAATAGGGATGTTTCCTTATTTAGTGACCAAATGTATCACTTGGCCAAAAGATTCGAGTACTAATTTACTAATTTTATTGTGTTCCACAAATGTAAAAAAAATTTCGTAGTTGACCTCAGTCAATTGGTTACTTCATATTTAGCCAATCTAACATAACAGGAATTCAACGTTTTGGTACTGAACGTTCTTAACCAAACCACATTAGTGATGCACTTTAAGTTTTAGTCATGGTACTGAACGTTCTTAACCAAACCACATTAGTGATGCACTTTAAGTTTTAGTCAATGTACTGAACGTTCTTAACCAAACCACATTAGTAATGCACTTTAAGTTTTAGTCAATGTACTGAACGTTCTTAACCAAACCACATTAGTGATGCACTTTAAGTTTTAGTCATGGTACTGAACGTTCTTAACCAAACCACATTAGTGATGCACTTTAAGTTTTAGTCACACCCCGGACACTTCATAAAACAAACACTAACTGACAAATACTAGGTTATTTTTTGTAGTTGACATCCGTTTGACCACTTATAACAACTTATATTCTACGACTTTGCTAACAACGAACAAAAAATATCCAACCTCCCATTCAAAATGTGTTGGTCACTTACGTTACTTTGTATGAGAAGTTGAAAATGTTTGTGCGTTGTAAGCAAAGTCATGGAACAAAAGTTGTTGCTTTTGACCTCACTAATAAGTGAGCAAACGGATGTCAGGTACAAAAAAATAACCTTGAATAAGTACCTATATCCTATTTTGTCATAGAAAATGGGGTTCCTTTCAAAAGTGTCTCCACTAAATATGTACACTGTTCCTGTAACCATTGATGTGCATAAAAGTCTAAGTACAGAATATCAATATCTGTG
The DNA here is from genome assembly GCA_947532105.1 of Athrips mouffetella. NCBI lineage: Eukaryota > Metazoa > Arthropoda > Insecta > Lepidoptera > Gelechiidae > Athrips > Athrips mouffetella. The sequence goes on along the minus strand of OX383960.1, from coordinate 2,482,695 downwards.
ATAATTTTCCACATACCCGCACATATCTCAACTGGCGTAAGTAATCTTATGAAGTTATTCAAATGAAAACATACACGGTCCAATGTTTACGTAATCCGATCAAAATATTCCATGTATGAAATATAAAACTTACCGAATAAAGCTATTTTTTTCTTCTTCCCTCTTGCTTCCATATTTTGTTCCAAATTTGCATTGCAAATTGCAAAATAACACGAAATAAATAAAATTAATACTGTTCTCCAACACATTTTGAATTAATAAGATTCTAAATTCAAAAAAACTTTCTTTTTGTAGGAAATTATTAAGAGCTGTTCTTGCAGCCAGTGAGAAAATACTTTTAACTTTTTCGATGTTGTAGTCTTCAATGTTTGTGACATAATGGATATATTTTACGCATTGAGATTTCATAGCACCTTACTACGTTAGAATATACTTGTTAAATAGGTATAAGTTACGTGATAATTTTAAAGTGGCACAACACTTTCTTTGTATGTTGACAGTCAGTTTCCTCTATGATGGTTATTACACGCGGCCCCTTGTCGGTGGAAACCTGACCTTGAGCGGGTCTCTGGTTTCAAGCGTTTCTAGCGTAGCGCTGGTTCAGCTTATACTGGTTTTGTTTCTACGTGCCTGCGGCCGTGCGTACTATTCCTTTCATTTAAGTACTTACTCTTTAAAAAAATACTGTACTCATTTGAGTACCGCAACAAAGAATGGGTTAAATAGGTTGTACTGGTAAAATTCTTAGCAGGTACCACAAAGACTGGCAGCGTGACTAAGTAGGTACCTACTTGTATAAAATTTAAAAGTTTCTAAGATATAAACAAAATTAAATCCTTTTATCTAGAATAAAACATAGCCGGTATCATGATATGATTTATGATTTGAGTTTATATAAATTTACTAATCTAATTCTCTTTTAAATAGTTATTTAGTTAGTTTTGTACTTTGTTTAGATTACTCTTATATCCATTTGTGGAAGCTTGTCATTGGCCATTAATGACCCATATTGTTTACCACTTTCTAAATGTAGCTGTAATTTAGGGGTAATATAATAAAAAAAAAATTATATAATAAAATAATAATAAAGTAAAAATAACTGGAACAGCAGCACTACACTTAGTTTCTCACGATATGCGAAAGTCATTATCATCATATCGTGTGGGTTGAGATCGATGACTGACCCTGGAGTCGGAATTGTTGAGCCGCCCAAGCCCTCTGATATGACACATCTAACGACGACTACCGTAGATAATAGCCAGGGCACACGTCTTAACGTGCCTTCCGAAGCAAGTAATCATCTAACGATAATCAGATGATTCACGCTTTAATGTCGTAATCAAACTGGGGAAGTCACAGCAAATGATATTTGTTTGACAGTGTCCTCACCGGTAATCGAACTAGAACCTCCGGATCAAAAGCCGACTGCTCTAAATACTAGATAATGGAGACTCCAGAGAGTAAAGAGAGTAAATAGGTACCAACTGCAAATTAAAATTTGTAATTCCATACAAATAATATGAAAATAATTACAAACTTATCAATACTAGATTTTTGTTAAAAAATATTACTATGCAGTTACCCAATTAAGAATACAAATTATAGAGCATTAAAATGAACTCAATGAGACCGATTATTAGCCAATCATATTTGTATGTACATTTTAGTAGAATAGGAACAGCCGTTATATAAAATTCCACAGACCAATGAATACCCCGCAAGATACCTTGCATAGAGATTCTAGGTAAGGCAAAGTTTCATCAAAATCATTTGAGCCGTTTTTGCGCAAAATACTATTTATAGACATTTTTGGGAGACTTACTTTTTATGTTGTTTAGGAGATTTAGAATTTTTTTTTCACGAATGTTTGCTTCCTTTCTTGCTTCGTTCGAAAATAAAAATCTATGCATAGGTGCCGCAATGAACAAATGAAGACATGGAAACCTTAAAAATAAACCAATACAAATTTTATTACTTCCTTTAAGAATTTTTCAAACGACATACAGTATCGTATTGCGTCCGTGTCGTGAGCTGTAAAAGTCTTCAAACAGAACTTGCAAACGACGCTAATGAATGACTAAACTTGAAAGTGGTTAAAATGTAACTTGGCATTCCAGTCGAAAGTAAAACTTGAGAGAAAACTTTGCTGTCCACTATTGCGTAAACTCTCATGGTTTAACTTATGTTTGCAGCTAGAGATCCTACTAATATTATAAACGCGAAAGTTTGTAAGTATGGATGTATGTTACTCTTTCACTTAAAAACTACTGAATGGATTTTGATGAAACTTTAGAATAATATAGCTTATACATCAGAATAACACACATAGGCTACAATTTGTAAACCTGCGTAGACGAAGTCGCACGCACCAGCTAGTAGAAGGATAGTATACACAAAAAAATCAACTTCCTATACAAAATGTGTTAGTCAGTTACGTTAATTGTATGGGAAGTTGAAAATTTTTGTGCGTATAAATAAACGGATTTTAGGTCCAAAAAATACCCTAGTATACACAAAAAAAATCAACATCCCATACAAAATGCGTTGGTCACTTACGTTACTTTGTATGGGATAAGATAAAAATTTTTTGTGCATGTCGTATAACAAAAGTTGTTACTCACTCACCAAAGTCTGCAACTAATAAGTGGGCAAACAGATGTCAGGTACACAAAATAACCTAGTATACACAAAAACATTATAATATACCACACCATCTATCTATTCAAGCATATCACGCTGAGTCAGGCATAAAGCGAGGCGAATTTATGGGCGAAATCCGCAGATTTAATAGATGCTCTCTCACTTCCTACAACTGAATTCTTGGCGTCAAATTAAAATTATTTATGAGGTAAAGAACGAAAATTCCAGATGGAAGATTTTTTCGGCTTTTGTGGAATATAAGCGTGGTATAATTTTTTTTATATTAAGAAAGTAAACGAAATTAAATTCTTAATCTATTAGAGGAGAAGATGGGGAACGGAGGCGGAGGTACAATCGGGAGATAGAAGAACTAGTGTCCAAGCCGAACATCATCGGAAAAATAATATCTTCCCGATTTCGCTGGCTAGGAAATATGGAGAGGATGGGAGAGGATCGAGCCGCAAAGAAAGCTTATCTTGGTCAACCTTCTGGGCGTCGTCCGGTGGGGCGTCCAAGATACCGCTGGAAGGATGAATTTGCCAAAGACCTGAAAGAGCTGGAAGTGCCCGTCTGGCCGGATTTGGCACTGAATGGAGAAGAATGGCGTACTCTAATAAAATCGGAAGCCAAGATCCACTTCGGGTCGCTGAGCCAGCGAAGTAATTAAGTAAATATTTCAAAATTTTGAGCAAGATAACGTTTTTTTTACTTTGGACTTATATTTCGCCTAGAACTGGAATTGGCCTAAAAAGTATCAAAATTGACAGGGGTAGCTGTAACCATTCCTGCTGCATTCGTAAATCAAAATGTATATGTAATGTCCGTCTCAGACGTTGGCAAACGCAGGCCAGTTACACTCCGCACTGTTAGTATGAATACGTATTTGCTTAGTGAGCCGAGTGTCACGCGCTTTAATAACGGACTTTACTACATACGAATATCATCATAACATCCCATGAATCGTCCACTACAGGACAGGGAACTCCCTCCAAAACTCCAGCTTTTGCTGAAACAATGTGGAGGGGATGTACCATAGTCACCACGCTTGTCAGCACCATGGACCGTGGTTATTGGTGACCGTTTAGCCATATGATGAAAATAAAATGAAAACTATCACAGTTAAGAAGGTTTCACAGGTTTTTGAGCTATAGCTGAAAAACTGGAAAGATTCAGGCGCTAGCACCTCGTTGAGCATCAGATGGTAAAAAAAAATTATGTAATGAATTTATTGAAATCCTTAATAAAAACGGCTTTATGAAATTAAGAGAGACACGTAAGACACAGCTTGGATAGTTCCAAGCTGTCTTTTACGTTCTGTATTTTCACACGCAAAGGAACATAGAAAAATAACACACTACGTTTAAGCACGACCCTCCATCCATCAGAACTTGGTCTTCATAAATCTGTCTTTGTGATGATATTAATTAATTGCCAAGATCACGCGTAATGAGCACCGTAATCGTCTTGCGCAGTCGTCTTCATTATTACCATCGTTAGGCTTGACAGTCTATATTTTATCTATGTTCGTAAGATTTTGTCGACGCGATAAAAAGTTTTCTTCTCTCACGTCCCATCCGTCACATCGCGGTTGCGGCGTCTTGTCTCTTAATAGGAGATCCAAGGCCGAGCTTGTATGGGGTACCTTGCACAAAACCTGCTGGGATGAAACTTGGCACAATTCAAGTAAACACTTAAGCTCAAGTCAGACAGAGGCGGTATGATTGCGAAAGCGGTCCGGGGCGGTTTGGCGGGAACAAAATACCGCGCCGCGACCGCTTTTCAATGTGACAGGGTACATAAGAACTCATACTTTACAAAAAATACCGGCCCCGGAACGCTTCCGCTACCGCCTCTGTGTGAAGCGGGCTTTATAGGTAACATATAAGAAGTGGTGCTCCCCGGCAGGACGCGACAGACACGCATAGTGGGGCATAATGTCGAAAATGTGTCGCAAATGTGTGTCTTGTATGGCGACCCCTCATACTTTTTTTTTTTGTTTTTATTATTTTCAAATTCAAATCTGTGAAATTTTCAACCAGCTACCTATGTCGGTTCAAAAGACACAACTATCGACCTAGTTAAACACGACACATTTTCAACATTATGCCCCACTGTGCGTCTTTATCGCGTCCTGCCGGGGAGCAACACTTCTTATAGGTTACCTATAAGTGTTTACTTGAATTGTACCAAATTTCATCCCAGCAGGTTTTGTGCAAGGTACGCCTTGTTGGATCTCCTACTGTCTGAGATTTTTTATATCGTATTTTTTGCAAATGATAGAACTTCCAAAAAGTAAATAACGGTGACGCGACGCGTCCAAAGACGCGACAAAGCCGCGACGGAGACAAACCATAATAAATGACTTGAAAAAATATTAAAAAAACAAATTGGGCTAAAATGTAACAACTTAGGTTCTACGACTAAGACCGAGTTGAACATTTGGTATGATGAGTTGATTTTTTTTTGCGAATCTCGAAAAGCTATAACACAAAATATATAATAATAATAAATTTTAAAGTAATTGCCTGGAAAAAATTACAATCACAAAGGATTCCAGATAGAATCCGCACTAGGTAAAACCCTATGGTAATCCTGTATCAGGGCCATCTATATCGCTGTTACAAATTATAATGAAGTTCATACGTACAAAGAGCAAAGATCTATTTATAGAATACAATCTTAACTTAGACGTAAGACAACAGAAAAATGTAAGTTTCCTCAATAGAATCGTTGGGTAGATTTTTATCTTAAATCTGCGAGTGTCTAGGCTTGTAATATGACTTGTTTGAACTTGTTACTATGTATAGCTTTTCTCTCACATTTATCTTTTGCTTTGTTACGAATATCTTTCTTTTTTTTTATATTTATCCTTGCAGTTATACTACCGTTACTCTTATATCATTTAAGCTATTTTTTGCATGATTATGTTTTGAGGTCTATGTAATTAGAATTTTTGTAACATTTGTACATGACTATATGCTTCCCAAATAAAAAAACCCTCTATACACCCTTCGGGTACGAAACCTTAACACCAGCTGTTCTCATTTCAGTCGATATTTGCAATCTCTGATGGCCAGTCCAGATTGTCTTGAAAATTTGATGCATTCCTGAAATAGACTTGCTATTTCTAACGATTTCAGTTGATGGTTGTCAGAGGTCTTGGAGCTACGAAATAGTAGAACTTTCATTTTAATTGTGTATTTTTATGTTAGTTTCTACTAACACACAATTAAAATGAAAGTTAGTATAAGTAAGTATAAGTATTTTAAATTATCTCATTCTGAGATAATTTAAAATACTATTCAATATTACAGGTGGAGGGGACTCCAAAGTACCACGCGTTTTTTCGCTGGAGTTCTGAAGGGACAGTACCCTGTCCTGCAATGGACGTTTCATGGGATGCTATGATGATAATGATTTTCATACTACCTACATTTAAACTTCAAAAACAAACTCTCCTTATAAAGAACAGCGACTGCCATCTGACCTCCGCACCCCAGAGGGCAGACCAGACAAATCCTAGATTAATTAGACTGTTGTCAGGTAAAATTAAAGATTCATTCAACAGTAGCCGGGACCAAAAAACCATAGTGCTTATTATCATATCTTTCGAGCACTTTTACAAACGCTGAATAGTTCAGCATCTAAATCTAGATGGAGCTAATGTAGTTACTGAAACATAGTAACGACTTGTCGACTCAATTCCTTTAGGTCCTGGGAAGGATTTTTGATCCACCTTCCGCCTACCGCCCGGTGCAGTTGTAATAACCCCTCAGGCTAACAACAGAAGACCATTACAAATAAGAATTGCTGCCTCTGCCTCTGAGAAACCTTATTGTTTTATACAATAAAGGGTTCCTTGGGTTTTGGGTACTAAACAATGTTTTCTTGAAAAGAAAGAACATCTAACACTCGAACACGAGCACTTTTATCTACATAGATAAATATCTTTCTACGTCTTGTTCCGATTCAAACACTAAACTATTAGTTGTTGATTCTTGAACAGAACACAGACCAAATGTTAGCACAAGCGGCACTGTCTCTTGCTTCAGTTGCAGATCGAGTGGCAAATTGAATTGGCTCGAGTAGTTTCGCACACAACCTGATTTAGTCAGATGCTTTTAGGACTGCGTTCGCTTTGATAGTGGCTTGCTTAGCGCCTAGAGATAATGAGGCGGCTTCTCGCTAGGATAATGGTGGTGTAGCCACACTAGAGGTAACTAAGTTGCAGAGCCTACACTTATTTCAATGGTCATTTGTTATTCCAGATATTTGCCAAGCGTTATTCACGTCATAAATCCTATACTATTAAACGAGCAATATTTGTATATATATTTGTAATAGATTGTATGTATATTTGTAATCGGTTTCTCGAAAACGGCTCTAATGATTTCGATTAAATTTATCATCCGGGGGTTTTCGGGGCGAATAATCGGTCTAGCTAGGTCTCATGTCTGGAAAAATTTGTTTCCCCGTGAATTCAAGCATTTTTTTTAAATACCGCGTTTTTGACAGAAACCTATAGCGCCATCTGTTGGCGGGTAGCATAGCTTGCTCATCGATGATATTTTGAAGTTTAGGCGGCTATTATAGTGCGATGCTCGGTCGACCAGGTAAACTTCTATTTTGCACTTTTTAAAGTAACAAAAGTTAATAGTAGGTTTGAGGTCAAAACCTCTAGCCACACTACAAAATAAGCTGATAATATCAGGTATGTTGTATTCGAAGACGGTCTTCGAATCCGAATATATTTGTCCCTCCCCTTCCTTCCTACTTGAGTTTCAAGCCTCTAGGCGCATTTAAATTTTACATCCACTGCCTCCTAAATTTAGAATTGATGCTTGTAGCCTGTGTAATAGGGTGTGTTTGATTTGCATGTTTTACTTCTAAAAGGATTTAGCTATCTCGAAGCCTTTGAAAATTCATTCGTTCTTTAATTTTCTTATTCATAACGACATTAACATTTAAATAGCCTACTTTGTTGAAGTACAAAAAATCTGCTTCAAACAGTTTGCTAACATGCCGTTTTCATTGCTTTTTCTTTATTGTTTTTTTTAACTGCTTGTATACATACATAATATCACGCTTTTTTTTCTACTTACACCTCTATTTCAATATGGTGTCTATTTTCTCAATGTGAATGTGGCTTTTTAGGTGTTTAAAATCATCATAACAGCCATACGTGGGCAGTGCGTTTCATTTGGTGGTATCATTTCTAAAATACGCTGCGTAATTTACCACCTGTTCAGATTTCAATATTAAACCATTTGTGGTCACCCTACACCACGTTCGATTCAAATCGCCGCATCGGGAATGCGGTTGAAATTGCACCGGCACGTTATCGCTTGCGTTTATGTGGGAACGATGTCCTACGTTTGGGTGGGAAATTGGAACGGAACTGTCCTCAGACTTCAGTAACACATGGTCACTCTGCGGGCACGTATGGCAGAAATCACTGCAGTGAGAAAACGACTTGTATGTGTTAAAATTTTGAGATCTCCTTTTTAGGGTTCCGATACCAAAATGGTAAAAAAAAGGAACCCTTATGGTGCCGCTCTGTCTGTCTGTCTGTCTGTCCGTCTGTCTGTCACACCTCTATATCTCAGCAACCACTTACGCTATCGAGCTGAAATTTGGAATAGTTTTAGAATATAGTTGCCCAACTTAATTGCACATGAAATTTTTTTGAAAAAAGTATGATTCTTAATGTAAAGGGGGCCAAAATAGGGGGGGCCAAATTTCAAATTGTCGCTACTAGGTCGAGTGGGGTATCATATGAAAGGGCTTTACTTGTACATTTTAAAATATATTTTTGTATTTTTTTAAGTTTCTTAGTTTTCAAGTTATGATGAAAAATGTCAAAAAAAATACCATTCCCCCCCCCTTATCTCCGAAGTTTGAGTAAGGGAAAATCTGAATTAATTACAATTGACAGAGGTTTATGTAAACTTTACAGCAAAAATAAAACGATCTTTCTAAGTTGCACAGTTTTTCAGAAATCTGCAAAAAACCTTTACAAACAAATTTAGTTTTGCGGTCCTGAAAATGGACTTTATTGCTTCCAAAAATACTATAGGTATATCGGAACCCTCGGCGCGCGAGTCCGACTCGCACTTGACCGGTTTTTTTTGACAGGGAACCGTTTCTTACACGCTCGGTATGACACGGCCGTTTTGACCAAAACCGTTTACCCCAATTAGTTAGTTAGTTAGCACAATTTTTCTACACTCAATCCAGTTGTACGTACAGTACTTATCTAGTCCCTGGTCGTTAGATAGCCTGCAACAGTGCTGGATATGTCAATGTAAAGAAGAGAAATGCGCAAACAACAACAACTAGTATATAGTGCTGACTCAAAGAAAATGACAAATTTATTGTCATTTTGTTTGAGATGGAATTCAATTGTTACAAACTAAATCACGATGTAATAAATGGTATTATTAAACTGGTGAAATTCTCTTTCCGTCGAGGTATTTAATATAAGTCTAGGATAAATCACAAGACCGGTAACCTACTGGTCAACGTCGACTTTTAGTCATGGTGCCCATAAAAAGCCGTAACCAGAGATGATACAAAAATTCACAAACTAAGATCGCGTTCGAGAGAATGCGTAACAGTGCGTCGATTAAAGAAGAAATTAGGTATCAAAAGCCCAAAGAGATTTGAACTTCGCTGCGCTGTTGAGCCAATTCCAAGTTGTGTCGGTTCCCTCCAAGTATCGGTTCGAAGTTTTAAATTCACCGCCTCCTACGCTCTACGTGCATTTTCTAGTCTTACATTTACACGCAGAGGCTTACCTGATAAAAAGTTTTTGTTACGACCCGTTCATGGCGTTCATGCTTCCATCGTTTTATTATACTTTTTTATTGTAAGTTGTACACTTATCATGGCCTTTTTTTTATTGTCAATGAGCTTACTCTTAACCACGATCTAGTCTTGAGAACAGGGATGAGGTCGACGATGGGACGAGCTTGCCCAGAAAAAGTCTATTTACTTAGAATCAGTTATATGGTAGGTATGCTTTGGTCATAAGAAAAGAAAGTCTGCACTAATTATTTAAGAAAAAAGATTACAAATTTCTAAAGAAAACAAATAGACAACAATTTCTTTCATTTATTAGATTGGCAACTTTCACTCCACAAAACGAACCCAAATACCCTTAACTTAGTATAAACTATCAAAAGAAGCGAAAACGGAAGCCATTCACCCGAAACATAGTGTTAAGATAAAAGTTTATGTAGAAATGGCAAATAAAAACACCCGTAACCCAATATAAATTACTTGATATGAGCGCCACGGAGGTCCTGAAATAATGGCGCGTCTAAAGAATAGTACTACGGGTTCGCCCTTAGGAATTGTATTTTTATCATGAAACGTCCACTGTAGGACACGGAGCTCCCTCCAGAACTCCAGCAAAAACGCGTGGTACTTAAAAGGGGATTTACCATAGTCACCAGTGACTACTTACTAAATACTTTATTAGTAAATACTTTTTTCAAAAAGGCTAGGCTACAGGGCAAACCAAGGGCAAACCCTTAACCCGATCGTCTTTGTTTCAAACTCAAACTCAAAAAAGTTTATTCATTGTTGGATATTAAAATCTCTTAATGACGTCAGCTAAACTACATCGCTTCACAAACAAATTGGCGCCATGGTGGAAAAAAAAGAAGCGACAATAAAAACCCACGTTTTAGGCTCCAACTGTAGCTGACTAAATTGTGCAGATGAATTTTCCTCAAATTATTGATATCATTCTTCGTTTCCAAAATATCGAGCTCTAGAACCAAAAATTCGGAACAAATTAAATTTTTTTTTTTCGTTATTTTGGCCATAACTTTTTAAGTTTTTGACTTTTTCGAATAATTCTTTTTTCACCTTACAGCTCTTGTAAATACGCGTCTTTTAAATTTATTTTGAATATCATATCTTTACAACTCTCCAAGATATAAGGGGATCGCGCTTTTTCGTGAAATCGGAGCCTACACTGGAGTGAACGAAAAAAAATTTCCAATGTCAAAAGCTATGGGTTCAAAAATATCCTGATAAAACCAATGGTAGGGGTAAATAGAATATTTCCACGCACGTAACCGCGTCTCGCCTTCACAAATTCCGTCGGCGTGCCGGCCCACTGAAATCGCACAGATTCACTTCGGTCCCACTCTTCTCACGGCTGGCTAACTCTATCAAATTATTTTATTTTTATTTTCTGGACTAGCAAATTTTTTTGTTTTATTCATTATGGTGTCCGATATATTGGTGAACCCACTACTGATTGTGATTTAACGGATGTATTTTATTGTTCTTTTCAAATGGTGAGAGCGCTTCTATTTTTCGGGTGCAAGCAAAGATGAGTCTATTTCTTTCTCGTCCGCAGTCAGTGGAAATACTTTGACCTTGTCTTTGACCTTGGTCTCTGGTTTTGGGCGTTTGTAGCGTAGCGCTGGTTCAGCTTATACTGGTTTTGTTTCTACACGCTTTCTGCCGTGCGTACTAGGTCCTAGACCAGTGGCTGTCTATTATCATAAACGCTACTAGAATAGAATAAAAAACATATCAGATTGATATAAGCTAAGGAAATGTTGCGTGACAGCTAATGTCAATCCCATACATTTTCATTCTATTCTACTAGCGTTTGCTACATAGAATTATTATATGTACAGCGTGATATTGAATCATCTGAATATATTTGATACTAAGGACATGAAACTGAACAAATTTTCCCAAGAAACATTTTGAAAAATATTGCTCTAAAAAGTATGAAACTAAACATAGTTTATATACACCTTGTTCCTGAGGATATGCATTAATTTTAAAAGCAGGTTCAGTTAACGAAACTGTACAACTTTCCCTAAGAAACATGGGTTGAAAACTTGAAATACGAAAAAAAAAATTGACCTCCCATACAAAAATGTTTTTTTTCGTATTATGCATTAACTTTAAGAGCATGTTCAGTTAATGAAACTGAACAACTTTCCCTAAGAAACATAGGTTAAAATAAGAAAAAAGAAATATAGGAGGGCAATTATTTATTTTCCTATTTCAACCTATGTTTGTTAGGGAAAGTTGTTTAGTTTCACTAACTGAACGTGCTCTTAAAATTAATGCATATCTTCAGGAACACGGTGTATATAACAATTTCAGATGACAATATGTTTTTGTTACATACTTTTTAGAGCAAGAAGTGTCAAATAACTTTCCCGAAGAAAAAAGTTAAAAAAAAACTTTTGGAAAGTTGCTTGTTTTCATGAGTAGAATAGAATCACTGACGTAAGTGATTTACCTCCTTCCAGAATCACTGGGCTTCGGGAGCGAAACCAATAAAAATTCACGCTGTATAGATAGAAAGATTGTTACTTTTTTTAACCGACTTCGAAAAGGAGGAGGTTCTCTATTTCACTGTGTGTTTGTTTTTATTTTATTTTAATTCCTTAGCTTTTAAGTACCTCTCTGTAAAGCAGAGCAAATAAAGATAACTATTTATATATATTTATCAAAAGCCAATTGCCTAGGTACCCTGATTGCACAATGGTCACCATGGCCAATCGTATAAATAGCAAAATATTCGTTTAACCTATCAGTAAATGAACACTGTATAATAGGCCTATTGAAATATATTTACTAACTTTATAAAACCGTATTACGAAAGACGTATTGATGGGTTTTCTTTCATATGAGGACGGAAATGGAAACTTCAAAGTCAATGACGCGTAAAACCTTTCATGATACTCAATAGTTATAAAATAAAGAAACAAACTTACGTTGTCACCACGAAGCAACAATGAAACCTGGGTGTCCAAAAAAAAAATTTTTTTTTGAAACTATTTATTTTAATTAAATTACAAGTTAATTACATTTTATTACTTAAGGGAAATAATCTTAAAGAAGATTGTACTCCCTTAAGGAGTCGTCAATTATTATACAATAATTAGAGCAGAGTCTGGGATCACATACTTACGAGTATATTCAATAATATATTTTTTTCAGGGCCTTTTTGCTGTTATTTGTTTTTGTTTTTATTTTTATAGCATATAGTATTAGTTCTTTAGGCATTTGATTTAATATTTGAGGTAGTATGTGATCCCACACCCTTTTACCGTAGTCATTGTTTGTAGATGGACAGGTATATAGTGGGAGATGTGACAATTCTCTTAAATTATTAGGTCTTACAGTTCTCGAAAGTGATGTTATTTGATCATGATGTTCTGATATGACAGCCAGATTAACTTTATCTAATACGTTTAATACTTTACAGTAGTGAAGTGAAACAAGTCTTGGTAATTATTTTTGAATCTAGATTTAACCTTATACGGGACAATTGTTTTTAATAATCTTAGTTATCTATGTTTTAAGTAATCTACTCTCGATTTTTGGTATATCGATAAGATACTACTTTGATACAGTCCAATAGGTATTATGCATATTTTTTTTTGTCGCATTTATTAACACAATATGAAAATAACGTAGTAGAGATGACAAAAAGTGAAATTTAAATTTAAATCGGCTAAGAAATAAACTCCGTGTTAAATTTCGTTTTGCTAGAAAGAGACAGGCTTATATTTTTTTTTGTTTCATAGTTATTCGAAAAATAGCTTCTAAACAGTTTATTACATAACTGAGGATAATTCTTTTAAATAAAATAAAAAAACTTGCATATTCCCTATTCATTTCTTTTCTCAGTAACATCGAATAGTATCGTATCGATATATCGAAAATTGAGAGTAGACACCATGCACACAGAAAACTGCGTTGCCTATACCTTTGTTTTAAATATGTGTGGACCTCCAGGGGGGTGATCGTGGTAATTTCAACGATATTACCAAAACAAAAACGTTTGCCTAAAACACTTAGTTAAGACTTAACATGACTTTTGAGGCAAACGTTTTTGTTTTGGCAATGTCGTTGAAATTACCACGATCACCCCCCAGGTCTTTTGTAAAACCTCCATGTCTTCTAATTTTATTTCTATAAGGAGTGTTTGTTTTCTAAACCCTAAATAAAAATAGTTATTTATACTTCACCTTCTCGGAAAGTACCTCAGTCCTGTTTTAAAAACTAAGGAGAAGATACGTCATTTCTATGGTATAAATATGCGGGGGGATAAGTTATATGGAAATCCATTATAACGTGTTTTAGCGGGTTGGAATTTTGTATGAAAATCCATTGTTAACGTGTTTTTTTTTTCTTAAATTTAGATCAAAATCTGTCGATACCCTTTTTTAATATCATAATGCCAAAAAAAGAAAAAGTTTTTATCTCTAAGTCCACGAAATGATGCTGGCCACCTACACTTTTCTGAGAAAACCATTAATTTGAAAAAAGAACGATGTTTTTTTCTAATCAACAGGGAAAAATCATAATGCATAAATATAAATTAGTGTTTAATTGTTAAATTTTATAAAGTATTACTAACATTTTAACACTATCAGGGTAAAATAAAAAAGTTTAAACCTCCAAGTGATATTTTATCACCCAGTGATTTTCAAAAATTGGACCCCTGTTTTCTTTAAAATGTTGTTGGAAGTTTTAATTGTAGTTTTGTTGGTGCGTGCTTTTTACAAAAAATGTCGTCAAATAGTGACAGTGCTGAAGAGTTTTTGACGCCGCTAGAACTGCAAGAAAGTGCGCAAGCGGTTATTGATTGCCTGAAAAAACTCGAAAAAATACAACAATGAGGTATGTGATAGTTTTATACGTTGAAAAAGCGAGGAAAAAGCGCATTGATTTTCGGAAACTGTTTTACTTGCTTATTATAGTGAAAAAGCGTATAAATCTATGCCAAGTCTTTGTATTCCATGTTGAAAAGTACCATATTGGCAAGACATGATATCAGTATAATGGAATCATAATGGAATACAAAAAACTTACATCATATCTGAAAAGGAAATCTGAAATATTTTTCTCGTAGGTGAAGTATAAGTCTGTGGCGGGGTTTGAACCTGCGATGGCGGCGTGGCGGCCGGTGCATTAGACCGCTCGACCAAAGGAGCTGGTGGCGGCACGTTCGAATTAGGCGTGGACTACCAGTGCAGTGAGAGTGCTACGCGGTCACTCGCTACGCGGTCGTCGGGCGTAACAAGTTGCTACGAGATGGCGTTAGCTGCGAGCGGAAGTACGTGCGCTGCGTGTAATGGATCCTTTAAAAGTCCAAAGGAGTTTTTGCAGTGTGAGAAATGTATGCTGTGCTATGATTTGGAATGTGTGGGAATCCCGGAAAAGGTTTTTTACCAGGCCATGTCTGTGGAGAGAAGAGCTGAATGGCTGTGTCCTGAATGTAAAAATAAGGTGCCTAAGGGCGGAAATGTAAACACACCAGTACGTCAGCTAGAAAAACCGTTTGAAGAAAGTGTGGGATATTTGGATCAATCGGTGGTTGATTTTGTAAATGAACCGATAGACAGTGTAGCCTTTAGGAAAGAAAATTATGTATTAATTTCGGAGAAGAAATTGAGAGAAATTATAAAGCAAGAAATTTCATCGCAGTTGGAAAAACCGTCGAATCAAAGTGAAGTTATTGATGATTATGAAGAGAGAATAAAAAAATTATGCAAAGAAATTTTGGAGTGCCGACAAGAAAATCCCAAGCTTACAATGGAGCTCATGAAGAAGGAAACTGAAATTTTCGAAATTCGAAAGGAGTTACAAAAGGACTCGAAACAAAATGAAATGCGAACGAATGTACCTAATGTGAGGTCGACTAAACCTCAGAAAACCAGTGGGAAAAAGCAGCCGGAAGCTTCGTTGGAAAATAAAATGGTAAATGAAGTAACACCAGCTACACAACACAAAGATGATCCACCACAACATAGAGCAAATTCACCTGTGCGTAAGGAAGAATTACCTAAACATTTCGAGGACAAAAGAGTAGAGGAAACAGAAGAACAACCGCAGGACTGAAACTTTTCTGAAAGAAAAAAGACTAAACAGGACTGAAATTTTAAGTGGAGGCAATGTGCAGATAAGCAAGTTGAGGGGAGTTAAGAAGAAAAAATATTTGCATGTGTGGTCATTACATCCGGACACCATGGACAAGGATGTTTTAGAACATGTGGCATGTGTCTGCGGTCTAAATAAGGAGGAAGTAAAAGTAGATCAAATAATTGCAAAGACTAAGCGAGATTATTGCTCTTTTAAGATAGGTGTGCCTGAAAGTAAATATAACCAAATTTCTACAGCCGAAGTATGGCCAGTTAATGCACGTTTCAGCGAGTGGATTTTATTTCGAGCCTACAAATAAATCAGCAGAGAATTGTACATCGGAATCTAAGCAAGTAAAGGTAGACTTATATTACCAGAACGTGAGGGGGTTACGTACCAAACTGAAAGACTGGTATAAGAACATTTTGAATTCAGGTGCTGATTTATTTGCAATTACGGAAAGCGGCCTTACTGATTCTATATATGACGGTGAATTATTACCCAATGGATTTCAAGTTCTAAGATGTGATCGTGAGGATGGACGGAAACTTGGCGGGGTTTTTCTGGCGGCAAAGGAAGCATTCAAACTACGCCATGTTCCGCTCCCCGGAAACGCGGACTTGAGCAGTCATCTATTCGAACTTACATGTGCCACAATTCATTTGAATAATAGACTGCTTTTTTTGTGCATTGTGGTGTATATACCTCCTGGAACTCCAGACTCTGAGTACTTGTACATGTTTCATTTAATAGAGCAGTATTGTACATCGATGAACGAACGCATATTACTAGTAGGTGACTTAAATTTGTATTCAGCTAGCCAAAGTGTTCAATGCTATTACGAGTATTTTTTGGCATATTGTGGATTCAGAGAGTATAATAAGGTTCCTAATTGTAATAACCGCATGTTGGATGTCGTATTGTCCACCTTGGCAGAAGGTATAGTAGTAAATGAAGAAATTTTTTATCTTAGTCGCATAGACAAACAACATCCACCACTGAGAGTTAGCGTAACCCTTTCTTGCGGTCGGCCTTCAGACCGATCTCCACCGGTGGTGTCTCCAACACTGCCTTATCCACGGTGGAACTTTATGAAGGCTGATTTCTATACTTTATATGCATCGTTGGCGGAAGTGGACTGGAGTGAGTTATATGGGGCAAGAAGGGTCGATGACGCGTATAACATACTTTATGAAATTCTTTATCGGATTATTGACGACTGCGTACCGAGGAAAAGGTCCCAAACAATGAGCCGCAGTTATCAGTACCCGGAATGGTATACAGCGGATATTATTGCTGATATCAAGCGCAAAGCATTTTGGCACAAAGCTTTTAAAATTACTGAGTCTAAGAGGGATTACAATTTTTTTTCGCATTATAGATCACTAGTAAAATTTAAAATTAATACTGCTTATGATGTTTATCAAAATCGCTTAGAGTCACAATTTGTGGAAGATCCGAGATCGTTTTGGGGATTCATGAGTAGAAAACGTACAAAGCGTAGAAAGATTCATATCATCAAGGATAATCAGGTTTTAGATGAAAGCGAATGTGCAAAAGAATTCGCTGAATACTTTTTATCAGTTTATGGTATGGAAAAACCAAAGCTGGACGCAGCAGCTGCAGCACGAGAAGGGTTGGATGGAGGAGCATGGGTGCATGTTGGCAAACTCCCTCTTCTAGAGGTAAGGGCGGCACTCGGTCACTTGAATTCGAAAAGATCAGTTGGCCCCGATGGAATTCCGCCTTTCATTGTAAAGGATTGTAGGTTATGTTTGGCTCGCCCCCTCCAACACTTGTTCAATTTATGTCTAGAACACAAGACCTATCCAGAAGGTTGGAAACTTACCAGGGTAACACCAGTTCCAAAAGGTACTGATACTTCTCTTGTGAGTGGGTATAGGCCAGTTGCAGTACTTTCTACACTCGCCAAAGTTTTTGAGTCAGCCCTGGCAGCCTGCATATATTCTCAGGTGAGTGCACGCTTGAATAATGCACAACACGGATTTCGAAGAGGTCGTAGTACCACTTCGAATTTGATGTGTTTTATGACCTATACCACTCAGGAAATGGACGCAAGGGTAGGGGCACAGGTTGATGTCGCATACTTTGATTTTGCAAAAGCGTTCGACTGCGTCGATAATGATATCCTGCTAACTAAGTTTGCGGCATTTGGTTTTTCTCCTGACTTGTTGAAGTTCTTTGCTAGCTATCTGAGTAACCGGAGGCAGTTTGTAGAGTATTCCAATTGCGCATCTCCACCCTATAATACATTAACGGGAGTAAGTCAAGGAAGTAACTTGGGTCCGTTGGAATTTTTTATATTTATCAATGATCTCCCGGACGTCATTCAGAATTCGAAGTGTGTACTTTTTGCAGACGACCTAAAGTTATATTTAGCCATAAGGAATCCCGCAGACTGTCGGTTACTGCAAAGTGACATTGATCACGTGTTGGAGTGGTCGCATAAAAATAATTTATTTTTAAATGTATCAAAGTGTGCAATAATGACTTGCAGTAGAGCGCTAGAATCAGTTTCCTTTGAATATAAAATGGATGGACATACAATAAATCGGGCTACATCAGTAAAAGATCTGGGAGTGGTTGTGCAAAGTGATCTGACATTCGTGAAGCACATTAAAGAAACATGTGCTAAAGCATTTAGAAACCTAGGCTTTGTTTTGAGGGAGACAAAGGATCTGCAGAGGACTGAGGCAGCTTGCGCATTGTACAACGCACTTGTAAGGAGTAGGTTGGAAAGTGGTGCCATAATATGGAATCCCCATGAAGACAAATATGTTTCTATGGTGGAAAAAATCCAGAATAAATTTGTCAGGTTTCTATACCTTAAACGGTATGGAATATACCCATTTTTTCCACATATGTATCCAACCCTCTTTGTTCTGGGGATGTTAGGATACTATAAACTGGAAGTGCGTCGGAACTTGTCGTTGGTGAAGTACATATTCCAAGTACTTCGCGGTAATTTAAATAATCTGGAAATTTTAGAGTCATTGAAGCTTCTAGTCCCAAATGCGACTCTGAGGCGCAGCCAAAGGCCACAAGTTCTGGAGGTGCCTTGGAGCCGCACTAATTTATTGAAATTCGCTCCAGTCTCCAGGGCAATAATTATTTTAAATAAGGTATCGGAGCAGGTAGACTTATTTACTTGCTCCCTGTCGCAGTTTGAGAAAGCGGCGTTAGATTATTTAACTAAATAAGTTATATAAATAGATTTAAGGATTTTGTACTGCACTATTGCTTTGGGTCTGTACCTGTTATAATAGTGTTAAGTGTGTGTAAATAAATAAATAAATAAATAAGTATAAAGCACTATGTATCACTCGAAAGAAAGTGCGATTCCCAACTCGGGTGTATTGAGCCCTTCGGCTTCGCCTCAGGGCTCAAACGACACCCTTGTTGGGAATCGGTCACTTTCTCCTCTCGATGAACAATGTACTATTGTTATGCAAGGCAACAAAATTGTTCATCGCTTCTATATAAAGTGACCGTGGCAACATAAGAAGATTGAAGAAGAAGTGATTTAAACCAAATTAAAAGTACCGGGCGAACATGAATCTACAAGAGGCTGTCAGTAACCAAATACCGGGTGTAACAGTATGCAATGAAATTTATGTTAAAGCAACTCCATCCACAAGCTCTGGATTTGGAACAACTTCAGGAATAACGTTTAATAACGGTACTAGCTGTCCTTTTAGTTAAATAAATTGATTACTGCTCTTTAAAATGTTATTTTATTTTGTCGGTCGTAGATAAAGTTTTATATGCAACTTTACGTAATTAGTCATTTTAATACTCAATCTACACTATTTGATACTCGACTGCGTCTCGTATCAAAAACCAGATCCCGTGTTAAAAGTACTCTCGTTACGCAATAGTTGCATAAATAACTATTTCCACGTCAGCGGCCATCTTTGCACACAGATTTAATTTTCTTCAGATAAATTACAAAATCTTTGAAAAATTACTTTTGCACGATAAAGTTAGTTTGCCAGGGTATGAAAAATAAATTTTGAAACTAAGTTACTTTGTCACCACAAATTAACAAATGAAACCAACCTTGTTTTCACGTTTTCAGAGTAATTTAAAACCACAACGGTCCAGTTAATTAGGCGTCGATTGAACGAGGAACTCGTGAGTTTCGAGTTTCGTCTGTGGTATTATTTCCGTTAATTTCATTTATTTTCTTTGGAAAATCTCAAAAAGAGAAAATAGACAAGATCTCAGAAATCGATAGAATTTCCAGGACAACAAAATACTTTTACATCTCTCATATTCAGTAAGTAGGTCCTTATTACCCCCAAATGGGGCTTGTAGGTGACCAATTAGCGCTCTAGGGTAATAATGTAGCTAGAAAAGCCCTAGGGCGGTAAGTAATTGAGTTTTGAAAGAGTGAAGTGTTTTTTTTTAAATAACTTACCGCCCTAGGGCTTTTCTAACTACATTATCACCCTGGAGCGCTAATTGGTCACCTACAATTTGGTGGTAATAAGGACCTACTTACCTCACAATCGAGATGTAAAGCAGAGTAGTTAGCTCGGGTGTACGAGTAAGCATCAATTGCACCCTCGAACTATAGGCGCCCTCGCTGCGCTCGTGCGCCTAAATATCTCGGGCTGCAATTGATGCCTTACAGCCCTTGGCTACTATTCTACTATAAGAGTACCTACTGCAAGGAAGAATTCTGATACTAAAAAAATTTGGTAATATTGAATTAACTATATATTTATTATTTCTATTATTAATAATTCTGGTTTCAAGTACCAATAACAAATAATAAGCCGTTAATTAGATTTGAGAGAGATAAGTAGAGACCGGATAATATGCATATTTGCATATGCATTTGCATATTTAAACCATTTTCGGCGCTAATAGCATATTTTTCCTAAGATCTAGTGATGATGCATATAATCGCTATAATTTACAATATTTTTCAAGCGCAGCGCACTCAGCAACCGCGCGTCTTTTGTTTTGGTACGATTATAAAATGAAAGAGACAAAATAATCGTCGCGCTTGCCTGCCGCACTACTCCTTCCTCCCACCAATTATATTATATTATTTTCATTGTTGACGCGCGGGCTCATTGATCTGCAGTTAGTGAAAAAAAAGTGTGCCTTCGTGATTAAGTGACTTTCCTGAAACATTTACTTACGACGGAACTGTTTACCGCGTCTACTTCTAGCTCTAAACAAAACAACCAGTTTAGCATGGATTTATGTGAAGCATTGCTTTCAAGTAATATTCCTCTCCATAAACTAAAAAATCCTACCCTCAATCAGTTTATGCAAAAATATTGCTTAAAACAAAATAAACCAGACGAGTCAACAAGAATTTACTAACAATAAATTTAAATCTAAAGTAATAATATTAACAAAACAAAAAAAAATGTTATTTAATGTTGCATATTCTGTCAGTTTTCGTGCATATTTCATGCTTTTTATGTTGCATATAATCCGGTCTCTAGTGATAAGTTATATTAAGTTATTTTAGCGTGCGCATGAAAAATTTCGCTCTGACGGTAATTTTCTGCGCATGGATGACAGGCGGAGAGCAACTGAACGATTCGCTAGCCTCCTACCTGCCTCACTCACACCGCGATTATTTTTTTGAGTTCTGCGTTAACCACAGAACAACGATAGGGCCACTCCGCTGCACGCGCACCCCCCCATAGAAGCGAAGAGAGTAAAAAAAAATGGTTCCTTATTGACTAGGTATACTATCCAATTTATGTAAGCGCTTATTTTGAATGCACATCATAAACACATTCGTTGCTATAGAGACGCTGTCATTGGTTTTTTGCATCTTAATCCCTCGCAATAATGATACTATGTTTATCGCACTCAAATGACGCTAGTAGTGTGGGTGCGGAAAGTGTGTTAGTTTTAGTAAATGGTGACACTGATTTGTATTGAATGGTATAAGTTTACTTACCTTTGACGTGACATTGGCACAAAGCTAAAACTAGTGCCATAAAAAAAAAGAATTCGTAGATGCAGAGCAAGACGCATGGACTTCAGAGCTTATACGTTAGTATTCATAGTTAGTATTATATAGTCTAAGTTCAGAGCTCTGTGGTACCTACTGCACTGTCTACCTTTGAAGCTTTGGCAAGGCCAAATTTTGACATTTGATCCCTTTAGCAGTTTTCTATAGAGTTACCGGAAAATGGAAAATGCATGTAAATTGTATTACAATTTATGCGAAATTATACCTTATTGCATAAATAACTACATTTCTTTTTATATTCCTTCAATTTTGACACTGCTATAGAGGTTAACCAATAGGTTGTGTGTGTCAAAGGGGTTACACAAATTGCCTTAGATGCTCTAGGCCTCAAAGGGAGCTATATAATAGCTGTAAGGATGGAATATGCACGTTAGCAACTCTGAGCAGATATTTAAGCAGACATATAAGCATTACCTCGAAATTATAAATTTTGAAATCAATTTTCATATTTAAATTTTTTATTCTTAATAACTCTTAAGTGTTAAACATGATATCAATTTTTTTTTTGTTTCATTCTTCCTTTCGGAAAGGCAAAGAGTACAAAGCCCATACAGCCATTTCTGATGTCTTTAATATTTCTTTTAGTTCCCCTCGTAAAGCGATAGGGAACTTTACGAAGGAAAATGTTCGTGACTTTTTGGGATAACTCAAACGGGGCTTAAACACGAGATCACTTGAAATCTTCATCAGCTGCGCACTCCGTAGTAAATTTACTGCATAACACACTATCTTTATTATCCACTAAATCACTAAATGCACAAAAAACCAAAATTTCAATTAAGCAGGCAAACGCCCATGTCGAGTTCCCGCCAAAAAGTCCAAACATGATATCAAAAGAGAAACGTTATAATTAGTCAATAAAATTATTTATGATCTGTATAATAATTATTTATATGGATCATGGGAACTTTTGAACCGGGTACGCTTCGGGGCGGGCTCTTCGACTGACTTTTAATCTATAACTTTTAAGTTTAATTTAGATTATAGTTTAGGAATTTTTAATGATTAATATTTAGGTGTTAAGAATTTGACATGTAATTAAATCACTATAATTAAATTAATAGAAATTTATATCGATAAACTAACTGACATATCATTTCCAGCACAGCCTAGCTAAAAATTTTACAAATTTCAAGACAAGATTTTGTGAAATTTATCCCCTTTATGAATTTACGTAAATATACGCAGACGAAATCGCAGGCATCAGTTAGTATAAACATAGAAGCCAACTTGGAATTTTGATTGGTTCTATAAATTGATTCTACTAATGATAAGAAGCAACTTTCCCCAAGAAAATTTCTTTTCATAAACATAGTAACGTGGTCACGTGATCGACTCATTTTGCATGGAAAATCTAAATATTTTTTCGTTTCAAATTTGGTTTTCTTATGGAAAGTTATTGGTTTTCATGAGTAGAACCACTGGACTTCTGGAGCAAAACCAATAAGAAATCACGCTGTATATATAGTGACTTTTAATTAGTTCTTGATAGCAAAAGATATGAATGTACTCATGAAACTGAACAACTTTCCCGAAGGAACATAGGTCGAAATACGAAATACCTAATTTGACCTCCCATACAAAATGCGCTATCAGCTGATGCAATTTATATTTTTTCTATGGGAGGTGAAAACTTCTTGATTTTTCGAATTGTTCAGTATCATGAGTACATTCATACCTTTTTCTATCAAGAACTAATTAAATTAAAAGTCACCCTATATTATGAAACAAGACTAGTGCAATGATTGAATAAGATGAACTCCAGGACTTTTTTGTTTTTACTTTCGAGCGGAGCGAGAAAGGTATTGTATTCGTGAAAAAAAAAGTTTTTCTAATTTTCTCAAAAATGTGTTCTATATCACTTATACATCATAAAAAACAAGTCTCCCAAAAATGTCCGTCCGTCGGTCGGTCGGTCGGTCGGTCCGTCGGTCGGTCTGTCCGTCACGCTTTGGCCTAGCGGCTAAACGAATGGTGCGATTGACACCATATTTTGAATTTAGGAGTTTTATGCAAATCCATCGAGGGGTTCTAAGGGGTTTCTTGCTGGCTCTCATTTTGAGGGTAGCTGTCATACAACAAAAAGGAAAAATTGAATTTTTCTCATGAACTGCTTATAGAATCTTAATGAAATTTTGCATGACCAAGCATCTCTATGTAAGATATCTTGCGCCAGTATCAATTGATCTGTGTAATTTTATATAAGGGGTGTTCCTGTACGACCAAATCGTAAATATGTGATTTACCCAAAATTGGTTCCATTGAGTTTATTAAAATTTTCTATAATATTAATCCTGGATTGGTTGTCTACCTGACTGGATATTCTTTATGATTTTTTAAAAATAAAATTCAGTACTCAGGGTGTACCAAAAACTGAAAGGGCTTGCTCAGTAGACTAAACTGAACAATTATCCATAAGGAACACGTGTTGGGAAATTAAAAAAATCTCCATGCAAGTATCCTACGGTAGTATCCATTGATCTGTGAAAATTCATATAAAGGTTGTTCCAGTACTCCCAAAAGTTAAACGTGTGATTTACTCGAAATCGTTTGAGGTTTCTTTGTTTTAATGTTTAACTATTTGAATTCTGAATTGATCTGTATATTTCATTTGAATTTTTTTTTGGAAAAACGTAAATAAAAGTTTGTATTTCCATATTATGTGAATGGCATTACAAATTTAAATTTGCGGTTGATAGTTTTTCCTTGAGTATTGCGAGAAAGTAAGTGCAGTGCTGCTGTACCATTTATTTAGGATGACCTTCACGTTTTAGGATGATAGTTAAGCTTCACCGGGCGAATGATTCAAATTCAGATAATTTTATTCAATGTAGATTCTTTACAGAATACTTATTGAATGTCATGCAGAATACAATGCAAATAGAGAGAGTCTACGCGTCTATGAGCGGAAGGCTCTGCCCATAAAAACTCTAGGAGATTAGACTCGGAAAAATGTAATCGTTTTTAATTAAAGAATCTAATCTAAACTACGTTAGTGGACGAATACCCACAGATTCCTATAGAAAATAAAGTAAAACAATTATTCGAATAACTGTGAAATTAAGAAAGATATAAGCATTCGAAGGTCTGGCGGGTAAGGAAGGGGAAGGTTCGGAGCTCAGATCAAAAACCTCCTTGCTTCGCTCGGTTCGGAGGTTCTGTCTCTTTCTAGCAAAATGAAATTTGACACGAAGTTTACATAGCCGAAGTGACATGTCACGTCACTGTCCATGTCGGATCTCTATGTCTAATCGGCGCGTAATTAATAGTTTTAAATGCTTATATCGGCCGTATTTCTTAGCCGATTTAAAAGTTAATTTCACTTTTTGTCATCTCTACTACGTTATTTTCATATTTTGTTAATAAAAAGCGACTAAACAAAATTATGCATATTGCCTATTCTGAATACAGCAGTTAGAAGTTTGCTTCTGTGAAGTACTTAGCCACTTAACCTAATTCGTAAACAGAGCTACAGATACTGCGGGAATGAAAATTTTCAATTATTATGAGATCCCTGTTCAAAGTTTCAAGGGAAGTCGTTAGACGGAATTTTGTTTTATGAATTTTCGTTTCATCCAATTAAGGAACATTTGCTTCATCATCATAATAGGTACCCAGGTAGCGTGTCCCGTGTGGTGTCGGCAAAGAATAGCTCGTACCATCCCATACATACCCGTGGGTGTCGTAAGAGGCGACTAAGGTTTATAAACTGGAAGATGGGCAGCAGCATCCTCCTCTGTATCATACCATCTTACTTACTGCAGTCACATACAATCGCGGTCCAAGTTACCAGCCGTAACGCTGACAAGCGAGGTGACTATGGTACTTCCCTTCCACATTTTTCCAGCAAAAGCTCCCTGTTCTGTAGTGGACTTTTCATGGGATGTTATGATAATAGGCAGGCACACAAGTTATAACGAGACTATTGACGATCGGGGCCTGCAGACAAGTAGCTGTATATCGTAAGCGCTAATAGAATACAATAAAAGATTGATATAAGCTAACAAAATGTTGCATGACAGCTAATGACAACCCATATATTTTGATTATATTCTACTGGCGTTTACGATTATAGAGAGCCATTTGTCTTGGTACGGTCAACCTTACGTCGGTAGAAACTTTTTCAACTCTATTACCACGCCATCGGTCCAAAATTTTTTGTACTTGTAGATTGTCATCAGGGCCAATAGACAGTTGCTTTGTACCATTGTAAACGGAGAATAGTTTGTTTTTGTAGTATTGATATTAGCTGTCACAAAACTTTTCATCAGCTAGTACAAATGCCATACATTTTATTGTTTTCTTCTAGCTTTAACGATGATAGGAAGGTAGAAAGCTTTGAGTCTACGACCCCAGATTGTCCGTAAACCAAGACTTTAAGTTTTCTATTCGTCAATCATCATAACACCCCATGAAACGTCCATTGCAGGACGCAGGGAGCTCCCTCGAGAACTCCACCAAAATCGCGTGGTACTTAGGAAGGGATTTACCATAGTCACCACGTTGTTGTTGTTAGTTGTTAGCGTCACGCTTGGTGACCGCAGTAAGTAAGATGGTACGATACCCAGAAAGATGCTGCTGCCCACCCTCCGATTTATAAGCCCTTAGTCGCCTCACGACACCCATGGGTAGAGATGGGTTGGTACTATTCTTTGCCGGCACCACATGGGTAGAGATGGGTTGGTACTATTCTTTGCCGGCTCCACATGAGGTAGAGATGGGTTGGTACTATTCTTTGCCGGCACCACATGGGTAGAGATGGGTTGGTACTATTCTTTGCCGGCTCCACATGGGGTAGAGATGGGTTGGTACTATTCTTTGCCGGCACCACATGGGTAGAGATGGGTTGGTACTATTCTTTGCCGGCTCCACATGGGGTAGAGATGGGTTGGTACTATTCTTTGCCGGCTCCACATGGGGTAGAGATGGGTTGGTACTATTCTTTGCCGGCTCCACATGGGGTAGAGATGGGTTGGTACTATTCTTTGCCGGCTCCACATGGGTAGAGATGGGTTGGTACTATTCTTTTGCCGGCTCCACATGGGGTAGAGATGGGTTGGTACTATTCTTTGCCGGCACCACATGGGTAGAGATGGGTTGGTACTATTCTTTGCCGGCTCCACATGGGTAGAGATGGGTTGGTACTATTCTTTGCCGGCTCCACATGGGTAGAGATGGGTTGGTACTATTCTTTGCCGGCACCACATGGGTAGAGATGGGTTGGTACTATTCTTTGCCGGCACCACATGGGTAGAGATGGGTTGGTACTATTCTTTGCCGGCACCACATGGGTATTCATATTCATATTCATATTCATATATTTGGTAATAAAATTGTTATTACATGTCAAACTTATTAATTATAATCACAATAAAATAATATTAATAATAGAATGTCAATAATATAAATTAAAATGTCAGAATAGTAAAATAAAACGAACCATAGGGGTAGGTACTCTAAGTACATACATTTGTCAATCCACCATTTTAATGGTCGTGAGAAATTCCTTGACGCTATAAAAAGTGTGCTCGATTAGCCAGTTCTTAAGTCTGGTTTTGAAAGTTTCCAGTGACGGTGCGTCCCTCACGCTTCTAGGTAACCTATTATACACCGCTGGCCCCGCTACATGGGTCAATTTTTCTGATTTGGCTAGTCTGTGTTTGATCGGTAGTAGTCTAGTCGCGTGCCGGAGCGTTTTCACGGTTGTATCAGCACGCTGTTGGTACTGATCTATGTGAGTATGGACGTACGCGGCGATTTGGTAAATCACCACGGACGGGAGAGTGAGTATTCCGAGTGCAGCAAAGTATGGTTTGGCGGAGACATCCGGCCTCACGTGTACAATAGCTCGAATCGCTCTTTTCTGCATTCGAAAGGCCCTCTCCCATTCGGCGGCACACCCCCACAGCTCAGCACCGTACGTCAACAGTGAGTGCACAGTAGCAAAATAACATGAACGCGCCACATCCTGCGGGACCACTCGAGCCAGCCGCCACAATGCAAAACAGGCACTCCCTAATTTGCTACATGTCTTCACGATATGGGACTCCCACGTAAGACCGCAATCCAATTCAAAACCCAAAAACGCAGTGCATTTTATTTGGTCCAGTTTAGTACCACCCACTTGTACCGTGATTGGTCTTTGCGTTCTGCCTCCCAGATGAAAATGGATGAAATGTGTCTTCTTCAGGTTCAATGCTAGACCATTATACCTGAACCACTGTGACAATTGGACCGCGGCTTCGTTTAACCTTTCTTCCAACTGCTGCATACACGGGGCGCACACGACACAAGCGACGTCATCAGCGTACATTAGCGTGTCTCCGGCCTGTATGGCCTCAGGCAGGTCATTGAGAAGCAATGAAAAAAGGATGTTCGACACTGCAGACCCCTGAGCTACACCCATAGTCGTGGAGAGAGCATCGGACTTGACGCGACCGCCACACGCCACCAACACCTGCGACCTTCCTCGCAGAATATCCGTGAACAATGCGTGTGCCGGTCCCCGTATCCCATAGTGATGGAGTTTATGGGCGAGCACGGAGTGGTCGGCTACATCAAACGCCTTGGATAGGTCGCAGCACAGCACTGCCACCTGCAAGTTGCGCTCCCGCGCGTCCAGCACCCGGCGCACCACCTCCCGCGTGAGCCCGGTCGTCGAGCGCCCCGCACGGTAAGCGTATTGGCGGTCGGACAAGGCTTCGATTGAATGTAGATAGCTAGTCAACCTCTCACTCAGGCCTTTCTCCAGAATTTTCGCTACTGCCGGTATAATTGCAATGGGTCTATATCCATCAATATCCTCTCTCTTTCCTTTACCTTTGAATAGCGGTGATATTTTGCTTTTTTTCAAAGGTAAAGGAAAGACTCCCAACCTAAGACATTGATTAAAAAGGTGCGCTAGCACTGGAGAAAGCTGTGCGGCGGCCGAGTTTAAAAGATCCATAGAGACCTCGTAAATATCTTTGGTGGGCTTGTGAGGTATTCGCGTCCTAATGATTTTAAATACTTCATCTGGAGTAAAAAACCGAAGACGAAGAGAGCGGTCAACAGGCGGGTGCGCGGCGAGCAGCGCGGCTATTACGCAAGGCAGATCGGCGGCGGGCGCTCCGCATGCAGAAGCGGCTGACACAAAGCGTAAGTTCATGGCATCGACCACGTCCTTCTTGCACCTAAACTTCGCCCCTTGAGAGTTCACGGCTATCTCTGTGAAGTCAATGCTTGAGTTGTTGTCTTTTCCCCTTTCTTTATTTACAACTTTCCACATAGCTCTACATCGATTTTGGCTGTTACATATTAACTTAGAATAGTGCTCAGATTTTTTCAAATTAATTAATGAGACATATTTTTTATCAAAAGAATCGATAAAATTTTCAATTTTTTCGTTATCCGGGAATTTGTTATTCAAGCTAATAAGATCAAAAAGAATTTTTTTTATATTTATTATGTCTTCAGAAATCCAAGAACTTTTCTTTCGATTATTTTTACGTTTCATGGGGAAACAGACGTCATATTTATTACTAATTACGTTTATTATAACCGTAGCCAAGCTCTCAGCGGAACATTCATGGCGGGCACAGATGTTAGCCCAATCGATACTTTCAATCGCACTTACAAAAAGAACCATATTTTCCTTAGAGTAATCCCGAACAAAACGAGTCAGTGGCTGACTTAGTACCCGGCGAGCGCAGAGCAACTCGCTCCGAATCGCAAGGTGGTCACTCAAGTTGGTTGTGACGGGACAGGTAGTTATTGAGCCTAAAGGTACGTTAGTATATAGGTGGTCTAATGCTGTGCTTGAGTGGGAAGTTATTCTTGTTGGAAAGTCAACGTCGCATCTGAAATTGTAGGTAGACAACATTTCGTACAGCTTTTTTGTGTCAGAGTTAAGTTTTTCTAGACAGTTAATGTTAAAATCGCCAACAATAATGCACTCACAGTCGTTTAAACTGACTTTCTCGATCACACTTTCCAAGCGAGCAAGGAATACGTCAATAGTTACATTTAAAGAAGAATTAATTACACCTGTTCTATAAATACAAATAATGTTCAAATTAAAATCAATTAGACGAATGGCGGATACTTCGCAAACTAATTCCGAAGATAAATTATTTATCTCGGGGATCTCTACTGCGTTTAAGCCATTTTTTACATACAAACAACTACCTCCGTGTGCCGCTCGTTTCCGACAAAAGTGAGATAAGAGTGTGTAACCGTCTAAATTAACACATTTTAACTTGTCTTCCGTCAACCAATGTTCTGTTAAGGCTAACACGTCACACTTTAAATCTGAACTGAGCAGCACTTCGAGTTTAACTGTTTTATTACTCAACGACTGCATATTTTGATGACATACAGTAAGTTGGATGAATGACGAGTTATTACTAGTAGTAGTAGTGAACGCCGGCACTGGCGCATGGTTACTGAGCGTTGGTTGACAGCTTAGTTGCGGAGGGACCCCGTGCACCACGGGGACGGACGCGAAACCAGTCTGCATACCGGACACCTTGTGGCCACGAAGTAGGCGCAGTAATTAGCGGGTATAAACTTTCTGGTATTCCAATCACGAAAGCGGCGTGACGGTCGGTTTTTATCTCTCGTTTCTCAACCAGGTAGTCCTTGGATGGTGATAACTTGTTTAAATAATTAATAAGCTGTTCTTCTGTAGTTTCAGGTTTAAGTGACCATGCTTGTATGTACTTCAGTTTTTCTACAGCTTGTAGGACACCGGTGTTCGTTCCTTTTCCCGAGATTACTGTAGACGTTTTATTCTTACGTTTGTGGCGTCAGAATAAAACGTCTACAGTAATCTCGGGAAAAGGAACGAACACCGGTAGAGATGGGTTGGTACTATTCTTTGCCGGCTCCACATGGGTAGAGATGGGTTGGTACTATTCTTTGCCGGCACCACACGGGCGAACAAACTATTCATCAATGCAGCTAGTTTAACAAATACAAATGTGTACGTTTCCACTCTCAAAATTTACATTAAATTATTCACGACTAATTAAGAAAATGATTGAAACAAACAAATCAATTCAAATAATTTATTTGCACTGATTTCCGGTCGGTATAATTAGATGATACTACAATAAGAATTATTTTAAGTACTGCGAAAATCTGCCTAAACAGCATGCAAATTTTTAAGTCAACATAAATTTATATCAATTACAAGTTTACAACACTATTACTAAAGACTGCAAATTCAATGATAACAATGATTATATTAGGTTAGTATTAAATTAATAATGATCAGCTGAAGTACGAACGAACATCCTAATTCCAAAAATGCAGCTTTTCTGTGAATTTGACAAGATGCAGCATCCTTATATCACTAGGTCAATTATTAAATACTAGCTGGTGCCCGCGACTTCATCTGCGTAGGTTTATAAATTGTAGCCTATGTGTTATTGTGATGTATAAGCTATATTACTGTAAAGTTTCATTAAAATCCATTCAGTAGTTTTTAAGTGAAAGAGTAACAAACATCCATCTATACTTTACTTACAAACTTTCGCGTTTATAATATTAGTAGGATGTATATTCTTTATCAGAAAAAGTAGCTAATGACTTTTTCCATGGTTCAAACTATCTTTGTACTAAGTTTTTATCACAATCAGTTTATCGGATTAGTCATAAAAGCGTAACAGACAGACAGTGCAGTTCTTTATATTATTACGTAGACAGAGTACAGATAGTACATATTTTTGTAAATTAAACACCTCTTGTTTACGTGTGGACTGTTAGGTCGCCCACTATCCTCGTAAGTGTAAAATTATAGTCGAATTCCACGCGGAGGAACTGTGATACGGGTTTAGTTTTTTCTTATACAAAACAAAGCCTAACTAAATCTGAGGCGCAGTCACTTTAGTTTCTGTGGACACTGAAAAAAGAGCGGTACAAAGTCCAACGTGTCTAGCTTCACATGCTTTTAACTGTACATGTACGTACATACAAAACTGTTGCACTTCACTTCTGTACAATCTTTGTAACTTATTTCTCCCATAAAAAATCAATTCCTAAAAAACAATGATTCACATCTCCCTTTATTTTTTGAAGTATTTTGATATCGGATTTTGAGATAGGATTTTTTATTATTATTTTTATCATAAAACTAAATCTAGATTTTACCAATCTTTAGCTGTACCCACGACTTTTACACAAACAACTGGACCGGATCAAACAGAATTTTCAACAACGTATTTGGCTTTCTTCCGTTCAAAATTATAAGCTTTGTTTGATTTCAGCTCGGCATCACCGATTGAAACTTTAAACACGCCTATTTTCTGTTTGAGTGAACTGATTGCAAAAAACAAAGTTTAAATATTGCACGAAAGCAACCCAAATACGTTATTGAAAACCCCGTTTGAGTCGTTCAAGTAATTTGTGAGGTATTGGTGCGGCCGCTTAATATTTCGCGAGCCTTCCGTCTAAGTGAACCGTTTGCAATGAAGTAAAGCTTATAAGTTGCACAGAAAGAAGCCCGACGCGTCATTGAAAACCTCGTTTAAATCAGTTCAGTTGGTGAGGTCTTGGTTATGCAGCTTGAAACTTTGCGTATCTTCTGTCAAAGTGAACCTATCGCAATGAAACTAAGCTGATATATTGCACAGGAGTAAGCCAAACGCGTTGTTGAAAGCCACGTTTGAATCGGCTCAAAAGTTTGTGAGTTATTCGCGCCTTCGCTTTAAACTTTGCGAAACTTCTATCTGAGTGAACCGTTTTCAACTAACCTAAGCTTATATGTTGCACGGAAGTACGCCAAATAGAAGTCCAAGCACGTCATGGAAATGCCAGTTGTAATTGGTACAGTATTTTGTGAGCTATTGGTGCTGCCGTTTGAAACTTCGCGCACCTTCTGTCTGAGTGAACGGTTTTTAGTGAAATTAAGCTAATACATTGCAAAGAATTAAGCTTAACACGTTATTGAAAACCCCGTTTAAATCCGTTTTGTAGTTTGTGAGTTATTGGGGCCGCCACTTGAAACTTAGTGCACCTTCTGTCTGAGTGAACCGATTGCAATGAATCTAAGCATACATGTTGCACGGAGTACGCCAAATACGTTACTGAAAACCTCTTTTAAATCGGTTCAGTTGTTTGTGAGTTATTGGCACCACCGCTTGAAATTTCGCGCACCTTCTGTCTCAGTGAGCCGTTTTCAATGAAAGTAAGCAAATATGTTTAAGTAACCTTGACAGGTTATTGAAAACCCCGTTTGAATCCGTTCAATAGTTTGTGAGTTATTTGCGCCGCCGCATGAAACGTCGCGTACCTTCTGTCTGAGTGAACCGTTTGCAATGAAACTTAACTTTAATGTTGGAAAAGGTTATCCAAACTCGTAATTGAAAACCCTGTTTGAATCGGTTTAGTACTTTGTGAGTTATGAGCGCAAAGGCAGTTTGATATTTTACATTAGTGTAGCTTCTGATTGAGTGAACCGATTTGAATGAAACATAGCCTATATGTTGCTCAGAGCTAAGTTTAATCTACATGCGAAAACTGCGTAAAAATCCGTTCAGTAGTTTCGGAGTTTATCGAATACATACAGACAGACAGACAGAAAGACAGACAGACAGACATACAAAAAATTCAAAAAAAAATTGTGTTCTATTAGTTCTTTCTTATCGCCCACACTCATTTTTTTATAAATTCATCAAAAGTACAGACACACGGTTTCTACTCTTTTATTATATGTAAGTATATAGATGTATATAGATTTTAATTGCCATGAAGAAACTATTTCTTTGTAAACATGCCAAGCTGCATGGCAAAACAATAAAATGTTATAGTAGGATGTACATACATACATAACATCACGCCTCTTTCCCGTTGGGGTAGGCAGAGACGATGTATTTTGTATTTTGTAGGATGTATTTTTGTAATATACAACTTCATAGTAAATAACGTCGAAATCATCTCCCGAATAATTCCTTCCTATTAATGAGAAACGAGCATCGTATACCGTACGAAGCAAACATCCGTGAAATTATTTCCCCTTGAAGCAAGCTCGTGAGGACTCCAACTTTTCTAGTTGGGAACTTCCGCGCTCATATTGCAAAAGTTGGCTATGACAAAACAGACGTGCTGTCATAATTCCAAGTACTTTTCTTATTTAAGATGTGGAATAATACTAAGATCATAAAAAATAATACAAACAAGGTGTAGGTTTCTTATTCCAACCATTTTCCAACTTATTAGTTGTCAGTTTCTAATAATAGTAGATTAGTAGCCAAGGGCTGTAAGGTACCCGAGCTAACTACTCTGCTTTACATCTCGATTGTGAGGTAAGTAAGTCCTTATTACCACCAAATTGTAGCTGACCAATTAGCGCTCTAGGGTAATATTGTAGCTAGAAAAGCCCTAGGGCGGTAAGTAATTAAAAAAAAAACACTTCACTCTTTCAAAACTCAATTACTTATCGCCCTAGGGCTTTTCTAGCTACATTATTACCCTAGAGCGTTAATTGGTCACCTACAAGCCCCATTTGGGGGTAATAAGGACCTACTTACCGAATACGAGAGATGTAAAAGTATTTACCTGGGCGACCTAGCTTAGATCTATAATAGCCGCCTCAACACAAAATAACATCGAGTGAGAAAGCTTTGCTACCCGCCAACAGATGGCGCTGTTGATTTCTGTCTGAAACGCAGTATTTTAAAAAAGTGCTTATAAAAATGGGTAGAAGGAAATTTCCAAGATATGAGACCTAACTAGATCGATTTTTTGCCCCCTAAAACTCCCGTATGGTAACTTTCATCAAAATCGTTAGAGCCGTATTTGAGAAATATATTTACTAATATTGCTCGTTTAATAGTAGTACCTGTGCGACCTAGCTTCGCTATATAATAGCCACCTCAACACAAAATATCATCGGGTGAGCAAGCTATTTTACCCGCGAACAGATGGCGCTGTAGGTTTTTGTCTAAAACGCAAATGCTTAAAAACGCGGGGAAACGAATTTCCCCATACATGAGACCCTTTCATCAAAATCAGTTACAGCCGTTTTTCAGAAATCCTATCCTACTAATATTATAAATGCAAAAGTTTGTAAGTATGGATGGATGTTTGTTAATCTTTCACGTAAAAACTACTGAATGGATTTTAATGAAACTTTAAAATAATATAGCTTATACATCAGAATAACACATAGGCTAATTTATAAACCTGTGCAGACGAAATCACGGTCACCAGGTAGTTTACAAATATTGCTCGTTTAATAGTATTAATGAGTCCACAGCACAGAGGTTCACTACCAGCCACACCAACCGAACGGGTCAGTCAAACAAATAACCGATTGTGTACGTCTACATAACCCTGATCGCCATTTTCTAATCTCCCTGGCGCAGATGCGGTCAAGTAATCCCTGTGTCATGTTGCGCGAATGTTCCTGATTAGTTCCGCGTGAGAACCCTGCGATTGTTCATCACAGCTGCAGCTGTACATTTGACAGGTTTAATCTAAAGGTCATCATCATCAAATATCGTGTTGGTTGCAATATCCATGACAAACCTTACAAACCCTGGTGTCAGAGTTGTTGAGCTGCCAAAGGTCTCTGACATGGCTCATTAACGACTACATAGTAGTCGGGACCAACGGCTTAACGTACCTTCCGAAGCACGGAAACATCTAACTTTTCAGACATTCAGGTGATTTTGCAATGTCCTAATTAACTGGGGAGGTCACACAAAGAGATTTTTGTTTCACAGTGTACCCACCGGGAAGCAAACCCAGAACCTCCAGATCGAGAGCCGAGCGCTCTGACCACTACACCACGGCGGCTGTTAAAATGGAATGGAATAAGGGTTAAAATGGAAAACGAACAAAATATTCGTTTTCGGTCGAATATTCGGCTAGATCACTGCATATTCGGTACAGTCGCACTCGTTGGCAGCTAAAAGTTTTTGGTGGTAATGTACTAATTTTACAAAATGCCCGACCAACAGGTCTTTCAAGACTATTATTCTGTATGTTTTTGTTTTAGTAGCAGTGCAGGTTAACAATATACTAGCCGACTATTAATTAAGCGCATCACAGATGTATTGATTAATTGAATTGAATGTACCAAATTATAATAGTTACTTATCGTCGACGTAAAAAATATGTAAAAAATTTGGTTTAGGTTTTTTTTTTGGTTGTTATTTAAAGTAATGTTAATATATAAAAACTTCTTCCTTGGCCGACTGTAACACCTTTGGACCACTTCAACTAAAATTAGCTACGAGAAAGCTCTTACAAGGAAAGCTGAGAAAAATCTCGATCTCGTTATCGAGTGAATCTCACTGGTCGTAAGGGGTCTGATCTGAGATAGAACACGCTTACAGATACTCAAAGTACTTTCTTCACGACCTAAATGTTGAAGGCGATCTATACATGGTTGATATGGTGTAGTTAAATTTTATATGTGAACTTGGGGCTGATTACAACAATATAATCGCTCAACATACATACCTACATAACATCATGCATCTTTCCCATCGGATAGGCCATGAACTTTAATACAAAGAAGAAAACTGGTACTCGATGACGTAGGATAAGCAGCAGTACCCTCACAGTCTAAAACCAAGGGGTCCGAGACGTGGGTAATCCTATAAGATTAGCAACTTACCAACTCAATGTGCCAAAGTCACACATTCGACCCGGATTAGAACATCTAAACCGGTTCAAACTGCTCCGAACCAGCTGATAAAACGAGGAAATCTGGACCTTAAAGTTAGTTTGTGAGAGCAACTAAATGAACAATATTGTATGACAAAAGAGGTCTGAAGGATTTGTTTATGCTCTTAATAAAACTGAATTAAATATTTTCCCATAAAACGTATGGCGCAACAGCACGCGGTGCATGAGTTGTGGGGTAATTCCACAGACACCTGCAATTTCAGTAAATTTACAAAAACAGAAAGAATATGTCTTTTTTACGTTTTTTTATCACTAAGCTGAAAGTTTGCAACATCTACAACAACTTTATACTTAAGGCCTTCGCGTAGCCTCATAACTGAAGAAATTATAGCCCCTCAAAATTTTAGAAGACATGGTAATGACAATTAGCGGCATGGTGATTACAATTTCCAACACGGTAATGACAATTCGTGTCATGGTAATGGCAATACCCCAGTATTTCAGTCTTATTATCATTAATAACTTACTAAATATCATTGATCACTAGCTACCTATATTAATGGTTGCATTGACTTGCCAGCGACTAGTGACGTAGTGAAGGTTTCGTCAGGCTTGATAGCCTGCCAGTAAGCTGCGGCAGCGTAAGCCTGTTCGCTGGCGTCGCAGAAGATAAGTAGTTCTTTCTCGCTTCGTACTGCCGCTTCAAGCCTAGATTCGTGACGCTGTCTTGGTTATGTAGCCAGCGGTTGTAGTCTTCTGCGACCTTGGTGTGAATTGGATCGTCTCTTGCGGGTGGATCTTCGCAGTGATCGTGAAGTGGCTGAGTAGCCCCAGCGAGTCATACATGGACATCACCGCGTTGAAGAATTCTCTCTTCGTTGTCAGTAAACGTACATCTCTTAGCACCCGGTTCATGGCAGTTTTGAAGGTGAGGACTTCGGGTCCAGCGTTATGAGACCCATCATTTTTCCATTGCTCAGCGAGGGATCCAGGTTGGTGTCCTGCGTAGCTCACTCTTCATTGGAAAAGGCAGCGAGTACCCGAGGGTCATTGGAGTTCTCGGAGTTGGAGGATGCGGAACCCAGCCTTGGAGTGCACTAGGGCAACTTCCTTGGCGAGTTTGATGGCTTTGCAGTCGTTTTCACGCTGTCGACGTAGTCGTCCGTGAATAACTTTTGGTGATGGTGACGGCTGCTTCAGGGAGTCTCTTGCGTGTTTTTCAGCGTTGTGGTTGCGGACACTGTGTGCCAGAAAAGGTGAATTATTTACTCCATAGATCATTGTTGTCATGTTGGAAATCTTGGGAGGTTTGTATGCGATCGTTGCCTCGCCGGAGAAAAAGCTGCGCAGGTTGGCCCTCGGGTGATCTTGACGTGGAAAAACATTTCTTCGATGTCTGCTATGATGGCCACTGCTCGTTCTTGAAACCCAAACAGAATTCCAAAGGGGAGCTGTAGTAAGTCAGGCCTTTCCAGTAGATGGTCGTTAGGGCAGGTTCTTTTGCAGTTGGCGGCAGCGTCTAAGAGAAGCCGTATCTTGTCTGGCTTGTTCGGATTTCGTACGGTGAGAATCAACTCTTTGGGTCATCTAGTTCGTTGCCGGTGGCTTCTTCGGCATAACCTTTTGTCAATCAAGTTCTGAATTTGTTTATCATATTATGCACGCAGCTCGGGGTCCTTGTCAAACTTCTTTTCTATGCCCCGGAGACGATTCAGTCAGTGATGACGAGTAGCTGGGCGGGAGCTTGGGTTCCTGCTCCGTCCATGGCAGACTAACTTCGTAGCGCCCGTTTAGGTTCTTCGTCGTGGCTTCAAAGATCTCGATGGCATGGCACTCTTTCTGGTTCGGTTGTTGCGTCATGGTCACCCCTAATGATTCGAGGGTGAAGTGGCTCCGCACCAGGTTTGGCTGGGGATAGCGTCGGCTTACGTGTGCAGTACCTGTTTAATCTGAAAGGGGGTTGGCTTTCCCTCAGCGCCAATGGAGAGCACGAGTTCTACATCAATGAGGGCAACAGAATTATTAAAGAATTGAAATCTCTTGATAAAACAAAAGGTGCTGGCCCAGATGGGATACATCCCGCGTTCTTCAAAAACACTGCGGCCACTATAGCAGATCCCTTATTTATAATATACAACAAATGTATGCAGGAAGGAGTTTTCCCGCGAATATGGAAACTGGCACATATAACTCCTGTCTATAAAGCTGGATCTAAAAACCTAGTGGATAATTACCGCCCGATATCCATCTTGTCCACCTTGTCGAAACTTTTTGAAAGACTAGTACATAACTGCATATACCCTATACTACATAATAAAATTATACCACAGCAACACGGATTCGTCAAATCTCGATCAACTGTAACCAATTTAATGATCTTCACCACATACCTATTTGAAAATATGGATAACCGTGTTTAAGTTGACGCCGTATATACTGATTTCAAAAAGGCTTTCGACAAGGTGGACCACGAGATACTTTTAAATAAAACCGCATTTAATGGTATCAAAGGCAATCTTTTACGCTGGTTTATCTCTTACATCACACTTAGGTCTCAAAAAGTAGTTATCAACGGGTTCGAGTCTAATTCTGTAACAGTTTATTCCGGTGTGCCTCAAGGATCCATCCTTGGGCCACTACTGTTTGTATTATTTATAAACGATATTGGTGAATGCTTTCAGCATTGTAACTTCCTTTTATATGCTGATGATCTGAAGGTCTACCTAGGTGTCCGTTCATTAACTGATTGCCTTAAACTTCAAAGCGACTTAGACAGATTAACCCAATATTGTATCATAAACAAACTCCATTTAAGCCTACCCAAATGCAATAAAATTACATTTACTAAAAAGTCTAATATTATTAATTTTCCTTATAAACTTAACGGCACATACCTTACTCCTGTATCAATAATTCGAGACCTCGGTGTCCTTTTGGATTATCAGCTTCATTTTGACACTCACGTTGATAAAATTATTAATAACGCCTTCCGTGTTTTCGGCTTCGTTATGAGAACCTGTCGCGACTTTAAGCGTCCAATAACATTTATTCACCTCTACAAGTCTTTAGTTCGTCCCAATCTTGAATATGCGTCCCAAGTCTGGAACCCTTTCTACAATAAGTATATTGACAAAATCGAAATTGTCCAAAGAAAATTCTACCGCTCTCTGCACTATAGGTGCTTCCGCAAAAAGCTCTCTTATAATAATCTTAAAGTTAAGTATTCCGTCATGTCTCTCCAGTCACGTCGAGTTTTGTTAGACGTTATGTTGTTTTACAAGGTTTGCAACAATACACTTGATTGTTCCGCACTTACGAGTTATCTTGCATATAACGTCCCTATCCGTCCTCAGCGTTCAATCAATCCACACAAATTATTTTTCACGTGTCCCTGTCAAAGTAATGCTGGATTGCGTTCTCCTATGCGCCGGATAGTATCAACCTACAATGATAGATTTATGCATATTGACACATTCTCAACAACGTCCAACAGATTTAGGAACTTGGTATTGAAAGAGCTTCAAGATTTGTAAACTAGCATTCTACTTTTTAAATTAAGTGAGTTTATATCTGCTTTCGACCTACTTCTTTTAAATAATCTGTGAACATTGTAGTTAGCTGTGTATAGACTTAAGTCTCTTTGTATAACTTATTCTTAAAGTAAGCCTTTGTACACTGCTGTTATTTGTTCCAAATAAATAAAATAAAAATAACAACAGTGGAACCTTCGTGGAGAGCGTGCGACTTCACTATTCCTCTGGGTCTTTAGACTGTGACAGAACAGATCTTATCACTGCTCACTGTGGCGTGTGAGGCTGCTGCCATGGTCTCGGGTTCAGAATCCTTTGTTCCGGGAGGCTGGGAATTCATCTCTGGTCGGCTTTTTTACCCTTGGCATCCTACATTTGCGAGTAATAAGCTATCATTATTATTAGTAATCAATTAGTTTAGGTTTAATAATAAGTTATCCAAATAAAAGAAATAATAAGTCATTACCATGCACGATTGGTCATTACCGTGGTTATAAAATACACGGTAAAACATGGTAATTACGATTTCTTTATTTTTCCCAAATAATTTTAAATTGAAACAACATTCTTGAACATTATTTCATTCAAGGACAGTCATTATATTATTATAAATCAAACACATTATGGTTACGTGAATACTTACCGAGTACGGAAATCCACGCAAATGATGAGTCTCCGTGACAAACCAACAATTAACCAAATAAAAACAACATTTTTACTTATTATTTGACGCGAACTTGTGATAAGTGTCTTCTTTGACGTTTCAATAGGCACTGCTGGGGCGCGACAGATACCAACCGATAAAAACAAACCTTTCAATTACGCGGTGCACATCAAAACATGTCATGAC
Organism: Athrips mouffetella; assembly: GCA_947532105.1. Lineage (NCBI taxonomy): Eukaryota > Metazoa > Arthropoda > Insecta > Lepidoptera > Gelechiidae > Athrips > Athrips mouffetella. The sequence continues at coordinate 2,442,116 of OX383960.1, read as the reverse complement.
ATGGAAATTACGATTTTTTCTTGGGACAAAGTTTAAAAGTTGTTACGAGTATTGTATATTGTAACAAAATTCATAAGTTTGTCATATTTCAATACAACAAATATTAAAGTTTGACGGTATTATGATAAAATGAGTATAAATTTAAAGGTTGAAAAGATATCCTGTGTTAATAGTTAATTTTTGGGCTTTGGGACAGCCACGGTAATGATTTTTTGACCCTTTGTAATTTTATTATAAATATAAGAACCTTGAAATTATATGGTAACACATAGAAGAAGTGCTCATTAATGAAACACAACCCTTTAAAATACCTCAAACCTCTGAGAAGTTCGAATTATTTTTCCGGACACTGAAATTGGATGTATCTGTGGAATTACCCTGTGAGTAGGGGAGGGAAAAAAAAAAACCAAAGAGCTTTACAATCTACTAGAACAACGATTAAACTTTAAAATAACAATATCTAGAAAAAATTTAAATTTATATTTTTTTACGGAAATGGATTTATTAAAAATTTTAATACGTTGTATACTTGTACAGGTTACAATGTAACATACCTATTGTTGTTGCAGTAATATTAGTTTACCTACTAAACTTTTGAACATGGTAACGTAGATAAACTTTGCCAACTACCGCCGTTGGGTGTTTGGTGCATAATTTAGTTACTTGAAAACGATAGGACTATGTAACTCAAGCTAAAGCCACGATTACACCTAGCTGAATTCAAAGACTAATTCGGCATACATTGCTGGGAGGCTTGGTTATGTTAATTGCAATATCCTTACTTCAACGAGCAATGTATGCCGAATTAGTCTTTGAATTCAGCTAGGTGTGATCGTGGCTTAATACACCAAAATATTGCAACTTTTAATCCTTCCAGCACATCTAGTCTAATAGGATCGTGTAGAAAATCGGGATTACTTGGCGTTACATATTAGGATTGTGTAACTTCGTACACTTGTTTCCTAATCCTAATAGACCAATATGACTCGGAGCACCGGAAATTAAATTGATGTATGGGAGAGTTATGATGTCATATATTTTTTTTGTATGGATATTTTTTTTTTTTACAGAATCTAATGAAAGGACTTTATGAGCCGATTCTAAAAAAATAGCACATCTTAATATTCCAGTCACTAGTTTCCTAAAAAAATTAAAAATATGTTCAAAACATACCAAGTTTGGGCTTTTCCTGGTAGAAAATGACTCATACGAGTAATATCCTCATATCCAACATCATGAAGGCATTTTTGAAAATATTAATAAGAACTATATTTTTTTAATAAGAAAGCTATTAGCTTTTCAGTACTTAGTTTTGCTTTTTTTTTGGGAACCAGTTACTGAAATGTAAGATAAACTATATTTCTAGAATCAGCTTGAGGAGCCCTTTCATTGAATACCCATAATGATAGGTTTTTGTAAAAAAGAATATAAAATTCCGTACTAAAATTCAAACAGGTTTTTTCCCTTCTTTTTTTTTCTATCCTGTACTGTCCCACTGCTGGGCAAAGGCCCCCTCGTCCCTCAACTATCGCGGTCCTGAGCGAATTCCCACCAATCGCGTCGCTACGATTCTTATTAAAAAAAAACATTCAAGTTCTGATTAACATATTGAAAAATGCTTTTAGAAAGTTGGAAATGAGGATATAACGATTTATTTGATTTGTATTTTTCAAAAGTTTGTTCAGCCATTTCCTACCAGGAAGAGGCCAAACTTGGTATGTTTTGAAAATATATTTCAAGTTTTTAGGAAACTATACTGAAATATAAAGATGTACTATACTTTTAGAATCGGCTCAAAAAGCCCTTTCAATAGATAGCCCACATGATAGGTTTCTGTTAAAAAAAATCCATAACTCTCCCATAAATCAATGGAATTTCCGGTGCTCCGAGTCATATTAGTCTAATAGGACTAAGAAACAAGTGTACGAAGTTACACAATTCTAATATGTAACGCCGCGAGATTACACGATCCTCTAAGACTAATCTTGCAGCTACGAGTAAGTCAAAAGCAATCGGCTAAATCTGTAGAAAAAAACAATTTGTAAAACAATGTATTTCTTACCGTCAAATTCTCTTCTGGATTTCGTATTATGGATTTTGTATTATGGATGCAAAATGGGTTGGTAAGCGTTGGAATAAACGAAAAAAAAAGGAGAAGAGAGTGCCGGCAGAAGTGAAAAACTTTCATTTTTGAATATTATGCTTTTTGTAAGGGTCAATCGCGCCATTGCTCGCGTACTTCTTTGATGTCACTGAATAAAAACCCGTATTGTTATACAAAAAATACAAAATACAAAATGTTTTATTAATATTTTCATAATAGGTCTTTACCTATGAAATTGCCGTTTTGTATGGCGAATTTTAGGTAATCTCAATTTTCAGTACTAACATTTTTGCATTTTTCTTAGGAATTATAAATCCAATGATTTTTATTTTTTTAAGCATTATTGGGAAGACATTAAGCTAATAGAAAATTTACTTTAATTCCCGAAAAATATTATCTGTACAAAAATATAACAAATCTAATGATGAAATCGGACGACATTTAAGACGAACAATTTTCGAACCATTAGTTTTATAAATCAAACTAAAAATAAAAACTTTATTTTATGCGTAAATTGATAACCTTGAAGTCAACTTTCAAATATAAGACAAATGAAAAAAATCGCATTAAAATTATAAGAATTATGATCTCATTAATCTTTACGAAAATTTCGGCAATTTCATAGGTAAAGACCTATTACAATGTGGTACAAAACTCGAGGATGGAACTTCCTATTAAACAATCATGTTGCCTGTGTCAGGAAGCTCCGCTCCTCGCGTTATTACGTAACGGTTGATATATAGTTGACGCTTTTTCGATCAGGCTACGGCAAGGAGGTTTTACTACGTTTCGCCGTAGCGTGGGTTAAAACTTCCTTGGGCTACGGATCTGACGCGAGATCTGACGCGACATCTGATGCGAGTTTAACATTTTTTACCCATCTAAAAAAGTGCCAAGCACCGCTAAAGAAGTTTTCACTTCGAAATGGATTTTAATCAGAATAGGATTCCAAGTTACTTGATCGAGCATAATGTCGTTATTTGAATAAGTCCTCGAGAAGGGTGTATAAGACAGACAGAAATGGTAACATTTATCCTCTGGTTCAATTCCATCTCAAGTTATGATGTCCCATTCAAATCAGATTTTCTTAAGAGATTGAAAAGATGTCAGTGTTTCGGCAAAAAGTAAGTAGATTGGTTTTCTTTGATTGTTCGATGCTATTTTCTTAGATTTGAGAGATTTTTGAAGATTTTAGAGTTTTTGAAGGTGGTAGGGCTTTTGTGCAAAGTCCGCCTGAATACCTACCACCCTCTTGCTTTTTTCTGCTGTGAAGTAACGGTGTTTGCACCGCTGTGTTTCAGTTTGAAAGGCAAGGGAGCCAGGGAAATTACTGGCACATGAGACACACCATCTTAGTTCTCAGGGTGGGCAACGCGCTTTGCTGTCTTGTTAGTGTTAATTATGCTACTAATAAGACAGTAGGCGTTATGGGCGGTGGTGACCACTTACCATCATTTAAAAAAAAAGAATTACTTAAAGAGTTACGTAAAGAGAATTGTAGCATCTCGTTCTGACTAGAGTACGATGATGCAAGCAATAAAGTCCATTTTCAGGACCGCAAAACAAAATTTGTTTGTAAAGGTTTTTTGCAGATTTCTGAAAAACTGTGCAACTTAGAAAGATCGTTTTATTTTTGCTGTAAAGTTTATATAAACTTCTGTCAACTGTAATTAATTCAGATTTTTCCTTACTCAAACTTCGGAGATAAGGGGGGGGGAATGGTATTTTTCTTGACATTTTTCATCATAACTTTAAAACTAAGAAATTTAAAATAATACAAAAATATATTTTAAAATGTACAAGTAAAGCCCTTTCATATGATACCCCACTCGACCTAGTAGCGACAATTTGAAATTTGGCCCCCCCTATTTTGGCCCCCTTTATATTAATAATCATACTTTTTTCAAAAATTTTTCTTGTGCAATTAAGTTGGGCAACTATATTCTAAAACTATTCCAAATTTCAGGTTGATAGCATAAGTGGTTGCTGAGATATAGAGGTGTGACAGACAGACGGACAGACAGACAGAGCGGCACCATAAGGGTTCCTTTTTTTTACCATTTTGGTATCGGAACCCTAAAAAAGAAAGAGAGAGAAATTACATTTTAATTACAGTGATTTACAGTGATTTAATTGTTGACTTTGGAAACATAACCAATCATGATTATGTTTGCGCGCTTCCTTTTTATAGAATTTAAAATTCTCACACTACCTAGTATCTACGTGTTTCAGGCTTTTAAACTTATTAAATCTAATCTAATAGGGTGCTGGCTGCCATTTGGGTATATGATTTGCTCATGATTCATATTAATAGGGATGACAGATCAGCTCCAGCTCAGCTCGAAGGAGTCCCTTCAATCTGGCTCCTACTTTTCGAGGTACAACTGTTCGCCTGAGCGCCGAAGTTCAGGTTTTCACACAGCTTCATACCAACAGCCTCGAGCTACTTGGCATGAAGCTGTGTGAAAACCTGAACTTCGGCGCTAACATGAAGTCAAAAGCCCGAACTGCGGCAAAAAACCTGGGCATCCTCAATAAGGATAAGCGTTACTTCACTCCTGGACAGCCTCTAGTTTTATATTAAGCCCAAGTCCGATCGTGCGTGGAGAATTGCTGTCACCTTTGGGATGGCTCAGCCAAATACCAACTAGCCGCACTTGACTCGACAGATCACAGAGCCAAGAAGCTCGTTGGTGATGATATGCTGGTGAAAACCAAGTTTCACAGTCTGGCCTACCATCGCAAAGTTGCATGTTCACCGACAGCGGTCTTCTACAGATTGTACTTCGGAGAGTGTGCTCTAGAGCTCCACGAGCTTACTCCACCATCTCCCTTCTACCATCGGGAGTCCAGATGCACCGCAGGATATTACCCATACTTGGTTGATATTCCGCACATTCGCACAAAGCGTTTTGAAACATCTTTTATAATGCGCTTGGCTAAAAAGTGGGATTCTCTGCCTGCGTCTGTGTTCCCGAGTTCATGTAACCCGAATCTATTCAAGTCGCGAGTGAATAGGCTTCTTCTGGGTAAGCTCGTTCCATCGTCGACCTAATCTCTGTCTTCAAGACTAGATCGAGGTCAAGAGTAAGCCCATTTTCAATAAAAAAAAACAATTTGGTTCTAACAAGTTTTTCTGTGCGTCGTCGCTGCGTTTTTGAGGTAAAGCAAATAAAATAAAAATAAGATACTTAATCATGTTTTTTTTTGTCTGCCTTTGTGGCTGCTGTTTAAAATAGGTACTTACTTCTGAAGTTGTAGAAAATCGAAGAGGCAGATATGCAGGGCCCTGCATGACCACATTGACCACGGGACGAAGTAGTGGTTTTTTGCATTTTGAGGCGCTGTAATTTTACAACGAAGGGCTATTATGATTGCGGACCTTTTTTCTGGGGTCCTTTACATTGTGTTTATCGGACAGTCATAGGCAGCCAGGTGCACGTTTCATTCTCAAATTTCTAAATAGTTAAAACTTAATTCTTAAAAAAACGCAGGGGTGTGAATGTCTGCCAAAATTTTTATTATCTTTCAGAGGATGCTTCCCCAGATTAGTAAATATAGTACAGACGTAGTTGCTTCTTATCATATATGAGCAAATCATATAGAAATTTTGTAGTCAGCACCCTTATTATAAATGAATACTTAACAAATTCTGATCTATGTAGCGTATATACGCGTAGCCGCCTCCTCCTGTCACTTCTCAAAATCTCAAATCACAATCTCAAAAGTATTTATGGCCATCTTTTAGAATGCGTTTCCAAGTGCCCTTAAAAACCACTGAATGGATTTTAATTAAACTTTACAATAATATAGCTTATACATCAGGATAACACATAGAGTACAATTTATCTTGCGCAGACGAAGTTGCGGGCACCAGCTAGTACTAATACAATGTAATGATTAGGTAATAGCAGTAAAGCTGCCGTTATTCTTAATCTAAGGTAATAGCCAATTAAGTACCTGTTGTACTACTTTAATGTATTCACTTTCATGACTTGTAAATTTTTATTTACGAATAAATGTCTGAACTAAACTGTTTTGTAATAAAGACAGATACGAGTATAAGATAGAGTAAACTAACCAATCAATGAACCCTTGCCCCCATCAACTAAATTTGAAGACTGGATATTATGTTGCTGGCAACGACAAGTGATTGATTATCTCGGAGACAGATCTTGATTTGGGTCAAAGTGGAGTTTGTCTTGGCGAATTCTTAGTCGTATTTTTGTTATTTGGTTTCCGACAGTTTTATTTTTCCAAGCCTGTTTGACTGTATTTTTTACATTATTTTGGTAACAAACAGTTCATCGTGACATCCCATCAAAAGTCCACTACAGGACAGGGAACTCCCTCCAGAATACCAGCTTTTGTTGAAACAATGTGGAGAGGAAGTTACATTGTCACTACGCTTGTTAGCGTTACGGCTGGCACCATGGATTGCGGTTGTAGGTGACCGCAGTAAGTAAGTTGGTATGATACACAGCAGGACGCTGCTGCCCATCCTCCAGCTTATAACCCTTAGTCGCCTCTTACGACACCTACGGGTCTGTATGGGTTGGTACTATTCTTTGCCGGCACCAAACCAACAGTTGTGTGTACATACATATTTATACAATTCCTTATGATTAATTATAATGGGAGGGTATGGGAAAATGGTTCGTTTTATTACAAATTATTGTTTCAACTCAAATCATCATAGCAATATAATACTAATAATGTGTCTCAATTATTACTATTTCCCGCAACACGTGATTTTCCGCGGTTTCATAAGGGTGACGAATTACGCAAAGTCCTTTTCCATATCATAAAGAACCGCTGCTGTGCAAAATTTCAGGTTTGTACACCATAGGGTTTGGGCTTTACGTTGATATGTCAGACAGTTTAGCCTGGATTATCAATTATCAATTACTTAATTAATTACTTAATTGATAAAAATATACAGTCAAGTGCAAGTCGGACTGGCACAGAGGGTTCCGTACCACTAAAATAAAAATACCGTCTTAGTTATGGACGCGCAGTCACGCAGAAGTGAATTAAAAACGCGCGAGTCCGGCATGCACTTTACAAGTTTTTATTACTTTTTGTTATTTTATAGCCTATGCACTATAAACATACGAATTTTCACGCTTGTAAGTGATCCCGTTTTCACAATAGAGCTAAAACAACAAAACACCACAAGACCACGTTTCTTGTATGAGGACCCCCCTTATTTATCAATTTTTCATTGTTTTTATTATATGTTAGGTAATCCGCTATAACGCATAAAAATTTCAACCATATAGCTACCACGGTTCAAAAGACACAGCCCTCGGAATGACAGATAGATAACGGAGGCTTCGTAATAGGGCTCCTATTGGACCCATCGCATACGGAACCCTAAAAACGGCTCCTTTTTTACTTCAATTTATTATTTTCTTCTACACCGTTGCAGAAAGACAAAGTATTTGAATTATTTATCGATAAAGGTATTTAAAATGTACCTGTGCAATTCGCTTTGCTCCATTAAAATACTTTTGTAAAAGTATGCCAAACATTCTTGCAAAGAAGTGAAAAATTTCTAAAATTCCGTTGTCGGGGTTATCTGCTTAAAATTGCTTTGATGATGGCTAAGTGAGGTTACCTACGTTTTTATTGCATAATATTTGCATAATTTTGGTTACGAACTGCATTTCACATTTTGCTCTGTAGCATTTAAAAACATAATCCTTAGAAAATGCAGGCTTTTTTATCAATATGAAATGCTCAGACTAAAAATTTTACTTTCAGCGACCGTGGCCTTGTGGTTGGAGCGTTTGGCTCTTGCTCAAGAGGTTCTGGGTACTATTCATGGACACTGTCAAACAAAAACCACTTCATGAGACTTGCCCAGTAACCGTCAGTTTACTATTATTTAATCTGTCCAAGTTTGGGTCAAAAGTAAAATGATTCCGTGCTTTGGAAGGCGCGTTAAGCCATACTGAAAACGGAGATCTAAGGAAGTAGTCGTCAATGAGCCATACGAGTACGAGAGACCTTTAGCGGCTCAACAACGTGACACCAGGTTTGGTATGTCGATCCTACAACCTACACGATATAAATACGAATATATATATTTTTTTAAAACCTTATAATAGATTCCACGAAAGAGTCATATGTTTTGTAAAAAATCATTTTTCAGTTAAGAAAAGATTTGAAGGTTCACATTTGTAACCTCAATAACACCCTAGACACTGCAAACATCGAGCGCGAATTTGAAATTTGAAATAGGAAGGTCGCTTCCCGCCGCATAATATGCGAATATTATTCGCTACAAAAGACCACGAAAATCTCGCGGGCGTGTGCGCGGGGGTACGGGGTGGATTGCAAGAGGGGCGGAGAGTGTATGTTCTGTATGATCGTACTATTCAGTGCCATGCCAATACACACACACACACACACACACACACAGAAAAAAATTTGCCAAGTGCGTGTCGAGCCCCGCGCAGTATATAGTTCCGTAGGTTTCAGGATTTTTTTTTAATGCAAAGCAGGTTTTTATTTGGTATTTCATAACGATCATTCGTTACACAAACTTTTTACCTCCTAATGTTCAGCGAGATCCTAACGCCTGATTGCTATTGCTGTTTTTAATATTTCCAATTTTTTTACTATAGCTCATTAACCTGTAAAGCCTATGGCTGTGATAATTTTCCTTTCAATAACATTATGTATGCTACTCCTGTGATTTTTTACTTTCGAGCGGAGCGAGAAAGGTATTGTATTCGTGAAAAAAAAAGGTTTTCTAATTTTCTCAAAAATGTTTTCTATATCACTTCTTCTTCTTCTTCTTTCGTGTCGGCAAGAACACGGGCTAAATCTTACTTGCCCAGAAAGCGGCTACCTTGGTAGCCCTCTGGTTACCATCAAGTAAGTCCTCACGCGAGCAGGTGGTCGGGCACGCGGGACAATTGGTGAGGTGTGTCATGGTTTGCAGGAATTCTCCACATTCACAGCTGGCGTATGCGCTACTTAGGAACGGGGGTTCGGAACCGGCACAGGTTATCCTTGCTTCGGCCAACCTGGGTCCTCAGCCTATTTAGACTTCTCCAGGTTGGCCAAGGTTCCTTATAGCCAGGCAGGTTTTCGTTGGGGGGGTACAGTGAAAGTGGGTACTCGCTTGCCCAAAGTCTGCACCTCACGTCGGAAGGGTTTTGGTCGGTAGGCTGTGTGGATCGCAGGAAGCTTTTGCGGCTTCGCAACCGACCTGCGGCGGGAGAGAGCCCGTAGAGTGGATGTCTCGGATCGCTTCCCTGTTTTTGTTTTTCTAGCGAACAGGTCACTTCTCTACGGACTCTGGGTTGGAGCTATTCCCGCAAGAGGGAACAGCATACCGACCGGAGTTGGCTTAAGACAGCCAGTCACGATGCGGCAGGTGTCATTTAGCTCCGCGTCCACCTCTCTAGTGTGAGCTGACCTAGCCCATACTTGACACGCGTACTCTCCTGCTGAGAAACACAGAGCTAGCCCCGTAGTGCGCATAACCGTTGGGTTTGCTCCCCAGTTGGTGGAGGAGAGACGGCGCAGCAGGTTGTTACGGGAGCTAAATTTTTGTTTTGTATTTCTGCAGTGGGTCTAGTACGTCAGTGAGCGGTCAAGTGTCACTCCCAGGTATCTAGGGCAACTGCAGTGCTGGATGGCGGCGCCTTTCCAGTAAATTATTTATATCACTTATACATCATAAAAAACAAGTCTCCCAAAAATGTCCGTCCGTCGGTCGGTCGGTCGGTCCGTCGGTCGGTCTGTCCGTCACGCTTTGGCCTAGCGGCTAAATGAATGGTCCGATTGACACCATATTTTGAATTTAGGAGTTTTATGCAAATCCATTGAAGGGTTCTGAGTGGTTTCCTTCTGGCTTTCATTTTGAGGGTAGCTGTCATACAACGAAAATGAAAAATTGAAATTTTCTCAAAAACTACTCATAGAATCTTGATGAAACTTTGCATTACCAAGCATCTCCATGTAGGATATCATGCACCAGTATCAATTGATCTGTGGAATTTCATATAAGGGGTGTTCCTGTACCACCAAAACGTAAATATGTGATTTACCCAAAATTGGTTCCATTGAGTTTATTAAAATTCTCTATAATATTAATCCTGGATTGGTTGTCTACCTGACTGGATATTATTTATGATTTTTCTTCAATAAAATTTAGTACACAGGGTGTACCAAAAACTGAAAGGGCTTGCTCAGTAGACCAAACTGAACAATTATCCATAAGGAACATGTGTAGGGAAATTAAAAAAATGTGCATGCAAGTATCCTACGGTAGTATCCATTGATCTGTGAAAGTTCATATAGATAGATAGATAGATGAACACTTTATTGCACACCTTAAAAAAAACAAATACAAATTAAAACAAAAAATTACAAAAAGTGGGCAAAGGCGGCCTTATCGCTGTAAGCGATCTCTTCCAGACAACCTTTGGGAAGAGGAATCCAAAGAAGGTGAACGAGTAGGAAGTGCAGTGTAACAAGGTGAGAATAATTATATAATAAAGCTTATGCTAAGAATACAAAATAATAATAATAATAACATTAAAAAGTTAAATAATACTTTAATAAATACATACATTAATAATATAATAAATATATATATATATATATATACATATAACAACATACATATACGTAAATATACAATACTAAATACATACTACATACTCGTACATATTATCAATAGATCATTATTTATAAAGCTAATTGCAAACAGTTTGAGAAAGGAGGTGCTCGTGTACTTTAATATAAAGGGTGTTCCAGTACTACCAAAAGTTAAACATGTGATTTACTCGAAATCGTTTGAAGTTTGTTTGTTTTAATGTTTGACAATTTGAATCCTGAATTGATCTGTATATTTCGTTTGAACATTTTTTTGGAAAAACGTAAATAAAAGTTTGTATTTCCATACTATGTGTATGGCATTACAAATTTAAGTTTGCGGTTGATAGTTTTTCCTTGAGTATTGCGAGAAAGTAAGTGCAGTGCAAGTGTGAATGCGGTATTTTGCAAACCATGACACACTTGCTGTCGTGCCCTACTTCTCCAGTTTCCTGCACTCGGAGGGACCTTTTTGAAGGCAACCAAAAGGCTATTGATGTGGCTACTTTTTGGGCTAAGCGTTTATAGTCAGTTTTGCCATTGACTCGAAAAGAAGAAGAAGAAGTGCAGTGCTGCTGTACCATTTATTCATATTTCCATTGACAACCGTTTAGCTGGCAGGGGGTGGACACTCAACTCCAACAACAAATTATAATAATTAAAATATTTCGCAAACAGATCAATATATGAAGACTCAAATTGCTATCTAACGACATCCCACATGATGGGTTAGACTAGAATTTCAACCCAACTTTACTTGTAGGGGAGATTCCATAAAAATTTTTATTTAAAATTTTATTTTTCTACTTTGTCGGCGTGGATGAAATGTATATCCATAATAAATTACAACTTTCTAGTACCAATGGTCTTTGAGCTACACCGCGGGATGACAGACGGTCATGACGACACTATAAGTTCCTTTTTGACTACGGAACCCTAAAAAGAAGACCAAAACCGTAAACTAATTTTAAGGCCCTTAACATCGTACATGTATGCAAATAAATGAAATGAAATGGAATCTCTGGAATGAATATACCTCAATTTTTCAAGTGTTTTTCTTAAAATTTTACTATAAAACGAAAAAAAACAAATCAATAAAAAATCAGTGCCTCACTTGCGTATCACATGTAGACAATAAGTTGATGTTTGATCTTCAAGCGTTGGGTTTTGTCAAAAGCAAGGAGGTTTTTGTTCTGAGGGTTTTGTATTAATCATTCCACGAAATTTTTCAAAAATACGAAGACATTGAAAGTTTTATACTGCACTTACGTTAGTACTCAATGAGCCGGTTTTGAAATAAGAAAAACTAGTTGTAATTCTCTTGATAGATAGCGTTGTTGTAGGAAAATTTAACTGTCAACTTATTTTTTCCTATCTGTTATCTGTCAAGTAAGTGTCGCCTAAGCAGGTTTATTTACTTCACGCTTCATCTATGACAGATTTCTTTTAAGTTTTTTAGCAACTCTCTTCAGCGCCATCTATCAACACCTTTGAATACTCAGTTGACGTTTAGCTACAAAACCGGCTCATTGTAATATACGTCTGAAATCCGGAACCATTTGTACTTATTGCACCAAAATATAATAAATTCACAAATAAAAAATACTAGAAAAATTACTAACGTTTATTCGTAGCGTAAAAAAGTAACTTTTCTGGTACAAAGTAATATTTCTGGCTTCACACAGATTACTAAATGAGAATCTACGAAGCCTTGCTCTACACGGATTTACTGACTAAATTATGAATTATGGCATAAAACGGCAGCAAAACGTTCAAACCTTTTTGTAGATTTTTAAATTATGTTATTATAGCCGTCGACGCGTAACGCCATAAATTTTCGCACCATGTAAATTATGGTAATGGTAAACCCAAAATTCGCAATAAATGGATCCCGTCCCTGAAATGTAAATTTTCTCCTAAGACGTTCTTTATGGAGGGCCGACATAATCCCAGATGGGGTTATTGTACGCACTAAGAAAGCAGAAAATTACCTACCTCTAAATACCTACCTCTTTTTACTGGCAAAGAAGGTAAAGAAAAACTTTGGGCTGACGATAAAAGTGATTAATTTTGTTGGTGGACTTCACGCCACGTCTTTGTACTTCTGAGAGTGTGCTCAATGGCTCCATGAGCTTATTCCACCATCCCCCTTCTACCATCGGGAGTCTAGACGCATCGAAGGATATCACCTACACTTGGTTGATATTCCACACATTCGCACAAAGCGCTTTGATACATCTTTTATTATGCGCACGGCTAATAAGTGGAATTGTCTGCCTGCGTCTGTGTTCCCGAGTTTATATTTTTAATTTTAATTTATTCAAAGAAAACCTTACAGCATTACATTTTTATAAGAATAATTAATTAAATATAATTGTATGCCAAAAACAAGATTTCACGTATTATGTAAACAAATATAGGTAACAACAGCTGATGAAAGAAATGAATACAAAAACTACATCTACATTTTTCAGATCAAGAAAATATTACGTTATACAAAATTAGACAATAAAATTAGACAAAAAATAAATAAGTATAAACAATAAAAATTTGACTAAGAACTCGTGAGTGTGTGCGTGTAGGTGTGTGTGTGTATGTGTGTGATATAATTATTATGAATATTTTTAAGTTATATGATATTGCAACTACCAGTTACGCAGAATATTTTGAGCACGGTATACCCACAACGGCGTCCACATCATGGTTAGTGATAGTACCACCAGCAAGTATGGTAAGTACGTGTTTTTTGAAGGTTTCCCGCTTCAAGCAAAAAATTTCTATATCCTTGAAGGAGCTATTATATGTGCGGACACATCGAGTCAAAACCGAGTTTTGAGCGTAGTTTGTTCGAGAACTGGGTTCGCAAAATAGACTTGTGTGTCTGGTACGTACTTTAGGCGTATTAATGCCAATTTTTCCTACCAATTCTGGGCAGTCTACAAGACCGTTAACTATGTTATAAAGAAACATCATGTCAGCAAGCTGTCTTCTCTTTTCAAGCGATAATAAACGGTAAACGGTAATATAACCCAAATGTAAGTCGAGAGTGAATAGGATTCTTCTGGGCAAGCTTGTCCCATCGTTGACCTAATCTCTGTCCTCAATACTAGATCGAGGTGAAGAGTAAGCCCATTGACAATAAAAAAAACCGGTCAAGTGCGAGTCGGACTCGCGCGCCGAGGGTTCCGATATACCTATAGTATTTTTGGAAGCAATAAAGTCCATTTTCAGGACCGCAAAACTAAATTTGTTTGTAAAGGTTTTTTGCAGATTTCTGAAAAACTGTGCAACTTAGAAAGATCGTTTTATTTTTGCTGTAAAGTTTATATAAACTTCTGTCAACTGTAATTAATTCAGATTTTCCCTTACTCAAACTTCGGAGATAAGGGGGGGGGAATGGTATTTTTCTTGACATTTTTCATCATAACTTTAAAACTAAGAAATTTAAAAAAATACAAAAATATATTTTAAAATGTACAAGTAAAGCCCTTTCATATGATACCCCACTCGACCTAGTAGCGACAATTTGAAATTTGGCCCCCCCTATTTTGGCCCCCTTTATATTAATAATCATACTTTTTTCAAAAATTTTTCTTGTGCAATTGAGTTGGGCAACTATATTCTAAAACTATTCCAAATTTCAGGTTGATAGCATAAGTGGTTGCTGAGATATAGAGGTGTGACAGACAGACGGACAGACAGACAGAGCGGCACCATAAGGGTTCCTTTTTTTACCATTTTGGTATCGGAACCCTAAAAAGAGACGGAAGGGAAAACATTACAATAGTGGTCCCGATGATTGTCTTCAGAAACCATTTTAATATTGTAGCATTAAAAAAACTCACTACCGAAAACCCCATTAGATTTTCCCTTGCTTTTATTTTCTATTAAAACCCCAAATCTATTAGCAAACGAAGTCGTAGGGACAGCTAGCCCTTAATAAATACAGTTCCAAATTATTTCTGCTAGATATGCTTTTAAAGTAGGTAATTGAATATTTTTTTCACTCAGGGCTTCCGAGAAACTTGTATTAAAAGAAACGAAATATTTTTGCAAAAATCTGGGAATATTAATTTTAATTTGTTCCTAATTTACAGTCGTCTTCCATTAGGAGTTTAAGTCACGACATGCCGCCTAAATACCGCTAACAAATATATTAAGTATGTTATTTTACAAATATCAAAAGCGTAAAACGACCATATAATTAAATATTTTTTTGTCTAAAATATTGTAAATTTCATTTATTTTTGATAAAAAATGTAGCAGTGAAATGGTTACAAATGGGATAAAATGAACAAAATTATGGTCATTTTAGAAATTTATTCTAATTAAATTAAAATATAAACAAAGGCAAATATCTAAAATTATTAAGTTACTATTACCTTTTTCTCGTAAAAGTAACCAAATAAGGTGGGCTCCTATTTTAAGTACTTTCATAAGAGAGATCAAGTTAAAGTGGACGTGAAGTTTTTAAAATCAAAGGGCAAAAGCTTGAAAGATATGATTTGGTGGATGGGTACGAAACCCGTAGATTGCAAGTCTGACTCTCACTTGGTCTGTTTTTTTAACCGTTTAGGATTACAATACTTATTAAATGTTAAATAAAGCCACTTGTCTATGCCCCCTCAGAAGAGCCTGTAAATATTGCGTTCCATTTCTCCAACAGGAGTTTGAATAATTACATGGTAATAAAGTTTGGAAGTTGGTCTCATTACGTGCATGTCGCGAGCGCGAATACCCGAAGTTCTCAATGGAATTATTGTGTTGTTTAACTGGGAGGTGACACACGCTGCAGGTGTTACAAGTTTTAAAACAATACTTACCATGCACGCAAATAGCACGTCAATTTACGATTGCTGCATTTTGCTTGCACACGTAAATCACACGTCCTACGCACGCGTATATCGTTATACGATTGCTGCATCTTGCTTGCAACACTTACTGTCTACGTCAATCGCACGTCATACGCACACTTTTAAGTTTCTTTATCTCTAGATGCTCCATAGGCATGGACAAAATCTACTTCAAATGAGAGTTATAAGCTTAGATTATTATAATACTAACATATGTAAGAGAGTGCAATAAAGAGTTACTCATGCGTGGGAACTCAGCTGTGAGGTGGGCAAATCCCAACCAATAGAATGGAGCAATCCTATTAGTTAGAATGTTCCAACACACAGGTCAGCTCCCTCGCACAGCACTAGTGGAAAAGCAGCCTAAACTGGAAACTGCTCGAAAGTATATCACCTCTGCTCTAGGAATTTGGCACTTAACAAGCAAGATATATAACAGTACCGCTTTATTTCGTCACTGTCATCTATGTGCCTATTTATCCTTGTCACTTTGTACCATTTTTTTTGTTTTCCAATAGTCGTAGTCGTATATTTTCCCACAGGAGTATTTTCTCGCAATAAATATGTCAGTCCCGCTGTTCAATTTGTTCTTTATCTACCTTGTTTTAATATTTTAGGACTAAGAAGACTCCTTTGTATTTTTCTCGTAGGAAGGAATTCGTTCTTTATTCTTAACAAGCGTGTCTAAAAAAAACCTAAAACACATGCAAATATTAATGTATATTCTAGAACACGACACTGGCAGAAATTTCCCCGAAAATTTTTAAACTTTAAAAAAATACTTTCAAACTTATTAATTGATTTTATTTATTATTATGCGTTGATAGCTTAGTGATTCGCGGTTTTTTTTTAATGCAGATGTGAGATGACAATACGATATTGTCGCACTCTACTTTGAGTCTGAAAGAATTTATTAAATGCCTTAAGTTTAGTCGGTATTGAGAATTAAAACCTATTTAAGTCAGATATTTAAATAATTACGAACTTGCCCAATTACTTATTGTTGTCTAGGCATCAGCTTGAGCAATTCCAAATAAGAGTTTAATCACAGTTAATAGATAAGCCCATCTATTTACTGTGGTTTAATCATTTGTTTGACCAAAGATTTAGAGTCATTAGAATTGAGTTAAAACATGGTTTTCCGCAACCAGTTACAAAATTAACTTTAGATTTAGTAAGTACAGATGTGACCAACATAACCCGATGGCAGTAAAAACTAGTTCTGCCTAGAAACACAAGAAACACATTGTAAAAAGCCGACTCTTAAAGTAGGCCGTGCTGTAGTGGTTTCTTGCCGTTTCTTTTACACTGCTATAGCACGATCCGAAACGGTGTAGACTCGCTCTATTCGCATTGTATTTTGCATGACATTCAATAAGTATTCTGTAAAGAATCTACATTGAATTAAATTATCTGAATCTGTAAAACTAACCGGGGGAAGAAGAAGAAGAGGAAAAGGAAGAAAAAGAGGAGGAAGAAAAGAAGATCGTGGAGTCAAAGGGCGTACTTATATCCTCTTTGGGGCGTACCTGGGACGAACGACGCTATAAGGTCTAGATTCTTGCCAAACATTACGTATTTACTTTTGCTATAAGGTCTATATTCTTGCCAAACATGATTCTAGGCCAAGGGAAAGTGCCCTTTACAGGGTGTAAGGGACGGTGTACCGAAAACTGAAAGGGCGTGCTCAGTCAACGAAACTGAACAACGCTGGTCGAACAGTTTGTGTGGAGAGGTCAAATTTTTTTTTTATTTCCCAACATATGTTTCTTTGGGAAAATTGTTCAGCTTCGTTGACTAAGCCCGCCCTTTCAGTTTTCGGTTCACCGTCCCTTACACCCGTTAGGTTTTGGTATGGTTCACAAATGGAGGCATGAATGGTTGAATGTTTTGGAATGACTTGGCTTAGAAGCTTGAAACTTTCACACCTCCAAGTGTCCAGATCCACTTTTAAGAAAAAGGTTCTTGAAAAGGATAACAAATTGATCTGGGTTCCGTTTTATTTCCAATTGAAGTACGGAATTCTAATCCCAGAATATGGAAAAATAAAGGCACTTAATCACAAACAGCAATAAGAGAGAGAGAGAGTGAAAGATACGACGACTTGTTTTATTTAAGCTCGTAATCCGGGTCACCAATTCACATAAATCCACAAACCGTGCGTCGTGATTCTAAACCGTTTATTCTTATAATAAAACGATATAGCTCTGACATAGATCACACACGTATTTTGTTATAGATTGTTAAATAGGCAGAAATCTAGTAATGTCGAAATAATGTAGCTTGATTCAAATGACGGACAGAGTTTTGTGAGAGAAAGAGAGCAACCGAGGGCAGCAATCCGTGTCTCTGTCACTCCACCGTCCTGCTGTCATTCATCTTCACCTTCATCTTCATCTGCAATTTCATCTACATCTTCATATTCCTCTTCATCTACATCTTCACCTTCATCTTGATTTTCATCTTTATTTTTATCTAATCAAGCAATCTTTCTGAGCACAGTTTTTTAGAAATCTGCCAAAAACCTCTGTCCTAAAATTGGACTTCTTTGCTTCCAAAAATATTAAAAGCATATCGGAACTCTCGGCGCGTGAGTCCTACTAGCATTTAACGGTTTTTTTTTGTATAGATTCTAAGGAATACATGTTGTTGAGTTTCTTATTTATAAGTTATCTTTTTTGGTTAACTTTTTTTTAGTGTTCTGAAACCCGCCATTGTGAGACAAACTATTTCATCTGTGTCTGTAGGTAGCTTTGTATCTATATTCGAAGTTAAAACAAATACTTGTCACCTCTATGACATACTTACTCCCACGTTTATTGATACTGCGACTTAATTTAACGATGATTGCGCGCCTGCTTTTGTAGCAACGATGATCCCCGTAGCCGTTATTACAACGGGCGTTATAAAGTTACCGGCGCGGCGTTATAACGTCGTCGTTGTTATAACGCCCACGGCGACGATTTATTTTAAGGAGGGAGTAATATTGATGTCAGAAACGAAAGACGTTTTTTTAGTGTGATGGAACTTAAATGGTCGTCTGCTAATGTAATTCTTTCCTAAACATAATATAATGTTTTGGATTATTATTAATTAATCAATCTTCAAAAATTTAATACAGGGTGTAACAAAAAGGGTATACAATCGTTGAAAGAGGTGACGCTGAAAATGGAACTGAACAACTTTTCCAAAGGAACATACACAAAAATTTGTGCCCCAACAGAAACTGAATCAGCTAATAGTGAGTTTGGTCAGATTTTTTATCGTATTTCATCCTATGTTCCTTAGGGAAAGTTGTTCAGTTCCATGATCAGAATCACATCCTTTTCTATTCTAACTTGAAGACTAGGTAAAGTACCTACTTCAATTTTTTTAAACCACGTCATGTAGTTCTACCCTTGAAACTGAACAACTTTCTCCAAGAATCATAGTAGTCCGGTAGAAAACCGGAAGATAAGATGAGATGAGATGAGATAAGACAAGATGATTTATTGCTGAATGGGGCTTTTCGGCGATAACGATAAGTGTAGCTGCGGTAACATGCAGTCGATGGAGCATTTGTTCTCGTGCCCCGACTGTCCTGTTTCCTGCAACGTGGAGGACCTAAAAATGGCTAATTAAAAGGGTGTTAATTAATGCCGCTTCTTTTGACTGTCTATCACGTTTTAAAATATATTTAAATATCTAATGAATTAATAGGTCAGCGACAAACTTCAAGCGCCTATTGCATCAAAAAAATTATTATATCGACCTCTAATTACATATACAATCACCTATATTTCAATACATTAGCATAAGTAATTGATGACTGGAACTATTGTAATTAATTATATAGGAGATTTCAAATAATATGCCGGATTTTAGACGATTCACTTTTATTTTCCACAAAAAACCACCCGCTCCTCACAAACGTCTTTCTCTCCCTCCCACCATTAATTAAAAAAAACACAACCTCCGGTCAGAGACTATAGACTTCCGGTGCCCTTCTCTTAAAAAAAAAAAACATTCCGTTCCGTTCCCACAATTATGAAATTTACTTATTATCGTCATCAAAATAATGGTCAATTGTAGCCCTTTTTTCATTTAGTCACTTAAGTATACATAAATTATCTAAGTAATTGATGAATTGATTAATTGTGCAGCAATTGAAGCACACCAAAAGAATTCGTTCCTTGCACTGGCACTCGCTACCGGCCGCTACCGCAGCACACTCGCTTCGCTCGCTCAGCTCGTGCGTTAGGTTCTTCCTTTCGGGATCGGTTAGGTTGGATTTACTTTACCTAACGGACTAATGATATTTTTTCAGTATGTTTTATTATTTTTGAGATTGAGTGATGTACTACTAATTTTCATGAAATTAGAATCATCATAACATCCCATGAAACGTCCACTACAGGATAGGGAGCTCCCTCTAGAATTCAAGCTTTTGCTGGAAAAATGTAGAGAGGAAGTACCATAGTCACCTCGCTTGTTAGCGTTACGGCTGGCACCATGGACCGCGGTTGTAGGTGACCGCAGTAAGTAAGATGTTAGACACAAAGGAGGATGCTGCTGCCCATCCTCCAGTTTATAACCCTTAGTCGCCTCTTACGACACCCACGGGTATGGAAGGGTTGGTACTATTCTTGGCCGGCACCACACGGGACCTGAAATTAGAATATGATTTATTAATTAAATTGTAAAATAATTATGTGCGATGCCTATTAATGAGGCTAGAATTTGATTTTAGAAACAGTCAGATGTTGAATCTTGAAAGTATGTTAAGTAGCTGACTGACAACATTAGTCGCTGAGTTATCAATTCAGAAGTAAATAAATTTATCGGTTGCTAAGTCAAATTACTTGTCGTTCATAAAGTGTCGTTGGATTTTGTATATTCTGGTGTAGTATAAATAGTAAAGAAGTCATATCATTTTAATAGAAGCTGTTCAATTCATTCATTGCTTACACACAAAATAAACATTTGGTTGCAGGTGCTAAAGAAAACTTTTGGGGCTGCACTTATATTATTTTACTTATTTTATTTATTTTAAGGTGGTATGGTAGGGCTTATGTGGAAAGTCCGTCTGGGGAAGTACCACCCCCTTGTTTTTTTCTGCCGTGAAGCAGCAGTGTTTGCACTTCTGTGTTTCGGTTTGAAGGGGAAGGGAGCCAGTGAAATTACCGGCACATGAGACATACCATCTTAGTTCTCAAAGTAAGCAACGCGCTTTGCTGTCTTATTAGTGTCAAAATATGTCATTAATTAGACAGTGGGTGCTATGGCCAGTGGTGACCATCAGGTGGCCCAGGTGGATCGTTTGTAGTCGACGAGAAAAGAAGAAGAAGAAGTCCTGTCATTGGCTGTAAATCCTGTCATTGGCTGTAAATCCTGTCACCGGCTATACTTATTCTTTTTCAGGAATATTAATTTGGTGCCCTAGTCAGTAAGTATTTTAAATTTAGGTGGACTTCTGTCACCTGGTACATTTTTCAGCTATGACATCATAAGTTTTTCGTATGAGATTTCTTAATTCTTAGGATTCCGTTTCATTTTGGAGTAACGAATTCTTGTATATAGGATCACATTGTTGTCCGTCTGTCGGTCGGTCTGTCTGGTTGTAGGTCAAGACCTTTTTCACAGGAATGAATAACGGAATCAAGTTGAAATAAATATCAAATATTAAAGTCTACAGATACTTGAAGATGTGAAAGTGTCAAGCTTCTACAATAACCCAATCAAAAGACACAACCATTAGGTCCCTTTCTCAATACCACAGATTACATAATAGTAAACTAATCAATACGTACGTAACTTTGTAAATTGCGTAACAGTATATAATGTCACCCTAGGATAAGTTAAATTGTGAAGAGGACATAAAGCATAGACATAAAGCAAATTCATTCATTCATTCATTTATAAACCACACAGTTTACTCTAATCTGTGAGCAAACTAAAACTGAAGCTAAAAAAAAAGAAGCTAAGTCTGACATTACATAAAAAAGGAAACAGTCTAAAATCATTTTGTATGACAACTTTTCTCACAACCAATCATAATATCTTCAGTTTTCAGAGCACGTGCCTTGAATTAGGGAAATTCAAAAGTAAGACCTTGTATAAGTGAGGTGTGGCAAGGTCACGCTTGTCCACGTCTTATTTAGGTGTCAACATTATACGTTCCATTTCAGAATTTGTCACGTACGTACGTAGCCGATACCCTCAGAACTAAGAGTAAAGTCATGGAAACTTGAGTATTAGATTTGGTTTACTTAAAAACAAGAGAGCAACTCAATCGTAAAAATTTACACAAAATTAAGAAGATCGTAAAACTTATATTTCACACATCATTAAGTTTGTCATTGCTGAAAGATTAATGTTATGCCATGCATGGCAGTTTATAATATTTTTTTCAACACATTTGCTCATAAAACAGCTCTATTTGCACTGTATTAAGGTCTCATTAAACACGCGTGTTTTTGTCATAATATTACTTAACTAGTATTTTATTTTTGTTTTTTTTTTTAATCGGCCAAGAGCAAGAAGTTTTTATGCTTATTTTATTATTAAAATTTTCAAGCTGACTTCGAGAAAATATCATAAATGAATGTTGATTTTATGAAATTATTTATAGTAATTAACTAATTAACAATAAATTTGTCATTTACGTAACAAGATATTCAATTTTTGATAATTTATTTCAAGGTAAATGGAATAGGATGTTTGGGTACCGAGTGACAATTACTTTTTTTTATAGCTTGGTTTTTAGATTGACTAATAATTGATAAAAGATTGATGGTGTAAGATATCATGGTAATGTTTTGGGGGCTCCTCACGCGACGTATAATCTGTGACCGCTGAAAAAGAAAGAATGCGCGCCATTTTACAAATATTTGTCGTGTTTATGATTGTAATTATTTCTAATAGTGTCGACTTCTACATATAAAAAACTGATCCTAAACCGTCTAAAATACTCATACACGAAATACAATTTTGAAATTTGGTAAAATTAAAGGGAAGCATGAACATATGCAGCCGACAAAATGTTCCGGTGGACGTGCTGTGGACGTAAGGTTAGCAAAGTTTAGTATTTTAAAGGTAACCAATTTGATTTGTTTTTATTCGCAAATGTGTTGAAAAACGTCGTAAAAAGCTCGTGCGCGTTGGTAATTACACCCTCGGCTCCATTACGCCCTCGCCTGCGGCTCGGGCTGCAATTTCTGAGCCTCGGCTGTACTATCCAAAATAACGCACTTGCATTTTAATGTACTATTGTATAAGCGTTTTACTCGCCAACAATCTGTGTCAGTTTGACGAGATAATATTTTTCATATGAAAATTGTACCTGATTTAAATAAAAAAAAAAAACACCAGCCTCTCTGAGTATAAGACAGCACCATCGTGATAAGAGGATCTATTACGATAGCTGGAACGTGTCTGCCACAAGCGAACAATTTCCTTTGCAACCAATGATGTTTTATTTCTAGATTTCCTTTCAACGGCTCGCGAAATTAAACCACACTGACAGCGTGTGGTCGTATTTCTAATTGGTTCGGTAGGAAATCTATATATAAAACAATTGGTTCGCATATGGCAGACACTTTCCAGCTACCGTAATAGATCCCCTGCTCGTTTCCTCGCATTTCACATAAAAAAAATATTTAGGTTGAGGGGCTACCTGCCGTCCACTAGCGCCCTCATCAGTTAAAAAAATATTACTCGCTAAATACAAAACTTATCGGAAATCCGAATAGATAGATTGAAGTAAAGGTACCATTTAGATAGGGTGATGGCCTCCAGCATTTCTATATAATTTGCACATATGGCAGACGTGGATCGTTCGATTAAAGACGATGAGTAGAACCACAGAAAAATAGTCTGCCACTGTTTACGATGGATTATATCTTTTATTATTCAAACTCAAAATTATGATTTTAGTAGTATATTTCAAGTTTATACAAAAATGTAAAAAGATGATGCTTATTAATCAACGTTCGGCGTAGCATTGGTCCATTGAATATGGCCGGTCGCCGTTCCTCCGTCGTTCCCCGCGCGTCCCTCGCCCCGCGCCTGGGTCGCCTTAGAGCTATTCTCGACATCTTCCCCCCCCTCGAAGTCCTTGGGCTCTCGAGCAGTAGAAGGATCGTCGTCATCAGAATGCAGGAGAGGAACAAGCTTATTCAGCGCTCGACGAAAGATCCCCTTCTTAGTGGTTACATCTGCCACTCTTGAAACTCCGTCAGAGCCAGGGTATAGTTTGGTAATACGCCCCATCTGCCATTTGAGAGGAGGCAAATTTGTATCCTTAAGAACAACCATATCTCCTACTTGCAGTCCTTTCTGGTTCACCTTCCATTTTGTCCTTTGCTGTATTTCGCTCAGGTACTCATGACGCCAGCGTTGCCAAAATACTTGTCGCATCTTCTCGATGAATTCGTAGCGGGTTACGTTCTTGACGTGCATTAAGGCTGGAGATGGTAATGAAGTCAGAGCTCTGCCAATGAGGAAGTGGCCAGGAGTTAAAGGATCAAAATCATTTGGATCTGTGGAGAGAGGAGTCAAGGGTCTGGAGTTGAGGATGGCTTCAATTTGAGTAAATATCGTGGACAGTTCCTCGAATGTTAGGTGTTGATTACCTAGAATCCTAGTAATATGGAATTTGGCGGCCTTCACGCCAGCTTCCCAAAGACCTCCAAAATTAGGGGCGTAAGCGGGTGAAAACCTGAAATTTATGCCTTCATTGGCGCTGAAAGAAGAAATGTCTTCATTGCTTGACTTTAAAAAGTTTGCGATTTCATTATTTGCGCCTACAAAATTCGTACCATTGTCGCAGTACAACTCGCTAGGTTTTCCTCTGCGTGAGATAAAACGCCGTAAGCAAAGCATAAAAACATTAGTAGAGAGATCACTAGCGAGCTCTAAGTGCAAGGCTTTAGTAGCCAAGCAAACAAAAAGGCACAAGTAACACTTAGTAATACGACATCCACGACCTTTTCGGTCGGTAATATAAAAGGGACCAGCAAAATCGACGCCGCTTACCTGGAATGGAAGATTCGGAGTCACTCGAGGAGCCGGTAAGTTTCCCATTATTGGGTTTACATTATTAGCCTTTAAAATTTTGCACTTAATGCAGTTGTTGACTGTCTTTTTTGCTAAAATTTTTCCTCTTAGGGGCCAGTAACGTTCTCGTAAATTGCTTAAAATTAACTGCGGTCCGCCATGTAAAAGAGCATTGTGTTCATGCAAGAAAAGCAATTTGGTAAAATTGTGATTAGACTCTAATATTGCAGGATGTTTCTTTGAGAAGTTTTCAGGAGAATTTTGAATTCGACCACCTACACGGAGTACGCCGAGTTCATCAACAAATGGATTTAAAGACAAGATATGAGATTTATTTGGTAAGCTTTTTCCGTTTGATAATGTTTTGATCTCATTAGGAAAACATTCCATTTGATGTAGTTTAATTAAGTGATTTAATGACGTTTCCATTTCTTTACAGGTTAGAGGGCCAGTCTCTTTGGCATTTGGATGACGCAAATTCTGCGCGAAACGCAAAACATAAGCAAAAGTTCTTTGTAAGGTAAGTAACTTTGAGTATTTTTCAAAATTAATAATCAGACTTTGATTTGTTGTTGTAGAATTAGCGTTTGGGATTTTAGTTTGTGTAGTGCATGTTGTAGTTGTGTTAAGTGTAGTAGTTTTAGGTGTAGGTTTAGGATAAGTTTTCCTTTCAGGTACATCATCAATTGGAGTGAAACTCTTTGGCCAGTGTTCTGAATCAAGTTCCAAAAAATCAGGCCCATTCCACCAAAGTGTGGCCTTGTTCATGTTTTTTTGATCTAAGCCTCTTGAAGCCATGTCAGCCGGATTTTCCTGGCCTGGTACATGCCTCCATGAGTTTGCTGCAGTAAGGCTTTGTATTTCGCTAACTCTATTAGCTACAAATGTTTGGAGCTCACAGGGCTGAGTGGACAACCAGCTTAATACGACTGTAGAATCAGTCCAATATACAATCTTTGAAATATTACAGCGAAGGGCTTTAGTTACTTTCGAACATAATCGAGCTGCTAATAGAGCAGCGCAAAGCTCTAAACGCGGAATTGATACAGACTTTAATGGAGCCACCTTTGTTTTTGCACAAAGAAGTCTGACCAAAATGTTACCGGTTATGTCAGTTGAACGTATATAAGTACAAGCTGCATATGCAACCTGTGATGCATCTGAAAATGAATGAATCTCTATAGCAATTGGGTTATCTACGATGACATATCTTGGTACTTGAATGTTAGCAAGTGTGTTTAAACTCAAGACAAAATTATTCCACATCTTTTCTACCTCAGGTTGGATAAAGTCATCCCATTCTAACTTTGTGAGCCACAGTTTTTGAAGAATAATTTTGGGAGTAATTGTGCATAAACCGAGCAATCCTAAAGGGTCAAACAACTTAGCTGAGCTTGATAGGATTGATCTCTTTGTTACGCGAGATGGAGATTCGATTTTAACTGGAAATTCAAAGACATCCTCTGTAGGATGCCACTTCAAACCTAACGCACTTGATTGTGAACATAAATCGAGATCCTTTGGTGCTAAAATTGCATCATTATCTTTGAATATTGAAGGTGCGTTAGTACGAAATTTACGTAATGGAAAGCAAGCTGAATTTAATATATTTGTAACTGAAGCCACTATATGATGTAGTTCCTTCTTAGATTGAGCTCCAGTTAAAAAATCATCGACATAGAAATCTTCTTTAATACACTGTGCAATTTCAGGATCAGTACAATCCTTTGACAGCTGTAGCAAACATCTAGTGCTTAGAAAAGGCGCTGATGCCGTACCGTACGTAACGGTGTTTAATTGAAATATTTTATTGGACGAAGATTCTTCGTCACGCCAAAGAATCATTTGCAAATGGCGTTGCATCGGATCTACTAGTATCTGACGATACATTTTTTCTACGTCAGCCGAAACAACGTATTTATGCTGTCTGAATCTAGTTAAGATTGAAAACAGGTCGTCTTGTACGACTGGACCTACGTATTGGATGTCATTGAAACTTTTACCGGATGTCGTTTGCGCTGACGCGTCAAAAACGACCCTTAATCTTGTTGTGTCGCTTTGTTCTCGAATTACTGCGTGGTGTGCTAAATAGCAGCCAAATCCAGGTCTAGGTACCTCACTTGAATGTCCTAAAGATTCATATTCATTGATAAACTTAGTATATTCTTGTTTTAAAATAGGATCACGTTTCATTTTCCTTTCGATTTGAAGCAATCGTTTTTCAGCCAAATTATAAGAATCACCGAGAGCGTACGGTGTTTCCCGAAGAGGAATCTGAACGCAAAACCTACCATTTTCATCGCGGCGAGTAGTGTCAGTAAACAGTTTCTCGCAGAAATCATTATCTTTGGACTCAAATTTAGTAGGAGGCAAATCATCTAGCTCCCAGAATTTGGTCAATTGTTGTTTGATTTCTTGACTAAAATTGCATTGTATTTTTTCTGGCTGAATATTGGTGTTCCCCCCCATCGGACCACACACGACCCAACCTAATTCGGTTTCTTGTAAAATTGGTTTGCTGAACCCTAATTTGTATCTACCTGTACCAATCAAGTCCCAAAATATGTCAGCTCCTAAGAGCAAATCAATTTCGCCTGGCTGATAAAATTCAGGATCAGCTAATTTAACATTGCTTGGAATATTCAATTCATTGATAGGAATGTACGTATGGGGTAATTTGTCAGTGATGTGGGGTAAAATGAAACATTTCACAGAGGTGCTGAATGCTTTACATAATGATTCTAATTTTAAATTGCAATGTTCGGTAATATTTATTGTCTTGTTGTTTAAACCAGACACACACTGAATAGTGTTACGCAATTTGGCACACCCAATTCGTTTTTGAGCTGCTTCACTAATAAACGATGACTGGCTACCACTGTCCAGTAACGCCCGCAGAGTGAAATGATTACCGTTGCTCTTTACTTCGACTAACGCTGTAGAAAGAAGAGCATGATATGAAGAAGCAGCAGACATTGTTGTAGATGGTAAAGGAATTTCTTTTGAATTCACTTCCATTCTAGTTTCATTTTGCATAGGATATGATGTAAATAAAGCAGTAGAGTTAGTTTGTTGTTGTTGTTGTTGATGTATAGGTTGTCGTCGCTGTACAGGTTGTTGTTGTTGTTGTACAGGTTGTTGTTGTTGTACTGGTTGTTGTTGTTGTAAAGGTTGTTGTTGTTGTTGTACAGGTTGTTGTTGTTGTACAGGTTGTTGTTGTTGTACAGGTGGTTGTTGTTGCTGTACAAATGGTTGTAGTTGTACAGATGGTTGTTGTTGTACAAATTGTTGTTGTAGTGACGTTTGTTGTGGTGACGGCTGTTGTAGTAATGGTAGTTGCAGTAATGATTGTTGAGAATTCGATTTATGTAATAAAGTGCTGTGTTTTCTGTTACAGATTCTGCAACCACTCAATCTACATTGGTAAGACTGATGCCCACCACGTAAGCAATTACCACACAGCTTCCAATGGTTAACTTTAGCATTACGTTCTTCTAAAGGTAAAGATTGAAATTTTAAACATTCGTGTAACTTGTGATCCATTGAACAATAAATACAATTTTTTTTAGTAGGGTAGGTGGCGTTTCCGGTAGCAGCAACAAAAGAACTTGATTTAGAGAAACTTTGTCGTTTTTCATTTCTATTATTATTATTTGAAGATGAAGATGTTTTACCTGCGCTGACTGTTTCTAAAACATCTGCCCTAAGACGCAAAAAAGAGTAAAAATCTTCCAGTGAAGGTGAATCCTCGTTGCTCCGAAACTCTTCCCACTTTCCCAAGGTCACGGCATCCAACTTTGCTGATGCTATGTAAATAATGAGAGTATCCCACTCATCAGTTTTCTCACCTAGACCTTTTAACGCACTTAAGTTCTTTGACAAGGTATCAATCAAGTTACGAATACCCGTATCTGACTCCTTATTCATTTTATCAATTGAAAATAAGCACTTTAGATGTTCATTGATAAGTAGACGTTTTTTGTCATATCTTTCACACAATAAACTCCAAGCAATTGGATATTTTTTTTTCGTAACGGCGACGGAACTGATGACGTGTTTTGCTGTACCTTGAAGGTAAGTTTTTAAGTAATGTAATTTATTTACGTCATCAATATCATCGCTGTTATGAATTAACGATAAAAACATGTCACGAAATTCAAGCCATTTGTTAGGGTTGCCGTCAAACGGAGGAATCTGAATGGGAGGTAATTTTAAGTTGCAGTTGGAACTTTTAGGAATTTCTTCCCTGTTTTTAGGAACCTTCCAGGAATCAAGAAGTTCCTGCGCTTGAGCAGACAGAAGAAATAATTTATTTTCCGTAGCTTCTCTTTCGTTAAGTTGTTCCTCAATTTTAATTTCCTCTAACTGCTCAATCTTTGCCTGAATTTCATCAAAGGAATACGATATTTCTTGTAATTTGTTTACACGTAATTTTAATTCATTAAACTGAAGGTTTGTGACCGTATCCGGCGGTACTTTCAATAAAGGTGTTAAATATTTCTCGAATAATGTTAAACGGCCACGCACTGTACCTCTTTGCTTGGTTAGCTCACTAAAATCACTCATTTTATATGTGTTTTATAAGCGCAAACAATTTACAACACGAAACAATACGATATATAATCAATAACGCACTAATAAAAATCAAGCAATGAATACAACCTGATACCACGTTGCGACGGAAAACATTCCAATAAGGCCGGTATTTATTCCTTGAGCGCAGCGGGCAACCGCGCGGTAGCTGCCGTGACTCACTAGTACTCGACACGTCGGTCGGCACCGGCCGTCGGTCAATTCCGCTCCGCTTATGAACAAGTTTCACCCGCTTGACGCGGAAATTTAGTGGGAATTACTGGAAATTAGGAAAACAAGCAAAATTATAATAAAACTATTAAATTATATTCGTGTAACTATGATCTTAAAGTTAATATGATGGGTTTTGCTTGATAAAATATAAAGTACCTCCCGATGTTCGTGACAGAGACGTCTTTTTTTATAAAAAGACGTGGAAATACGTGAAATGGGCTATTGGATGTTTGTATATTTATTGTGTAGATAAAATTTAAATATCAAATTTATGGAAATACGTAAAAATACGAAAAATTTATGATTTTTTACAATTTGCAAGGTGGGTATTATTAACACTTTGCGACAACTGTCCACTTTATCAACGCAAATTAAAGCTGGAAAAAAGGAAATATGAAGAAAAAGGATTTGGCGCACTTCCCTGTATGTTGTTGCAGCGTTGTTTCAGCCTTTCCCGCAGGATTGATAGGGATCAAGTACGTCATCCAAAGGTTCCTTTGTTCTGAAGGTTGCTTTGTTATTTCTTCGGTATAATCTCGTCGTGGTCTCCACAATGTTTACGATGGATTATATCTTTTATTATTCAAACTCAAAATTATGATTTTAGTAGTATATTTCAAGTTTATACAAAAATGTAAAAAGATGATGCTTATTAATCAACGTTCGGCGTAGCATTGGTCCATTGAATATGGCCGGTCGCCGTTCCTCCGTCGTTCCCCGCGCGTCCCTCGCCCCGCGCCTGGGTCGCCTTAGAGCTATTCTCGACAGCCACCTTGGTAGCGCTGCGTTATCAATTAACAGGGCTTTAAAAATGTAAAAAAAAATCATGAGCTAAATCATTTGCTCATGTCTGCCGCTTGCACTGATGGTCAGAATCATCCTCAAAACGATGAAAGTTGAAGAGGCAGACCACCACACCTCTGCGTTTTGAAGGAATATTTTTTTTAGTTTTTTGTTATGATATTAAAACGTGTATATCATTTGCTCATGTGGCAGACATAGATCGTTCGATTAAAAACGATGAGTAGAACAACAGAAAAATAGTCTGCCACCTTGGTAGCGCTGCGTTATCAATTAACAGGGTTTTAAAAATGTAAAAAAAAAACACGTGCTAAATCATTTGCTCATGTCTGCCGCTTGCACTGATGGTTACAATCATCCTCAAAACCATAAAAATCGAAGAGGCAGACCTCTAGACCTCTGATTTACCAAAGGCAGACCATTTGATTCATAGTCTTATATAGTATAGGGTGACTTCATAGATTTATATAGTCAAGATAGGGTCATGGGTACAAGCGGTTCAAAATTTCCCCATACAAGAAATAAAAAAGCGCCATCTGTGAAAGATCGCGTGAACTACGTAGTGTAGTACTTCAAGGAGGTCTTTGTTCTGAGGTCGGTGCTAAATACACTACGGAATGGAAATAATATGGCGGGAAAAACAAAACAAAGTCTTTACTGTTTATACGTGACTTAGGCCTGGTTTTTCAGTGATATTCATTAGATAATAGTAAAAAACAATAAAAGTAAGTAATTTTTTAACTAAGAAAATGAATCATCGTTTCATTTTTGTATTAGTAAGTTTGTTGTTTTTTATTTGGAAAACTTACATCTGTTTATTGAAAAGTCGCGTCTTACACGAATTAATTGATACATTTTTACTTATTTACTTTTTACATCTTAAATCTTTTGCATTATTTACTTCTATCATCGTTAGTGCACCTTTTTATGCAACAGGCTGGCATTTTTGTATGTAGTCGCGCGTTTCGCGTGGTCCGCTCCTCAGAACAAAGATCTCCTTGCTCGTCCGCTCAGATAAAGTTGACAATTTGTGACTGACATTTGTTGGTCCACAATGTCAGATTGTGGACCAACGAATTGGGGACAGTGTAACGTGCCGATGGGCCAGTACTAAAATATAAGTAAATGGGTGACTTTTAATTAGTTCTTGATAGAAAAAGGTATGAATTGATACTGAATAACTTTCCCTAAGGAACATAGGTCGAAATACGAAAATCAAGTTTTGATCTCCCAAAGAAACTGCATCAGCGGATGGTGATGGAGGTCAAATTGGGTTTTTCGTAATTCTACCAATTTTCCTTAGGAATAGTTTTTCAGTATCATGAGTACATGCATATCTTTTGCTATCAAGAACTAATTATTATTGTGGGTTTTTATTGTCGCTTCTTTTTTTTCCCACAATGGCGCCACATTGTTTGTGAAGCGATGTAGTTTAGCTGACGTCATTAAGAGATTTTAATATCCAACAATGAATAAACGATTTTGATTTGATTTGATTTGATTAAAAGTCACCCTATACAACGTGTTAATGGAATAAGCGAAACCCTCATACACCCCAACTGATTTTTATTAAAATAAATCCATTCCCGTAAAAAAAATCTTTAAATTTTTTTTTTCTAGATATTGTTATTTTAAAGTTTCATCATAGTTCTAGTTTTATCGTTGTTCTAGTCCGCGCACGCTTCCCTCCCCTCTTCACCGCTCATGGTCCGCGCGGCACCGGTCGGCAGCGCGCTTATCCATAAAAATGTTTAGAATAGAAGCGGCAAAAATTTAAGTAATAAAAATTTAAGTAATAAAAATTTTAAAAAATCACCCCATCAAAAACCCGTGAAATTGATTCCACTCTCGATTCTGAATAAACTATTTTCTCAGTTTCGCTCAAAGATTTCGGACCTCCTTGCTTAGCTCGGAATAGATACCTTGCTAATTTATTTTAGTAGGGGATGACATCTGCCAACATGTCACAACCCCATCATCGATGATCCATAGAAAACATTCAAAATAACCTGTCAAACCATAGAAAAACGCCTACACCACCTAGTGACGAATTATTATTTCTATAATCCTCCTTCTAAGTACCTTTCGCTTATTCCGTTAACACGATGTATATGGTAGTTCCTAATCAACTGCGTTCCTTTGAGTGTGTTACTCTGACCATAGAACTTAACAACTTTCCCTAAAGTACGACAAAAACATTACAAAAAAAATACTTCTCTTAGTTCTTGGTTATAAACTGCTACGGTTAATTTATAATTTTTAGCGCTAATAGAAACCATGAAATATTTTGAAGGAGGTGTGTAGTTTTTGTTATAAATATGTTTATTTTACAAGTTTTAGTGTTAAGCAAACATCGTAAGGTACAGGCACCAAAAGGTGGTTGGTAACCCTAACTGATCTAAATTACTGACCTGATGATCACTCCTTCAAAGTGGTAAGGACAAACGACTGAAAGGCCTTCCGAAGCACGAATGACGTAGTGTTGTCATATCACTACAATCATGATGTCTCTAAAAAAGTTCGAGCATTTCATGGATAGTCTCTAAAATTGATGGTCAGTAATAAGTAACCAACTTATAGACAGGTACGCACTTCGGTGGAAACAATTTGACCTTGAGCGAGTATTTTCTTTAAGGCATTTGTAACGTAGCCACAGAATATTCAAGCAATATTTATATTTGTAATCGGTTTCTCGAAAACGGCTCTAACGATTTTGATGTAAATTACTATATGGGTTTTCGGGGCGAAAAATCGATCTAGCTAGGTCTCATGTCTGGGAAAATTCGTTTTCACCGTCTTTTTAATCATTTCTTTGCGCGTTTTAGTGCGTTTAAGAAACTTACAGCGCCACCTGGGTTTGAGTAGCATAGCTTGCTCACCCGATGATATTGTCAGGTTGAGGCGGCTATTCTAGAGCGAAGCTCGGTCGCCCAGGTACTATAATAGTAAACAAGTTCAGCGTAGCGCTGGTTCGGCTGACTACAGGTTACACTGGTTTTGTCTCTACGTGTACAATGCCGTGCGTTCCATGGCATGGCATCTCTAAGATGTTCAATTTCCTGTGTAGAGCTTTCACCTGAGAGATTTTGCATTATTTACCTAACGCGTTGTTTTTAAAACACGTAGGTAATCGTGCCTATAAAGTTTGAGCGTTGCTTTCGATTTCCCTGGGATCCCATAATGAGATCCTGACTTGGTGGCCATGGGACAACTTCAGAAGTATGTTTGGTCGGATAAAAAAAGAATTTTGAAAATCGTTCTATTATTTGACAGAACGTTCTTATTGTTGTGCCACTAGCGGTCACACACCACGACTAACGTTATTTAATTTTAGAGATCGCAAAGAAAGACCAACTTCCACTGGGCCACGAGCGCTTCAAACTTTCGATCAATACGTGACTAAAATTTTGAAGAATTATCCTCCAACTCCTAACCGTTAAGGAGTTGGACCTTCCATCATCAGACCATCAACATGAGATGATGATTACTAGACGCAAATACTTGTGTAGCTTTGAAAAATATATGAAAAACGTTATACGTGCCTATAAAATTTGAGGGTTGCCCTCGATTTCCCTAATATCCCATCATCAGATCCTGACTTGGTGACAATGGTGATCACCTCAGGAGTATACCCTTTCGGATAAAAAAGTAATTTTGCAAATCGTTAACACTTGACCGTTTAATCGTTAATACATAAAAAGAAATACATATAGTGGAACATAGAACCTCCTCCTTTTTTGAAGTCGGTTAAAATTAGGCTTAGTTTCCATACTCCTGATAAGCCCATGTATTTACTGTGCCTCTGATTTTTTATTTTTAGGGTTCCGTACCTCAAAATAAAAAAAACGGAACCCTTATAGGATCACTTTGTTGTCCGTCTGTCTGTCTGTCAAGACCATTTATCTCACGAACGGGTAAAGGTATCAGGTTGAAATTAATACCATATATTAGGCTCCATGAACCACACAAGATCTGAAAATTTCAATTTTTTACAACGACGCAATCAAAAGATATGGCATTTTATGTCCTCATCTCCATACATTTATGCAAAATAGCAAAACCTACAGGGTACTTCCCGTTGACTTAAAATAATGAAATTTGGCAAAAAGCTAGGTCTCACAGCAAAAATAATGGGAAAAGTCTGAAATCATTAAATAAAAAATAAAATAAAAATTGTTTATTTCAGACTTCTTAGATCCATAGAAATGTTAGTAATATCTTAAAACTATGTTAGACTATATAAGACAAAAAATCTAGCAAAAGCTTCCGGGGCTAGGGCGATCAAAGAAACGATCTTGTTTCTGTGATCATCACCCTCCGCACCAGACACTTCCATAGCGGCGACGTATATCTGTCAGCTATGGTCATCAGAATGATGTTACGACTACCCCGCAATCTGTTGATCAGGGATGCTGTTTTTTTGCGTATTATGGCTGCAAAGCCATCTGTTTGATACTCAGCAAACATCCCTGACGCACTACAGAAACGGGGCAGTCCCAGCATCATTCTGAATATATTATTATACTGGACGCGTATGGAGTCCAGCGACCTCTTAGTATGCCTAACCCACAGGTTCCCCGTGTACAAGTTCTGGCAGTATGCTTTAAATAGCGTAATTTTCACTTGTTCAGTACAACGGGAGAACCTGCGAGTCAGCATATTGCCTCTAACCGCTTAAGCCCTACGCTCCCTCTCAATATCGTCATCGTCATCGTCTTTAAGGTCTTCGGTAATAATATGTCCCGATATTTAAATTTTGTCACTCGTTTGACGTTCATGCCATTACAACTTTAATAAACATTCAACTTTAAATATTACAACTTTTCTCACAACTAATGGTAACCAATTGTGGTGAGCTCCCGTTTCAAGAACATTTATATGAGATAGGGGTCAAGTTGGATGGTCGCGAAGGCGATTTTTGTTTTAGTTATATTTTAAAAATGAGAACACTTACAAACTTGAAAATTGGTATGTTCATAGTGCATAAGCTATAAAATAACAACAAATAATAAAATTTGGTCAAGCGCGTGTCGGACTCAAAAAATGTAGCACATTAACTTACTGAAATTTCAACTAATACAATTATGATTATGTGGTGGTACGGAACCCTCTGTGCGCGAGTCCTACTCGCACTTGGCTGGTTTTTTTTAAAGCATTGGCTACTTTCAAAGCAACCTTTTTAGTAAGATGCTGGCTGGTATTTTGATACATAATTTTTTCATGTTCATTTGTTCAAAGTTCTGTCAAGATTTGAATGGATGACATCAATCAAAGACATAGCAGTTGCAGTCTCAGGAGACGCATTTTTGAAGCGTTCGTATTTGCAAGATTCGTATACGAATCAGTGATATCGCTATTTTTGAATATTTATACCTGTGAATTCTGTCTGACCAAAGATTTTGGAAACTACGCCAGGGGGCGTTAGAAGCGCAGCGTTTTTCTTACGTCAATGGGTCTGACCCACTCGTTTTGAGCACCCAGTAGACGTTGGCCCAACCGTTGGCCGCGCCGGCTCGGCAAGCTTGTTGACAGCTTTCACACGTTGGTGCGGCTCATTCCGTGTAGGTCTGTGAAGCTAGCAAGACGGACGTATACGCGGAGACTATCGCTGCCGCTGAAATATACTTATACAGTGCTTTTAAGTTTTGTTTCCAGCTGCACCATATTTGAAAAAAAAAAATTTCTACCACTCGAAAGTATATTTAATCTGTGATAAGAACGATATTGGGTCCCCGCCATGGTCAAACAGTTTCGCGATCAGATTTCGCGATCATTATTATTTCTCTTTCTTTCTTATAGCTGCATCTCTACCGGATCGCGGATCGCGGATTTAACGTGTGCGGGGACCCATTGAGATATCAACTTTTTAATTAGCGTTCCATTCCTACGCAATTTATTACCGGTGTTTATTTTTTTTCTGAGTGAAACGAAATTATCTATGTATAAGTGCGACAAGGCTTATTATGAACGTGGCGAAAAAAGGAACTAACACCGCCACCTTGTGAAACGTCACTTTTGAGTGTTCTCCTTATACAAGCCAGCGCCCCCACCCGCGTTCATTATAAGCCTTGTCTACTTGAAAGAAGAAAGTGAATTAGGACGCACCCTATATTGGGGATATGATTGATTTAGTACGAATTTATAAAAATTAATATTTCTTAAAATCAGTGAGTAAATCGTCTGCTAATTTTTTGTTGTCTTCAGTGAAACCAAATGAAGCGAATAAAAGCAACTAGAATGATGAGCAAATGGTTTAGTAGAGCCTTTTTTTTTTACATATTTACTAGTACTTCCCGTGATAATGCAGAGCCCTATACGTCTGCCTCTTCGATTTCTTTAATTTTTAGGATGTTTCTGACCAGCAGCTCCATTGGCAGACATGAGCAAATGATTTAGTACCCTTCTTTTTTTTACATTTTTGAAAAGCTGAAACTCAAAAACGCAGCGACGGACAGAAAAACTTTACTGAACCAAATCAATTTGTAATAATCTAAACTATCATCTCTAGCGATATGAAATATGTGCAAATCATATAGCGAAATATTTTTCATCTCCCTTACTAATTGTTTATCTAGAACCTATTTACTCTTTAAAATAAAGCTTGCCGTAGTTACAGATACAAAAACTGCTAAAAGTGGCCGTTTTTGGCCCTTTTTAGGGTTCCGTACCTCAAAAGAAAAAACGGAACCCTTATAGGATCACTTTGTTGTCCGTCTGTCTGTCTGTCTGTCTGTCTGTCAAGACCCTTTATCTCACGAACGGGTAAAGGTGTCAGGTTGAAATTAATACCATATATTAGGATCCATGAACCACACAAGATCTGAAAATTTCAATTTTTTACAACGACGTAATCAAAAGATATGGCATTTTATGTCCTCATCTCCATACATTTATTCAAAAATGAAAAACCTACAGGGTACTTCCCGTTGACCTAAAATTATGAAATTTGGCAAGAAGCTAGGTCTCACAGTACAAATAATGGGAAAAGTCTGAAATCATTAAATATTACAACTTTTCTCACAACTAATGGTAACCAATTGTGGTGAGCTCCCGTTTCAAGAACATTCATATAAGAGAGGGGTCAAGTTGGATGGTTGCTGAGGCGATTTTTGTTTTAGTTCTATTTAAAAACGGGAACACTTACAAACTTGAAAATTGGTATGTTTATAGGGCATAGGCTATAAAATAACAACAAATAATAAAATTTGGTCAAGCGCGTGTCGGACTCAAAAAATCTAGCACATTAACTTACTGAAATTTCAACTAATACAATTATGTTTATGTGGTGGTACGGAACCCTCAGTGCGCGAGTCCGACTCGCACTTGGCCGGTTTTTTTTGTATCTGTAAATACAGTCAACTATATTTTTCAGATAAACTACCTTTACTTCAATCTGTCTTTCCGGATTTTCGATAAATTTTATGTTTAGCGAGCAATATTTTTTTAACTGATGGGGGCGCTAGTTGACTGCAGGCACACTGCAGGAAGCCCCTTAAGTAAACGACTCGCTGATGTCCTGATGAATAAGTCCAACTGTAGGTACAAACTGATGGTCTTTTGTTTATATAGTCTGGCTTCTATGTCTTTAATCCTAGTTCTGATGCGTCAACATGACAACGATCTACGTAATTCAACGTTTGTCACGTATTGGGAGCTGATACCTTCGTAGAGGATATGGACGTGATGTTAGCAGGATATGGATAATCAATATCGTTAACAGTATTATGGTATGTTACGATCTATTTGGTTGAGTTTTGATGGGTTCTTTACTTATCGCTTCTGTTTTAGGGTTCCGTAGTGTAACTGATCCTTCAACCTTACTTAATACAGGATAACATTTAACTGCAAATCAAATATTCAGAATCAGCAAATCAACGAAAATCCCAATTTTAATAAAGAATACTGATTGCACAGCAAAATTGTTACCGAAAAATATTAGTTTATCCTATACAATAGGATTAGTTTATCCTATACAATAGGATAAACTAATATTTTTATACTAAACAAATATTGCTCGTTTAATAAAACGAGCAATATTTGTATATAATATATATATTTGTAATCGGTTTCTCGAAAACGGCTCAAACGATTTCGATGAAATATACAATAAGGGGGTTTTTGGGGGCAACAAATCGATCTAGCTGGGTCTCATACCTAAGAAAATTCGTTTTACCCGTGTTTTTGAGCATTTTGTAAATTCCGCGTTTAGACAAAAACTTACAGCGCCATCTGTTGGCGAGTAGCATAGCTTGCTCACCCGATGAGATTTTCAAGTTGAGGCGGCTATTATAGAGCAAAGCTCGGTCGCCCAGGTACTCAGTAATAATTTGAGTTCGTGACGCATCGCTATTAATATGTCGCAGCCATATCGTATAACACGCCGTATTACAAGCGGCCAGCCATTCTACAAAGTGCCGAGAAATTTTTAGTTCGTTACATAGCGGTAGCGGTATTTTACAAAACGGAGCGTAATTCGTTTCTGGCCGTAAGTTGTGGTCGTTAGCTAACGAACCTAAAGTTTTTTGATGCACTATCATTATTTTTGATGTGCATTTAAGTATTTCCCTTTAGAAGTAGCAATTTGGTATTTTTGACGCACAGTCAGTATTTTGATGTGCAATCAGTATTTTTGATGTGCAGTTAAATGTCTCCCCTTAATAAACTGATGGGATAAACTAATGCAAGCCACTCATCATCATAACATCCCATGAAATGTCCACTACAGGATAGGGAGCTCCTTCCAGAATTCCAGCTTATGCTGGAAAAATGTGGAGGGGAAGTACCATAATCACCTCGCTTGTCAGCGTTAGGGCTGGCACCATAGACCGCAGTCGTAGGACTTGTAGGTGACCGCAGTAAGTAAGATGGTATGATACACAGGAGGATGCTGCTGCCCATCCTCCAGCTTATAACCCTTAGACGCCTCTTACGACACCCACGGGTATATATGGGATAGTACTATTCTTCTCATAACCTACTCAAAATGCTATACTCATAGCTGAAGAGAATTCCCTGTCCATTAGTGGCCTTACAACAGGACGATGATGAAGATGAATCGATGATATCGTCCACGTGGTATCATTTGCAGAAAAAAATATATTACGTAAACAAAAACAACCATTCCATTTGCACCTGCGACGCTAAAGTACCTATTTGTTTTACACACCTATCAATCATATTTATATGTTTACACGCCCTGACCCGAGACCCTCGTCAAGGGCGAAATTGCTTTCCGATTCCTGCCATTGTGATTGACATAGAAAAAGACAATTCCGGGAAAAAATGGTGGTTTAAACGAATTAAAAGATTAGTTTATAGGACAAGAAAACTAAATCTATTCACACAAAACTACCAACTTAATTTGACACTTGAGCAGTTTGTATGGAGGGGCCACAGAGCTCTGAAGTCCATGCGTCTTGCTCTGCATCTAGAGACGAATTCTTCATTTCATTCAATACAAATCAGTGTCACCATTTACTAAAACTAACACGCTTTCCGCACCCACACTGCTAGCGTCATTTGAGTGCGATAAACATACAGTGCGACAAGGCTTATAATGACTGCGGGTGGGGGCGCTGGCTTGTATGAGGAGAACACTCAAAAGTGACGTTTCACAAGGTGGTGATGTCTTCTGAAGCACTGAAACGCCCCAGTTGTTATGCCATTAGCAGTCACCATCCTTCTGACCACGGCCAACGTTGCTTAAGAAATCTTATTATGCAAAATGAAGCCAGTACAAAGCGATTACCCAATGCGGTCCGGTACCGGTCGGGGTTCTTGAAAACCGGGAAGTTTCCGGAAAACGATCCTGTTAGATATGTCCGGCAGTCAAACGGATTCCGTAACAAGCCGCTATGTATCTTTGAAACAAGGGTCAAGTTACAGACTGAAGCGAGATAAATTTTATAGTGAATTAAAAAAGACTTCAAAAAAATAAAGTTGGGCAATCATATTCTAATACTATTCCAAATTTCAAGTCGATAGCATGAGTGGTTGCTGAGATATACAGGTGTGACATACAGACATAATGACGAAGTCGCACCATAAGGGTTCCGTTTTTACCATTTTCGTTCGGAACCCTAAAAATAAATATAAATAAAAAAAATTATTTTTGCTCCCTAATGTAAAAGAAAGAGAATAACAACCCATTAAGTATTGACCTAAGTATAAGTGTAATTTAAAATGAAAAAATTTGTTAAAATTAATTTGAAAATTCAAATGGTTAAGTAATCAAAATTTTTTGAAGTATATGTTAATAATAATAAATCAATAGTACATTCATTTCTTTTATGTCAGCATTTTTATACACATGTCAAATTTATTTATAGATACAACATTTAATTTTATCCAAATTTTTGGTTGTCATTCATAGGGTCATTAACTATTAAGAGTCTGCATTGTTGGGAACCCCCGTCCGGGTAAAGGCATCCTCCAGTTGTTTCCAGTTTTCCTTATCTCTTGCTTGTCGTGTCCAGTGTGCACCGGCAATGGCGCGAATTTCATCAGTCCAGCGTTTAAGCGGGCGCCTGGCCGGCGATGCCCTTGCTCAGGTCCACGCCACTCTGTTACTCTCTTCGTCCATCTTCCATCCTCGTATCTGGCCAAATGTCCCGCCCATTTCCACTTTAACTTTCTTACGTGAACAATGGTGTCCTTTATGTTAGTTTGTTGTCTTATGGTTTCGTTTTTCTGTCTGTCTTTTAGTTTAATGTCAATAAGCTCATCTCCATCGCTCTTTGACTTACTGATATTTTTTTGCGTTTTTCTCGGTTAATGACCAGGTTTGACAGCCATAGGTAAGAATTGGTAAGACGCAGGTATCCATCAGATTGCATTTCATTTTTGCGGGCATCTTTGACTTGAATATAGTTTTTAAAGACCAATAACGATTCCCAACTGTTGTAATTCGACGATCAATTTCGTTTTTGTCAGTTCCCTCAAATGAGATTAATTTTTTAGTCTCCTCACTCCTCCCTACAATTTTGTTATGATTGGTCATTATTTTGGTTTTTTCGAAATTAATTTCCAGTCCAACTTGTTCGCTTGCTTGATGTAGAGACCGTAGGGTATTTTCGAGTTCTGTGGCATTATTTGAAAACAAAACTATGTCATGTGCAAAGCATAGGTGGCTTAGGTATTTGCCGTTTATTCTGATGCCTGTTCGAGACCAGTCGATTTCTTTCAGTATAAACTGATTTCCGCTTTCTCCAAAGATTTTTGGAGAAAGCGGATCGCCCTGTCGTACTCTCTGGATATCTTGAACGTAGGACCTACTATATCGAGCCTCACTCTACTTTTGCAATTTTTGTAGATGATGATGATTATTTTTATGTAGGGCTTTTCGATTTCGTTGTAATTTGGAGCTAGTTCTATAGCATTGTGCGAAATAGTATCGAAAGCTTTTCAATAGTCCATGAAAGCTAAGTATAGGGGAGAGTCGAACTCTTTCTATTTCTCAATCACTTGGCTGACTACTTTAATGTGATCTATTGTTGAATAACCTGGTCTGAATCCAGCCCGTTCTTTTGGCTGTTTGTTGTCTATTTTTGGCCCAATTCTCGCAAGCAATCACTGAGCAAAAAGTTTGTAGAGACTTCACATCAAACTGATCGGTCGGTAGTTTGATATATCTGATGGGTCGCTTTTTTGTATAATACTGTCATCTCTGATTCAGACCATTGTGAAGGCACTTCCCCTTCTTTCATGACTCTATTAAAGATTTTGTTAGTAACTCACTCAATGCATTCCCCAATATGTCAATTCCTACCTTTAATGCTTCGTTAGTATTCAGGTCCGTTCCAGGGTTTTTGTTGTTACTTAATCGTTTTATGGCTATTTCAATTTCCTTAATTAAGCTTAGTTAACACTGGTAAGCATAAATGTCAACGCTTCTCTAGCTAACGAGACCTCATCCGATTCAAGTTCACAGCCGACATTGACGTACCCATAGTATTTTTTACCGTCCCATTCTACAAGTTTTCTTATCGCTATTTCATCCATGCTTAACGCACAATAAATTGGCTTCCCGTGATTAGCTTGTACACTCATTCTTATTGCTTCAATGGCTTCAGTGGTAAACCCTGGATCACAGTCAACACCTTGATACCATTTACTGATCGTTTTAGGATGCGGCAAAATATTGTTCAACTCCCCTCGTACGAAATGGTAAGCGCGCGGAGACAAAAAATGTTAAGACACTGCAAATTTTTTCAGCTCCAAGTCGTAACTTTTCGTTGCGCCTTAGCTGCTTTGAAAGATATTTCTTTATTATTTTATTTTTGGTTACTGCATCCAACATTATAAGTTTTTCCTGTTCTAAACTTTCTTTCTCTAGTATGCGATGTAGTCGTTCGGTTAAATACAAAGTTTCTTTTTTAAACGATAGGTCTGTTGGCGGAGTACGTTTACTCTTAACAATCGTTTTCTACTGAGTTTTTTTTCTTTTTCCAATTTTTTTTCTAATATCCTTATTTTGTTTCTTAATTCAAGGCAGCACACGGAATTTAGGTTTTCATCACATGATTGAGCAGTTGAATCCTGAAAACAAAAAAACAACGCGTTGAAAAGAGTAATTCAGCAGCTTAACCAAAAAAGGTCCCAATAGGTCCTAGTTAAAAATAAATACTAATTTCGTTGAGTAACTGGACCAATTTAATTTCTCATTGGTGACGAAGAGTAAATAGAAACTTACA
Organism: Athrips mouffetella; assembly: GCA_947532105.1. NCBI lineage: Eukaryota > Metazoa > Arthropoda > Insecta > Lepidoptera > Gelechiidae > Athrips > Athrips mouffetella. The sequence continues at coordinate 2,399,208 of OX383960.1, read as the reverse complement.
AAGTCATTCTTTTCAAGAAGTGGTCTTCCGTCTCGAAGTTGAGCTGATGTTGATGCTCCACACTTCCGTTTTTTGTATGGGCACTGTTCATCTAAGCCCGTAGCTGTAGTTTGTTGTAATTGAACGATAGAAGTCTAAAAATAAATATTAAATCCCATTCATTTCTACTAAACTGCCCATGCTTTAAGTGCCCTACGAGTAGTACGAGTGAACAAGTTGACCAATTAATGAATAGGGACTTACAGAGTCTAAGTTTTCTTCACTATGAGAAACTGCAGTTGCATTTTCAACTTTGCGTTTCTGTTTTGGGCAACGTTCCTCAACTGGAGTTTCTTGTTCAGTTTGTTGAATTGTATTATTTTGATCACGACTGTTTTCTGAAATCTGTAAATATCAAAACCATTATTATGAGTACTATGAGTACCGATACAATATAAATTTGTGAATGTGTTCATAAATTTAGTAATAGGTCCTTACCAATTGTAATGTGGGAACGGCAGTACATTTTAGCAGTCTCCATTTTCCACTAAACTCAAAGCAGTCAGGTGTGAAGTGTTTTGAACAAATTTTTCTTTTTGTCTGATATTTTTGAATATTTGGTATAGTTTGTGACCATATTTGTCTCAAAGATTCATCCATAGGAAGGCTAGAATAGCAAAGAACGTAAACGTATATGATAAAACCTGGTGAAGTCTATGATAAAAACTCTATAATCCTGAAAACCGTTACTGTGGTATTCAGATAGTGAAACTGTTCACCATTTTTCCCAAAATACATAAGTGGAAATACCACGACAAATTTTGAATTAATCATACGAAATCCAAAATCACGTATGATTCTAAATAAACTAAGTAAAGGTACTTCAATCTGTCTTTCCGGATTTTCGATAAGTTTTGTACTTAGCGAGTACCTAATATTTTTTTAACTGATGGGGGCGCTAGTGGACTGTGGGGAGCCTCTTAACAACTTTTTTTAAGCCCGCGTCACACAGAGGCGGTAGCGGAAGCGTTCCGGGTCCGGTATTTTTTGTAAAGTATGAGTTCTTATGTACCCTGTCACATTGAAATGCGGTCGCAGTGCGGCAATTTGTTCCCGCAAAACCGCCCCGGACCGCTTTCGCAATCATACCGCCTCTGTCTGACTTGAGCTTTAAGGTAAATAAGTCGAAAAACGTAAAAAAGACTTCGACCTCCCATACAAAATCGCTATGAGCTGATGCAGTTCCTATGGGAGGTTGAAATATTTTTTTCCATAGGAGAAGTTGTTCAGTTTCATGGGCAGATTTACTTACATCAGGGTTGTTATACTCTTTTTTCCACTAGTATGCGTGTTGTATAAGTTATCGACAAAATGTTGACAAAGCAATATTGAAAAATTAATAAAAATAAAATTCATTTATTTCGTACAATTGAGTCCATATAAAAATGACAAATGAATTAATGTAAAAGTTAATTAATGTAAAAACAAAACACTAATTTAAATCAGTCTTATAAATAAATAAATTTACAAACAAGACTTCGTCTTAAATTTGTTTGTTCAGCCAGGTTAAGAGGCAGACTGTAACGCACCTTGCAACCCTGTCCAGTACCAAAATATAGGGAAGGTTGTGGAGCAAGATGTAATTGCTGTTATTAATCGGTTGCTAGACGCAAACAGTCTGTCCCTGAACCTGGCTACCCTGTATCGGATCAGTGCGACAAGCCCCGCCAGGCCCGCTTCGGCAAACATTGCCGAGGCACTACACCAACGAGGCAACCAAAACAAAACCCTATATGCGTCATTATACTGGACTTTTAGTCTCCTGTAGTCCTCCCGAGTGAAACTAGTCCACAACTGTGGAGTATACAAAGCCTGGCAATACGATCTAAATATAGTGTGTTTTGCCTCCCTCGAGCATATACAAAACGCGTCGGCCAATCATATTGGCACGAACAGACAGTGCGCGGCGTTCGTGATCCCAGTCGAGTGAGTCTCGCAGGTCCGGACTCAGGACGTGCCCCAAGTTGCGAAACGATTGTTCCCACTCTAGCTTTTTACCATCAAGGAATACTGGAAGGGGGGTTGTACCAACCTTACCCTTTCGAAAAACCATACACACGGATTTTTTAGCGTTATAGATCAAGTTGTGATTTTTAGCATAAACTTCACAGAGCTGCCTTAAAGCCGGGATCGATGGGCTCAGAAGCACCATATCGTCGGCGTAGCTGAGGTTATTTGCGCATTGCGGTCCTAGATGACATCCAAGTCGAGTGCCGCTGAGCTCCTCGATCAAAGCCAAGGAACACTACTCTCTAACCGAATCAAAGCGTTGATGTAGAGATTGAACAAGACAGGAGAATATGTCAGCCCACCTTGTCTCACCCCGCACTGAGGCTAAACTCATCCGAATAGGCGTCCCTCTATATTTACCTCTTTACATCTCTATTAGTGGATAATGAGAAACGATCTTGGTTACGTAACATTCTTAAAATTTAGGGCATATTGCTGTTGAGAATTGTTTTTCCACATGAAATACGCGGTGTTTTAATGTTATACTTTATGCCCTCGATAAATTATGAAACCATGTCTTTAATATAAGCTGCCGTTATTCATAATCTAAGATATAAGCTAATATATGGTACTTACTTATGAAAGCTAATTTTCTCTTCATTGTTTTTCATCCGTGAAGAATGAGATTTACATGCAAATATAATACATGCCATAATTGGTAAAAGCACTTTATCATCACCGTAACCAAACAGTAAATACAATTTATTTAGTTATAATAAACTTAACATCTGCAAACGTGCGATGATCGCATTTCACCAATATATACACTCTGTACATAAACTTACTAATCTGGGATATATACACGACTAAAATGACAAACAATGGCATATTGGTTGTCATGACAACAATCAGATAACTTTTTAAATTGACAGGAATGTAAAATGAACCAAAATAAACCTGGTTCCAACTTGACGTTTGAAAAGTGCTACACTTGACAAGCCTTCAAATCCCTCTATGACCGAGCGCAGCGAGGTTAAAATCTCTTTGTTTTTTTGGTTCATAAAAGTAGATACACGGCAGTATCTTTCGATTATGTTGACTCATAACCTTGAATTTTGCACAACTTAAACGGTCTTTATTAAAAAATTTATTAAATATTAGTTTATATTTCAACCCGTTGCATTCGTGAGAAAAATAGGCACACAGATGGCCGAACGATCTCGCACTATGAGCGATGTTTTGTTACCGTTTCAAGCAGAACCCCAAAAATTTAACAGCTAAATTGTTATAAATTTTTAGAACCTGAAGGAAAATGGTTTTTCAAAACTTATTTTGTGTTTCGCTTGCCTTTAAACCATGCAACATCAGAAGCCGGCAAAAAAATTCATAACACTTCGTTAATTCCACTTTTGTCGAACAAAATAGAAACCCTCGTTCGTGAAATTTATTAAATGCGGCTCCTACCGGATAAATGAAAAAAGTTACCTCGAAACGCCTTGTAAATCCTCTTTGTAAGGAGTCCTTAGTGTAATAAAGTTTGCAAGAGACGAAGTTTGCAGGATTGTACAGCATCATTATCATTGTGTGAATTGTAATATCTATAAAAATACAAAAATAATACAAAATATTTATTTCTTTTAATTAATTCAATTCAATTTATTTCTTTTACCAAGAGTATGCCTTACCATCTAGTTGCCGAAGTTGCCCCTTAGGCTTGTTTGCCTGTGTCCCGTGTGGTGCCGGCAAAGAATAGTACCAACCCATATGTACATACCCGTGGGTGTCGTTAGAGGCGACTAAGGAGGATGGGCAGCAGCATCTTCCTTTGTATCTTACTTTCTGCGGTCACCTACAACCGCGGTCCATGGTGCCAGCCGTAACGCTAACAAGCGAGGTGACTATGGTAGGTACTTACTCTACATTTTTCCAGCAAAAGCTAGAATTCTGGAGGGAGCTCCCTGTCCTGTAGTGGACGTTTCATGGGATGTAATGATGATGCCTATGTCAGGAGGCTCCGATCTTCCATTACGTGCCAACAATATACCATGGTTACAATAAACAACAAGTCAAGTTTGACAGACGGCACGACTTTAGCTTCTACGACTAATGAAACAAAACGGTAAGTGGCGCAGCAGACGACAGACTTTTTGTTCTGACAGTCCGCCAGTGTGGCCGGTACTGCAATTATTTTCGTATTACTATAGTCATTGACATGAAAAAAACGCTCCGTTTCTATGCGCGTATTTTCCAAAATCTTTAGTTTGGAAAGAAAAACAGCTTGAATTCAAAGAATTAATCACTCGAAAAGGTTGTTCAGATTGATTTTCATTTATTTTATTTTATTTTATTTTATTAATTAGGAACGCCAACAGTAATGGTGTTAAACTTACTTAAAGCATACATAGGGAAACGGTCTGACACCAAGACCTATTATAGGCGAGCACAGCACTCTTAATTTAATTAAATAGTAAGGTTAGTAACTTTAAACTAATAGATAGAAAATTTTAACAGTGATCAAAATTAAACACCAATTTAAATAAAATGGCGGTCAAGACAACACAGAAGTAATTTTTTCTTTAAATTTGCACAAACTGTCATTAAATATATCGATGTTAGCATTAAGCTTAGTAAGTTCGTTATATGCCATTGAAATCCGAGATAGGGGGGAGTTTAAGCCTAAATTTGTTCTACAATGCGGACGTGAAAATAACCGGACTATCGGAGCACGAGGATAACGAAAAGGAATTGCAAGACCGACAGAGCCTAGGATGGACGGAGAGTCAATGAAGTTGTTTATAAGCTTATATAAGAACATAATATCGCGAATTTTCCTTCTAGTCCTCAAGGTTTTCATACTAAAAAAGGATAAGCGTGTCTCGTAAGGGCAACGATGGGAAATATTGCTCGATGTAAAGGCTAGCGTTCTAGTAAAACACCTCTGTATTCGTTCAATGCGCTGAGATTGTGCTGCATAGAAGGGACACCAAGCGGTAGAGCAGTATTCAAGGCGACTACGCACCAGTGCATTATACAATGTCATTTTGGGTCTCATGGAACGAAAATTACGAGTATTGCGCCTGAGGAAACCGAGCATTTGTGACGCCTTTTTAACAACGTTATCAACATGCGAACGAAATGATAGTTTCCCATCGATTACAACACCAAGGTCACGCATTTCCTTAACCTCCTGAATGGGGTAACCATTTAGATGGTAAGTTGAGTCAAAAGGTTGCTTCTTACGTGTATACTTTATGTGGTTGCATTTGCTGGTGTTCAAAACCATCTCATTCTCGACACACCACTGCGAAATCCTATCTATATCACTTTGCAGTAAGTCCATATCTTGACGTGAATTCACGACGCGGTAGACTTTGAGGTCGTCAGCGAACAATGAGAAACTACTGTGGTGTATACATTTTGTAATGTCATTGAAGAAGATGGAGAACAGTATTGGGCCCAAATGCGAACCCTGAGGTACCCCTGATTCAGAATTATATACGGTAGAAGAGAAATTATTTACCGACACCATGAGAGGTCTCCCTGTTAGATATGTGCGGAACCAATTGAGTAGGGAACCATCGATTCCCACTTGCCAAAGCCTAGTTAGCAACAACGTGTGGCTCACCTTATCAAAAGCGCTAGTCAGGTCTGTGTAGACAGCATCAATTTGATTGCCCTTGTCAATGGCAGTTGAGACTTCAGACACGAAAGAGACAAGGTTTGTTTCAGTCGAACGGCCTCTCTTAAAACCATGCTGATGACCAGACAGGACTTGATCTACTTGGCGACTAATAACGGGACAGAGTAATGACTCAAAAATCTTGGAAAAACAAGAAAGAATAGAGATGGGGCGGTAGTTTGCGACATCACTGGCATCATCTTTCTTGTGAAGCGGAAGAATGGTAGCCTTCTTCCATTCCTCAGGAAAAATGCCATTCAAAAGTGACCTATTTAGGATAGCAGAGAGAGGATATGCAAGAACGCCACCGCAGCGCTTTATAAACAGCGGAGGAATGCCGTCCGGACCAGCACCTTGGAATACTTTAAGGTTTTTGATTTTACGTAAAACCTCCCGTTCCGTTACAAAAACAGAGTTGACTGTGTTTACAGACAATGGCGGTAGATTAGGGCACGGATCGACATATCCCCCGCCAGGTACAAATACGCTTGAAAATTTTTCCGCAAAGAGGTTAGCGATGTCAGTTCCAGTGTGTGCTACTTTATCTCCCAAATGCATAGTCGAAGGAAACTTCGATCGCTTGTCTTTCTTATCTTCCACATATCTCCAGAAGGATTTAGGGTCTTTGACAACATTTGCCTCAACTCCAGCCATATAGCTTGTATAGAGCTGATCATGCAGTTTATGACACCTGTCACGCAGCAACCCGAACTCTACATCATCACGAGGATTTTTATATCGACGATATCTAGACCTAATCTTATCCTTCTCAGCCAGAAGTTTTATGAGTCGTTTATTAAACCAGGGTGGATACCTAAACCTATTGTATTTACGCATTGGGACATGATCTTTTATTAAGGAGTTTAGTATACTGTAGAATAATGAAACCATCTCATTTACATCATTGCAATCGCTAAAGATAGCATCCCAATCCAGCTCGCTTAAAGCCGCCATGATAGCTACATAATCCGCCTTGTAGAAGTTAAAGGATGGTTGATTATTGTGTCTGAGGGACTTAATGCTAACATCTATAAAAGTCAGAAGCAACGGTGGATGTTTTGGATCAAGTTTACTTATTACACCAGGTGGTTGGCTTACTTGAAAATTATCACATGAACTCAATACAGTTTAAAACATAGAGCAACTTTTAATATTTGAATTTTATTCTGATAAAAACTATAATTTTCGCAATACCGGCCACACTGGCGACAATGTCCGTGACTGCCCGCGTATGTCCGCCCCTTCATCTGCTGAGCGCCTTACAGGTCCGATGTCAAGATTGCTACTTTTTTTTTCACTAGCCTATACTGTCCCACTGCTGGGCAAAGGCCTCCCCTTCGGTCCTCCAATTGTCGTGGTCCATAGCGAATTCTGGCCAATCGCGACGGTACGTGTCTAAATCGTCACGCCACCCGTTTTTTTGCTACTATCTTGAAAAATTTAAATCTATGACCGACGACCTCATAAACCCTGGTTTCAGAGTCGTTGAGCCGGTGTGACCAGGAAACAACCCTGTTGGTCTGTTTTGGGTTGAACACCTGATGGAGAAGGCGGACCGTGCCCAACAATGGAACCTAACGGCGAAGCTATTTTTTCTGGGGGTCTTTAACGCCAACCGCAATGAGTGGTTGTTTCTGTACCAGAAAACTGACCACGCTGGGAGAGAGGCGCGCAATGCACTGTCGCTATATCTCACCCAGCTGGTGAATGTTGCGCGGGTGCCAGATTTAGACGGACACACGCCCAATTGCTTCGACTTACTGCTGACTACAGATCCGGCTATACCGTGTGGTGCCGGCAAAGAATAGTACCGACCCATCTCTACCCGTGGGTGTCGAAAGAGGCGACTAAGGGCTTTAGAACCGGAGGATGGGCATCTTACATACTGCGGTCACCAGCCGCAACACTCAAAAGCGTGGTGACTATGGTAAATCCCTTTTAAAGTACCACACGCTTTTGCTGGAGTTCTGGACGCATATTTTTCTAATTTATCTTTCGCAAATAAATTATCTTTTATCTTTAGATAAACACCAAATTCCTTCATGGCTTTTAGCGTACATTTACGTAATCGTGAAACAGGGCCTATTAGAAGAAGGTAAGGTTACACACACAATCCCCAAACGCAACCCGAAACTTACGGAGCTTCGAGGGTTATTTCCTAGCCATATAAAGGGTGTGAACTTATAATAAAAATAGGAGCAGAATATTTATTAGATACAGGGGGTCTTGACAAAATTTGAAACGAATAAAATGTGAACTTTAATGAAAATAAGGGTAGAATATTTAGTAGGTATAGGAAGCCACCTGCATCGCCGAGCGTCGCGACCGAGGGCGACCGAACCGACCCCGCCCCTCGTCCCGAAGATGCCGCCGCCGCTAACGTCGACACTACCCGCAGTACAGCCCCAGGCCAAGACGTCTCAACCCTAGAACGGGGTGGAACCGATCGAGTCGTCGTGGAGCAAGGCAGAACTTCCCGTGCTGCCAGTGTCGCCGGCTCAGCAGCATCGACAAGCGCTCGAACCCGCATCCTGCGAGCACAGGCAGAGGACGCCGCGAGACTAGCCCGTCTCGAGGCGGAAGCCTTCAAGCAACGCATGGAAGCTGATGCCTACAGGAAGCAGATGGAAGCCGAAGCCTTTACGCGACAGATGAACGCCGCTGTCGCTCAGAAGCTGTTCGAGATAGAAAACTCTGTCTCCCGGAAGAAACTACGTGCTGACCTCGCGGAACTCGCAGACGAGGAGCAAGAACGCCGCAACGAACCCGTCGGGCCGTCACTCAGCCATGTAGTAGAATGGCTGGATAAAAATCAGCAGCAAGAACTAACGAGTGAGATCCCTACCTCGTCGCTGCTTCACACTCCGATCGATCAACGGGGGGAGCCAGAACAGACCGAACCGAGGCCGCAGCGCAACCCGCCGCTGTCACAACCGATGCCGCAACGCGACCCACCGACGCCGCAGCAACCGGCGCCACCGCTACCGACATCAACAAGGCGCGAACATCTGTCGTCATCGCAGCAACATCTGCAGCGACGCGTGCGAACTCCTTCGCCAGATGCACCGAGGGCCGCGACACATCGCGACCGATCACCGGCGCCGCATGCCTCATGGACTGCGCCACATCACGACCGATCACCGTCGCCGCGTGCATCAAGGCCTGCAACACACCGCGAGCGATCACCACCGCGGCACCACCAGCCTTCACCTCGTCGAGCTACGGTCACATGGCAACACGATTACTCCGAACCACGTCGAGAGCGATCACCGTCACCATACCGAACGAGGACATCGCGACGCGACCGATCTCCGTCGCCGTCTTGTTATTATGACGACCGACGACCAACTTCAAGCTCACGCCACAAGAGCGCAGAGCGCTTAACAGACACCATGGAGCGAATGATGGATCTTCGCCCGAAGTCTCACCAAGCATTGGAGCTACCAACGTTCAGCGGTGCCCCTACGGAGTGGCTACCCTTCAAGGCAGCGTTCCGCGACTCAACGGCCCTGTACAAGTTGTCGCCGATCGAGAATCTGGGACGCCTCCGGATCGCCTTACGGGGGGAGGCAAGAGAAGCAGTATCATCCCTGCTGTACACCGCAAGAAGCCCAGACATCATCATGAGGTCGCTCGAACGAGCCTTCTGGCAACCAAGAATGGTCACCGCACGCATCATGGCCGATCTCCACAAGCTGCCACCTATGGACGAGACAGCGCAAGGAATGCATCGCTTCGCAATCAAGGTGCAGGTTTTGGAAGCCGTATCCAACATCACCTTCCTCATGAACCCGGATTTAGCGCAAGAGGTCGTCAGCAAGCTAACTCCAACCTACCGCAAGGCATGGTACGACTACGCCAGAAGATAAAAAGATCCGAACGAACCAGAAATCTTCGCCCTGGCTCGCTACCTACTAGATGAAGCCGAGAACCAGATGCAGTTCGCATTCTGCACTGCACCTACGAAGCCGGTAGCCAACCGCGAACGCCCCACCACTCGGAACGCAAGAACAAGTCGGATGACGTCCACACGGCAGCCTGCCCAAGTCTTCGCCACCTCCGCTGAACCCGAACTCAAGAAACGAACCTGCTTGTGTTGCGGAGGCGAACACCCACCGGAGCAGTGTAAGAAGCTCAAACAGATGACCGTCTCCGGCCGATGGGAGTGGGCAAAATCAGAAGGTGTGTGCTTCCGATGTCTATCAAACAAGCACCAACGGAGCCGCTGCAAAAGCAAGAAGTGCAGCATTGAAGGATGTCGACACACGCATCACGTCCTACTACACGACGCTACACGAGCTCTGCCGCCACCAGAGCAACCAAGGCCCGCCGAAGAGGAGACGCACGAGACCGTCGCCGCAGCTTCTCACGACGGGACGAGTGGCAGAAAGGTGCTGCTCAAGATCTGCCCAGTCTCCATCCAGGGACCGAACGGGGCAGTCGAAACCTACGCTCTATTGGATGAAGGTTCAACAGTCACACTGATCGACGAGGAACTCGCACGCTGTATCGGCGCTGAAGGCAAACCAGCGCCACTGAACTTAAGGAGCGTGTCGTCGGTCAGCCCCGAGCCTACCAGTCGACGCGTCAGCCTATGGGTGCGAGGGCGCAACATGAAGACGCACAAGATCATCGCTCGCACAGTACAAGAGCTAACGATCCAGGGCCAAAGCATCAGCCCTGAAGACATGAAGCTCGACCATCTACACGGACTCCAGATCGAGGAGTGCCGCAAAGCAACAAGACCCCGGCTCCTGATCGGTGCCGATAACTGGGACCTAATCGTCACCCGAGAGCTACGCGCAGGCCGCCGAGATCAACCCGCAGCCTCACGCACTTCACTCGGATGGGTACTTCACGGGGTCCTACCACGCAACAAGTTCCCAGCCTGCGAAGAAGTCCTGCACATCTGCACGTTCCCGAACCAAGACGACGCAGTAAAGAAGCAGTTCTCCCTGGATTCCCTTGGCATCACGTCAACGCAACGACCGAATCCGAAAGAGCGTCGTGCCGTCGAGATATTTGAGAAGACGGCGCACAGAACCAACGGGCACTTCGAAGTGGGACTTCCATTTACAACGAACGAACCAAAGTTACCTCCGAGCTACTCATCGGCCCTGAACAGACTCCGAGGCATTGAGAAGAAGCTTGACAAAGATCCCGAGCTTCGCATCGAGTATGGACGACAGATCCAGAACCTGCTCGACAAAGGCTACGCAGAAGAAGTGACAGGAGAAGAGCCAGCAGACCCCAAGAGCTGGTACCTACCCCACTTCGCGGTGAGAAACCCCAACAAGCCGAAGAAAATTCGCCTGGTTTTCGACGCTGCCGCCACATCCAACGGTGTCAGTCTGAACGACCATCTCTTAGAGGGACCTGATCTACTAGGACCTCTAATTGGGATCCTCTTCCGATTCAGAGAGGAAGCAGTCGCTGTCACAGCCGACATTGAAGAAATGTTCCTGCGGGTTAAAATTAGACCTGAAGACCAGTCCGCACAACTGTTCTTGTGGCGAGGAGAAGATCGCGAAAATCCACCGAAGATATACAAGATGACTTCGATGATATTCGGTGCCAAGAGCTCACCTTTCTTGGCACACAGCGTCAGAAACAAGAACGCTGAAGAGTTTGCTGCCAACTTCCCACAAGCAGCCAAGGCGATCACCCTCAACCACTACATGGACGACTACGTGGATAGCATGGCAACAGCAGAAGAAGCTATCAAGATCGCCAAAGACGTCGCCTTCATCCACTCGAAGGCAGGCTTTCGCATCCGTGCATGGAACTCGAACGATCCACGAGTGCTGGCTGCCTTTCCCGCCGAAGATCGAGCCACTCAAGACACGAACCTGGGGCCGACTCCAAGCAACGAGAGAACTTTGGGCCTCGTCTGGATGGCAGGACCGGACCTGCTGACATTCAACACGGCAATGAACCGCGTGCCACGGGAGGTGCGCTTTCTCCACCGCGCACCCACCAAACGGGAGTTCCTCAGTGCGGTCATGTCCATATACGACCCACTAGGCCTCATCAGTCACTTCGCCATCAGCGCCCGAATACATCTACAAGAGCTATGGCGCATCAAACTTGGCTGGGACGACCCAATTCCCACCAAGCCCGCAGAGGAGTTCAACAGATGGCTGCAGAACCTGGACAGCGTCACGAACCTGCGTCTAAGAAGGAGATATGAGACAGAAGGCGAGAAGGAGTTACATGTATTCTGCGATGCCAGCGAACAAGCCTACGCCACCGCTGCCTACTGGCGGGCAACCAAGCCTGACGGGACCATCACTACCTCACTGGTCGCCGGCAAATCGAAGGTTGCCCCCCTGAAGACTACAACAATCCCGAGACTCGAACTCCAAGCCGCCCTCATCGGAGCCAGACTAGCCAGGGCCATCACAGAGGAACACAGAACTCAGCCGAGCAGAATTATCTACTGGACAGACTCCAGAACAGTCCTTCACTGGATTTATAACGACGAGAGAAAGTACGACACCTTCGTCGCCAACCGCCTGGGAGAACTTGGCGAGCTAACCAGCCCGACCCAATGGCGATGGGTACCTACCGAACAAAACGTCGCCGATGACGCCACGCGGCAACTCCACAAGCCCGTGGACAGCAACGATCGCTGGTATACGGGTCCAGCCTTCCTGCAAGAACCAGAACGAAGCTGGCCAGAACAACCCACCGATCTACACGACCAGAACGAACATGAAGATGTCGCTGCTCACATAACGAACGAAGAAGACTCGAGCCTGCCCGATATCACACGCTTTTCGGCATACGAGAGGCCCATCCGCACAACAGCTCGAGTCCTATACTTCACTGACAAGTGCCGCAGAAGAACGACGACCTTAGAACTGCGACACATCGAAGCAGCAGAAGCCCTCTGGATCAAGCAAGCCCAGAGAGACGCCTACTCCAACGAAATTGCGACGCTACAGGCCGGCGAATCTATCAAGAAGCAGAGCCGACTCGCTGCCTTAGACCCATACATCGACGCAAATGGAGTACTGCGTGCCCGGGGGAGGATTAACAGAGCTACAGCCGCCCCCGATGAGATGAAGACACCGATCATTCTGGACGGCCGCCATCCCTTCGCGCGTCTGCTTGTACAACACGCCCACGCAAGAGCAGGCCACGCCAACAACGAAAGGGTGGTCAACGACCTACGACAACGATACCACCTGCAAGGACTTCGACCAGTGGTACGCAGCGTGGCCTCTAGATGTCAGCTATGCAGAATAAGAAGATCTACGCCCGCCATCCCGTCGAAAGGCGATTTACCAGCTGCCAGAATGGAGCCATACAGTCGGCCCTTTACCAACACAGGGGTCGACTACTTCGGCCCAATGACCGTGAAGATCGGCCGACGACACGAGAAAAGATGGGGAGCGCTCTTCACATGTCTCACCACGAGAGCAGTACACCTAGAAGTGGTGCCCTCACTATCGACGGACTCAGCAATCATGGCGCTGAGAAGAATGGCAGCACGACGAGGTTGGCCCCGCATCATCTATAGCGACAACGGGACCAACTTCCGGGGGTCCGACAATGAACTTCGACGAGCCTTCGAAGAGTGGCTGCCTCAACTTCAAGATTTCGCGCTCACACAACGCATCAAGTGGCGCTTCATACCACCGGGTGCCCCGAACCAAGGCGGCGCATGGGAGCGACTAGTGCGATCAGTCAAGACTGCACTCAAAGGAACGCTGCATGAACAAATACCATCAGAAGAAGTGCTGACAACCCTCTTGGTGGAAGCAGAACACGCGGTCAACAGCCGACCGCTCACCCACGTTCCGGTAGAACTCGACGACCCTGAGGCGCTCACCCCGAACCACTTCCTGATCGGGACATCATCAGGCCTTCCCTGCACCGGACCTTGCACCCAGTTGGATCGACGCGCCTGGAGAAGAAGTCAAGCGCTAGCAGATACCTTTTGGCGACGCTGGGTCACTGAATACCTCCCAACCTTAGTACCGAGGGGAGGTACAACCACCAACAACAACATCGCTGTCGGAGACCTCGTCATCATCACCGACCCGAACATGCCACGGAACGTGTGGCCAAGGGGAGTCGTCGCACGCACATTTACCGGCCCCGACGGCGTAATCAGAAACGCAGAAGTACGCACCAAGGCTGGCATTATACGACGCCCTGTAAGAAAGCTCGCCGTCCTACCCATATCAACAGGGGCTGCGGGCTCTCGCCGGGGGGAGAATGTTGCGGACGGCGACACGGAACGCAACTCTCAAGTACCAGAGCAAGCTACGCACGAACATCACCCGCCCCCGCGCCCCGCACCGACGCCGCGAGAGCACAAAGCGAGCGAGACGGCCAGCGCGTGCGAGCGAGATAGACAGCGTGCGCTCGGCGTGACGCACGCAGTCCGCGCACTTTTTCTGACTACCCACATTCGGTAGATATTACCTCGCGGTGGGTATTCTGGGTTGTTTACATGACGTGAGGAGCCCAGATACCCACAAACCGCGTACGACTCGCCCACCTGCCCCCAGCCCCTCTGGGGGTAGGTTTTGTCTACGTGTGGACGCGACACCCAGCACGCTGCCTCTTAGGGAGACATGACTCCCCCCGCCTCCATCGCGAAGGTTAAGAAGAGACCGAGGACACCCCGCAATGTTGCCCAGGCCTTCTACCTTCGGGAAGAATACGCCAACGAGCGCGCCGCAAAGGCGCCCGCCTCGCCGCCGCTTCACCGCACCCCGACGAAATCCCCCGCAACCGCGGGCCCTCGACAGCCGCCTCCCTGGGCCATCCAGCCCACGCCATTAGTAACCTATAAGCCGCCGACGCAGGTCCCATGGCGTGACCCGCGCCTTGAAAGGAGGGACAGGCCCCCGGCCTCCCCCCCCGCTCCGCAACCGGCGCCCCGCCGGCTCACCCTGTCGCCGCAGTCCACGTCGCAAGACATGGACCAAACAACGACGCCGCCGCCGTCTACATCGACGGCCCCCGCACCGACGCTGCCACCTACCCCGCCCCCCGCCTCATACGCGGGTGCGGCCGCCTCCGCCAAACCCCGCTCACCGCCCCCTACCCCGGTGACGCAGCAGATGGCCCCAAACGCGAAGCCAGCCGCAGGACAGCCCCGGTCGGCGCGGAAGCCACCCCCTATAGTGGTGGATAACTTCCCCGACTGGGCCCGCCACCTCCGTGCTCTGAAGGAGCAGTTGGGCCACGCGCCGAATGTGCGCCCCTACGGCAAGGGGCTGCGCTTCCTGGCGCAAACCGCTGATGAGTTCCGGGCCTACCAGCGCTACCTCACTGCGCTGGAGGGGCAGACCGGACTCTCGTGGTTCGCCTACGCGCCGAAAGAAGAAAAGCCGCTGAAGGTCGCGATACGCGGTCTGCCAGCCGACACGAGCCCGGACGACATCGCCGCCGAGCTACGCCGCCTGGGCTACGAACCGCAGTTCGTGCGCCCCATCCAAGCCCGTCGAGGACGCCCTGGGTGCATTCACTTCGCCCAGCTCACCTACACGCCAAACCTCACCCCGAGCATTTACGCAGTGAGCGAGCTCCTGTGTGTGCCCGGCGTGAAGATCGAGGGATGGCGTGGGAAGCAGAGAGTCCCGCAATGCCACCGGTGCCAGCTGTTCCGACACAGCTCGCACAATTGCCACCGGCGGCAAGCCTGCGTCTGCTGCGGCGAGGAGCACCCGGCGAAGGAGTGCCCACGCCCACGCACCGAGCCCGCCACCTGCGCGAACTGCGGGCAGGCCCACCCGGCGAACAGCCTCGCGTGCGCAATCCTGCGCCGCGAGGTTCGCAACAAGAAAGCCGGCACCGCACCGCGAACCTCCACCCAGCCCACAACACCGGCCAGGGTCGTCGCCGAGCCCAAGGGAGAGTCGAACGCGCCGGGGTCACTCATGGCCTCCGCGAACGAGCCCGGTGGGCCGGTCAGGAAGAGGAGAGGAAGGAGGAGGAAGAAGGGGTCCGCCTCCGCCAATCCAGCCGCCGCCTCCACCAATCCAGCCGCCGCCGCCGCCATCTCAGCCGGCCTTATCCCTCCGCAACTAGCGCCGTCGAAAGCGGTCGCCGCCCCGCCTCCCGCGGGGAGGAAGGCGAAGCAGTCGAAGGCGCCTCCCAGCACAGCTGCAACACCCACGCCGAATCAGACGCCCCAGGAAGCGGTCGCCGCCCCACAAAACGTGGGCAAGACGGTGAAGCACCCGGGGGCGACCACTAGCAACGCAGCCGACGCAATCGACCTCGCCATCGAGCTCCTGCTCTCCGTCCTCAAGGCCGTGAGGGCAGGCACTGACCCGGCGGCGATTGTCACGGAGGGTATCTCCATCCTGGCTCGCATGAGGACAGGATGCTGAGGCCCCTCCCCTCCACACCAGGCAGCCCACGTCCACTACTCCCCGTCGAGTAGTCAGGACTGTGGGCCCCTACCACCAGCCCCCAACCACGACGTGCGCAGTGCGCGCGCGCCGCGCAAGCGTGCCGACGCCGCACCGCGCCCGCCCACCTCCGACGAAGAGAAGCCGCCGCTGGCTCGTAGGCGCTCACTAGGCCTCCCCCAACGGGGAATCACCTGGTGGGCTGCCTCGCCGCGGCGTGAAGACCGGACTCGACAGGCCCCTCGGGAGGCCGCCCCCGTGACACGCCTGTAGTTGCAGGCGTCGAGTGACACCAGCCTCAGTGGCCCCAGGCCAGAAAGGCTCTCCCCGCTGCAGCTGCGCTGCAGCGAGAAGAACCCCGCAAGCAAGCATTCGACACAGTTCGAAGCTGAGTGATCGTCCAGTAATCAACTGTCAACCGTTCCAGTCAACTGAGTGAATCGTCCAGTCTACTGTGAACTTCCAGTCTACAGTCGAGAACTCTCCTGTAGTGAACAAACCCTATACAGTCCACTTGAAGAAGAGTTACAGTCTACAGCTCAAGAATACAAGTGCACAGTACAGTCGAAGATACAGTTCCAGTTCTGTCTACGATCCGAACACAGTTGGAAACAGTCAGTTGTACAGTGCAGTGAACAAGTGAACGTTATACAGTCCACTCAAGGAGTTGACAAGACAGTGAAAACTAGTTAGTGACTAGTCAGTGCCAGTGCCCGCGAACTCGTCTGAGCCTGCGTGCTCGTCACTTGTTAAGTTGTCTGTTTGACTCTTGTTGACTCTTGTTATTACCTGTTGTTATCGTTGTTTGAACTAGTGTGTTTAATAAAGACGATTTGTAAACTTGATCTCGTGTTTAAGTCACAAAGCACCCGGTGAACCCCGAACTCGTGTTGGTGTAGCCAACAACTGCTATTTTACGGCAGAAATAGGCAAGGGGGTGGTACTTCCCCAGACGGACTTTGCACAAAAGCTCTACCACCTATAAGTTTCATGTTATTATGTGTTACGATTGGTTACGAAAGAGCTGAAACAAAAAAAAACGTCAAAAAACGTTTCTTGAATGGCGGACCCTTCCTTTCTTTAACTTTTCATTGGTATCGTTTCATTTCAATTTTAGCCCCCCCTATTTGGGCCCCCTTTACATTAATAATCATATATTTTTTATTCTTTCATGTGCAAATAAGATGGGCAACCAAATACGACTATTCAAAATTTCAAGTCGATAGCATGAGTGGTTGCTGAGATATAAAGGTGTGATAGACATACGGACAGACAGACAGACAAAGTCGCACCATAAGGGTTCCTTTTTTACCATTTTGTTATCGGAACCCTAAATATTACCTCCCACACATAATACGCAGAATACCTGATGCAGTTTTAATTGGTTCGTTGAAAATTGTTTTCCGTATTTCCACCTATGTTCCTTAGAGAAAGTTGTTCAGTTTCATGTGTACAGAAATAACCTAAGAGTTTTGCAGACAAATACCAAACATCCTGTATATAGAACATTTAAAGTTACCTGTAGTTCATTAAAGGTATAAGGAAACACTTCATGGCATCACTTTGGTGTCAGATAGTTCAAACGTAACCGAGAACCTTGTAAGGTTCAAATTGTTTATATTGTTTTCAATAGAGGACGCTACAAGTAATTTGAAACATGTATGAAACTTTGTTTGAAACCCGAAGAATTCGGACTTTTGCTTCGCTCTGAAAACCCTTCAACAACATTTTGCATATTTTTTTTACTGTTATAAGTGAGCAAACGAGCAGGTGGGCCACCTGATGGTAAGTGGTCACCACCGCCCATAACACCCACTGTCTTATTAATGGCACATAAAGCGAGAAACCGAATTCTTTGAGTATATTTTCAATTTCAGAATCATGTGTCTTTGCTAATTGCTTTACTTTTTCCAAAAAGCCTCTCAAAAAAATTATTTTCTTCTTTTGAGGGTAGCGAGAAAGATGAGTGCAACTACTTACTAATCTGGGAATGGGTGTAAAAGGGACAGCCTTCCAAATACTACAGGGTGAAATTGAAAACATTCGACAAATTTTGAGATTGAGTTCAGACCGCGAAACTGAACAATTTTCGCCTAGGAACATACGTCATCGGACGAAAAAAAATTTTACCCTTTCATAGTAAAGTCAGTCAGCTGACCATACATTTTGTATGGGAGATCGTTTTTTTTTACGTCTAACGACCTATGTTTCATGGGGAAAGTTGTTCAGGTTCATGGTCTGAACTTAATCTCAAAATTGGTCAAATGTTTTCAAATTCACCCTGTAGATATTAGTTTTATGTAATCAGCCGCTGGTGGTTGTCTAGACACTTCCTAAATATGTACCTCCGTTTTGTTTTTGTCACGGTAAGTTTTCGATAAAATAACACATATCATCTGAATGTTTTTTTCTAAAAAGGAAAAAACCGCCAGCTTTTACGGTTTAAAAAATACAGCTGTTTAACGGCTCCGTTGGTACCCTTTACGTACGAACTCGTAGGCTTAAATAACACATAAAGGGCATAGCCGGCAGGGTAGGGCCGGCGAAGGCCAGGTGCAGGCTAGCCGCACGCCATATTAGTGTAATTCAGACCTTATAAGGTGCCGTTTTCAGTACTCTTATTAATTCATTTACTATTGCGCCCGCGTCGTTACTTTCGGAACTCATCTCGACACCAGCTATTGGATATCTCACTGCCAACTAAAATTAATTCACAAACAAAATTAATCAGAATTTCTTAACGAAGAAGACGCGAAGACGTGACCTGCATACTTTGATGATTTATTTGTAACTTTGTCGACATTATTAAGTTTATTTCTTGTTTTTTGAAGAAATGGACTTGACAATTTATATGTTTTTTGTAGATTAAATTGTTTATGATAGCTTTACGATGTTACTAATGGAAAGTTGTTCAGTTCATTTGCAAATTGACGTCCTATATGTTACACCTTGACTGTATAGACTGTTAAGAAGTACTAAAGTAAGGCCACACCCCGGACTCTACACACATCGAGTACGAACACAGAATATATAATAGTAAACAAGTTTACAGAAGTCGCACTCCTTTGATCTTGAAAAAAATCGCCTTCTTATATACCTAAACATAGCGCGTCCAAGCTAAATTGCACCTTAACTTCACGCGTCAGGGCCCTGTTTGCAATGTAGCTCGATATACCGAGTCGACTCTATCGATTGCCAGGGTTGACTCCAGTGTCGGCTACAATTGCTGTTATACCTATTTTGTTTCATTTATTCGTCAAACTAAAATTTATTATATGTTGCTGGACTTGTACAGTCAAAAGCACGCCAAGCTTGACACTATATCAACAAATAACCTCATATTTTCTGAGTGCCGACCGTGCTTAATACCTAGCGCATTTTACGCCGGTTGGGCCACACTGCATCGCGCATTTTACGCTATAACGCGACGCAATTTACGCGCCGTGTGCACCGGCACTTATGTAGATGCAAAAAACCAGTGACAGCGTCTCTATGGCAACGAATGTGTTTATGATGTTCATTCAAAATAAGCGCCTACTAAAATTGGATAGTATAACTCTTCAATAAGGAACCAATTTTTTTTACTATATTCGCTTCTATGGGGGTTGCACGCGCAGGCGAAGTGGCCTTATCGTTGTTCTGTGATTATAATAATCTAAGATTCATTCCGTACCGTATCTAAGATTCACTCCGTACTCCGTTTGTGTCTTGTACGAGATTTTTTCCCTTTCTCCCCTATCCTTCCCCCCGCTCTCTCCTTCATCCTTAGAATACTCTATTCTAGGCAGGCCGCGGCCTCTTCTTCCTTCTGTTGTTCTAGTTAGGGTGCTGGCTGCAATTTGAGTATATGATTTGCTCATGATTCATATTAATAGGGATGATAGATTAGCTCAACGCGAATCGATTTGGTCGTTACAAGTTTTTCTGTGCGTCGCTGCGTTTTTGAGTTAAAGCAAAAAAATGAAAATAAGATACTAAATAATGTTTTTTTAAGTCTGCCTTCGTGGCTCCTGTTTAAAATACTTCTGAAGATGTAGAAAATCGAAGAGGCAGACATGCAGGGCTCTGCTTTATCACGGGACGAAGTAGTGAATTTTTGCATTTTGAAGAGCTGTAACTTTACGACACAGGGCTATTATGGTGGCAGACTATTTTTCTGGGGTTTTTTATACATTGTATTTAATCAGATAGTCATAGTCTGCCAGATGTACGTTTCACTGTCAAATTTCCAAATAGTTAAAACTTAATTCCTCAAAAACGCAGGGGTGTGGATGTCCGCCAATTTTTTTTTTATCTTCTAGAGGATGCTCCTTATCATCAGTCAAAGAGGCAGACATGAGCAAATCATATAGAAATTTGTCCTTCATCACCCTTACTATTCCTTCTACAATAGTTTTTATTAATGTGTCGTCCCTGATGATTTAACTAAACACTTTTCCTCTTTGGTTTTCTATTATTTCATCTTATCTTAAACAGCCCCTACTTGTCCCACTGCTGGGCAAAGGCGTCATTCCACGACGTCCTATCGTTTGCTTCCTCCAGCCAATTAGTTTGAAAGGCGTCTAGCTCATCTCATCTTGCCATCTCCGTCAGTATTGTGGTTTTCTATTACTTACATAATTTCTATACAGCGTGATTTTTTTTCACCAGAAAAAAAAATATGGCTGAATATGGCTAACAACTCAAGGAACATAGGTCGAAATACGAAAAACCAAATTTGACCTCCCATACAGAATACGCTATCAGCTGATGCAGTTTCTATTAGAGGTCAAAAATTGATTTTCTTATTTCGACCTAAGTTCCTAGGGAAAAGTTGTTCAGTTTCATGGGCAGAATCATCCTTTATTTTTTTCTGGTGAATATAAAATCACGCTTTATTTTGATTTATTCATTCTTTACGTTACGATAGTAAACTTAAAATATCGTTGCCTTTGGAACTTCACTCTATTTTACTGAAATGTCGAAAATTGTACCCATCGAATTTCTAAAGGTGAACACTAAAATGCTGAGCAAAGTAATACAATTTTGGCGCCAAAAAGCTACGTGTCTATCCCCTCGGACACGAAAATTTACAGAAAATTAAGTTAAGTCTACAAACTAGTCTATTACCTGTCAATTACTTGTTTGCAATATAAACATAAAGGCATGTTCATCTATCTGTACACAACTGGCCAAGTGCGAGTCGGACTCGCGCACCGAGGGTTTCGTACCACTAAGACTACTACCGTCTTAGTTATGCACGCGCAGTATGCAACAAAATGTCCACTGCAGGTCAGGGAGCACCCTCCAAAATTCTAGCAAATACGCATGGTTTGGAGGGGAAGTACCATAGTCACCACGCTTGTTAGCGTTGCAGATGGGACCATGGTCCGTGGTTGTTGCTGACCGCAGTATGTAAGATGGTACGACACCTCTGAGGTATTATACCCAGAAGGACGCATTAGCTCATCCTCCAGTTTATAGTCCCTTAGTCGCCTGTTACGACACCCACAGAGATGCGTTGGTTCTATTCTTTGACGGCAGCACACGGGCAATCTAAGTATGCAGAAACTTAATTATCCTCCAAGTTTAAGGGTCATCATCCACAGCGGTGACATTTTGTCGAATGCATGCATGCGTTTTCTTTATTAGTTCTGTCCACGCATGTTCTGTCATGCAAGCTACCAAACAGTGACCTAACAATGTATGGACGGACAAAATTAGCGGAGAGAGTGGCATAAGTCAACTTTTATTTCTTCCAATGGCAGAATGCATGCAAGAAGCAAGCAAGTGATAATTGCCGCTAGGTACGAGTAGCTACCGTGTGTATGTTGTGCGGCGTGCAAACAGGTTTGTTTGTTTCTATGCAGGAAGCATGCGAGATGAAAGTACGATGTCGGGCGGCGTACGTGGACTGTGACCCTAAGCCAAACAATAATATTGCAGACTGTCAATTACTGAACCGCAAAACCACATTATAATTACTAGTGGTTCTGTTAATTATTAAATTAATATAATATTAATAAAGATGGCGCTGTTTCTGTGTAGCTGGCACAGGTGGGTGTACTCATTATATTAAGGTAGGTACAATAAATATGAGGGCTTAATTGTATTTATGATAGTACACCCAGCAGTAAGTTAATACAAACAATTTGGACCTTATGGCATGGTAAAAGAGTTACAAATGCTTCGACCGACGTGCTGTTGAACGTACTTACAAACTGAACTCCTGTGGGGAATGCAGTAAGAATTGTACGGTCAGCAGCACGTAAACATTTGCAACTCTTTTTTATTACCATGTATATAGGCCAGTGTTTCTACTGACGCATGTTTCTGGGGCGTGAGGGTTCTAGTTCTAGAGTGGCGACCACGTACCGGAAGACGAAGCGTTGGCAGGCCCCCCACAAGGTGGACCGACGATCTGGTGGCAGTAGCGGGAAGCCGCTGGATTCGAGCCAAGCAGGACCGGTCGTCATTGAGATCTTTACGGGAGGGCTATGTCCAGCAGTGGACGTCTTTCGGCTGATATGATGATGTTTCTACTACGACTGTACAAAGTCCAATGTGTCAAGCTTGATGTTCTCTTGACTGTACCTACGCTAAACCACGAAATATTTAAACTCAAACTCAAAATATTTTATGCATTGTTGGATATTAAAATCTCTTAATGACGTCAGCTAAACTACATCGCTTCACAAAGTGGCGCCATGGTGGGGAAAAAAGAAGCGCCAATAAAAAATAATAGTACCAAAACAAGTTTAGCTAAACTAGGACATTTCACATACAGTTATTTAACCCTAAACTAGGCACAGTCTGTTCTATGGGTATAAAACTGATATACATACAAAAATAGATAAATAACACCCAGACACAGGACAAACACTGGTGTTCATCACACAAATGTTTGCCCTGGGCGGCGATCGAACCCGTAGGCAGACTCACTACCAACCAGACCAACAGGCCAGTCTATCTGACTTGTATGAATTGGATTCAAGCTTTTTAGACACAGTTAGGGTCGTCATTATCATAATAATATGGCACACCATATTCTTGGCACACCATGGTCTTGAGGTCGATGATCGACGATAGGGTGATGGCCTCCAGCATTTCTATATAATTTGCACGTGTGGCAGACGTGGATCTTTCGATTAAAGACGATGAGTAGAACCACAGAAAAATAGTCTGCCACCTTGGTAGCGCTGCGTTATCAATTAACAGGGCTTTAAAAATGTAAAAAAAAATCATGAGCTAAATCATTTGCTCATGTCTGCCGCTTGCACTGATGGTCAGAATCATCCTCAAAACGATGAAAGTTGAAGAGGCAGACCACCACACCTCTGCGTTTTGAAGGAATATTTTTTTTAGTTTTTTGTTATGATATTAAAACGTGTATATCATTTGCTCATGTGGCAGACATAGACCGTTCGATTAAAAACGATGAGTAGAACATCAGAAAAATAGTCTGCCACCTTGGTAGCGCTGCGTTATCAATTAACAGGGTTTTAAAAATGTAAAAAAAACACACGTGCTAAATCATTTGCTCATGTCTGCCGCTTGCACTGATGGTTACAATCATCCTCAAAACCATAAAAATCGAAGAGGCAGACCTCTAGACCTCTGATTTACCAAAGGCAGACCATTTGATTCATAGTCTTATATATAGGGTGACTTCATAGATTTATATAGTCAAGATAGGGTCTTGGGAACAAGCGGTTCAAAATTTCCCCATACAAGAAAAAAAAGCGCCATCTGTGAAAGATCGCGTGAACTACGTAGTGTAGTACTTCAAGGAGGTCTTTGTTCTGAGGTCGGTGCTAAATACACGGAACGGAAATAATATGGCGGGAAAAACAAAACAAAGTCTTTACCGTTTATACGTGACTTAGGCCTGGTTTTTCAGTGTTATTCATTAGATAATAGTAAAAGACAATAAAAGTAAGTATTTTTCTAACTAAGAAAATGAATCATCGTTTCATTTTTGTATTAGTAAGTTTGTTGTTTTTTATTCGGAAAACTTACATCTGTTTATTGAAAAGTCGCGTCTTACACGAATTAATTAATACATTTTTACTTATTTACTTTTTACATCTTAAATCTTTTGCTTTATTTACTTCTTCTATCATCGTTAGTGCACCCTTTTATGCAACAGGCTGGCATTTTTGTATGTAGTCGCGCGTTTCGCGTGGTCCGCTCCTCAAAACAAAGATCTCCTTGCTTGTCCGCTCAGATAAAGTTGACAATTTGTGAATGACATTTGTTGGTCCACAATGTCAGATTTAAGTAATAAAAAAAAAAATCACCCCCATCAAAAACCCGTGAAATTGATTCCACTCTCAATTCTGAATAAACTATTTTCTCAGTTTCGCTCAAAGATTTCGGACCTCCTTGCTTCGGTTTCGCTTATTCCGTTAATACGTTGTACGAGTATAGGGTACTTCCTAATCAACTGCGTTCCTTTGAGTGTGTTACTCTGACCATAGAACTTAACAACTTTCCCTAAAGTACGACAAAAAAATTACAAAAAAAATACTTCACTTAGTTCTTGGTTATAAACTGCTACGGTTATTTTGTAATTTTTAGCGCTAATAGAAACCTTGAAATACTTTGAAGGAGGTGTGTAGTTTTTGTTATAAATATTTTTATTTTACAATTTTTAGTGTTAAGCAAACATCGTAAGGTACAGGCACCAAAAGGTGGTTGGTAACCCTAACTGATCTAAATTACTGACCTGATGATCACTCCTTCAAAGTGGTAAGGACAAACGACTGAAAGGCCTACCGAAGCACGAATGGCGTAGTGTTGTCATATCACTACAATCATGATGTCTCTAAAAAAGTTCGAGCATTTCACGGATAGTCTCTAAAATTGATGGTCAGTAATAAGTAACCAACTTATAGACAGGTACGCACTTCGGTGGAAACAATTTGACCTTGAGCGAGTATTTTATTTAAGGCATTTGTATCATCCCATAATGAGATCCTGACTCGGTGGCCATGGGACAACTTCAGAAGTATGTTTGGTCGGATAAAAAAAGAATTTTGAAAATCGTTCTATTATTTGACAGAACGTTCTAATAAAATTGTTGTGCCACTAGCGGTCACACACCACGACTAACGTCATTTAATTTTAGACGTCGCAAAGAAAGACCAACTTCCACTTGGCCACAAGCGCTTCAAACTTTCGATCAATACGTGACTAAAATTTTGAAGAATTATCCTCCAACTCCTAACCGTTAAGGAGTTGGTTCTTCCATCATCAGACCATCAACATGAGATGATGAATACCAGACGCAAATACTTGTGTAGCTTTGAAAAATATATGAAAAACGTTATACGTGCCTATAAAATTTGAGGGTTGCCCTCGATTTCCCTAGGATCCCATCATCAGATCCTGACTTGGTGACAATGGGACCACCTCAGGAGTATACCCTTTCGGATAAAAAAGGAATTTTGCAAATCGTTAACACTTGACGGAAAAATAGGTGGACATACATAAAAAAACCGGCCAAGTGCGAGTCGGACTCGCGCACTGAGGGTTCCGTACCACCACATAATCATAATTGTATTAGTTGAAATTTCAGTAAGTTAATGTGCTACCTTTTTTGAGTCCGACACGCGCTTGACCAAATTTTATTATTTGTTGCTATTTTATAGCTTATGCACTATAGACATACCAATTTTCAAGTTTGTAAGTGTTCCCGTTTTTAAATAGAACTAAAACAAAAATCGCCTCAACGACCATCCAACTTGACCCCTTTCTTATATGAATGTTCTTGAAACGGGAGCTCACCACAATTGGTTACTTTTAGTTGTGAGAAAAGTTGTGATATTTAATGATTTCAGACTTTTCCCATTATTTGTACTATGAGACCTAGCTTCTTGCCAAATTTCATAATTTTAGGTCAACGGGAAGTACCCTGTAGGTTTTGCATTTTTGAATAAATGTATGGAGATGAGGACATAAAATGCCATATCTTTTGATTGCGTCGTTGTAAAAACTTGGAATTTTCAGATCTTGTGTGGTTCATGGATCCTAATATATGGTATTAATTTCAACCTGATACCTTTACCCGTTCGTGAGATAAAGGGTCTTGACAGACAGACAGACGGACAACAAAGTGATCCTATAAGGGTTCCGTTTTTTTCTTTTGAGGTACGGAACCCTAAAAATACATACAGTGGAACATAGAACCTCCTCCTTTTTTAAAGTCGGTTAAAATTAGGCTTAGTTTCCATACTCCTGATAAGCCCATGTATTTACTGTACCTCTGATTTTTTATTTTTAGGGTTCCGTACCTCAAAATAAAAAAACGGAACCATTATAGGATCACTTTGTTGTCCGTCTGTCTGTCTGTCTGTCAAGACCCTTTATCTCACGAACGGGTAAAGGTATCAGGTTGAAATTATTACCATACATTAATATCCATGAACCACACAAGATCTGAAAATTTCAATTTTTTACAACGACGCAATCAAAAGATATGGCGTTTTATGTCCTCATCTCCATACATTTATGCAAGATAGCAAAACCTACAGGGTACTTCCCGTTGACTTAAAATTATGAAATTTGGCAAGAAGCTAGGTCTCACAGTACAAATAATGGGAAAAGTCTGAAATCATTAAATATTACAACTTTTCTCACAACTAATGGTAACCAATTGTGGTGAGCTCCCGTTTCAAGAACATTCATATAAGATAGGGGTCAAGTTGGATGGTCGCGAAGGCGATTTTTGTTTTAGTTCTATTTTAAAAATGGGAACACTTACAAACTTGAAAATTGGTATGTTCATAGTGCATAAGCTATAAAATAACAACAAATAATAAAATTTGGTCAAGCGCGTGTCGGACTCAAAAAATGTAGCACATTAACTTACTGAAATTTCAACTAATACAATTATGATTATGTGGTGGTACGAAACCCTCTGTGCGCGAGTCCAACTCGCACTTGGCCGGTTTTTTTTTAAAGCATCGGCTACTTTCAAAGCAACCTTTTTAGTAAGATGCTGGCTGGTATTTTAATACATAATTTTTTCACGTTCATTTGTTCAAAGTTCTGTCAAGATTTGAATGGATGACATCAATCAAAGACAGTTGCAGTCTCAGGAGACGCATTTTTGAAGCGTTCGTATTGGCAAGATTCGTATACGAATCAGTGATATCGCTATTTTTGAATATTTATACCTGTGAATTCTGTCTGACCAAAGATTTTGGGAACTACGCCAGGGGGCGATAGAAGCGCAGCGTTTTTCTTACGTCAATGGGTCTGACCCACTCGTTTTGAGCACCCAGTAGACGTTGGCCCAACCGTTGGCCGCAACGGCTCGGCAAGCTTGTTGACAGCTTTCACACGTTGGTGCGGCTCATTCCGTGTAGGTCTGTCAAGCAAGCAAGATGGACGTATACGCGGAGAATATCGCTGTCGCTGAAATATACTTATACAGTGCTTTTAAGTTTTGTTTCCAGCTGCACCATATTTGAAAAAAAAAATATTTTTACTTATCTATCTATATATATAAAAGAAGAAGGTGGCTGACTGACTGACTGACTGACTGACATATCAACGCACAGCCCAAACCACTGGGTCTAGAGATTCCAAATTTGGCATGTAGGTTCCTTATGAGGCCTAGGGGTGCACTAAGAAAGGGTTTTACAAAATTCCACCCCTAAAGGGGTAAAATAGGGGATGAAAGTTTGTATGAAAGTCCGTCAGTTTTGAAGTTAGGATCTTCAAAATTTGTATTTAGGCTGACGACTAAAAATTAATAATTACGTGTCTCAGGGTTTTTGAAAATTTGACACCCTTAAGGGTGAAAAGGGGGATGAAGTTGAAAATTCTTTATTTTTAAAGTAAAATCCACATAATTTATTATTTAGGCATAAATGATGTAATTCTATGCAACGTTCATCACTGTTATTGAAATTCCATCCCAAATTCAACCCCTATAATAGAGAAATGGGGTGAAAAAGTCTAAAAACCAATATGGGTATCGTTTGTATGTTTATCGGGTCGCTGATTACGAAAACTACAACAATTTTGAAATCAAACGTGGTGGACGTGAAATACCATCATCCCCCTGGGGATGGAGTTGGGGTGCGATAGGTTTGAAATGTCTAAAAATCAATATGGGTGTCGTTTGTATGGTTTATCGGGTCGCTGATTACGAAAACTACAACAATTTTGAAATCTAACGTGGTGGACGTGAAATACCATCATCCCCCTGGGGATGGAGTTGGGGTGCGATAGGTTTGAAATGTCTAAAAATCAATATGGGTGTCGTTTGTATGGTTTATCGGGTCGCTGATTACGAAAGCTACAACAACTTTGTAATCCAACGTGGTGGACGTGAAATACCATCGTCCCCTGGGGATGGGGTTGGGGTGCGATAGGTTTGAAATGTCTTAAAATCAATATGGGTGTCGTTTGTATGGTTTATCGGGTCGCTGATTACGAAAGCTACAACAACTTTGAAATCCAACGTGGTGGATGTGAAATACCATCATCCCCTCATCCCCTGGGGATGGGGTTGGGGTGCGATAGGTTTGAAATGTCTAAAAATAAATATGTGTGTCGTTTCTATGTTAGGGATAGCGGTTAAATTGGCGTTAGGGGTAGGGATAGGGGCAGGGATAGGGATAGGGAGAGGTAGAGGTAGAGGTAGAGGTAGAGGTAGAGGTAGAGGTAGAGGTAGAGGTAGAGAGGTAGAGGGGTAGAGGGGTAGAGAGGTAGAGACGTAAAGAGGTAGAGACGTAGAGAGGTAGAGGGGTAGAGGGGTAGAGAGGTAGAGACGTAAAGAGGTAGAGACGTAGAGAGGTAGAGACGTAGAGAGGTAACGGGGTAGAGAGGTAGAGAGGTAGCGAGGTAGAGACGTAGAGACGTAGCGAGGGAGAGAGGTAGAGACGTAGAGAGATAGAGACGTAGAGAGTTTGAGAAGTAGAGAGATAGAGAGGTAGAGACGTAGAGGTACAGGTAAAGGGAGAGGGAGAAGGAAGGGAAAGAGAAGAGGGAGGGAGAGAGGGGAGGGGGTGAGGGAGAGGGAGGGGGGAGAGGGATGGGCAGGGGGAGAGGGAGAAGGGGGAGGGGGAGAGACCAAGGGAGGGGGAGGGGGAGAGACTAAGGGAGGGGGAGGGGGAAAGGAAGTGGGAGAGGGAGAGAGAGGGAGAGGGTTTTTTTTTTATTACTTCTGCGAGTTGGCTCTGTTTTGAAATATTACATAAAGGTGTCTCTCATCTCTCTCTTTACATTTGTAAGGATACTGCTGCTAAGTTCCTCTGTTCTGAGTAATTTATGAGTAACGTCTATATATTATATAAAATTCAGCTGGATCTTGAATTATACTCATTGATTTGCGCAAGGTTAGTCCTGTTTTTCCTTAGTTTAAAATTACCCCGAAATGACGGGAAAATATCTCATTGCTTCGGAAAACCGGTAATAAAATAAATACGAAATATACGCGAGCGAAGCCGCGGGCAACAGCTAGTCTATATATATAAAAGAAGAAGGTGACTGACTGACTGACTGACATATCAACGCACAGCCCAAACGGCTGGGTCTAGAGATAACAAATTTTGCATTTTGGTTCCTTATGAGGCCTAAAGGTGCAGTAAGAAAGGGTTTTACAAAATTCCACCCCTAAGGGGGTAAAATAGGGGATGCAAGTTTGTATGAAAGTCCGTCAGTTTTGAATTTAGCTTCTTTAAAATTTGAATTTAGGCTGATGACTAAAAATTAATATTTACATGCCTCAGTGTTTATGAAAATTCGACACCCTTAAGGGTGAAAAGGGGGATGAAGTTGAAAATTCTTTATTTTTAAAGTAAAATCCACATAATTTATTATTTAGGTATAAATGATGTAATTCTATGCAACGTTCATCACAGCTATTGAAATTCCACCCCAAATTCAACCCCTAAAAATGGGGTGAAAAAGTCTAAAAACCAATATGGGTATCGTTTGTATGGTTTATCGGGTCGCTGATTACGAAAACTACAACAACTTTGAAATCCAACGTGGTGGACGTGAAATACCATCATCCCTTGGGGATGGGGTTGGGGTGCGATAGGTTTGAAA
Organism: Athrips mouffetella; assembly: GCA_947532105.1. Taxonomy (NCBI): domain Eukaryota; kingdom Metazoa; phylum Arthropoda; class Insecta; order Lepidoptera; family Gelechiidae; genus Athrips; species Athrips mouffetella. Next base: position 2,369,118 of record OX383960.1, on the reverse strand, counting down.
TGTCTAAAAATAAATGTGGGTGTCGATTCTATGTTAGGGATAGCGGTTACATTGGCGTTAGGGGTAGGGATAGGGGCAGGGATTGGGAGAGGTAGAGGTAGAGAGGTAGAGATGTAGAAATGGAGAGAGGTGGAGAGGTGGAGAGGTGGAGAGGTGGAGAGGTGGAGAGGTGGAGAGGTGGAGAGGTGGAGAGGTGGAGAGGTAGAGACGTAGAGGTACAGGTAGAGGGAGAGGGAGAAGGATAAGGAGGGGGAGAGGGAGAGAGAGGGGGAGAGGGAGGGGCAGGGGGAGAGGGTGAAGGAGGCGGGTGTGAGACAGAGGGAGAGGGAGGGGGAGAGGAAGGGGGGAGAAGGAGAGAGAGGTAGAGGGTTTTAGTTTTTCTCAATTACTTCTGCGAATAGGCTCTGTTTTGAAATATTACATAAAGGTGTCTCTCATCTCTCTCTTTACATTTGTTAGGATAATGCTGCTAAGTTCCTCTGTTCTGAGTAATTTATGAGTAACGTCTGTATATTATAGAAAATTCAGCTGAATCTTGAATCTTGAATTGTGCAGGGTTACTCGTAGTCCTGATTTTCCTTAGTTTAAAATTACCCCGAAATGACGGGAAAATATCTCATTGCTTCGGAAAACCGGTAACAACATAAATACGAAATCCACGCGAGCGAAGCCGCGGGCAACAGCTAGTTTAGAATAAAATAAAACGTCCCTCTGCTTCTACGCACTTATTTGAAATAAAGGCACGGCCAACGTGTGAACGCCGTTTGCGGCTCGTCGTGTAGAGCCCGTGTTGGATTTCTACCCTTGAACATTTCTACCACTCGAAAGTATATTTAATCTGTGGTAAGAACGATATTGGGTCCCCGCACATGGTCAAACAGTTTCGCGATCAGACTTCGCGATCATTATTATTTCTCTTTCTTTCTTACAGCTGCATCTCTACCGGATCGCAGGATCCCGGATTTAACGTGTGCGGGCACCCGACGTTTCCTTCACACATTGGGTGCGCGCACACGTAACATCCGCGATCCTGCGATCCGGTAGTGATGCAGCTATAAGAAAGAAAGGGAAAGCTATAGGACCATAGACACACCATAGGTAAACCTATTCTATGGTCCTATAGCTTTCTCTTTCTTTCTTATAGCTGCATCTCAGCGGATCGCAGGATCGCGGATTTAACGTGTGCGGGGACCCATTGAGATATCAACTTTTTAATTAGCGTTCCATTCCTACGCAATTTATTACCGGTTTTTAAAATCAATGAATAATTTCTTTCCGGTGTTTATTTTTTTCTGAGTGAAACGAAATTATCTATGTACAAGTGCGACAAGGCTTATTATGAACGTGGCAAAAAAAGGAACTAACACCGCTACCTTGTGAAACGTCACTTTCGAGTGTTCTCCTTATACAAGCCAGCGCCCCCACCCGCGTTCATTATAAGCCTTGTCTACTTGAAAGAAGAAAGTGAATTAGGACGACCCTATATTGGGGATATGATTGATTTAGTACGAATTTATAAAAATTAATATTTCGTAAAATCAGTGAGTAAATCGTCTGCCAATTTTATGTTGTCTTCAGTGAAACCAAATGAAGCGAATAAAAGCAACTAGAATGATGAGCAAATGGTTTAGTAGAGCCTTTTTTTTTACATATTTACTAGTACTTCCCGTGATAATGCAGAGCCCTATACGTCTGCCTCTTCGATTTCTTTAATTTTTAGGATGTTTCTGACCAGCAGCTCCATTGGCAGACATGAGCAAATGATTTAGTACCCTTCTTTTTTTTACATTTTTGAAAATCTGAAACTCAAAAACGCAGCGACGGACAGAAAAACTTTACTGAACCAAATCTATTTGTAATAATCTAAACTATCATCTCTAGCGATATGAAATACGTGCAAATCATATAGCGAAATATTTTTCATCTCCCTTACAGTGATTGAGCTGCCAAAGGCTTCTCTTGTGGCTCGTTTAGCGACCTTTGCACGCAAAAAACTACGAGTACCGTACCTGTACTGGGAGACCGAGCTTTGTTTTTTATAATCTTAACGAAAACCCGCTAACAGATGGCGCTGTAAGATTTCTGAAACGCACTATTTGCAAGAAATGGTGAAAAACACTGAGAAAATGAATTTTCCCAGACATGAGACCTAGCTAGATCTATAGTAGGTGTAATACCTAGTATCTAGGCTACCGAGCCTCGCTCTATAATAGCCGTCTCATCATTAAAATATAGCTAGCTAAATAAAGCTATGCTACACGCCAACAGATGGCGCTGTAAGTTTCTGTCTAAAACGCGGAATTTCAAAACGGTAAAAAACACGAGGAAAACGAATTTTCTCAGACATGAGACCTAGCTAGATCGATTTTTTGCCCCCAAAAACCCTAATATGGTAAATTTCGTTCAATAAGGATTCAAGAGTTCTAGACACAGCACGGCTCGTCATCATAATAATATGGTGTAGGTCTTGAGGTCGATGATCGACTTCACACCAACTGATTGATCTGCCAATTGGCTTCTCTTGTGGCTCGTTTAACGACCGTTGCAAGCAAAAAACTACCGTACCTGGGAGACCGAGCTTTTTCTCTTTATAATCTTAACAAAACCTCGCTAACAGATGGCGCTGTAAGATTTCTGAAACGCGTTATTTTCAGGAAATGGTTTAAAACATGAGACCTAGCTAGATCTATAGTAGGTGCAATACCTAGTATTTGGGCCCGTAGACAAGTGGCTTTTTACAATCGTAAACGCCGTTAGACTATCATAAAAATGTATGAGATTGACATAAGCTAACGAAATGTTGCGTGACAGCTAATGTCAATCCCATATTTTAGCATTAATTTCTGTATTCCTCATTTTCCTTAAGTGACTGATTGCAGTGTTGAGGTTTAATTTAACTACTTGGTTTATACTCCAGTGATGTTCTTGGCTTCTTCAGTTATTTAGTTAGATTTGAATCTGCGGGTACCTATAATGGCTGTGTACTAATTCACCTATGTTTATAATTAGATTTAAGTAGCTGTTGGTACTCTGAATAAAATAAAAATAAAATAAAAATAAATAACATAAAATATTAATGTTAATCCCAATTATCTGAATCTGAATCATACATTTTCATTCTATTCTACTGGCTTCTGCGATTATAGAAAGCTACTTGTCTCGGTACCCTGGGCTACCGACCTTCGCTCTGTAATAGCCGCCTATCATCATTTAGATATAGCTAGCTAAATAAAGCTATGCTACCCGCCAACAGATGGCACTTTAAGTTTCTGTCCAAAACGGGGAATTAAAAAAAATTGCTTAAAATCACGGGGAAAACCATTTTTCCCAGACATAAGAGCAAGCTAGATCGATTTTTCTCTCCCGAAAACCTCCGCATAGTCAATTTCATCGAAATCGTTACAGCCGTTTTTGGAAACCGATTACAAATATAATGATTATGTACGCACGGCAGCAGGCACGTAGAAACAAAACCAGTATAAGCTGAACCTGCGCTTAGCTACAAACGCCTGAAACCAGAGACCCGCTCAAGGTCAAAGTGTTTTCTCCGACGAGCGGCCGTGTGTACAAATACTGTTCGTTTAATAGTATAGGATACGCAGAACACCACCTTTACGCAAAACGCCAATATCGTAAAATACCACTTACGCTAAATAGGTGCCTACCATTTACGCGTAACAACAACTTTGATTTTAGCAAAATACCAACTACGCAATACTCCATACCCGATCGCACTTGTGCTAATAACTGATATCACCGTCTTACCGTGTCTTCCGAAGCACAAAATCATCTTTCGTATAGTCAGGTGATTGTCTTGTCAAACTGGGGACTTTTAGTTTCATTTTTATTTTTTTCCGCTTTGAATATGTTTTTAGTTAGGCCGATATTTCACTGGGACACTGGTAGAGCGACTGGTAGCGCGACTGGTTGCGCCACTGGTGTCCGTAACTAGACACCAGTAAAGATACAAATTGGTTGGCGGCGCAACCAGTCCGGCTGTTGGTCGCGCTACCACTCCCAGTGAACCCTTAATACTGTGGCCGCAGGATGAAGAGACTTTAGTGTCTAGTAACGGACACTAGTAGCGCAACCAGTCGCGCAAGCAGTCGCGCCACCATGGCGTCCCAGTGAAATACCGGCCTTACACTTATTTTCAAAGGGCGCAACACAAAATTTTTGCGAAAATTCCCTGCAATATCATGTTCTTTGTACGTGGATTTTGTGATATTTTTTGTCATAACTTTATCTTCTTCGTTAGCCAGATGCACGACAAAAATGAGACGTGTTAGGTATGTACACACGTCAAAAATATTTAGGGGTAATTTCAAAAACTAACTCAAAGCTATCTGAAGATAATTTATTTCAATATTATGGGACATTTAAGTAGCTCATTGGTAAAAGTAAAAAATAAGAAAAGAGAAATATCTCATATCAGTAAAGTTATTCTTCCCGTGATTATAATAGAGTTCGGCATCGAAAATTAAGTTGCCCAGTATAAGGTCTCACATGTCCTTTTTGTAGTGCAAGCATTGATAATTATTATGTTAATTACAGTATTAATGTTCATTCTCCTGCAAATAAACCAATTAAAACCAAATAAAGTGGTTGGAAACCGATTTTTAACCGCTTCAAATAACTTTAAACCGTAAGTAGTCACGAGGACTTATATTAACCGCGGCGTAAGAACAATGTGCAAAACATAGCCGTGTAAAATACACTAACAATCGTTAGTTTTTTTAATACATCTAATCGATCTCCGTTTTTTATCGATTGGTAATCAATTTGATTGGTGTGACAAACATCCTTGCATTGATTTCTTCATAATAAATAACATAGTCTAAGAATTCTTAATCTGTCCTCTAAGGTTATGAATTTATTATTCTCATGTTGAATGTCGATGCGAAATAATATTAAATCTAGGTAACACTCTTCCAACAAAAATTTATAAAATATTGAAACGATTTTAATTTCGAATTATTACGTTTTATGTTGTTTTACCATGAATGTTTTTTCTTTTTTTAAAAGAAACATTACTTTTTTTCTTATTAGTTTTTCTATACTTTAAAAAGTTTTGAAGTTATGAAGTCAGTAATCAAAAATCCCTTAGCTTTGTTGTTGTGTGTACCACAACTTTTTGCCAAAAAATTACGCATCTGGTTAGCTTGTCGCAGTTCGCACAAGTGTTCATTTGCTTTAGTGCCACAACCAACAAAACAAGGGCGAAATTTATTTAGCTTAGTTTTAGCTCAAGCCAATTTAATTAAAAGAAAATTGCTTTGAAAGTTTTGAACCGTCTGGATACCTGTAGAAACTGCATCAGCTGATAGCGTATTTTGTATGGAAGGTCAAAAATTTTCAGCAGTTTGAATCTATGCTTTAAACTATATTGTATTTGAGTGAACCGATTGCAATGTAAGAATTCCTATATGTTACAGCAAAATAAGAGCAACTAATCATCGAAAACCTCGTTTTTATCGGTTCAGTGGTTTTTGAATGAATCGCGGACAAAGGAACAAAAAAACAGACAAAATTCCACAAATGGTCTAAATGGGTTCTATTACTTTAAAATGTCCCCTAAAGTTATATTTTTGCCAATATTTTCAAAGTACAAAACACTTGAGTTCATTACACAAATATTTGACCTGGGCGCGGATCGAACCCCGGCCCACGGAGTGAAAGGCAGGCTCACAATCAACCACACCATTGGGCTTGTCAAACTTTCAAAAAGTTGTTCAGTTTCGTGGTCTGAGAACCCTTGAGCTATCACACACTTTTGCAATTACACCCTGTATTCCAGGATCCTTTCCGATCAAATTATTTGTCAGACCCTGAAAGGCCTGAAAGGCGGTGACAGCCACAGACCTTTGCGTTTTTAATTACGACGGAACCCGATAAATCTGCCGGAATGATTTATATTGGATGCTGTGGTTGGAAGCGCTTGTTATCGGCTGACATGTATTTGAATGGGTTGAGGGAAAAATTGTGAAAATTTACGGCAAAAGGGAATTTTTTCTAGGAAAAGTCTTCATTGAACAATTTTTACATAGGTTTCTTAGGAGACCCAAATACAGAGTGTAAGGGACAGTCTTCCGAACACAGAAAGAGCATGATCAGTCAACGTAACTGAACAACTTTCAGCGAATAAAACTTTCAGGAAATAAAAAAGAAATTTGGGCTTTCCATACAAACTATCCAATCAAAATTGCAATTTTTTATGGAGAGGCCGACTCTTTTTTCATTTCCTTTAAGTTTTATTCACTGAAAGTTGTTCAGTTACTTTGACTGTTCCCTACCTATTTCAAAACGTATAACAATTCATCAAAATCTGTTCAGCCTTTCAGTAAAACATGGAAACGGACTAACAAGTAAAACACATAACCCTCCATTTGGGCTTCGCCGCAGGCGGATAAAAATACGGTATATCAGAGCTAGCTTACTGATATTATATAACCTGTGATCGGGGTAAACAATACTTTCCTTAAAAAAGGCAACTCACTGTCGTTTATGAAACAATGACTTCCCCAACGAGATTTAATACGAAATTCCTTTTTTTTGTTTTTTCTATACAAAATCATCTGTCACTTCATTCAAACTCAAAATATTTTTTTCATTGTTGGATATTAAAATCTCTTAATGACGTCAGCTAAACTACATCGTTTCACAAACAAATTGGCGCCATGGTGGAAAAAATAAGCGACTATAAAAACCGTCCGTCATTCAGTCATTCTGTGGATTGTACCTTGTGGTGCTGGCAAAAAATTGTACCAACCCATACATACCCGAAGGTGTCGTAAGATACGACTAAGGGTTATAAACTGGAGGATGGGCAGCAGCATCCTCCTACGTATCATACCATCTTACTTACTGCGGTCACCTACAACCTCGGTTCATGGTACCAGTCGTAACGCTGACAAGCGAGGTGACAATGGTATGTACTTCCACTTCACATTTTTCAGCAAAAGTTAGAATTCCCTGTCCTATAGTGGACATTTCATGGGATGTTATGATGATAAAAAATCATCAGAATTGATAATCTAGTCAAAGAAACCAAAACTGAGATTTCAACATGAGAAAATACGAAACTGATGTGAATAACAAAACAGTATTTACCTGACATCATGTCAAATTCAGCTTACGGTAGAAAAGCTGGCTTTCGATTCAATATGGCGTAAAATATCCAATAGCTAAGCTAGCTATCCATCACCTACAAAAAATAAACAGCAAATATGAATGAAAGGAAATGTGTCTTTACGAGTCTTTAGCGAGTGATGTGGTCGAAAAGGAATTACATTCCGTACCGTCCTGCGTCCCGGATAATCTGTGCGGCCGGATTTCTTTTATCGCGGCATCTCGCTCTGCTGGTTGCTGATGCGAGATACGGGACGAAAATTTGAGCGGTAACTTTATGACTGAACATTTCTCATAAAAAAGAAGTTATTTGTTATGCAAGGCAACAAAACTGTTATTTGGTGCGAGAGCTTTGTATTGAATCCTGAGCGTGGCGAAGATTTCAAGGCACGATACGCGAAATAACTTTGCTGCCGAGCGAAACACAAAATTTTTCACCACATTCAAGCAAAGAAATGCTAACTCGTTGACTCCATTATTTTGGGCAGTAGAACGAAAGAAACAAAAGCCGATCGAATTTTTAATTTACTTTTTAGTAGCGGTCTCCGGTCACTTACTTTCCATACCATTATTTCTGTCTTTTCTATAGATGAGTCCATCTTTGCACGTCTTGATAAACGATAGTGCATGGCTCTATTAGCGACCAGTACCGCAGCATCACAGTAAAAAGATGGGCTTATCAGCCGTATGGAAACTCCCATCTATTTACTGTGGCAGCATGGAGGTGTGCCATACAAAATAATAAGAACATCACGTTCGAATTTCAAAAACCTTTTGCGCGCTAGCGGCCAAAATTCGCTTTTGGCGATATAATAATAGAATAATAAAATAATATACTACATTTAACTTTTGGTCGCAGAATTTAACCGACATACCAAATATTTCCAAGCTTGAGAGGTGACAAACCTTTTCCACGCTAGTGGCCAAAAATTACTTTTGCACGCCGATTTCGACCGATAAAGCGAAGTTTTATGAGCTAGTGAAGGGAAAATGTGTTAGAGTGAAGCTAGTGAATTTAGATATACTAATAAGGTCCTAATGAAATTGTGAACATAATTTTAGTATGTTACTCAGACCATGATACTGAACAACTTTCCCCAAGGAACATAGGCCGAAATATAAAAATAAATTTTTGACCTCCCATAGAAAATGCATCGGCTGATAGCGCATTTTATATGGGAGGACAAATTTGGTTTTTCGTATTTTCACCTCACGATTTCTCTGTAGGACAACATACACCACGACAAAACCATAATAATTATACCTATCGTCACGGGCTTACAAAACTCTATCTTGTTTGAAATGTAAATATGTACTTTGGGAAGGATACACGACGACACTGACAGTCGACACAAATGTCGACACTAGTGTCTGTTACGTCCACACGGTAAGCAATTTTTTGTATCGACATTGGTGTAAACATCTAGTGTCCCGGTTTAAGTGTATTGGCTGTCTACACGAATCGCGACATAAACTGACTACAATTCAGTGTTGTACATTTTCTCGCCATGAATCAACGACGTGCTGCTGCCGCTGTTGACGCTACATGTGTTTCAATTAAAATCGTCGTCGTAAAAAGAGATCGATATGGGTGAAAGCTGGGGGCAAACATAATTTGCATCTGTGGTCCACTCTTCTTTTTTTTTTCTTAATTCATTATTCAATATATTGCTTTCGTAAATTGTGCAATTTTCTATTTACTTCTTCGGTATTAAATTGTCCTGCCAAACTTTCTACCGCTGTTGACTTCTTTACTCGATTTTTATAATCCGGGTTTGATATTTGCCATAGTTCTGGCAGTGCTTCATAATATGAAATCAAAGATTCATTTTATTTCATCTGCAGTCCACGCGCGTGACGACGTCATGTTGGTCTAGCTATAAATTTCGCACAGGTTCGAAATTCGGGACACTTGTGTCGAACACTGCACAAGTCGTGTCTCCACGGCTGCGACACAGACACTGAGCGATACCGCACACTACATCTGCAACTAAGTGTCGCGGCAGTGGACACACTTAGACGAGACAATAGACTCGCTCGAGTGTCGAGTGTCACTGTCGTCGTGTATCCTTACCATTACTGTTTCTAATCTTTTATGACAAAAAATATTGTCGGTACCACAAGTAACGTGTACCCCTATCGTATTGGCTGAGCAGTGAAAGTGTGTAATCCCGGGCTTCCTTCCGCGCTCTTACCGGGACGGCGCGCGGCGCGGGATCACGCATCTCGACTGGAAACGGGAAAGAGGATGATGAGTGTTAACGCCTCGCTTGGTTTGGGAATGCCTACCTAAATGGTAAATTTCTACTATGACAAAAATATTGCGGACATGAGTTCTTATTAGCTCAAGGTCATCTGATCCCAAACTACGCAGAGCCTATACTATAATGGGGATCACAGCCTGATACACAATACATAACGGTCCTACAGAAATACTGAAACTGAAAAACTTTCCCACAGGAATATAAGTCGAAATACGAAATACCAAATTTGACCTTCCATACAAAATGCGCTATCAGCTGATCAGTGGCGTGCACAGAGATTTTAGACAGGGTAGGCAAAAAATTTTCGATGCTATTACTTACTTACCAAAATACTAATACGTATTGGTTTGTGTGTTTAATTTAAAAATGGGGTTCGAAATTTTCCTTTTTCTGTTTTCTCAAATCTTATATTTATTTGCCTACTATCGCCAAAACAAATCAAAACAAAACAAACAATGACGACTCAGTATAAAAAATAAATAAAACTTATCATTCAAATACATAGGTACATAAGCACGAAGAAAATAATAATAATCATGAAAGAAAAAAAAATTACGCGCCCAGATGGAGTAGTAATCATGCCCATTTTGTATCGAAACCTATGCGGCCGCTCAGAGGGGTGGGAGGGTAGGTGGAAGCGGGAGACGGGGTTTGTCTTTTAACTCTATCACACATCTTTGAATACGTTACGTTAGAAAAAGATAGAGACATTTATGTTATGATATGCCCAATTAAAAACAAAATATCAATAAAGTACGACATTTATTTGTCTTTATTTGGCAAAGAGATTTGAACTTCGCTCCGCTCGGTCATAGAGGGATTTGAAGGCTTGTCAAGTGTTGCACTTTTGAAACGTCAAGTTGGAACCAGGTTTGTTTTGGTTCTTTTTACACTTCTGCTAATTTAAAAAGTTATCTGATTGTTCTCTTGACAACTAGTATGACGTTGTCTTTACTTTCAGTCGTCTATGAAACTATTTGTTTTGATGTTGTCGTGAGCGAACCGGCTCTGTAGTTTTTATAATTTGACTGTTATTAAAATACTTATATCTAATCAAATAAGTGTTGTACACAAAAGCCTAAATGCTGAACAATACATAAATCGTACCGGCATGCGGATCTCATTCTTCTAGGAAACAGGACATCGAAGAATTCTTATGCTTTCATTTGTAAGTAATATTTAAAAGCTTATTTTTGCAAAAAAATGTGTTATACTCATTAAAGTGACAACAAATTATATTAAAGATTAGGTAAATCAATTTAAAAAAACCTTCCACAAAGAAATATACTGCAAATTACAAGAAAAATTCAAGAATATCTACATAACGCGAATGATTTTGATTATCCACCATTAGAGATGTAAATAGTGGTTATCGATAATGTCTAAAAAGTTATCGAATTAAATCAGATGCTCACTTCATAATTCTAGTACGGTCTCTGTAAATGGTTATATCGCTACATGTTAATCTACCGAGTAATATAAAAACTGGCCAAGTGCGTGTCGGACTTGGTAGATTTAGGGTTCCGTGGTGTTGTCTGATTCATCAATATATTGCTATTTGTTAGTAAAATATATTTAGTAATAAACATTATCACCAAAGACAATGCGACTCTTCCCTAGACCTCTAGCCAAAAAAATTGAAAAGTATTGTACATAAGTGAAACCTATGTCAAATAATAGACCTAATCATCACTAACGTCTTTTACTATGGCACCAAAAAAAAATCGGTCTCCGTGAAAAAAAGTATTGACGTTTGCAAATTTCAGGAAATGTGTGATTTTATTATTATTAAATTAATTGATTTAAAAGACATTATTTCAAATTCTGTGTCAAAGATAAAGCTATTCTTTCGCACTATCATTAATATTTTGTCTCAAGTATAGTAATGTAAATAATATGAAATTAGGTTGTTTGTTACAAAATAGTCTTTCTATTTACAATTGTGTCAAATAAACGAACGACAAAACTTGTATAATACAGGGTGTTCAATAATGTTTATTTTAAAAACATCTTACTCGGAGTAATGATTGGCATCACTAATAGGTACATAGGGTCTTCATGCCCTGATACCATGCTAATCTGTTGTGGGCTATTTTATCACTAAACAACTCGTGAGTGTTACAAGCGTGATTTTAGCTTCTACAGCAATTGAAATAAGATCGGTACACCGTCCAATGTGTCAAGCTTGACGTACTCTTGACTGTACCATATCATCGGTAGTCAATATTTATTTATTTTCAGGTCCCTTCAAGTTTTAAAGATAAAGTAGAACTGCATAGCAGCGGCATTGCAACTAGGCAATAAAACTACTAAATAAACAACACTTGCAGAGAGACTTGAGTGAAAATGGTGACGAAAATAAGAGTTTATTAGGTAGTAGGTAACTTTATTAGTAGATTCATAACTTTTTAAATATACTTCGTAACGTTCTGTAATTTTATTTTAGGTAGTAGGTAACTTTATAAGTAGATTCATAACTTTTTAAATATACTTCGTAACGTTCTATAATTTTATTTTAGGTAGTAGGTAACTTTATTAGTAGATTCATAACTTTTTAAATATACTTCGTAACGTTCTGTAATTTTATTCATCTACTCTTCATTTGAATTAAATGAGAGAATAAATAAAGCAGCTTAATTCATTTCTGATGAATTCCTTTTTTTTATAATATTAACTATAAATACAGAAATGCGAAAAAGACACTCTACGCACCCCTTGGAATAGACTCCTTCACCAAACGCGACCCGCGCCCGCGCGATTGCCGGGTTCTTTATCGAGCCTAGTTGTACTGCGTGGACGTGCGTAAGTCTCTGTCATTTTCAAATTCTGACGATTTGTGGTATCGCGCTTGATGTATGAATTGTTCGGGGTGCGCTTTTATAAACATAAGTGCAACGACAAATGTTGGTTCTATTCATTTGATTTCTCTTCAAAGATCATTATTGTAAATAGCATACAAAACATTAGAATTCAAGACGATTTTTTTAAAAGTCACAAAATTTTGAATTCATCATGAGCATCTAACATCTGCTCAAAGCCTCGTCAATATTTAATGTGTGAATGTTAATACTATCGTTTTAAAAAAGTCGAAATATTACATTATCGCACTCGTCATATCGAGTGCCTGCACATCTCTAGCTGGTCCAAAAGCGTTACAGCGACGTTTGAAAGTAGATAATCATAAACATGTTTATCTCTTTTTTTCTAATATGACTCTTAACATGAGTAAAAAGTCAAGCTATAGCCAACACTTTTCGGATCCCTCTATGACCGAGCGTAGCGAGGTTCAAATCTCTTTGTTATTTGGCATGTAAAAAACAAGAAACTTCATGGTTGCTGAATTTGAAAATAGTGATGTGATGTATATTTATCGATTTTTTACTTACATTTTATCACATGGCTCCTGGACTTATTTATCGAACCTCTCATATACAATGGTGATCAATTTGCAACTTGCAATAATATTGGGAACTGCTTACTTCTTTGGGCATTTGGTATTTTGTCTTTTTGCTTCTCCATACAAATATATCTTTTATTTCCTAGAGTGAGCGAACTACCGAAAGACGCACAGGGATAGACGGCCCACCTGATAGTAGGTGGTCACTGTCGTCTAGGACATCTTGCAACTTAGGGGAGCAGATACGGTGCAGGCCTTTGAGATGTCTGTAGACTTGCCTTTTGAAGGACCCTAAATTTTTGTGCAAAGGAAACACCTCGAGAGGGAGATCATTCCACACCTTGCACGTGAGCGGTAAAAGCGTTATCCACGTACGTTAGTTCGAGATCAGACGTCCAGGTGGTGAGGATGAAATCTATCACTTATCGGAATTAAATATAAAATTGCAAGGACCACGACAAATTAAACATAAACAAATAAAAATACATTACAAATTTTTAAACAATATTTTTAATTTATACTTTTAACTATTTAAATTATTGTATAACGTATTTACATTACGTGTAAAATAACTTTTGACCACCTATTTTTCTCGTAAATCACCATTGATATTGACATAATATTTATTACAATGTAAATTATTAACAATAAAAAGTAAAACAATGTTTTGTAGTCTAATTAAAAATGTAATAGAATTAGTAACACATGCCATAGTTGATTGTTTTATTTTCTTCCTTTGCTCTTCAACTTTATATTTTAATCTTGTTTCTGACAATGTAGAGCTACCTTCGGAAGCATGTATCGTTGAGATCTGAGGGGGAAGCACTTGTTCATCAACCTGTAAGAATGAAAATATATTATTTGGATAAAGAGATAATGCTGAAGCTAATATAACACCAATACTTCGTTCAGTATGGTCTGTCTGCCTAACTGTTAAACGAAGCACAAAAATCTTACAGTTCTTAGAATAACTGAAAAACTAGATCAGCAACTATTTGCCATCGTTACGAATAGTCAAATCTAGATATATAAAAGAAGAAACTGATTGACTGAATTAATAAATGAATGGCTGACTGACTAAGAATCAACGCGCAGCCCATAACACTGGGTCTAGAAACTCTAAATTTGGCACTTAGCTTCCTTCTGAGATCTAGGGCTGACTAAGAAAGAATTTCTCAAAATTCAGCTCCTGAAGGGGTGAAACGGAAGTCCAAAGTTTGTATGGGGCTAGTTAATAATATTAATACACTGCACAGAGTTATAAACGTACATACAGCTGTTTTTCAGATGGGATAGCTGGTAGAGATTATGGATTTCTGAGGATGGAAAAAACTAGTTTTTCATTTACCTTGTGACATAGGTTCTCGGTTGGAATGGCATCTTTATGAAGTCTTTTTCTGCGGGCTTCAGTTAATTCGTAATTACTGTTATTAAAATGAGCTGAGCAGATTTTGCTATATTTGATTGCAATCCAATTTTGGTCTCTCCCGCATGTTAGCACCCATTGACGTTTTTGCGCCGGATCTTTTAGAAAACTGCGATAAATAAATGAAATAAAATTATAACGACGACTCGATTCTATATAATTTTTTATCGACTACTTCACATCACTAAAAATCAACAACACAATTTTCTACAAAAAATTTGACCACGAAAATTGTAAAAACCAAGCGGTTTACTACTCACCAGAAAAATGTGATACCAGCAAGCTTTGTAGTTTTGCTTGTGGCATGGTTTCGGCACAATTTCACCGCACAATTATTAATGTTTTGTGTTATTTATTTAATTTCTGATATTTTATGACAGAGATGTTGTCCATGTCACATGCCGTGAACGACTATTTGGATGAAAAGTGTGAATGTGTGTGTGAGTTACAAAATTGTATCATAGCCGGCACCCATAGTACGTTTTGATTACTACTCCATCTGGGCGCGTAATTTTTTTTTCCTTCATGATAATAATGGTCTTTATAATGTCACTTTTTAAAATTGTTACGTAAGACTTCGGTAACTTTCGGCCAAAGTTAGACATTGCCTACCCTGTGCGATTGTGTGCGTTAATTGTATCGTTGTGTGCCATGTATTTATAAGAACGCACACATAGTGCATTCGCATAACCACGTCGGCACACATCCAAACATTTAGACAGGAATAGTATGTGTCTTTGCCGTTAGGCGCGTAGCGGCGCTAGTGCAGCGCAATAATGCGATGTGGAATGTGCATACCACAGGTACTTACCGAGGCGATGATACCACTGATACTCGACAGGTGGAGCTAATTTAAGTTTTTAGAATGTTTCTTTCAACCTATGCTATCAATGATGGTAGGTAGTAAATACCACTAATAAATAAATACAATGTGACAAGGTATCCAAATAAAATCCGATTATTTTGTTAGAGTAGGTAGGGTAGGCAGTGTCTTTTTGTCTTTATGGAGTGCACGCCACTGCAGCTGATGCAGTTTCTATGGGAGGTCAAAAATTGATTTTAGTATTTCAACCTATGTTCCTTGAGGAAAGTTCTTCAATTTTATAGTCTGAGTAACATACTAAAATTATGTTCACTATTTCTGTCATGACAAAACCATGATAATTATACCTATCGTCTCAGTCATACAAAACTCTATCTTGTATGGAATACTTATTTACTGTTTCTAACCTTTTTTGGCATAATACCAAAGTTCGGTACCGCAAATAACGTGTACGCCTATCGTATTGGCTGAGCAGTGAAAGTGCGTAATCCCGGGCTTCCTTCCGCGCTCTTACCGGGACGGCGCGGGATCACGCATCTCGACTGGAAACGGGAAAGAGGATGATGAGTGTTAACGCCTCGCTTGTTTTGGGAATGCCTTCCTTTAAGGGCGCTCGCCCACGAACGAGTTTTTGTCGGCTGACTTCCAAATATAAATTTGTGTTCCAAACGCATTAGTTAGGTAATCAAGTATCGACAAGCAATATCGATGATTTGATTTTTTGTTAGTAATGACTGTTTAATGAGAAATGTGAATGTAAGCAGTGGACTACCCGCCAATACACTACACAATTTTTTTTTGGAGTAACCATTTGCTAGATTTGATAGTCTACTTTTTTGGGATTTCACGCAATCGAAGTCGCGGGCGGTTGCTTGTTTGTAAATGATACTGAGACTTAAATTATATAAAAAATATGAAGATGGGATCTTAGTTCTTATCTTTGGGATCTAATTCTTGTATTTCTTGGTGTGCATTAAAGTGTATTTGTATTGATATTGTATCATGCTAACAAAAAATAAAGTCATCGGCATTGTGTGTCGATATTATTATGATCAATCACCTCCCTAATAGTCCGGTTGGAAGTCTGCCGACAAAAAGTCGGTGGTGGGTGGGCGCCCTAAAGCAAATCTTTACTATTATATATATAAAATTGTAAATTGATTTTGTCTGTACATTGAAAATATTTATAAATAAATATATCACGTTATGCTCCAGAGTTATGCTATTTTGATGCCACTAAATCCAAATCACTGTTTTTTTGGGCTTTTTGTCGAAACTTATTCGTTCGAACATCATGCAAAAACTACTGGACCGATTTTAATAAAACTTTTTGTCTGAGGGCTCCCTCCCGCACACGACCGAGAATCGGTGGGTGATTATCGGCCGGGACAAGGACGGAAGATTCAGGTGCTAACACGTCAGAGCGGGATGCCGACATAAAATCGGTCACCGATTCTCGGTCGTGTGCGGGAGCCCTGATGGGTGACTGTTTGAATTAAACACAGTTTAAATCCCGAAACCCAGTGATTCCTACTCATGTAAATAAGCAACTTTCCCGAAGAAAAACATTTTTTACTCAAAAAAAATTTATTCGTCCCCCCATAGTAAAGTGTTCACGTGATCGACTCATTTTGTATAGGAAGGTGAAATTTTTTTTTCTTCGGTAAGTTGTTTGTTTTCATGAGTAGACTCACTGGGCTTCGGGATTAAAACGAATTAAAAATTACGCTGTATTAACATCCCATAGAACGTCCACTACAAATACAAGGAGCTCGTTCCAAGGAGCGTGTTCGCAAAAACACGTGGAATTTAGGAGGGGATTTTTATTTTATTTATTTTATTTTATTTGGAAAATTTACAGCCAATAATGTTTTATATAATAATTTTGAAAAGAACTACGCCAATTACAAATTTTCACCAGTATAAAATTCATTGAGTCATTAAGTTACTCAATCAATAAACTTAGAAAGTATCCAAAAGTTAACAAAAAAAAAAGCTGGATTCTACTAAAGTAAAATAACCAATAGGTAAATTTACAGGTTATCAATGAGTACCTTGGTAAGCTGTCGTTTGATACTTGAGTTGCTGGTTGTAAATATATCTATAGTTGCTGGTATATCTTTAATTTCCCTACAGACTCTTACAAAAAACGAGTTTGCTCTGTAATTTGTTCTAGCAAATGGTACGTCAAGGACTGAACGCTCTCTAAAATTTAACAAATTAGTACGCAGGTATACTTTAGACAATAATTCTGGATGCTAGAAAAGTAACATATGTCGCTTATATTACGCCTTATATTCAGTGGTAAAAAATGGTAACGTCTACATCTGTGGTTATAATCAACTGATCGTTGTTTAGCTTTAAAATCTAGAAAGCGGAGGAATTTCTTTTGAACACCCTCGATCCTAGAAATGTATTTCTGGTACAGGGGGTTCCACACAGGTGAAGCATACTCAAGATGGATTCACCATAGCCACCACGCTTGTAAGCGTTGCGGCTGGTGACCGCTGTTGTTGCTGACCGCAGTATTTAAGATGGTACAATAAAGAGAAAGATAATGCTGAACATCCTCCGGTTCATAAACCCTTAGTCGCCTCTTACGACACTCACAGGTAGAGATGTTTTCCGGCACCACACGGACAGGTATACAAGGTTATGTTATGTTTTTGGACCTGATTTCCTTTTTCCCACTTATTAGTAAGGTCAAAAGCAACAACTTTTGTTCTACAACTTTGCTAACAACGCACAAAAAATTTTCGACTCTCCATACTAAAGTAGTCACGAGACCGACCCATTTTGTATGGGAAGTTGAAAATTTTTCGTGCGTTGTTAGCCAAGTCGTAGAACAAAAGTTGTTGCTTTTGACCTCACTAATAAGTGAGCAAAAGGAAATCAGATCCAAAAAATTACCTAGTTTATTTATTCTTATTTTTATAACATGCGGAAGAAATCGTAGACTCACTCTATTTGCATTGTACCTATTCTGCATGACATTCAATAAGTATTCTGTAAAGAATCTACATTGAATAAAATTATCTGAATCTGAATCGTGGGCAAAAGCTAATAACACATGTCATATACGTGTATTATTATTATATATTAGTCTAAGGTCATGTCAGAGGCTATAGTTGGTAGGCATTCATTATCCATAAGATCATTGATTTGAATGCAAGTTCACTTTTGATCACAGTATCGCTACTGGGTTGCTTATTAAAATATTGCCACAAGTTGACATATAAACCAGCCAAGTGCGGTTCGGATTCGCGCACCGATTCCGTACCACTAAGATGAATATTCTTACCGTCTTAGTTATCGACGCGCATTCACGCAGAAGCTATTAGGAGTGAGTTCCAAAACGGTAATAGTTAACATTTGACAGCAGTCTGTCTCGACCACACCGATGGACATCATATAACGCTATCCTGCTGTCGGAGTAATTTTTACCCGAACCGAACGCAACCTAAATTCGCGCGAGTCGGACGAACCTAATTGACCCAGTTTTTAATATTTGTTGTTATTCTATTGCTTATGCACTATAAACATACCAATTTTCACGCCTATAAGTGTTCCCGTTTTTACGATAGAGCTATAGCTCGAGAATAAGAATCGAGAAAAAAACCGGTCAAGTGCGAGTCGGACTCGCGCGCCGAGGGTTCCGATATACCTATAGTATTTTTGGAAGCAATAAAGTCCATTTTCAGGACCGCAAAACTAAATTTGTTTGTAAAGGTTTTTTGCAGATTTCTGAAAAACTGTGCAACTTAGAAAGATCGTTTTATTTTTGCTGTAAAGTTTACATAAACCTCTGTCAACTGTAATTAATTCAGATTTTCCCTTACTCAAACTTCGGAGATAAGGGGGGGGGAATGGTATTTTTTTTGACATTTTTCATCATAACTTGAAAACTAAGAAACTTAAAAAAATACAAAAATATATTTTAAAATGTACAAGTAAAGCCCTTTCATATGATACCCCATTCGACCTAGTAGCGACAATTTGAAATTTGGCCCCCCCTATTTTGGCCCCCTTTACATTAATAATCATACTTTTTTCAAAAAATTTTCATGTGCAATTAAGTTGGGCAACTATATTCTAAAACTATTCCAAATTTCAGCTCGATAGCGTAAGTGGTTGCTGAGATATAGAGGTGTGACAGACAGACGGACAGACAGACAGAGCGGCACCATAAGGGTTCCTTTTTTTTACCATTTTGGTATCGGAACCCTAAAAATCGCCTAAAATCATTTTAGGCAGCCCCCTTAATTTTTTGTATTTTATTTTTATAATTTGTTGTTTTTGAGAAATTGTATTTGAGAAATACATATTTTATGAAAATTTCAACTATGTGTGTACATTTTACGGTTCATGAGATTCGGCCCTAAATGGTCAAACTTCGAAACAAAGAGACAGACATCGGACGCATATTAATAGGGTCCTGTTTTTCACCCTTCGGGTACGGAACCCTAAAAAGATGTCCAAACAATACTTTACCATTTACAATTCAAGAAACCGTGATGCGCAGGTTAATTTGTCATCACGTAAAATCAACCGAGCTATACAATGTTTCAGTTACATCTGAACGAACTGGGACTCAATTCTTGAATATCACCGGGTGATAAAATATCAGTCAAAAAATTCAAAATCGCAGATTTTTCTTTTCAAAATTTGAAGATTGATATTCGTAAAATATGAAGCAGTCAGTAATTTTCGTGTATTCTGATTAAGGTACCTTTCAACAGTTTATTACGGCAAACGTGAATTTTTAAAGTCTCACCCGATGATTTTCAAGAATTGAGTCCCTGTTTTCGAATGCCAAAGAATTCAGACTCTCGCTCGCTCAGAGTAAAAAACCGGTCAAGTGCGAGTCGGACTCGCGCGCCGAGGGTTCCGATATACCTATAGTATTTTTGGAAGCAATAAAGTCCATTTTCAGGACCGCAAAACTAAATTTGTTTGTAAAGGTTCTTTGCAGATTTCTGAAAAACTGTGCAACTTAGAAAGATCGTTTTATTTTTGCTGTAAAGTTTACATAAACCTCTGTCAACTGTAATTAATTCAGATTTTCCCTTACTCAAACTTCGGAGATAAGGGGGGGGAATGGTATTTTTTTTGACATTTTTCATCATAACTTGAAAACTAAGAAACTTAAAAAAATACAAAAATATATTTTAAAATGTACAAGTAAAGCCCTTTCATATGATACCCCACTCGACCTAGTAGCGACAATTTGAAATTTGGCCCCCCCTATTTTGGCCCCCTTTACATTAATAATCATACTTTTTTCAAAAAATTTTCATGTGCAATTAAGTTGGGCAACTATATTCTAAAACTATTCCAAATTTCAGCTCGATAGCGTAAGTGGTTGCTGAGATATAGAGGTGTGACAGACAGACGGACAGACAGACAGACAGAGCGGTACCATAAGGGTTCCTTTTTTTTATCATTTTGGTATCGGAACCCTAAAAACTATAGAGTCCGTCATATACATATTGTGTATGAGCTAGTGAGGTGTATCGCGTTACCCAGTCGCCCATACTAGTCGGTCAAAAAACTCAGTTAAATTTTACAAAAATCAAGAAATCTTTAAAAATCTAATTTTTTGCGAAAGTGAAAATACGTCTTTTTTTTACTTGTGAATTGATCATTAATATTATGAACAGAAGCGTAAATAATCCGTAATAGTCATTTATGCGTGATTTGCAGCACCGTTTTTTTCATGAATGGTAAGTGTTTTCACCAGAAAAACTGTGGTATTAGCATTTATTAGTCCCATGTCACATATTTAGAGAAAGATAAACATTTTACGTTTTTAGGATTTGATAAAAATTCGTACAATTTAGTATGGAGGTCCCTCGCAAGAAAGTGATACGCTTATCCTCTTGTCTGTGGAACCTCCGGGTCCCGGAGGATGTCATTTTTTCCGCGTCTGTTGGCCCTCCGGGACCCGGTGACTATCAGTTGTTATGGTTTCCCGCTCGAAATAACGTTCATTCTCTATCCTATCCTTTCTTACGCATTACAAAATGTGTATGATGAAACAGGCTAGCTTGTGATCCATTGATTTCGCACCCTTTTCATACAAAAAAAAGCAGTATACGCCAGTCAAACATAGGATACGAAACGACGATAGCACTCGCGATTGTTTTGCAATTTTAAATGATAATTTGTAGTGTTTTTGGGATTCTGTTAGCTGAAAACAATGGCAATGTAAGTTATGTTTAATTTTTACATATAAATATATCGGTGGCTTCTAGATTTTCAGTGAAAATATCAGTCGGAATACGACCCCTCTTTTTTTCGAACTAAGAACATGATTTTTTTTTTGACTAATTCTGGCGAAAACATGAATAAAATCCTGAAGTGTATATGTATGTTAGGCACTAAATTAATGAATTTTCGTTACAATTCTTATAAAACGTATATAATTTTAAGGAATAGTCATATTTTTACTAAAATCAGATGGAAGTATCTCTCCCACCGGGGCCCGGTTTTCCCACAGACTATGGGGTTGGAAATTATGGATACGGCTGTTGGATTTTCGCTTGTGGTTTATTTTTTGTATGCACCTAATTTAAGTTATTTTTTTGAAGATGAAACCTCCGGATCAAGAGGCATACGCTCTAACCTCTGAACTATGGGCGCTAGGTATTTTAAATTTTTACTTTAAAAAAAATACGAAAAGTCATATCCATACTTTTTAAGCATCCTTGAGACCAAAGTGGTGTTTTGTTTACTGACTTTATAAGCTTTGTGCTTGATATATTTCCTAGAAGCATACTGTTTTTTGTGTTAAATTGCACACTTTGTTCCATGTAGATCTTAGAAAATTATTAGTTCTTTAAAAAGTAACTACATTTTCACCAAAAATTTAGGTTATAAAAAGGTGCTATTTTTTGTGCCAAGTTTAGGTACCATTTTTGTTAAACTCTTGATTAAAAACTATTCAACATAACATTGCGCTACTCTTGTTACTTGTAGCTGATATGTTCAAGTTACAGTATACAGAAGATCTTTATCAACAATGCCATAGACAATTGTAAATAGCAAAAAAAAATATGGCAAAATTTTGATGACTCACAAAGGGCCTGGTTTTTGTACCCAATAAGAAAACAAGTATTTTGTGAAAAAAAACCGGTCAAGTGCGAGTCGGACTCGCGCGTCGAGGGTTCCGATATACCTATAGTATTTTTGGAAGCAATAAAGTCCATTTTCAGGACCGCAAAACTAAATTTGTTTGTAAAGGTTTTTTGCAGATTTCTGAAAAACTGTGCAACTTAGAAAGATCGTTTTATTTTTGCTGTAAAGTTTACATAAACCTCTGTCAACTGTAATTAATTCAGATTTTCCCTTACTCAAACTTCGGAGATAAGGGGGGGGGAATGGTATTTTTTTTGACATTTTTCATCATAACTTGAAAACTAAGAAACTTAAAAAAATACAAAAATATATTTTAAAATGTACAAGTAAAGCCCTTTCATATGATACCCCATTCGACCTAGTAGCGACAATTTGAAATTTGGCCCCCCCTATTTTGGCCCCCTTTACATTAATAATCATACTTTTTTCAAAAAATTTTCATGTGCAATTAAGTTGGGCAACTATATTCTAAAACTATTCCAAATTTCAGCTCGATAGCGTAAGTGGTTGCTGAGATATAGAGGTGTGACAGACAGACGGACAGACAGACAGAGCGGCACCATAAGGGTTCCTTTTTTTTACCATTTTGGTATCGGAACCCTAAAAAGTACTGAGACATGTGATGTTTGAGTTTTATGTAATTTAAAACCAACTAAAATACTTAAAAAACTAAATTTATGTTCGTTTAATTGTTTTATTTTTTTTTTTAATTAGGGTAATAAGTAAGCTTCAGGATACCCTATACTAAATGTGTTATACTTTAGGTGGAATGGAATACTTATGCAGGAAGGCTTTTGTAATAGGATTTATAGGATTAATCAGTTTATAAAGTATATTATTTTAGTCAGAATTGATCAGAATCCTATTGGAAATCAGAGAAATTCCAGTTAGAAAAAAATCTTACCACCCGAAAAGGCGTCACCGGGAGCCGGTTCCACAGATATAGCAAAATGGGGGAAATGACAGTCCACAGACAAGAGGTTATGGCTCCCTCCATAGCAGAAAGTTCTGCTACTTAAACCTCCTTGCTCGCTCGCCTTGCTTAAGACGCCTGCGGTTAAGCAAAAAGCAAACTTACGTAATGTCTGCTCTTTAGTTTCAGTCAGGCGTTTCTCTAACTAAGTTTCTTTTTTAGCGTTCCGAACAAAAATGGTAAAAACGTTACCCTTACGGTGCGACTTCGTCTGTTTGTCACACATTTATATCTCAGCAACCACTCATGCTATCGATTTGAAATTTGGAATATTTCTAGAATATGATTGTCCAACTGTATTGCAAACGAAAGAATTCTTTATCTTATCTTATCTAACCTGTAGTGTCCCACTGCTGGGCAAAGGCCTCTCTCTCTCTTCCCTCCATTGGTCACTATCGAAAATCCTATAACGAAAGAATTATAAAAAAAAATAGTTTTGCGGTCCTAAAAATTGACTTAATAGCTTCTAAAAATATAGGCATATAGGAACCCTCGGCGCGTGAGTCTGACTCGCACTTGACCGGTTTTTTTTGTGCTGTCTGCTTAAGTTTTGCTTCCTTTAGTTATTTTTCTTCTCCAGTCCCCCTTCTGATCCTTGCTTTGTTAAGTTAAACGTTTTTTTTGCTTTACTCCAAGTTGTCATCGTTATGAGTAATTTTGTGTTCATCAGTAGATATACAAGGTGTAACGGAAAGGATATATCAACCCTGAAGGATGTGATTCTGCCCATTAAACTGAACAACTTTCCCCAAGAAACATAGGTCGAAATAGGAAAAAAAAAATTACCTCCCATAGAAAATTAATCAGCTGATAGCACATTTTGTATGGGAGGTCAAATATGTTCTTTCGGATCTTAAGGGAAAGTAGTCCAGTTTCATGTGCAGAATGACATCCGTCAGGGTTGATATACCCTTCTGCAACACCTTGTATTTGGGTAGTATAACGTCTTCATTTTTTTTTTTTTTAAGATGTGGTCATTCCCGGCATCCAGCGCGTATGCCTATGAGTGCCCCGTCTGCAATCCTGTTTGTATGTTTTTTATTGTTGCTCTGCTATCCCGCCAAAATCATCTTTAGTTTTTCTTCTTCTTGTCTGTCAGTCCCGCTTCTAATTATAGTATACGTATATCTAATGTTCCCCTTGCTTCTGTATGTTCTACGTGTTGTCTTTGTGCTCCCATCGCAAAGCGAAAGTAGCCTTTACGCCTGTTAGCGACACCTTTTTTTATATACTTTATTAGGTTTTTTAGGGTTCTTTATTATTTTTCTTTTTTTTGATATATTTCATTGTTTTTAGGGTTCCGATACCAAAATGGAAAAAAAAGGAACCCTTATTATGGTGCCGCTCTGTCTGTCCGTCTGTCTGTCACACCTCTATGTCTCAGCAACCACTCATGCTATCGACCTGAAATTTGGAATAGTTTTAGAATATAGTTGCCCAACTTAATTGCATATGAAAATTGTTTGCAAAAACCATGATTATAAATGTAAAGGTGGCCAAAATAGGGGGGGCCAAATTTCAAATTGTTGCTACTAGGTCGAGTGGGGTATCATATGAAAGGGCTTTACTTGTTTATTTAAAAATATATTTTTGTATTTTTTTAAGTTTCTTAGTTTTCAAGTTATGATGAAAAATGTCAAAAGAAATACCATTCCCCCCCCCCCCCCCCCTTATCTCCGAAGTTTGAGTAAGGAAAAGTCTGAATTAATTACAGTTGACAGAGGTTTATATAAACTTTACAGCAAACATAAAATGATCTTTCTAAGTTGCACAGTTTTTCAGAAATCTGCAAAAAACCTTTACAAACAAATTTAGTTTTGCGGTCCTGAAAATTGACTTTATTGCTTCCAAAAATACTATAGATAGGTATATTGGAACAATCGGCGCGCGAATCCGACTCGCACTTGACCGGTTTTTTTACTTTTTTGACGCATTCTGCTTTAGCTTTTTGTTACGACTACTAGAATAAATAATAGTTGTAAAGTTTTAAAGTTGTTTCAGTCACAACGCCTTTGCGAAGAAAAATAACTGAAAATAACCTTACTTTTATGAGACAACACAAACAAGATTGATTATTCCTTAAAACACAAAAAAAAACAAAAATTTCAATCGAGCAGGCAAAAGTCAAAGATTTCGGACCATTTTCGGACCTCCTTGCTTCGCCCGAGCGATATATAGATACCTTGCTAATTTATTTTAGTAGGGGATGACATCTGCCAACATGTCACAACCCCATCATCGATGATCCACAGAAAAACGCCTACACCATCTAGTAACTAATTACTTCTTTAATCCTCCTTCTAAGTACCTTTATTTTTCTGTGGCAAAAGCCCACGCCAAATTCCAGCTAAAAAGTCGAGTCAAAAGCAGAATAAATGTTCAACAAATTCGTGAATTTAACTTTATTAAGCTAAGATAGAGGACCTTCAAATATTTATTTTACCCACCTTGATTTTAAGTTCCATAATTCCTACAAAGGAGAGAATTCACTTGCCTAAATACTTTTTTCTTGCTCCTTCGAAAAATATGAATCTACACCTGAAATTAAATAACTTTTCTTATAAGACATAGGTTGAAAGTTTTTTTATTATCAGAACGGTTGTAATACGAAAAGAAAAAAAACCGGCCAAGTGCGAGTCGGACTCACGCGCCGAGGGTTCCGATGTTTTTAGAAGCAATGAAGTCAATTTTGTTTCTAAAGGTTTTTTGCAGACTTCTAAAATAAAGTAGCTACTTAGAACTTACGTTTTATTTTTCCTGTAATTTTTACATAAACTTGTATCGATTATAAAACTTCGGAGATAAGGGGGGAATAGTATTTTTAAGACATATTTTTTCATAACTTAAAAACTAAGTCTATTTCGAAATAAACAAATAAAGCCCTTTTATATAATACCCCACTCAACTTTTGCAACTCCATTTTGGGTCCCATTTAAAGTTTTTTTTTTATGTTAAAAGTGGCTAAACGAGCAGGTGGGCCACCTGATGGTAAGTGGTCACCACCGCCCATGACACCTACTGTCTTATTAGTGAAATAATTTGACACAATAAGACAGCAAAGCGCGTTACCCACCCTGAGAACTAAGATGGTATGTCTCATGTGCCAGTAATTTCCCTGGCTCCCTGCCCTTCAAACCGAAACACAGCACTGCAAACACTGCTGCTTTACTTCCCCAGACGGACTTTTCACAAAAGCCCTACCACCTCCAAAATAATAATAAAAATATTTTTTTGATTCTTTTGTTTGCAATAAGGTTGGACAAGCAGAAATTTCCATTTATTCCCACTAGTTCTGTTGAGTAGTTCAAGGCGATATCGTGAGTAGTTGCTGAGATAAACGTGTGACAGACGGACTATAAGAGTTCCGTTTTTACCATTTTGGTACGGAACCCTAAAAACAACTTCTAATAGAAACTGATATAACGTATTGTGAAGGGGTATAGTCTAGGCAACGAAGTGGATCGTTGTATGAAGACCCCCGCATTAAATCCTCAGTCGATGAAACTTTGCTGGGGTATTACACTACATGAGACAAAACCTTCTATAAAAAAATCCGAAAAAAATTCGGTACTACTACTACCATACAAAAATTACAAAACATGTATGAAAATTTTATTTTGTAATCTTTTTTTGGATATTTTGAATTTACATTTCTTTATCACGCTGTCAAATAATATCTGCCTGAGAGAATTATGTTGGGGTCAACTGCTTCGTTGCCTAAACTAGTATCTAAATATTATTTTCGTAGTTCGACAAAGTTGTTCAGTAACTCGGGCGGATTCACATTCTTCGTACACACGGCCGCACATCGGTAGAAACACTTTTGGACCTTATGGCGTGGTAATAGAGTTGAAAAAGTTTCTACCGACAAGCGGTTGACCGTACCTTTTTGTGTATAGGCGGCAATTTACCAAACTACAAATTAATGCACGTTCTTGTTAATCTGGAGCCCTGCGCTTGAGAAGGGTCCAACGTGTTTTGTGCTGTCCTAATTACATATCTCTACGACGTGATTACAGATTCTCTAACCGAAAACTGTGAGTCAAATTGTCATTAAGTAAGGAGGAATTTAAAAATGATTTAATTTTGACACTCCTTAACACAGCAGAAAACGGCGTATTTCAGAACCACAGGCAGGATTTGAATCTACGAGTAAGTCTTGACTTCCGGAGAAGTCCATACCAAGAAGGCTACCGTGGTCCTGCCTGATTGATATTGTATTTTCAATCTCAAATACGCATTTTAATCAAAGTACCTTGACCGAGCTTCGTTTTTTTTTTACTGAAAGATGGGCTTACTCTTGACCTCGATCTAGTCTTGAAGACAGAGATGAGGTCGACGATGGAACGAGCTTACCCAGAAGAAGCCTATTCACTCGAGACTTGAATAGATTCGGGTTATATGAACTCGGGAACACAGACGCAGGCAGAGAATTCCACTCTTTAGACGTGCGCATTATAAATTCACTCTTTAGCTGTTTCAAAGCGCTTTGTGCGAATGTGCGGAATATCAACCAAGTATGGGTGATATCCTGCGGTGCGTCTGGACTCCCGATGGTAGAAAAGAGATGGTAGAATAAGCTCGTGGAGCTCTAGAGCACACTCTCTCTCGTAATAATCGGGTGAGCAAGCTACGCTACCCGCCAACAGATGGCGCTGGTTTCTGTCTAAAACACGGTATTTTTTTTAAATGCTAAGAAGTGGAACTCCTCCCTGCCGATCTTTTCTCCAAACAATACAATCTGCATCCTTTCCAGGCTAGTGTGAACAGGCACTATCTAGGTAAGCTAAACCTTTGACCCCATTGTCACTTTGGTGCCAGGCGAAATCGGGGCCAAAAGCTAATCTATCACCATAACATCCCATAATACGTCCACAACAGGGCAGGGAGCTCCCTCTAGAACTCCAGCTAAAACGTGTGGTACGGTCAACCGCTCGTCGGTAGAAACTTTTTCAACTCTATTACCACGCCATAAGGTCCAAAAGTGTTTCTACTGACGTGCTGTTGAGTGTACATTGGAGGGGGTTTCTAATCTGTGGGGTTTACCATGGTCACCACGTTTGTAAGCGTTGCGGCTGGCGACCACTGTTGATGGTGACCGCAGTATTAATTGTAATTGTGCGTTGGGCTATTTTCCGCAACTCGACGTCAATGCGCCTATTTTGCGTGTGGGTAGAACAGCGATTACTCAAGCCACCCGATTTCCTGAAGAAAGCCCAGCAAGCCGGTGACGTTGCTCGCTACTTCAGGAAGGCCCCCGGGAACACCAAGGTACTTTGCCCTGTATGTGGCTAACTCCGTGCACTCCAGAAGGACGTGAGCAGCTGTTTCATCTGTCTTCAAGCAGGCTCTGCAAAGATGACTGTCAGTAACACCTAATACAAAAAGATGTTTGTTAAAAGATCCGTGACCAGTAATAGCGCCGGTTGCCAGTCTAAGTTGGGATTAACTAAGACGTAACAGCTTGCGGGACAGACGACTGTTGATGCTAGGTAAGGCTTCCCTCGCCTGCCTGCACGTGTCTTGACTGGTGACCGCAGTATGTAAGGTGGTACGACACACAGAAAGATGCTTATGTCCATCCTCCGGTTCATTAACCTATAGTCGCCTCTTACGACAACCACGGGTAGAGATGGGTTGGTACTATTCTTTGCCAGCACCATACGGGTCACATATAATAATATATCAGATAAAAAATAAATACTTTTTTTGTTCGCATTCCAAACTTTTTTCTACTCCTTTGACGCTTTTGTTCTTGTATTCTGTTTGCCGATTTCACCCGGGAATACGAAGTACAAATGTGTTGTCAGTCTTTTTGTCGCTCTTAAATTGTTTATTTCTAATTCTCTAGTTGTGCTATTGGGCTTTTGATTTGAAGTGTCATGAGATTACTATCTGGGGGTCTGGGGGCACTCAGTGCCCCCGCCAAGACGAGCCAAGCGAAGAGCAAAGGGCACTACCTACCTTTTCTCGAAGCGATTCGTCGGTTTTTTTGAACCCTCATACCTTGGGTTTGGATTACACCAGAAAAACAAAATTTACAAGATATGATGACAATAGTGGACTTATTAAACATATAAAGTTTCGCTACCGTCACGTGGGCGTAATGTAAAAAATGTATTCACTGTTCATTGCTTTTCTGTTATACAATAGTTCTTGTACTAAAGAAACGGCCTAGCCGAGATTTTGTGAAGTTAGGGATTGTAGAGTTAAGGCGTGTAGAGTTAGAAGCTTGGCTCTACATGAGATCTGATAACTTTTTGAAAATGCGAGCTATATGGTCTCGTCTTGGCAACATTTTACATGAAACGTCAAAGATACGTCCTTACAGGGTGCAACAAAAAGGGTTTACCAAACCTGAAAAGATGTGAATCTGCCCACGAAACTGAACCACTTTCCGGGAACATGGGTCGAAATACGAAGAAAATTTTCTAACCTCCCACAGACTCTTCAGATTGTACTTCGAAGAGTGTGCTCTAGAGCTCCACGAGCTTATTCCACCATCTCCCTTCTACCATCGGGAGTCCAGACGCACCGCAGGATATCACACATACTAGGTTGATATTCCGCACATTCGCACAAAGCGCTTTGAAACATCTTTTATAATGTGCACGGCTAAAGATAGGAATTCTCTGCCTGTGTCTGTGTTCACAAGTTCATATAACCCGAATCTATTCAAGTCGCGAGTGAATTGGCTTCTTCTGGGTAAGCTCGTTCCATCGTCGACCTCATCTCTGTCTTCAAGTTTAGATCGAGGTCAAGAGTAAGCCCAGTTTCAATAAAAAAGAATCTGAATCAACTGATAGCGCATTTTGTAAGGGAGGTATTTTTTTTTGTATTTCTCCTTAGGATGAAAAAACTTTGGACCTCTCCAAACAAACTGTTCGATCAGAGTGATTGATCAGGTCAAGTAATTTTACATTTCTCAAAAAATGTTTCTTTGTGAAAGTTGTTCAGTTTCGATGACTGAACACGCCCTTACAGTTTTCGGTACACCGTTCCTGACACCCTATACAATGTTACGCTACCGCCTTCAGTAAAATTAATTCCTTCAAGTATCTTAAACCTTATATTTGGAAACACTTTTATTTCCCATAAAATGTTAATTAAAAGACTCTAATTGGTAATGGACGCCCAAAAGAAGGTCCATAAAGTAGGCAATAAAGACAGGAAAACTGCTCCTAATGGCCTTTCGAAATGTACTAAAGAAAATTAGCAGTTCAGTTGCCAAGTAGCGTGGATTAACAGTCATTGCAGAAAGCGTCTTTAAAATTAAAGTTCACTTTAAATATTTATGTCATTTGATTTTTATTTAAAAAGTGACAGCAGTAAGTTTAATAGCTTTAACTTCAAAAATTATTTGTGCAGCTAGTATATCTAGCAGAAATTCAAAATGTCAAAATTGAAATAATAGGTCTTTATAAAATTGGCGAAATAGAAGAGTTTGGCGAGTTTAGAAGATTGACCAGGAGGGCCGACCCCAATTAAGATGGGATGAGGTCGAGAAGAAGAACAAGGAGATAAAATTGGCGAAATTTTCTTACAGATCAATGAGATCATAGTTCCTATAATTCTGAAGCAATTTTTTTCATTAGTCTTATATTTGAATGTTGACGTTATCAAATTACACATAAAATAATGTTTTTTATTTTTAGCTTTTTTTAAAGGTTCGAAAATTGTTCATCTCAAATGTCGTCTAATTTCATCAATAAATTTGTTATATTTTTTACAGATAAAATTTATCGAAAATTAAATTTAAGTTTCTGTAAGCTTAATGTTTTCCCAATCATGCTTAAAAAAAATTTAAAATTTGTATTGTAATTCCTAAAAAAATGCAAAAATTTTAGTAGTGAAAATTGAGTTTACCTAAAATTCGCCATACAAAACGGCAATTTCATAGGTAAAGACCCAATATCAGAAATACAAATTAAGTTCTTTCAAAAATAAAATACAAAAGTAAACTGAAATTATTCTGAAACCGAAATTAAGTAAAATTTTGTTGTGAAATTGGAAATAAATATTTAAATCTATCATGCAATTAAATTAATGTGGATAACAATATAGACAAATAATTTTATAAAAGGGGAAACATAAGTACTGGCATGTAGTTGCAACCACTATCAAATCAAAGGTGAATCCCACTGCCGGGACAGTGCACTCCAAATCACGTTGGGGCTGGCCATGAGCTGACCATGGGCTGGCCCATAGGCGAGCCCCTCCAAATAAATCTCCAAAAAATCTCCTAACGCTTCATCTCATACATACAATTACTTACATTAGGTGACTAAGGGTTATAAACTGGAGGATGGGCAGCAGCATCCTCCCGTGTGTCATACCATGACACTTACTGCGGTCACCAACAACCGCGGTCCATGGTGCCAGCTGTAACGCTGAAAAGCGAGGTGAATATGGTACTTCCCCTCCACATTTTTCCAGCAAAAGCTAGAATTCTGGAGGGAGCTCCCTATCTTGTAGTAGACATTTCATGGGATGTTATGATGATCTTGATTGCTATGCAAAAACTTGCTATAAAGAGCTGGCAACATTCATTTAAGTTTCCGCGCAAAGAACGCCATAAAAAAAATTATTAGTATTTGTGTGGATTCCTAGGTACCCACAGAAAAATAAGGGTAATTAGAAGGAGGATTAAAGAAATAATGTGTCACAAGGTAGTGAAGGCGTCGTTCTATGGATTTGACGGATCATTTTGAATATTTCCTAGTGATCATTGATGATTTGACATAAAAATTTGGGACATGTTGGCAGATGTCATCCCATAGTAAAATTAATTAGCAAGGTATCTATTACGAGCGAAGCAAGGAGGTCCGAAATCTTTGTAGGTACCTAATCAAATTATTATTTGTACTATTTCAAACCTTTTCTAGAAAGAATTTTCTAGTAATAGTTCTAAAAGAATTTTCCATGTTATCAGTGGCTCATATGACTCACATTACTTATGAGTCAGATATTGCTCAATGAACTGACAACATGGTTTACTTTAGTAATTTCCTTTATAAACTAATTACCTACCTGTGACTTGCCTGTCACGTGATGATGTGACTCAAGCACATGATTTTTGTTACTTCTTAAAAGAAACAAAAATATCTTTGTTATGTTAACTATTAACTCAATATTGGGAAGTTACTATACAGGATGTCCTAAGAAACCTGTACCAGAAAAGGTTTGGAGTAAGAGGACCCACAGATTTTACCTCATGATTGTGTGTACTGCGAAAATGCGATGCCTAACCTTTCAGAATATTTTGGTGTTTTTAACTGTTTCCGTGAACCTATGCGGTTGAAATTTTCCAGAAAATCAGACGTAATAGGTAGTGGTAAAGTGGTTTGAATAAGAACAAACAATGCAATTTTAGTTACGAGTACAATACGTTACGTACGTTACTAGGTAGGAAGGTACATTATTTGATCTACTACTTAAATTGTTAATTTTAAATTAAATGTTGATTTACTTTATTTACCTTTGAAAAGAGCCGCAAAGTATTCGTGCGGCATAAATGAATTTCACCAGCAAAAAAATCATGTACGAGTATGTCAGCAATTTGTTTGTCCAGAAAATAATTATTTGTGCAGCAGAATAACTTAAAGAGAAGCGGAATAAATATTTGTAAAGCAGAATAATTATTTGAGAAGCAGAATAATTATTTGTGCTACCGCAGCAAATCGGAATCGGTAAGGTTAGGTTGCCTTAAATAATGGACCTATGCAAGAAGTTCGTATATGAATATTGTTACGAATTCAACTACCCTGAGTCTGTCCACTTTAAAATTTTTTAAAACAAAATACACGCGCTTTGACTAAAATGAAGATGTTCATTTCAAAAAAAAAAATGAAAAAAAATCTGAGTACCTAGATAAAAACCCCTGATTTACAATATAATAAGCGTCCACCGGTTTCACGTACCCTTTATATATTTCAATGTAAAATTGTCTCCTAAACGGTCCCCATAAACGCATTTTATGACAGAGTTTTATTAAAATACAGAATCTAATAAAAATTGTGGTATAGGTCACATAAATAACATAAGGTGCGACCACACATAAGCCGAATGACACAAATTGTGATATTTTTCCATGGTGAGAGAGTAGTTGGGCGATTGAGGGAAGAAACTGTTTTAATTTATGGTTTTTTTTTATTGTCTATGGGCTTACTCTTGACCTCGATCTAGTCTTGAGGACAGAGATGAGGTCGACGATGGGACGAGCTTGCCTAGAAGAAGCCATTTACTCGCGAATTTAATAGATTCAGGTTAAATTAACTCGGGAACACAGATGCAGGCAGAGAATTCCACTCTTTTGCCGTGCGCATTTTAAAAGATGTTTCAAAGCGCTTTGTGCGAATGTGTGGAATATCAACCAAGTGTGGTTGATATCCTGCGGCATGGGGTCTCATTCCGTACTACGGTTTTTTCGACGGAGTAAATAGCCCGAATTCATTTGACCCTTTTGTTTCTAATAATTAAACTAAATATTACTACTAGGTTGGTAGGTAAAGGTGTAAACTATGACATTAATTCAATTTTAACATCCAGATATCAATTTATTCTAAGAAAATAGCCCGAACAATTTTCGGCACAAATTCGTTCTATGACGTGAGGCATCTGTTACTAGTATAGTATTATATTATCTGTGCCTGCGGTGCGTCTGGACTCCCGATAGTAAAAGAGGGATGGTGAACTAAGCTCGTGGAGCTCTTGAGCACACTCTCCGAAGTACAATCTGTAAAAAACCAATAGACATGCAACCTTGCGATGGTGGGCCAGACTATGAAACTTGGTTAAACTTATACGGATAAACTTATGTTTTATATATACGGCATAGGACTTAGATTTGCGGATCTTCTTCGGGGAAGTCAGCAATGTCACAGACCGCCGCCGTCTGTCGCGTCTGTCCTGCCGGAAACTTGTTTACTACTATAATAGGTTCCAGAATAAACTGGATCTATCCGAAAATTCCGGATAACCTAGAACGAAATATCTTGCTAGGGAGAGTAGAGGGTACAAGACTTCGTGGACGAAGACCAACGCGTTGGATGGACCAAATTACGAGCGCCCTTAATATGTCCTTCCAGGATGCTCTCAGACTGGCGCAAGACAGAAGTACCTGGCGATCAACAATTTTAGCCAAGACGGCACCTGTCATTGTGGGTCACGATCCTCAGAACTGAGGGAGCGACTTAGAAGAATCCGAAAATTCAATGTTTCCAGCTTCCATAAATTTAGTACAGCCACATGACACTCATCTCTTTATAATACCATAGCAATTAAGATCTCTTTTGATACACTCCTCACAGAGTTCGCCCTCCGAGCATCCTCGTAGAATCTTCTACGCCGATATCTCTTCTACGAAGTCTTCCCTCCGAGCACTCTTCCCTCCGGGACCTCTTCTACGGACTCTTCGCTCCGAGACCATCTTCCCTCTAGGAT
The DNA here is from genome assembly GCA_947532105.1 of Athrips mouffetella. NCBI lineage: Eukaryota > Metazoa > Arthropoda > Insecta > Lepidoptera > Gelechiidae > Athrips > Athrips mouffetella. The sequence goes on along the minus strand of OX383960.1, from coordinate 2,334,528 downwards.
ATCTTCTACGGAGTATTCCCTCCGAGCTGCTTTACCTCCGAGAACTCTTCTTACTTGCTATGGTAGATACTTAAGCGCCATGTGGCTGTACTAAATGTAAGGAAGCTAGAAACATTGAATTTTCGGATAGATCCAGTTTAATCTGTAACTTAATATTGATACCGTTTGATAGTGCTTGTGAAGCACTTTCAGGGTTTTTCAATGGCTTGTTTACTTTAGGAATAGAAATGAAATGAAATGAAATGAAATGAAATGAAATGAAATGAAATGAAATGAAATGAAATGAAATGAAATGAAATGAAATGAAATGAAATGAAATGAAATGAAATGAAATGAAATGAAATGAAATGAAATGAAATGAAATGAAATGAAATGAAATGAAATGAAATGAAATGAAATGAAATGAAATGAAATGAAATGAAATGAAATGAAATGAAATGAAATGAAATGAAATGAAATGAAATGAAATGAAATGAAATGAAATGAAATGAAATGAAATGAAATGAAATGAAATGAAATGAAATGAAATGAAATGAAATGAAATGAAATGAAATGAAATGAAATGAAATGAAATGAAATGAAATGAAATGAAATGAAATGAAATGAAATGAAATGAAATGAAATGAAATGAAATGAAATGAAATGAAATGAAATGAAATGAAATGAAATGAAATGAAATGAAATGAAATGAAATGAAATGAAATGAAATGAAATGAAATGAAATGAAATGAAATGAAATGAAATGAAATGAAATGAAATGAAATGAAACGAAATGAAAGAAACGAAACGAAGCGAAACGAAACGAAACGAAACGAAACGAAACGAAACGAAACGAAACGAAACGAAACGAAACGAAACGAAACGAAACGAAACGAAACGAAACGAAACGAAACGAAACGAAACGAAACGAAACGAAACGAAACGAAACGAAACGAAACGAAACGAAACGAAACGAAACGAAACGAAACGAAACGAAACGAAACGAAACGAAACGAAACGAAACGAAACGAAACGAAACGAAACGAAACGAAACGAAACGAAACGAAACGAAACGAAACGAAACGAAACGAAACGAAACGAAACGAAACGAAACGAAACGAAACGAAACGAAACGAAACGAAACGAAACGAAACGAAACGAAACGAAACGAAACGAAACGAAACGAAACGAAACGAAACGAAACGAAACGAAACGAAACGAAACGAAACGAAACGAAACGAAACGAAACGAAACGAAACGAAACGAAACGAAACGAAACGAAACGAAACGAAACGAAACGAAACGAAACGAAACGAAACGAAACGAAACGAAACGAAACGAAACGAAACGAAACGAAACGAAACGAAACGAAACGAAACGAAACGAAACGAAACGAAACGAAACGAAACGAAACGAAACGAAACGAAACGAAACGAAACGAAACGAAACGAAACGAAACGAAACGAAACGAAACGAAACGAAACGAAACGAAACGAAACGAAACGAAACGAAACGAAACGAAACGAAACGAAACGAAACGAAACGAAACGAAACGAAACGAAACGAAATGAAATGGTTTACAGGATTCGATTTTACTCAAGTTACAAATTGACCTTATACAGCGCTTCTGTGCTCTAAATACAGACAAAACGTCAGTGGCGTTTCCCCAAAAGATCAGACCGAGGCTACATATCCATGATACGAGTATGCTGATAGAACGCTTTTCCTATCAACAACTTTACTTAATTTGCGCAAAGCATAAGAAGACTGACTTTTTGATAACCTCTTCAATGTGAGCTTTCCAGTTTACTTTATTGTCAATATAGAGACCTAAAAATTTAGTTACTTCAATTTCACTAATTTGAGTACCTGCATAACATATGTTCAATTTGTTAGTGAGTCGTCTTTGCTTAAAATTCATTATTTTTGTCTTGTCAAGGTTTATTTTAAGATTGTTTATACTAAGCCAGTCTATGATACAAGTCAGTGTTTGGTTTATACTAGTCTACAACATTTTCATTTTCACCAATGAAAAGTAAAGTACTCGTACTATCGTCAGCAAATAGCGTTATTTTATTTATTTTATTTTATTTATTTTATTTTCTTTTCTTTGGGATGCTTACAGCTATATTTACAACTTGAGTGCTATAAATTAATTGCTATAAGCCAATGACAAGCTTCCACATGTGTATGTAAAAAATAACTTAAGTAACAATTCTATGTTATTATGAAGTACCTATGTGAAGCATAAAATTACTTAAGTATTAATAAAAATTTAAAATTAATCCAAACTCAGTACATAGTCTCTAATGAGTGCATTTTTAGCGCTATGAACATTATTACAAAAGATATCAAATCGACTATCATGATTGAGTTTATTGAATTGCCTCATGCTACGCAAAAGAAAACTATTCCTTCTATATTGAGTACGGCTAGATGGGATAAAAAAATAAAGGTGATTTTCTTAGTTTACGGTTGGGAATATTTAACTTAATTTTGTCGAGCAGCTCCGGACCATCTACGAAACCTTATATGGTGATTCGTTATGGAAGGCAGGTCATTAATATAAATCAAAAAAAGTAAAGGTCCCAGGACACTGCCTTGCGGAACTCCAAATTTGACTAGTTTAGTTTTAGACGAATATGTTACTTCACATTTTGTAAGTGGACATATTTTATTAATTTCAGTGACATGTTTGCGATCGGTAAGGTATGACTTTAGTAGGTTATAGACATTGCCTCTTACACCATATGAGTACAATTTTTGCAGTAAAATATTATGAACGACGCAGTCGTCGAGTGAGATACTCAATAGTCGAGTGAGATACTTATCGTTTCCATCCTGTGTATTCCTGTGCTGTCGGTTCTGTATAGTTGCTATATAGGCTGTGTGCCGTCAATACAAAACGTGAGTTTATCCGTCTAAGTACATAAGTATGTGTAACAGTCACGAATAATACATACATACATAACATCACGCCTCTTTCCCGTCGGGGTAGGCAGAGACCACAGTCCTCCACCTGCTACGATCTTGACATACTTCCCTTGCTTCCTGTACTTTCATCAATCCTTTCATACATGCTCGTCGGTTTAGGGAACTTTTAACCTGGCCTTTATTCAGAACGTCCTGAATTCCTTTTCGTCCTTGAAATCACGAATCATTTAGTGACAAAATAGAATTTGTCCTGTCTGACCCCAATTGAATCGTACATTTGACGTTTTTGGGCACGTATTTATGCGTCTTCATCAGAGAACACTTTGGAGTTTATAGCATGGTAATAAAGTTGCAAGTGTTTCCACTGACGTGTGATTAACCGTACTCGTGGAGGTTACTCATCTGGAAAGTCAAGCAACGTTTTCTAGGTGGTACGGCTTTTTCGCAAAGCCCGTCCGGGAAAGTACCACCCTCTTACCTGTTTCTGCCGCAAAGCAGCTGTGTTTCGTTCGTAAGTTAAGGGAGTTAGTGAAATTACTGGCTCAAGAGACATACCGTCTTAATTCTCAGGGTGGGCAACGCCCTTCGCTGTCTTATTTGTGTCAAATTATGGCATTAATAGGACAGTTGGTGCTATGAGCGGTGGTGACCACTTATCATCAGAAGGCCCACGTCATGCTCGTTTTTACACTTGTAACATAAATTTAATGACTAGAGCGTTTCCGCACTTGTAAGGCAAGTTAATCTGTTAAGTTAATCTAAGCAGATTGTAGTCTTAAGCCAAGGCAGATGCCATTTGGCGGCTTGAGAACTGGAACAGAAAGGTTGGCCACCTGCCTACCGGAGCTTAATGTCAGATTGAGTCTGGCTTTTTATATGAGTTGCGTAGGTCAGATAACAGTCGTTCTGTGTAAAAACTAGTGTCCTCACAAAAGCTTTATGCAATGATGGCTTCAAAGCCGCCTCCGTTAAAAAACGGAATTTTATGTCTAGGGCAATCTCGTAATGCGGCTTTCTAAATAGGTACTTTACTCAAACAATATATTGTACTCAAAACTTTAGTGCATGTAAATTTATTTATTATTTATCATATTTTAAAGGCACACAAAACAAGTTACAGCTATTGAAAGTAACAAACACAGATAGTTAAACTAGACCATATCTCTAAACATGTACTCGTACGCACGCACGCACAGACAGCATAAGTTGAAATATTTTTAGGTCAAGTTATGCAAATAACAATTTGGGTTAAGGAACATAAAATTACATTGTATTTTCTTGTGTGCAATAAACAATAAATAAATAAAAATAAAATAAAGATAATCATCTAAATGAAGTAATACTTAAAAAATAATAATCATATGTTGGCATAAGTATGGGAGTACCTGAATCCCAAAACAGTATTAAAAAGCCTCCTTTCGTATGTAAATTATAACACAGTATGTCTTTCTGACTTGAGAGTGGAATTTTATGTTTTTTCTGCAAAAAAGAACACTCCCATAATGCTGAGAATATTTTATGCAGACTCGCTATTATTATACGACTCGGCGATATTGTTTGTCTTGCGCATTTATATTCAGAAAGCAAGAAAGATATATTTGGTAACTTAACCATGATTATACGTTAATATTATAAACGAAAGTGATTCTTCACTAAAAAAACCGGTCAAGTGCGAGTCGGACTCGCGCGCCGAGGGTTCCGATATACCTATACTATTTTTGAAAGCAATAAAGTCCATTTTTAGGACCGCAAAACTAAATTTGTTTGTAAAGGTTTTTTGCTGTAATGTTTACATGAACTTCTATCAACTGTAATTAATTCAGATTTTTCCTCTCGCAAACTTAGGAGATAAGGGGGGGGAATGGTATTTTTTTTTACATTTTGCATCATAACTTAAAAACTAGGAGTCGTAAAAAAATATAAAAATGTATTTTGGAATGGGAAAGTAAAGCCCTTTCATATGATACCCCACTCCACCTAGTAACTACAGTTTGAAATTTTGTCTCCCCCCGATTTGGGCCCCCTTTACATTAGTAATCATATTTTTTTCTTATTCTTTCATGTGTAATTAAGTTGGGAAACCATATTCTAAAACCATTCCAAATTTCAAGTCGATAGCATGAGTGGTTGCTGAGATATTTTGGTGTGACAGACACACATACAGACGGACAAACAGACTGACAGACAAAGTGGCTCCATAAGGGTTCCTTTTTTTTACCATTTTGGTATCGGGACCCTAAAATTCAGCTATGTTGATTTTTTTCAAATTTTGAAAAAGAAATCTGATATTTTAAAATTTTTGGGTGATGAGATGATTTATCATTCCCAGGCTTGGAATACACGGTTTTTATGTTACAAGCTTTTGCCCGTGTCTTCGCCCGCATCTTAAAATGTTTGAATAAACCAACAAACAATAATTCAACATATAAACAAACAGACTTAATATCCAGAAATCAATAAACTGGATTCAAGAGCATCAAAATAGCATAACGTGATAATTTTTTAGAGTTCCTTTTCCAAAGGGTCAAAACGGGACCCTATTAATATGCTTCCGATGTCTGCTGTACGACAGTCTGTCAGAGGGCTGTATCTTATAAGCCGTAATAGGTAGACAATGGTCTGTTGCTATAATAATAAATAAAAATTTTAAGTAAAAAATTAAGGGGACTTTGTAAAATGGTAAAAACGGAACTCATATGCAACTTCGTCTTTCTGTCTGTCTGTTTGTCACACCTGTTTTTCTCAACAACCACTCAAGCTATCGACTTGAAAGTAATAGCTTCAGAATATGCTTACCCAACTTTATTGCAAACAATAGAATAAAAAAAATGTATTTTTAATATTATTGTAAAGGGGGCCAAAATACGGGGGGTAAAAATTTAAATTGTCGTTACTAAGTTGAGTAAGGAATCTTATGAAAGGGTTCGTGCTTATTCCAAAAGAGCGTATTTTTTGACGACTCTTAGTTTTCAAGTTATGACGAAAAATTATATAAATTCTACCATACCCCCCCCCCCCCCCACCCTGAATTAATTATCAACTGAATTAATTACAAATTTAGTTTTGCGGTTCTAAAAATGAACTTTATTGTTTCTAAAAATACTATAAGTATATCGGAACCCTCGGCGCCCGAGTCCGACTTGCACTTGACCGGTTTTTTTGTTTCAGCTCTATCGTGAAAAAGGGAACACAAATTTGAAAATGTTTATGGCGTAAAATTAGTATACTTATTCTTAGTGCATAAGTGATTTCGACCTGCAGTATGTCCCTTGGGAAAAGTTGTTCAGTTTCATGGGCAGAACTACCTCTAATATACGGATTGATAAAAAAATACGCCGTATTTGCACCCTGTATCACACTGCGAAAAACAGGCCGTTAATCTGATTGGTTTAGAGCACAAACTAGAACAGAACTATTTAGGCCCTTTGTTGTTTCGCCCAAATAGTTTTGTTATTTCCATTTCCATAGCAAAACTATGTTTACTACCCAATAAAGGTTTAACTAAAGAAGGATATTGAACGTTGTTTGAAAAACAATTTTAAACATCATTTCAATATATGACTGAGATTTAAAAAAACCGGCAAAGTGCGAGTCGGACTCGTGCCCTAAGGGTTCCGTACCTATCTACCATATGATATACTAAAAGCTTTTGCTCTTTGATTTTAAAAACTCCGCGACCATCCAACTTGACCCCTCTTTTATATAAAAGTTCTTGAAACGGGAGCTCACCTTAATTGGTTACTATTAGTTGTGAGAAAATTTTAAACATTTAATTATTTTAGACTTTTCCTTTTATTTGTACTGTGAGACCTAGCTTCTTGCCAAATTTCATAATTTAAGGTCAACGGAAAGTACCCTGTAGGTTTTGCTTTTTTGCATAAATGTATGGAGATGAGGACATAAAAAGCCATATCTTTTGATTGCGTGGTTGTAAAAAATTGAAATTTTCAGACCTTATGTGGTTTATGGACCTTAATATTCGTTATCAATTTCAACCTGATACCTCTTCTCGTTCGTGAGAAAAAGGGTCTCGACAGACAGACAGACAAACGGACAACAAAGTGATCCTATAAGGGTTCCGTTTTTTTATTTTGAGGTACGGAACCCTAAAAAGAGAGAATCGACAACGATTGAGTTGGGCGGTAGGGCCTCCGGTCCGAACTCGGTCCGAAGTAGTCGTAGAACTATGGTAGTTTACGCACTACATCCGGCTACCGTCATCCGATTTTACTATTGATTCTTATTTTCACGGGTTCGGATGGAACGTAGTGCGCAGGGTAGGGATTGCCATCTTCAGTAGCAACTTGGCGGCAGAACTAACAAATGGATTTACCATATTGTGTCTGATCACGAAATTTGTTTTATCAGACCGCTAGCTGTGCCGCTGGATACAGAAATGTCTACTGAAACTGAAAAGAAAATTGTGAAACTTGACCCACTTTTTGGGTTCCGAACAAAAATGGTAAAAACGGAACCCGTATGGAGCGACTTCGTCTGTCTGTGTGTCTGCCTGTCAGATTGTCACATCTGTTTATTTCAGCAACCACTCAAGCTATCGACTTGAAATTTGGAATTGTTTTAGAGTATGATTGCCCAACTTTAATCGAGCAATTTATTAAACGAGCAATATTTGTATTTATATTTGTAATCGGTTTCTTGAAAACGGCTCTAACGAGTTCGATGAAATTTACCATACGAGGGCGAAAAATCGATCTAGCTATGTCTCATGTCTGGGAAAATTCGTTTTCACCGTGTTTTTAAGCATTTGCGTTTTAGACAAAAACTTACAGCGCCATTTGTTGGGTGGTAGCATAGCTTGCTCACCAGATGATATTTTGATGTTGAGGCGGCTATTATAGAGCGAAACTCGGTCGCCCGGGTACTGAAAATGAAAGATGATTGGGTCAAAATTTATAATTGCCGTTACTAGGTTGAGGGGGTATCATATAAAAGGGCTTTTCTTGTAAATTCCAAAATAGATTATTATTTTATTTTTTATGACTCAGCTTTCAAGTTATCAAAAATGTCTAAAAAATACCATTCCCTACCCATTTTCTCCGAAGTTTGCTGAAGGAAAAATCTGAATTAATAACATTCGATAGAAGTTTATGTAAATAATACAGGAAAAATAAAACGATCTTTCTAAGTTGCACAGTTTTTTAGAAATCTGCAAAAAACCTTACCAAACAAATTTAGTTTTGCGGTCCAAAAAATTGACTAAATTGGTTCTACAAATATGTACAATAGACTTATTGGAACTCTCGGCGCGCGAGTCCAGCTCGCACTTGACCGGTTTTTTATATATTTCTATGGGTGTTTAAAGAAACCCCGCATCCAAACTACAGGTACATTATGTACCTAGGCGACCTAACTTCGATGTATAAGAGCCGCCTTATCATGTGAATATCAACAGGTGAGCAAGCTATTCTACCCGCCCACAGATGGCGCTGTAGGTTTCTGTCTAAAACGCGGTAATTAAAAAATTAAAAAAACACGTGGTAAACGAATTTTCCCAGACATGAGACTTAGCTAGATCTATTTTTTACCCCCGAAAACCCCTGTATGATGAATTTCATCGAAATCGTTAGAGCCGTTTCGAGAAACCGAAGACAAATATTGCTCGTTTGATAGTATAGGATGCTAGTACACACTTGACGTGGGCCAGCCAGCGCCTAGACTATGTAGAAGTTATGTAGTGAAAAGCAATTTTTAGATTATGAAAGGCTTTCAAACATGAATAGTTCTATTAACTTGGTCCTAATAAGGTAATAAAACTCTATTGTAGCGCTTCTTTATACCTCAAAGGATGAGCTAAAAGCAGCTAAAAGGGAATTTTATTACGGTTCTATTATGCTCGTGGATCATACCACAGAATGTATAATAGTAAACAAGTTTAATCATACTTTGCAAAGCCTGTTTCAATGTTGTATAATTTTATCCTTATACTAATCTACAGGGTCGGAACGGAACAGTCTCCGTGATCTATTGGTTAGAGGGCTCTGCTCTCGATCCGGGGGTTCTGGGTTCGATTCGTGGTGGGGACTCTGTCATACAAAAATCCCTTTGGTTACGATATTGCAGCATGTATCACCTGATTGTTTGAAAAGTTAGATCATTCCGTGCTTCGGAAGGCACGTTAAGCCGTTGGTCCCGACTTCTATTTACTGATGTAGTCGTTAATGAGCCATGTCAGAGGCCTTTGGCGGCTCAACCACTCTGAGACCAGGGTTTGTGAGGTCGGTAATCGAACTTGCAACCCACAAGATGATGATGATGATCTGCAGGGTGTATGTTCATCTGACAACTCAACGTCGGTAGGTAGAAAACAAAATGGAAATGATTTTATCAATTAACTGTTCCTAAAATAGTCACTGAAATTGAAAAGATAATATTAAAAATTTGTTTGTTATAGTGTAAAAAAAAAATATGATGATCCTTCTAAGGTCCGATTCTATACCACTAACAGGTCGTATAAAAATATAAAAAAAAAATTTTTTTTTCCTAAAAAAAAGTAGAAGTAGAAGTGAAGCACCTTGAGGATTATACGAGTATGACCGCTATGATCAGCTCTGGTGATGCAGACAAAATATTTTTTTGGTATAATATTCAGTCACTAGCAAGTACCTACCCTTTTAAATAAATTACTATAATTTAATTAAAAGGAAAATCAAAATTGATGATAAACCAAAGTTTAAAAAAAAAAACGAAGTTTTTATATATGTTTTTTAAAACCTATTAGTGATATATAGAGTGACTTTTAATTAGTTCTTGATTGAAAAAGGTATGAATGTACTCATGATACTGCACAACTTTCCCCAAGGAACATAGGTCGAAATACGAAAATCAAGTTTTGACCTCACATAGAAACCGCATCAGCTGATAGCGCATTTTGTATGGGAGATCAAATTTGTTTTTAGGGTTCCATACCTCAAAAAAAAAACGGAACCCTTATAGGATCACTTTGTTGTCCGTCTGTCTGTCTGTCTGTCTGTCTGTCAAGACCCTTTATCTCACGAACGGGTAAAGGTATCCGGTTGAAATTAATACCATATATTAGGATCTATGAACCACACAAGATCTGAAAATTTAAATTTTTTACAACGACGCAATCAAAAGATATGGCATTTTATGTCCTCATCTCCATACATTTATTCAAAAATGAAAAACCTACAGGGTACTTCCCGTTGACCTAAAATTATGAAATTTGGCAAGAAGCTAGGTCTCACAGTACAAATAATACAAATAATACCTTCAGAAGATTTATAAATTGCAGATAAGACTGCTAAAAGCAATAGTTCCTATCAAGGTCAAATACAAATTTAGGGATAATTATGAAAACTTATTCCAGTATTGTAAAATTGTTGATGTATTCAGTAAAGCTAATATTGCAATGGTATCAGATTACAGTGAATGTATTGAACTCTTGGAGGAAAATACTAGACAAAAAAACCTAAGACATCTATCTTGCTTACCAACTTGTAACAAGCCTACTTACCCTAAGCTAAACTTAATTCTAGATCATGGCTCACGGAACCAAATTGTAACGAACTACCTACCTAACTATATTCTATCCATTGAAAAATGTATGAAAGTTTAAAAGTTTATAAGAACCTGAAATGTATAACTGAAATAAGTTTTAACTAAAATCCTAACTAAGTCTAAATGATCCAAGAAAAATATATAATTTAACTATGATCTAATAAACACCTAGCACTAGTTCTGATCTACCTAAAACCTAAAATTTATTGAGTCTGTTTAAAACTGTTTAGTGGCCTTTAGAGTAATCGTCTAGAAAAATAACCCACACTAAGTAGCAACCCAGAAATTCTAAGTGGGAACCGTAATAAAATAAATATGATATCCTAAAAATAAATATAATTCCCTAAAAATAAGTAAGTACCTGTATATTTCTAGTCTATGTTTTAAATTATTTCTCCGTCGAATAAAAGCCAATAAGTAGATTTTAAATTGAAGTAGAATATTGAGTATTTAAACACTTATTATTTTATAAAATCATTCCCAAGAGATTATTTTATTATACCAAACCCATGTTTTAGTTATTTACTCAGTTGAATGTATGGAAGCAAGCAAAAACAAAATAACAAACATAATTCATAAAAGAACCAATCAAACTTCTCTAAAACTGTAATTTATCTTATTACATTTTTCTTTAGTTTAACTTTGACAATGAAAGAGACTGATATTTTTCTAGTCCTTTTAGTTCAATCTGTTTTGATATTGAATCAATAATTTTCTTTGATACTATGTACTAGATGATACATAAAACTGTTTTTGTGTATATAATGACTCCATATGGTATATCACTAATATACTGAGATTGTATTTTCTCAAACAATTTCATACATTATCAGCTATTTATTTAAGCTTGTAGTCTTAGTAAAAGAATGAACAATTTGAAGATTTAAATGTATGATATCTTCTTTCTGTAGTAACATTTTGAACCAATAAAACTTTACTTTAAAATAGCTCATCAGAAATGAAATGATATCTATAATATACTTGTTTTAGTAAGTTTTACTTAATAAACAAAATCTTAGAGAAATTTGAAAACAGATATTTGGCATTTCTCAATGCAAAATTTAAGTTTAACCTTTAGAATTTTCTTAACGATCCAAGGGAAGCTGAATTGCAACTGTCCGGCGAGAAACATGAAATCCGAATTTACAAATATGAAACTACATACCATCTTTTCCAGTTCATCATGGAATCACTTTAACTGTCTAGTATGATTTAGTCTGCTTCACTCTTTAGAAGATCTTAGTAGTTAGGTACTTTAAAAATAATTTCCTGATCTTCTTGTGAAAATATCCAGATTTTTCCACCTCCTATAAAGTTAAACAAAAATTAACTAAGAATTTAGACACATTGCCCGACTCTTGTAAGAAAAGCTTTCTTTCCTTATACCACTAAATACTACTTATTTCTTACTCAAAAATTGAACTCATCGTCCAGAGCTCCAGAATAAAAGCTAAAAACACAAAGTAAATTAGGTTTGAATAATATTTATATTCATTTATTGGTCTTCATTTTATGATAAACCAAGATTGATATAGGTTTGTTTGATCAATTTCGATAATTTGAACCTATTTTAATACAAATCTGACAATATATCTAAATAACTTAGCTCTTATTCCGTAGATGTTGTAAACTGCTATTTTTATCTTGATAATTTCTCTGAAATTTAAAAATTCACTGGTTTTTTTTATTTTGTGTAAAATTGTAAATTTCTTATTTTCTAAAATACTAACACGAAAAAATGAACATCGAATGCGATGTAGTTCCACATTGTCAAACAAATTTCAAATATCGCTATCCCTTCCCTCCAATCACGAAACAGCAAAAATGAAACAGCTAAGAAACTCTTTGTTTTGCTCACTTCCAATACATATTCAACCTTTTTAATATTTGAAGAAACAATTAGGAAAAGTTTCCTACAAAATTTCAAAGTTTTAGAGTTCCGTAGATCAAATAAATTACGAAAATAATAATTCAAAGTTCAGTATCTTTTAGTATTGTAAATGATTTCAAGATCAACCAAAATATTGAGTGAAATTGTACGGACGATGCTAGTTCCGTTACAGCCAACCCCCAAAATTTACGCAGAAGCCCAAGCGTCCTCCGAAGTAAATTTTCTCATTTGAATTTCACGAATAAAATTTATTAACATTTATTAACTCTCAACCCATAAAATGAACACACGTAGATCCTGTTGTGGTGTAAGTTTTAAACCAAAAGAAAAATTTCTTCGATATGAATTCAAGAGCTTAAACTTTAACATATTGGTTATACCCCAGATAATGTCGAGTATTGCGAACCAAATAATACCCTCACAAGGAGAAGATTTGCGAGATCTCCTTGACCGAATGTCAGAATTCTTAACATCTCCTTAGTTCAAAAGGCAAAACTGTTTTTATTTTTCAGATTTTACCCCCGGATAGTCAAAAACACCCCTGCCAAGAATATATTTAATTCTGTCCTCTAAATTACTGTTTTACAATCAATTGTCGCAGCTTAATACTTGATTCAATATCGCCTCCACTTTGTTTTGGAGCATGTGCAGTGTGGGGAAATTGCATATAAGCTATTTGCTTCGTGTAGAGTAGAAGTCATTTACAGGGAGCATTAACGCTCATGTTGGACATCAAAATAACTTTCGTACTCAATGTCACATAAAATTAACCTAACTCCTATGATCCCATAAATACTTCGTTGTAAGTGTAATGTACAGGGTCAACAGTCAATAATTTTTTTGTTCCACTGGTTGAGAATCCATTGATTCATTGCAACCCTCCATAATATGAAATTCTTTACATGCTTTATTCTCATATTCAACTAGTCGCTAGTCATTCAACCCCAACCAAAATGAAAATTTCTTCCATCATCTTCATTCAACCTTTCTCACCTTCCTCTCCGTCCTCTTATACGCTATTACTACGAACCACTGGTCCCCCCCAATGAAACATATGAAATCAGAAACAATTAATTATGCAACTAAGTGAAAACTTTCCAGTAAAACGCTCAGGTGCTGCGCAAATCAGTTTAATAATTTTAATTCCCAAAAACTCTTTGTTAATTATACTGATCTAATCACTTCCAATGTCTAACTATCTATCACCTATGCGCAACTGATGCAATTGTAAATTTACCCCATCAACTCTCGATTTACACCATGCAAAATCAAATATATTGGAAAACAGTATTTTGCCAGGCCAATTGGAAATGCGGCTATAGATTCATTCCATAAATCAAAATGATTCCTGAGAAAACATCTTCTTTTACAAGAATCTATGAGTCGGTCCCCCAAGAAACCCTTCAAATAAAGTTCCTCGACAGCCTTGTCGCGACGAGCTTTTCACAAACGGGCAGGCATGTAGGCAAGTTGTCGCTCTCAATACTAAAGGTGAATCATCGAACACACTCACGAAACTTTCCTATTACTATTCCACTTTAATTTATTTAAATTTATTTTATTTTATTTAAATTTATTTTATTTTATTCAAATTTATTTTTTTATTTTATTTTATTCAAATTTATTTTATTTTATTCAACCCCCAGACCCGAAAACACTCCTTGTCGTATAATCGTTTGAACAACCATGTCCTAGAAAACCTTGAAAACTCTTCCACCAGATATAAAAAGTCGGTCGATGACCTTACATTTATTATGCAAAAACTTCTTTATTAATTGTGCTACGACACTCCCGCGAAGCAATGTCAATTAATTATAAAAATTAGAACCCAGCCTCCACTCTAAAATAACCATCTCAACATCAAAATATTAACAGGTGTTCAAGGTAAATTACCCCCGCCGACTAATGACGTTGTAGAATTCTATTTATAATGCGATATTCTCTCAGACATGAAATTTATCTAAAACAAACTATTTCTAACCCCATAAAACCCCACATGATTAATTTCATCGAAATCGGTAAAACCGTCTTCGAATGTCAGTTACAATTATTTAAAAATATTCAGTTTTCGGCTAAAATATTGAATATTGTTATCTAATCTAAATTCGAATTTATTTATACAACTCCCCAAATTTAAAACTCTTGAAAAACTCGTTGAATTTGTGCTACATTAATGAATTATTTGAATGTTTATATTCCTAATTAACTATTCCTAAATCGTAACGGTTCACACTCTCCATTTCACTTCAACAAATTGTGGCTGAAATAACAACCACGTTCCAGATTAAAACAGACCCAAGAATCGAAATAAAACCCTAAATAACCTAAAACATAATTTAACGAAAGAATATTTACCAAACAATTAAATTTATCGTTTACTATTTTTCAATCTTTCGCAACTCTACAAGTTTTTTAAATATGCTTTATTTGAACGAAAATTTTTAGTGTTAATCTTGATTTTCAGATATTGCCCAACCAATTTTGAAATCCTTCATTTATTTACCATTTTTTCTACTATATTTTTGAATAACCCCTTTGTTTTAAATAATTAAAAATTTTCATAAGTTATCTATAGAAATTATTTTTATTATATGTACAAGTCTTTATTATATGTGTTCGCCTAGCTTTGAAAATCAATTAGTATTCCTATTACTTAAATTTTCTTAATATTTCTAAAGTTACAATTCTGTCTCATCATCATTATATCATGAAAATTCTAAAACCATTGACCGACTTCACTAATCCCAATGTCAAAATTATTGAACCTCAAATACTCTAAACTGACTTCATAGAAACTACCTCAGAAAATTTAATTGAATTTAAAATCAATGATCTAACGTGCCCTCCGAAGCAAGAAGTCTTTAAACTTCGAGCAACCAAACGATTCACCCCTCAACATCCCATTCAAACAGAGAAAGTTGCACAAATCACTGTTTGACAACGTTCCCTTCTAGAAACAAACCCATAACCAAGCGCGAAATAAAATGTTTCCACTAAATTGCGTCCGTGTGTACAAGTTTCTTAGATATATAAATTGATGCTTTGAAATTTTTCAAAAACAATCTAATTTATGAAGTTACTTAACTAGTGGCGAAAAAGGATACGTATTTAAAGCGAATGCCATGCTTCGTTTAAAAATAACTTTACGACCAAAGAGGTTTAAGTAACAGCTCTTTCTGCTAAGAAGAGAGCCATATGCGTAACACTTTCTTGCGAGGAACCTTCATACTAAAATGTATGGTTTTTTTTTCGAATCCTAAAAACGTAATTTTTTTTTTCTTTCTCTGAGAAATATGTGACATGGAACTAATAAATGCTACTACCATAGTTTTTCTGGTGAAAACACTTACCATTCAGGAATAGAAACTGTGTTTAAAATAATGAATAAAATGACTATTACGGATAATTTACGCTTCCGTTCTTAGTATTAATGATCAATTCGCAAGTAAAAAACGATATATTTTCACTTTCGCAAACAAAGTTTATACTATAACATTATATTTTAAAAGATATCTTGATTTTTGTAAAACTTGACTGAGTTTTTTTTGACCGACTAGAATGGGCGACAGTGAGACGCTTTACACTTCACTAGCTCATACAGAACATGTATATGACGGACTCTATAGTTTTTTTACTCTGAGTTTCTGACACCCCGTTCCAAAATGTTCCTCAATCTGCTATAGAGTACTCAATCAATAAAAGAATGGTAATGAATATGAATTTGACATAAAATTTTGATGAAATAACTTAGGCGTTGTTGAGATATTTTAAAATTAAAAGAAAAAGCACTAAAACTGCGATAGTACCGTGAACGTGCCAAATAATTTAGATCGTTCATCAACACCACAAACACCTTTAGTAACTTTCACTTAATTTGGAACAGCGTAGTCTGCGTCTCAAATTGTTGATTTTATTTCCATATCTAATTCTGATTCTAACCATTTTTATTGCATATAGAAAGTCAAAAGTTGGTACCAAAACTAACTTACTGTCTATTAATCCAACATCGTTTGACCGCAAACGCAATTTCAGCTGTGAAGTTCAGTTTGTATAACCCTACTTTATTTGAATCCAATGTTCTAAGCTAACCTGCCTATTTTTTTAGTAATATACTTGTATTCGCTCAATTTCAGGATAGTGCTTACAACTTCCAAGCCATAACAACAATAAGACAACACCCAAACATTGTAAAACTTCAGTGTTGTGTCCGCTTAAGAAAAACCTTGATGCTAAACTCAACATCTCCAAAGGTACTTTGCACAAACAAAAATGAAGGATTTTATGAAATTTCAAGTTGCTACTATGACGATTTAACTATTCCTTTCGTTTCACAGTGATTTTCAAACCTGCCTATCTATAAATACTTGCAAGACAGCTTGATGAACTAGTTCAATGTATATCTAATCTTTTACAAGTAAACACCTTTTGTTTACTCTAAAAAGAACTTAAAATTCTACCTTTACAGTTGTTGTAATATGATAATAACCTAATGTTTGTATTTTTTTAGAGAATTATGAACTTCATAACACCCGAACACAAAGCCCAAACTTTGGCAAAAATAAAAGAAAGCCAACCGCAAGAAACCCCATATAATATCAACCACAGTTGAAAATCAACCCGACGACTCACTCAAACCCAAAGAAAGTTAAAGTATTAAGTGCAAAAGTGACTCTCACACAGTGTTAAAGAACATTTTTTTTGTGAAGTTAAATGTTTTGTGTGCCCCTATGTAATAAAATAAAAGTGTATTGTGTTCTAAAGTGTTATTATTAATCATTCAATTTATAAGTAAGTACTTATCCGATAAGTAACAGGACTAGTATATCTGTTGTCACTCTTTATCACAGATTTTGACTAAACTCTAATAAGCTTTTAAATAACATAGCGGCAGTAAGGTAAAGATTCTAAAATCTAGTCTAAAACTCACAACAGATGATGCCTAACCTAGTCAATTTGCATATTCTTAGTAACAAATTAGATTCTATATCAGCTTACTTATGTACCTACCCTAAAATCAAGCAAATTGTGCTAAAAAAATATTGAATTCTCCCTAATAAGTAAATAATTAAATTCTAACCTAGCAACCATATTAAAACAAAGCCTAAATATTCCCCATTTACAAAAAGGAAAAAGTATAACTAAACCTATAGTAACTCAAAATTCAAATACTGGGAAGAGGCACCAATTTGTAAAGGATAGAGCCAGATCACTGGTCAACCAAGACTATAATAGCTAGAAATTCATCCTGGGCTACTGCAGCAAATTGTAACTGGCTACTGCAGCAAATTGTAAAGACCCTAATAAGCTTGGATCATATCCTGGTCACGGCACCAAATTGTAACAAGCCTACTTACCCTAAGCTAAACTTAATTCTAGATCATGGCTCACGGAACCAAATTGTAACGAACTACCTACCTAACTATATTCTATCCATTGAAAAATGTATGAAAGTTTAAAAGTTTATAAGAACCTGAAATGTATAACTGAAATAAGTTTTAACTAAAATCCTAACTAAGTCTAAATGATCCAAGAAAAATATATAATTTAACTATGATCTAATAAACACCTAGCACTAGTTCTGATCTACCTAAAACCTAAAATTTATTGAGTCTGTTTAAAACTGTTTAGTGGCCTTTAGAGTAATCGTCTAGAAAAATAACCCACACTAAGTAGCAACCCAGAAATTCTAAGTGTGAACCGTAATAAAATAAATATGATATCCTAAAAATAAATATAATTCCCTAAAAATAAGTAAGTACCTGTATATTTCTAGTCTATGTTTTAAATTATTTCTCCGTCGAATAAAAGCCAATAAGTAGATTTTAAATTGAAGTAGAATATTGAGTATTTAAACACTTATTATTTTATAAAATCATTCCCAAGAGATTATTTTATTATACTAAACCCATGTTTTAGTTATTTACTCAGTTGAATGTATGGAAGCAAGCAAAAACAAAATAACAAACATAATTCATAAAAGAACCAATCAAACTTCTCTAAAACTGTAATTTATCTTATTACATTTTTCTTTAGTTTAACTTTGACAATGAAAGAGACTGATATTTTTCTAGTCCTTTTAGTTCAATCTGTTTTGATATTGAATCAATAATTTTCTTTGATACTATGTACTAGATGATACATAAAACTGTTTTTGTGTATATAATGACTCCATATGGTATATCACTAATATACTGAGATTGTATTTTCTCAAACAATTTCATACATTATCAGCTATTTATTTAAGCTTGTAGTCTTAGTAAAAGAATGAACAATTTGAAGATTTAAATGTATGATATCTTCTTTCTGTAGTAACATTTTGAACCAATAAAACTTTACTTTAAAATAGCTCATCAGAAATGAAATGATATCTATAATATACTTGTTTTAGTAAGTTTTACTTAATAAACAAAATCTTAGAGAAATTTGAAAACAGATATTTGGCATTTCTCAATGCAAAATTTAAGTTTAACCTTTAGAATTTTCTTAACGATCCAAGGGAAGCTGAATTGCAACTGTCCGGCGAGAAACATGAAATCCGAATTTACAAATATGAAACTTTATACCATCTTTTTCAGTTCATCATGGAATCACTTTAACTGTCTAGTATGATTTAGTCTGCTTCACTCTTTAGAAGACCTTAGTAGTTAGGTACTTTAAAAATAATTTCCTGATCTTCTTGTGAAAATATCCAGATTTTTCCACCTCCTATAAAGTTAAACAAAAATTAACTAAGAATTTAGACACATTGCCCGACTCTTGTAAGAAAAGCTTTCTTTCCTTATACCACTAAATACTACTTATTTCTTACTCAAAAATTGAACTCATCGTCCAGAGCTCCAGAAGAAAAGCTAAAAACACAAAGTAAATTAGGTTTGAATAATATTTATATTCATTTATTGGTCTTCATTTTATGATAAACCAAGATTGATATAGGTTTGTTTGATCAATTTCGATAATTTGAACCTATTTTAATACAAATCTGACAATATATCTAAATAACTTAGCTCTTATTCCGTAGATGTTGTAAACTGCTATTTTTATCTTGATAATTTCTCTGAAATTTAAAAATTCACTGGTTTTTTTTATTTTGTGTAAAATTGTAAATTTCTTATTTTCTAAAATACTAACACGAAAAAATGAACATCGAATGCGATGTAGTTCCACATTGTCAAACAAATTTCAAATATCGCTATCCCTTCCCTCCAATCACGAAACAGCAAAAATGAAACAGCTAAGAAACTCTTTGTTTTGCTCACTTCCAATACATATTCAACCTTTTTAATATTTGAAGAAACAATTAGGAAAAGTTTCCTACAAAATTTCAAAGTTTTAGAGTTCCGTAGATCAAATAAATTACGAAAATAATAATTCAAAGTTCAGTATCTTTTAGTATTGTAAATGATTTCAAGATCAACCAAAATATTGAGTGAAATTGTACGGACGATGCTAGTTCCGTTACAAACTTACAAAATACCTAAATGTAACAATATCTATGGCAGGAGGGTCTGGACTTGCAGACTTCCGGAGGTACTTAACAGCCTGCCAGATCAAGTAATACAACAAATAAAAGTTACTAAGAAAAAGAAATCTATTAAGTTCATCTTAAAGAAACATTTCTTACAACTATTTAACATCCATCTGACTGCAAACTCAGATCCTAGTGCCTGTAATAATACTACGTCTATACCTATATAATGTTATTAGTACCACTTAATTTCCTACTTTGCCTATTTAATAATATAATTAAATCACAATAATTAAAATGTAAGCTAGCGAGTAACTAAGCAGGACTAAAAATAATCTTTAATTGTTAAGATTTCATAGTCTTGTAAAGATAAATTAAGTTTTTTTGCATGAAATAAACAGTTTAAATTTTATTTTATTTTTTTAATGGGAAAAGTCTGAAATCATTAAATATTACAACTTTTCTCACAACTAATGGTAACCAATTGTGGTGAGCTCCCGCTTCAAGAACATTCATATAAGAGAGGGGTCAAGTTGGATGGTCGCTGAGGCGATTTTTGTTTTAGTTCTATTTAAAAACGGGAACACTTACAAACTTGAAAATTGGTATGTTTATAGGGCATAGGCTATAAAATAACAACAAATAATAAAATTTGGTCAAGCGCGTGTCGGACTCAAAAAATCTATCACATTAACTTACTGAAATTTCAACTAATACAATTATGTTTATGTGGTGGTACGGAACCCTCAGTGCGCGAAACCGACTCGCACTTGGCCGGTTTTTTTTCGTATTTCGACCTATGTTCCTTGGGAAAAGTTGTTCAGTATCATGAGTACATGCATATCTTTTTCAATCAAGAACCAAATAAAAGTAACCCTATAGAACAATAGTCATCGTACTTTTTTTACACATCTGCCACTAAAATAAAAAAAATTACCACAAACATATTTTAATTCAAACACAAAATGAAATGGATCCGGCCCGCCTAATTTGACTCATTCCCTAATATGCGTTTCTCTGATCTTATTTAGAGGCAGATCTATCATTTTGATAACTGACTTATTTTTTAGTACCGACCTATAACGTAGGATAGGTACAGTCAATAACACGTCAAGCATGTCACATTTGTAACGTTCTTATTTCATTAGCCGTAAGAGTCAATGTCGCGCTGCGAGTGTCAAACTTGATCTTCTCTTGACTGTACACACGGACGCACATCAGTAGAAACACTTTTGGACCTTATGGCGTTGTAATAGAGTTGAAAAAGTTTCTACCGACAAGCGGTTGACCGCACATATTTACATTAATTTGGTGATTCATACTGATATAAAGAGCCCTACTGAAAAATTGTGAACATGACAATATCGTTTGTGTGGTTGGTAGTGAGCCTGCCTCTCACACCGTGGGCCGCGGGTTCGACCCCCGCCCAGGGTAAACATTTGTGTTATAAAATATTTATTTTCAGAAACTTAAAGTTAACCTAAACATATTGCTAGGGCCTCCTTTTAAGCTTAAAACTAGACCCCGAAATTATGAACTAGTTATGAAAACAAATTTATGTATGTACGAGTATATCAGTCTCTGATACCCATAGTACAGGACGCGGACGCGGAGGTCTCTATGGGAAGTTACCTTCCAAAAGTCGGTGACCTAAACCTTGAGCGTTGACTAAAACAAAATAGCGTGACGTCATCTCTAATGAGCCATTAATTTTAATTGAAACTCAACTTAAAGGAGTACTAGGGAGTAATTACGTTCCGGATGTCATTGACGTCAAGGAATGTCTTAAAATTAGTTTCGATTAGTTAATTAATAAAAAGAGTCTTTGTGATTGTTACTGCCTCAGATTTTGATACAGGTACGTAAGATTTTTTTTCGTGCACATTGGATATAGGCCCTACCTGCGCCAATATGTAATTGGTTCTACATCGACCCCGTGCCCCGTGTGGTGTCGACAAAGAATAGTACCAACCCATACATACCCGTTGGTGTCGTAAGAGGCGATTAAGGGTTAACTGTGTCCTTTATATCTTACATCTTACTTACTGCGGTCACCTACAACCGCGGTCCATGGTGCCAGCCGTAACGCTAACAAGCGAGGTGACTATGGTACTTCCCCTCCACATTTTTCCAGCAAAAGCTAGAATTCTAGAGGGAGCTCCCTGTCCTGTAGTGGACGTTTCATGGGATGTTATGATGACTACATCGACCGATGGCCGTTGGGGCGTAAGGGTTCTAGAGTGGCGACCACGAACCGAAAGACGAAGCGTTGGCAGGCCCCCACAATGTGGATCGACGATCTGGTCAAGGTTGCGGGAAGCCGCTGGATGCAGGCAGTGCAGGACCGGTCGACATGGAGGTCTTTAGGGGAGGCCCATGTCCAGCAGTGGACGTCTTTCGGCTGATATGATGATGATGATGACTACATCGAGCTGGGTGAGTTAGTGGTTGAAGTGGAAGGGGGGTTGAGGGGGTTGAGCGAAGGTTGGTAAAGACGGTGGGTGAGGGGAAGGGAATGATTGGGGGGGAGGTGAGTGGATGTGGGAGCTTGAACTCGTGTTAGGTGTGTTCAAAAAATTAGTAAACCTTTTAAAGGTCAGTGTATACGCTTCTATAATAAGGTAACCGCTGATTTTGAAAGTCCACCGCTGCAAAAATTCAAAGCTGTCACCAAGCAAAAATTTTATAAAAAGGTTATCATAGAGTAATATAATACTGGGCGTAAAGGTTATTGCCAAATATCAGATTATCTAAAGGATGAAAATTCATGGGAATAAACTGCTGTTCTATCAGGCTTCACCAACTCGCGGGATCCACGTGAGATTTAAACAAGCGAGTTGACGAACGACTCTTCATTTTTATGTTTATTGTATCAATCCTTTACATTGTAAACAATCACGAATTTTTAAAATAGTATGTGTTTTTTTTCTTGTCACTTCTTTTTTCCACTTTGTTTGTGAATTGACGTAGTTTATAGTATAATTAACGTCATAAAGTGAGAATCCTAATATTAATAAAGTACACTTTGACTATGACGGACTCTGTACCTACCTGCACAGACGAATCCACGTAAAATCACCCTTCGTAATGTCACATTTTTTTATTGTTCTTAAATTTTGTTTGTTCTCCTTTTGTGTTTGCTTTTATTTTTAATTATTACCTATTGTTTAAATTTTCTTCAATATTTAATTTTAAATATTATCTCTTGTAAGTTTTTTAATGCTTTTTTGGTGAAGATTTGTCATTGGCATTGTATTTCTATTTAAATTTATGTTGTTTCACAATTTGTCGGTAAATCTTCCAAACACTAATTAATTAATTATTTATTTTTTCGGCCTTGTCAAGGATAGAGTCAACCAGGGATTTTTTTGAAGTCAGTTTTGTAGTTAATTTTGGTAAACAATGCATGAGAACAGAAAGTGACAGAGGGGTTATTTTATTGATAAGTAACGGAAGGAATATTTCTTTTATATAAGTTATGACAATTACCATTTATTTGCTGACAGCGAAAAACATTTTAGGTTACGGCCAAACAACCTTATGATATTCAGCACTTTACAAATTAATCGCCTTTTGGTAAACAATGCGATGAGGTAGGGTTTCCGATAGTTAGGGTGCTGGCTGCAATTTGGGTATATGATTTGCTCACGATTCATATTAATAGGCATGATAGATCAGCTCAATACGAATCGATTTGGTCCTTACAAGTTTTTCTGTGCGTCGCTGCGTTTTTGAGTTAAAGCAAAAAAAAAAAGATACTAAATAATGTTTCTTTTGTCCGCCTTTGTGGCTCCTGTTTAAAATATTTCTGAAAATGTATAAAATCAAAGAGGCAGACATGCAGGGCTCTGCATTATCACGGGACGAAGTAGCGAATTTTTGCATTTTGAAGAGCTGTAATTTTACGACGCAGGGCTATTATGGTGGCAGACCATTTTGCTGGGGTTTTATACATTGTATTTAATCAGATAGTCATAGTCTGCCAGGTGTACGTTTCATTGTCAAATTTCAAAATAGTTAAAACTTATTTCCTCAAAAACGCAGGGGTGTGGATGTCCGCCAATATTTTTTGTATCTTCTAGAGGATGCTCGTTATCATCAGTCAAAGAGGCAGACATGAGCAAATCATATAGAAATGTGTCCTTTATCACCCTTACTACGATGGTTTGTGGTTCCGACGCGAAAATACCGCTCTATTATGTAAGACTTTTACCGACATTTTAGTTTCTAAAAACGCTTCCTTTATGGGCAAACAACTCAGATGCTGACAGTTATTTTCTGAGCAAGTTTGCATTGTATTCTGCATGACATTCAATAAGTATTCTGTATATTACCTATCTGAATCTGAATCTTTGACACGCGGGGAATCAATCACGATTCGCAACTTCCGCGATACATCTGCCTGCCAGTATCGAAGTTACTTGCCGCGTAGTCAAACAACAGCCAGTATTCGTAATTCGTTTAATAATTATTGAGTAAAGAATCTACGTAAAAATAAATGAAATCTGAAATCCAAATGTCCGTTTCTGTAGGACTTACTCGCCGCGACCTGTAAGCGAGGCGATGCGGTCAATGATTTCTACGTGGTAACAATTTAATTAGTAGTGTTTTAGTGTTGCCGAACTACCGATAGTTTTGCTATCGATAGTTGACCTTGAAAATCAGTTAGAATATCGATAGGACTATCGATAGTTTGCAAATTAAAATAGTTTCGATACTATTGATGATGTCGATAGTTGAAAATGCTATTGTTGAAGAGCAATACTATCGACGTTATCGATAGTATTACCCAGCAATAGCTAGAAAACTATCTATATTATCGATACTATTGTGACAAAGTAATGATAGTATCCAATCGTTCAGTAGTATTAGTTGTGGTTTGAAATACGGTCTGTTTCAAGCACAAGGCGTTTAATTTTATTGTGGGTATCTAGATTAGCTACAATAACTTACACTTGAAATTATATGAAGAAAACTTTATGAAAATAAGCTTAAATAACGCCTATTTACTTAGCATGCCAATTACAACTAATACTATTGAACGATTGGCTACTATCGATTGAATGTAATAGTATCGATAGTTTTCTGGCTATTGCCACGTAATAATATCGATAGACCTATCGATATTTTCAGCTATTGCTGACTATCTATAAACTATCGATAGTGAGCTTTCGATCTGCAACACTATAGTGTTTTCATATTGGGTTATTTACAGTGAGTAAACTGTGTTGTTATTGGTTTTATATTTCTGCAAATGTCTTCTTTGTCCGTCTAGTCTATCTGTCACACCTGTTTATATAAGCAACCATCAATTTCGAATAGTTTTGAATAATTCTTGCTCATCTTTATTTATAAGTTAAAGCTTGAAATAAATAATTATAATTATTTATTATAAAAAGCCGGTCAACTGCGAGTCGGACTCGCGCACCGAGGGTCGACTAGAATCGTTTTTTAGAAATCTGCAAAAAAAACAAATTTTGAGGTCCTTAAATTTGCTGATTTGTTTCTACAATATTACAGGTATATCGGAAACCTCGGCGCGCGAGTCTGACTCGTACTTGACCGGTATCTTCAAATATTTTTTTAATCAAAAATACTTAAAAAAAATTTTTGACAGTAAAACATATAAGTACCTACATTCAAAACAATCACGGTAATTACGGGTTATAAAAATAAATAAGTTTTCACATTGAAAAAACCGGCCATGTGCAGTACAGGGTACCGAAGTTTTTGGGATGTTTTTTATCGCAAAGCGGGTTTTTATTTAGTATTTTATAACGTTCATGACATAAACTTTTTACCTCCTAATGCTTAGCGAGGTCCTAGCGCCTGATTGCTATTGCTATTTTTATTACTTCCAGTTTTTGGGCTATAGCTCATTAACCCGTAAAGCCTACTTAGCTGTGATGGATTTCCATTTAATTTCATCATATTATGCTACTTCTGTGATTTTTTTTCGCATTTCCATTGACAACCGTTTAGCTGGCAGAGGGTGAAACTCGACTCCAACAAAAAAAAAACCGGCCAAGTGCGAGTCGGACTCGCGCACTGAGGGTTCCGTACCACCACATAAACATAATTGTATTCGTTGAAATTTCAGTAAGTTAATGTGCTAGATTTTTATTATTTGTTGTTATTTTATAGCTTATGCACTATAACCATACCAATTTTCAAGTTTGTAAGTGTTCCCGTTTTTAAATAGAACTAAAACAAAAATCGCCTCAGCGACCATCCAACTTGACCCCTCTCTTATATGAATGTTCTTGAAGCGGGAGCTCACCACAATTGGTTACCATTAGTTGTGAGAAAAGTTGTAAAATTTTATTATTTCAGACTTTTCCCATTATTTGTACTGTGAGACCTAGCTTCTTGCCAAATTTCGTAATTTTAGGTCAACGGGAAGTACCCTGTAGGTTTTGCATTTTGGAATAAATGTATGGAGATGAGGACATATAATGCCATATCTTTTGATTGCGTCGTTATAAAAAATTGAAATTTTCAGATCTTGTGTGGTTCATGGATCCTAATATGTGGTATTAATTTCAACCTGATACCTTTAACCGTTCGTGAGATAAAGGGTCTTGACAGACAGACAGACGGACAACAAAGTGATCCTATAAGGGTTCCGTTTTTTTCTTTTGAGGTACGGAACCCTAAAAATGTGCTTTCAAGCTAAATATTTCGGCGTCTTGTCTGCGTATTGTCGGCGTGCATAAGATGTATGTACATACTAAATTACAACCTTCTAGTCCTAAAGATCTCAGAGCTAAGCAGTGGACATACAAACAGACAGACGGACATGACGAAACTATAAGGGTTTTTGTCGACTACGGAACCCTAAAAAAACCGGCTGTCAGACTCATGCACAGAACGTTCCGTACCACCACACACCACCTATACCAGGGTTCACGATAGACACTGGATTTTTCTTAACAAAATTATAACCTCAAATTCATGTATTTTTACATTATAGTATTAAATATTTGGATATTTTTGACCAGTTGTATGTAAAACGGAAACTTTTCTTTGTATTCTTTATGTAATTGAAGAAAAATACAGTTACAAACGTGTACTTCATGTAATTGAAGAGAATACAGTTGCAAACGTGTACTTCATGTTAATTGAAGAGAAATAGACTTTATTGACAAACTTACACTTCATGCAATTGAAGAAAAGTACAGTTACAAACGTGTGCTTCATGTAATTGAAGAGAAATACAGTTACAAACGTGTACTTCATGAAATTGAAGACAAATATAGTTACAAACGTGTACTTCATGTTAATTGAATAGAAATAGACATAATTGGCAATTAAAGGAAAGTTATAAACGTGTGCTTCATGTAATTGAAGATAAATAGAGTTGAAAACGTGTACTGCATGTTAATTGAAGAGAAATACAATAACAAACGTGTACTTCATGTAATTGAAGAGACATATAGTTACAAACGTGTACTTCATGTAATCGAAGAGACATCCAGTTACAAACGTGTACTTCATGTAATTGAAGAGACATACGGTTAAAAACGTGTACTTCATGTAATGGAAGACAAATACAGTTACAAACGTGTACTTCATGTATTTAAAGAGACATACAGTTACAAACGTGTACTTCATGATTTTGAAGAGACATACGGTTACAAACGTGTACTTCATGTATTTAAAGAGACACACAGTTACAAACGTGTACTTCATGTATTTAAAGAGACACACAGTTACAAACGTGTACTTAATGAGTTTGAAGAGACATACAGTTACAAACGTGTACTTCATGATTTTGAAGAGATACAATTACAAACGTGTACTTCATGTAATTGAAGAGACATACAGTTACAAACGTGGACTTCATGATTTTGAAGAGACATACAGTTACAAACGTGTACTTCATGTAATTGAAGAGACATATAGTTACTAACGTGTACTTCATGTAATGGAAGGCAAATAAAGTTCGAATAGAATATAATCTTTATTTGTATTAAATGTGGTAGATAGTTGTAACATAACATTGTAATAGGAGTATCACACATTCAACCATTATTAATTTGGTATACAAATAGAGATAGTCAAAATTAACAATGAGTACAAGTTTCAGATTAAATTTCTTAGTCATGAAATCTTAAAAAAATTATAATTAATATTTAAACTTATATGAAAGAAATTATTTTACATTATAAAAGCAATTTTCACTTAATAACTGGTATAAGGCTTTTTTAAATTTACCAACAGTCAAATCCTTCATACCAGCCGGCAAAATATTATAAATTTTGACCGCCATATTGTAATTGTTCATGGAGAAGCAGTTGGTAGTGAAGGGCAGGGGCACAAATCAGCCTATTTCAAATATGTACATTGCCGGCAATGTTAGCAAATTTTTTTTTTTTAAATAGTGGTCTACAGGAGTCCAGTGAACCAACACCGCACATAAATAGTTACAAACGTGTACTTTATGCATTTGAAGAGAAATACAGTTACAAACGTGTAACTCCCGTTGTTGGTGACCACACAGAATGTAAAATGGTACGTTACGTAGAAGGATACGGAATCCTAAAAATTAACCCAGAATCGCGCATACTTGACCGCGCAGGTGTGACGGTCGCTGCCTGAGTGTAACCCACAGAGTAACCTAATATTATTATTCTTAGATTATGAATAACGGCAGCTTATTATTATTGCTTCATTCATACCTGCGGACCAATAGGTGGCGCTATAAGTTTTCGGAATCACGGTTTTTTTTTCAAGAAATGCTAAATTACTGTTCTGACATATTTTCCCAGACATGAGACCTAGCTAGATCGATTTTTTCGCTCAAAAGCGAAAAAAAGTTCAAATTAAAAAGTATTTCATCTACACTAATATTATAAAGAGGAACGATTTGTACCTATTTTTGTATGTTTGTATGTTTGTAATGAATAGGCTCCGAAACTACTGGACCGATTTGAAAAATTCTTTCACCATTAGAAACCTGCATTATCCGGGATGAACATAAGCTATAATTTATTTTAAAAAAAGTTAGGGTTCCGTATGAAAACTTCGATAATGTAACCCAAGGTGTGAAAAAAATACTAAATAGCATCCTTATATCGAGTACGCTGCCGAAACTATTAACAATAGAGCAAAGTAATGTACTACAGAATTATAGAAGTCATCAATATCTACAAAAAAGTCCGCGATACCATATGTCTAACTATTACAGTTATGTCACAATAACTACTTTTTCATGTTAAAATATGTAATAGTAACGCCGGTACAAACTATATAGGCCACATTATTCGTACCTATTAATCCTTATCCAAATAAATGATTTCGTATTCAAGGCTATATCAGTACCTGTAAATAACTTTTTGAATTATTCAAATCGGACATACCATTCAAAAGTTATCATGAGTGTAATCGTTATCAAAATTGAAATTAAAGAAACAGCGCCCTAAGTGACTGTAATGGTTTTATCTACAACAGAGAATAGACACGAAAAATTTGACTGGTCAAGTGCGTGTCGTTCCGTGTGGTAGCGGCAAAGAATAGTGCCAACCCATCTCAACCTGTAGGTGTCGTAAGAGGCGACTAAGGGTTTACAAACCGGAAGATGGGCAGCGACATCTTTCCGTGTATCGCACCATCTTACATACTGCGGTCACCAACAACCGCGGTCCATGGTGCCAGCCTTAATGCTAACAAGCGTGGTGACTAAGATACTTCCCCTCCACATTCTTCTAGCAAGGGCTCGAATTCTGGAGGGAGCTCCCTGTCCTGTAGTGGACGTATTATGGGATGTTATGATGGTTTTGATGAAGTGCGTGTCGGCTCGAGCGAATTTAATGCACTTACAAATACAAAATACAAATAGTTTATTAATCAAATAAAGTTACAATTTATAGCATCTAAAAATAAAACAATGAGATTGGTAACTTTCCATAAGGCAAAACATTGACTCCCACACTAGGTCAAGCCTGTATCGTGGGCAGCCTAAAACAAACTTCAACGAAAAAGACAGTTTACAATTTAATAGCCTAGATGCTTCAGATCTTGTAGTATTACATAATTTATATTGCATAAAAATACAGAAAAAGAGAAAGAGAATAATAATACCAAAAAATACTATGAGATGACATGTGTGAGAGTGAGTGAGTGAGTATAAGTGTGATGTGTGTGTGTGTTAGCGAAATACTGGCACTACGGGATTAGATCAACGGCTTGATAATATTTTCAGTTTGGGAGAAAGAAAGGGTCAATAAATATTTGGTTACCAGCTTCTTTGCTTGTGGGACTGTGCAATGTTTAACCTCGCATAATTTTGCAACTTTATTATAAACAAAAACAGACATGAACTCAAAGAAACGTTGGGCAAAACGAGATCTAACAGAAACCGACCCAAGTTTAAAAACTCTTTGTTTTAGCATCATAGAGTATTGATTAGAGTTTAAGACACAACGATGGGTGTATTCCACTAATTTTGTGATGTACAGTTGACGGACATTCAGGACTTGTGCCTCCTGGTAAAGCTCGACCGTGGGGTGTCGAAATGGTCTCCCATACATGACTTTTAGCACTGCTCTTTGAGCTCGCTCCAAGATCAACATATAAGAGGCCGCAGCTCCACCCCACGCTGCAATACAGTAGCTGAGAATGGATTCTACCAGAGCTGTATAAACAAGCCGCAAGACTTGATTATCAGCGGCGCTCCGTAACGATTTCATCACGTGCATAAGCTTCCTAACTCTTAGAGCTGTAGTGTTAATACGAGCCTCAAATGTTAGATGCTCATCTATAGTAACACCTAGATATTTTATCGAGCAGACTCTATCAATAGTTGGACAAGCACATTGAAGAGAATTGCACGATGAATGTACCTTTATCGGTGTTTGTATATCTGGGCGGGAAGCACAAGTTTTATGGAAGCTGACAAATTTAGTTTTGGAAGCGTTCAACGTTAAAAGGTTACTGTTAAGCCACGATTTTATTCGAGTTATACCTTGTTCAGCTTTTTCGTAAGCAGTTTTCCAGGAGACCGCATGAAAGAGGATAGCTGTATCGTCTGCATAACAGATGGTTGTGGCGTCCTTAGGTGTTATAGAGTGAATATCATTTACGTAGACAATGAAAAGGGTAGGGCCTAAAACACTGCCTTGAGGAACTCCAAAATTTATAGGCAATTGATCACTGATATGTTCACCAAGTTTAAGACATTGACGCCTTTCTGTAAGGTAGCTCCTAAACCACTCAAGCGGCAGACCCTGTATTCCAAGATGCTCTAGCTTTTTCAGTAGGATCGGTATTGAAACAGAGTCGAACGCCTTAGCCAAATCAAGAAAAACCCCAACAACTTTGCGCCCCTCATCCAAGTTTCGCGACACTGTGTTAACCAGTTTCATGACCGCAGCTTCTGTGGATTTTCCCTGCCTGAATCCGTACTGGTCTCCAGAGAGTAATCCATACGACTCTAGATATCCAGTCAAACGCTTGTTAACTATCTTCTCAAGAATCTTAGAGAACACTCCAAGCAGTGAGATTGGCCTATAGTTTTCCGGACATTTTTTATCGCCACTTTTATGTATAGGCGTTACTAGAGCTAGCTTCCAATCATGCGGAAAGGTTCCAGTAGATAAGCTTAGGTTGATAATGTGTGTTAGTGGAAATACAATTGCATCTTTTATTGCCTTGACTACTGCTGTACCGATACCATCAAAGCCAGCAGCAGAATTCCGTTTCAGTGCAGCAATTACTGAACTGACTTCAAAAACATCAGTCGGTTGCATGAAGAAAGAATGTGGCACCGGAGTTCCTAGATTAATGTCGTTTATTATATGTTCTTGTGTAGAATTCATATCGTTTAGAAGATGGTTTGCCAGTTTTTCGCCCACATTTGCAAAGTACTGGTTGGATTGGTTGACTGACTCCTGAACGTCATCCGAGATCGACATTAGTTTTGACGCAGAGTTATTACTTTTTTCGGGTACGTTTGTGATTTTATTTACGGTTCTCCAAAACGCTCTAGGATACTTTTTATTTTCTGATAATTCTTTCCCTTCATGTGCAGACTTTAAATTGTGTAGCAAAGTGGTGCAAAAATTTCTATACCGTGTGAAAACAAGGTGCTTCGTTTTGTTTTCTGGGTCGTTTCTACATACCAAATGTAATCGGTCACGATGACGCATACATCTTAGCACCCCTGGCGTGATCCAAGGCTTGATTATGAACTTGGAGTGACTAACCTTTTTCTTTGTAGTGTGCCTATTGACGCAACTACCAACAACATCGCAAAAATCTCGAGAGGCAGTATTTACATCAGTAGCCTGCATAATCACAGTCCAATCTACCTTTTTGAGTTCTTCAGCAACTGCACTGTAGTCGATTATAGTAATAATCCGAGAGAAGCGATTAGAGGTTGGCTGTGAGCATACGACACCGCACATTGCAATACTGTGATCAGTAATGTCTGTATGAACAACCATTCCTTGTATTCGCTCTGAGCTGTATCTCACAAATATGTGGTCCAAACAAGAACCCGACGATAGCCTAGTCGGTACTGATATAGCTGGGAGCATGCCATGCTGCGCAAGAAGATTCAGGTAATCACCAGATCTAGATGGCTTGCTGATATCAATGTTCAAATCACCACCTAGTAGAACATTCGCATGCTTGCTAAAGGTTTGCAACACATTGTCTAGGGAGCCAAGAAACTCATCCAGGGAAAGAAAAGAAGGGGAGCGATATATAGCTAAGAACGCAATTGAATCTGTGAATTCGATGAGCAATCCTTCTCCCTCTTTGAGGTCTGGTTCTTTGACAGTAGGGGACCATTTTTGATTAACGTACACGGTAACGCCGCCACATTTATTAGTATGTTTACTAGTGGCGTAGGCAGTGTAGCCTGGTATTTGACCAGTTATACATTGAGCACATGGTAACCAGCATTCCGTAAGAGCAATAGCGTCAAAGATTATGTCAAGTCTTTTTAAAGCCGTCAAAAATAAAGGAAAGTTTTTATTTATGCTGCGAATGTTTAAGGTAAGTACTTTAAAATTGTAATCATTGAGTACAGATTTACAGTCTTCAAGAAGATCGAACTCTTGGCAATTAATTGAAAAAGCATTATCAATATCGCAGACAGTATCTAAATTTATCTAAATTCTGCGTGACTAAGATGGTATGACTGCCCATAACTAGGACAGTATTTTTACCTTAGTGGTACGGAACCCTCGGTGGGAGTCCAACTTGCGCTTGGCTGGTTTCTTTAGTAACCCCCGATGCAACAAGAACCTATATCTACCCGTGCAAAGCCGGGGCGAACCGCTAGTTTTAGATATAATTTTCAACGTACCTGCGTATTTTCACAGCTATACCATATTTTAAGTTGGGTGTATGGTAAAGTGAATTTCAGCCAGATGAACCGTTGACGTGAATAAGGTGGCGGATAGTGGCTGGATGCGGAAGGCGGAGGACTGGATGTGGTGGCGAGTCTTGGGAATGGCAAATGTTTACTAGTGGATCAGGCTGCTGATGAAGACGATTATGATCGATATTAAAGTGCATCTAAACTTGGCATTGGATAGGATTTCAACCCTTTTTTAGGCAAACAATTAGCCGATAGGAACTTGGCCCCCTTTTTAACAGTTATGTTTTTGGTGGGATTTCATTTCTTTTTGTTCAGTTTGCTATATTATATTTATAGAAACTATCGCAACGTTGTTTGTATTTTCATAGTTTCGTTAAAACATAGGTACATGTTTTCATGCATGACTAAGTCTGACCTACTAGAAATACTACCTTTTTAATATTTGGTACATTAATTTTAGTCTGACTCGCACTTGACCATTTTCCATTTTCCAAATTTTTCCTTTACTTTAATGCTAACGACTACCCCGATGCCAAATTTCAGATTTGTAGGTCTCACAGAAGTATGACCAACAATTTTATGCATAGTAATGACTATATCCTGACGCGCACTTGACCAATTTCCAATTTTTCAAATTTTTGCTATACTTTTTAGGGTTCCGTACCTCAAAAGAAAAAAACGGAACCCTTATAGGATCACTTTGTTGTCCGTCTGTCTGTCTGTCTGTCTGTCAAGACCCTTTATCTCAGGAACGGGTCAAGGTATCAAGTTGAAATTAATACCATATATTAGACTCCATGAACCACACAAGATCTGAAAATTTCAATTTTTTACAACGACGCAATTAAAAGATATGGCATTTTATGTCCTCATCTCCATACATTTATTCAAAAATGCAAAACCTACAGGGTACTTCCCGTTGACCTAAAATTATGAAATTTTGGCAAGAAGCTAGGTCTCACAGTACAAATAAAGGGAAAAGTCTGAAATCATTAAATATTACAACTTTCCTCACAACTAATAGTAACCAATTGTGGTGAGCTCCCGTTTCAAGAACATTCATATAAGAGAGGGGTCAAGTTGGATGGTCGCTAAGGCGATTTTTGTTTTAGTTCTATTTTAAAAACGGGAACACTTACAAACTTGAAAATTGGTATGTGTACAAGCCCGATCGTACATTAATTTTTAGCCGACGCGGCGCCCTACTTTTGCCTAATGTAGCATTAAATTATTAGTGTTCAATAAATCATTTACGCGACAACACGCCTTTTTGACTTTTACTTGTGCACTCAAACTACCAACTAACTAAAAGGAGTACGGGTTAACTCTGGCTCGTACATCCTTTTTGGTCCTTCGAGCCGGATATGAACCAGCGACCTATGGAAATTCATCCCTCACTTTCTTGCCCTCCCAGCATGTACAAGCCCGATCGTACATTAATTTTTAGCCGACGCGGCGCCCTACTTTTGCCTAATGTAGCATTAAATTATTAGTGTTCAATAAATCATTTACGCGACAACACGCCTTTTTTACTTTTACTCGTGCACTCAAACTACCAACTAACTAAAAGGAGTACGGCATTTATAGTAAATAAGCTATAAAATAACAACAAATAATAAAATTTGGTCAATCGCGTGTCGGACTCAAAAAAATTAACACATTAACTTACTGAAATTTCAACTAATACAATTATGATTATGTGTTGGTACGGAACCCTCGGTGCGCGAGTCCGACTCGCACTTGGTCGGTTTTTTTTAATGCTAACGACTATCCCCATGCCAAATTTCAGATTTTCAGGTCTTAGAGAAGTATTACCAACATTTTATACATAATTTTGACTAAAACCCGACTCGCACTTGACCAATTTCTAATTTTTGAATTTTTCCATTACTTTTATCCTAACGACTACCTAAATGCCAAATTTCATAACGCTAGGACAATTGGAAGTGGCCTGGAGGTTTTGATTACCGGTCAGTGAATCAGTCAGTCAATCATTAAGTGCCAAAATTAGCTATTTTCACGGGGTCATATTTCAGGATCTACAGTAGCTATATCTATGAAATTTGGCAAATTGCTTCAGTATTAGTATATGATTATGTAGGTACAGTTTTATCTCTGTATTTGCAATAGGCACTGAGCTACAGGGGGTTCAAAAGAGGGTCGAAACGGTTCGTGTAAATAGTGCACGGCATATGCGACTATGCGTGGCCTGTTGCGGGAACTTGGTCTGCGCACTGCCGTGCGCTTAGATTTACTTTTAGGAGACTTAAATAAATCGGCCTTTCCTTACAAAATTGCAATCTTGATTGGACAGTTTGTATAAAGAGGCCGATTTTTATTTTCATTTCCTGAAAGTTTTATTTACCTACTGAAACTAGTTGAGTTGCGTTACTCTGTTTCATGTATTCTATGGCGTTGACTGATCATGCCTTTTCGCCTTTTCAAGTTTATTGAAACCTGTCCCTTACAACCTGTATATATGTATACCTAAAGCACTTCAATAAATTGGTCTAAAATATTATTAGGTCTCAATCTGAAAACGACGAAGTTTGGAAATTTGCAAAAAAAAATCGACTCCAACTCTTAATACGAAAAAAATAATCGGTCCAATTTGTATGAAGTCGAACTTTTTGATTAAAGTACAGTCAACAGCATCTCAATAGTAACACTTTGGACTTTATTGAATGGTGATAGAGTATCAAATTTAATGTTTCCACTGACGTGCGATTGACTGTACTTACCACCACCAAGTTGCACTTCTAAGTTTCAGTTTAAAGATTATTAAGGGAGCTGTCAGTTAAATTACCAGCGTAATGAGGACAGTCACGACGCGCTGGGCAACGCACTTTGCTATCTTATCTGGGACGAAGTATGCAACGAATATGAGAGTGGTTGCTTCGGTGGTGATATTTGTTAGAGGTGGCCTCGGTTTCCCGTCTGCTCGATTGGTTTGCTCACTTGTGACATAAAGTGCAATAAAATAATATTAGTTAAGATACAAGCTCCTATACAGGGTCTTAATTGAATTGCGTGCCATAACTCAGGGGTGGGTTCAGTATTAGTAACTCAACAATTTTTCCTAGGAACAAAGGTCGAAAAACGAAACAAAGCATTGACCTTCCATACAAAATTCGCTACCGATAACAATTGCTAATCAGCTGATGTAGGTTCTATGGGAAGATGATTTTTTTTTTCGTTTTGGACATTATGTTACTTGGGAAAAGAGTTTCAGTTGCTGATCAATTAAATTAACATGCTGTATATTATAACCTCGGGCGTGTATTTTACGTTGACGTTATGTTGACGTTCTCTTACAAATTGTGTTATATTCTCAGAATGCGAAAAGTGTTGTAGATACTTCTCTTAGCCTTTTAGAATTTATAAAAAACGGTAAGCAAAACGCGAAAGTAACTATTATTATTTCCAGCAAAAGTTGAAAATAATATAACGATTCAATAGGTTGGTACTTAACGAGATTTCTCGCAACAGTTTTATTTTCTATCTCATCCTATAACTTATCTTATAAATACCAGGAAACTAAGTTTTAAAGGAAAAAACTTGTTAAGGAAAAAAGACTGATCAGTTTTATCTAAATCGGTACAAAACGAGTTCTCAACTTTTAACAATGTTCCAAGGAGGTCAATATTCTAATCAAAAGGACCGGTTTTGTCTCCAGACTCGCATACGTTGCTGCACAACTGCACACCCTTTTTGAATGACGTCATGTAGAGTGACCACGATAATTCATTAAAAAAAATTGAGTAGAATAACATAATTTGCTCCGTGTGGTGCCGGCAAAAAATAGTACCAACCCATTCCTACCTGTGGCCCTGTGGGTGTCGGAAGAGGCGACTAAGGGCGTATTAAGCGAAGGATAGGCAGCAGCATCTTTCTGTGCATTGTACCATCTTACATACTGCGGTCATCAACAACAGCGTTCGCCACCTGCAACGCTTTCAAGCGTGGTGACTATGGTAAATCCCCTCCTTAGTATTACGCGTTTTTGCTGGAGTTCTGGAGGGAGCTCCCTGTCCAGCAGTGGACGTCTCATGGAATGTTATGATGAACATAATTTGATTTTTGAACCATCAATTTCACTCAAAACTGCAAACACGTCATATTATTTAGAAACAAACTGATTTTACTTGTACTCGTAGTAGCACTTTATTTCAAATCAAAACTAGGAAAGCAAACAAAACGAGTGAATAGGTAGGTACTTCAAAAGTAACTGAATGACTGATCAGATCATGGATAAAACCGAATGAAAAAGGCAGAAATGATTCTTAATTAGAAAACAGATTGAATTTTGAATTTAGATCCAGGAAAAAATTAAACTGACAGGATAAAAACAACGAAAAGAGGCAGCACGTGAGGTTTGCAGCCTCATTCTTTTCGTGACATATGATACAGCCAATTACTTAATTATATTAAAAACGCACCAACTAGCTTGCTCAGCGCAAACCCCTACATAAAAATATATCTAAGGCCTGTATTTTTTTAGTCTTTTATTATATGAAGCAATGCAAATCATAAGTGGCTTTCTATATTCGTAAATGCTAATAGAATATGATGCAAATGTATGGAATTGACAAAAGTTATCGAAATGTCACGTTTTTTTAAAGTTTAAAATTTTAGAGCATAGCGTTTTTTTTTACTTGCAATGGGATCACTCTTCCCCTCGATCGTTTAATATTAAAGAACGCCACCTGTCTACGGCCGCTGATAAGAAGGTAGCACTCTATGACAGATAAAAAGACAACGCAAAAACTGGGTCAGTCTAGATAAGCATGTAATTTTGCATAGGATTTCTTTATAGTCTTGATAACAACACAAGATAAGATTTTTGATCATAAAGTTATGTTAAATTGAGAATGAAAGTTTGTAATTTCTTGTGAGTATGTAGTACTGTTTATAAAAGGTGTAACTAAAACTATGTAACTAGGCAACAAATTATAAGGCTATGAATCTTTCCCTGAAAATGTGATAAAAACATTTATTTTTTATTTATTCTTATCCTCCGAGCAGACCGCTAGTAAAATAATTTTCTTTAATCTGTACTTTTCTCTCTCACTGTCTTCAAGATTTAGAATCCTGATAAAAACTAAACGCATGGCCAACCTATTTCTAAGAGCAAGTTATTGAACTTCTACGTTCCTTCAACTCGCGCAAACTCATTCCCGACTCCATGGTCATTGTTTCCAATGGAATCCTCAGAAACATCGTATTGTGCGACTAAATGACAAATCTTTCTATTTTCATTTTGTGATCTTAATCAAATTGTAAACGAAATGGAAATGTATTTTGAGATGGTCAGTTCGCCCACGTGATTGCCTTTTCGTTTGGGACAAAAACAAGAGTTTTCAATTTGTTTAAAGCACTTGTGATTTTGTACCATAATACTTAACAGGACTTTCCAAGATGTATAGTTCTTAGACATTGCATTTCGTGATAGTGCATTTTACATAGCAACTCAAAATATTTTTTTTTGTCCTTATGGTCAATGGGTCAAATGTATCTTCGAGTGATCTATGAGATTTTGAAAACAAAAAAAGAAACCTAATAATCTTTTTAAAAAAATCTTGTCTTTGTAAATTAACAATCGAGCAGTGACGAGGCTCAACAGACAAGAGCCGGGCAGACACGGGAAGTCACGGACTTTGTCCTTTAGTGTGGCCGGTATTGCGAAAAATATAGTTTTTATTAGAAGAAAATTCAAACTTATAGTTATTTATAGTTTTTAATAATAATACACATGTATCTAAACGTTAAATTTCTGCGAAAGAGCGATACCTCCTGACACAGGCGTTTCTATGCTTAGAAGGAGGTATCACCCCTAACTAATACCATACCATTGTTTAACGAAATAAAGAATTTTTCATTTTCATTTTTTTTTTTCATAATATTTATTTTGCTTTGTTTACGACTACCCACATATTTTAAAAATTAAGTGATAGGGTCAAGTGCTCTACCTGTAGACAGTTTCCAGATTTTGGTACAAAATGTGTTCTTAAATAAAAAGTAGCAATTATTTCATTAAAGTGTTTATTGTACGTTGGAATGCGTATAGAGGTCGCTAAATTTCACAACATCGGGCAGGACCACGGTAGCCTAGTTGGTAAAGCGTCTGCGGTACTGACGCAGAAGACGCAGGTTCGAATCCTGCCTGTGGTTGTGAAATTTTGCGATGTTCTACTTTGTATATTTATTGTTTTCCTTAAAGAATGAAATTTCTTTTAATAATCATCAGTCTTCGTTTGAGCACGTGTAGTAATCACAAAGATGTTATGGCTTTTTGTAAAACCCTGGTTTTGTCCACAGGTACAACCTGTGATTGTACCTGTGGACGGCATAAACGTACCTATGGACAGCTGTGTACCTATGGACTTAGTATCATATAAACACTATAAACTAGAACTTATGGTTTAAATTGTAGGTTGACAACACAAATACATACAACTCGGAACACAAGACTATGAATCATAAGAAACAAAACATCTTGAACAAAAAGTAAACACTTTTTCTTAAGATGTTTTAAACTTAAAAAACCGGCCAAGTGCGAGTCGGACTCGCGCACTGAGGGTTCCGTACCACCACATAAACATAATTGTATTAGTTGAAATTTCAGTAAGTTAATGTGCTAGATTTTTTGAGCCTAACGCGCTTGACCAAATTTTATTATTTGTTGTTATTTTATAGCTTATGCACTATAAACGTACCAATTTTCAAGTTTGTAAGTGTTCCCGTTTTTAAATGGAACTAAAACAAAAATCGCCTCAGGGACCATCCAACTTGACCCCTCTCTTATATGAATGTTCTTGAAACGGGAGCTCACCACAATTGGTTACCATTAGTTGTGAGAAAAGTTGTAATATTTAATGATTTCAGACTTTTCTCATTATTTGTACTGTTAGACCTAGCTTCTTGCCAAATTTCATAATTTTAGGTCAACGGGAAGTACCCTGTAGGTTTTGCATTTTTGAATAAATGTATGGAGATGAGGACATAAAATGCCATATCTTTTGATTGCGTCGTTGTAAAAAATTTAAATTTTCAGATCTTGTGTGGTTCATGGATCCTAATATATGGTATGAATTTCAACTTGATACCTTTACCCGTTCGTGAGATAAAGGGTCTTGACAGACAGACAGACAGACAGACAGACAGACAGACAGACAGACGGACAACAAAGTGATCCTATAAGGGTTCCGTTTTTTTCTTTTGAGGTACGGAACCCTAAAAAGGACCACAAAAAGAATATTATGGCACTTTTACTATAAGTTAAATAAATATCTAGAAATAGACGGCATCGTCATCATCCTCGAAAACAAAAGTGCTAGATCTTTTTTGTATCTGATTTAACCTTACATTTTTAACAAAAACGGTTGATTTAGGTATTTTGAACTTTAACGCCGCATTACGAACTGAAATCCTACTTTTAACTTCCTTAACGGCCGCAGTGAGTGTGTTGGTGCATATTTTGCTTCGAATATTCCCTGTTTTAAATAATAAAAAATTAAAAAAACTTTCACATCTCTCATATTCGGTAAGTAGGTCCTAATTACCCCCAAATGGGGCTTGTAGGTGACCAATTAGCGCTCTATGGTAATAATGTAGCTAGAAAAGCCCTAGGGCGGTAAGTTATCGGGCAGCACCTCCACCTCCACGCGGCTCCGCCTTGATGGCCGCCTCCAGCAGCGGGGCGGCGGGCGTTTTAATTACTTACCGCCCTAGGGCTTTTCTTGCTACATTATTACCCTATAGCGCTAATTGGTCACCTACAATTTGGTGGTAATAAGGACCTACTTACCTCACAATCGAGATGTAAAGCAGAGTAGTTAGCTCGGGTGTAAGCATCAATTGCAACCTCGAACTATAGGCGCCCTCGCTGCGCTCGTGCGCCTAAATATCTCGGGCTGCAATTGATGCCTTACAGCCCTTGGCTACTAATCTACTATTTTAATATCAATTAACAATGTACCTGTGGACAGTCCACAGGTACATTTATAGTACTGTCCCTAGGTACAAAATATAACCTGAAAAGTTAATAAATCACCGGTTCCAAAATTAATTGCAGAAGACAAATAAGAACTATCATAAAACAACGAGAAAACTGTAAAACAACTATAACAATGACAAGCTTACCAGAACTTTTGAACATATCAGAGAAAATCAAAATGTAATTTGAGTAAAAATCTAACTTTTTGCGATG
Organism: Athrips mouffetella; assembly: GCA_947532105.1. Lineage (NCBI taxonomy): Eukaryota > Metazoa > Arthropoda > Insecta > Lepidoptera > Gelechiidae > Athrips > Athrips mouffetella. Next base: position 2,293,181 of record OX383960.1, on the reverse strand, counting down.
AAAACTTATAACCCTCAATAACTCAAAAATCTTCAATATGACAATTAATTTAGTGTTGCTATTTGAAAAAGTAGAATATGGATGCGTTTAATTTAAGTCTCTAAGGTTTACACTTTTTAAGATATCGTACCTGTCCACAGGTAAAGCCGTCCATAGGTACAGCAACTGCCCCTACGTCCGTCTTTCTATGTAAATTCTAATTTCTCATCTCAGTATATTCTTGTATGTGTGTATTCTTTTTGAGAAATAAATACCTATTAATACTTACACCGTTTCTACGTTTTAAACTAAATAACAATAAATCTGAACAACGTTTTTGACATTATAACTCTTTTATCTGAAAAACTTTTTCCTTCCAAACCAAAGATTTTGCTAAATACGCGTATGGTAGAGGAGCGATTTTTCATGTTTTAAAATAATTGCAGTACCGGCCATACTGGCGGACTGTCACAACCTCAGAATAAAAACCTCCTTGCTTCGCTCGAAGGTCACAACAAAAAATCTGCCGTCTGCTGTGCCTCGTAACGGAAAAGTGTGACAATATAATACTGAAGGCTGTGAATCTGCCTTTGAAACTGAACAACTTGTCCTAAGGAACATTGGTCTAAATACAAAAGACCAAATTTGACTACCTGTAGAAATGCAGTTTCTACGGGAGTTCAAACATTTACTTTGTTAAATGACCTTATGTCCTTGGGAAAAGTTGTTCAGTTACATGAGCAGATTCACAACCTTTAATATTATCACACCTTTCCGTTACATTCTGTATAGCGTGAATTTTCACTGATTTTGAAAATCAATGAAATCAAAAAAATTCAAAATTTTCAATTTTTCTATCAAAATCAATGAAATCAAAAACAATGAAATCAAAATCAATCAGTCAATGAGCAAATTGAGTTTGCTCCCGAAAACCAGTAATTCAGCAACCTTCCCGAAGAAATTTTATTTTTATTTTCTCGTACAAAAAACTTGATCATTTCACCAAGCCTCGATAAAATTAATTACCAACAGTGATCAGCGTGCCGCCCATCGATCTCCCATCGACACTTAAATAAACGGAGTTTACAAGCGCCAAGGAAAAACCCTGACAGATGGTATTCCTCCTTCATCCCCAGAGTAAAAAAAACTATAGAGTCCGTCATATAGGGTGACTTTTAATTAGTTCTTGATAGAAAAAAGGTATGAATTTACTCATGATACTGAACAACTTTCCCCAAGGAACATAGGTCGAAGTACGAAAATCAAGTTTTGACCTCCCATAGAAACTGCATCAGCTGATAGCGCATTTTGTATGGGAGGTCAAATTTGGTTTTTCGTATTTCGACCTATGTTCTTTGGGGAAAGTTGTTCAGTATCATGAGTACATTCATACCTTTTTCTATCAAAAACTAATTAAAAGTCAACCTGTATATGTCGCAGGAAAATCGTATAATTCGCCGTTTACAAACGGCGGGCAAACTCTAAACAGTCAGCAAATTGTAAAACAGCGCCGGCAGATTGTAAACGGGTTGAGATCACTGGTGTATTTTAGGTTCGTTAGCCACGGTAAACCCAACCTAACCCATCCCAGATATCCGATATCAGGTCCAAAAAATAACCTTATATATCTACTCTGTCCTCGCAGATAAACAACGTAAGTGGTTTTGTGAGACCCTATGTAAAAATCATGTAAAAGTTCTAAAAATAAAGATTTTTATCTATCTATCTATCTCGTGCATTTGTTTCGCACGTCTATATGTCTGCTTATTTCATCTGTTTCTTTGCAAAGAATCGCAACGCCATGTTTTTTTTCTAGCAATTTGTAAGAAAGAATGAATGTTTTTTATTATGAAATTCCTTTGTGATGCGATAATTTTTATTTTGATGACCTAATGCTATTTGAAAATAGCTCTACCACATAATACAGATAGAAATCCGCAACTAATCTAATAAATTCTAGACGAGACACCTATTGTAAAACGTATAATGAAAATGACAATACTAGATACATTACCAACATTTTTAACTTCTCTTCCCGTGGGTGTCGTAAGAGGCGACTAAGGGTTAATCCGAACCAAACCGTTGGGACTCCCCATTATTTAGTCACTGGATGCGTCTGCACGCGACGGGACGGGACCCGGCGCAAGTTTGAATTGATTTTAAAGTCTTTTTCTTAGCGTGTCGATCAATTACAAAATTTAAATAAAAAAAAAATTATTATTTAATTTAAATTTAATTTTAAAGTTGAGATGTTGTTGCTTACTTACCCTAGGTTAACTTTCTTTTACTAACACTATCATCATAACATCCCATGAAACTTACACTACAGGACAGGGAGCTCCCACTAGAATTCTAGCTTTTGCTGGAAAAATGTAGAGGGGAAGTACCATAGTCACCTCGTTTGTTAGCGTTACGGCTGGCACCATGGACCGCGGTTGTAGGTGACCGCATAAGTAAGATGGTATGATACACAGGAGGATGCTGCTGCCCATCCTCCAGTTTATAACCCTTAGTCGCCTCTTACGACACCCACGGTTATGTTTGGGTTGGTACTATTCTTTGCCGGCACCACACGGGACACACGGGACTACCACTATGGATTTAATTTAAATTTGAATTACCCGTGGTTTAGTGGTTACTGGTTACATCATTTCGGCTCTTGATCCGGAGGTTCTGGGTTCCTCGATGGTCATCATCATGACATCCCATGAAACGTCCACTGCAGGAGAGGGAACTCCCTCCAAAACTCCAGCTTTTGCTGAAACAATGTGCAGGGGAAGTACCATAGTCACCACCCTTGTTGTTGTTACGGCTGGCATCATAGACCGCGGTTGTTGGGGACCGCAGAATGTAAGACGATACTACGATACACAGAAGGATGCTGCTGCCCATCTTCTGGTTCATTTACCATTAGTCGCCTCTTACGACACCCACGGGTAGATATGGGTTGGTACTATTCTTTGCCGGCAACACACGGGCTGCGTACACAAATCTTTGAAGCCAATAGATTTATTTCAAACGTTACCATTACTCAGGGTGTAAAAAATGTACGATGAGACTTCTAAGGGATAAGGTAAAAAGTATATTTAAAAATCTTCGAAATATTGGGTAAAAGGCGACAAATGGATAGAACCAAAGAACGCACTACAGAGTCAGCATTTCACTGTTATAATACATGTGTTGTGCACGCGTAATATGCATGAACACTCAAGTACATTTTGAACGGTAAACCGACCGTGTCAACTACTTCTAACGGTAAAGTACCGACTGCGAACAAAACGTAGTCACATATTATGCACATACATCGATGCACCACACTAAAAAAAATTTGCTGATTTAATCAAGATTTTGATAGTTTCAAACAAGCATCTTGACTCCATTTGAGCTTGCAAAGACCTTATTGGATTCTATCAATTTGATTATTGAATTAAAAGTCACAAATTTAAATTGACACTCTATTGAATCATTCCCAAACAAGAGAAAATTGATCTTGGTTGGTTCTCCGTTTTTTCGGTGCAGCCTTTTCCTGTTATTACTGACGGAGCCGTCTACTTAAGGGTATCCGTTTTCCATACAAAAATTCAAATGACTTGCATTCTTACGCGGGACATAAAATTCTGTTGAAAAACGAACAAATACTAATATTTTTAGTTAAATTTTTCTCTAATTAATACAAAGATACAGTTAATGTACTGAAAGTACTATTTTTGTTAGCAATTTTTGGTTCAATATTACGATTGTGGGCGTGCGGTCAAAACTGTACGGTTGTGCTTTGTGTGCATGTGTGAGTGATCGTACTCATGTAAACACGGACTGACGAGAGTAATTGACTTTAGTGGACATATGGAGATATTTTTCTTATCGAAATTGTTGTTAGGCGTTGAAGTTGCACGATGAAATTTACGCGAATCAACTTTTTGCACATATATGGTTGGTACTTATTGCATTAAAAAATAAAACCTTATATTTGAAGCAGTGGCTCCATCTAGTTGCGTTCGGGGCTAAGCTGGCCGTCACAGATCACCTTAAGGGATTTGACAAGGGCATTATCCCATGTAACGTCCACTGCAAGACAGGGTGCTCCCTGTAGAACTCCAGCAAAAACGCGTGGTAGAGACTTTGGAGGGGATTTACCATAGTCACCACGCTTGCAAGCGTTGCGGCTGGCGACTGCTGTTGTTGGGGACTGCAGTATGTAAGATGATAGGTACGATACATAAAAAGATGCTGCTACCCATCCTCCTTTTCGTAAGCCCTTAGTGGCCTCTTACGACACCCGCGGGTAAAGATCGTTTCCACACGGACAAAGAGAAAGAGTGCATATACACAGTGATTGCCATTTGACCTCCGAAGCCCGAAAGGCAAACCAGGCTCAATCCTAGATTAGGCTTCGAAGGGTTAGTGACCAACCAAGCTGTCAGAGTTTACATGCCACCAAAATGGGCTCTGACTTGGCATAACGCCAACATCAGTGACGTGACCGCTCTGTAGTCAACTCGGTACGTACCGAGTTGACCAAGTGCTTTTTTGCATCGGTCAACTCGGCATATTGTATTTTTTTTTTAATTTTTACATACGCGGAGACAAGTGTTTTAATTTGTGTTTTTATTATGAGCAGGCGTGCAAATCGTTCATTGGCTCTCCGCCTGTCAGGCATGACACAGATTAAATAATAGCCCATGTGCATAAAATAACCGTCATTGCCAAACTTATCCTGCACATGCTTACCTACACCTGAACATTTTAACAACTTTATTTTCGTTGAGTATTAAAAACAAAAATATTAGGTATGTGGCATCACATTACAGTCTTTTGGTTTAGAAACACCGGAGAACGACTATAGCTGTATTCAAAACACAGTATACCTCATTCTCCACAGAGCGAACAGTAACACGCTTTGTTTTGTAAAACATGTGTCATATACAATGGAACGGAGTAAACGTATTCTGTAGCTTCACTTTTGGATGACACATTTCTAACAAGAAGGAAAACGGAAGCTTTCTACATCGTTTTAAGCAAATTGCGCAAAACCTCTCGGGTGGAAGCTCTGAAATATTCCGGACACTACATACATCGAGGGAAAGTTTGAAATTCAAAGATCGCGTAGGCAAAAGACCCTCAGAAGGACCACGAGAATCTCGCGGGCGAATGGATTGCAAGGGGGGCGGAGAGTGTCCGTTATGTATGATAATATAGAGATCATCATAATATCAGCCGAAAGACGTCCACCGCTGGACATAGGCCTCCATGACTCGCATTCCCGCGCCGCTCGTATCCAGCGAATTCCCGCGACCTTGACCAGATCGTCGGTCCACCTTGTGGGCCAACGCTCCGTCTTCCGGTACGTGGTTGCCACTCTAGAAGCCTTACGCCCCATCGGCCATCGGTTCTTCTTGCGATGTTCCCTGCCCACTGCCACTTTAGTTTAGCGATTCTCTTTTTAGTATTCGATTACTTTAGTTCTTCTGTGGATCTCCTCATTTCTGATTCGATCGCGCAAAGAGACTCTGAACATAGCCATTTCCATAGCCCTGTGGGTAACTTTGAGCTTCCTGATAAGGCCCATCGTGAGCGGCCACGTCTCGGTGCCATGTCATCACTGGCAACATACACTGATCAAAGACTTTCGTCTTGAGTCAACGACCATCTTGAGTAGTTGATGGTATAGTACTATTACTTTATTCTGTGGCTCTAAACCTGAAACCGAACGACTTTTGCTCTACGACTTTTGATGTTTGACCTCTCCATGCAAACTGTTCCATCTGGAGGTCTAAATTTTTTATCATTTCCGAAAAATTTTTCTTTGGGAAAGTTTTTACAATATCGTAAACTGAACACGCACAGTTTAAGGTATACCGTCCCTTACACCCTGTTTTATTAAAACAGGTTCATACTCCCAAAACTACCTTGAGACTAAGGCCACGTCCCCATTAGGCTCACAGTGAGCCGCTTACTGTCTGTTTCCAGTACGCCTCCCTATATATTTTAAACGGAGTGTCCATTCAGCGCGTACTGTGCGCAGTTTGCGGCGTATCGCTTGCAGATTCATTCAGTGAGCAGCTGAGTGAGTGAGCGTCACGCGGTCATATAGGCCCTCCGCCAAGTGAAGCGTTCGAACGCGACGTCAAAAGCTGGCGTATCGTATTGGTATCGTATCGGTGTCGTATCGGTGTCGTATCGGTGTCGTATCGGTATCGTATCGGTATCGTATCGGTATCGTATCGGTATCGTATCGGTATCGTATCGGTATCGTATCGGTATCGTATCGGTATCGTATCGGTATCGTATCGGTATCGTATCGGTATCGTATCGGTATCGTATCGGTATCGTATCGGTATCGTATCGGTATCGTATCGGTATCGTATCGGTATCGTATCGGTATCGTATCGGTATCGTATCGGTATCGTATCGGTATCGTATTGGTATCGTATCGGTATCGTATCGGTATCGTATCGGTATCGTATCGGTATCGTATCGGTATTGTATGGTTTTTATCGCTGGGTTTACAAAATAGATATATATAAATGTGGACTGTATTTGAAGGTGTATTTGAAATGTGATTAAACTCGTATTTAAGGATTTGTGTTATCTTGTTTTATTATTATTTTGTAACTTATATTGAAAATTATATGATAATTTGTTTCACTCATTTATAGGATGAAATGGTTGAATTATGTGCTCACCTATTATTTCTGTACATAACTGAAATGTTCTATAATGTCTTGATACTATAATAATGTGTTGTTATGTATAGTGTTGGTGTTCCGTATATTTGAATAAAGAAATAAATGTGAAAAGTGACGTTATTGCGCAATCTCTGCTGATATATTGGTGAAAAGAAAAAACTACAATTCACTGACCTTAGTTGTCCACCACGCAAGCGCGGTAAGGATCTCCAAGTCCAACAGTGGGTGTCGCGTGGCATGTATGAGGTTATAGCACTTCACCAAAAACAGCAGTTCCTCGTAAGATTACACAAATATTTATAGCAGCACGGCTGCGTCGACAGTTGACAAGAGTTTTGGTGCCAGGGGAAGTGTCCAACACTGGGCTTTTTAGGTTTTATCTGATATTCTTAAAGACAGCTCACGCACGGCGCGATGGTAGAATCCAGACTGTTCGCTCGGATGCGCCTAGTACGCAAAACGAGGGTGACAAAGAAAAGTTCAAATGAATTATATATATTTTCTACCCACCAAATCTAGCAGAGATTGAACAGGTATCGTATCGGTATCGTGTCAGTACGATACCGATACGGTAGAGCCTAATGGGGACGTGGCCTAAGTAAATTTGTAAAACCACTTTATTCGTTAAATATAGCAATTTATTTATCGGTATAATATATTCTTTATTGTGCACAAATTACATAAAATTGTAGTTAACATAAAATTTTTTTACAAAGGTGAGCTTATCTCTATAAGAGATCTCTTTCATCCAACCTAGCTGGTGTGAAAGAATGACATGAAAAGGGGCACAGGAATGTGCATTTTGAAGTGTGAAATAAGAATTAAACAAAAAAAATACATATGTTTTTAATAAATAGCAAACTAGCATAAAATATGGAGAAACAAAATAATTACTTATACTACACACTAATATACTTAAAATTACAATATAAATAATAATGCATATATAAAGAAGGATAAACATACTTTTAAAATACATACATACATAAATACTTACATAAACTAAAAATAATATTATAATGGTTGCGATAAGTAGTGCTCTTTTACTCGCATCTTAAACGATGTTATTGAAGGACTGCTTTGTAAAGCCTTGGGAAGTTTGTTCCATAGTCGCACAGCTTGGGAAGAGAAGGAGTTGAAAAAGAATTTGGTGTTCGCTCTAGGACACTCTAACATCGCAGTGAGTATCGTATCGGTATCGTATCGGTATCGTATCGGTATCGTATCGGTATCGTATCGGTATCGTATCGGTATCGTATCGGTATCGTATCGGTATCGTATCGGTATCGTATCGGTATCGTATCGGTATCGTATCAATATCGTATCGGTATCGTATCGTATCGGTATCGTATCGGTATCGTATCGGTATCGTATCGGTATCGTATCGGTATCGTATCGGTATCTTATCGGTATCGTATCGGTATCGTATCGGTATCGTATTGGTATCGTATCGGTATCGTATCGGTATCGTATCGGTAACGTATGGGTATCGTATCGTTAACGTATCGTTATCGTATCGTTATCGTATCGGTATCGTATCGGTATCGTATCGGTATCGTGTCAGTACAATACCGATACGGTAGAGCCTAATGGGGACGTGGCCTAAGTAAATTTGTAAAACCACTTTATTCGTTAAATATAGCAATTTATGTAACAGAAAAAAATAGTAATCCACAAGATATGACAAAATATTAGGTGAACAGGCTCGAATTATAATTTAATCAAAATTACAAAGCTATTGTTATTTTATTTCCATTTCTAACATTTTTACATAACTTACATAGTCGGTGACACTCTTTCTACTTCATATGTTGCGGAATGTGGAGTTAGGCAAGGAGGATTGACATCCCTGCTGTTCAATTTGTATTTGGATGCACTGATCGGTGAACCCTTTATTATCTTTTACCGATTTTGACATAATTAGGTACCTATTTGCATTTAATATGAGATAATTAGGGAATGCAATGTCCCGTGTGGTGCCGGCAAAGAATAGTACCAACCCTTACATACCCGTGGGTGTCATAAGAGGTGACTAAGGGTTATAAACTGGAGGATGGGCAGCAGCATCCTCCTTCGTATCTAACATCTTACTGCGGTCACCTACAACCGCGGTCCATAGTGCCAGCCGTAACGCTAACAAGCGAGGTGACTATGGTACTTCCCCTCCACATTTTTCCAGCAAAAGCTAGAATTCTGGAGGGAGCTCCCTGTCCTGTAGTGGACGTTCATGGGATGTTATGATGATGATGATGATCGGTGAACTCAGCAGCACCCATGTAGGCTGCTTTGTAGACGGTGTTTGTCTTAATAATATCAGCTATGCCGATGATATGGTGCTGCTGGCGTCATCGATTAGTGCACTCAGAAATCTGATCACGATATATGAAAAATATGCTGCTTCCTATGGAACAATGTCAAAAAGACAGAGTTTATGGTCTTTGGGGCCGTCGGTAAGAAGAGTCCTGAGAATGTGCTACCCGTAAGGCTCAATGGAATTCCGTTAAAGAGAGTAACTCATTTTAAATATTTAGGACACTTTATTACTGACGACCCCAAACAAGATATGGATATAGAACGCGAGCGCGAGCACTGTCAGTGAGGGCGAATATGCTGGCTCGCAGGTTTGCCCGATGTACACTCAGGTCAAAATCACTCTGTTCAGTACTGCACTTGGCCTTATGGGCCAGTCATACTCAGCGCTCGCTCATTGCTCTGCGCACGGAATACAATAATGCGTTTTACAGGCTGCCACGGTTCTGCAGTGCGTCTGCCATGTTTGCCGAAGCTCGTGTATACAACTTCATGGCACTACTGCGGAAAAAGTCGGCGTCTTCAGCAGAAACAGCCTTCTGAAGACAATTGCAGCGAGTGAGTGTCCTATAATGCGGAACTTAATTATAACTACTAAGTCCCTCATAGAATTTAATTACTAACAACCTTTGAAGGCAACCAAAAGGCTATTGATGAGACTACTTTTTGAGCTAAGCTTTTATAGTCAGTTTTGCCATTGACTCGAAAAGAAAAAGAAGAATTACTAACATAGTTATAAGTTTATTGTTACTAACATTTTGTTGATGTCTGTTGTCTGAAATAAAGATTTTAATATTACTATTATAATAAAGCATAATGCCGAAACAACTCAACTTCATATAAATGGCTGTCCTGTAGAAACTGTAGATAAGTGATAAATACAAATATTTGGGCTGCATGTTAAACTCAAAATGGGATCCAGAGAAGGAAATACGTATTAGAATTGAAATAGCACGCGGAACATTTATCAAGATGCAATCATTATTAAAAAAACCGGCCAAGTGCGAGTCGGACTCGCGCACTGAGGGTTCCGTACCACCACATAAACATTGTATTAGTTGAAATTTCAGTAAGTTAATGTGCTAGATTTTTTGAGTCCGACACGCGCTTGACCAAATTTTATTATTTTTTGTTATTTTATAGCCTATGCCCTATAAACAGACCAATTTTCAAGTTTGTAAGTGTTCCCGTTTTCAAATACAACTAAAACAAAAATCGCCTCAGCAACCATCCAACTTGACCCCTCTCTTATATGAATGTTCTTGAAACGGGAGCTCACCACAATTGGTTACCATTAGTTGTGAGAAAAGTTGTAATATTTAATGATTTCAGACTTTTCCCATTATTTGTACTGTGAGACCTAGCTTCTTGCCAAATTTCATAATTTTAGGTCAACGGGAAGTACCCTGTAGGTTTTTCATTTTTGAATAAATGTATGGAGATGAGGACATAAAATGCCATATCTTTTGATTGCGTCGTTGTAAAAAATTGAAATTTTTAGATCTTGTGTGGTTCATGGATCCTAATATATGGTATTAATTTCAACCTGATACCTTTACCCGTTCGTGAGATAAAGGGTCTTGACAGACAGACAGACGGACAACAAAGTGATCCTATAAGGGTTCCGTTTTTTTCTTTTGAGGTACGGACCCCTAAAAACAAAGATATTAAATTAAAACTTCGCTGGCGTATGGTCCAATGCTATGTTCTATCAGTCCTCTACTATGGAGCGAAAGGCTGGATGTTTAATAAGAAAATGATTGACAAATTGAATGCCTTTGAGATGTGGCTATATAGACGCATGTTAAAAATATTATGGCGCGACAGAATCACAAACGTGGAGGTGCTCAGAAGAATGAAAAATAATCTAGAAATAGTAATAACACTGAAGAAGAGAAAAATCACATACTATGGGCATATCTACAGGAACCACAAATATAGCATACTACAAACAATAATAGAAGGGAAAATAGAGGGGAAAAGAGGAAGAGGGAGGAGGAGAACATCTTGGTATGATAACCTCATGACGTGGTCTGGACTGAATGCCGCGGTTGATTTAAGAAGACTCACAATGGACGGAGAGAAATATAGAGAGATGGTCGCCGACATCCGTTAGGATATGGCACAGAAAGAAGAAGATTATAATATATTTTTCCATTTGTAACCATTATAGTCAAAATTTACAATAAGTATTTTAATCAAGAAAACGTTGAATGATGCGTTTTTTTCCTTGTTTGATATTTGTTAAATAACATATTTAAAAAAACCGGTCAAGTGTGAGTCGGACTCGCTTGCCGAGAGTTTAGATATATCTGCTCCGTGGATATATCTTTTGTATTTTTAAAAGCAATTAAGTGCCCTGACAGTACTTAGTGTTGATAATTTATGTAAGTTTCCGTTACAATAAACACAATGATTTTAGCACCTATTGCTGTTCAACTTGACAAAGTCGATTCAAGGTCAAATTAAACATTAAAAATCAACATAACGTATGATAGGTACTACTTTATTGTAGAAGATTTACTGCATACGATGACATATTTACGTACTTTCAACATTATAAATTCAATACCTTATGATAGGTGCTTACCATAGTTAAAATATTATGTTTATGAAGGCGAGTAGGTACGGCAAAACTGTACTTACATAAAACAATTTATGCCTAATGAGTAAAGCTCCAATGGTAACTTCTTAAAGTCAAAGACTAATCGCCATACATTTTCAAGAAACTTGGTTCTGTTAATTTCAATTTATTTACTTCAATGAGCAATGGAACGGAATATACATATTTTTGAGAAAAATTGTGACAGGCACAGTGTCAACATAAAAAACAAGAATCAACTTGCTTCTCATGTCAGCCGTGTTCACAAAATAAGTGAAAATTACAAAGGTCAATGTATACGCTTCTATAATAAGGTACCACTGACATTAAAAGTTTACCGTTAGATAAATTCAAAACTGTTGTCAAGCAAAAAATGTACAAGAAAGGTTATTATAAAATATCAGATTATCTAGAAGAAAAAATCAATGGGGATTAGGCTACGGTTCTAACACGCTAATTCAACATTATGTTTATTGTTTCAATTCTGTACATTCAAACCGAGATTCAAACATACGAGTATTAAGAAGAGCACGTGGGTTTTAACTGTCGTTTCTTTTTCTTCCCACCATGGCGCCATTTTGTTTATGAAGTGAAGTAGTCTGATGAATAGAGTTTGAGTTTGAATGTATGCTGAATTTGATTCAGAATTAAGGAAGGTGTGCCGGCCTATCCCATGGATTAAAGGCTTATGGAAGGTATGTACGTCGGTAGAAAAAGGTCCCAGGAGTTTGAAACTTCGCAGGAGCGCAGGCTTCGGTAGACCTCAACGGACATTCAAACTTTTTTTACCTCTGTTTTCTTCGCCATTTTCAATAAAGGGTGACCAAACGAAGTGTATTATTGTTATTTTTTTTTTCAGGTGTTTATTCATTTATTTAGAAAAGAAGGCATTTATCGTTGGTCTATATGGGGTGAACATTCCATTTAAATTTTTTGACGTAAAACTCCGACCTGGAGCATTGTTGGTTAATATTGGAGAAAATATTTTCTACAAGCCTAAAACCTTTTGTAAATATACTGATACTTTTTGTATTTACAAAGTCGAAAACAATAGCAAACCAGCCACCCTTAAGGTGATTACAGCCCTCAAATTAGAAGCTACGCGATCGTCAATGCAAATATCGACTTTATTGACGCGTCAATAGCGTTCATATAAGAGTGCTCTTCAACGTGGCTGTTACGACCAACGTTGAGACCCTCACCCACAAATAAAGGTATTTTTATTGATTTTATACCACATTAATAATTATTTTTTAAAATTTTTTACTTCAATTTCAGAAACCGTAAAATTTAAAATTTTTAAGTGTAAGAAGCATCAAAATCGTTTTAGAAGTTTAGGAGCCTTCGAAGCAGTAGGATATTTTTTCGTAAAACAAAAGGAGAGAGAAGATTTTTATCTGGCAAAACTAACAGTTATAATAAAAATAATCTACTTAAAAATTATTGTTTATCATATTGATTAACTCATGTATATATTTTTGTAACGATTGGACCATCCGTTTGGGAGAAGTTTGCCTTCAAAGTTAGCTCATTTTTGCAATTTGAGGGTTATAATCGTCATAATCCGGTTCCGCGCACACCAAACGGAGAGCAGAGTAGAGCAGTTTTTAATAACATTGTATAATGGACTTTATTTCTATTGATATAAACTGCAAAATGGCCTGACAGGCATAAAAACGCTCGAGTAGCCGCGCGGACGGACGCAAAGTCGCAGTACTGCCTGCTTGACCGTTTATGGGCTAAACCTAAGATTTCTAACAATTTGTAATTAACTCGAAAAGGGCTAATATCATGTCAATAGTTAGATTACAACTTTTTGGTAAATTCTACGTAATTGAAATTTTACGTTTTTTTAGTTCTTTTTCGTATTAAATTAAAAATAAGAAAAGGCTTGAAATTCTCCAAAAATATAACTATCCTGTCAGGTCTCCTCCATCTACTTATATTAAAAATTCTGATATTTTTGTGTTAATTTATTGATAAAATTATAAAAAAAAATATATATAAAAGGTGTTATAACCTGACAATTTTTGTTTTTCGACCTATGTTATTTAGGGAAACTTTCCCTCCTTCCCTGGGAAAGTTGTTCAGTTTCATGGGCAGAATAACATCCTTCAGGATTGATATGTTCAGTCACCGAAACTGAACAACTTTCCCAAAGAAACATTTCTGGGAAATGAAAAAAAATTTTGACCTCTCCATACAAACTGTTCGACCAGAGTGAGCAATTTGTACGGGAAGGACAAAATTTTTTTTGATTTCCCAGAAATGTTTCTTTGGGAAAGTTGTTCAGTTTCATCGACTGAACACGTTCTTTCAGTTTTCGGTACACCGTCCCTTACACCCTGTATATCCTTTCTGTTGCACCTTGTATAGGGTTTAAAAAGGGCGTTAACTTTTGTTCCAAAAAAGACGTTTTATACAAATTTTGTATGGAGAGTCGAATTTCTTTTAGCGAATTTACAAAAGTCGTAGAACAAAAGTTGTTGCATTGAACGCAAAGAATAAGCCCTTAAACGGTTGTACAGATAAGAGCACATCAAGCTTGATATATTGGAGCTTGTACCGTTCTTATTTCAATGGACTTACGTAGAGTCGCACTACGAGTGTCAATATCGTTCACATTACACCAATTTTATAAAACCCTGTATACAAGGTGTAACACAAAAGGTATATCAACCCTGAAAGATGTAATTCTGCCCATGAAACTGAACAACTTTCACCTAGGAACGTGGTTCGACTTCGAAGTACGAAAAATAAATTTTTACTTACAATATACAAAATGTCTATGGGAAGTCATTCTCTTTTATATTAAGACCTATTTTCCTTAGGGAATGTTGTGCAGTTTCATGAGCAGAATCCATACCTTTTTTGTTACACTCTGTACAACAGTGCACAAGACATGTTATTTCAAAGCATTGTTTGGAGAGAGTTATGCAAACATGACGCAAAGCGATTACCGGCAATTTGCATTCAGCCACAGATGAAATAATAGTAATTCAGCTCCCGACTCTCTACATTTGTAATTTGCAAGGCTATAATTATTTTTCTACTGAATTTAAGACGGCCTTTTTTTACTCAATCCATAAACCTATCTCGCCGGGATACGAGTATTAATAAACACTCAAAATAGTTTATTCATTGTTGGATATTAAAATCTCTTAATGACGTCAGCTAAACTATATCGCTTCACAAACAAAGTGGCGCCATGGTGGGAAAAAAACCGGCCAAGTGCGAGTCGGACTCGCGCACTGAGGGTTCCGTACCACGACATAAACATAATTGTATTAGTTGAAATATCAGTAAGTTAATGGGCTAGATTTTTTGAGTCCGACACGCGCTTGGCCAAATTTTATTATTTGATGTTATTTTATAGCTTATGCACTATAAACATACCAATTTTCAAGTTTGTAAGTGTTCCCGTTTTTAAATAGAACTAAAACAAAAATCGCCTCAGCCACCATCCAACTTGACCCCTCTCTTATATGAATGTTCTTGAAACGGGAGGTCACCACAATTGGTTACCATTAGTTGTGAGAAAATTTGTAATATTTAATGATTTCAGACTTTTCCCTTTATTTGTACTGTGAGACCTAGCTTCTTGCCAAATTTCATAATTTTAGGTCAACGGGAAGTACCCTGTAGGTTTTGCATTTTTGAATAAATGTATGGAGATGAGGACATAAAATGCCATATCTTTTGATTGCGTCGTTGTAAAAAATTGAAATTTTCAGATCTTGTGTGGCTCATGGATCCTAATATGTGGTATTAATTTCAACCTGATACCTTTACCCGTTCGTGAGATAAAGGGTCTTGACAGACAGACAGACAGACAGACAGACGGACAACAAAGTGATCCTATAAGGGTTCCGTTTTTTTCTTTTGAGGTACGGAACCCTAAAAATGGCTTAGGGTACATCTCGCCCCCTCAAAAACTCGCCCATGGGCGAGATGTACCTTTTGAAAAATTGCAAGGGCCAGATTCGCCCTAAAGCAAATTCGTGTTCGGGCCAGTTGTACCTTTCAAAAGGTCACTAGGGTACATTTCGCCCGAAACTATCTGAATGATTTTTTTAGGTAAAATTAGGGACTTTATTAAATCCCGGGATTTAACCAAAGCCCTAATTGTCTCTATAGATCAAAAGCCTGGGCCCTGAGACCACTGGCTTTCTCATAGAAATATAAGAAGAAAGATTAATGAAAATATCTGTCACAAGGTATTCTGAAATTCATTCAGTCATTATAAATACGGCATAGGCGTCGTTCTGTAAATTTTGTATGAGATGTCAAATCAGGTTTGATGATTTGACATTTTAACTTGGGACACTATGGCAGATGTCATCCCATAGTAAAATAAAGTAGTAAATATTCCTTCTATTCCGAGCGGAGCAAGGAATCCCAATTCTTAAAGCTTTCTACTATCGCAAACGCTATAGAATAGGATCAAAATGTATGGGATTGACATTGGCTGTCACGCAATATTTCGTTAGTTACTGTCAATCCTATTCTACTACCAGTTTTTATTATTTCTTGTTATTTAGTGGCTTATTGACTATAAATATACAAATTTTCACGCTTGTGAATGTTCCCGTTTTTACGATAGAGCTAAATAACAAATTGGCTTCGGCCGCTAAGGAAATCGCCTAAAAAACAGGTTTTTAATATGGAAGCCTCCCGTTATTTTTTAAATTTTAGTATTTTTTGTTTAGCGGCAACAGAAATACATAATCTGTGAAATTATTAACTGTCTATCTATCACGGTTCATGAGATACAGCCCGCTGACAGACAGACAGACATCGGAGGCACATTAATATTGTCCCGTTTCTCACCCTAATTCGGGTTTCAGTATGTGATGAAGTATGGTAACTGGCGATTAGCTTTGTACCTAGTACACTCCATTAATTATTAAATTAAAGAATGAATTAATCATAGTTAATTGAGTTAATGACCATTAATTGTAAAGACAATCATTGTTTGTTACGTTGCATTAAATAGAGAACCTGCGCTTAGGTAATCTAGAATTTTCTCAAGTGATACAAACTATGCTTATATTTATAAAGCCAAGACGTTAAGACTTAGATGTAAGTACTTAGCTGTTAAGTACTTACGGTTACAAGTAGGTAGCTTCCGTAAAATATTATCTTTTACCGATTTGCATTTAATATGAGATAATTAGGTAATGCAATGTCCCGTGTGGTACTGGCAAAGAATAGTAACAATCCTTACATACCCGCGGGTGTCGTAAGAGGTGACTAAGGGTTATAAACTGGAGGATGGGCAGCAGCATCCTCCTTTGTATCTAACATCTTGCTTACTGCGTTCACCTACAACCGCGGTCCATGGTGCCAGCCGTAACGCTAACTAGCGAGGTGACTATGGTACTTCCCCTCTAAATTTTTCCAGCAAAAGCTAGAATTCTAGAGGGAGCTCCCTGTCCTTTAGTGGACGTTTCATGGAATGTTATGATGAGGTAATGCAAACACAGAACTACTTTGATTTGTTGCTTATACAAGGGCAGCTAGGTACGAGTAAGGTATTTGATACAAATAAGGCCTACTTAAATTTAAGGACCTAGATCTCGATAAACAGGCCTATGTACTAATACATCCCTAGTCAATATGCAGGACTGATGAATAAATAATAATAATTGGGAAAGAAAATTATCGGTTTATTAAAAAACATTGGAAAAACAATCATGTTTCTGAACCTCTACGTTTGGCAGTAATAAAACACGTGGATTTAAAAAGGCCTGTTAAGTTCAAATATAGAAATATGTTAAATTGAACTTATTAGCAAAATAAAACCTTTTTTTTTGTATTATTTATTATGTTTTTATTATGTTATGAAAATATTTATTATATTTTTTTACGTTTTAATGCACACAATTACTGATCAGACTTTTAGCCTCATAATTAACAAATTATTAAAAAATCTTACAAAATTAAATACTTTTCGTATCTTAAACAACACAGGTAACTTAAAATTTTCAAAATAAAATTAAAAAATAAAATTTATGTAGTTTTTGGGTAGGCCTTATTTAATAACAATGTTCTAATAAGGCCTCCAAGTACAACAACGTTATAATGAGAATTAGCAACATAAATCAGTCTTTCTCAAAAGTTCAAAACTAAGAGCGAGAAAGCTGCAAATTGTGTAGGGCCTCTTAAAACCTTGCCACCTACTCGTATATTGACTCTACTGCTTATCAGATACAGTATCTCTATTACGGCCCAGGATCTCCAATAAGGCCTACCTGGCACAAAATAAGGCCTAGGCCTTATTCGAAATCGCACCCCATTTTTAAAGATATGTTTATAACTAATGAAATTAAAGACAAACATTAAGTTTTATATCATGGATACACAGTTAAAAGGTTACAGAATAATAAATTTAAGCAACGGTAACTAAAGTAGTAAAGATTAATTAAAAACCTCACCATGAATTCGTATTTTTTTTATAACGACGCGCGAAAACGGCCTGCTCGCTTGACGACCGCGTCCCGAATGCGATCGGAGCGGGGAGCGGTTGTGCTCGCGCATTCGGACGGGTTATAGAGTTCTTATGTAAGTGTACGTAAGGTCTCTTTCAATTCGGATTAGTTTATCTACGTTTTCTGGTGTATAGGCTGTATTAGAGCATAGGCTTTAATTGTATCAAGTACCTTATATATATATTCTTTTATTCTATGTTTCATTCACTGAAAATTGTTCAGGTTTAGATAGCGCTGTACCGTACACCCCGTATATCTAAAAATAGCCTCACCATTGCTCCGTTTGACACCTACCAACTATTTTTTTGTGGAAATCGGTGTTTTCTAGCGGGAAAAGTAGCTTTTATTCAAACAAAGTCCATTTTTACTGTAACTTTCTTAACTGTTAAATGTTTTGCTATTCCTTTCTTCATGAACAATAACAGTCTAATAGATATAACAGCTTAACCTACATTATTTGTATCAATTCACCACCCTCAACATTGTTCAAACTACGGTAGGTAGGTACACGAAACCGGCACGAAACAGCGTCAAAACATCATTACGTCGTCAAAACTCGTGGGCACAATCAAAACAAAGCAAAATTCAATTCATGCAAAAACGTTATCGAGCTAAAAATTTTAAAACAGAACTAACACGCAGCGTAAACAATGAGAACAAATTCACGCTCAATTGGAAGTTCAGTCAGCCATATTACTAGATTATTGCGTCTTTAAATCATCAGAGCTAAAGATAAAAGAATCGTTTAGTATAATCTCCGATTTTCCTCCTAGTGACTTCGTAATGAATCAGAACAAAGCAGAAACATCCATTGTACTCGCACGCACACGTACCAAACACATTTGTATTCAACGATGCATCTACCATTAGAAAAACGCGGTACGCATACCAACATTAAAAACACTGACTTTTACAGAAAATATTTATTAAAATACTGTTTTAATATTAACTTAAAGCTAAAATATCACTTTTAAGGGGTTATCTCGTTGCCGTGAGGGATGTCATTGTTTTCTTTTTCTGTGGTTTCCTCGCGGTCACGGCTAGGGGTAGTAGTGGGTTCTCGCTCTTTCAGAGGTAGGACGGTGGTGGTAGGGGTGCTCTGGAGAGTCGTCGTCGTCGGCTGCTCTACCTTCGTCGTCGTCGGCTGCTCTACCTTCGTCGATGTCGTGGTGTCTTCCTTCAAGTACGGCAATCCAGTCTCCTTTATCGTCACTTCTCGGTCGACGTCCTTAGCTCGTACATTAGGACCGTTGAGAGGAGCGGTCACAACTAAGTAACCATCGCTGCTCAGATCCGCGGTGACATCATCCGCACTTGAGTTGATCGGCAAAGTGTAAGTATGGAAGAACTGGCTGGCAAACACGTCCTTGTCTTCATGTTTTGCTTCGTGCGTTCCCTGGACGAAAATGAAGTCTCCTTTCACCTTAACTTTGAGGTCGTCTTTCTTGTAATCCTTGACATTCACGACAACTTCGAATTTGTTGTCGTCGGCGACGATTTTAGGTCCGATTTCACCGAAGCTTGGGAGGAGTCTCCAGAGGGGGGCGAACAGGTTTCCAAAGAGGGGGAAGGAGAACCAAGGGGTGTCATCGAGTTCTTCTTCGGTGATGGTCGTGACCGGGTGTGGGAGGCCGGGTTTGTCGGTGGGCGGTGCAGCTACGGCGACCGCAGCGAGCAGCGCGAAAGCCGCTACAAGGCGGAGTGCGAGCATGATTTGTTCACACGTTAGTTCGTGCCGGTAGTGTATTAGTGACTGAGTCCAGCGCGGGAGTTGAAGGCTATATACGGCGGCGGGGGGAGCGCGAGCGCATCACCGGACCTGTTGACGGCATTAATAGACTAGCAAGCGCAGACGTGACTCTATAGATACTCAACCTGCATATTTGTTTTGGCCTCTGAGAGGATGTTGATAGTACTGGAAATCGAACTGGAAATCCGTGTTTTAGGTATCGTATTCCGAGTAACAATGTGTTGGTTCCTTCATTTTGTTCTTCTCGTGTTTGTCGTGGTTCTTCCCTGACGTGTCACTGCACTATAGCTGATATTTTGGGGATAAATTAATACCTAGTTGCTAATTATATTTGCCAACCAACAATATTTAGTGTATGAGGTAGTTATAGCACTTATCGTGGACTTACTAATTTAGGAAGAGCAAAGCCTCCTATCACAGGTATTCTTAAGACTTTAAGAATTGCATTAAATCATTTTAATTTTATTTATGTATTGTCTAATATAAATTCAGATTATATCTGAAGCGTTAGACAAAATTAAAATGAAATATACAGGAAGTTTTCAAACTAAAAAAATATCCAGATAGATAAAAACTTTAAATTATAAGCCAATAAAACCACTTGAGCAGCTAAGTGAAGAAGTTTTTATTTACCAACAACCCAAATATAGTTATTTGTTATTCCAGGCATCGAAAATCATTTTAGCGCGAGTATCTTGTACTGAAACTTAAGCAAGCGAAGGATTCTATAGGTAATTTTTACGTTCTTATTTCTAAAACCTTTTCCACGCTAGCAGCCAAAACTTACTTTTGCATACAGACTTCAAATGACCAAAATTTTCTGGGTAGAGTATTTCGCTCGCCATCCGCCCGTTGAAGCTGTGACAGCTAATAAGGCTAACAGGAAGGTCATCTTAAAAAAAACGACGAAAATTTTTAAAATCTGTTTTACGCTAGCTACCAAAAATGACATTTGCGTGCATATTTTAACCGATAAAACAAAGTTGTCCAAACTAGTGAGGTATAATATTTCGGGGCTCTTTTTGCAGTACCTATAGTTTATTGAATTAAGCTCGGCTCTGGGTAACTTTTCAAAATTACTATGTATGTAAAATGTGTGTACTTACAACAAAGACTAAAGAAAAACGACGGCTTCTTTATGGAGTCAAGCATAAAGATTAAGGTAAGAAGTACCTATACTGGCGAGTTTAGTCAGGGTGTCATTGCCCAGCAGTGGGAGAATAGACAATAACAAAAATCTTATTATGCACTTGTACATGTCACCGAAAAATTTTAAGAATCATAAGTTGATCAATTTCCGAGTTAGTTGATAAACTCTAAAAATAATAAACTCGTAGGAAATATGTAAATCCGATACATGGGTTCGTTAGGTAAGGCAGGGTTAGGTTCTCTTTCGACCAAATGCATGAGCCGAGCGAGCGAAACGAGCCCGTACAGATTTATCAAGTTCTTAGGACTCGGCCTCGATGACCTTGTTATGCAATTTTTTTCTTTATGTTGTTCGACCTTGATTTGCCGGTACTGATTTTGTCTTGACTGGCGATCTAGCTTTTTGTGTTTTCGCGGTAATAAGATTGGTTTTCTGCTGAGGCGTATGACACAAACAGTATCGGTCGGCATCCTGAAGAGTTGCTGAAGACAGTAGCTGGCTAGAGAGGGAGACGAGACGAAAATGTACGTCAATCCTTTGAACATGCAAGTAAAAAACAGTCTTATGAATGTTACTTTTTTTTTTTTTTTTTACTATGTATGGGCTTACTCTTGACCTCGATCTAGCCTTGAGGACAGAGATGAGGTCGACGATGGAACGAGCATGCCCAGAAGAAGCATATTCACTCGCGACTTAAATAGATTCGGGATTCGGGATTCTGATTTTACTGCAAAGTTTTTAAATTTAAAAGTCCCTTATTATATTTCACACTTCTTTCTTATTCGTAAAAGAAATTGGCGATTTTTTTGAAATTATTCGGTTTTATATTTTTATACAAATTGCAGCAATCAAAATGTCCCCAATCCATAAGGCTGGTTTCAGAGCGTGGCGTGCGACACTCGCCGGCGACACGCGTGCGTTTGAAAGTTCACTAGATAGTGTTGTCATGACAGATATTCTGATCTCCAATATTATAATATTTAAGTCACCAGTGTTTACTAACTTTTCATAGCTTTACGATATTGTTCATAAATGGTTGTTGTATTGACTCCTTTGTACAAACTGTCAGAGCGCGGCGGCTTTTCGACCAATCCCAGCGTTATATGGAAAGGGTAATATTGTGGTGGGAGAGGTCTCTTGAACGTTCGAGCCAGCCTCGCTCAGGCAGTCGTATTTTGTTCTTCAAACTGGGAGATTCTACCTTTAAAGGAGTAATCACGTATTGTGTAAAATTCTGAAGACTCTTCTTCATATGTATGGTATTGTGTTAATGTACCCATTTTAACACTGTGTAAAGTGAATAACTTATTACAAAACGTAAGTAGACTTCGAGTGTTTTATTTAACATATTTCTCAACTCCCTCTCATTTGTTAACAATAGTAGGTAGCGTTTTAGACCGCGCCGGCCGCCACTACCTACCGCCGCCGCCGCCGAAACGCTACGCTCTGAAACTAGCCAATGCTGTTTATAACCAAGTTACCCTTCTGCATAAACAACAATAACAACATGATCTATGACCTAACTAGCCTCACGGCCTTGTAAGGCCGGCTTCTAGAGTTCTCTTTACTGCAAATTTAGCTTATTTTTATTTCCACTTAGAAACACGTCAGTTGCTTGATACGTGCTCTTTGGTAGCTGACTCAGAGATCATAGCCAATTCTAAAACGTGTTTAAAATAAAAAACAAGTTAAAAAATCAATCCTAAAAAGCCAATCTACAAGTCCAAATTTTAATTTTGAAGATGAAAGGGCTGCTAAGTCCGTTGGAGAAGTATGGTCAACCGCTTGTCGGTAAAAACTTTTTCAACTCTATTACCACGCCATAAGGTCCAAAAGTGTTTCTACTGATGTGCGGCCGTGTGTACGAACCTGTTTGGCTGTTTGAGCCGTAAAGCAGCAGTGTATGCACTGCTGTGTTTCGGTACGATGGGTAACGGAGCCAGTGAAATTATCGGCACATGAGATAATCCATCTTAATTCTCAGGGCGGGTAATGTCAAATTGTCAAATTGTTGGCGTAAACTTAACACCTGCTTGTGACCTGCTCGTTTGCTCACATGCAACTTAAAAAAATTGGTGCTAACAAATTAGGATTAGATTCAGATTAGATTCAGATTATTTATTCAATGTAGATTCTTTACAGAATACTTATTGAATGTCATGCAGAATACAATTCAAATAGAGCGAGTCTACGCCGTTTCGGATCGTGCTGTGGCAGCGTAAAAGAAACGGCAAGAAACCACTGCAGCACGGCCTACTTTAAGAGTCGGCTTTTTACAATGTGTTTCTTGTGTTTCGCTGGAATATCAGAGCACCATACCTCTTTGTCATTCATATAGTCATCTAATCTCTAGTAAGCTTTTTTACATAACGTTTGCTTTACACATTCTTTAAACTTTCTCTCAGGTAATTGCACTATATTGTCAGGTATTTTGTTGTAGTATCGTACACACAGACCAACGAAAGATGTATTGACTTTAGTTAATCTAGTATATGGTTGATCAATTTTGTGCTTATTTCTAGTATTAAAATTATGCCTGTCACAAATTTTAGGTAATTGATGAATGTTCTTTCTAGCATACATAATATTTTCATAGATATACTGGCATGGCACTGTCATTATGTTGATTTCCTTGAACAGTTCTCTCATGGAATCACGAGTCTTCAGGCAATAAATTGCTCTTATAGCTCTCTTTTGTAAAACGAATATTGAATGTTTATCAGCTGCTCGGCCCCAAAGCAGTAAGCCATAAGACATAATGCTATGGAAGTAGCTAAAGTAAACCAGGCTTGCGGTAGCTACATCAGTAAGTTGTCTGATTTTTCTGACAGCATATGCAGCCGAGCTCAATCGACCAGAAAGAGCCGTTATATGAGGGCCCCATTGAAGTTTAGAGTCTAGTATTAACCCTAAGAAAACTGTACTATTTACAAAATCTAATGGTTCATTATTCAATACTATGTTATGTGAAGTAGACCTTACATTTGGTAGTGCAAATGTAATACATTTAGTTTTTTTGGCGTTTAGGACTAAATTGTTAACAGTAAACCATGCATGAATCTGTCCAAGTGCATCATTGACTTCGTTATAATTTTGTGATTTTCTACTTACATTGAATATTAATGAAGTATCATCAGTAAATAACACAATCTTTGACAGATTCTTCACTACAGTAGGGAGGTCATTAATATAAATAAGGAATAAAAATGGCCCTAATATGGACCCTTGAGGTACGCCAATTTTGACAACAGATCCCAGTGATTTCGTTTTGTTTACTTGTACCTTTTGAATCCTGTTTTCCAAATATGACTTAAGTAGTTTAAGTGAATTATTCTTAACACCGTAATGTTCAAGTTTTAACAACAATGTGCTATGATCTACGCAATCAAATGCTTTGGATAGATCACAGAAGATACCAATAGCATCTTCAGATTTTTCCCACGCGCCAAAAATGTATTTTAAAAGTGCAGTTCCGGCATCCGTTGTACTGCGCCCTTTCGTAAAACCAAATTGATGGTCATGTAGTAAGTTATTTCTATTAAAGTGTGAAAGCATTTGATTGAGTATGACCTTCTCAAAAATTTTACTAAGTACAGGTAAGACTGATATTGGTCTAAAATTACTGGGATCCTTTTTGTCACCAGCTTTGAATAATGGAACTACTTTACTTTTTTTCATTAAGTCAGGAAAAGTACCATGATCGACACAATCATTGAATATAACAGCTAAATATGGAGATATAGTATCAATGATCGCACTGCAGACTTTTACTGACATTCCCCATAGGTCCTCAGTAGTTTTCATTTTAATACTTTTAAAGGCTTTAACAATTTCGTTAGGGGTGACAAGATTGAACCCAAATTCAGTTTCGCAGGCGTCCACATTCTTTTGAAGTAAACCGCTAGCAAGTGAAGATGATGAATTGAGTGACTCTGTTGTTTTCAAAGGAATATTAGTAAAAAAGGTTTCGAATTCTTGAGCCACTTCTACGTTTGAACTAATGGTTGCGCGATTTGTATGAAGTGTGATTTGATTGTCACGCGGTTTCACTTTACCAGTTTCACTGTTTATAACATTCCATACAGCCTTAATTTTGTTATCAGCAGACTGTATTTTTTTCCGTAGGAAAAATGATTTTGCTTTTAAACAAACTAATTTAAACAATTTTGAATAATTTTTTACATATTCAATGAAACTGTCGTCATTTGAATAATTTCTTAGCTCATATAATTCAAAAAGTCTGTCTCTACTTTTGCGAATACCAGCGGTAGCCCAGTCACTGAACTTGAATTTTACAATGATTTGCTTTTTCCTAATAGTGAAAATTTTACTGAATTCAGTATTAATCAATGTGAATAAATCTTCATATGAGTTGTTAGGGTTGTTAGGATTATAATTGTGATAGGGCAGTTTTTCTAGTAACGTGTTTTTGAACATTTCTAACCTGTCGTTCGTTAGACTCCTGGTTTCTATATCTATCTTCTGGGTTACTCGAGAATAATTAAAAGTAACACTTTGACCCGAGTGGTCCGACTGAAGCGAGTTTATGATACTTTTATCAAAATAATCGCAGTTACAAAATACGTTATCAATACAGGTAGCTGAGGATGACGTCACCCTAGTAGGTTCAAAAAATACATGCTCTAAATTATAACTTTTAAAAAGACTTAAAAGTTTGGTACTATAGGAAGTATTTTCTAAAATATTTACATTAAAGTCGCCACACACTACCGCAAACTTATTTACTTTGGTCACTATTTTTAAAACATCTTCCATTACTAACTCAAACAAAGAAAAATTTTGATAAGCGGGAGGTCGGTATACACATACTACAACATGCTTGTCCAGCTCAACACAAGATATTTCAATACATCTTTCAACCGAAAGTCCAACAATATCTGTACGGTTCTTTATTTTAAAACTGTTACGAACTAAAATCAGTGACCCACCGTGTAAAGCAGATTTTCGATTGAAAGAACTGGCTATACAATAATTATCATAATTAATTAACATTTGGTGATCTTTTTGCCAGTGTTCAGTGAGACATAAAATGTCAAATTTAGTTTTTTCTAAGAACATTTCAACTTCTAAAATTTTGCTGGAAAAACCCTGAATATTTTGATGTAAAATTTTCAAAATATTAGATTTTTCCTTTGTCTTTGCTATAGGAAGTTCTTTGCCAGAAGATTTTTTTTTATTTACCTCAGTAAAAATTCGATCAGAAAAACCTTCTTTTGTCGTATCAACTAGTTTAAAGAATTTGAGTTAGTAATGTTACTAACTACAGAAATATTTTGTACATTACTTCCTATAACAGAATTATGTATATTATATGCTATCAATGTAGCAAGGTCTTTCTTAAACTTAAGGGGCAGATACATAGTCTCCTGCGTTAAAGTAAAATAATGAATAAAATTATTTATGTCAAGATATAAAATGTCACTATGACGAGATGTCAAATTCTGTAAACATAAATTCATTCTGTGTATACATTTGATGTGTTGCTCAGTGACATTTGAGCAATATGGAAAGTTGCACAGAATAAACTTACATTTTGTTTTATTTTGTATATTATTTAACATTGTCACAAAATTGGTTAATGTTAATCTACTGATTTTAGAATGATTGCCGACCACAATCACAACAGTGGTATTCTTGTCAAATTTGCCTGCAGCAATCTTTTTTACAAGTTCGTCAAAAGAAATATCCGGACAGCAAATATTAGTATTAGTTACTTGCTGATTGACCAACATATATATAGGGTGACTTTTAATTAGTTATTGATAGAAAAAGGTATTAATGTACTGATGATACTGAACAACTTTCCCCAAGGAACATAGGTCGAAATACGAAAATCAAGTTTTGACCTCCCATAGAAACTGTATCAGATGATAGCGCATTTTGTATGGGAGGTCAAATTTGGTTTTTCGTATTTCGACCTATGTTCCTTGGGAAAAGTTGTTCAGTATCATGAGTACATGCATATCTTTTGCTATCAAGAACTAATTAAAAGTCACCCTATAGAAACAGGTAAGTCGGTCAGTGCGCAGCAGTGGTGAAGGGAGACAAGTTGTACAGGTACCCTTAGGTCAACTTGTCTCTTTTTGCAAGGTGTAAAAGAAAAGTTATATCAACCCTGAAGATTGCGCCCAAGATAATGAACAACTTTCCCTTTCTCTTTTAAATTTTTTTTTCCGTATTTTGAGCTATGTTCCTTAACATAGCTCAAAATACGGAAAAAAGTTGACCTCCAATACAAAACCCGCTATCAGCTAATTTAGTTTCTATGGCAGGTATTTTTAGGGTTCCGATACCAAAATGGTAAAAAAAGGAACCCTTATGGTGCAACTTTGTCTGTCTGTCTGTCCGTCTGTCTGTCTATCACACCTCTATATCTCAGCAACCACTTATGCTATCGACTTGAAATTTGGAATGGTTTTAGAATATGGTTGCCCAACTTGATTGCACATGTAAGAATTTTGAAAAAAATATGATTATTAATGTAAAGGGGGCCAAAATAGGGGGGGCCAAATTTTTAATTGTCGCTACTAGGTCAAGTGGGGTATCATATAAAAGGGCTTTATTTGTACATTTTAAAATATATTTTTGTATTTTTTTACGTTTCTCAGTGTTTAAGTTATGATAAAAGATGTCAAAAAAAATACCATTCCCTTAATACCTTATCTCCGAAGTTTGTGTAAGGAAAAATCAGAATTAATTACAGTTGACAGATGTTTATGTAAACTTTACAGCAAAAATAAAACGATCTTTCTTAGTTGCACAGTTTTTCAGAAATCTGCAAAAAACCTTTACAAACAAATTTTGTTTTGCGGTCCTGAAAATGAACTTTATTGCTTCCAAAAATACTATAGGTATATCGGAACCCTCGGCGCGCGAGTCCGACTCGCACTTGACCGGTTTTTTATTTTATGTTTCGACACATGTTCAGGAAAGTTGTTCAGTTTCATGAGTAGATTCACATCCTTCAGGGTTTATACCCTTTTTGTTCCACCTTGTACAACGTGTAATTCCAAATACGGAATACCTCTCTCGGGGGTAGTTCTGTCCATGTAACTGTACAACTTTTGTTCTACAACTTTTGGAAATTATAATAATTAAATTTGTTTTTCCATACAAATTGACCGGATCTGATTTTCAATTTGTATGAAAAATCGATTTTCTACTTTAATCTAGAGTTCCACGAGTTTATTCCATACCTCCCTTCTACCATCGGGAGTCCAGACGCACCGCAGGATATCACCCATACTTGGTTGATATTCCGCACATTCGCACAAAGCGCTTTGAAACATCTTTTATAATACGCACGGGTAAAGAGTGGAATTCTCTGCCTGCGTCTGTGTTCTCGAGTTCATAATCTATTCAAGTCGCGAGTGAATAGGCTTCTTCTTGTTGTTTGTATACTTACACGGGTGGTATTACCACCCGAGAGGTTTTGCGTATTTAGAATTACACTTTGTATCTGTCACCGGAAAATGATAAGAATTGTAAGTTGATCAACTTCCTGGTAAGTTGTTCAAGTTTCGAAAAATTATAAACATTTTCGTTCGAAAGAAATTCGTAGATCCATAGGTTCGTTAGGAAAGGCAAACAGTTTACTAGGAAATTGATCACTTTACGATTCCGTATTATTTTCCGGTGAAATATACAGGATGTTAATTTAATTGCGTGCCGTAGCTCAGGGGTGGGTTCAGCATCCGTAACTGAACAACTTTTCCCAAAGAACATAGGTCGAAAAAGGAAAATTCTTTTAGACTTCCCTTACTAAGTGACCATGACACAATTGTATGGGAAGTTCAAAATTGTTATCCTTTATCGACCTATACAAGGTTATTTTTTTTGGACCTGATTTCCGTATGCCCACCTTATTACAGCCGTTAAAAGCAACAACTTTTGTTCTACCACTTTTCTAACAACGCACGAAAATTTTTCAACTTCCCATACAAAATGGGTCGGTCACGTGACCACTTTAGTACGGGGAGTCGAAATTTTTTTGTGCGTTGTTAGAAAAGTGGTAGAACAAAAGTTGATGCTTTTGACGTCTGTAATAACGTGGGCATACGCAAATCAGGTACAAAAAATAACCTTGTAAATCTTTTAGAATGTCGTTTAGTTACTGATACTGAACCCACCTCTGAGCTATGGCACGCAATTAAATTAACAGCCTGTATATTACAAGTTTACGAGAGATGGAAAGTGTGAAAGTGATATCGAAAGAAGAGTGAATGCTGGAAACATGGTGAATGGTGCTCTGCATGCTTTTATGAAGAGTCAGAAGGTGTCTCACAAGGCTCGTTTGGCTGTTCATAGAGGCGTTTTGGTACCAACACTGATGTACGGCAGTGAAAGCTGGGTATGGCAGAAAAAGCATGAAAGTAGAATTAATGCAGTAGAAATGAGAGCGTTGAAGAGTATGATTGGTGTGAAATTGAGTGACATGATTAGAAATAGTGTGATAAGAGAACGTTGTGGCGTAAAATAAGACGTAGTGACTAAAAATGAGAAAGGGATGCTGAGATGGTTTGGTCATGTAGAGAGGATGAATGAAGGAAGATTGACGAAAGAGATCTACAAGGCGAGAGTGAATGGAAACGTTGGAAGGGGAAGGCCTCGGCGAACGTACCAGGACCAAATTCAGGACGTTCTGAATAAAGGCCAGGTTAAAAGTACCCTAAACCGACGAGCATGTATGAAAGGATTGATGAAAGTTCAGGAAGCAAGGGAAGTATGTCAAGATCGTAGCAGGTGGAGAACTGTGGTCTCTGCCCCCGACGGGAACAAGGCGTGATGTTATGTATGTATATTACATCAGAAAAGCGAAACCCTGACTGGATTTTTTCATACTTGCTATCTAGTTCTTAATGTTTGAACCATAAATATACAACGTGTTAACAGAATAAGCGAAACTGAGAAAATAGTTTGTTCATTTTTTAGTTATTAAAATTTTTACTGCTTCTATTCTAAATATCTCTGTGGATGGCGCCAGGAGGGGAGGGAAGTGTGCGTGGCGGGCGCGGAGCGCGCGGACTAGAACAACGAAGAAACTAGAACGATGATGAATCTTTAAAATCACAATATCTAGAAATAAAATCTTTTTTTAAGATTTTTTTTTACGGGAATGGATTTATTTTAATAAAAATCAGTTGGGGTGTATGAGGGTTTCGCTTATTCCATTAACACGTTGTATAAGGAAGGACACGATTCCACTCTTCGGTAACGGTATTTTCATAACGCAACTTTGTAAATCGCAGATAAATCCTATTATTATCCTCCGTCTACTAAATAATGATTCTGTTTCTAAGCTGTGTTTTAAAATTTCATCAATCATTTAAAATTTATTTTATTTTAACAAGAAAATATGCAAGAACGGAGTTTCAAGCGGCGAAGCCAAGCTGCAATGGAACAATCTGTATATTTTTGCATGGAAGTAAGCCAAAAACATTATTGAAAATTCCGTTTCAATCGGTCAAATGTAAAAAAAAACCCGGCCAAGTGCGAGTCGGACTCGCGCACTGAGGGTTCCGTACCACCACATAAACATAATTGTATTAGTTGAAATTTCAGTAAGTTAATGTGCTAGATTTTTTGAGTCCGACACGCGCTTGACCAAATTTTATTATTTGTTGTTATTTTATAGCCTATGCCCTATTAACATACCAATTTTCAAGTTTGTAAGTGTTCCCGTTTTTAAATAGAACTAAAACAAAAATCGCCTCAGCAACCATCCAACTTGACCCCTCTCTTATATGAATGTTCTTGAAACGGGAGCTCACCACAATTGGTTACCATTAGTTGTGAGAAAAGTTGTAATATTTAATGATTTCAGACTTTTCCCATTATTTGTACTGTGAGACCTAGCTTCTTGCCAAATTTCATAATTTTAGGTCAACGGGAAGTACCCTGTAGGTTTTTCATTTTTGAATAAATGTATGGAGATGAGGATATAAAATGCCATATCTTTTGATTGCGTCAATGTAAAAAATTTAAATTTTCAGATCTTGTGTGGTTCATGGATCCTAATATATGGTATTAATTTCAACCTGATACCTTTACCCGTTCGTGAGATAAAGGGTCTTGACAGACAGACAGACAGACAGACAGACAGACAGACAGACAGACAGACAGACAGACAGACAGACAGACAGACGGACAACAAAGTGATCCTATAAGGGTTCCGTTTTTTTCTTTTGAGGTACGGAACCCTAAAAATATGAAAATTCTAGAGATTTAGAAAATTTAGATAAAGTACCTGTACCTAAAATAAAATACTTCAAGAAATGAACCTATGTTGATGAAACTAGGTACGAAGATAGTTTGAACCTTGGAAAAAGAAATTAGC
Source organism: Athrips mouffetella (assembly GCA_947532105.1). NCBI lineage: Eukaryota > Metazoa > Arthropoda > Insecta > Lepidoptera > Gelechiidae > Athrips > Athrips mouffetella. Next base: position 2,261,856 of record OX383960.1, on the reverse strand, counting down.
TACGTTTTTCTGAACCCCACGTAGATGGATTTGCGGGCAACAGCTAATATATAACTATACGAATATTGATCGTTTACTAGTATAGGATAATACTTTCCATATAAAGTGTACAACTCAAGGTTTTAGAATTGCCCTGTAACAGTAGCATAGGCATAATTTTCTGCATTATAAACGATTCTTCGTGATCATGATCTTTTTTTGCATGCTTCTAATAGGTGGAGTTAGATGCCAGTAAACAGATTTGTCACGTTTATTCATTTATCCAACAGACGACTGTTGCACGAACCATTTTAAAGTTAAAGCAATGCTAAATCTAATGCTGTCGCTTTCTGTTTTGATGACAAAGATAATGATAGAGTCTGGCCACGAAAACCGTCCAAACAAATCCGCGGGAAATTTAAAAATAACAAGTTTTAAACCCTGAAAATAATGCAAAATAACAATGTGATACTTTTAGTTGGTTTTTAGGGTTCCGTACCTCAAAAGAAAAAAACGGAACCCTTATAGGATCACTTTCTTGTCCGTCTGTCTGTCTGTCTGTCTGTCTGTCTGTCTGTCTGTCTGTCTGTCTGTCTGTCTGTCAAGACCCTTTATCTCACGAACGGGTAAAGGTATCAGGTTGAAATTAATACCATATATTAGGATCTATGAACCACACAAGATCTGAAAATTTTAATTTTTTACAACAACGCAATCAAAAGATATGGCATTTTATAACCTCATCTCCATACATTTATTCAAAAATGAAAAACCTACAGGGTACTTTCCGTTGACCTAAAATTATGAAATTTGGCAAGAAGCTAGGTCTCACAGTACAAATAATGGGAAAAGTCTGAAATCATTAAATATTACAACTTTTCTCACAACTAATGGTAACCAATTGTGGTGAGCTCCCGTTTCAAGAACATTCATATAAGAGAGGGGTCAAGTTGGATGGTCGCTGAGGCGATTTTTGTTTTAGTTCTATTTAAAAACGGGAACACTTACAAACTTGAAAATTGGTATGTTTATAGGGCATAGGCTATAAAATAACAACAAATAATAAAATTTGGTCAAGCGCGTGTCGGACTCAAAAAATCTAGCACATTAACTTACTGAAATTTCAACTAATACAATTATGTTTATGTGGTGGTACGGAACCCTCAGTGCGCGAGTCCGACTCGCACTTGGCCGGTTTTTTTTTTAAGACTACAAGTTACTACCTGAAAACCAACTAAAAGTATCAAATTGTTATTTTGCAGTATTTTCAGGGTTTAAAACTTGTTATTTTTAGGGTTCCGTACCTCAATAGAAAAAAACGGAACCCTTATAGGATCACTTTGTTGTCCGTCTCTCTGTCTGTCTGTTTGTCTGTCTGTCTGTCAAGACCCTTTATCTCACGAACGGGTAAAGGTATCAAGTTGAAATTAATACCATATATTAGGGTCCATGAACCACACAAGATCTAAAAATTTAAATTTTTTGCAACCATGCAATCAAAAGATATGGCAGTTTATGTCCTCATCTCCATACATTTATGCAAAAATGCAAAACCTACAGGGTACTTCCCGTTGACCTAAAATTATGAAATTTGGCAAGAAGCTAGGTCTCACAGTACAAATAAAGGGAAAAGTCTGAAATCATTAATATCACAACTTTCCTCACAACTAATGGTAACCAATTGTGGTGAGCTCCCGTTTTAAGAACATTGATATAAGAGAGGGGTCAAGTTGGATGGTCCTGAAGGCGATTTTTGTTTTAGTTCTATTTTAAAAACGGGAACACTTACAAACTTGAAAATTGGTATGTTTATAGTGCATAAGCTATAAAATAACAACAAATAATAAAATTTGGTCAAGCGTGTGTCGGACTCAAAAATCTAGCACATTAACTTACTGAAATTTCAACTAATAGAATTATGATTATGTGGTGGTACGGAACCCTCGGTGCGCGAGTCCGACTCGCACTTGGCCGGTTTTTTTTAATTTCCCGCGGTTTTGTACAGACAGTTTTCGTTGGCCAGACTAAACATAAATAATAATATGATAGTGACAGCGATAGAAGCGCTCAAAGAGATTTGAACCTCGCTGCGCTCGGAAGCGCTGGTAGCCGAATGGTAGTTGCTCTATTTTAGGGTACCGATACCAAAATGGTAAAAAAAAGGAACCCTTATGGTGCCACTTTGTCTGTCTGTCCGTCTGTCTGTCTGTCACACCTCTTTATCTCAGCAACCACTCATTTTTAGAATATAGTTGCACAACCTAATTGCATATGAAAGAATTTTGAAAAAAATATGAAAAACATACCATCCCTCCCATCACCGAGGATTGTGAAAGGAAAAATCTGAATTAATTACAGTTGACAAAAGTGTATGTAAACATTACAGCAAAAATAAAACGATCTTTCTAAGTTGCACAGTTTTTTAGGATTCTTCAAATAACCTTTACTAACAAATTTAGTTTTGCGGTCCTAAAAATGGACTTTATTGCTTCCAAAAATACAAAAGTGCGCGAGTCCGACTCGCACTTCACCGGTTTTTTCTTTCTTTGCTCACTTGTAACATAAAAGAAAAAAAAACTAAAGTTAAGCAACGTTGGCCGCGGTCAGAACCTGGATGGGTGACCGCTAGCGGCACAAGAATAAGAGTGTTTCCATGCTTCGGAAGGCATGTTAAGCCGTTGGTCCCAGCTACTGTCAATGATTGTAGTCGTTAAGCCAAGTCAGAGGCCATTTGGCGGCTTGAAAACTCTGACAGCCAGGGTGGCCACTAACCTGGCAAAGCCCCTCTGAGTTGCAGAAGTCAGATGGCAGTCGCTCTGTGTAAAAACCAGTGCCCCGTCAAATCCCCTGGGTTGGGTGTGAGCTGCCTTTCGGCCGCCTACGCAACTGTTTCTTGCAACCAGTTGTGCAAGAGGATTTTCCTTCTTCCTTGGCAACTAGTAGCGGTAGAAGAATGTTTCTCCCTTATTTGCTACCAGTTGCAAGCCAGGAATTTTCTAAAAAGTCTGGTTGCGATAGGAAAGATTTTTGTTATATATTGGCTAGCCAGCCATTGCCTAGGTGGCCGAAACGGAGATTTTACTCCGTAAAAACCATTTGGCAAAAACGAAATAAGACTAGGTCAATGATGATGATGACAAAGATAGTGAAGAAGCTTTAACTTTGAAGATGCTTTGTGCAACGTAAGACGTCAAACGCTAGGTGGAAGATATTGTTAGTTGAGAGTGATCCTTTAAAGTAAAAGTTTCTTTTTACGATTCCGTAACCAAAGGATGCCAACACGGAACCCTAACCACAGAATACATACAGAACGGATTCTAACCTCCCGCGAGATTCTGGTGGTCCTTCTGAGGGTCTTTTGTATTGAATATGTCGGCCGAATTTTTTTTATAGCCGAAATATCCTAACAAATTTAAGCAACAATGAAGTGAAAACAAAAAATAAGGTGGGCCCGTGGGCCTCATACAAGAAACTTGTTTTTAGGGTTCCGTATCTCAAAATAAAAAAAGGAACCCTTATAGGATCACTTTGTTGTGCGTCTGTCTATCTGTCAAGACCCTTTTTCTCACGAACGAGAAGAGGTATCAGGTTGAGATTGATAACGAATATTAAGGTCCATAAACCACACAAGATCTGAAAATATTTTTTTTTTACAACGACGCAATCAAAAGATATGGCTTTTTATGTCCTCATCTCCGTACATTTATGCAAAAAAGCACAACCTACAGGGTACTTCCCGTTGACCTAAAATTATGAAATTTGGCAAGAAGCTAGGTCTCACAGTACAAATAAAGGGAAAAGTCTAAAATCATTAAATATTAAAAAAAATCTCACATCTAATAGTAACCAATTAAGGTGAGCTCCCGTTTCACGAACTTTTCTATAAAAGAGGGGTCAAGTTGGATGGTCGCGAAGTTTTTAAAATCAAAGAACAAAAGTTTTTAGTATATCATATGATAGATAGGTACGGAACCCTTAGGGCGTGAGTCCGACTCGCACTTGGCCGATTTTTTAATGTTTTTAGGGTTACGTACCTCAGTCCAAAATCAGTGAAATCATGTTTTGGTCGAAGGTCGATGGACCCTTACACGCGTGAAAATTTGAAGCTTCTACGTCAACACAATCAAAACATTCGTATATGTCCCAATCTCCATACACATATGAACCAAACCAAAGCGTGTGGGATACTTCCCACAGTACTTCCCGTTGACCTATAATCAAGATGCTTGCCTAGGTCTCAGATTCAGATAATTTTATTCAATGTAGATTCTTTACGGAATACTTATTGAATGTCATGCAGAATACAATGCAAATAGAGCGAGTCTACGCCGTTTCGGATCGTGCTATGGCAGAGTAAAAGAAACGGCAAGAAACCACTGCAGCACGGCCTACTTTAAGAGTCGGCTTTTTACAATGTGTTTCTTGTGTTTCGCTGGAATATCAGAGCACCATACCTCTTTGTCATTCATATAGTCATCCAATCTATAGTAATCTTTTTTACATAACGTTTGCTTTACACATTCTTTTAACTTTCTCTCAGGTAATTGCACTATATTGTCAGGTATTTTGTTGTAGTATCGTATACACAGACCAACGAAAGATGTATTAACTTTAGTTAATCTAGTATATGGTTGATCAATTTTGTGCTTATTTCTAGTATTAAAATTATGCCTGTCACAAATTTTAGGTAATTGATGAATGTTCTTTCTAGCATACATAATATTTTCATAGATATACTGGCATGACACTGTCATAATGTTGATTTCCTTGAACAGTTCTCTCAGGGAATCACGAGTCTTCAGGCAATAAATTGCTCTCACAGCACAAGCACAGGAAAAACATGATAATATTTCTAATTGAATATACAAATTTTTCCTACAACCAAGTACAACCAATTTAAGGTGAGCTCCCATTTCAAGTACATTCACAGTAAATGGGGGTAATTTTTGACAAGTGGTGGAATCTTTACAGTCACAGAGCAAAAAATTCATGTATGCCATGTGGTGGTCACCAACTTACACTTGACCACACCGAGAACACTACATACATCGAGCGCGAATTTGAAATTGGAAGGTCGTGTAGGCTCGCATATTCAGTACAAAAGACCCTCAGAAGGACCACGAGAATCTCGCGGGTGGGTGCGCGCGGGGGTGCGGGGTGCATTGCAAGGGGAGCGGAGAGTGTACGTTCTGTATGATAGTACTATTACTTTATTCTGTGACTTGACCGGATTCTTTTTATATTAGCTCTAACGTAAAATCTGTAGAGCAAAAGTTAATAATCGAAACTCGTCAAATGGGTGGAAGTCAGACTCGACTATTGACAGTTGGCTCTACTATTATGAAATTGTAAATTGATATAAATAAAATATCACGTTGTGCTATATGATGTCTCTGATGTGATGTGAATTTTTTTCAGATGAAGAATGTAATGTATTTGAATAAAGTTGCTCGACCGCGAACTTGCTTGCTGGCAACACTCCTGACGAGAGAATCGAGGCAAGCGGGTGTGCGGGACAGGCTCCCAAATAAATCTGTTTTTATTAATATATCACCTTTACCCGACCCTGAATAGGAGACACTGAACACCACACGTGGCGACGAGACCTAAAAGGTAAGTGGAAAATGTATGAAAATACGAATACATTCAGTGTTTCCAAAAAAAAAAAGGGAAGGTAATGGTGAAAGAAACATTATGAGGCTTCTCCATAATTATCGAATTAACTGTAACGTTAACGCGCGATAGCGTAAACAAACAAATAAGTGCAGAAATCCTTGTTACAATTAATAGTTTCCTGTAGGTACTTGATAAAAATCTTACATTTTTTCATCTCGCCAGCCCGGAAAGGCTTGCACTTGCATTCGAAATCGGGGTGTATAAGTTCTTATTGTAAGCTGGCGTGGAAATAGTAGTTCAAAAACTAGATAATACACCATAGTAGATTTTAAATTCAGTTACGTCAATGCTTTCGTTATAATTAAAGCCTTTAAATCACTTAAAATGAAAAAGACCGCCGATATAGATGGCCTGTCAGTTAAAATTATTAGTGCCGTTATAGAAAGCATTGCACCATACTTATCTAGTATTTTTAATAAATGTGTAGATGATGGTGTTTTTCCTGATTTGATGAAACATAGTAAAATTATTCCGTTGTTTAAAGCTGGTAGTAAATCAGACCCCACTAATTTTAGACCTATTTCTGTTCTACCAACTCTTAGTAAGATATTTGAAAAGATAATTTTAAATCAGGTTCAGAGCCACTTTTATCGCAACAACTTGATGAACCTAAAACAGTTCGGTTTTACCAGGGGTCGCTCAACAGTCGATGCAGGTGTTGAGCTTATTCAAAGTATATTTGACGCCTGGGAGGAGTCAAGTGATGCCATTGGCGTTTTCTGTGACTTGTCCAAGGCTTTCGATTGTATACATCATGATATTCTTATCAGGAAATTACACCATTATGGAATTAGAGACCAGGCTCTAAGCCTTCTGGAGTCGTATCTAAGTGAAAGGATCCAGAAGGTTGATGTAAATGGGAAAAGGTCACTAGGATCAAAAATTTGTATGGGCGTTCCACAAGGCTCAATCCTGGGACCATTCCTATTCATTGTCTACATTAACGATTTGCCAAACCTTGTAAAGGACAAGAATGAGATAGTACTATTTGCAGATGATACGTCTTTGATTTTTAAAGTCAAAAGACAACAATCAAATTTTGACGACGTAAATAGTACAATCTCTAATGTAGTTGAGTGGTTCACCGTAAATAATCTTTTACTTAACGAAAAGAAAACTAAGTGTGTTAAATTTGTTTTGCCTAATGTAAAGCCAACTGCTACAAGCCTATTAGTGAAAAACGATAAATTGAGTCTTGTGGAATCAGCTGTGTTCCTAGGTATTACCTTAGACAACAAATTACAATGGGGACCGCATATAAATAAATTGTCGAACAGACTTAGTTCTGCAGCATACGCAGTGAAAAGAATAAGAGCTCTGACGGATGTAGACACCGCGAGGTTAGTCTACTTCAGTTATTTCCATAGTCTCATGTCATATGGCCTTTTGTTATGGGGTCATGCTGCGGATGCAAACAGCATTTTTTTACTACAAAAGCGAGCTGTTCGTGCAATTTATAAAATGAAGCCTAGAGAATCTCTTCGAAATAAATTTAAAGAAATCAACATTTTGACTTTTGTGTCGCAATACATTTATGAGAATTTAATATATGCTAAACGGAATATACATATTTTTGATAAAAATTGTGACAGGCACAGTGTCAACATAAGAAACAAGAATCAACTTGCTTCTCATGTCAGCCGTATTCACAAAATTAGTAAAACATATAAAGGTCAATGTATACGCTTCTATAATAAGGTACCCACTGATATTGAAAGTTTACCGTTAGATAAATTCAAAACTGTAATCAAGCAGAAATTATGTAAGAAGGGTTATTATAAAATATCAGATTATCTAGAAGAGAAAAATCCATGGGATTAGACTACGGTTCTAACAGGCTAATTCAAAATTAAAACTGACCGATGTATGTTGTATATCAACCTTGTACATTCAAACATATTTAAAAGAGCGCGTGGGTTTTTATTGTCGCTTCTTTTTTTTCCCACAATGGCGCCACATTGTTTGTGAAGCGATGTAGTTTAGCTGACGTCATTAAGAGATTTTAATATCCAACAATGAATAAACGATTTTGATTTGATTTGATTTGATTTGAATAGTATTATGATATTTGCGCTAATCATAGCGCGTGATAATCTAGTTGCGCAGAGGTAACAAATTATGTGTTTCACTCGAGAGCAAAGTTATAATGCGTCTCGTGCCTCGAAAACCAAGCTACTCTCAGAATATTTGAGCCCTCTACTTCCTCAGTTCTAAGTTACAAGCCACTCGAGCCAAATAACAGCTTGCTGCCTTGCAGACGAATTAACTATTAACCGTGACAGATACTGCGTGTCAAAAAGAAAAGATTGTAATACTTTCCTTGTAAAATTATAAACATAATACAGTCAAGGACACATCAAGCTTTACACATTGGACTCCGTACAATTCCTTTCAACAGTCGAAGGAGCTAAATTCATGTTACAAGCAACTACAAATATCAGGCTTGCTCTCACCTGTACGATTCGCACGACTAAGTGTGCTTACCTACCTTGTAGTCATCTACTAACAAATTATATTTTGTGTCTTTACGTGCTAGTTGATACCTGTAGTAAATGGACAAGAATGGAGAATCCGAGTAAAAATAGTACAAAAGTTGACTGTACAACTAAACATGATTACCTAACTTGTAGTTATCTACTATAAATCCAAGTTTTATCCACACGGGTAAGCTGGCACGGTGTTCCTTGGTGCCCTGGGCTGTAACAAACGAATAAGAAATGGGGAAGCCTAGTAAAAATACAACCAAGGGGTACAGCGCACAATTTAGCCAAGGAGCATTACTTGTTGTGATGTCAAGCTGTACAAGTCTAAAAAAATAGTACTAAGGGTACAATGCACAATTTTAGCATAATTTATCAAAGTGCCAGGGAGCACAAGTCTAAAAACAGTACCAAGGTGTACAATCTTGCCAAGGAGCATAATTTATTATGGTGCCAGAGAGCACAAGTCTAGAAAAATAGTACCAAGAAGTACAATCTTGCCAAGGAGCATAATCTATTATGTTGCCAGGGAGCACAAGTCTAGAAAAATAGTACCAAGAAGTACAATCTTGCCAAGGAGCATAATCTATTATGGTGCCAGGGAGCACAAGTCTAGACAAATAGTACCAAGGTGTACGATCTTGCCAAGGAGCATAATTTATTATGGTGCTAGGGAACACAAGTCTAGAAAACAGTACCATGGGTACAATTTTGCCAAGGAGCATAATTTATTATGGTGTCAAGGAGCACAAGTCTTAAAAAGGAGTACCAAGGGGTACAATGCATAATTTTGCCACGGAGCATAATTTATTATGGTGCCAAAGAGCACGCGTCTAGGAATAGTAGTGACATGATGTACAGTACAGTGCACAATTTTGCCAAGGAGCATAATTTATTATAGTACAAAGGTGCTCATGCCATGGAGCACAATCACTTGCACATAATTAAGGTAAAACAACGCATCATTCTTGCGCAGCAGCAAAATGAATGAGTGAATAATTGTAAGTAATGAAATCACTTCAATAAAATTAAGTAAATTAATAACTTAACTTAATGGGAGTTTACTGTACAAATACGAGTAATCAAATTGTTGATTTTTATTCCAAGTAGCTACATTCAACTAACATGTTCTTAAAGTGTTGCATTACAATTAGACTATATGATCCAGGTGTCTATATAGTACAGATTACCAGTCACGTACTTACCTGAAAAGAACAGTAACGGACAACGAAAAAAAAAAAACAAAAAGACAGAATCTACAAAATAATTGAATTTATAAAATATGACTATCGTTTAAAAAAAAAAAAAAGTGCTGCTACGTCGAAAAAAAAATTACTTACCTACCTTCGTTATTTTATTCTACAAAACTAATCACTTATTTAGTCATATTTTCGTCTAAATTTGTACAAGTAAAACCGAAGGAAACACCTGAGTTTCATGAAAACACCAAGGGTGAAAACAATACATAGTGTACAGTTGCAATATGGGGCGACCCCATGTCACTGAGACTGCGCTGGAAATATTGAGTATACAAAACGAGGTCTAGAAATGCTCCTGTTAGCATCAAACATACAGAAACTTGGTGTAACTTTTTACACCGACTGCGACACCCTCTTATTTACAACTATGGAAGAAAAGTAATGACTTAAAGTTTGCTATAGCTTTTGTTGTAAGGAAAAACGTCTATAACTTTTTATTCGCCAACATCTCATAGGTTACTAAATAGTCAAAAATAGTCCCATGTTGACGGTAGAAAATTAATTTGGTTGTTTACAGTCGACAATCACGCTACGTAGTTTGTGGAAAAAAACTGTTCTACGTCGACGGTAGGAAAATAATTCATTGTTTACATTTAATTTGAGACATAATCGTTTAATCGTTTTATAATTTTGACACATAATCGAAAATCATGTAGATGTGGCATTTTATTGACCAAAGTAGTATAGATATTGCGGTCAACCATTTACGATAAGTAAAATGTAGTGCTCAAAGCGTTTACGAAGCTTCTGTGACAGTGTTAAGATCTTCGTAGTATTTTATAATGTGTTTTTTTTTGTTGCTTATAAAATTTTACATTGCAGTTACGTAAGTAAGTACACACAATTTTCAATTCAATTTATTGATTATTAATATTTAGTTAAGATATTTTTTATATATGGTGGCATAACGTTTGCAGTGCTACCCTACGTAATTTTTGTTGTGAAACAATGGTAACAAATAAACAAAACACGATGTCTGTGAAAACATATGACTTGTAACTAATTTTGGCAGGTAGTCGACAGCCTCCGTAGTCTAGTGGGTGGAGCACTCGGCTCTCGATCTGGGGGTCCTAGGTTCGACTCCCAGTGGGGACACTGCCAGGCAGGGATCCCTTTATGTGACCTCCCCAGTTGGAATATTACAGGATGAACCACCTGATTGTCCGAAGGGTTGGATGATTCCGTGCTTCGGAAGGGGCGTGGGGCCGTGGCTCCCGACCGCTATGTGTACGGACGTAGTCGTTGATGAGCCATTTCAGGGGCCTTTGGCGGCTCAACAGCTCTGACACCAGGGTTGTGAGGATGGTCATCGACCTTGCAACCCTCACAAGATGATGATGAGTATTGATAAGTTAGTCTATCAAACAACAGACCGAGACGTTCAACTAGACATACACTTTTCAAACTAAAGAAACTTCTTTCAAGAAAACCTAAATGCCTCAAGTAGTGTTACGCAATTTTAATACTTACCTTCCCGAGGAATGGGGCTATTTCGTAGCTAAGAAAAAGAAATAATAATAATAACCGAAATTAATATTGCATAAATAAAACTTTCTGTCTTTAATATTTTTACCCTATTCAGTACTACTTGGTGGCTTTTCGGCAATAAACAGAAATCTGCTTGCTGCTTTACAATGTACTTGAGTTATATTGTGATAAAAGACTCAAAGCGTCTGAAATGTCGTAACAGGCTGTATAAAAAGTGCTCTAATAAGTGAATGATCTTGCCAATGAGTTAGCTGTCAAACTAGTGATTTTCAATACCTAGACTTACATTGAAAATGCTGAATATTTCCATCTTGTTCCTGGTTAACAACATTTCCGACGAGCCTTCCTTGGCCATATACTTGACTTTGATACTTTGGAAGTTGGAACAGGAACTTATTTATTTCATTTATTTAGGAACAACGAAACAATAAGATTTTTGTTGGAATCAAACTTAGAGCAACGCGTCAAACGGCGCAAGCCCGCGCGAAAATCGTGTTACTCTATGGAATCAAATAACTACATATATAAATAAAAAGTTGTTGCAGGAACTCCTTTATTTCATCTTAAAAGAACAATACAATATAAAATTGTGTTTAAAAACAATAAATAAATTTAAGAGTGAACTTAATTTCATCATCATCATCATCATCATCATCATATCAGCCGAAAGACGTCCACTGCTGGACATAGGCCTCCCCTAAAGAACTCCATGACGACCGGTCCTGCGCTGCTCGCATCCAGCGGCTTCCCGCGACCTTGACCAGATCGTCGGTCCACCTTGTGGGGGGCCTGCCAACGCTTCGTCTTCCGGTACGTGGTCGCCACTCTAGAACCCTCACGCCCCATCGGCCATCGGTTCTTCTTGCGATGTGCCCTGCCCACTGCCACTTCAGTTTAGCGATTCTCAGGGCTATGTCAGTTACTTTAGTTCTTCTGCGGATCTCCTCATTTCTGATTCGATCTCGCAGAGAGACTCCGAGCATAGCCCTTTCCATCGCCCTTTGGGTGACTTTGAGCTTTCTGATAAGGCCCATCGTGAGCGGCCACGTCTCGGTGCCATATGTCATCACTGGCAACACACACTGGTCAAAGACTTTCGTCTTGAGACACTGCGGTATTTTGGACGTGAAGATATTGCGGAGCTTCCCGAACGCTGCCCATCCGAGTCGGATTCGACGAGTAACCTCTTTCTCTAAGTTGGATTTACCCAGCTGGACTGTTTGTCCCAGGTATACGTACTCATCAACAACTTCGAGCGTAGAGTCTCCAACTTTGAGTGGAGTGGGTACAACAAGGGCGTTAGACATAATTTTCGTCTTATCCATGTTCATTTTAAGACCCACTTGTTGTGAAACTCTACTGAGGTTATTGAGCATCGTGCCGAGATCTTCCAGGGTCTCAGCCATTACGACAATATCGTCGGCAAATCGAAGGTGGGTCATGTACTCGCCATTGACTTAATTTAATTTTCATTATTAAAAAAAAAAGTATCTCATCCAACAATAACCCACCTAGACGTTAAAATATGGATTAAAATACTATGAAAACAACAAAAATGGAAAGGAAAAAATGTCAAGGTCAGTTCAACTTATAAATAAAATAAACTCTTGTTGCACAAAAAAACTCAAAATGAATACCATACAAATAATTTATACCCGCCCGTAAAAGCGGCCTTACTGCTTAAAGAAATCTCTTCCAGACAACCCTACAACTGGGAACCGACATGAGAAGTGCAGAGTCAACGAAAATAATTAGTGACTTTTAGACGGATCAAAAACAAAAATAAAAAGATAAAAAGACCAAAAAAAAACAAAAAAAAACAAATGTAAAAAAGTATCATTCTACGATTATTCAAGGTACGTCAAATGGCATATATCTTAGTAGTAAAGGTATAACAAATAAATTCGTCCACATTATATTATAGGCTTCCTATCAAACTGGTGGAGGACGAAACATTTTTGACTTCTTCATTCCAGCTGCGAGTAGAAAATCATTTCTAGACTTCTCTTCAAAGTATCCTTCGGGTTGCTGCACGTACACGGTTTCGTCTAAGTTTCTAGTTCCAATGGATTCGTTGGTCCCTTTAAAAAATTCTGCATTTGTGAAAAATGCCCCTCAGATTCTTTTAGATCAACTCTAGGATCTACGTGTCAGATAATAAATTAGGTACTATTCTCTCGGTGAATTACCAAGGAATTTGCTCACCAGGAACAGACCTAGATTTGACCGATTTAGGTTCTATTGATACTATCTTACTTTAACCAAAATTATCAGTAAAGATTATATCTCTTGCTCTCACGAGAAGGGCGTAAATTATGTAATCTGGGAAACATGTCCTTTTGGTTCTTTTCAGTAATCAACAAAATATGCTAGTTATTCTGAAGGTTGTTCATTATGCTGTTAAACGGAATACTTTCAAGTAATCAAAACAATATTTCTTCCGGATCTTTGCCGCTACTGGCGCTATGCAGCAGTCTATTTTTCATATAAGTCGCAGTGTAGCACTTGCACACAGACCTCGCTATTTCAAAAGTGGTACGCTCATCGCTCTTCCGGCTACTGCATTTTGTCCCAGTTTGCGGAGAACAGTCAATTCAGGTTCGATTCCTGTATTTTAAAGAATTACTTTGATTGTTAAGTAGATACACAGAATTCTATTACCTTGCCGATATATTTATCCTTAAAATTTAGGGAGAAACAACCTTCCTTAGCTGGAGACAGGAATGGAGTTAATCGTGAAGTTCAGACATCATCCAGAGATCGTTGGAAGACAAAGATACTGTTATGAAAAAGAAAGGAAAAGTGAATAGCAACAGATAGATAAATGAGAAATGAGAAGAGAGAGAGAGGGAAGGGAGAGAAGGGACAAAGGAGACATGACAAAGGAAAACAAACTTAAGCGTCCGTCCACCCTACCCCACACACACAGTACTTATCTCAAAGGGAAATTAATATTAAGTACGACGGAACCAGACATAAAGGAAGAACAAAGGAATGTATGGCACCTGAAAAATTGAAGGCAGGCTAAGTCAATCAATCAATCAATCAATCAATTTATTTGTGGAACACAGGTAAGTACAAGAAGAGATGTTTAACAATATTAAGTTCAGCTGTGACCTGCCATTAAGCATACAAATTATTTTATTTTAACAATTAAAAAATTATACAATCCCAAAAAATTAAATGAAACATATAAAGTAAAATTAGATAAGTTCATCATTAAAATACTTAAACTCATGCAAAACATTGTCAAAATCCGTTAAAATGTAAATACAATAAAATGTCATAAAAAAAAACAAAACAAAGAAAGTTCGTGCAAACATTGTCAAAAAATTTAGAATCAACACATCAACAATTTTTTTTCCCTTTTTTATTCTATGGTAAATAATAAGGAAAAAAACAAATTGCTATAAGCCCGTCAGAATGTAAACAAGCGGAAAGTAGACAACGGAAAGGACAGTGTCATTGATGCTGTTGATTACGTAAAAAGCTCTTTGCCAGAAAGTCCTTTACGCTGTAGTATGCCTCTTCAATGAGATATGTTTGTAGTTTCTTTTTGAAGATATTAAGATTATCTATTTTTCGTATTTCCTCTGTAAGGGCATTGTATATTTTCGGGGCCATAGCAAAAATACTTTTATGAAAAAGTGTGGTTCTACACGGATTAAGGCGCAGTTGGTTATTTCTCCGAACATTTTCAACTCGTGTGAAAAGGTGTTTATTAGTATGTACAAAAAGAGCAGTTTCGTATATGTACATTGATGGTACTGTAAGAATTTTCAATATTTTGAAATATTTTTTGCAACTATCCGTTCGATGCAAGTTGCATATGGCCCTTATGCAGCGTTTTTGCGCTTTAAACACCGCGACAACTCCGCATGCATTACCCCAAAACAAAATACCGTACCTTAGTACAGATGCAACTAGTCCATGATACGCCATTATAACAGCTTTCTGATTTACGGTTTTACTAATTCTGTACAGTGCATACGAGCAACTACTTAATCTGCTACATATTTCATTAATATGCGTATTCCATGACATGTTACAGTCCAAATATAACCCTAGAAATTTTGTTACACATGTGCTATCGATACTTTGTCCCTGATGTAAAATTTTATTAATTTCATTTCCGTTATTCCTTTGTTTAAAATTTATAATTTTTGTTTTATGCAGATTTAATTCTAATTTATTGTTTATTAACCAGTCATTAATTTTAGTTATACTTTTACAAATGTCAGTTTCATTATTAGTATTAAAAAGTACAGTGCAATCATCTGCAAATAAGACCATCCGATGATTTGTTGATCTTGTAATGTCATTGATGTATATTAGGAACAAAAGAGGACCCAAAACACTACCTTGTGGGACTCCTTTATGGACAACATTAGGGTTTGATGAATATGTAATTTCAGTCATTGTGGAAGAACAGAGTTTTGTTAGACGAGTTATTTGTGTCCTGCCTGTAAGGTATGACTTAAGTAAGTCATTTACATTTCCTCTTACACCATAACTTTCTAATTTCTGAAGTAGTATATGATGGCTAACATTGTCAAACGCCTTAGTCATGTCCATAAATAAAGCTAAAATCGGTAATCTTTTGTCCATCCTAGAGTACACATTTTGCAACATTCCGTAAACAGTCATATTAATATTCTTGTTTTTCCTAAAACCATTCTGTTCATGTACGAGTAAATTGTTATGTTCAAAGTAGTTATAAAGACAATTATTTACAAATTTTTCAATAATTTTAGAGAACACAGGAATTAAGGCTATAAGGTCTGTAGGACTTCTCTTTCATCTTTTTTAAACATGGGCTTAATTATAGTTATTTTAAGATTTTCCGGAAAAATACCCTTCAAAATGCACAGATTAATAATGTGGGTCAATAATGGGGCAATAATTACACGGACATACTTTACCACTTTTGTAATAATGTCATCATAGCCTGTGCTATTAGTGTTTTTAAGTTCTCCAATTATTTGCAAAATGTCTTCCGGTACTATTGGGTTCATAAATAACGAACTTGATTTATTATGTAAGCAGCTTGTCCTATATCCAGCTTTATTAATATGTGACTGCATGGATTCCCCAGTAAAATAATTATTAAATGCTTGAGCAATTTCGCTTGGATCACTAATTAGGTTACCATTACAGTAGATTGGTGAAATACTTTCCTTCGGAAATTGTTCTTTGGACTTGTTAATAATACGCCAAGTAGCCGCAAATTTGTTCTTAGCTGTATAAATAAAATTATCGTTCTGTGATTTTTGTGTTAGTTTAATAATTTTATTCAACCGTTTGGAATAGGCTTTGAACGCCTTTTTATTGACTTTGTTACGTGTGAGTCTATATTTCCAAAGAAGTTGACGCTTACGTTTAGAACATGATCTTATACCCTTCGAGAGCCATTTTGGTCGAACTGTGACATTATATTTTACTTTTATATAGGGTAAGCAAAGATCATAAAAAAGTTTAAATTGGTCATAAAATATATTAAATGATTCATTAGGACAATCCGTTTCAAACATATCACTGAAAGTAAGACTCTCAAGACATTTAGCAAATTTGATCATGTTTTCTTCGCAGTAGTCTCGTCTTAAACTATACCAGGCAGAGACGGAACAAAATTTTTTGACTGGGCAATGTAATAATTGAGCTGTGTGATCAGAAATACCAAACTCAAGTAGTTCGCTTTTACATCCACGGATATTATGAATGATGTTGTCAATACATGTACCACTATCACGTCGAGTTGGGCTATTTATTGATAATTTTAAATTAAATCCTAAAAGAATATTTTGAAATTCAGTTGAGTATTTATATTTTTGTAATATATTAATATTAAAGTCACCACATAAAATAATTTTATTATCATAAGCAAACAAAGTTAATATATCATTCAGATTATTAAAAAATACTTCAAAGTTATTAGAAACATTCTTATTTTTTGGAACTCTATACATACATATGACAACAATATTGTGGTCTATTAATTGGACACCACAACATTCAATAACATTCGGAACCGCAAACTTTGATATTTCGTCTATAACTTTGAATTTCATACTACTCCTAACCATTATGCATGCTCCACCGTTTCGGTTATTACGAGAGAAGCAGGCGGCCAGAACAAAGTTCGGTAAACAGAGAACATCTTTGTCCTCAGGTTTCATATTGTGTTCAGTTATGCATATTACACCAACATGTTTACCATTACCCTCAAGTTCATCTAGGCTTTCCAACAGTAAGTCTTGCTTATTTACTAAACCGTTTATATTCTGGTGTAGTATGTTTATGTGTTTAAGTACGAAAAAAATCATGACTCGCTGCCCTGCTTGACTGGATACCTTGTGAAGGGAACCGTTCTGATCCAGGATGCACCTGATCGACTTTAGGACTTTCCGTTTGCGTACCCTTATTGACCGACTGCCGTTCCGTATTTTTGTCTTGTAATTTACTATTCTTATAGCAATTATATTTTTTCCTATAACAGATCCGGAGTATTTCCCTAAGTAAGCAACGGCTGACATATGTTGAGATGAGTTTGCGTACCGGTAAATGTCTGCTGTAATTCATATCCAAATACATACTATGCTTAAATTTTAAACATAACGATTTTAACTCATAATTTAGCTTCTTCTCATTCAGGTATCGATTATTTGAGATCTCACAGACAATGACGTTAGTTTTTGCGGACTTGTGTAACCATTGTAGCATACTAGTCGTACATTCGAACGGGTTCTTATCGTTGGAGCCGCTTATAACTATTGCAAAATCATTTTCACTAAGCGTTTTCAGATCTTCCTTGCACGATTTTAAAACATCCACTATTCGAGCGTTTGGTTTACAAAAACAGAAAACTTGGTATTCTGTTCCCAGCAGTTCTTGAAGTTTTCCCTGTACGTCTTTTCCTTGCTGGTCAGCTAAGATGAGTATTTTTGTCTTTTTGTTATTGGCGCTAAATCCTTGATATTTCTTAGTTGGTTCTTGATGTGTATGTATAGTATTATTGTCTGACATCATTGCTTTGATTTTACTATTTTTATATTCCAAATCAGTTTCTTTTACTAATAGCTGTTTTTCTTTTTCCTCTGTTTGATTACTATATATTTTGGTTACTTCTTCTATTACTTTTCCTAATTCAGACTTATATGCATCATCCAGAATTGTGTCATCAACAGAATGCTGGTGATCTTCTTCTTGGTCAAATGTCTTTGAATTGTTATCAATTTGTGTTTGGGGTACGGAAGTTACGAATTGCCCCCTGAGGATATTTATAGATTCCTTTAAATCCTCATTTTCACTCTTAAGCGTTAATAACCGATTTACCAATTTAGTTATTCTCTGACGTAACTTTTTAATTCTTTTCGCATATGGTTTTGCTTTAGATACTTTAAACTTTACAAATTTGTCTACGCTAGCCAAAGATGTTTTTGTTTGATCGGTTGCAGCAGTTCTTGATTTTGGAGTACTTGACATATTTTCTCTTGCTTGACAGGTTGGAGTATCTATTTTGAAAGAAAATTCTTTGTTAAGATTGCGTTTAATGCTGTCCATAGCACTTGCATTCAATTTGCTATCAGTGTTAATTTTCTTATAACTGGTGTATGTTTTCCTAGCTGCGGGTGATGAGCATAATTGAGTTAGTATATTTATTTTAATCTCATATTGTGTTATTTGCATTTTAAGTTGTTCATTTTCTAATAAATTTTTTTCTAGCTCTTTGTCACTTATTTCAAATTTTTCCTGTAATTCTAGTAGCTTTCGTGATTTTATTTTCAACTCTTCCTGTAAGTTGAGGTTGCTATCGTGTTCAGGACAGCTTCTATTTAATTGCGCTGTTGTAGTTGGAGATGAAATAAATGAGTCGTCATCGTCGTCAGTTGGCAGCGAGTGAAAAGGATTATGAGTGTGAACATTAATTCTTGTTTCCGTTTTCATATTGAGGCATTGTGAATTGGGAGAGTGAGGCTGATTTGTTATGATCGGCTCTAATGATTTCTTTTGTTTATTTGTAGCTTCAGGATTATTCCCCGCCGTAGGCTGTGACAACTTAGTAGCTTTTGTATTTTGGGAAGTACAATACCTACATTTAATTTTTTTCCTATTTTGAGGTTGCATCAGTTTGTATAATTTTTCTGACATTCCAATGCAATTAAAATCAAAGAATTTGTCACACTGCACGCATTGTATTGTATCTCTTTCTTCTCTAGACGACTTGCATACATTGCATATCACTCTTTGCTTTACTTTTCTCTTTCGATTTATATTATCCATGGTTGTCAATATATGGCTTAGCTGATGTCGTTCGAAAGTATGTAGTAAAACTTAATAAAAAAAAATACATATATATATTTTTTTCTTAACAACGGACTAGATCGTGTGACCGATGCAAAAAAAAAATGTTTTTCTTGAAATAATTATATGCAAAAAGAAGATGTGCATCGAGTAGCGAACCTGTTGCGTCCAGGCGTTGGGCAACCGTACTACGAACGGAGCTACGCCGCTGATGACGTCTTGCGTGAAATTACCGGTATCTATGCGACGCAGTGCAGACCGTAATCGAAGCCAGTAGACTGACTCACAGTGTAGTATAGGCACATAAAACGCACAATGACACAGCTGTTTTGACGTTATGTTAATTTAAAAATTAAGGGACTTTAATGGACACTTTATAGTTTATAATGTTTATTTTGATGTTATGTGTTGATATAGTCACTTTGAAATCGAGATGTTTAACCTATGTTCTAGAATATTATGATTTATGATCCGTATATTATGAGTCGCTTTATGACCAATTGACCAAGTCACTTCATAAAAATTTTCACTAACACTCTCACTTGTTAATTGTATCACTATTTAACGGTTCACGGTATTTACTAAGTGAAATCGGCATTTCGCTATTTTTAGAAATTTAAAACGTACGGAGATGATATGATACATCAGACGCCCTCTGGCGAGTCGATGATACTGAAAATAGAAGTAGTAAATGTTTGTCAATAATTGTATACAGGTACTCTAGATTAATTAAATACTTAGGTATACTAGTATAATTTGTTAAAAAGGAAGAGGTGTAATGTATTTGAATAAAGTTGCTCGACCGCGAACTTGCTTGCTGGCAACACTCCTGACGAGAGAATCGAGGCAAGCGGGTGTGCGGCGACAGGCTCCCAAATAAATCTGTTTTTATTAATATATCACCTTTACCCGACCCTGAATAGGAGACACTGAACACCACAAAGAAAAAGAAAACTTAACCTAATGACAGATTCTTGGACATTTTGGCAAAAACTACAGAACTAATTTTTATGAAATTTTTCTGGCTAGGTATTTAATATTTTGAGTTGAACACTGGTATACTGTCTTAAAAATGTGGACGAAATCGCGGGCAAGAGCTAGGTAGGCATGAAATAAAAATAATATTTCGTCTATGAAAAATACGTTGTCTAATGGTATGGAAGTTGACTGAACCCTTGGTGCGAGAGGTCGACTCGCACTTGGCCGGTTTTTTCATTTTTGTTAGGAATCTTCATATAGGCTCCTAATCTATTCCACTAATGATCAAGACTTTCTTTAGGTAAACAAAGTAATAAGGAACCTCAAAATGAAAAAAGTGGATATTTCAGTGAAAACGACATTCCAAGCATTTTTCTGTGTATGGTGGTATATAATTGTAATATCATTGATGGTGGTTAGAAACGTGTGCCTACCGCATTTATTTAAAAAGAAATAGGTATATGCTTCATGCAAAATATTTGTTTACATTAATACATCACGTTCTTTCTTGGAATAGATTGCACTACGAAAGGAGGTCTTATCTTTGTACAGGTGTCATCAGTTGACTCTAAAGCCACGATCACACCTAGCTGAATTCAAAGACTAATTCGGCATATATTGCTGGGAGGTTTGGTTATGTTAATTGCAGGATATCCTAACTTCAACCAGCAGTTGACTTTAAGTCTTAATACATCACTAGGACGTCCATTCTATGCTTTGATTTTTATTTAATTTGGCATAGGTTTCTTGATCATCATGAAAATATCCTGACATTCTTTTTATCGGCTATGGCCGGCAACAGAAAATACCTTAGATTATGAATAACGGCAGCTTACTGCGAAAATACTATGAAACTTAGATTATGAATAACGGCAGCTTATGCTATGAAAAATGTCACATGATGTGACGTTTATAAGTAAAAAGGTCGATAATACATTTAACTTAATTTTCAAGAGACTTCTTTTTTACTTTTGATTAGTTACAATTCATATCCCACGAATAAGCGTTTTTTGACGATTTTCCTCATTAAAACTACCTGATATTATTAGAAAAGAGTTACTGCGTAACACGGTAAAGCTATTTTTGTATTTTTACTAGCAAGTGTATAAGTAGATAAAATTTTGATGGCCGCAGATGAAACATCTTTTAACAGCTTACTACCTATTACAGCTCAAAAAAAGATATAGCCCTGATTGGACACACTGCGAGTGAAGTGACAGACAATTTAGGCTTAGGGTTCCATATGGCACCGAGACGTGTTCGCTCACGATGGGCCTTATCAGGAAGCTCAAAGTCACCCAAAGGGCTATGGAAAAGGCTATGCTCGGAGTCTCTCTGCGGGATCGAATCGAAAATGAGGAGATCCGCAGAAGAATTAAAGTATCTGACATAGCACTGAGAATCACTAAACTAAAGTGGCAGTGGGCAGGCCACATCGCAAGAAGAACCGATGGCCGATGGGGCGTTAGGGTTTTATAGTGGCGATCACGTACCGGAAGACGAAGCGTTGGCAGGCCCCCCACAAGGTGGACCGACGATCTGGTGGCGGTCGCGGGAAGCCGCTGGATGCGAGCAGCGCAGGACCAGTCGTCATGGAGATCTTTACGGGAGGCCTATGCCCAGCAGTGGACGTCTTTCGGCTGATATGATGATGACAGGGTTCCATTACCAATTTTACCAGCCATTAGGTACAGATCCCTAAAAATTATAATGATGTATTACGACACCGTACTAAACATTAATACTGCATTTAAGCATTGTCTTAAATCAATCCATTGGGTCATTCGTTTTAGACAATAGTGATTGACGTCATTAGTAGGTACCTACATTGGTACAACTTGAAGAGACAATTAATAAGAAACAACACATAAAAAACCGGTCAAGTGCGAATCAGACTCGCGTACCGAGGGTTCCGTAACATTAAGGTAAAAATACCGTCTTAGTTATTACCGCGCAGCCACGCAGAAGTGTATTAAATACTCGGAAGTCCGATACGCAGTTGACCAGTTTTTATTATTTGTTATTGTTTTATACTTTATGCACTATAAACAAACCAATTTTCACGCTTGTAAGTATTCCCATTTTACGATATAGCTAAAACAAAAATCGTGTGAAAATCGCCTAAAAATCACGTTGTTAGTGGAGACCCCCAAAATTATATTTTTTTATTTTTAATATTGTTTGTTTACATAATCTGTGGAAATTTCAATTGTCTACCTAATGCAGTTCATGAGCTACAGCCCGCTGACAGACAGACAGACATCGGACCGTTTCACCCTTTGGGTACAGAATCCTAAAAATCACGAATACCCATAAGACCAACAAGCATATTAGAGTCATCATAATACCGCATGAAACGTCCACTGCAGTATATGGAGCTCCCTCCAGAACTCCAGCAAAAAGGTGTGGTAAATAAAAATAAATACTTTGGACGGGATTTACCATAGTCCTGCGTTACGACTGGCGACCGCAGTTGTTGGTGACCGCAGTATGTAAGATGGTACGATACACGAAAAGATGCTGCTGCCCATCCTCCGGTTTATAAGCACATAGTCGCCTCTTACGACACCTTTGCAAGCACCACACGGCGAAATTCTAATAGCATATTAGAATCCCGTGTGGTGCCGGCAAAGAATAGTACCAACCCATACATGCCCGTGGGTGTCGTAAGAGGCGACTAAGGGTTAACTAGAGGATGGGCAGCAGCATCCTCCTTTGCATCTTACATCTTACTGCGGTCACCTACAACCGCGGTCCATGGTGCCAGCCGTAACGCTAACAAGCGAGGTGACTATAGTACTTCCCCTCCACATTTTTCCAGCAAAAGCTAGAATTCTAGAGGGAGCTCCCTGTCCTGTAGTGGACGTTTCATGGGATGTTATGATGATGATGATGACATTAGAATATTACCTGCTTAGTCCTCATTGTTCATTGTGAGACGTAAGGGCTAGAATCACGTTGGGAGTGCCAAGCTCGACCTGTCGTTGACAGTACAAAAATATTTGCAGTGAGTGATATAGCGCCCGTTTGGTGGCGGCGAAAAATAGTGCCAACCCATCTCTACCCGTGGGTATCGTAAGAGGCCAATAAGGTTTTTGAACTAGAGAATAGGCAGCAGCGTCCTCCTGTTTACCATCTTTATTAATGCGGTCACCAACAACCGCGGTCCATGGTGCCGCAACGCTATCAAGTATGGTACTTCCCCTACAAATTATACCACGCGGTTTTTCTGGTATTCTGGAGGGGGCTCCCTATCCTGCAGTGGACGTCTCATGGGATGTTATGATGAATGATAAAAAAATAACGCCGTCCTAGAAGATGTAAAAAGGCAACTCTGAGTTTTTAAAGTCAAAGCGCAAAAGCTTGAAGAATATGGTATGGTGCATGGGTACGAAACTCTTACCGGTTTTTTTAAGTTCTGTGCATCAACGGTCACTAGCATTATTCTTCGGTGCTTACCCGTATATTTTATAAGTTCCTTGGTAAAAGTTGTTCAGTTAACATACTTAAATTAGGTTCATCTATTGATTGATACCCAGACTAAATGCCTGACTAAGTCTAACAACTAACCTATACACTATCTAGCGTATTTGCTAATGAAATTTTGACCGGCGCTACAACCATATATGTGTACTTATTCTTATTATTAAATACGCTACGCTCTTGTCGCTGGAGTAACTTCCACGCCTTCCTATCTTCTGCAACTTGTTTGACTTTCTGATAGGACACGACATTTATTTTTTCCTTAATCTGGTCCGTGTAGCAACGTCTTGGCCTTCCTCCACCTCTCCTTCCCTCAACCTTTCCTTCTATGATAGTTTTTAAAAGTCGTGCCGTATCAGACACCTCTTCATTAGTTTTCTTTTCTGTCCAGCAGATTTTCTCCATCTGTACAAGCACAAAATAAATAGTAAACAAGTTTGTACAAGTGGTTTTCCTAATATCCTATACTATTAAACGAGCAATAGGTATTTGTATATATTTGTAATCGGTTTCTCTAAAACGGCTCTAACTATTTCGATGAATTTTATCATACGGGGGATTTCGGTGGCGAAAAAACCAAGCATTGCCCGAGGTACAATCACGTGGTTCACCTGATTTTTTTCTCCCGTGAAACAAAACAGGCTCTCATGTCTGGGAAAATCAAAGAGATTTTAACCTCGCTGCGCTCGTAGCGAGGTTCAAATCTCGTTGGGGAAAATCGTTTTGCCTGTGTTTTTAAGAATTTTAAAAAATACCGCGTTGTAGATTTCTGTCTGTAGTACAGCGCCATCTGTTCAGTTGGCGAGGAGCATAGCTTGCTTACCCACAGACCATTATAGTTCGCTAATGATATTTTAATGTTGAGGCGGCTATTATAGAGCGTAGTTTGCTCGACCGGTACTTTAATATAAAAGCAGAAAGTAGAGTTCAGGTAGCAGAATTAGATATAAAAATGTATGATGAAGTTCGCAATTCTAGCAGTTTTGGAAATTGCCTGCCATGTATCAAATTCTTGAATATCACAAACTTGTTTAAGTATTCTTTTTAGGGTTCCGTACCTCAAAAGAAAAAAACGGAACCCTTATAGGATCACTTTGTTGTCCGTCTGTCTGTCTGTCTGTCTGTCTGTCTGTCAAGACCCTTTGTCTCACGAACGGGTAGAGGTATCAGGTTGAAATTGATACCATATATTAGGATCCATGAACCACACAAGATCGAAAATTTCAATTTTTTACAATGACGCAATCAAAAGATATGGTATTTCATGTCCTCATCTCCATACATTTATTCAAAAATGCAAAACCTACAGGGTACTTCCCGTTGACCTAAAATTATGAAATTTGGCAAGAAGCTAGGTCTCACAGTACAAATAATGGGAAAAGTCTGAAATCATTAAATATTACAACTTTTCTCACAACTAATGGTAACCAATTGTGGTGAGCTCCCGTTTCAAGAACATTCATATACTCGTAAGAGAGGGGTCAAGTTGGATGGTCCCTGAGTCAAGCGCGTGTCGGACTCAAAAAATCTAGCACATTAACTTACTGAAATTTCAACTAATACAATTATGTATATGTGGTGGTACGGAACCCTCAGTGCGCGAGTCTGACTCGCACTTGGCCGGTTTTTTTATTATTTTAAATATTCTGTGATATCACAGAACAGAACGACTTTTAAGATTTATAAAAATAACTCAAGCCTTAATAAATTTATTTTGATAAAGATAATAGAGAAGAAACTAGTTTTTAGGGTTCCGTACCTCAAAAGAAAAAAACGGAACCCTTATAGGATCACTTTGTTGTCCGTCTGTCTGTCTGTCTGTCAAGACCCTTTATCTCACGAACGGGTAAAGGTATCAGGTTGAAATTAATACCACATATTAAGATCTATAAACCGCACAAGATCTGAAAATTTCAATTTTTTACTACGACGCAATCAAAAGATATGGCATTTTATGTCCTCATCTCCATACATTTATTCAAAAATGCAAAACCTACAGGGTACTTCCCGTTGACCTAAAATTATGAAATTTGGTAAGAAGCTAGGTCTTACAGTACAAATAATGGGAAAAGTCTGAAATAATTAAATATTACACTTTTTACCACAACTAATGGTAACCAATTGTGGTGAGCTCCCGTTTCAAGAACATTCATATAAGAGAGGGGTCAAGTTGAATGGTTGCTGAGGCGATTTTTGTTTTAGTTCTATTTAAAAACGGGAACACTTACAACCTTGAAAATGGGTATGTTTATAGTGCATAAGCTATAAAATAACAACAAATAATAAAATTTGGTCAAGCGCGTGTTGGACTCAAAAAATCTAGCACATTAACTTACTGAAATTTCAACTAATACAATTATGTTTATGTGGTGGTACGGAACCCTCAGTGCGCGAGTCCGACTCGCACTTGGCCGTTTTTTTTTCTACTGTCATATAGTAAATCCTCAATAATGCTTTCAGAAATTATAGGTCCTAATTTGGTTCTAATAATAATTTCAGAAAAGAATCTGTCCCGTGTGGTGCCGGCAAAGAATAGTACCAACCCATCTCTACCTGTGGGTGTCGTAAGAGGCGGCTAATGGTTTATAAACTGGAGGATGGGCAGCAGCGTCCTTCTGTGTATCAAACCATCTTACATACTGCGGTCACCAACAACTGCGGTCCATGGTGCCAGCCGTAACGCTGACAAGCGTGGTGACTAAGGAACTTCCCCTCGATATCGTTTTAGCAATAGCTGGATTTCTGGTGGGAGTTCCCTGTCCTGTAGTGGGTGGACGTATTATGAGATGGTATGATGATTATGATGAATAATTTCGGAAATCATCATAATGTCAATCTGTGCCACAAAATCTGTAACACACTTAGCAGAATTTTTTTATCTGTGCGAGTGCATTTAGATTATGAGAATACTAACGTGGTGTGTTATGATGAAGTAATTAATTTTCTAAGAGTCATCGCGGGAGACTTAAACTTTTCTATTACGTTGTCAATTACCTTTTATTAATTGTCGACGAAGCGTAGGCAGGCCCCCCCCCAAGGTGGACCGACGATCTGGACCGGTCGTCATGGAGATCTTTAGGGGAGGCCTATGTCCAGTAGTGGACGTCTTTCGGCTGATATGATGATGAATTATTGTCGATGGGTGGTACGCGGAATTATTTTTTTAGGCTTGGCTTAGGACTAAAAAGATTTCATTAATTTTATTAATGAAATATTTTTAGTCGAAAAAATATTACATACTTCAGAGTAAAAAACTATAGAGTTATAATAAACTATAGACATATTTTGTATGAGCTAGTGAAGTGTAAAGCATCTCACTGTCACTGTGTGTGTGTCTCACTGCAAAAAACTCAGTTAAGTTTTACAATGTTTTAGTATAAACTTTGTTCGCGAAAGTGAAAATATATATAATATACTTGTGAATTGATCATTAATACTAAGAACGGAAGCGTAAATAATCCGTATAATAGCCATTTTATGCGTGATTTTTAACACCGTTTTTTTCCTGAATGGTAAGTGTTTTCACCAGAAAAACTGTGGTAGTAGCATTTCTTAGTCCCATGTCACATATTTCTCAGAGAGAAAGATAAAAAATTTACGTTTTTAGGATTTGAAAAAAATCCATACATTTTAGTATAGAGGTCCCTCGCAAGAAAGTGACTACGCTTATGGCTCCCTCCTTAGCAGAAAGAGCTGCTACTTAAACCTCCTTGTTACAGACATTTGATAGCGGCAATCAAACTGACTTAATTACTTTTTTTGGGAATTTTATGGCCTGGTTACAGAGACAAACTGACATAATCATTTTCATATTAATTCTTCGTCCGAGGGGACCATTTACATTTTCCTTACAGTGATCAGCAGCACCATCTAGTTGAACCTATTATCTAATCTGTGGTTGAACTGTCAAAAGGTGCTGGAAAACACGCGCCATGACGACAACGCGCTGCATAATATGTGGTCTGACGCCGCAAGGCAATTTTGAGGTACGGAACCTTAATAAAAAAACGGAACCCTTATAGGATCACTTTGTTGTCCGTCTGTCTGTCTGTCTGTCTGTCAAGACCCTTTTTCTCACGAACGAGAAGAGATATCAGGTTGAAATTGATAACGAATATTAACGTCTTTAAACCACACAAGATCTGAAAATTTAAATTTTTTACAACGACGCAATCAAAAGATATGGCTTTTTATGTTCTCATCTCCATACATTTATGCAAAAAAGCAAAACCTACAGGTTACTTGACGTGGACCTAAAATTATGAAATTTAGCAAGAAGCTAGGTCTCACGGTACAAATAAAGGGAAAAGACTAAAATCATTAAATATTTAAATTTTTCTCACAACTAATAGTAACCAATTGAGGTGAGCTCCCCTTTCAAGAACTTTTATTTAAAAGAGGGGTCAAGTTGGATGGTCGCGGAGTTCTTAAAATCAAAGAGCAAAAGCTTTTAGTATATTTACGGAGGAAGTTAATGGCTACCTAAACGATAAGCTTCACGTGCTAGTCATATTCGTTGATTTTAGTAAGGCGTTTGACGTTTTAAATCACAATATCCTATTTGATAAGTTGTCTCGAAGTGGTATACATCCTCTCCTAGAAATAATGAAAAAATACCATAGGAATAGATATACGACTGTAAAAGTAGCCGGTAATATGAGTCAATTAATCAACACAACACAAGGCACGGCCCAAGGCTCTATTATCGGGCCTACAGAATATTTGCTGTACGTCAACGACATGGTTAACATCATAGAGGAGGGTTCTGTGTACCAGTTCGCAGACGATACGTGCCTACTTGTCGCTCATAAAAATATAAGTGAAGCACAAAACTTATTACAGAATAATTTTGACCAATTGTGTAAATGGGCCCATGATGTGGGGCTGGTAATAAATGCTGATAAAACTAAATTTATGCATATACACTCCGCACACAACAGGTTTACGACCACACCCTACATCGTGGCTCATGAACACGCTTGCCTTCATTCTGTAGTCCCTAACTGCTTCTGTAGAAAGCTTGAATTGGTCAAGACTCATGTATGTAGGGCTTGTAATCGATGACAGGTTCAGCTGGGGACCTCATAAAGATCATGTATGTGCAAAACTTAGATCTATATTAAGCAAACTTTCAATTTTAAAATACAAGTTGCCATACAAAACCTTACGTCTCTTATACATGGCCCTAGCTGACTCTGTGATCGGTTACGGGCTAAGTAGCTATGGTAGGACCTGTGAAACTATTATAGAAAATATTTACAACCTGCAGATAAGGATGTTAAAAACTATAGTACCTAAGTATGTCAAAATTAAATTCCAAGATAATTATGACAAACTTTTTGATTTTTGCAAAGTAATGAGTGTGTACGAAAAATAAAATTTCATGTTTTAACAGAAGTCAACAAAACTGATATACTGCATGAAGTAACAAGGACAAAAGGGTTAAGGAACTTAGGAGATAATCATAAGTACAGTACGCCTTGCCTAAAGTCACTAACAAATACGGTTCTAGGCAAGAATGCTACTTACTACCATCTTACTTAAATGAGTTACCTAAAGACCTCCAAGACTGCTATATGGTAAGTAAGAAGCATTGTAAGAGCAAGCTCAAAGACCACTATGTTAGCAAATAGAATTATAAGTGTTTTTTATTTAAATTATGTTAGATAATGACTCGTTGGTACACAGATAAACCCTGCGAGGTTTTAGAGTACCAACTACATGGATAACCATCTTGTAAAATTTTGTTTTTGAATAAATTTATAAAAAAAATATATATCATATGGTAGATAGGTACGGAACCCTTAGGGCGCGAGTCTGACTCGCACTTGGCCGGTTTTTTTAAATTTAGTTTAGAAGTCTCTTACAAGAAACGGACACGCTTTAAACCACAGTTTTAAACCAGAAAGACTGCAAAATCCTAGCATTAAAATAGCAAAACTGATCAAATGCGAGTTGAATACAACAAAATTTGGGACGGTATGGTTTTGCATATTCAAAACCAAACACTTTGATTTAAGAAAATTGCGACTAATGGATTATGAACCGGAAGGTGGATAGCAGCATCCTTCTGTGTATCGCACCATCTTACTTACTGCGGTCACAAACAACCGGGATCCATGATACCAGCCGCAATGCTAACAAGCTCGGTGACTATGTCACTTCTTGCATTGTTCCAGCAAAATCTGGAATTCTGGAAGAAGCTCTGTCCTGCAGTGGACGTGTCATGGGATGTTATGATGACTACCTACATAGTGGGACATAGGTGTTTAAGTTTGTTAGCGTTATGGCTGGCACAATAGACCGCCTTAGTCCCCTTTTACGACAAAATTCTTTGCTCGCAACTGCTTACAAATATGTAGACGATTCTGAATGAACGGTCAACCGCTTGTCGGTAGAAACTTTTTCAATTCTATTACCACGCAATAAGGTCCAAAAGTGTTTCTACCGATGTGCGGCCGTGTGTACCTCGCAATCATTCAATTCACGATGCCCCTGTGGGTAAACTGGGGTAAAATTATTCATGCCTATAGCATACGTAAAGCAAGTCAGTAAGCAGGTAAGTTTAAGCCTAGGTAGTGATTGGAAAGAAAGAGCAACTACCACTCAGCCATGAGCGTTTCAAGTAAATAGCAGTCCATATTATTCAACATCTGTGTATCTTTAAATTAGATATAGCATTTTTAGAATCAGTTTAGTGGTTTTCAAAATAAACGTTGTTACGCAAGGTTGTTTCGTCCAAGTTACGCAAGGATTGAACTATTTTCCTGCGGTAAATTATAGCTCATATCCTTTCTGAAGGTCCTTAAATAAAGATGAAATCAATTTTAGTCTAGACTGAATAAAACCTATTGTACTTGGTGTTTGACGCATTGTTGTGAGAGGATGGGTCAGGCTAGACCCTGCGTTAACAGGTCTAGCAGCTTCCATGGTGCGCCAGGGGGAGCTAGGCTTCTTTCTTGCACCCCGAACTTAGGTTGGCCGCTGCAAAGAAAACATGGTGAGATGGGGCATCACTGACCAGTTGTTAAAGCACTGTGACTGAGGAGCTCCGTCTCAAAACATAACGCATTTACTCTCTTGTCCACTGTGCTCCTCCAACTGCACTTATGAGGATCTGTGTTCAGCATCAGACAACGCCTTTGCAGTGGCTAAATTTTGGGATGTGTACAGTAAACCGCAAGTCAGTGGAAACATTTGCAACTCTATTACCATATTATAAAGTCCAAAGTGTTTCTACTGACGTGCTGTTAGGTGTACATATAGTTGATGTACGGCTATAGCATTGACACGAAGAAGAAGAAGAACTTTTCTTGCACTGAAAGCAAACGGGGTAAATAAGGAGATCAGAGAAAGAAGCTAATAAGCTACTAGACTATAAGGGCACTGCATGTTATCCTACGTCATCTAGTACACGAAATTTGCAACTTTGTAGCGATATTAGTGGCCTAATAGGTTCACAAAACGTTGGTCTGCCAATCTGAAACCTGGCAGGTTTTGTACAGTTGGAGAGAAAAGTGGTTAAATGACAGATTACACGAATGAAATCTATTCTTAGAAATAGAAGGTACCTATATAAGTAAATAAAAAACCGGCTAAGTGCGAGTTGGACTCGCGCACCGAGGGTTCCGTACCACCACATAATCATAATTGTATTAGTTGAAATTTCAGTAAGTTAATGTGCTAGATTTTTTGAGTCCGACACGCGCTTGACCAAATTTTAGTATTTGTTGTTTTTTTATAGCTTACGCACTATAAACATACCAATTTTCAAGTATGTAAATGTTCCCGTTTTTAAATTAGAACTAAAACAAAAATCGCCTCCGCGACCATCCAACTTGACCCCTCTCTTATATGAATGTTCTTGAAGCGGGAGCTCACCACAATTGGTTACCATTAGTTGTGAGAAAAGTTGTAATATTTAATGTTTTCAGACTTTTCCCATTATGTGTACTGTGAGACCTAGCTTCTTGCCAAATTTCATAATTTTAGGTCAACGGGAAGTACCCTGTAGGTTTTGCTTTTTTGCATAAATATATGGAGATGATGACATAAAATGCCATATCTTTTGATTGCGTCGTTGTTAAAAATTGAAATTTTCAGATCTTGTGTGGTTCATGAATCCTAATATATGGTATTAATTTCAACCTGATACCTTTACCCGTTCGTGAGATAAAGGGTCTTGACAGACAGACAGACAGACAACAAAGTGATCCTATAAGGGTTCCGTTTTTTCTTTTGAGGTACGGAACCCTAAAAACAACAGGTCTGCCTTGCATCCTCTTGGCAGTTTCGCCAGTCCGACCAAATTTGTGGTCCGATCACATCCGACCACATTTGTGGTCCGACTAGCGAAACTGCCAATAGGATGCAAGGCAGACCTGTTGTTTTTTACTTGAATTAAAATTAATTACTATTTCCACGAATAGATTTCATTCGTGTAATCTGTCATTTAACCACTTTTCTCTCCAACTGTACAAAACCTGCCAGGTTTCGGATTGGCAGACCAACGTTTTGTGGACCTATTAGGCCACTACTATCGCTACAAAGTTGCAAATTTCGTGTATTAGATGACGTAGGATAACATGCAGTGCCCTTACGGTCTATACATTTAAAACACTTTTTCTTTTTGTAGCCATTATGAGATATATCCCCTTGCACTGCTGGATAAAGTTCTCCCCTCTTTCTTTCCACTGTTCGCGAGTGCGATCTTGTGCCACTCTTTGTCGAAAGTATCAAGTTCGTCTCTCTAACGCTTCCAGGGTTTTCCTCGACCATGTCGGCTATCCTTTGGTACCTAATCCGAAGTCGAACTAATATTATAATGCTGAAATGATAAACCGCGTTTCACATACGATTTCTTTTCCCGTCATTTTGGCTGATGGCTGTCATACATTTATGTGAAGAGTTCGGAGCACACGTCCGACAATCGGTGACCGGTTTTTTGTAGGACAAAACTGGAACGCACTGATTGCAATAAACGCACACGTCCTACAAAAAGTCGGTGAGAAATGAAATCGGACGTCCCGGCCGATCCGATTACCAACATAACGGGAAGGAAACTTTTATAAGAAATACGCTTTAATGGGCGTGGCTAATCACTTAGTAGGCTAGGCATGGTAAGGCGCCACTCTGTTTGAAAAAATTGTGAAGCGACGTAAATGTAACTGATGTCATTAAGAGATTTTTAATATCCTACAATGAATAAAGAATATTTTGATTTTTTATTTGGTACACAGCCGTACATCGGTGGAAATGCTTTGAACTTTCTCCGAGGAACATACGCTAAAACACGGATAATAAAATTTACTTTCTACTCAAAAAGCACTATCAACGTGACGTTTTTATGTCTGTACATTGCGTGAAAAGAGCAAGTTGTATAGCGCCATCTAGGTTTACTGTGCAAAAGAAAGAAAACAAAAGGAGCTATAAACCTAGTCATCGGCTTGTTGAAAAACATTATGTGAGTAAGCGAAAGCTAGTAAACTAGATGTCACTTGTATGAACAACTACTGCTCCTCAGCAGCAATACTCGTAGGTAGCGACGTAAACTCAGTGTGTGACTTTGGGAAAGACCATTGGATGTCGGCAGCGCAGGGCAGATATGATTATTTTTATGAAACAGCATGTGTTTTGGCAAATACGGAATTTCTATCATTTAGAGTCTTACATGTTCTCACCATTAGGGTTCGAGACAATGGGTACTTGGGGTCCATCAACCAAAAGATTCATCAAGGATCTCTCGGAGCGTCTCAATGAGACCTCTGGTGACCGAAGGGCTGGCAGCTTTTT
This sequence comes from Athrips mouffetella, assembly GCA_947532105.1. Classification (NCBI taxonomy): domain Eukaryota; kingdom Metazoa; phylum Arthropoda; class Insecta; order Lepidoptera; family Gelechiidae; genus Athrips; species Athrips mouffetella. The sequence goes on along the minus strand of OX383960.1, from coordinate 2,228,420 downwards.
TGCTCGCCATTCAAAGGGGCAACGCTGCTAGCCTTTTGGGAACCATGTCTTGTGGGGACGCCCTTGAAGAAATTTTTAGTTTACAAGGTTTATGTAAGTTATAAATTGTAAATATTGTAAATAAATAAAACACCAGAGATTCTATGACATTGAAGGAAGATGTGAAAACAACATAAACGAATGAATAGTAGAATATTTTTTTGGTCGCTATTATTTGTACCACTGCTGAGCCTCCCATTTTCTTTTCCACTGTTCGCGACCGAGTGTGATCTTCAGCCACACTTTGTCGAAAGTATCTAGGGGTCGTATTAATAAATACCACTCAAGTGTGATATTGCTCTCAAGATATACCTTACATATGCAAATTATACATAACTTGTGCAAAAGTGCAATCTGGAGACAAATTCAACTGGAGAGGGATTTATCAATACGATTCCTTGGTACCCAATTCAAAGCCGTCTTAGCCCACCTGTCGGGGTGCATCCTACTCGTACCATGGACTGACCATATATAATTCCCTTATAAAAAGTAAAAGGTAATAGTTAGTAAGCGCTAATAAATAGCCTGAGAAGTTACTACGATTTATCGAATTTTCTTCTAAAATGCATATAAAATTTGTTAGCCTGTCTTTGTATTGAAATGAAACTATGTTGAAATTTTAAATGATTTTTAGCAGAATACTCGGTAGACCATAATTACTTTCCAGATAATTTGAAAGCGCGACCTAATGCTTTTCCGGGTAACGTTTTATAGTATGGGGATCGTCAGTCCTATTATTATTCGTCCATGATCCTACTGACAATTTCATTCCAGCTTGGCAGCTTTTTCCCCCACTTCATTAACACGTCTTTTGGAGCGCAGAGTAGAGTTTCGGCTTGGATAAGTCCGCAACAACGCGAGCTTGGACTTTTGTGCTTCAGTCAGTGATCCTACTTCCTATCCTATCCTATCCTATCCTATCCTATCCTATCCTTCCTACTTCCTTCCTACTAATATTATAAACGCGAAAGTTTGTAAGTATGGATGGATGGATGGATGTTTGTTACTCTTTCACGCAAAAACTACTGAATGGATTTTAATGAAACTTGGCACACATATAGGTTAGGTCCTGGAATAACACATAGGCTACTTTTTACCGCGGGAAAACACTTCATTCCTACGGGAAAACGCATATCTACCTATATAAAGAGAAAGTCGTGTTAGTTACACTATTTATAACTCAAGAACGTCTGAAGCGATTTGGTTGAAAATTGGTGGGGAGGTAGCTTAGAACCAGGAGAAGGACATAGAATGGTAGGGTTAGGGGTAGGAGAACGGTATAACTCAAGAACGGCTAAACCGATTTGGCTGAAAATTGGTGGGGAGGTAGCTTAGAACCAGGAGAAGGATATAGGATGATAGGAGTAGGAGTAAGGGCAGGTGTAGGGGTAGGAGAATGGCTGAGAAAGTCGTGTAAGTTACACTATTTTTAACTCAAGAACGGCTGAAGCGATTTGGTTGAAAGTTGGTGGAGAGGTAGCTTAGAACCAGGAGAAGGACATAGGATGGTAGGGGTAATGGTAGGGGTAGAAGAACGGTATAACTCTAGAACGGCTAAACCGATTTGGCTGAAAATTGGTGGGGAGGTAGTTTAGAACCAGGATAAGGATATAGGATGGTAGGGGTAGGGGTAGGAGAACGGCTGAACCGATTTGGTTAAAATTGGTGGGGAGGTAGCTTATATATAACCAGGAGATTGATATAGGACGGTAGGGGTAGGAGAACGGTATAACTCAAGAATGGCTGAACCGATTTGGTTGAAAATTGGTGGGGAGGTAACTTAGAACTAGAAGAAGGATATAGGATGGTAGAGGTAGGGGTAGGGAATGGGCAGGGGTAAGGGTAGGGGTAAGGGCAGGGGTAGAGGCAGGGATAGGGGCATGGGTAGGGGTAGGGGCAGAAGCAGGGGCAGGGCAAAAAAAATGTACTTGATAAAAAATGAAATCTGCTTATTTATTGCCTGTAAGGCGGAACAAAGTTCGCCGGGTCAGCTAGTAGTAAATAATAAAGAGTGTAAATTCATATAAAGTTTGTTCAGCGTGGCAACACTTTTTGGCTCTAAACTATAAAAAAAAACCGGCCAAGTGCGAGTCGGACTCGCGCACTGAGGGTTCCGTACCACCACATAAACATAATTGTATTAGTTGAAATTTCAGTACCGATTTTCAAGTTTGTAAGTGTTGCCGTTTTTAAAAAGAACTAAAACAAAAATCGCCTCAGCAACCATCCAACTTGACCCCTCTCTTTTATGAATGTTCTTGAAACGGGAGCTCACCACAATTGGTTACTATTAGTTGTGAGAAAAGTTGTAATATTTAATGATTTCAGACTTTTCCCATTATTCGAAATCATCAAAACGTATAACATCGAAATATGTACATATTCACAAATATATATTTAAATACTGCTCGTTTAATAGTACAGGATTTGAGTTTCTCATTTATTTATCCTACTGACGATCCCTACCCCTACCCTATCCTTTGACATGTTATATTTTAATGTAATACTTAAGTCCAAAGTGTGGCACTTAACGCACGGATCTCAAAAAGTGATTTATTATATTACTTAAAAAATTACAACCTGTTACCATCTGTTACCTTCGCCCCGACCTTCCTTACAATTATTTTTGTCCCTCTCTTTATCTACCTGTTGAATTTGTTTACAATTTGCCCCTTGCTACCCGAAACCTCCAGAATATTCCAGAAAGATTACCAATCTCATCAACATGATACAATCCAAATTCAACTTTATTTCGTCCGTGCAATCTACCTTTTCTTTAAAACTGTCTGATTGATATGACTCTTTATTCTAAGTCCATAACATGGAAATAATGCTACCAGCTTTTGTCTTACAAAAAAAAAATATCCTTATGAATAGCACATTAAAGTTAAAATTTGTTTGTCAATATTTGCGGAGGGGCGAATTATATTTGAAAATTGCTATAACATGTAGGGTCAGCATATATCCAAAACATATCCCGGTAAAGGAAAACTTATGACGTGATACGACGTCACGTAAAATCGTAATTAACTTATTATTTTTATCTACACTCATTTCGTAATCTTTGAATTATGATTCAAAAAGTTGATACATAAGGCTGAATATTACGCAGAGTATGTATAAAAATTTAAAAAGTTACCATTACGTAACGATTTTTGTATGAAAATTTTGCAAAGGAATTACGTAATTTAACTTTTTAATCATTACATAACACTTGGATAAAATTCTTCTTGAACCTAAACCTTTTTAAAGAAGACTGAATATAAGGTCTTTTAAAGAGCCGGTTATAAATTTAACAGTTTTTCTTAGTAGCTGTCAAATATCAGTAGCATATTTACGAAGTGTACCTTTTAAACAACCTATTAATTTGGAGCAGTTACAGTAACAGTTACTATAGTTACAATTATTTCATCTGTGGTGGAAAAGATGCGCGCGCAGCCTGGAATCATAGTAGGCCTTGGAGATACGTATTAGATTTGCCCATAGATTTATATAGTCAAGATAGGGTCATGGGAACAAGCAGTTCAAAATTTCCCCATACAAGAAAGAATAGCGCCATCTGTGAAAAATCGCGTGAACTACGTTGTGTAGTACTTCGGTCGGTGCTAAATACACGGAACGGAAATAATATGGCGGGAAAAAACAAAACAATCTTTTTATCGTTTTATGTGATTTAGGCCTGGTTTTTGAGTTTCATTAATTGGATTATAGTCAAAATCAATAATAAGAAATAACGATAATAATAATAAGAGTATATTCTTTCTTCAAATAAGAAAATTCCATTTTGTTGGTAAGTTTATTTGCATCCAATGTTGACAATATGACTGACAACAACTGACATTTGTTGGTCCTAAACGTCAGATTTCGGACCAACGAATTGGGGACAGTGTAAAGTGCCGATGGGCTAGTACTTATATATAAGTAAATGGATTTGCCGCCATTTCTAAATATTTACCTTTTTCAAGTAATTCGTGCCTGTAAAAATTTATTGTAAAATTAGAAACAGCGGCACAGGCAGGGCACATGCAGTGACACCTAGAGATTCTCTTGAAGTGGCTACTAAAATAACTTACGATCTTTTTCCATAGAAGTCCATAAAATTGAACGACAAAACCTACAGTGAATTGGGAAATATCGAAAATCAAAAAGAAAACCACGTCACTTTAAGAAAATGTTTTGCTTGTTTATTTCAAAAACCTAGCAGACAGATATAAGGCGGCTTCTGTACACACATAACGGTAAACAGTTACTGAAATATGTAAAGGTACATAATGTAAGTTGCCTTTTTTGTTTACTTACCTTTGTTTAATTTATAAGTAAGTACCTACCTATTGCATGAGTGAAGATAAAGTAGTATACGCAACTGCATATAATATGGTATTAAAACACGAGTTTTATACTATTATCACACTCGGCTACGCCTCGTGTGATAAACCAAAACTCGTGTTTTAATAACCTGTTTTATATGACAGTTGCATCCATACTTCCATACTTCCATACTATATACTATATACTATATACTATATACTATACTATATATACTATATACTATATGCTATAATATTATAAATGCGAAAGTAACTCTGTCTGTCTGTCTGTCTGTTTGTTTGTTTGTTTGTTGCTCTTTCACGCCTAAACGGCTGAACGGATTTTGATGAAATTTGGTATGGTGATAGATGGTAACTTGGAGACGGACATAGGCTACTTTTTACCCCGGGAAAATATCTCATTCCCGTGGGAATCTACACATACAATAATACTCTAGCGGGGTTGTATCTGCTACAGCACACCGAAACTACTTAACCGATTTTGATGGGACTTTTTTTATTCAACTAAGTATCGCTGATTACGAAAACTACTACAATTTTGAAATCCAACGTGGTAGACGTAAACTACCATTATCCCCTGGGGATAAGGTTGAGGTGCGATAGGGTTGAAATGTCTAAAAATCAATATGGGTGTCGTTTGTAAGGTTTATCGAGCCGCTGATTACAAAAACTACAACAATTTTGAAATCCAACATGGTGGACGTGAAATTCTATCATCCCTTGGGGATGAGGTTGGGGTGCGATAGAGTTGATATGTCTAAAAATCAATATGGGTGTCGTTCGTATGGTTTATCGGGTCGCTGATTACGAAAACTACAATGATTTTGAAATCCAACGTGGTGGACGTGAAATACCACCACCCCTGGGATGGGGTTGGGATTCGATAGGTTTGAAATGTCTAAAAATCAATATGAGTGTCAGTTGTATGTTTATATAAGGATAGGGATAGCGGTTAAGATGGCGTTAGGGGTAGAAGCAGGGATAGGGGTAGGGTCAGGGATAGGGAGAGGGAGAGGGGGAGGGATAGGGAGAGGGGGAGGGATAGGGAGAGAGTGTAAGGGAGGGGAAAATGAGGGGAGAGAAAGGGGGAGGGAGGGGTAGAGGGCGTGGGAGGGGGTAGAGGGAGGGGGGGTAGAGGGAGGGAGAGGGGGAAGGGGAGGATGAGTGAGGGGAAGGGGGAAAGGGAGGGGAATGGGAGGAGGGCGAGGGGGGAAAGGGAGGGTGATGGGGAGAGGGGAAGGGGGGAAATGGAGGGGGAAGGAAGGGTGAGGGGGGGAAGAGGGAGGGGCGAGGGAGAGGAAGAGAGAGTGGGAGAGGGTGAGGGAGGGGGAGTGGGAATGTAGGGGGGGGGGATACAAAAGGATAGATAGGGAGGAATAGGGACCTTTTTTACTTTTATGAATACCTCCTCGCTACCCATTCACTTCACTCCCTTTATTGCCTTCTTTTTTAAGTTCGCCTGTAACGGTTGACAATGAAAATTCCGCACTACCTACCAGTTAAATAAAATCAAAAGATAATTAAGTTTGTAGTAAGATGCATTTATTCAACTTGGATAAGTACAAATGCATCTTTTAAGTAGGGATCAAGAAGGATAAGCGCTCCGTAAAATATGTTTCAATTAAGTTCGAGTTCTGTTTTTTTATAAAATCTACGCGGACGAAGTCGCGGGTAACAGCTAGTAAACTACTATATAATGTTTGATAATGATACCGTTTATTATTACGTACATTTTACCAACACATACCTATTCAGCGTGTAACGTAAAGGTGTGATAATACTAAAGGGTGTTGTGAATCTGCCTATGAAACTGAACAACTTTTCACATAGAACATAGGTCATAGAGCAAAATAAATTTTTGACCTCCCATAGAAACTGATCTCGACCTATGTTCCCTGGGAAAAGTGATTCAGTTTCATGAGCAGATTCACACCAGATTTAGATAATTTTATTCAAAATAAATTCTTCACAGAATACGTATTGAATACCATGCAGAATACAATGCAAATAGATCGAGTCACCGTTTCAGATCGTGCTATAGCAGCGTAAAAGAAACGGCAAGAAACTACCGCAGCACGGTTTACTTTAAGAGTGGGCTTTTTACAATGTGTTTCTTGTGTTTCGCTGCAATATCAGAGCACCATACGAGTAACTCTTAGTCTTTGATATATTCATCTAATCTATAGTAAGCTTTTTTACATAACGTTTGCTTTACACATTCTTTAAACTTTCTTTGAAGTAACTGCACTACCTACATTGTCAGATGTAGGGTAACATTGGGGGTTTTACATCACTGTGGCTTTTGCTAATCTAGTATTGAGTCTAGTAAATGGTTGATCAAGTTTATACTTAATTTTAGTTTATAATTATGCCTGTTACGATTTTTAGGTAATTGAAGAATGTTAACTAGGAATAGCGTACAAAATGTTTTCATAGATATGTATTGGCATGGCACTGTCATTATCAGGGAATCACGAGTCATCAGGCAATAAATTGCTCTTATAGCGTTTTTAAAAGGAAAATTGAATAGATATCGGCTGCCCAGCCCCAAAACAGTATGTCATAAAGACATACTGATAAGAAAGTAGCTACTCGTAAAGTAAACCAGCCTGGCGGTAGCTACATCAGTAAGCTGTCTGATTTTTCTTCTATGCCCTAGATTTCTTCTTTAAAATTCCCTCAGTTTTCCTTTTACAACCAACTTGATTTTGGAGTCAAATTCGTAGCACAGTAGTGATGCAGGCAGGGGCACGCCACTGGTACGGAACCCAGCACATCACTACTGGTACGGAACCCGGCACGTCTCTGGTATGGAACTCCAAATGTGCGAAGACTAACTCGCACTTGGCTGGTTTATATTTGTGTAACTCATCATCTATTTCTATCTATTCAAGGTCAAAGAAAATTCTTGTTTCAAGGTCAAAGAAAATTCTTGTCTTTTGACCCTTGTTTCCCTGGGAAAATTGTTTTAAACACGAGTAAGTACGGTCAACAGCTCGTCAGTGGAAACATTTGCAACTCTATTACCATGCAATAAAGTCCAAAGTGTTTCTACTGACGTGCTGTTGGTACCTACATGCATATTTGCTATCATGGACCAATTTATATTCACCTCATATGCCCCCTTGTTTACCGACTCTTGTGAATTAGTGAATCATCTTCATCATTTATTCAGAAACAGTATTTCTGTGTGCAAATTTTCCAAATTAAATTTAAAAATATAACCTTAACATCTAATTTCAGCATAACAGTGGCAAATTAAGTAGATAGGTAGGCGTTTCTGCAAGAATTTGTTTTGAAAGCAGAAAGAATCTGCATCAGGTACCTATTTGTTTTAATTTAAAACTAGTTTGTTTTGCATACTTTGCATACTGGTATGTCTAAACTAATTTCGATTCTGAAGACACTGATGACTGTTGACGTCCTTTTTAACAGTCTTACCGAAGGCATTCACTGCCAGTTGAGTCCTTTTGTGTATCGTACCATTAGGTGTATATTTAATGCGCTCAGCAACCAACAACTGCGTTCCAACTATGGTACAAAACTTTCCCTCCACATTGTTCCAGCTAGAACTGGAGTTCTGGAGGGAGCTCCCTGTCCTGCAGTGGACGTTTCATGTGATGTCTTGACAGCTACCAGTTGTAAAAGGTTTTTTAAGTTAAAACTCCGCTAGACAGACTTAACAGAGCTTTTTCTTTAAAGAAGCTTTGTGCAACTGTGTCTTAGTTTAACTTGCCTATACCTTTTGCAGTTCTAAGACTAATCTAGGTCACACGTGTACTAAATTATACAAAATGTAGACGCAACTCTTAAAAGTAGCACAACCTGCAAACTTTGGAAATGAGTCTGGGTTTCAATGTATCGGCGAAATGAAACCCTATGGTAGACTGCATTAAATCTCGGGAAGTATAGGTATTCAGTCAGATCCTCTCAAAAATCAAAAGCTTGGGAGGGCTTCGGAAGTCTCGAAAAAATGTTTTTATCCTATTTTATTTTTTTGGATATTTTCCAAGGAGTACAAATGCAACGTTAAATGCGTACATATAAGGTCACACACTCAACATCATGCAGGACATTATTACCGCCAAGGTAGCACAGATTGGATGATAACCTATCATTGATAGGAAACGGTAGACCATATTACTTATAACGTCCTATATTGGTAAAGTATTGCAGTCAATAAAATGTCTCAGCGATTAAATCGTTCTTTTTAGGGTTCCGATACCAAAATGGTAAAAAAGGAACCCTTATGGTGCGACTTTGTCTGTCTGTCTGTCTGTCACACCCGTATATCTCAGCAACCACTAATGCTATCAACTTGAAATTTGGAATGGTTTTAGAATATGGTTGCCCAACTTAATTGCACAAGACTGAACTGGAAAACTAAGAGGTGTAAAAAAATACAAAAATATATTTTAAAATGTACAAGTAAAGCCCTTTCATATGATACCCCACTCAACCCAGTAACGACAATTTGAAATTTTGCCTCCCCTATTTTTGCCCCCTTTACAATAATAAACATTTTTTTTTCACATGCAATTAAGTTGGGCAACCATATCCTAAAACTATTCCAAATTTCAAGTCGATAACATGAGTGGTTGCTGAGATATACAGATGTAACAGACAGACAGACAAAGTCGCACCATAAGGGTTCCCTTTTTGGTATCGGAACCTTAAAAAGAAGATTTAGTTTTTACATTTGTTTACAATTAACTAGCTGGTGCCCGCGACTTCGTCTGCGCCTATGTGTTATTCTGATGTATAAGCTATATTATTGTAAAGTTTCATTAAAATCCATTCAGTAGTTTTTACGTGAAAGAGTAACAAACATCCATCCATACATGTTTACAAACTTTCGCGTTTATAATATTATAGTAGGATAGTTGGATAGGATGATGCAGGATCACCATTTCAAAAGATCAGTAAAAGCAGCTTGAAAAAATAAAACAAAGAAGCTTTCTTCGCTCTTCGGAGAAAGTCTCATCTGATATAAAACCTACCTAAACAAAAATAAAATAACTGAACTGATTGACATCTAGAAAACACAAAAACTTGTCTATCGACAGCAGAAAAAGATAAAAAAAACCTGCTTGGCTGTGGCAAAAAAATAAAAACAGAAGTAAAAAAACGTTGCAACCAGTGACCTAGTGTTGCTAACGGTACACGCACACAGCGGTCGTCGAACTGCGCATGCGAGTGTGTTGATGCAATCCCGGTCCAGAGGTTTCGAACCACATGGACGGACATGTACAAAGCACAGACAGATAGACACGCTTGCTTTAAGTAGATATTAATTACCTTCAGTCAACTCTTTAGTATTATGTATTTGGTATTATCCAGACCGAAGATATGAAGGTTTCTCGAGAAAAGGTAGACTAGGCAGTAGTGTCCAGCCAGTTCAATTCCTTTGGCTCGTCTTGGCGGGCGCACTACGGTGGAATATGCTCATAAGGACGCCTTCTCATTCTTGTGGCCAAAGCCTTTTTACACGATTGAAGAGTTTCTACAAAGTCGATGGACTTGCTAACCTAGGTAGGCCTACTTGAGTTAAGCTTAAGCCCAGCAGAACTTGGAACTCGGATCTCCATTTTGATAACTTTGTTATAAGCTTGCAACTCTTGGCAACTTTCATACCAGCTACTTATTATTTTTTGTAATGAGCTTGTAAATATTGGCAATGTACGTACGAGTACTCGATATAAAGTATTTTTGGTGCAGCAACAGCCTCCGTGGTCTAGTGGTTAGAGGGTTCGGCTCTCGATCCGGAGGTTCTGGGTTCGATTCCCAGTGGGGACACTGTCAAACAAAAATCTCTTTGTGCGACCTCCCCAGTTTGGTTAGGGCATTGCAGGATGAATCACCTGATTGCCCGAAAAGTTAGATGATTCCGTGCTTCGGAAGGCACGTAAAGCCGTTGGTCCCGACTACTATCTACGGATGTAGTCGTTAATGAGCCATGTCAGAGGCCTTTGGCGGCTCAACAACTCTGACACCAGGGATTGTGAGGTCGGTCATCGACCTTGCAACCCACACGATATGATGATATGATGATGGTGGGATTACCTATGTCTTCCATAATACCAAGCGAGGTAGAGCGGATAATGAAATGCATCGCAAGGGGGAAAGTTTCACCTTTTTTTGTTTCGTTTGTTTTTTGTTTACCTTGTCCTAAAAAACTTTGCGAACCCATTAAAAACACACTAAAAAAATTTGATAGGAACCAGATCCGCAAAAAATATATGGAATCTTTTTTTATGTTACTAGTAAGAAAATGAGCAGGTGGGCCACCTCGGGGTAAATGGTCACCACTATCCCTATTATCCAGTATCTCAGTGGCATACTTTGATACTAATAATAAGACAGCAAAGCGCGCTGCTAACTAGGATGGTAACTATGATGGTGTCTAAGGTATGTGCCGGTAACTTCACTGGCACCCTTGCCCTTCATACTATGACTTAGTTGCAAACAGAAATAGGTAAGGGGGTGGTACTCTCCCGGACGGACTTTGGTCAAAAGCCCCTTAAATATCAAACCTAGGGGATTTCACAAGGGCACTGGTTTTTAAAACAGAGCTACTTCTATTTGACTCTCGTAACCCAGAGGGTTATGGGCCCGTGTGGTGCCGGCAAAGAGTAGTACCAACCCATCTCTAACCGTGGGTTTCGTAAGAGGCGACTAAGGATTTAAGAACCGGAGGATGGGCAGCAGCATCTTTCTGTGTATCGTACCACCTTACATACTGTGGTCACCAACAACAGCGGTCGCCAGCCGCAACGCTTACAAGCGTGGTGACTATAGTTGATCCCCTCCAAAGTACCACGTGTTTTGCTGGAGTTCTGGAGGGGTTTCCCTGTCCTGCAGAGGACGTTGCTATGATGGTGATGAATCCAGAGGGTAGGTAATCTAAACCGAAGTATATGGATAAGGCTTTGTAACAATTTTAAAGCTGCCAAGGATAGCCACTGAAATTTTTCATCCAAGTGCAAGTCAGATTCGCGCACCAAGGGCTCCGTACCGCTTACACAATATATTTTTCATAGAAAAAAATTCAACGATAGTTTAAAACTACTAAGCATAATTGTAATGAGTCCGAAGTACACATGGCTATTTTTGTTTTTCTACAGCTGTTTAAGTGTAGCACTTCAAACATTTGTTAGGATATCCGCCACATTGTGACAAACTCAACCTGCTAGCTATTAAGGTCCAAAACAGACAGAGGAACCCATATGACGAAGTGTAGGTATTACACATAAAATAAAGTTGCGCTTCTTAAAACGTAAGTTATGGGGGTGTGTGGGGTCAGGTGGGGGAAGGAAAGGAATGCGAAGCGTTCATTGGCTCTCCGCGTGTCACCTATGCGCAGAAGATTGCCGTCGGCGATCAAGTTACATTATTTCTTCTGACCTAATAGCCATAGTAAGAGCCACCATTTAGATACGGAACCTTAAAAAACCATGAAATGTATATAAATTCAAGTAAAACATTGTTATTCAAAAACAAGACACCTGGAGGTCATTATTTAATTCAGAATTTCATTCATTAGTACTTGGAAGCTGAAATAATTGTTTAATCAACTGTTCAAATTTCAACGAAAACAAGTTAGTCATACCAGCGAACATACCTCTAGAAAATACAAAAATGAACCTTGTGGTGTAGCGAATCCACTTAATTGAAAAATTTCTAGTTATTTCCATTTTCCTGTTGTCAATAGTCTGTGTATCGAATGACATACTTGCAACGGTTGATATGAAACGTGAATCACCTCATAACAAGCGTGAAGTAAAGTAAACATAAGCAGACTTTCTCAAACAGTTGACGACGCCTGCAGTAGTTTTGAATGGAGTAGGTTCTCGAACAGTCGCCCCACGCTCACCAAGCCTATATAAGCCGCGGTAATCACACGCCGACCAAGTATAGTTGAAAGCGAAACGAACGAAAGCAACGACGCACACAGTAACCATGAAAGCGCTCATACTCCTCACCTTCATCACTCTCGCGTCCTGCGAGAAACAAAAATTTGTGGACCCTTTTAAAGCTTTAGACCAACATATCAGTCAAGCTTTTTCGTACCACTACCTATGGCCATGGAACCAACTAATGAAGGCAGCCGCTCTCTTGGACGAAGATAGCTTCAGTGAACCCCAAGTTGTGTCTGACACGGAAAAGATGGAAATTACTATGAACGTGAAAAGGTTTAAACCGGATGAGTTGAAAATCCGAGTAAAGAACAGGTACATCATCGTTGAAGCCAAACAGAAAATGGACGATGACAACAGGTTTATGGCAAACCATTTCATGCAACGCTTCGTCCTTCCAGCCGGAAGCAAACAAGAAGAAGTGTCTGCAGTCCTCAAGGAAACCGGTATCCTCTCCATAACAGTACCAAGACATGAAGTTCCACCTCCACCACCTGAGAGAGATGTCCCAATCGTAGTCATGGCACCAGCTACGACAGAAAAACCAGAAGAAATCCCGGAAAAGAAAACAGACAAACCTCCTAAAAAGGCAACAGAAATCACCACCAAAAGCACAGAAGCACCAACCAAAGAAACAGTGACAGACAAACAAACTGAAGAGGAAAAGAAAGAGGCTATAGCCACATCTCCTGCAACCCCATTGGAACAGCTTGAGCTAGTTGAAGCCACAACACACGTCGGGAAAATTAGGAAGAAGGAACTCAAAGAAACGAAAACAACTAAAGACAATGAAGTTACAAAAGAGAGAGGAGTAGATAACAATGGATTAGATTATGCTCTGATTGACTCTGAGTGAACTGTGTAGAATAAGTGTGTCTGTGCCAAAAGACTGATTCCAAGTAGTAGCTTTAAGCCGGGAATATCTCCAACGTTCTTCGGTTTTATGTGAGATTAATCTGGTCACAGCGGTGCTGTGTTGTGATTTTTAGGGTTTATATTGTTGATTCTAATAAAAACGTTATTTAAACTATTATTTCATTCTTTTACTCGTATTTAGATAAGTTAGTAGTATCAACAACTTCTACAGTGGCAAGCCACATTTTGGTTTTTTGTAAGAGTTTTCAAGCCTCTGATTGGCCTCAGATACGACTTTCTAAGATATCCAGGAAAAACAGAGTAACATGCGTTCCGAAGCACGAAAAACGCTCTAGTTTTAAGTTGTTAACAACTACAGAGTTTTTCCCTGTTCTCTTAGAAAGTGTTAAACCACTAGCGCTCACTAAACCAGTTTCTAGGAAAAGAAAGCGCAAACGTGACTTGAGATAATATCAGAAATGAATTGAAATTATTCAGTCAGTGTTGAATTACAATACAGTGGTGCGACAAGATAATGTTTGTTAGGAAGATGATCCTTTTCTGTAAGCTCTAATAGATCATATAAATATTTAGCTGTTATATTATACCAAATAAACACCGTGTTCTATCAAGGAAGTCGATTATTTTATTATTAGCTGTTAAAAAAATTGTTCTTCCATAAACTTTCTCCTAAGAACAAAGATCGAAAAACTAATTAAAATTGACTAACACAAGATTTCCATAATGGTTCAAACTTCAAAGGATCGCATGATAAATCCATTTATTATACTTCAATATCTTACGTCTTCCTAACCCTCCATGTTCCGTCTTCTCTCATTGCTGGTCCTAGAATTTTCCGTAGAATTTTAGGATTTTAGGTTTTTTTTTTTTCCGTCCTAGGTATCGTTGGATCGACCAAGTCAAGAAAGATCTGTTGGAGCTTCAAATAGCCGACTGGCAACAAGCTGTACACAACAGAGAAGAATGGCAGCTCTTAGTGTCGGAGGCCAAGATCCTCTTCGGGTCGCTGAGCCAGCATAAGTAAGTAAGTAGTATCTTACGTCTTTAAATATCTGAGTATTTAGACTAGTTCAACCAACACACCAGTTTTCCTTGAGCAATATACCGCATTTAGATTGATAAGCTAATGCGGTACTAATCATTTTAACAAGGTTTTAAACCAAAATCTCCATCACTATAACCTAAATCTTTCACTGGCTGATAGAGAGGCTATCAATCTGTGGGTAATGTGGGATGTCAGATCGATGACCGACCTCACAAACCCTATAGACTGAGAGCTGGCAACGGACCGCGTGGACTGATTTATAGAGCAACGAAACCACCCCAATTAGTAAGCCCTACTACCATTATTCATAGATCCACGCGCGTTGGTGGGGGTGGGAGTGGTGGGGGGGCAGCGAAAGTGTTGAAAAATCAATTTAAGTTGAGCCATTTATAGAAGCTACTGTGTTTGGTGTGGTATTATGGTAAAAAAATCAATGAATTCGAATATTGGTGGAAAAGTAGTGGCAGGCGCTAAAAAGCTAGTTTTTCACATATAATCTTACGAATCTCATATTATGGGGGTTTTGAGGAACGAAAAATCGATCTAGCTAGGTCTCATGTCTGGGAAAATTCGTTTTCTAGCATTTCTTGAGAATAGCGTGTTTCAGAAACCCTTCAGCGCCATCTATCAGGGGGCTTTGTTGAAGATTATACTGGAGATACAAGCTTTTCAGCGCCCGCCACTACTTTTCCATCCATTAAAACGCCTTCCAATTTTTATTCGAATTCAGTGATAGGTACTCGTACTGGCTATAATCATAGAACTAATTAAAAGTCATTCCATTTAATATAAGGTCCTAATGAAATAGTGAACATAATTTTCCACCGTCATCAGACCGGTCCTGTGTGGTGCCGGCAAAGAATAGTACCCACCCATACATACCCGTGGGTGTCGTAAGAGGCGACTAAAGGTTAACAGGAGGATGGGCAGCAGCATCCTCCTTTGTATCTTACATCTTACTTACTGCGGTCACCTACAACGGCGGTCCATGGTGCCAGCCGTAACGCTGACAAGCGAGGTGACTATGGTACTTCCCCTCCACATTTTTCCAGCATAAGCTAGAATTCTGGAGGGAGCTCCCTGTCCTGTAGTGGACGTTTTTTTTCATGGGATGTTATGATGACTCAGACCATGAAACTGAACAACTTTCCTCAAGGAACATACGTCGAAATACGAAAAGCCGAATTTGACCTCCCATACAAAATGCGCTATCAGCTAATGCAATTTTTATGGGAGGTCAAAACTTGATTTTCATATGTTCCTTGGGGAAAGTTGTTCAGTATCATGAGCACATTCATACCTTTTTAGGGTTCCGTATCTCAAAAGAAAAAAACGGAACCCTTATAGGATCACTTTGTTGTCCGTCTGTCTGTCTGTCTGTCTGTCTGTCAAGACCCTTTATCTCACGAACGGGTAAAGGTATCAGATTGAAATTAATACCATATATTAGGATCCATGAACCACACAAGATCTGAAAATTTCAATTTTTTACAACGACGCAATCAAAAGATATGGCATTTTATGTCCTCATCTCCATACATTTATTCAAAAATGAAAAACCTACAGGGTACTTCCCGTTGACCTAAAATTATGAAATTTGGCAAGAAGCTAGGCCTCACAGTACAAATAATGAGAAAAGTCTGAAATCATTAAATATTACAACTTTTCTCACAACTAATGGTAACCAATTGTGGTGAGCTCCCGTTTCAAGAACATTCATATAAGAGAGGGGTCAAGTTGGATGGTCGCTGAGGCGATTTTTGTTTTTAGTTCTATTTAAAAACGGGAACACTTACAAACTTGAAAATTGTTATGTTTATATTAAAATAACAACAAATAATAAAATTTGGTCAAGCGCGTGTCGGACTCAAAAAATCTAGCACATTAACTTACTGAAATTTCAACTAATACAATTATGTTTATGTAGTGGTACGGAACCCTCAGTGCGCGAGTCCGACTCGCACTTGGCCGGTTTTTTCTATCAAGAACTAATTAAAAGTCACCCTATATAAATGACTTAACTTCTTCAACACTGCAGTGCAGCGGGACATCCCTCCAGACTAACAGCAAAAACGCGTGGCACAATATGGAATTACCATAGTTACCACGCTTGTAAGCGTTGCGGCTGGCACCATGAACCGCGGTTGTTGGCAACCGCAGAATATAAGATGGAAACATACACAGAAGGGTGCTGCTGTGCATCCTCCTGTTTATTAACCCTTAGTCGCCTCTTACGACACCCACAGGTAAAGATGGGTTGGTACTATTATTTTCACACGATGCTTATATACAGCCTGTAACGGAAAGGTGAGATAATACTGAAAGGTGTGAATCTGCCTATGAAACTGAACAACCTTCCCAAGGAACATAGGTCGAAATACGAATAACCAAATTTGAACTCCCATACAAAATGCGCTATCATCATATACAGGGTGGCCAAAAAGTCGTGGATCAAACGAAACAGGGAGATAAAGGAGGTAATTTCCAACAAAAAATCTTTCCCCAGCATGGCCATAACTTCATTGTACAAAAAGATATGAATTATTTTAGTTTTTTCAATGAAACTACCGAGTTTTTTTACAATTTAATCAGTAAAAAATTAAATTGATTAAAAACAATAAAACAAAAGGTGTTGTATTATGAGTCGATAATGTATCAATACTACAAAAATTGTATTGCAGCTCTTGGTATCAAACTTAACGAGCAATGATATTTTTTTCCGTAAATTTTGAAGCGTTACAAAAAATTACTTCGCACTTTAAGAGCACCATTTGAAAAAAAAATGTATTAAGGAAAAGTGACCTTGTATTTAAAAAACTTGCTGGTTTAATGCTGATTCAAGTGAGGTACAACACTTTACTCTTTGATCTTTAGTTTTGGTTTTATGGTCGTTTTTTCGTATCAAGGTGCAAATTTAACAAAATGGTAAATTTAAAGAAAAATGATTTTTTCGGATCAAACGAAACAGGGAGATAAAGGAGGTAATTTCCAACGGGTATCATTTAAGCTATCACCAATTTAATTAGTTTTGTGTTTCTTAAATAATAGGGTTTGTCCTCAAAATAGTAGATCTGTCACCAAAATGTAATCACCAAACAATGCAAAATCAGTTCCACAATAAATCACCTAAAATCCTGAGATATAAGGTCTAGTACCAAATAAATGTTTTTGTATGTATTATAATAGGTGTGTCCTAATAAGTATTTAAACAAACTAATTTAAAGAGATCACCAATAAATCATATTATGTTACTAGAAAATTGCATTAAGTTCAAATAAAAAATTAGGGTTGTCATCATCGTTTCAACCAAAAGATTCTGCTACTTAACTAGACTCCCAAGGTTCTAAATTTCCACTGGTAGTATAAATTATATTTAAATAAAATTTTAGCAGAGTAGTAAATAAAACAATTAAAGTCAAAATAATCAATATTTATTGTTTAAAATAATTACCACTGAACAATCAGCGCTGGTTTAAAATAGTTGGCTTATGGCTAGCAGAATAGTAGATAAAACACTTAATTAAAGTTAAAATAATCAATATTTATTCTTAAAAAACAATAATCACTGAATAATCAGCGCTGGTTTGGATTTCGAAGGGCGCCCCCTTTTTCTTTTCTGGCCGATAAGCACATTTTTTGCTTCTGGTGGGGGCGTATGGCTAATCCGATAATATGTTTGCACATATATTTCTTGTAAAACGCAGGGCAGTTGCATTTCCCATGCATCCAATCAATATTGTGCGGTAGATCCACTCTCCATTTCCCGCGTCGCGCATCGTGTGATCGAACCTAGTTACCTACTACCCTTCGTTGAGGCCGGATTGGTCAATTTTTAAAGCGCGCCAATTTGTCTCCGCCCCTTTGATCATTTTTTCATTAAAATTATAAATTGATGTATTAAATTGGTAACGAATACTATTAATTTAATATCTGAACGAAATAAAATGTTACTACTGTATTGGTGACAAAATATCAAATAAAAAGGAGTCGCAGTCAGGGATCGATAATCGATTTATTTGGTGACAGATCTACCATTCTGAGCACAGAGCTATTATTTAAGTAACAAAACTGTTATTATAAGAACGAAGTTTATATTCATGTAATGCAATATAATTTTATTGGTTATCGATCTCTTATTTTACACATATATTAACATTAATTTGATAATTCATACCTGGGAACAATTTTTGTTTATCTGAGAACGAAAATATTTCGTGGCGATAGATCTATTTATTAGGTGATACAACTTGATGACAAATATAAATTTTGGTGATAGAAAATATAGTCCCCATTTCCAACAAAAAATCTTTCCCCAGCATGGCCATAACTTCATTGCACGAAAAGATATGAATTATTTTAGTTTTTTCAATGAAACTACCGAGTAACACCAAAACTAAAGAGTAAAGTGTTGTACCTCACTTGAATCAGCATTAAACCAGCAAGTTTTTTTAATACAATGTCACTTTTCCGTAATACATTTTTTTTCAAATGGTGCTCTTAAAGTAAGAAGTAATTTTTTGTAACGCTTCAAAATGTACGGAAAAAAAATAATTGCTCGTTAAGTTTGATACCAAGAGCTGCAATACAATTTTTGTAGTATTGATACATTATCGACTCATAATACAACACCTTTTGTTTTATTGTTTTTAATCAATTAAATTTTTTACTGATTAAATTGTAAAAAGACTCGGTAGTTTCATTGAAAAAACTAAAATAATTCATATCTTTTCGTGCAATGAAGTTATGGCCATGTTGGGAAAGATTTTTTGTTGGAAATTACCTCCTTTATCTCCCTGTTTCGTTTGATCCGAAAAAATCATTTATCTTTAAATTTGCCATTTTGTTAAATTTGCACCTTGATACGAAAAAACGACCATAAAACCAAAACTAAAGATCAAAGAGTAAAGTGTTGTACCTCACTTGAATCAGCATTAAACCAGCAAGTTTTTTAAATACAAGGTCACTTTTCCTTAATACATTTTTTTTTTCAAATGGTGCTCTTAAAGTGAGAAGTAATTTTTTGTAACGCTTCAAAATTTACGGAAAAAAAATCATTGCTCGTTAAGTTTGATACCAAGAGCTGCAATACAATTTTTGTAGTATTGATACATTATCGACTCATAATACAACACCTTTTGTTTTATTGTTTTTAATCAATTTAATTTTTTACTGATTAAATTGTAAAAAGACTCGGTAGTTTCATTGAAAAAACTAAAATAATTCATATCTTTTCGTGCAATGAAGTTATGGCCATGCTGGGGAAAGATTTTTTGTTGGAAATTACCTCCTTTATCTCCCTGTTTCGTTTGATCCACGACTTTTTGGCCACCCTGTATATCATAGGCAGATTCAAACCCTGTAGTATTTTATCACACCTATCCGTTACCCGCCGTAGAGATTTAACTCTTCCTTTGCGAGGAAATACTAATTAGAAACACTAAAAACATACCGAGAATACACAGATAAGATACGAGTGTCAATAACCTAGTGAAAGTAGTATCACTAACTATTCAAGCTTGTCAATAGCCATTAGAACAAGTTAACAAAACTAACTCCTCTCGCTAGAAAGTGACAAAGGTTCCTTAGAAAACTCTCACTTACTGTTATGCATAGCGCTACCATTACATGCTTTAGCTGTTGCATAACTGTGTTTTGAAGTTTTTAGGGTTCCGCAAGCGACAAGGAAACCTATAGCTTCGTCATGTCCGTTTGTCTCGACCCTTAGTACGAGAAAGCTTTAATTTGGTATGGATATAAATATTAAGTACCTGGGCGACCGAGCTTCGCTCTAAAATAGCCGCCTCAACATTAAAATATTATCGGGTGAGCAAGCTATGATGCTACCCGCCAACAGATGGCGCTGTAGGTTTCTGTCTAAAACGCAAATGTTTAAAAACACGGCGAATACGAATTTTCCCAGACATGAGTTCTAGCTAGATCGATTTTCCGCCCCGAAAACCCCCGTATGGTAAATATCATCGAAATCTTTAGAGCCGTTTCCGAGAAACCGATTACAAATATATATATGGGGTAGTGAGGCGAAACGTTTTGTCGCCGAGGTAGGCCGGCGCCTTAGGAGTAAAGGTTGTGACCACGGAGTACAGAACTCCGTGGTTGTGACCCTCGCTCCGGATCATACCTGGTGCAAAGGTTGTCCATTGCAATACAACGAGGCAATGCTGCCAGCATCATGGGCTCTTTTGCACCAGGGATGATGAGAGGAGGTTTAGGTTTGAATAGATTGATGTTTTTATTTGTTTGTATGTTGACGACGTGTTAAACTAAACTGCTTTTACATCTCTCATATTCGGTAAGTAGGTCCTTATTACCCCCAAATGGGGCTTGTAGGTGACCAATTAGCGCTCTAGGGTAATAATGTAGCTAGAAAAGCCCTAGGGCGGTAAGTAATTGTAACGCCCTCCACCTCCACGCGCGGCTCCGCCTTGATGGCCGCCTCCAGCAGCGGGGCGGCGGGCGTTTTAATTACTTACCGCCCTAGGGCTTTTCTAGCTACATTATTACCCTATGGCGCTAATTGGTCACCTACAATTTGGTGGTAATAAGGACCTACTTACCTCACAATCGAGATGTATAGCAGAGTAGTTAGCTCGGGTGTAAGCATCAATTGCACCCTCGAACTATAGGCGCCCTCGCTGCTCGGGCTGCAATTGATGCCTTACAGCACTTGGCTACTAATCTACTACTATATGAAATATAATAAATTAATAATTATTATATATATATATATATATATAATTAATTAATAATATATTTAATTGTATATTATACAAATATTGATCGTTTAATAGTATAGGATGTGGTATAATAAAACCTTGAAAAAAAAAATGGTAACGTAAACAAATATGTACATGGACTTCATTTTACCTTTTTGGTTCCGAACCCTAAAAACGGCAGCTAACAAACTGTCCAATAAAATTTGTACGGAGTGGCCAATTATTTTTTTTATTTAGTTTCAAAGCATTTAAAACTATATCTAATGAATGGCATTCAAACTAAAAACAATCGCCGAATATCGACGCGAAGATATACAGGGTATTTGGTATGTCTGCAAACCTTCGAGTCATAGGTACTCATGAAAGTGAACAAGTTTGCCTGATAAGGTCGAAATATGAAAAAATAATTGCCTCCCATACAAAAACCGATCCCATACGTTTAACCGATCAAATCTATATATTTATCATTTTGTTACTTTGATAAAAATATTATTGCTTTATATTACTGCTTTTACATAAGTATCTCCACCTGAGCGCGTACACACACTTAAGGTACTAACAGAATAACAGCGTCGTGGCTCGCTAAACGAATCACGGCATATTGCTGAGTTAGGGCCTTTCTTTGGGTGCGGTAAATATAATGTAAGTCCTGAAAATCTGTACTGCAAACTAGTTTTATTTGTATATGTTAAAAAGTTACAGTTTAGTCAAATAATTGTACCGTTCCCAAATAAACGTTTTATCTATCTATCTATCTATCTAAAAATGCTATCAGCTGCATGATGCAGTTTCTATGGGACCTAGAAAATCTTTTTATTCTGAGACCGGGTAGTAAGTCTTGATTAAACCCTTATTTTTTTTAACACCACGGATATTTTAAGAGGTTGCTCTGTTTATGAAACTGAACAACTTTCCCTGAGGAACATAGATTTAAATAAGAAAAGTAATATACTATCATACAGAACGGACACTCTCCGCTCCCCTTGCAATCCACCCCGCACCCCCACGCGCACCCGCCCGCGAGATTCTCGTGATCCTTCTGAGGGTCTTTTGTACTGAATATGCGATCCTACGCGCGCTTCCAATTTCAAATTTCAAATTCGCGCTCGATGTAGTGGTTAGGGTGCTGGCTGCAATTTGGGTGAAAATATTATACTAAATAATGTTTTCACCTCCAAAGCTCGGAAACATTTGTTTTGTCGGTTAAATTCTGCGGCCAAAAGCGATTTTTGGCCCCTAGCGGGCAAAAGGTTTTTGAAATTCGAACGTGATGTACTTATTATTTTGTAGTATGCTGCAGTACTGGCCGCTTGTAAAACCAGGCACGCACTATCGTTTTCAAGATGAGAAAGAGGGATGCAGCTATAGGAAAGAAACAAATAGTATTATGAATAGTGAATGCCTGGTGGGTAAGGTACTGGCTGATAATGAAAAGTAAATTTAAAATTCGATCGCCTTTTTTTGTTCTCTTGCCCAGATTAATGGACTCGCCCTTTGACTTCAAATCAACGCAATACAAAATAGATTTGCCTGCCACTGCCTATCCTCTGTCTCCATATTGAAATCCAATGAAAATGAACCTTGTTCCGCAAATTTATCAAGTAGTTTATAGGTAGAGTCACGAACATAAGCACAGCAGTCCCAAAAATAATAATAATTTAATTATAGTGATTTCCTTTTTAATGTCTAGTATTCTTTATCTATACATGGCCACTCGTCCGTGAAAACTCTTTGACCTTGAGCTGGTCTCTGGGTACGGAGGTTTGTAGCGAAGCGCTGGTTCAGGTTATACTGGTTATGTTTCCACTTGCTTGCTGCCGTCAGTACCATTATGTAGGTATTATGCCCTTACGTTAAAACGTTTGAGTAATTATTTCTTATATTTGAATTGCTATTCTTGCATTATGTTAACATTTCCTCGCTTTAATGAGGTGAAAAATTTTGTGTTTCGCTCGGCAGCAAAGTTATTTTGCGTCTCGTGCTGTAACAAACACGTATCCTACCTAAGTGAGAATTGTTGACTGAAATTTATTTATTTTTAATCTGTATTAATTTTGGCCGTGAATGCGTGATCGTCTAACTTTAACACCTAAAAGACCCGTACATTGTAGATTAGTAATTAATTTAAAAAATATATATGAATTGTGAAAATAATTAAGTAGAAAATGAAGTTAAAAGGTATTACACATACAAAATAAAATATTTGTAATAAAACATACCAATTCAGCCCACTAGCTTGTGTGTGATGTCAAACCGAGCGCTGCAGACTCGTCTCAACCGCGCGTCTCTTTCAATTTCTAGGTGACCTAGGTTTCCTAGATCTAGACCTTATAGTGGGAAGTAAAATTAAATTAAGCACGTGGTCTCTTCGTCTCGCGTTGCTGGAATGAAAGTGACTCAAAACCAGGGATAGGGTTTGGATGAAGACTTGAAAGTCTAGAATTAGGTTTCCTATAGATTTAGATTCTCAGAGGCTCCCTTCCAATTCCTAGCACCTCTGCTACCCATCAAATCCTTAGAACAATCCTACGCCCAAAGTATAAATAGGTTACCTTGCAAACCATCACACACATTATTCCGATCATCTCAAAATAACAGCCATCTCCACCTGCCTAGAATTTATCTACGATTAGTAAGTTGCTTTATATCCATTTGATCCAAACGAAACAAAATTCAACACTCAATTTTAACGTGTAAGAGTGCTAAATATTGTCCCTCTATAATACAGGCTAGGCGACTTAGGAAATCTAACCAGTACTATATTCGTGGAACATTAGATAAAACCAATTTACTAAAATAATATTGTCTTATAATTGCATGTCTGTGTTATACCGATTAATTTTATTGTGTATTCATCGATATAACATTAGAATACCTACATCACATTTTAGTGTTATACATCCATCACCACCTAAGTGCCCTAATAACCTAGCATCAAATGAACCCAACCTAATTCTCACGCTGGCTCCATGAAACACAGGAATCAACTGCACCTAGATTTAACTCAGAAAACTTGTCGTTGATCACCCCAGCACCATCTCAGATGACCTATCATTTCAAGAGACCTAGCAAGCACTTCTAAAATGAATAGTAGGAAATCTGAAATAAACTCACCAACAACGAAGCCATAAATTCCCGGCGGGAAAGACACAAACACGAAGTCCTCTCGTACAATACCTGTAGCCTGTTCACTGCACTAAATTGAAATATAATTATAAATTTACATTACACAATTTTATACTTGTTTAAAAAATAGTATTTGTTCCCTATTACAACGCCTGACGCTCTATTTACTAATCAAAACCCTACTATTTGTCACTAATATGCTATAATTGGGCGGCCGCCGCATAATTAATTCGTGCACGTAATTACTATAGTAAAGCCAGGCGTTGACTGCCCCCTGCATCTCCCTCTTTCAATATCCTGTGTTTGTTCCTTACAATTTTATACCTGCTGCATCTCTCCTAAAATGAACCTTAAATCAAAACAGTAAAAATTACCACATGTGCAATGCATCAGGCTGCAGTGTGTTACGTCACTGTTCCGCTATGCCCCTTTTAATGTCTAAGAAGTATTGTTTTTACAATCATACGTCCACTGGGTCTTTTTACCAAAATGAATCTAAATACAAGGCATTACAGTCCACTACGAACGCAATGCTATTTTGTAAGCGGGAAGTCTATTTAGATGTACAGTCAATAGGACGTTCAGCTTAACATGTTGAATTTCGTACCATATCTATTTCAATCTCCGCAAGAGCTAAAGACAAACTGCGAGTGTCAAGCTTGACCTGCCGTTGAACGTACCTGTTGTAAATTGAAATATCATAGTGGCTTATTTGTTTCAACTAGTAATTCTTAATTTTAAAGTAAGTAATACTCATTTTATACGTTTATTATTAAATTCCTAAAACTGTGACGAATATGATCGTTACAGTGCCTTGAAACCTTCGCCACGCTCAGGTTTCAATACGAGGCACTCGCGCCAAATAAACCTTTTGCTGCCTTGCATAACAAATAACTATTTTTTTTCTGCCTTTGTGGCTCCTGTTTAAAATACTTCTGAAGATGTAGAAAATCGAAGAGGCAGACATGCAGGGTTCTGCATTATCACGGGACGAAGTAGTGAATTTTTGCATTTTGAAGCGACGACCCAGGGCTATTATGGTGGCAGACAATTTTCTGGGGTTTTATACATTGTATTAAATCAGATAGTCATAGTCGGTGTACGTTTCATTGTCAAATTTCAAAACAGTTAAAACTTAATTCCTCAAAAACGCAGTGGTGTGAATGTCCGCCAATATTTTTTGTATCTTCTAGAGGATGCTCCTTATCATCAGTCAAAGAGGCAGACGTGAGCAAATCATATAGAAAGTCCTTCATCACCCTTACTATAGGCAGTGTCCGGTGTGACCCGTTGCACACTACTTTAAGTACCTCTTACTTGTACTGCTATAAACATCAGCATCGTCTGTGTAACAGCTATTCCCGCTGTAAAAGCTGATTCCGCTGAATTGTGCTGTGTTGTGGCAACACTTCGCTTTAACTGTTGAGGTTGTAAAAATTTATTGGATACTTTGGAGCTGTAGAAGTAAAAGCCAAGCAAATGGCGTTATTTTACACTGCACTGGGTTTATAAGGTATGATTTTTCTATACAATTGACAGCAAATTTGGCGTGCGAATATCAAAACGCCCCTAGTTAGTGTGCCGTGAAATTTTTTTGACGTAAAATGCATGGGGGATCATTTTCATGTGGGAAATAAAATTCACACGTCGTGTTTTTCTTTTCCGGTCTGTCTGAGCATCGAGCACGCTTATTTCAGAAACTACGTTATGGATTTTGATACGGTTTTCTCTAATAATATAGTAGATACGGTCCGGACCGACCATACCCCTGGCCATACCCCTGGCCATACCCTTGGCCATACCCCTGGCCATACCCCTGGCCATACCCCTGGCCATACTCCTGGCCATACCCCTGGCCATACCCCTGGCCATACCCCTGGCCATACCCCTGGCCATACCCCTGGCCATACCCCTGGCCATACCCCTGGCCATACCCCTGACCATACCCCTGACCATACCCCTGGCCATACCCCTGGCCACGCCCCTGGCCATGCCCCTTGCCATGCCCCTAGGCCATACTGGGGGTAGGGTGGGACGAAACCATAACAAGATTCAGTGCAAATTGACGGGACTGTGATGATACTAGTCGATCTAGTAAAAAAAACATGCCCCTTGACACAGATTAAATACTAGTAAGTTTACAGATCCGACACTCCTAGGCGGGGTGCCAAAAAATTTCAACCTTGCGGTCTAAGCATAAAGTCGATACTTGCAGTGCACCGCTTAGGACACGTTTTTAAATCGCGGGTGATCGCGGACAGTTGGGCTGAAGCGATGATTTTGTCACTTTATGAGATACTGAGCGAGATGCAAGTAGGTATGTAATATTTTTCAATCAAACATGCAAATACTTACCTATTTTGCCGCCATAAGCTTAAGATGACATAAAGAAAAGTAAAATCGACTGCCTCACCCAGTCAACTTCTAGCGCTGCGTTGCATACCTACCTAGAGTGCGGAGTGTCAAAGGCCTGCCCTTGACAGCTTTTACAACCGACATACAAAGCAAGAGCGGGCCGCTAGTTCACAGTAAATACGAGCCCATCGTGCCAACAACAGCGCCGCGTAAAATCCAAATCACGTTCAAACATAAAAATACAATGTGTTCGATATAAATATTTGCTCTTGATGTTCTACGAGGCGTATCGTCGTATCTTGGATCTATCTCAATATACAGAAAGAAGTCTTTATAAAGGTGTAGTATCTTACCTATACGTCGTGCCAGAGAAGATGGTGGATGACATCTATTTATTGCAAAAAGTATAAAAAATCAATTATAACGCGAGAGTCACGTGAGTATGTGGCCGCGACTCGCGCTTATATTGCAATAATTAATAATATATAGTAAAAATATTTATAGATTTCGTACACCAACTCCTGCAGCACGGCGTATATTTCTATTTATGAAATTGATAATGGGTCTTTACCTATGAAATTGCCGAAATTTTCTTACAGATTAATGAGATCATTATTCCTATAATTCTAAAGCAATTTTTTTCATTTGTCTTTTATTTGAAAGTTGACTTCAAGGTTATCAGTTTACGCACAAAATAAAGTTTTTATTTTTAGTTTGATATACAAAACAAAAGGTTCGAAAAATGTCGTCCGATTTCATCATTAGATTTGTTATACTTTTTTACAGATAATATTTTTCGAAAATTAAATTCAAGCTTCTGTTAGCTTAATGTCTTCCCAATCATGCTTAAAAAAATAAAAAAATTGGATATTTAATTTTTTTTTAATGCTAAAGTTTTAGTACTGAAAATTGAGTTTACCTAAAATTCGCTATACAAAACGGCAATTTCATTGGTAAAAATGCGGTCCTCCCACAGTTTCGACTTCCGTCGTGTAGCAAGCAATGGCAAGTGACATAGTATAGTATAGTGCGGAGCGTCGCCATTGTGGGTTGGCCAAACTGAAAGGGCAGGAACAGTCGCTGAAACTGAACAACTTTCTCCGAGAAACTTATCACCGAAAATCAAGCTTTCCAAAATTCCAGCTTTTGCTGGAACAATGTGGAGGAGAAGTAACAAAGTTACCACGATTGTTGACGTTGCGGCTGGCACCATTGACCGCGGTTGTTGGTGAGCGCTGTTTAAAGTAAACTGAAAAATAATTTATTTCCTCTACAAAAAACATGGGCAAAAAAGTAGGCACAATAAAAATTTCTGTAGAGGCTGGTTCCTAAGCTAGGTAGTCCTGTGTTTTAGGCAACCAGGCCTCCACCTCCAGAATGAATAAATACAATTACAAAACAAACTATAAGCTAGACAACGAGGAGTTTTTACAATATTTGAATATTTGTATTAGTACATATTATGTCGTAGGTCGATCGTTGAATTGGGCCGATCGAGATCCGCCTGGGCACATCACGATGTGCCGGCATTTCGTGATCTGGCCAATTATTTCATGACGTGCCCAATATAAAATTAGGCAGATCGATGAGAGCAACCTATTTGTCGATTTGCCCTACTAGTCACTTGGCCACATCGAGATATGGCTGGGCACATCGAGATATGGCTGGGCGCATCGTAATGTAGTTCCGTTTCGCGACGCTTGTAGCGCTGTTTGCTCTGTGTTAGGTTAAGTTAGTAAGGTTAGGTTTTATTATCTAGCAAAATTATTATTATCTAAACTTCATTTTATTTGCTTGTTCAGTTATGTGCGCGTCAAGCTTGACACATTGAACTTTGCACCGTTCTTATTTCAATAGCCGTATGAGCTGAAGCCGCGCTGCAAGTGTCAAGCTTCACCTACTCTTGACTGTACTTTGATCACGCTACAGAATCGATTTGCCCAAGCATGGCCGGGCAAATCGTCAAACGTTATGCTTTGAACGATATGGCGGGTATTAGACAGGCAAATCAAGAAATGCCGGCATATCTTGATGTGCCCAGGCAGATCTCGATCGACCCAATTCAACAATCGGCCTACGACATATATAAAACCAGATAAACGGGAATAAAATTTTAAAGTTAAAGAGTGAGCGTGTGTATGTATCTTAAATACACACAAGAAGGCTGCTGCCCATCTTTCTGTTCAGAAAGTTTAATAGTCCTTAGCCGCCTCTTACGACACACACGGGTAGAGATGGGTTGGTATAATACGGCACTCAGCGGTAAGAGCACCCAATTCAACACAGGATAACAGGGAACAAATTGGTAGGAACAAACATACATCCAAATTTTTAATTTTATCTGGTTTCTGTGATATAGGTCTCCTAGTATATAAGGTGTTTTTAAATAAGACCCAAATATTTCTAGGGGTGGTGTAACTATGATAAAGAAAAAGGTTTATCAAAGTTTTAGAAAATTCCTCCCGCTAGTTTTTTTTTTATAATTTTCAAACAAAAAAAATATTATTATTTGCAATCATCCTGTAGTAATGATTTCGACCGTACTAAGAGCCCGAAACCGAGCCGAAACCGCCCGAACCGCGCACTCGGCTTGCGCGTGATTGGCTCACGACTCCGCGCTGCCGCCGCCTGTGCTGATACGGAGTGTTCATTTTACGATATTTAACGGTATTGTTTTTAGGATTTTTCTCGAAAACTAGCGAATAAAAATGTAAAAAAATAACACCAATAGTATTCATTTAGGTCCTTGAGGTAACCCTAACAATATTTGGGTCTAATTAGAAAACACCTTATAGATGTCGCAGGCAAATCTTACCTGTAATTCGCCGTTTACATAAGGCCTGCAAATTGTACACATTCGGCAAAAAGTAAAACAGCATCGGCAGATTGTAAACGGGGCTAAATCAGTAGATAGTTAGGCAAACCGGCGATTACGCGTCTTTATGTAAACTGTCGGCATTTTGTAAAATACCAAGGCATTATGTGAATCGGCGAATTATACAATTTGCCTGCAACATAGATACCAAGCAGTCTCTCACATAGATGAACTTTTACAAGCGTATGTTACAAATTTATATTGTACCTACTCACTGTATTTTATCTATGTACTAGCTGGTGCCCGCGACTTCGCCTGCGCAGGTTTATAAATTATATTGTAGCTTATTCTGATGTTTAAGCTATATTATTGTAAAGTTTTATTAAAATCCATTCAGTATTTTTTACGTAAAAGAGTAACAAACATCCACCCATACTTACAAACTTTCGCGTTTATAATATTAGTAGGAAGAGAATAATAAAGTTCATCATTATTTATCACTTTTATTTATTTAACAGGTTATTTTAATGTTAATTTTAAAACTATGGCACCAAATAGACCTGAATATCTTAAATAACCAAAAATAGCTTAACAAATTGTTCATTCAAGCCGATAGTTGCAGAAAACGTCCTCAAATTTAAATCTCCTTTAAATCTATTGCTGACACTTTCAGTTTTGTTGACAAAGATATTGAGAGCAATAGATTTTTTATTTGAAAATGTTTTAAACTTAGGGTTTATATATATATATATATATACAGGGTGTTAATTTAATTGCGTGCCATAGCTTAGGGAGTGTTTCAGTAACGATAAAGGAACACAAAAAAAATATTTAAAAAATCCTTTTAAAAGGACATTAAGCTCCATTAAAACTAAACTAACGCGGAGGGCCACCGCGCTATCACTGAGCCAGCGCGAGAGTATCAAGAAATCCTTTATTTTTTTTGTGTGTGACTCCAATTTTCCCGTCATACTTTAACGGGCTTAGGACCGTCAAAATGTAATACCTGATAAATTATAAAAAAAGTCATTAATAAAAAAAAAGTAGGATTTTTTTACATTTTTTTGGTGTTCCTTCATCGTTACTGAAACACCCCCTAAGCTATGGCACGCAGTTAAATTAACACCCTGTATATATATATATTTTAAGAGCTTTTACTATAAAGAAGTTTTTTGCAATATATCCTCTTAGATACAGGCTTTAAAATCGCCGGAGGCCGATGGATGCGAGCATCGCGGAACCGGTCGTCATGGAGATCTTTAAGCGAGGTCTACGTCCAGCAGTGGACGTCCTTCGGCTGATATGATGACACAGGAATTAAAAACACATCTCTCAAAAACATAATCTAAAATACAGGTACTTAAATGATTTTTTCAACACATGGAAAACCATGATAAATATTACCGGTTTTTGACAGAATATGATCCATCAGCGTCGTAGACAGACTTCTTAAATGAATTGCTCTTAAGGGAACTGCTGTTTTCCAGGTCATCACTATAGTTATGATATGCATACGGTTGGTGATCATATGGCCCGTGCGCATGATCGTATGGCCCATGTGCATGATCGTATGGTACATGCCCATGATCGTATGGCACATGCCCATGATCGTACGGTCCATGCCCGTGATCGTGATCATAAACGTGTTCAATATATTCATGATGATGCTTTTTTTCCTTCAAATATGTTACGAACCACAGGAAGAAGTGCCATGCTTTAGTCGCTAGAGCAAAGAATAGAAATCCGTAAACTATTTTCAGGATGAATATCTTTGAGGCAGCCACGTAGAAGAAATGTGCTGCGAACAAAGAAATTTTACAAATTAAAACATGTTTTATATTTCATTTTGAATACTTTTATGTACCCCACGTCCACGTCTTTTATGTGTCCTCAAGGCTAGATCGAGGTCAAGAGTAAGCCCATACATAGTAAAAAAAAACGGCCGAGTGCGAGTCGGACTCGCACCCTAAGGGTTCCGTACCTATCTACCATATGATATACTAAAAGC
This sequence comes from Athrips mouffetella, assembly GCA_947532105.1. Classification (NCBI taxonomy): domain Eukaryota; kingdom Metazoa; phylum Arthropoda; class Insecta; order Lepidoptera; family Gelechiidae; genus Athrips; species Athrips mouffetella. The sequence goes on along the minus strand of OX383960.1, from coordinate 2,197,178 downwards.
TTTTGCTCTTTGATTTTAAAAACTCGGCGACCATCCAACTTGACCCCTCTTTTATAGAAAAGTTCTTGAAACGGGAGCTCATCTTAATTGGTTACTATTAGTTGTGAGAAAAATTGAAATATTTAATTATTTTAGACTTTTCCCTTTATTTGTACTGTGAGACCTAGCTTCTTGCCAAATTTCATAATTTTAGGTCAACGGGAATTACCCTGTAGGTTTTGCTTTTTTGCATAAATGTATGGAGATGAGGACATAAAAAGCCATATCTTTTGATTGCGTCGTTGTACAAAATGGAAATTTTCAGATCTTGTGTGGTTTATGGATCTTAATATTCGTTATCAATTTCAACCTGATACCTCTTCTCGTTCGTGAGAAAAAGGGTTCCGTTTTTTTATTTTGAGGTACGGAACCCTAAAGAGACCGTGAATCTGTTCATTGTAGTGCCGTGAATTCTCCAACTTCGACACCAGCAGAATTGTCTTTGTTGACAGAAGCCATATTACAAATTTTTGATTTGAAGAGCTCGCGAAGAACAAAAGGTCGCTAATTTTCCTAACACTCTATACAACATGAATTTTCATTGCTTTTGCCACCGAAGGCACTGAAAGCACTTGGACGCACTGGCACTTGGTGATATGAACACAAGCAACTGTCCCAAACAAACAATGTTTTCTCGAAAAATGAGCCGATCACGTAGCCGGTTTAGCATGGAAAGTTTAAAGAATTTTTGTGAAAATATTTTCTTCGGAAAAGTTGTTTTTAGGGTTCCGTACCTCAAAAGAAAAAAACTGAACCCTTATAGGATCACTTTGTTGTCCGTCTGTCTGGCTGTCTGTCTGTCTGTCAAGACCCTTTATCTCACGAACGGGTAGAGGTATCAGGTTGAAATTAATACCATATATTAAGGTCTATGAACCACACAAGATCTGAAAATTTCAATTTCTTACAACGACGCAATCAAAAGATATGGCTTTTTATTGTCCTCATCTTCATACATTTATGCAAAAAAGCAAAACCTACTGGGTACTTCCCGATGACCTAAAATTAAGAAATTTGGTAAGAAGCTAGGTCTCACAGTAAAAATAAAGGGAAAAGTCTGAAATCATTAAATATTACAACTTTTCTCACAACTAATGGGTACCAATTGTGGTGAGCTCCCGTTTATAAAAGAGGGGTCAAGTATGTTATTCAATCATAACATCCCACGACGACCATCCAAGTCGCGGAGGCGATTTTTGTTTTAGTTCTATTTTAAAAACGGGAACACTTACAAACTTGAAAATTGGTATGTTTATAGTGCATAAGCTATAAAATAACAAAAAATAATAAAATTTGGTCAAGCGCGTGTCGGACTCAAAAAATCTAGCACATTAACTTACTGAAATTTCAGCTAATAAAATTATGATTATGTGGTGGTACGGAACCCTCGGTGCGCGAGTCCGACTAGCACTTGCCCGTTTTTTTTTAATAGGAATTACTGGGCTACAGGAGCAAAACCAATGAAAATTCAAAATGTATCCCTAACGATTTCAATTTTACTCTCAAGGCATGCCAGACAAAATAAATTATTCATACGTTATTTTACGTTGATGACATATTAATTGCTCACAAACAAATATATGAAAACTTCTGTAATATCCACCATTAATATTCAGAATGTTTTAATGTACGGAAACGAATAATAATAGAGTCATTTGCAAAGAGGAAATTGTTTTCATACAAGTTTTTAAATATTGGTAATTAATATTTGCATGAATATTCATAGATCCTCGAATCTGCTCCGTTAAAAACAACGCAAATAATGCAAGGAATGTTGAGTGAGAGATCTTATAGTCCATTCTACCAAACAACGCTACGTTTTGTTAACTAAATAACCTCAAATTTTAATGTAAAAAGTTGTACAGTCAAGAGCACATCAAGCTTGACAAGATAAACTTTGTACCCTTCTTATTTCAATAGATGTACGGGCTAGAGTCGTATCGTACTGCGAGTGTTAAGCTTGACCTGTCGTTGACTGTACAGCGCGTTCAGGACAAGTCTGTCTGACGGTTATTTTCTGCGCATGGGTGACAGGCGGAGAGCCAATGAACGATTCGCTCGCGGCAGGTGGGAGGCCCCGCTCACCCCCGCGACAATTTTTTTGACTTTTGCGCATTAACGGTCACAGACAGAGCTATTTTGCGCGCAGTATACCTATGTCAAAGAATAAAATAATAGTACTATCATACAGAACGGACGCTCTTTATGATAGTACTATAACGAACACGAGGACCGGGGTTATTATAAAAGAAACGCTTGGAATCGCATTTAGGTTTTATATTCTTTTTTTATAAAGAAAGCTAATATCAACGTCCGTACCCAGCCGTGGGCAGGAGTTGACTGGCGATTGTTTTCAGAACGTGACGTCATTATTCGAAATCAAATTCTATTTTAGAAATACTCGCCAGCCAGCTCTGCTAAAAGAAGGCTTTCGAGGAGGATCACTACATTATCATATCAACGTCCGTACCCAGCCGTGGGCAGGAGTTGACTGGCGATTATTTTCAGAACGTGACGTCATTATTCGAAATCAAATTCAATTTTAGAAATACTCGCCAGCCAGCTCTGCTAAAAGAAGGCTTTCGAGGAGGATCACTACAGTACTATTTGCCTATTAGCCCGCCTTGCGATCAACCCCGCACGCACCCACGCGCGCACCCGCTCGCGTGATTCTCATGATGATGCTCCTGAGGGTCCTTTGCACTTAAGGTTACTACCTACGCCAATGACCTTGTCGTGTGGGCGGAGCTTATAGCCTCTCCCCGCAAAAGTGTAGTTATATTCGAGGTACGTAATTCAGGGTGCACAGGGTTTCATTTTGCTTGCTCGCACAGCTCGCACTACGCAACGCAGCACAGGTCCGTCTAGCATGACGACTCACCCCGCACTGACTTCATAGACGAGGGCGGGGTATGAGCTGGGTAAGGGTGGGAATTTAGTCGGTTTTTTAAAGGAATTAGATACATTTTTATAAAATTTAAAAAAAATAAGCCGACCACATCAATAAACCTGGTTTTGTAAATAAGGTTATAAATTTTCGTATATTTCTGATAAGAATTGCAGCAGTAAAGTGGTTACAAGTGGAGAAACTAGGGGTCATTTTGGATTTTCCTTTCTCGAGTTATATTCAATAAATCAATTTTTGAGGCCAACCACATCACTTGTCATATCTTGTAGATTACTAGATTTTATTTTCGTCAAAAAATCTGCCAATTTTAGTATCTAAAAGTGGTTACAAAGTTACTCAATTTTAGGGTCAAGTAGGAATGCCTAGCCTTAATATGTGGGCCTATGCGACCTTCCAATTTCAAATTCGTGCTCTTTGTATGTGGTGTCAGGGGTGTGCTTATGTTAAACGATAATAATATAAGTATTTTTCTGTGTTCTTTCGAGGAATAGAAATCGTCGTGTTCTTTCGAGGAATAGATTAACATAATTTTGAAGATGTATGTATAACGACAAGCCATACTAGCTTGACGTAGTCTCAACATATCCTCTGAAAGTCGTCCACTGCTGGACATAGGCCTCCCCCAAAGATCTCACCATAATTGGGCTAAATTATCATAATTTTGACCATAATAGCCACTAACCTGATATTATCATAACATCCCATGAAATGTCCACTGCAGGACAGGGAGCTCCCTCCAGAACTCCAGCAAAAATGCGTGGTACTTTGAAGGGGATTTACCATAATCACCACGCTTGTAAGCGTTGCGGCTGGTGACCGCAGTATGTAAGATGGTACGATATTCAGAAAAATGCTGCTGCCCATCCTCCGGTTCATAAGACCTTAGTCGCCTCTTACGACACCCACGGGTAGAGATGGGTTGGTACTATTCTTTGCCGGCACCATACGAACCCTGATGTTGCCTGTTCATAACCCCCAAACAAAAGACGTTCATTGCTGGATGGACATAGGCCTCCCCTAAAAAGCTCCATCACGACCGGTCCTGCGCTGTTTGCATCTTACAGGGACCTGCCCACGCTTCGTCTTCCGGTTCATGGTTGCCACTCTAGAACCTTTCCATCATCGGCCATCGGTTCTTCTGGCGATGCGTCCTGCCGACTGCCACTGTATTTTGGCAAATTCTATGCAGTGGTTCTCTTTAAGACAGGATATGGAATTTTCTGATTATTCGCCTTTAAAGACACCCAGACATATAGAAAGAGAGGCCCTATTCCTTAGCCGGGAACTACACTCATGGATAAAAAAATTATTAAAAAATTCTGATTTTATCTATAAAATTGATGACAATGCTTTTACTTGATTTTTTAGTCAATAGCTGTTGAAAGTATGTAAGTAAGTAAGATTTTAGTGCTAAGAAGATAGATATAAATGATGACATCATAGTTTGCAAACATACAAAACCTACTGAAGATTTCCGATTTGACATTAGTAAAAAAATAAATAAAAATTATTTATTCCAGGAAAAAATCCCTTTTTCTATTACACATAAAATTAAGATTAACTCATCAATACAGAGACGCTCATTTGGCTCAGTTTAAATTCCAGTAATAGCTAACTCATAGTCGTTTACCTGTCAATAAATTTAATTATCATAGTCATATTTTGTTTAACCATTGGGTTTCAAATATTGATAAATCCAAATAGTACGCACCTATTACTGCCTGAAGAAACTCATCACCACGTCCCAATAATTAATGCTTGGCACAAAACCGTTTTTTTTAAACGGGCTATTGTGAAACTTCAAATCGTTATTTTTCAAAGGTGGCCAAATATCTGGGACGTATCGAAAAATGGCTAAAATCCATGCCATGACACCATGGCTTTCATAGTGGTAATAATTGCTAGTACTGCTGTAAATAACTTGGCTAGTCCTGCTTTCACCGCAAGAAGAATTGATAGATTTACTGAAACAAATCAAAAATATCTATTTGGAACGTTACAATTTTTTTGTAATGACATCTTTTTAGTAGAATAAATGAAAAGTAAAAATAATGCAGTAGAAATGAGAGTGTTGAGGAGTATGATTGGTGTGAAATTGAGTGACAGGATTAGAAATAGTGTGATAAGAGAACGAGACTTAGTGACTAAAATTGAGAAAGTGATGCTGAGTTGGTTTGGTCATGTAGAGAGGATGAATGAACGAAGACGAAAGAGATCTACAGGGCGAGAGTGAATTGAAACATTGGAAGGGGAAGGCCTCGGCGAACGTACCAGGACCAAATTCAGGACTTTCTGAATAAAGGCCAGGTTAAAAGTACCCTAAACCGACGAGCATTTATGAAAGGATTGATTAAAGTACAGGAAGCAAGGGAAGTATGTCTAGATCGTAGCAGGTGGAGGACTGTGGTCTCTGCCTACCCCAATGGGAAAAAAGGCGTGATGTTTTGATTTATGTATATCTCTTTTTAAAAATCATTGAATAACATGCATAGTTCAAAGGATAGTTGCATATGCCTCCGCTCTCAAAATCAGCGGTGGTACTGATGAGCCCCAGTTTCATTTGCACCCAATAAATCGTATGAAATATGTAAGAACTGATATGCTAACAGCTTTTAAAAAAATCTGTATTCTAGGTGTCTGGGTTGTAATGATCTAATTATTGTTATAAATTTTGACTATTATTAGGTAGGCGCTAAACTTAGAATCTATGAAGCGAGTATTTGAAATAAAATTGTTTGAAGTTTTGTGCTAATACACTATTTATATGTAATACATTCGTAACCTTGTCCCGCTTTTATATTATGCTGTGAAATCAATCTGTCTATTATGTATTTAACATTATTAAATTAAACGCTTCTGATTGTAAATGCAGATAAGTGAATATTCAAATAAACTTTGTCAGAGGCGAACAAGGGGCGAATGCAACGGGTATATTTGTAACAGCGCGTCCATTACTAAAACGGCATTTTTTTTTTCAGGGGTACAAAACCCTCGGTACGCGAGTCTGACTCGCACTTGGCTGTTTTTTTTTTGTTACACGTTGTATAAACGTTCATTTATTCATCAAATAATTAGGAATAATGTACCTACTTAAGTAATCTTATCCATTCTCTCTCGTTTCTTTTTAAAGTCAACTCTTTCAACATTTCCATTCGTAACAAAATGCCGGCTTTTGTAAAACATTCTTAAAAGAATTTTCAATTTGCCAAGACTTGAAGACCTTTTACACTGTTTTCTTTTTCATTAATTTCCATTCCTTTCAGTCACCTTTTCTCAATAGGATTTTAGTAAAAGTAGAATATATATAACCCCTTTTTATGAAGGCTCTAGGATTCTTAAATTTTTCTTATTTTTTGCGACAGCCAGATTACAGAAATTTAAATTTAAGGTTTTATTATACTTACTATAAGCACAGTAAATACATAAGCTTAAGCAGTATGGAAACTCAGGCCTTTTTTTGAAAAAAGAACTATTCTGCGTCGGAGCGTCAGGGTTGTAACCCAGAAGATTTGTAATAAGAATAGTATGATGGATGAACTCAAATATTGGATGCTTCTATCAACACAACGACGACACAAGGAAAGTTTAAGTCACTTAGTCGCCTTTTATTACACAAGGTCAGATAAAGACACTTAGTCGCCTTTTGTGACACTAGGGCAGATAAAGACACTCTAGTCGCCTTTTATGACACATTAAGATTACATTAAGATACTTAGTCGCCTTTTATCGCACAAGGACAGGGTCATACTTATAGGGACCCTATATGTACTCACCTATTTGTTTGTATTATGGTTTTGGCACCCAGGACTTACTTCAGCGCGAAAACTGCTTATTTTCCTGTAGCGGTGTGCGGATGTGTGAGTGCGCCAGTTTTAGACGTTTGTTAGGAGTTTCCATACTGCTTTAGCTTATATATTTACTGTGCTATAAGTTCCCACTTTTAATACGAAAGCACATCACAGACACTACGGCCCGTATTGATAAATCCCTCTCAAAATCTTCCCCAAGACCATGTCAGCTGACTTAATTATCAAGATGCAATTAGCATCTCAAGATCTTGCTATCCAAATATCAATCTCAAGTGTCCGTCTTTGAGTCAAACGTCAAAAGAGCAAAAAGAATTTATGTCTGCGTTTTGAGTTAAGTTTCGTTTATAAATTAGTGAGAGTGTTTTTTTTAATTAAACACTTTAATTAAACACTTTAAATTGCTCCGATGACAGCTACTCAATTTCTGTTTATTAATTAATGCAACACCTCAAGATGGGGGCCTGAAGGGGTTAAGGACAATCTCACACTTAAGCGGGATTTATCAATCCGACCCTACGAATTTGAAATTGGAAGGTCGCGTAGGCTCGCTTATTCAGTACAAAAGCCTCTCAGAAGGAACACGAGAATCTCGCGGGCGGGTGCGCGGGTGCGGGGTAGATTGCAAGGGGGGCGGAGAGTGTTCGTTTTGTATGATAGTCAGTCATAACATCCCATGAAACGTTCACTACAGGACAGGGGGCTCCCTCCAGAATTTTAGCTTTTGCTGGAAAAATGGAGAGGGGAACTACCATGGTCACCTCGCTTGTTAGCGTTACGGCTGGCACCATGGACCGCGGTTGTAGGTGAACGCAGTAAGTAAGATGTAAGATACAAAGGAGGATGATTAAAAGCGCCAACGCATGCGATGTTTCATTGCGCAGGCGCGAGCTTAATGGCTAACTTACACAAATGCAAAAAAGCGCCTTGAAAACATGCAGGTATAGGAAAGAAAGAGCAAGCTATTCGACTGTTTCTTTCCTTTCTATAACTGCATCCCTCAGAGGCGACAAAGTTTTGTCCTGTGTAAAGTTAACCATAAAATCGGACCACATAACTGCCGGTGCAGTTATATTTGGTTCACCAAAAACATTTCACATAAAACTGATTGCCAAGACTCACCAACGTATGACGCTTTCTCTGTTAAAATTATCAGATCGCACCTGGAACCAAGGCTCTAAACGCCCTAACTCTACAAGCCCTAATACTCGTACCCTCATTCTTCAAGATCTAACTCTGCAAAGGCTATATCTCCCAGCCCTAAGTGTGTGGGGCCTAACTCTACAAGCCCTCATTCTACAAGATCTAACTCTGCAAGGCCTATATCTCCAAGCCCTAAGTGTGCAAGGCCTAATCCTACAAGCCCTCAATCTGCAAGGCCTTATATCTCCAAGCCCTACGTCCGCAAGGCGTAGGCGCAAATTAAAAATTTTGTCTACACCACGAATTTTACCTTTTATTCTTTAAAGTTGTTATAAGTTATTATTGTTTCTTTGATAATAAACTTTTATTTTAGTTTCGTTGACTCTTAGTTTATTTTATTTCATTAACTAGTCTTAAATTAATAAATACCCTAAGTTAGTACTTAGGGTATTTATTAATTTCGCCGTTTTAAAAATGTCGCCGTATACTTATATCTAATAATAATATACTAAATATAATAAATAAATAAATAATATAATAATTAATATACTACCTTAGCTATAATATCTTAAATCCTGCTTCCGTTGAAACAAATAACTACACTAACTTACTTACTCTAATATGTAGCTACGTAAAATTTTCATTGTTATTGTTACACTCCTGCTTTTTCTGGGCTACGACGCGCTCTGCCCGTGCTAAGAGATTTCAACACTGTTAATTGCAATGACCGATCAATGTTATAATATGTTAAAGACACCTTACTAGTGTATAAAAATAATAGTTGACACTCTAGGTTTGCAGCTTGTATTCATACCAATATAAACATGTACTTTTTTAAGTTAACCGTCTGTTGTCAAAATAAAATAAAAATTAAATTACGCTTTTAGTCATATAACATTTTTTACTGAAAACATCTTAAATTTTTTTAATAAGCATCGAAAATATGCTTGAGTCTTAGACAATGTTGACTAGAGTAGTCGGTAACAACGGCTTAACGTGCCTTCCGAAGTACAGAATTATCTAAATTTTCGTACAATCAGGTGATTCATAATGTCCTAACCAAACTGGGGAGGTCGCACAACGGGATTTTGTTTTAACAATGGGGAATCGAACCGAGAACGCTCTAACCGCTAGACCACTGAGGCTGTTGGGGAAGGGGTTTGAAAATATGACGAAGACCCAAACCTGCGCCCACCTTTATGGTGGGTTGGAGAGTGAAAATTGCAGATTATTATTTTTTTCGCAATTTTCGTGCAAATAATAATCTGCATTTAAAATTTTGACTTCCCATTTCAGGAAATGCCTAAAGCTTTTAATTTGATGGTGCCTACTTCAGTCTTTAATACTTCCGTTATTCTTTATTTGGGTAGTACCAACCAGAGGGCTACCACGGTAGCCGCTTTCTGGGCAAGTAAGATTTAGCCTGTGTTCTTGCCGACACGAAAGAAGAAGAAGAAGGTAGTACCTTATTATACAAATAAAAGAATTCATAAGTAGTCAAAAATACTTACATAAAAGTGCATATTTATATTTCCCACGACCTTCGATTACTTCCAATTCCTTCTCATCGTTTGCTTCAACAAGAGAAGCATAAAGCACCAAAGTAATAACGGCTAAAGTATTCATTGTTTGATTTTACAAGCCGTCTCGTTCAGTCCCTTTGCCGTAGTACTTTTCTTTTTGTTTTTAAAGCTGTATAGTTGAATTCCTTAGTCAAGCAATTGCACAATACTGGCTGGTAACACCCCGTTCACTCCTTGAAGTTCTGTTTTCAAATATTCTTCTTTTTATGAATCATATTTTTTCTGTTTTCCTTTTATACAAACGTTCTTTTTCTAAATTACTTAATATCTCTACACACTTTTTAAGTAAACACAGCTTTTAGAAATAAATCCAAATTAATTTTAGGTACAAATGCAAGAGCTATCCGTTCAAACTCCGAACACAAAATGTCACATAAAGGATTTCAGTAGGAGAGCTATACTAAAGTGCGAATTAGTCTAAAATGGGTGTGAATCACTCGATAAATATTACTAAGTGTGAAAGTGAGTTCGAGAAATGTTATGTTATTTTTTGAAGACACACTACGTAACCTTACTTAATATATAGGGTGTTAAGTAAAAAAATATTCTGCATGACATTCAATAAGTATTCTGTATAGAATCTACATTGAATAAAATTATCTGAATCTGAAATCATTTATTTTCATCATTTTTTCATATCGTGTGGGTTGCAAGGTCGATGACCGACCTCACAAACCCTGGTGTCAGAGTTGTTGAGCCGCCAAAGGCCTCTGACATGGCTCATTAACGACTACATCCGTAGATAATAGTCGGGACCAACGGCTTTACGTGCCTTCCGAAGCACGGAATCATCTAACTTATTGTAGGCCAGTGACCCATACAATTAGGTACACAAAAAAACAAAAATCCGGTCAAAAATAATAGTAAGTCAAAAATAAAATATCAAATTAAGTTAAAGTCAAATTGAAAACCAAAATAATATTTAAATTAAAATACAAACAAAATAAAATCTACTTTGGAGAATCTACCCATGAAACAAACCACCTTTTCCCAATTAACATAGGTCAAAATTGGTAAAAAGAAGTAACTTCGTTCGTAGTTGGTAGCTTTCTTATCTTATCTTAATAGATGTGGATGAGTGTAATATGTTAATGATCCATTGAGCAGTTAGAGCCCATGAGATTTTTTGTGCCTATGCTCCTGCGATCTTCGAGAATATTCGAGGACGTTCTAAATAAAGGCCGGGTTAAAAGTACCCTAAACCAACGAACATTTAAGGAAGGATTGATGATGATGATGAAAGTAGAGGAAGCGAGGGAAGTATGCCAAGATCGCAGCAGGTGGAGGACTGTGGTCTCTGCATACACCGACGGGAAAGAGGCGTGATGTTATGTATTACTAGCTTTCCGCCTGCGGTTTCACCCCCATTAAATGCGTTTTCCCGTGGGAATTAAGTGTTTTCCCGCGGTAAAAAGTAGCTTTTGTGCTATTCCAGAATATAACCTATATGTGTGCCAAGTTTCATTAAAATCCATTCAGTAGTTTTTGCGTGAAAGAGTAACAAACATCCATCCATCCATCCATACTTACAAACTTTCGCGTTTATAATATTAGTAGGAAGGATAGGACTAGTAGGAAGTAGGATAAGGATAATCTCCTTTTGTATTTCCCATGGTAACGTAAAGACGTTACAAGAGAAAAGTCGTTCAGTTCAATGGGCAGATTTCAAAGTACTTTCAGGTTTCAAGGTTCAATAGCACCCTGTATATTTAGAGAACCAATTTTAGTTTTTCAAGCAGAATGTCAACATTTTTTCACCGCTTTCCCTTTTCAACTGAGTTTTATTTGAAAGATGTTTGCGGATTCAAAGAAATTCTAAGGTTCTTTCACTCAAAATAGGTACTTAATAAAATCTGAAAGCCGGGTTAAATGAAAATGAATTATTTTGGCAGGAAATCAATATCCGGGAGAAAATTGTCGAAAAGGTATTAAGTAATGCTTTAGTTCAAATTCTAAACAATTTTTTTCTGAAAAACATTGAGCAATTTTATGGCACTCGCTGGGATGCAGCAATAGTAATAAAACGGTCAAGTGCGAGTCGAACTCGTGCGCCGAGGGTTGTAACAAAGAATATATAATGTTGGAATGTACCTGTACTGTTGAATGTAAAGCAATAAAATAACTGTGCAACTTAAAAAGATCGTTTTATTCTTGCTGTAAAATCCACATAAACTTCTATCGACTGTAATTAATTCAGATTTTTCCTTTCGCAAACTTTCGGATAAAGGGAGAATGGTATTTTTTTTTTACATTTTTCATAGAATACCCCATTCCACCTAGCAACGACAATTTGCAGGCAGACGAAGTCGCACCATAAGGGTTCCGTTTTTGCCATTTGTTCGGAACCCTAAAAAGATGAAACTTTTCGACTACCTATTTCTTCCTTTCCTATAACTGTGTCCCTCCGAGCCTAGCAACTACAATTTACAGGTAGACGAAGTCGCACCAAAAGGGTTCCTTTTTTAGTATTTTGGTTCACAGCCCTAAAATGAGAACTATTTGACAATTTCTTCCTTTCCTATAACTGCGTCCCAAGTCGCACCAAAAGGGTTCCTTTTTTACTATTTTGGTTCGGAACCCTAAAATGAGAACTTTTTGACAATTTCTTCCTTTCCTATAACTGCGTCCCTCCGAGCCTAGCAACTACAATTTACAGATAGACGAAGTCGCATCAAAAAGGGTTCCTTTTTTACTATTTTGGTTCGGAACCCTAAAATGAGAACTATTTGACAATTTCTTCCTTTCCTATAACTGCGTCCCTCCGAGCCTAGCAACTACAATTTACAGATAGACGAAGTCGCACCAAAAGGGTAACTTTTTACTATTTTGGTTCAGAACCCTAAAATGAGAACTATTTGACAATTTCTTCCTTTCCTATAACTGCGTCCCTCCGAGCCTAGCAACTACAATTTACAGATAGACGAAGCCGCATCAAAATGGGTTCCTTTTTTACTATTTTGGTTCGGAACCCTAAAATGAGAACTATTTGACAATTTCTTCCTTTCCTATAACTGCGTCCCTCCGAGCCTAGCAACTACAATTTACAGATAGACGAAGTCGCACCAAAAGGGTAACTTTTTTACTATTTTGGTTCGGAACCCTAAAATGAGAACTATTTGACAATTTCTTCCTTTCCTATAACTGCGTGCCTCCGAGCCTAGCAACTACAATTTACAGATAGACGAAGTCGCACCAAAAGGGTAACTTTTTTACTATTTTGGTTCGGAACCCTAAAATGAGAACTATTTGACAATTTCTTCCTTTCCTATAACTGCGTGCCTCTGAGCCTAGCAACTACAATTTACAGATAGACCAAGTCGCACCAAAAGGGTGCGAGGAAGGAGCCTCCCCGCGGTGCACCCTGGAAACAGCTAGACACGGTAACGCAGTGTCTAGGCTGGCCAATCCTTTCACCACAATGGCAAAATCCCAATCTCCACAAAGGCCCTTATCAGAGCCAGCCGTGACAATAAAATCCATTAATATTGAGGGCTTCTCTAATCAGAAAGCAGATAAAGCTTCTCTCAAAGCTTTGTCACCAAACTAAGTGTCACGTTTTATGCGTGCAAGAGACTCACAGGGACCAAAGCAGCCTGCGTCCTGAAATATTAGGCATGAAACTCACCTCGGAAATACCCCACTCAAAGCATGGAAGTGCAGTGTTTGTGCAGTCAGACCTGGTAATTAAATCCGCTTCAACACAACTAACAGTAAACAATACAGAAATAATAAGTGTAGACCTTGGATCCTGCTCCGTCACCTCTATTTACAGTCCACCTGGTGAAGTTTTCGACTTCCAAAGCACACCAGAGTTCAAAAGACATGATGCTAAAGTAGTCGTTGGGGATTTTAACAGCCACAGCATTAACTGGGGATACTCCAACTCAAATGATAGCGGCGTTGCAGTTGAAAGTTGGGCCGATCTTCATGATTTGACGCTGATACACAACTCCAAACTCCCCGCATCATTCAATAGTCGACGTTGGAACCGAGGCTATAACCCAGACTTAATATTTACTAGTTCCAATATTAGTCCGAATTCAATTAAAACCGTATGCCAACCCATACCAAAAACTCAACATAGACCAGTTATGTGCAATGTTCAACCGGTAGTCAAACCAATTTCCGTTCCTTTCAGACGCCGTTTTAATTTCACAAAGGCAAACTGGGACCTGTACGCATCCAAAATTGACGAAAAACTGCTCAAGACTCCTCCAATTCCAATAACTATGACGAATTTGTAGAAGTTATTCAGTGGGCATCTCGCCAGTGTATTCCACGTGGTTGTCGTAGGAACTATGTCCCGGGCCTAACAAAAAATACTGCGGAAAAACTAACAGAATATGAAGCCTCGTACAACAAGGACCCATTCTCAGAAGCAACAATAACAGCCGGTGAAGTGCTCATGGAAATGCTTGGCGAATGCCGCCGTAAGAAGTGGATAACGATGGTGGAGAACATCCACTTGCCCCATAATTCTAAAAAAGCCTGGAATACACTTCGTAAGCTCACAAGCGACCCACCTGCTGCTACGCAACCTGGCCCTGTTACAGCAAATCAAATCGCCCACCAACTTCTCCTTAACGGGAAACCACCCAAAAAGCTAAAAACGCCACAAAATAACAATTCAGCTAATATTTCAAACTGTGATGGACGTTCAATTAGCCAGCCTTTCAATGTCACTGACATCAAAAAAGCATTAGGTGCACTGAAAAATGGAAAAGCTGCCGGCATAGATGATATCACAGTTGAACAACTAAAGCATTTGGGTCCCGTGGCAGTTTCCTGGCTTTTGCAGATGTTTAACACCTGTATTGAAACTGCTAAAATTCCTAAAAAGTGGAGGAAATCCAAAGTAGTAGCACTGCTTAAGCCAGGAAAGTCCACAGAGGACCCAAAGAGCTACCGCCCTATATCATTGTTATGCCATACATATAAGTTACTAGAACGACTGTTGCTGAACCGCTTAACAATAGAAATTGACCCACACCTCAATCCAGACCAGGCGGGCTTCCGCCCTGGGAAATCATGCTCCAGTCAGGTCCTCAGTCTGACCCAGCACATAGAGGATGGCTTCGAACGAGGTTTAATAACTGGTGCAGTCTTCGTCGATCTTACTGCAGCATACGACACAATTAACATAAAAAAATTACTGGCGAAAGTGGCAGAACGTACAAAAGACCACCAATTTACCAAGTTTCTGGCCGAAATGCTACGCAATCGTCGCTTCCAGGTCCTTCTTAATAATGAAAAGAGCAGATGGCGTAATCAAAAAAATGGCTTGCCCCAAGGAAGTGTGCTGGCACCTATTTTATTTAACATTTATACAGACGACCAACCTGCCCATCCAAACACTTCAAGGTACCTGTATGCTGATGATCTTGCTCTTACTTGCCAAGCTAAAGCTTTTTTTTGAAGTGGAACACCATCTTTCTGCTGCCCTTGATCAGCTCCATACATATTATGAGTCCAATTCTTTGCGACCTAACCCAAGCAAGACCGAGTCCTGTGCATTCCACCTCCGAAACCGAGACAGTGGTAAAAAACTGTGTGTTACTTGGCGTGGGGTGGAAATTGCCCATAACCACAATCCCAAATACCTGGGTGTTACTCTGGACAGGTCTTTAACATTCAAAGCTAACTGTCTAAATTTGAAAAGCAAAGTTAGCGCCCGAAATAATATCATCCGCCGTATTACAACCACCCGTTGGGGAGCAGTGCCTCATGTCCTCCGTACCAGTAGCCTAGCGCTATGCTACTCAGCAGGTGAGCACGCATGCGCCGTGTGGGGGCGATCGGCTCATTCGAGGGATGTGGACACTGCTCTCAACGAAACCTGCCGAATAGTTACGGGCACCCTGAAGCCAACACCGCTGGGCCACTTATACTCCTTTGCTGGAATAGCTCCTCCGGACGTCAGGCGTCGGGTAGCCTGTGCTATTGAGAAGCAAAAACAGGAATTAGACAGCAGACACCTACTTTACGGCCATAACCTACCACCCTCACGCCTTAAGAGCCGTCACAGTTTTATCAAAGACACCATGCCGCTCGATTTAGATCCATCCAAGGCTAGGGTAGAACTGTGGTCAAAAAGGTACCCTCCTGACAACATTCATATCCCAACTGCCGAAAAGCTGCCACCAGGTCACGATCTTCCTTGGTCCATATGGAAGTCACTAAACAGACTGCGGTCGGGCGTTGGCAGGTGCGGGGAACTCATGAAGAGGTGGGGCTTCTCTGATAACGACAAGTGTGAATGCGGTATTTTGCAAACCATGACACACTTGCTGTCGTGCCCTACTTCTCCAGTTTCCTGCACTCGGAGGGACCTTTTTGAAGGCAACCAAAAGGCTATTGATGTGGCTACTTTTTGGGCTAAGCGTTTATAGTCAGTTTTGCCATTGACTCGAAAAGAAGAAGAAGACCAAAAGGGTAACTTTTTTACTATTTTGGTTCAGAACCCTAAAATGAGAACTATTTGACAATTTCTTCCTTTCCTATAACTGCGTCCCTCCGAGCCTAGCAACTACAATTTATGGATAGACGAAGTCGCACCAAAACGGTAACTTTTTTACGATTTTGGTTCGGAACCCTAAAATGAGAACTATTTGACAATTTCTTCCTTTCCTATAACTGCGTTTCTCCGAGCCTAGCAACTACAATTTACAGATAGACGAAGTCGCACCAAAAGGGTAACTTTTTTACTATTTTGGTTCGGAACCCTAAAATGAGAACTATTTGACAATTTCTTCCTTTCCTATAACTGCGTCCCTCCGAGCCTAGCAACTACAATTTACAGATAGACGAAGTCGCATCAAAAAGGGTTCCTTTTTTACTAATTTGTTTCGGAACCCTAAAATGAGAACTATTTGACAATTTCTTCCTTTCCTATAACTGCGTCTCTCCGAGCCTAGCAACTACAATTTACAGATAGACGAAGTCGCACCAAAAGGGTAACTTTTTTACTATTTTGGTTCAGAACCCTAAAATGAGAACTATTTGACAATTTCTTCCTTTCCTATAACTGCGTCCCTCCGAGCCTAGCAACTACAATTTACAGGTAGACGAAGTCGCATCAAAAAGGGTTCCTTTTTTACTATTTTGGTTCGGAACCCTAAAATGAGAACTATTTGACAATTTCTTCCTTTCCTATAACTGCGTCCCTCCGAGCCTAGCAACTACAATTTATAGATAGACGAAGTCGCACCAAAACGGTAACTTTTTTACGATTTTGGTTCGGAACCCTAAAATGAGAACTATTTGACAATTTCTTCCTTTCCTATAACTGCGTTTCTCCGAGCCTAGCAACTACAATTTACAGATAGACGAAGTCGCACCAAAAGGGTAACTTTTTTACTATTTTGGTTCGGAACCCTAAAATGAGAACTATTTGACAATTTCTTCCTTTCCTATAACTGCGTGCCTCTGAGCCTAGCAACTACAATTTACAGATAGACCAAGTCGCACCAAAAGGGTAACTTTTTTACTATTTTGGTTCAGAACCCTAAAATGAGAACTATTTGACAATTTCTTCCTTTCCTTTAACTGCGTCCCTCCGAGCCTAGCAACTACAATTTACAGATAGACGAAGTCGCATCAAAAAGGGTTCCTTTTTTACTAATTTGTTTCGGAACCCTAAAATGAGAACTATTTGACAATTTCTTCCTTTCCTATAACTGCGTCTCTCCGAGCCTAGCAACTACAATTTACAGATAGACGAAGTCGCACCAAAAGGGTAACTTTTTTACTATTTTGGTTCAGAACCCTAAAATGAGAACTATTTGACCATTTCTTCCTTTCCTATAACTGCGTCCCTCCGAGCCTAGCAACTACAATTTACAGATAGACGAAGTCGCATCAAAAAGGGTTCCTTTTTTACTATTTTGGTTCGGTACCCTAAAATGAGAACTATTTGACAATTTCTTCCTTTCCTATAACTGCGTGCCTCCGAGCCTAGCAACTACAATTTACCGATAGCCGAAGTCGCACCAAAAGGGTTTCTTTTTTACTATTTTGGTTCGGAACCCTAAAAAGAGAAAACTATTTGACTATTTATTCCTTTCCTTGAGCTGCGTTCCTCCACGGCCCAAAAATTTTGATCCTATGTAAATCAGCCATTACCTACTTCAAAAGTCACAACAGAATCCCAAATCACAGAATAAAGTAGTACTCGTAGTAGGTACTATCATACAGAACGGACACCCTCCGCCCGCCTTGCAATCTACCCCGCACCTCCGCGCGCACCCGCCCGCGAGATTCTCGTGGTCCTTCTGAGGGTCTTTTGTATTGAATATGCGAGCCTACGCGACCTTCCAATTTCAAATTCGCGCTCGATGTATGTAGTGACCGGGCTGTGACTTGACTGCGTATCTTAGTAATAGTGCCCCACTTGCACACTTTGAGTACAAAATACCCTAAAAATCATGACGCGCCCATTTCTATTTTACCAAAATTTCTCAACACTAACTTGGAATGTTTCCGGCAGAACGCCTATCATGCAAATGTATTTCTTTCAAAGGCGGAGAAATTTTTAGAATAATTTTGAGCCTTTAAGTAAACTCGAACGCGACCGTGACAATAGCTCTGAACAAACGTTCCTTACAAGCCAATTAGTTACAGAAAAGGAAAACGCACCGGCAATTTGTTTTAAATGCTGAAAACAAAGAGAAACTTTCTTCTTACAACGAATTTACACATGCGACATTGAAAACTAACCTTATTTATTGGTAGGAACCCAAGCCGAACGGACTAGTCGGAACTACCAAAAAAAGTAAGATTTTAAAAATAGAAGGAAATAAATGGAGCGAAATCGCGCGCTAACTTAAAGAAGTTTTTAAAAAGTTTGCAGCGCGGGAATTATTTTTCTTAAATATACGTTCCGTTTTAAGTTCAGTTAAAATTTTTAAAAGTTTGCAGCGCGGGAATAATTCTTCTTAAATTTACGTTCCGTTTTAAGTTCAGTTAAAAATGTTAAAAGTTATATCGGTTGTTTTGATATTTGTTGCGTGTTGCTATTGTTCGGATAACGAGATTCTCGCGGACGCTGGAGATGCGAGGGCGAGTAAGAAGAGAAAAAATCTTATCAAGCTTTGGGGTAAGTTTTGTATCCTCTACCATTATAAACAAAAAGGGTATTTGACAAGGGCACTGGGTTTCACACAGCGTGACTACCATCTGACCTCCACAACCGCGCTCGAAGGAAAACTTGACCCAATCCTATGGTCGCGTTGCAAAATTACCCTGACAGTAGGATAGCTTTGTATAAAGCTTTCATAGGTATGTGTAATAGTAATAGACTGCTGTCAAAGGTGATTTGGTCAGGCCAACAGTGGATATCTTTCGGCTGATATGGATATGATGATTTAGTAATGGTTTGGAAGTCGGGTGCGCGCCCAAGGGGCGGCTTGAGTAAGAAATGCTCTAACTGCTTCCTACAGACCTAAATAAAGGGTGTGCCGGACGGTGTACCGAAAACTGAAAGGGCGTGCTCAACCAACGAAACTGAACAACTTTCCCAAAGAAACACATATTGGAAAATGAAAAAAAAAAATTTACCTCTACATACAAATTGCCCTCTCTGGTCGAACAGTTTGTATGGAGAGGCCAAATTTTTTTTTCATTTCCCAACATATATTTCTTTGGGAAAGTTGTTCAGTTTTGTTGACTAAACACGCCCTTTCAGTTTTCGGTACACCGTCCCTTACACCCTGTATACAACCCTGAAGGATGTGAATCTGCCAATCAAGCTGAACAACTTTTTCCGTACAATATAGGTCGAAACACGAAAAGAATATTTATTCCTAAAAAACTTATAGGAACGGGTCATTTTGAATGTAACTTTCTGTTTGTAAAGTGTAAATAATAAACAACCTTATTTTTATATCACCTCGGAAATTTTTAAATCTGGTTCTGTCCATGAAATTGAACAACATTGCCTTAGGAACATAGGTCAAAATACGAAAAAAAATTCGACTTCTCATGCAAACTGCATCATCTGTCAGTTCAGTAAGTACGGTCAACCGCTTGTCGGTAGAAAAAAGCCACAAATCAAAAATTGAATTGAATTGAACTTTTTCAACTCTATTACCACGCCATAAAGTCCAAAAGTGTTTCTACATTTTGTATGGGAGGTCGATTTTTTTTTTCGTTTTTTGACAAATGTTCCTTCGGAAAAGTTGTTTAATTTCATGGGCAAAACCCCGTCTCAAAATATCCGCTCTAGTAAAAAAAAATAACGCTGGGTTCTATTGAAATAGTGAAGAAAATTATTTCAGCATGTTGTTAAGACTGTTTCATGTATTCTATGGTTTAGACCAAGGAATGCGGTATCAGCTGATGCAGTTTCTATGGCAGGTCACAATGTTTATATTTACTATTTCATTAGGTCTTAGATATTCCTCTTTCCATCTTAATTTAACATAATGTGACCTATCCTATAATATCGTTAATTCAATGTTCATCATTATTTCAATGTTATTATGTATTTTGTTTGAACTTGGAAATAGTCGTCGATTGAATTTAGTTATTATTATAATTGTATTATTTTCGAACACAAATGTTATTTTGTAGCCGAATAAACTAAACTGAAAACTGAAACTGATATGAAGAATGTATACTTTTATTATCAACTTTTCCATATTTTTACTTTAAAAAAATGTTTAGAAAGGCAAAGGTCATCATCATCATACCATCCCATCAAACTTCCACTGCAGGACAGGGAGCTCCCTCCAGAACTCCAGCAAAAATGCGTGGTACTTTGGAGGGGACTTACCATAGTCACCACGTTTGAAAGCGTTACGGCTGGCGACCGCTGTTGTTGATGACCGCAGTATGTTAAATGGTACGATACTCGCAAGGACGCTGCTGCCCATCCTCCGGTTTATAAACCCCTAGTCGCCTCTTACGACACCCACGGGTAGAGATGGGTCGATCCTATTCTTTGCCGGCACCACACGGGACAAGGCAAAAGTAATTCACGTAAATTAACGAAGATCTCGGCATACCTAATTCAGTAGTCCCGTGTGGTGCCGGCAAAGAATAGTACCAACCCATACATACCCGTGGGTGTCGTAAGAGGCGACTAAGGGTTAACTGGAGGATGGGCAGCAGCATCCTCCTTTATATCTTACATCTTACTTACTACGGTCACCTATAACCGCGGTCCATGGTGCCAGCCGTAACGCTAACAAGCGAGGTGACTATGGTACTTCCCCTCCACATTTTTCCAGCAAAAGCTAGAATTCTGGAGGGAGCTCCCTGTCCTGTAGTGGACGTTTCATGGATGTTATGATGGTGATGGTGAATTCAGTAAGTATTCACACTGAGAAAATTTCCGTGTTTTCTACCTCTGTCTAACCATTTTTATCCAAATTTCTAGAGCACGTAATCACACATACATTTGTCAAACAAATAAACTGCAGATCATAAATGTTGATAGACAGCAAGGGAAAATTAACTACAATTCTTTTGTTTGCATTGATCTTCACGCTTTCCGAATATTTTTGGTCCTCATTTGATTGTGTGGTGGTGACAGCTGAGAATAGCTTAGTTTACTATTATTTAATCTGTGGAATAGCGTTCATTCATATTTTAAGGGGTTTTTAGATGTCGTTGATTCAGCTCGGGCTGAATTTAGCTAATGACGGATGGTCAAAAGTTTGAGACTGGTTTAACTTTAAAGAAGTATTCTACAACTGTCAGTGAGAGCTTTTTATGTGCTCTAAATTAAATGACCCTCTCATTTATTAGACACTGCATTGTACGCACACTAGCGTCCTCATTAGCACGTAATTTATTGCAATTATTTTTATTTTTTTATTATTTATTGCGGCTATTGCTTTGAATATAAAGACTTCGAATAAAAATAAGAGACAAAAATGAAAAATTAAAGACTGATTAAGTGTTCCTTGTCAGGATACAGTTATTTAAAACTATAACAAAAAGCTTTATGTTATCTGATTTTGAATAAACAAGAATAAATAAATAAATAACATAAAAATGTTCCAGTTTATAATAACGGTATCCTGGCAAAGAATACTTTATCAGTCTTTAATTTTCGATTTTTGTCTCCAATTCAAAAAAATTTATTAGAGTGCCCTACTATCCTTGAGGCATTTTTAGAGTAGGAAAACGTCCCTTTACCGCTGAAGGAGGCGAACGAAGTCGCGGGCAACAGCTAGTTAAAAATAATATCGATGATAATTCACTATGATATGTTTCCTTTGTTTCAGCAATGATCCTCTTCTTCGTCTTCTCCAAGATAGCGATTTTCAAAGTCGCCACATTCATGTTCTTCTTCATGATATTCCAAAAACTGTTAACATTTGCTGGAATACTACTTGGAAATTACATGAAACAGAAATTTGAGAAGCCTTCATCGCCCCCTACTATGTACGGCCCACCGGGACCCCCCACATCGGAATATAATACTCTTGGTTATAGCTATGGACCCCCCGATTCTAATAGTCCCAACTCAGAAAGTGGCTACCCAGGGCCGGACCTAGGGCTGCCCAGTTTACCTGACATCGGGGGGTCATTTAATAACTGGTTCTATAATAATAAGAATCAGTGAAGTCTGTTGAATTTACTTGTTTGTATTAAATTATTTATTTATTTATTGGTTACTCTCAGTGTTTCATTTAAATTCATACATTTACAGATTCCATTCTAGGGATCATAATATCATCGAAAGTCGTCTGTCTGCCGACTTTTAAAGGGCGTATCTTTTCAACCGTAATAGCTTGCTGGTTGAAATTTTCACAAAATATTTGTAATACCTACATATTAAGGCCGCTTGTACACAGCAACAATACTGAACCGATACCGATAAAAAAACCGGCCAAGTGCGAGTCGGACTCGCGCACCGAGGGTTCCGTACCACCACAGAGTCCGACACGCGCTTGACCAAATTTTATTATTTGTTGTTATTTTATAGCTTATGCACTATAAACATACCAATTTTCAAGTTTGTCAGAGTTCCCGTTTTTAAGATAGAACTAAAACAAAAATCGCCTCCGTGACCATTCAACTTGACCCCTCTCTTATATACTCGTATGAATGTTCTTGAAACGGGTGCTCACCTCAATTGGTTACCATTAGTTGTGAGAAAAGTGGTAATATTTAATGATATCAGACTTTTCCCTTTATTTGTACTGTGAGACCTAGCTCCTTGCCAAATTTCATAATTTTAGGTCAACGGGAAGTACGCTATAGGTTTTGCTTTAGTGCATAAATGTATGGATATGAGGACATAAAATGCCATATCTTTTGATTGCGTCGTTGTAAACAAAATAAATTTTCAGATCTTGTGTGTTTCATGGACCCTAATATATGGTATCAATATTAATCTGATACCTCTACCCGTTCGTGAGATAAAGGGTCTTGACAGACAGACAGAGAGACGGACAACAAAGTGATCCTATAAGAGTTCCGTTTTTTCTTTTGAGGTACGGAACCCTAAAAATAAAAGCGCCGATAGCAACAACAGAAATTATTATTAGGGTTCCGTACCTCAAAAGAAAAAAACGGAACCCTTATAGGATCACTTTGTTGTCCGTCTGTCTGTCTGTCTGTCAAGACCCTTTATCTCACGAACGGGTAGAGGTATCAGATTAATATTGATACCATATATTAGGGTCCATGAAACACACAAGATCTGAAAATTTATTTTGTTTACAACGACGCAATCAAAAGATATGGCATTTTATGTCCTCATATCCATACATTTATGCACTAAAGCAAAACCTATAGCGTACTTCCCGTTGACCTAAAATTATGAAATTTGGCAAGAAGCTAGGTCTCACAGTACAAATAATGGGAAAAGTCTGAAATCATTAAATATTACAACTTTTCTCACAACTAATGGTAACCAATTGTGGTGAGCTCCCGTTTCAAGAACATTCATATAAGAGAGGGGTCAAGTTGGATAGTCGCTGAGGCGATTTTTATTTTAGTTCTATTTAAAAACGGGAACACTTACAAACTTGAAAATTGGTGTGTTTATAGTGCATAAGCTATAAAATAATAACAAATAATAAAATTTGGTCAAGCGCGTGTCGGACTCAAAAAATCTAGCACATTAACTTACTGAAATTTCAACTAATACAATTATGTTTATGTGGTGGTACGGAACCCTCAGTGCGCGAGTCCGACTCGCACTTGGCCGGCTTTTTTTAGGAATTAAAAATCCAAATTTTATTTTCTTTTTAAGCATGACTGGGAAGACATTAAGCTTACGGAAGCTTAAATTTAATTTTTATAAATGGTTATCTGTAAAAAAATATAACAAATCTAATGAAGAAATCGGACGACATTTAAGACGAACAATTTTCGAACCTTTACTTTTAGATATCAAACTAAAAATCAAAACAATATTTAAAAATTGAATTATAGGAATTATGATCTCATTATAGGTAATACATAAGCTATCTAGAAGAACAAACATATAAAAAATGCTCAAACGCGAGTAGGACTCAACCGACTCACCTAAAAACAAAGTAATTTTAAAACTCAGTTTTGAAGCTAAGAAGCTAAGACTATCAAAATCTATCTATCTATATATATAAAAGAAGAAGGTGACTGACTGACTGACTGAATGACTGACTGACTGACTGACTGACTGACTGACTGACTGACATATCAACGCACAGCCCAAACCACTGGGTCTAGAGATTCCAAATTTGGCATGTAGGTTCCTTATGAGGCTTAGGGGTGCACTAAGAAAGGGTTTTACAAAATTCCACCCCTAAGAGGGTAAAATAGGGGATGAAAGTTTGTATGAAAGTCCGTCAGTTTTGAAGTTAGGATCTTCAAAATTTGTATTTAGGCTGACGACTAAAAATTAATAGTTACGTGTCTCAGGGTTTTTGAAAATTCGACACCCTTAAGGGTGAAAAGGGGGATGAAGTTGAAAATTCTTTATTCTTAAAGTAAAATCCACATAATTTATTATTTAGGCATTAATGATGTAATTCTATGCAACGTTCATCACTGTTATTGAAATTCCACCCCAAATTCAACCCCTAAAAAAGGGAAATGGGGTGAAAAAGTCTAAAAACCAATATGGGTATCGTTTGTATGGTTTATCGGGTCGCTGATTACGAAAACTACAACAATTTTGAAATCCAACGTGGCGGACGTGAAATACCATTATCCCCCTGGGGATGAAGTTGGGGTGCGATAGGTTTGAAATGTCTAAAATTCAATATGGGTGTCGTTTGTATGGTTTATCTGGTCGCTGATTACGAAAACTACAACAATTTTGAAATCCAACGTGGTGGACGTGAAATACCATCATCCCCCCGGGGATGGAGTTGGGGTGCGATAGGTTTGAAATGTCTAAAAATCAATATGGGTGTCGTTTGTATGGTTTATCGGGTCGCTGATTACGAAAGCTACAACAATTTTGAAATCCAACGTGGTGGACGTGAAATACCATCGTCCCCTGGGGATGGGGTTGGAGTGCGATAGGTTTGAAATGTCTAAAAATAAATATGGGTGTCATTTCTATGTTAGGGATAGCGGTTAAATTGGCGTAAGGGGTAGGGATAGGGACAGGTAGAGGTAGAGAGGTAGAGTGGTAGAGTGGTAGAGAGGTAGAGAGGTAGAGAGGTAGAGAGGTAGAGAGGTAGAGAGGTAGAGAGGTAGAGAGGTAGAGAGGTAGAGAGGTAGAGAGGTAGAGAGGTAGAGAGGTAGAGAGATAGAGAGGTAGAGACGTAGAGACTTAGAGAGGTAGAGAGGTCGAGAGGTCGAGAGTAGAGAGGTAGAGAGGTAGAGGGGTCGAGAGGAAGAGAGGTAGAGAGGTACAGAGGTAGAGAGGTAGAAAGGTACAGGTAGAGGTAGAGGGAGAGGGAGAGGGAGAAGGAGGGGAAGGGGGAGAGGGAGGGAGTGAGGGAGGGGGAGGGGGTGATGAAAAGGGAGAGGGAGGGGGAGAGGGAGGGGCAGGAGGAGAGGGGAGAGACAGGGGGAGGGGGAGGGGGACAGACAGAGGGAGAGGGAGAGAGAGGGAGAGGGTTTTAGTTTTTCTCAATTACTTCTGCGAATTGGCTCTGTTTTGAAATATTACATAAAGGTGTCTCTCATCTCTCTCTTTACATTTGTTAGGATACTACTGCTAAGTTCCTCTGTTCTGAGTAATTTATGAGTAACGTCTGTGTATTATATGAAATTCAGCTGGATCTTGAATTATACTCATTGATTTGCGCAGGGTTAGTCCTGTTTTTCCTTAGTTTAAAATTACCCCGAAATGACGGGAAAATATCTCATTGCTTCGGAAAACCGGTAACAACATAAATACGAAATCCACCTAGTATATATATAAAAGAAGAAGGTGACTGACTGACTGACATATCAACGCACAGCCCAAGCCGCTGGGCCTAGAGATTCCAAATTTGGCATGTAGGTTCCTTATGAGGCCTAGGGGTGCACTAAGAAAGGGTTTTACAAAATTCCAACCCTAAGGGGGTAAAATAGGGGTGGGATGAAAGTTTGTAACAAAATCCGTCAGTTTTGAAGTTAGGATCTTCAAAATTTGTATTTAGGCTGACGACTAAAAATTAATATTTACGTGTCTCAGGGTTTTTGAAAATTCGACACCCTTAATGGTGAAAAGGGGGATGAAGTTGAAAATTCTTTATTTTTAAAGTAAAATCCACATAATTTATTATTTAGGCATTAATGATGTAATTCTATGCAACGTTCATCACTGTTATTGAAATTCCACCCCAAATTCAACCCCTAAAAAAGGGAAATGGGGTGAAAAAGTCTAAAAACCAATATGGGTATCGTTTGTATGGTTTATCGGGTCGCTGATTACGAAAACTACAACAATTTTGAAATCCAACGTGGTGGACGTTAAATACCTTCATTTTCTTGGAATGGGGTTGGGGTGCGATAGTGTTGAAATGTGAATATGGGTGTCGTTTGTATGGTTTATCGGGTCGCTGGTTACGAAAACTACAACAATTTTGAAATCCAACGTGGTGGACGTGAAATACCATCATCCCCCTGGGGATGGAGTTGGGGTGCGATAGGTTTGAAATGTCTAAAAATCAATATGGGTGTCGTTTGTATGGTTTATTGGGTCGCTGATTACGAAAGCTACAACAACTTTGAAATTCAAAGTGGTGGACGTGAAATACCATCATCCCCTGGGGATGGGGTTGGGGTGCGATAGGTTTGAAATGTCTAAAAATAAATATGGGTTTCATTTCTATGTTAGGGATAGCGGTTAAATTGGCGTTAGGGGTAGGGATAGGGGCAGGGATAGGGAGAGGTAGAGAGGTGGAGAGGTAGAGAGGAAGAGAGGTAGAGAGGTATAGAGGTAGAGAGGTAGAGAGGTAGAGAGGTAGGGAGGTAGAGAGGTAGAGAGGTAGAGAGGTAGAGAGGTAGAGAGGCAGAGAGGTAGAGAGGTAGAGAGGTAGAGAGGTAGAGAGGTAGAGAGGTAGAGAGGTAGAGAGGTAGAGAGGTAGAGAGGTAGAGAGGTAGAGAGGTAGAGAGGTAGTGAGGTAGAGAGGTAGAGAGGTAGCGAGGTAGAGAGGTAGAGAGGTAGAGAGGTAGAGAGGTAGAGAGGTAGAGAGGTAGAGAGGTGGAGAGGTGGAGAGGTGGAGAGGTAGAGAGGAAGAGAGGTGGAGAGGTATAGAGGTAGAGAGGTAGAGAGGTAGTGAGGTAGAGAGGTAGAGAGGTAGCGAGGTAGAGAGGTAGAGAGGTAGAGAGGTAGAGGGGTAGAGAGGTAGAGACGTAGAGAGGTAGAGGTACAGGTACAAGTAAAGTAGAGGGAGAAGGAGGGGAAGGGGGAGAGGTAGGGAGAGAGGGAGGGGGAGGGGGTGAGGGAGAGGGAGGGGCAGGGGGAGAGGGAGGAGGGGGAGAGACAGGGGGAGAGGGAGAGAGAGGGAGAGCTTTAGTTTTTCTCAATTACTTCTGGGAATTGGCTCTGTTTTGAAAGATTACTTAAAGG
Source organism: Athrips mouffetella (assembly GCA_947532105.1). Taxonomy (NCBI): domain Eukaryota; kingdom Metazoa; phylum Arthropoda; class Insecta; order Lepidoptera; family Gelechiidae; genus Athrips; species Athrips mouffetella. The sequence goes on along the minus strand of OX383960.1, from coordinate 2,169,746 downwards.
TGTCTCTCATCTCTCTCTTTACATTTGTTAGGATACTGCTGCTAAGTTCCTCTGTTCTGAGTAATTTATGAGTAACGTCTGTATATTATATAAAATTCAGCTGGATCTTGAATTATACTCATTGATTTGCGCAGGGTTAGTCCTGTTTTTCCTTAGTTTAAAACTACCCCGAAACGATGGGATAATTAATAATTTCCCTGGACTAAAATATCTCATTGCTTCGGAAAACCGGTAACAACCAAAATACGAAATCCACGCGAGCGAAGCCGCGGGCAACAGCTAGTATTATAATATTTGAAGCTAAGACTATCAAAATATCAAAAATATATTTTGCGGAATATACGGAGCCCTCGGTGCGCTAGTCCGACTCGTACTTGTTCAGTTTTGTGGCTCATGGTGTTATTTATTAATATATTTTCATACAGGGTGTAAAAAAAATACGATGATCCTTCTATGGGGTGATTCAACATCATTAATAAATTGTAAAAAAAATATAATTAACTTTTTTTTTATTATTTTGAGTTATCTTGAAATTTGATTTTCCGTCGAATTACATTGCAGTAATTTATTGAAATTAATAGTTACAAACTTACTAGTGATTGGATATAACATAACTCATAAAACATCTTTGTCTGCATCACCAGCTGATCATAGAGGTCATTGAACCCTCCAGGCGTTCAGCTTCTTCTTGAGCTAAAACTACTTTTTTTAGAAAAAAGTTTTTTTATACAATACAAGGTTTTTTTCGGACCTGATATGCGTATGCCCACCTTATTACAGAGGTAAAAAGCACCAACTTTTGTTCTACGACTTTGCTAACAACGCACGAAAAATTTTCAACCTCCCATACAAAATGAGTCGGTCACGTGACCACTTTAATATGGGGAGTCGAAAATTTTTTGTACGTTGTTAGCAACGTCGTAGAACAAAAGTTGTTGCGTTTGACCTCTGTAATAAGGTGGGGATACGCATGACAGGCCCAAAAAAATTACTTAGTATATTAGTGATGTAAAATGAAGGATCATCGTATTTCTTTACCCCCTGTATAAATAGTTATGCTAAAACGTAGTAATGTGAAGTATGTAAGTAATGTAAGCAAGGTAGCAGAATTTTCTTCCAAAATATCCTTACACCGCATTATTTATTTCTTTTCAACTCGGATACCCTTCTCAGGGATTGAGCTTCGTTTTTTACAAAAATGAACCCAATTTGGATCCATACGTAGACGGGTTGGAGGTTGGGCCTAATAGGCAGGATGTTGTCTGCTTATCGATGGCTGTTTTCAAGTGGTATCATCAAATAAAGTTTAAAGGGTTCCGTTTAAGGCTACACCGTCACTAAAATTAGCAGCTACACGCTCGACAATGTTAATTTCGACCTCATTTACACGTTAATAACGTTTACATAAGCGTGCCTTGCAACGTGGCTGTTACGACCAACGGTGACCCAGAAATTCACAAAAATGAGAGAAAAGTATTATTTTTATTTATTTTTTTCTATGTTATTGCAAAAACATCAAAAAAGTAAAACAGCCACGTCACCAGATATTGTAATTTTTTATATATTTTTTAAATGCTAAAACAGATTTTGACTTTACTTATAAAATGCACTATTACGTTATGCAGTTTCCACAGTCTGTAACAAACAACTTTTAGAAAAAAATCGGCCTTTCCGTACAAATACTACAATTTGTCCCTTCCCGAAACCTGGCACTTGCGCCGATTATGTTGACATTGGTGTCGATTCTGACATTTCTGACAGACACAAACTAAAACTTTACTGAATTTGAAAGGCCTAAACGTGTTGCTCTCTTTGTCACTCCCTATCTTCTAGGCCTGTCGTTTAGTTTTAGTTTGTGTCTGCCAGAATGGATACCAATGTCATCAATGAAGTAAAGAGAACAAAGAAGTAAAAAGAGCTCCACGAGCTTATTCCACCATCTCCTTTCTACCATCGGGAGTCCAGACGCACCGCAGGATATCACCCATACTTAGTTGATATTCCGCACATTCGCACAAAGCGCTTTGAAACATCTTTTATAATGCGCACAGCTAAAGAGTGGAATTCTCTGCCTGCGTCTGTGTTCCCGAGTTCATATAACCCGAATCTATTCAAGTCGCGAGTGAATAGGCTTCTACTGGGCAAGCTCGTTCCATCGTCGACCTCATCTCTGTCTTCAAGACTAGATCGAGGTCAAGAGTAAGCCCATTGACGATAAAAAAAAAATAGGCCTCCGCCTAAAACCAAAAGAGATCGATTTACCTACTTGATAAGAATTCTGAAGATTGACATACAAAATTTGGTTTTTACTGTTACCACGTCTGCATATCCTATTAGTACACCTAGGGGTACAAATCCAGGGGTACTAGTGGTCCTGGAGCCTTTCTGTCGTGCTTCAGTACATCAATAAGTCTTTGAGTGTGGAACTACGATTCGCTGAGGCGTCAATCAATCCTGGTAATTTAGTAGTTATGATGTTATTTGTAGATTAGGTTTCCTGACGAAGTAGGTAGGATTAGGCAAGGTAACCTTCGAGGGTCCCGTGTGTTGCCGGCAAACAATAGCACCAACCCATCTCTACCCGTGGGTATTGTAAGAGGCGACTAAGGGTTTATAAACCGGAGGATGGGAAGCACCGTCCTTCCGTGTATCGTACCATCTTACATACTGCGGTCACCAACAGCGGCGGTCCATGGTGCCAGCCGTAACGCTGACAAGCGTGGTGACTAAGGTATTTCCCCTCCATATTTTTCCAGCAACTGTTGGAATTCTGATGGGAGCTCCCTGTCCTGTAGTGGACGTATTATGGGACGTATTATTATGATGATGATGAACCTTTTAAAATACGCTACAAGGTAAAAATCTTATATGAATGAACTAGCTGGTGCCCGCGACTTTGTCTGCGCAGAATACTTTGTAGCCTGTGTTATTCTGATGTATAAGCTATATTATTGTAAAGTTTCATTAAAATCCATTCAGTAGTTTATACGTGAAAGAGTAACAAACATCCATTCGTAATACTTACAAACTTTCGCGTTTATAATTAAATATTAGTAGGAAGTAACTGGAACTGACTACTGGGAATAAACGACAACTTTGGGCAAAATTCGAACATTAAAAAACTCTAAAATTATTTTTCAATTCCTATATAACGTGTAGGTTAACTTTGAAAAAAACATTGATGGAACCCTAAAATACGAAAAGATGCGTCACCCTTTCTCTACCCATACTCTTTTCAAACTAATACACCTAATTTTCTTTTTCTCCTAAAAGCTCGAATATACAGTGTGTTAAGGACAGCTTTTCGAAAACTGAGAGGGCATGATCAGTCAACGAAACTGAACAACTTTTAGGAATTTAAATTAAAAACGAGCTCTCCATATAAACTGTCCAATCGAGTTTACAATTTTATATAGAGATGCAGATTTTATTCCCGGTGGGGACAATGTCAAACAAAAATCTCTTTCTGAGACTTTGGTTAGGATATTGCATGATGAATCACCTAATAGTCGAAAATTTAGATGATTCCGTGCTTCGGAAGGCACGATAAGCCGTTTGGTCCCGACTACTATCTGCGGATGTAGTCGTTAATGAGCCATGTCAGAGGCCTTTGGCGGTACAACTCTGACACCAGGGTTTGTGAGGTCGGTCATCGACCTTGCAACCCACAAGAAATGATGATGATGACCTGTTTTTGGGACATCTTTCTTGAGACCTAAGTCATCATCATAATATCCCGTGAAACGTCCACTACAGGACAGGGAGCTCCCACCAGGATTCTAGCTTTTGCTGTAAATAAAACTTTGGAGAGTAAGTACCATAGGCACCTCGCTTGTAAGCGTTACGGCTGGCACCATGGACCGCGGTTGTAGGTGACCGCAGTAAGCAAGATGGTATGATACACACGAGGATGCTGCTCATCCTCGAGTTTATAACTCTTAGTCGCCTCTTACAAACCCGTGGGTGTCGTAAGAGGCAACTAAGGGTTAACTGGAGGATGGGCAGCAGCATCCTCCTTTGTATCTTACATCTTACTTCCTGCGGTCGCCAACAACCGCGGTCCATGGTGCCAGCCGTAACGCTAACAACAGAGGTGACTATGGTACTTCCCCTCCACATTTTTCCAGCAAAAGCTAGAATTCTGGAGGGAGCTCCCTGACCTGTAGTGGACGTTTCATGGGATGTTATGATGAGTCGCCTCTTACGACACCCACGGGTGTTCTTTGCCGGCACCACACTTCATTTGTTTTGATACAGTCGGAGTGGTAGAATTTTTTTTTTTTTATGAAGAACTATCTTCAAAAACGTCTGAACTTTCCATTACCCATATCTTCTGTTCCTTAAGACCTTGCACGATAAAAGTTATACGAGATGAAAGGTATTTTGATAGGCTTTCTAACAATATACACGTCATTTGTTTTGATATTCAAATTCAAATTCAAAATTATTTATTGCTGTAAATACAGTAGTATTAACAAGATGTTAGGTGATATGTACATAAGGACTACACTGTAAACTCTATAAGAGCATAGCAATATTTACAAAAAGAAGTCAAAGTTAAAAGATTTGAAAGCATACATTACAAATTCACTAGTCATAATATAATCCAACTTAAATAATAATAAGATTTCATTGCCCAGTCATAAGAAGTCAAAATAATACAAATAAAATGTCAATTACAAAAACAAAATGTCAAACAGAGAATCTTAAATAATGATATAGTCGGAGTGGTAGAATTTTTTTTAATGAACAACTATGTACATTAATTTAAATGCAGGAGCTTCAACTTGCCAGTCATTTATTTATAATGGGATTCTAGACCAAACAATCTGTTTAAAAGAATCCTTATTATATTCGAGAACTCTATTTGTGCCGTTGATCCTATTGTGTTTATTTAGGGCTGTGAAAACTTTTAATTCATCTAAATTGTCTGTTAATAAATTTTAGCTGCAAGGTATAACTCTGAAAGACAATAAATGAATTTTGTACAAGAAACTGTTTTTTAGGGTTCCGATACCAAATTGGTAAAAAAAGGAACCCTTATGGTGCGACTTTGTCTGTCTGTCCGTCTGTCTGTCACACCTGTATATCTCGGCGACCACTCACGCTATCGACTTAAAATTTGGAACAGTTTTAAAATATGGTTGCCCAACTAAATTGCACATGAAAGAATATAAAAAAAATATGATTATTGCTGTAAAGGGGGCTCAAATAGGGGGAGGGAAATTTAAAATTGTTGCTACTAGGTTGAGTGGGGTATGGTATGAAAGGGCTTTACTTGCACATTCTAAAATATATTTTTGTACTTTTTTACGACTCTTAGTTTTCAAGTTATGATGAAAAATGTCATAAAAAATTCCATTCCCCCCCTTATCTCCGAAGTTTGTGAAGCTCCCCTTATCTCTGAATTAATTACACTTGATAGACATTTATGTACATACTAGCTGTTGCCCGCGGCTTCGCTCGCGTGGATTTCGTATTTATGTTGTTACCGGTTTTCCGAAGCAATGAGATATTTTCCCGTCATTTCAGGGTAATTTTTAACTAAGGAAAAACAGGACTAACCCTGCGCAAATCAATGAGTATAATTCAAGATCCAGCAGAATTTTATATAATATACAGACGTTACTCATAAATTACTCAGAATGGAGGAACTTAGCAGCAGTATCCTAACAAATGTAAAGAGAGAGATGAGAGACCTTTATGTAATATTTCAAAACAGAGCCAATTCGCAGAAGTAATTGAGAAAAACTAAAACCCTCTCCCTCTCTTTCCCACTTCCCCTCCCTCTCCCTCACCCCCTCCCTCTCCCTCACCCCCTCCCTCTCCCTCTCCCTCACCCTCTCCCTCTCCCTCACCCCCTCCCAATCCCTATCTCCCTCCCTCTCCCCCTCCCCTCCTTCTCTCTCTCCCTCTACCTGTACCTCTCTACCTCTACCTCTACCTCCACCTCTCCCTATCCCTGCCCCTATCCCTACCCCTAACGCCAATTTTACCGCTATCCCTAACATAGAAACGTCACCCATATTTATTTTTAAAACATTTCAAACCTATTCCACCCCAACCCCATCCCCAGGGGATGATGGTATTTCACGTCCACCACGTTGGATTTCAAAGTTGTTGTAGCTTTCGTAATCAGCGACCCGATAAACCATACAAACGACACCCATATTTATTTTAAGATATTTCAAACCTATCGCACCCCAACTCCATCCCCAGGGGGATGATGGTATTTCACGTCCACCACGTTGGATTTCAAAATTGTTGTATTTTTCGTAATCTGCGACCCGATAAACCATACAAACGATACCCATATTGGTTTTTAGACATTTTCACCCCATTTTCCTTTTTTAGGGGTTGAATTTGGGGTGGAATTTCAATAACAGTGATGTACGTTGCATAGAATTACATCATTAATGCCTAAATAATAAATTATGTGTATTTTACTTTAAAAATAAAGAATTTTCAACTTCATCCCACTTTCAAAAACCCTGAGACACGTAAATATTAATTTTTAGTCGTCAGCCTAAATACAAATTTTGATGATCCTAACTTCAAAATTGACGGACTTTCATACAAACTTTCATCCCCTATTTTACCCCCTTGGGAGTGGAATTTTGTAAAACCCTTTCTTAGTGCACCCCTAGGCCTCATAAGGAACCTACATGCCAAATTTGGAATCCCTAGACCCTGCGGTTTGGGCTTTGCGTTGATATGTCAGTCAGTCAGTCAGTCAGTCACCTTCTTCTTTTATATATATAGATTACAGCAAAAATAAAACGATCTTTCTAAGTTGCACAGGTTTTTAGAAATCTGCAAAAAACCTTTACAAACAAATTAAGTTTTGCGGTCCTAAAAATGGACTTTATTGCTTCCAAAAATACTAAAGGTATTATCGGAACCCTCGGTGCGCGAGTCCGACTCGCACTTGACCGGTTTTTTTATTATTTTTTTATTGTAGGACATTTCACACAAGGTCATCCGATCCTTAATTAAGCAAAGCAACGTATCAGAGACTGATATACAAACATAAAAAATTGAATAAATAACACCCAGACACTTAGAACAAATACGGTTTGGAACATTCGATGCGCGAGTCCAACACGCACTTGGCAAGTGTTTTCTTACATGGCGCCACCGCAAATATTGATTATGTCATAGTTTCATTACTTTACCGACAACAGAAAAAAAACTTTTCTGAGCAGGTCAGTATGTCAATTATCGACTGCTTTAAGTGCTCTATTCCTACTAACGTTTTTCCTGTTTTAGCATCCATTTCTTTCATTTCTAGCCTGCAACCACGTTTTCACTGTTTTTCATTACTTTAAACTTACATGAAACTATATCTCCTCTTCTTATCTCCTACTCTTCATACACCAAGACCATTTGCAAATGAAGCGGTGTACAGAGATTGGTAATATTCTACAATAAAAAAATATTTTTTACCTTTTTAGGGTTCCGTAGCCAAATGGCAAAAAACGGAACCCTTATAGATTCGTCATGTCTGTCTGTCTGTCCGTCCGTATGTCACAGGCACTTTTCTCCGAAACTATAAGAGCTATACTGTTGAAACTTGGTAAGTAGATGTGTTCTGTAAACCGCATTAAGATTTTTACAAAAAAATAGAAAAAAAAACAATAAATTTTAGGGTTCCCCATACTTGGAACTGAAACTTTAAAAAAAAATTTCATCAAACCCATACGTGTGGGGTATTTATGGATAGGTCTTCAAAAATGATAGTGAGGTTTCTAATATCATTTTTTTCTAAACTGAATAGTTTGCGCGAGAGACACTTCCAAAGTGGTAAAATGTGTGTTCCCCCCCTGTAACTTCTAAAATAAGAGAATGATAAAAAATAAAAAAAATATATGATGTACATTACCATGCAACCTTCCAACGAAAATTGGTTTGAACGAGATCTAGTAAGTAGTTTTTTTTTAATACGTCATAAATCGTAAACCGCAATTTACCTTTCATTCTATCAACTCAAATATAAATTTTAGTTACTTACATCACATAATAAAGTTTTTTAGCAATAAAAATACCATAACTTTTACTTTTATACGTACAGGTTTATACAGAACACTCAGTGTGCGAGTCCGACTCGCAATTGGCCGGTTTTTGACTAAGTATTTTAACCCATATTGTTAGCAGCCCTACAGCATTCTTCAGACAACAATGGCGGGCTCTACCACTGCTTGATATTACAGCGGTGAATGTAGAGCTCATCTGATCCCTGATATACAAACATAAATTTAAATGGATAAATAACAACCAGACACTTAGAACAAACACGGTTTGGAACCTTCGGTGCGCGATTCCGACGTGCACTTGACCAATTTTTTTTTTACATGGCGCCAACCTTTAGCTGCATTTATGTTTGTGAAGATAAAGATTGGTAATATTCTAAAATAAAAATAAAAACCGGCCAAGTGCGAGTCAGACTCGCGCACCGAGGGTTCCGTACCACCACATAATCAAATTTTATTATTTGTTGTTATTAATTAAATAACAACAAATAATAAAATTTGGTCAAGCGCGTGTCGGACTCAAAAAATCTAGCACTATAATTTACTGAAATTACAACTAATACAATTATGTTTATGTGGTGGTAAGGAACCCTCAGTGCGCGAGTCCGACTCGCACTTGGCCGGTTTTTTTTATGTTAGCAGCCCTACATCATTCTACAGACAACAATGGCGGGCTTTACCACTGCTTAATATTACAGCGCTGAATGTAGAGCTCTGCTTACCCGCAGGCCCGCAGCAGATTTGTTGGAAACCTCCAGCTTACCTTTATAGGGTTCCGTATCGTTTTCTGTGTCCTGCTTGCTAAGATGGGTACAGTCAAGAGCACTTCAAGCTTGACACTCGCAGAGCAACTTTTGTCTCTCAGGCACGGTACAAAGTCCAATGTGTCAAAGTTGATGTGCACATGATTGCATTACAGATAAAGAGCGCAGCGAGGTTCAAATCTCTTTGGATTGCATCACCTAATTTCTTCGCGTGGGCCCCCGCGCGAACCGGCCTGCGAGATTCTCGTTGTCCTTCTGAGGGTCTTTTTTACTGAATATACGTGACCTTCCAATTTTAAATTTCAAATTCGCGCTCGATGTATGTAGAACGTATTTTTAGAGGACGTCACTAGGAAATCCGTTCCATTTGAGGCCCTATTTACGAGTACACTTCGACTTTTTGGATCGATACAGTCGCGATGCAGCATTGCCAGTACGTTACTTTTGTAAGTTGAGTCGAGTCGTTATCCTCATCCTACCACCAACAACAACAACAAAAACAACCTCATCACTACAAGAATGAGGTTGAAGATGAGGATAACGACTGGCAACGCTGTATCGATGCAGTCACGATCCAAACTCGCTAATGTATCGCTACACGCGACTGCATCGATGCAAAAAGTCGCGGTTTAAATAGGGCCTAAATTGTGCCAGCCCTAACAATAAATTATTTTTCAAGGAAATTATTATTTTAATTTATTAATGATGCAGAATTACCCCATAAAAGATCATTGAGTCAAGCGCGATTGATTGTACATTCAAGAGCACGGCATGCTTGACACAAAGGACTTTGTAGCGCACAGTACCGCACTTATGTTAGCGCAGAGACGAAAATCACACAGCGAGTGTTAAGCGTGACCTGCTTCGATTGTACACAAATATAAATAATTAAAGAAAAATATTTTTTTCCGCTTCGGTTGCATTGTAAAAAAAAGTTTGTATTCGGTTTTAAATAACAAAAAAATACAATAACAATGTTTAATTTACTTCTGCCTTTCATGGGTAGGTACTTTTAATTGTATACCTACATCCAGGCTCCAGGGCGGTATGAGAAGCCGACTCTATGGCCCGTATTGATAAATCCCTCTCAAAATCTTCCTCAAGACCATGTCAGCTGACTTAATTATCAAGATGCAATTAGCATCTCAAGATCTTGCTGATTAATAAACTACTATCCAAATATCAATCTCAAGTGTCCGTCTTTGAGTCAAACGTCAAAAGAGCAAAAAGAATTTATGTCTGCGTTTTGTTTTTGCTTCTAATTATGTTGTTAATGTTCATTTTAAAGTTAATAAATAAATAATGGAGACTGACAGTTCAAAATAATACTCGTCACTATTTGACAGCATCAACAATTTTGAGTTAAGTTTCGTTTATAAATTAGTGAGTGTGTTTTTAATACTCAAGTGATAATTGCTCCGATGACAGCTACTCAAATTCTGTTTATTAATTAATGCAACACCTCAAGATGGGGGCCTTAAAGGGTTAAGGACAATCTCACACTTAAGCGGGATTTATCAATTCGACCCTAAGTAGGTCCGGAGTACCTTACTCCGACTTGAATTATGACTTCGAACATGCTTCGAATGTAAGTATTACCTAATAGGTTTCTATCACGCACACAATGTCATAATGATTCAAAATTAAATAGTCCTAACGACCTCCTAATTTCTTTTGCTTTATTTCCGTAATTATCTTCCATAAACATATCATACTTACCACTTACAATACAATGTTATCGGCAAACCACTAACGACTTCGTCACCGATTGTCACTTACAAAATCGACTCTTAATTTGTTTTTTTTTTTCTCATTGGCTTCATTGTTTCAAACAGTTCTCATTTAGACGTTCACCGAACAAAATGCGACTCCTGTTTCTAATATTAATTATTTCTTTATTTAATATTAAAAATTCAAAAGGCAGATGGCAGAAGAAAAGACAAACCTCAAAAATACACATTGACGGAAAAGAAGATTTCGCTGAAGACAGATTCGAAAACTCCATGAGACCGACCACACCGTTAAGAAAATCCTACGACCCTGAACGAGACTTTCAAGACTTGGCCAAGAAGGTTATTGACCATGACAAATCATCTGGACAATTTTGTGAAAAGATCATCATAAGTAGACCTACTGAGATCTACGCAGTTAATGAGTACAAGTTGATCTACCCGATAAAAGATCACAATCCAGAAGACATTATAATAAGAGTGAAACATCGTGTAATGTATTTTAATTACAGAAGGTGGCAGGATGACAAAAACATAAATAAGTCACTGTTTGAAGATGTAAGAAAACTACCAAGCTTCGTGGATGTCGAAAATGCCGTCTGGGATTCAGTGTTTAATGGTATCCAAATTACAATTCCATATAAGTTTAGAATCGGTAAAGAATGGCAAAAATTTTGTGATGAAGACTACAAAATAAATGAACAAGAAGTAATAATACCTAGAGAAGGAGACATGTTAGGAAGAAAACGAAACATGTGGCATGAACTTTACAATAGTGGATATAAAAACCCAGAAACACCAGGAAAAAACGGATATCCAATACACAAACAAATGATCAATCATATATTTAATGGCAACGGGTTATCAATTCTTAACAAGGAAATAAATGATACAGGATCAATTGGACAAGATCCCTATAGCCTTCTTCCTAGCCCTTCGCAAGTTGCACCTATTAATCTAGATATCGACACATTCAAAGAACTCTTCAACAATACTCAAGACAGTAAACCGGTTGATATAGATTCTGACATATTAAAAAGAATATTTGATGATAAACCAAATAATACAAAATCAAACATTGTTTCAAATAATGCAACGATCGAAGAATTTAAAATAGAACCGAGTGTGTTGGACGACATTTTTAGTAATAAAACAAATGTTACACCAACGAGTAAACCTAGTGAAGTTCTTAATGTTAATCATAATACTTTAAACAATACTTATAGTATCAAATCCGATAACCAAGTTGGAAATCAAGCTGTTAATGTATCAAATACGGACCAATATTCAAATTATAATAATTTTAATAATGAATCAAATCCATCTGAAAACATTGAAATGAATATTATTAAAAACTATGAAAATTTTCAGCAAACTAACGAAAATATACCACAAGATAATGATAATAATTCAAAACCTACTGAAAGCGTTACTCAAAAGAACGAAAATGTACAAAATGATGGAATAAATATAGACGAAAGTATTTTAAACAATATTTTTGATATTACGACTAGTACCAAAAATCCAAATGATAATATACATGTCAATGCTGAAAGTGAACACCCAGACCATAAATCAGTTACAACACCCACAACTCCGCCTGTCGATGGAATAGACCAAAGTTTAATGGACATTATTTTTAATAATAATAATAATAAATTTACCAGTAACGACGAAGGTTCAGAAGTAGTGAATACGGAAATTTTTGATAGTAGTAAGATAATTTTTCCAGATTCGTAGAATAGAAATTAAATAAATGGTCATGTTATTAAATTACATGTGTTTAATTTGTCCTTCAACGCGTTGATTCTATGGTTGACTCAATCACACGTTTTTGGGGCAAAATTTGACAAAAGAACATAAAAATTGGCAAGCCCGTTGGTGTGGTTGGTAGTGAGCATGCCCTTTACGCCGAGAGCCGCGGGTTGGATCCCCGCCCAGGGCAAACATTTGTGTGATGAACACGACTACACAACTAAAAAAAGTACGGGTTGCACTCCGGGAGTGCCTGCAGAAGTGAAAACTTGCATTTTTGAATATTATGCTTTTTGAAACGGTCAATCTTTGATGTGAAGGGTACTTCTTTGATGTCACTGAATAAACAATACGGTTGACAGTTGACGCTTTTTCAATCAGGCTACAGATCTGACGCGACATCTGAAGCGACATCTGACGCGAGTTTATCATTTTTACTCATCTAAAAAACTGCCAAGCGCCGCTAAAGAAGTTTTCACTTCTCTTGAACGATTCTGCACAAAATTCTACTTTGGTTTTTTTTTTATCCCGTAGTAAGTAATCTTAGGCGCAGGCCAGACAGAAGAGGTGCGCCGCACGGCACGCCTTCAGTGCACCTCTTCTGTCTGGCTTGCACCGCGTCGTTCTCCTACATTTTGTATGCATGTGATTTGAACAGGCGACGAGACGGCATGCCTAAGGCGCACTGTCGGTGCACCACCGGCGCACCGCCAGCACGCCGCCGCACAGCACAGTCCGCTGCCATCGATTGCGTCGTCCAGCCGAAAAGTGTACCACGGGGGCGCACGAAGCGCGCCTCGGGCGCACCCAAAGCGCGCCGCGCCCGTTCTGTCTGGCTTGCAGCTTAGGGCTGTTGGCACTAAACTTAAGAATCGCCCAAGTTCTTGCTTAAGGTCCGTCAAACAATTGCTAGGAGATTCCTAAACAAGTAAGGGGCGATTCTTAAGTTTAGTGCAAATGGCCCTTAGTCTTATTCTTTATTGTACTCGAATACATTATAAGGCAAACACAAGTGAAAACATATAACAATGACGAGCATAACTTGGCGTAGCTTGGCTTGCTTATAGGGGAGTCGCTGGACTAAGAAAAAATTGTAGACTAAGTTATGAAACTTCTCTCAGTTGTTCATGAGGTCAAAAAGCCGTATTGAGATCGGTACCCCAAGGGGTAGTTTTATGGGTAGAGCAACCACCTGATAGATTTGCAGACATTTACCAAAGACCCTGTATAACCTGGCAAACGAAGAACCTTTTCACCTAAATAGACCTGTCCCTTATAGTCTTATATCGCCAAATTCACCAAATTGCACCAAATTTTTTCCAGTTTTGATAGGAGCCAATTCTTGAATTTTCTATGCAATTTTTTTGAAATTCAAGAATTGGCTCCTATCAAAAATTGAGAGCTATGTACCTAACTAGTACCTGGAAAAAATTAGGTGAAATTGTAAGGCGTGTCTACGTGAAACAGCTAACTGAGGTAAGAAGTCCGCTTTGACGTTTTCTTATCACCAACAATCAAAGTTAATTTTTCTTTGCAGGTCGTAATTTTTCATACTCTTGACAGCTGTCAAAATAGACCGATTACGATGGCCTTTCTTTAGCTGTGCCCACGACTTCGTTCGCGTGGGGCGTGGAGTTTGAACTATATTTCACTGGGACACCATGTCGGCGCAACCAGTCGCGCCACCGTGGTATCCGTATGCTACCAAACTAGACACCATACAGGCACCAGAGTCGCCACACCCTGCGGCCCAGTCTGAGCTGGTCGCGCCGCCAAAATGGTTGCGCAACCAAACGGACACCAGGTGAGTAACTCTCTATAATAGAGCTGTATACATTCTGTTGGTGGCGGCGACTGGTTGCGCCGCCATGGTGTCCTAGTGAAATATAGCCCTTACAGTATACACAAACAACTGGGCTATTTTAAAAGGGGTTTTTAATGTATTTGGCTTACTTCCGTGTAACATAAATGAGCTTTGTTTCATTGCAATCGGTTCAATCAAGCAGAAGCTACACGAATGCAAGGTATCAAGTATCAAGAGAAAAAAAATTCTTTCGTAATATTTTGACCTCAGATTCGATCCAGTGTGGTGCCGGCAAAGAATAGTACCAACTCATCTCAACTCTGGTGTCGTAAGAGGCGACTATAGATTTATGAACCGGAGGACGGGCAGTAGCATCTTTTTAGGGTTCCGTACCTCAAAAGAAAAAAACGGAACCCTTATAGGATCACTTTGTTGTCCGTCTGTCTGTCTGTCTGTCAAGACCTTTTATCTCACGAACGGGTAAAGGTATTAGGTTGAAATTAATACCATATATTAGGATCCATGAACCATACAAGATCTGAAAATTTCATTTTTAGGGTTCCGTACCTCAAAAGAAAAAAACGGAACCCTTATAGGATCACTTCGTTGTCCGTCTGTCTGTCTGTCTGTCTGTCAAGACCCTTTATCTCACGAACGGGTAAAGGTATCAGGTTGAAATTAATACCATATATTAAGATCCATGAACCACACAAGATCTGAAAATTTAAATTTTTACAACGACGTAATCAAAAGTTATGGCATTTTATGTCCTCATCTCCATACATTTATTCAAAAATGCAAAACCTACAGGGTACTTCCCGTTGACCTAAAATTATGAAATTTGGCAAGAAGCTAGGTCTCACAGTACAAATAATGGGAAAAGTCTGAAATCATTAAATATTACAACTTTTCTCACAACTAATGGTAACCAATTGTGGTGAGCTCCCGTTTCAAGAACATTCATATAAGAGAGGGGTCAAGTTGGATGGTCGCTGAGGCGATTTTTGTTTTAGTTCTATTTAAAAACGGGAACACTTACAAACTTGAAAATTGGTATGTTTATAGTGCATAAGCTACAAAATAACAACAAATAATAAAATTTGGTCAAGCGCGTGTCGGACTCAAAAATCTAGCACATTAACTTACTGAAATTTCAACTAATACAATTATGTTTTTGTAGTGGTACGGAACCCTCAGTGCGCGAGTCCGACTCGCACTTGGCCGGTTTTTTTTACAACGACGCAATAAAAAAATATGGCATTTTATGTCCTCATCTCCGTACATTTATTCAAAAATGCAAAACCTACAGGGTACTTCCCGTTGACCTAAAATTATGAAATTTGGCAAGAAGCTAGGTCTCACAGTACAAATAATGGGAAAAGTCTGAAATCATTAAACATTACAATTTTTCTCACAACTAATGGTAACCAATTGTGGTGAGCTCCCGTTTCAAGAACATTCATATAAGAGAGGGGTTAAGTTGGATGGTCGCTGAGGCGATTTTTGTTTAGTTCTATTTCTATTTAAAAACGGGAACACTTACAAACTTGAAAATTGGTACGTTTATAGTGCATAAGCTGTAAAATAAGAACAAATAATAAAATTTGGTCAAGCGCGTGTCGGACTCAAAAAATCTAGCACATTAACTTACTGAAATTTCAACTAATACAATTATGTTTATGTGGTGGTACGGAACCCTCAGTGCGCGATTCCGACTCGCACTTGGCTGGTTTTTTTTATATATCGTACCATCTCACACACTGCGGTCACTAACAACAGCGGTCGTCAGCCGCACCTTACGCTTCAAATCGTGGTTACTATGGTAATTAATTTCCCTCCAAAGTACCAAACCAGTACCAGCTTTTGGTGAAATGCTGGAGAGAGCTCCTTGTCAAACCGCAAAACTAAATTTGTTAGTTGTTTTTTATTTTCAGATTTCTGAAAAACTGTGCTTTAGAAGCAATTTTTCTAAATAGCTCAGTTTTGAAGAAATCTGCAAAAACCTTTACAAACAAATTTAGTTTTGCGGGCCTAAAAATACACTTTATTGCTTCCAAAAATACTATAGGTAACCCTTGGCGCTCAAGTCCAACTTGCACTTGACCGTTTTCAGGGTTCCGATACTAAAATGGTAAAAAAGGAACCCTTATGGTGCGACTTTGTCTGTCCGTCTGTCCGTGTCTGTCTATCTGTCTGTCTGTCTGTCACACCTTTATATCTCAGTAACCACTCGTGTTATCGACTTGAAATTTGGAACAGTTTTAGAATATGATTGCCCAACTCAAATGCACATGAAAGATTAAAAAAGAAATTATAATTATTTATGTAAAGGGGGCCCAAATAGGGGGGGCAAAATTTCAAATTGGTCTATAAGTATAGTTAAGGGAAAAATGAAAAAATATTTGTTAGATAATGATAACTTATAGTCAGGTTAGCTTCTCTCCTTATCAATCTTCTAGATCTGCTACATATATTGTATAAAAACCAGTAATGTAAGCTGTGAAATATTTATTTTAATTAATTCTATATGCACTTAAGGATTAAGTATACATGAAAACTGTGCGCAGCAACTCTCCCGATAAACTTCTACGAAGTTTGGGAGAAATCAGTAATTTTTGTTTAGAATTGTATGCTTACGAAAAATAAATTAAAAAAAAAAAGGTCAAGTGGGGTATCATATGAAAGGGCTTTACGTGTTCATTCTAAAATACATTTTTGTATTTTTTTACGACTCTAAGTTTTCAAGTTATGATGAAAAATATAAAAAAAATACCATTATCTCCGAAGTTTGTAAAAGGAAAAATCTGAATTAATTACAGTCGATAGAAGTTTATGTAAATATTACAGCAAAAATACAAAAAAATATTTCTAAGTTTTAGGTACATTTGTTTATAAATCTGCAAAAAACCTTTTCAAACAAATTTAGTTTTGCGGTCCTAAAGTTGAACTTTATTGCTTGTAAAATACTATAGGTATATCAGGTTTCCTACTTCGATACTTCGAGAAATAAACAAATATCTGTCTTCGTCATTTACGATAAAACTACAAATAGTTAGCTAATGACCTCAATTTTGGAAAGTGAGTTAATAACATGTTTGAGTAATTTGAATGCTAGTTTGTTTCCGACCGACGTTATCGTTCTAGTAGAGGAGATATAGAATTTGAGGTCATAATAATTTCCTAAGAGAAAGAGCTTGTAGGTTTTGGTTTTTCATTGATTAATTTACTTAAAGTTTAAGCACAAAGTTATAATTAACCTCCAGGTTGCCTAGTAAAAACTTGCCCAATACACCTATTCAAGTCAATGAAGTACATCTTTAGTCAAGAGCAGATCAGCTTGATACTTGTAATATTATTTTAGCTCCTAGAGCAATTTCAAGTCTTCTTCTTCTTCTTCGGGTCAATGTTCAAGTACCATCACGTTGGATCAAATACTTTCCTCCCAAAACCTTGCCACTTCTACGGCTTTATCTGACGCCTCACGCAGGTCCTCGCCAGTGCAGGTGGAGGGGCACAGTGGACAAGAGAGCAAGTGCGCCATGTTCTGAGATGGAGCTCCACAGTCACAGTGCCTTAGCAACTGGTCTGCGAAGCCCCACCTCGCCATGTTTTCTCTGCAGCGGCCAACCTGAGTTCGTAAGTAAGTAAGAATGATACAAGGTGCAATGTGTCAGGCTCGAAGTGCCCTTGACTGTACCATCAGAAAGAGACCAGTCTAACAAAAACCGGCCAAGTGCGAGTCGGACTCGCGCACCGAGGGTTCCGTACCTACCACATAATCATAATTGTATTAGTTGAAAATTCAGTAAGTTAATGTGCTAGATTTTTTGAGTCCGACACGCGTTTGACCAAATTTTATTATTTGTTGTTATTTTATAGCTTATGCACTATAAACATACCAATTTTCAAGTTTGTAAGTGTTCCCGTTTTTAAAATAGAACTAAAAGATAAATCGCCTAGGCGTCCATTCAACTTGACCCCACTCTTATATGAATGTTCTTGATACGGGATCTCACCTCAATTGGTTATCATTAGTTGTGAGAAAAGTTGTAATATTCAATGATTTCAGACTTTTCCCTTTATTTGTACTATGAGACCTAGCTTCTTGCCAAATTTCATAATTTTAGGTCAACGGGAAGTACCCTGTAGGTTTTGCTTTTTTGCATAAATGTATGGAGATGAGGACATAAAAAGCCATATCTTTTGACTGCGTCGTTGTAAAAAATTGAAATTTTCAGATCTTGTGTGGTTCATGGACCCTAATATACGGTATCAATTTCAACTTGATACCTTTACCCGTTCGTGAGATAAAGGGTCTTGACAGACAGACAGACAGACGGACAACAAAGTGATCCTATAAGGGTTCCGTTTTTTTATTTTGAGGTACGGAACCCTAAAAAACCGGTCAAGTGCGAGTCGGACTCTCGCGCCGAGGGTTCCAATGTGCTTATAGTATTTTTGGAAGCAATAAAGTCCATTTTTAGGACCGCAAAACTAAATTTGTTTGTAAAGGTTTTTTGCAGATCTGAACTGTGCAACTTAGAAAGATCGTTTTATTTTTGCTGTAATATTTACATAAACTTCTATCCACTGCAATTTATTCAGATTTTTCCTTCCACTAACTTCGGAGATAAGGGGGGGGAATTGTAATCAAAACTTTTTTTTTATTTTCTCATGTGCATTTAAGTTGGGTAACCATATTCTAAAATTATTCTAAATTTCGAGTATTATTCCAAAAGTCGCACCATAAGGGTTACTTTTTGGTATCGGAACCCTAAAAACTATGAAAAATTATTAACTGCAAAGAAAAATTACCTCTGTGCGTTGGTGTTAAGAAAACGTCAAAAGAGAATTTGGCCCTACTTTAGGTATAAGTACCTATAAAGCAGTATGAAGCGTCTTACGATGAAGAAAGTTCCACCCAGCCATGTAACTGAACTTTTGTTTTACAACTTTTGGAAATAAATGTATTCTAAAAACAAGTAGAAAATCCGATCCAGACCATTCGTATAGAGAATCACACTAAAAGTCGTAGTTGTCGTTTGGCTACACAAACTCTATTTGGGTGCAACTGCCATTTGAGATGTAATGCGTAAGCTTGGACAAAATAAGACTTGGACAAGTTGGTACCTAGTCCTTCATTTCCACGTTGTATAGTTATTATACAGATGATCTTTTAATAGCTATTAAAGGAATTTTAAAGTGTATTACATTTTAATATCTACGTACACTTGTCGAATAATACTTTTTAGGGTTCCGTACCGGAAGGGTAAACAACGGGACCCTATAAATACGCCTCCGATATCTGTATGGTCGTCTGTCTGTCAGCGGGCTGTATCTCATGCATGACCCGTAATATCCGGTAGACAGTTGAAATTTTCACAGTTTATGTACCTATTGCTATTGCCGCTATAACAACAAATAACAAAAATAAAAACAAAAAAATAAGGCGTGTTTTTAAACGATTTTTGCTCGATTTTTTGTTTTAGCTCTATCGTATAAACGGGAACACTTACAAGCCTGAAAATTGGTATTTTTATAGTCCATAGGCTACAAAATAACAATAAATAATAAAACTGGTCAAATACAAGTCTGATTCGCGCTTTTATACACTTCTGTGTGACTGCTCATAGATAACGAAGGCGGTATTTTTAACTTAGTGATACGTAACCCTCTGTGCGCGAGTCCGACTCGCCCTTGGCCGGTTTTTCTAATTACTTTGCATCTAATAATAAATTTGTGCAAAAACCTATTAAAGGCTGATTCTAGGGGCTAAAAGCAAAAACTTTTGTTGCTTTTGCTCTACTATTTATAGCGATTCCCAAAAAATATCGGAAAATTGGACCGCAGATGTACGAAGAATCCCTTTTTTTGCGAATTTTCAGACAAATTTACAAATAAACTTTTTGCATTTCGCTCCTAGAATAAGCCCTTCAAAGGTTATACACGAATAGTATAATTTCAACAAGATTTGACATCTTCGTTACATTTGTTAAGTGTCGAACAGTCTTCTAGAATATTCTAGATGGTATGGCTTTTGTGCAAAGTACGTCTGGGGAAGTACCACCCCCTCGCCTATTTCTACCGTAAAATAGCAGTGTTTGCACTGCTGTTTCGGTTTGAAGAGTAAGGGAGCCAACGAAACTACCGGCACATGAGACACAATCTTATTTCTCAGGATGGGCAACGTGCTTTGCTGTCTTATTAGTGTCAAGTTATGCCACTAATAAGGCTCTATGGGCGGTGGTGACCACTTTTCATTAGGTGGCACCTGCTCGATTGCTTACTTGTCACATAAAAAATAAAAAAGTACAGATACTAACCGCCAGCAAATCACCTCGTGTAAGATAACTACCAGGCTAATCTCGTAAACAAAGCTAAAAGGTTATCAATAATATTATATGGGTTTCTAGAACTTATAAGCACCGAATTAAAAGATAGTCCTATTTTATAATTATAACCTTTTAATAAAATTGCTATTATTTACAAAATACTTACATTTCTTATAAACTAATACTTAACAGGCACAAACTCTACTTCATTTTTTAAGTCCACTGCGTACGTAGTAGCTTCAACGTTGTTGTCAGGAATATTATTTGTCAGGATTTCGGTATTCTTGTCTCTGTCGCCGCCATCAAGACCGACATCAGCATCGTGATTTACGTTACCATTCTGAGGTTCCATTTCTTCCACCTCACGGCTTTCGGTATTCGGGCGTTGAGTAGTTATTACTTCCGTTACGTCAGTCTCAGTACCTTCATCAGGTTTGTTAAGAAGCGGGAAGGTTATTTTCAAAACCCCTGTTTCAAAAGTCCAAGTTCCATTTGGATTGACGTAAGAAGGAAGGGTCTTTAAGTCGAGGTATGAACGCTCATTTCCATCATCAGATTTGTGGACTGCTTGCACCATTAGGACTCCCTCTCTAGCTTTAACTTTAATATATTTCTCCTCAAAGTCGTTGAGGTTCAACGTAACAACATATTCGTTACCTTGGACTCCAGTTTCCGAGGTAGTAGTAGGGAAATGTTTGTAGAATTCGCTGAGCATCTGGTCGACTCTCTGCATTTCTTCGGCCATTTCTGACCAGAATCGGCGAGTGTCGAAGACGTCTTCGTTGAAGAATTGTCCTAAACTATCGTGGTGATGGTGATGACCGTGATGGTGATGTCCATGGGGAGGTGGTGGTGGCGGTGGATGAAAGAATCCATTTCCTTGTTGGAACTCGAAGCGGCCATATTGTGGCGCGGCGCTGGCTAGAGCCAGGAAAGCAAGGAAGCTAAACGCGAACATGTTTGCTGTATCACTGGACTTTTACTGGTGTCGCGTTAGCTATGCGTCTAATATATAAGTGTACGACGGATGGACGGTTCAAAGGTTATCTCTTATCGTTCTGTTCTGGAATGAATAAACATTCTATGCGAACGTCGTGGCTTTTCTGGGAATCGTTATTAATTGAATACGTGGGTACCTATTTATACTTAGTAAATGAAGTTGTTGTGTCTTGTTAGGTAAGTAGTTTGCTTTTTTCCTTATGTTTGTTTCCCTGCTCTTTCGAACTTTATTATCACATAGAACCGATTGAACTTGGGAAGCCCCTAAACAAATAAAGCAGATTCTTAAAAATGTCCCCAGTTAGGTAAACAAGACGTAAAATGTTATTTTTATGAATAACAAAACATTTACGTGAAGTAAGCGCATGTAGAAAGTATGATAGAGTTCATGAAAGACCGTCATGCTTTGTAAACAAATATTTTGCAGAAGTAAATATTTATTTTCATACGAGGTGCACGTTTGTATCCACATCACTGGAAAATGCTTAGGCTAACGTTTTTCATATAGCTTGTTAGAAATATCCTAATTTTTAACACTATGTATGAATTTGAGGTCATAATTTTGTTTACAAAGCGTAACGCTCTTTCATGAACTCTGAAATACATGCGTCTCACCCAGACAACTAGATCGCGGCTACGAGTACAGAGTATTGTGGAGGTATTCACTGTTTCGCCCGAGTCGCGTTCGCCCGTTCGGGCGAAACACTACCTTTTAATAAACCTAAATTTTAAATGGGGGTTCCGCCCGAAGGAATTTCTGTACATGAAGTAATATCAGCAACACAATGTTAATTAAAAGTACATAGTAAGAAATTTAAAAATGTATAGTGCCATCTCTAGCTTTATTTTTTATTATTTATTAGCGTTCCGATACCAAAATGGTATAAAAAGGAACCCTTATGGTGCGACTTTGTCTGTCTATCCGTCTGTCTGTCACACCTGTATATCTCGGCAACCACTCACGCTATCGACTTGAAATTTGGAATAGTTTTAGAATATGGTTGCCCAACTTAATTGCACATGAAAGAATAAAAAAATATATGATTATTAATGTGACAGGGGCCCAAATAGGTAAATACTAGTTCGAGTGGGGTAGTATATGAAAGACTTGTACATTCTAAAATATATTTTTGTATTTTTTTACGATTCTTAGTTTTCAAGTTATGATGAAAAATGTAAAAAAAAATACCATTCCCCCCCCCCTTATCTCCAGAGCTTGTGAAAGGAAAAACCTGAATTAATTACAGTCGATAGAAGTTTATTTATATATTACAGCAAAAATAGAACGATCTTTCTTAATTGCACATAGGTTACACTGTCACATTTTTTATTTTTTATTTAAATATAATGCATTTTTACATCATAACATCATATGTATATCAAAAATATTATTATTAAAAAGGTGAAAACAAAATAACAAATAAATTAGTGTGAGAACTGTCAAAATCTCTTCTTCTTCTTGTTTCTCCTGGTTTGGTCCCATTTCATTTGGGGTCAGCCCTCCTTATACGATTTCGCCACAATGTTCTGTTTTGTGTTGTCGTTGTGTCCACGTCCATAGCTCTTATATCTTTGTCAACAGTGCTCTTCCAGGTGGCTTCGGCCCGCAGCCACCTTGAATTATATTGAATATTTTGACCTTAGATTTTCGTCGGATTAGGAACGAGCTCATTAGAGGAACATTTAAAGTCGCAAAGATTGAGGAGAAGTTAAGGGAGAACCATTTACGCTGGTATGGACACGTTATGAGGCGTAGTGAGACCACTGGGACTGTAATGATGATAGAGGAGGGAAAGAGGGGCCAAGGCCGACCCGCAGCCTGCGGCTACGCCTCATAACGTGTCCATACCAGCGTAAATGGTTCTCCCTTAACTTCTCCTCAATCTTTGCGACTTTAAATGTTCCTCTAATGAGCTCGTTTCTAATCCGACGAAAATCTAAGGTCAAAATATTCAATATAATTCAATAAACTAAATAATGATATCATGTCCTAGTTGAGCTAAAGTGACCACTAGTTACGTCAAAATATTCTTTGACGAAATAGAACGCTTTGTCAATTCGAAAAGTTTCTTCTTAAAAAGGATAGTGCTGGTACATTTTATTATATTCTCAGGAAGACTATTACATATATATACCTAGCACACTTTTTTAAATGTTTCAGTTTTACATGGTTTCGTACAAAGCGTGGATAAATAATATGATTCTAAATTACTGTTAATGAAAAAAATTATTAATTCTATTAAGTATTTATCTAAGTAGTTTGTAGCGCAGTACCACATGATTGCGATAATTAGTACATATGGAAAAATAATACTATAACTTATTACACAAGACTGCTTAAATGTTAGTACTTTATTAATGTTTATTTCGTTTAATTTAAGACTGATTTTGTAAAAAAAACTTCTTTGGATGTGAATTAATTGTTTTATTTCAAATGATACAATCGAATCTGATGCTAACTGTACTAAAACAGCAATAAAAATTCCTTCGGGCGAAACCCCCCATTCTAAAAGGAGGTATTTTAAAAGGTAGTGTTTCGCCCGAACGGGCGAACGCTGGACGGGCGAAACAACTAATACCTCGTATTGTGTGTTCACCAAATTTTTTTTGGCAAAAAATTAAATTAAATTTAATTTAATTAAATTAAATTATTCCCAAAATATTTTTTATACCCCAATACACTTCAGACAAAATGGATGAATGTACACCAAATTGGCTGGACGTACACCAAATTTGGGTAACCGGTTCGGTTAGGAGCCGAGCGAGCGGAGCGAGCGTGCCCCGGCAGCGGCCGGCGAAGTGCCAGAAGCAAATTTGGTGTACATTCATCCATTTTGGTAGACAAAATTTGGTGGATATTATTTGGTAAAAATTTACTCAAATTTGGTGGCACGTAAATACACAGCCATTTTTAGAGCTCCGATAACAAAATGGTAAAAAAGGAACCCTTATGGTGTCGCTTTGTCTGTCTGTCTGTCTGTCCGTCTGTCTGTCTGTCACACCTCATTATCTCAGCAACCACTAATGCTATCGACTTGAAATTTGGAATAGTTTTAGAATATGGTTGCACAACTTAATTGCACATGAAACAATTGTGAATAAAATTATGATTATAAAGGGGGCTAAAATAGGGGGGGGGCCAAATTTCAAATTGTCGCTACTAGGTCGAGTGGGGTATCATATGAAAGGACTTTACTTGTACATTCTAAAATATATTTTTGTATTTTTTACGTTTTAGGGTAATCAAATAAGATCCAAAAAAAGCATTTTGAGGAATTAATTCCCAGCGAGCTGGAAACAGTTTTATAACCTCCGGTTGGTCATAAATGCGTGTAATCCCAGATCGCACGGTTCTAGGAGCTGAGCACAACTTTTGGGAGTCAAATAACCGCGAAATTTTTGCTCTGGTTTTGGTTTTTTGTTTGTAGCTCGAAAACGGTACGTCGCACGAAAATGGTATCTATGCCAATATTCAAGAGGGTTAAAATCTGCGTCGAATGAACATATATAACTTCAAATTTGGTTAAGTGGTATAGCCCAAAGATTTCGGACCTCCTTGCTTCGCTCGGAATAGATACCTTGCTAATTTATTTTACTATGGGATGACATCTGCCAACATGTCCCAATATTTTATGTCAAACTATCAGTGATCACTAGGAAATATTCAAAATAACCCGTCAAATCCATAGAACGACGCCTTCGCTACCTTGTGACGAATTATTTCTTTAATCCTCCTTCTAAGTACCCTTATTTTTCTGTGGTATAGCCTATATCAAAATTTAGAAACAAGAGAAAATTTCTTATTTACGTGCCAACTTACATTTTGCGACTTTCCAAAACCAAACCTTAAAACCGATAGTCCTATTCAAAAACCCACCAAATGAAAGTTATGGAGAATCAAATTTCACGTCATATACACACCGCCATTTTAAAATTTAGTCATTTTGAAAACCTGAATATGACACCTATTTGAAATCGGTTTTTTTTTCAAGTCCCTCTAAGTTGCACATTTCCCGTAATTTGATGTGTGAGGCCTACATTTTATGCATTGTGAGGGTAGAAAACATTACTATATATTTTTATTTTATTTATTTATATTCGGAAGATTAACAGATACATTTCATTTATAAGTATTGCATATACATAAAATCAGTACTAATAATAAATCTTCACCTTTAGAATATATAATTAGGTTTGTTACAGAATACATGTTCTTAGGATAAGAAAAATACATAAAACTGGAAACTGGATAGGTAAAAAAAAAAAAACAAAAATAAAATAGGTAAAAAAAAAAAACAAAGTAAAGTTTCAGTGACTGTTAAGAAAGAAAAAGTAAGAGAAAAGGTACAGAGATTCGACAATAATAGAATAATAACTATTATAGAGATATAACATGAAACATATTAAAGGTAAGCATGCGCTTGATCGTCAAGGAGCTCATACAAAATATGTCCACTGTATCATCTACAGTGTTATACTCACGATTCACAATGCAAATTTCTAAGATAAATCTATGCATTTTAAATACTAGTTATACACGCCCTAAGTGGAAATTCGAAGTAGTATAAATAAAAAACCAAAGATTTTGGAAACTACGCCAACGCCGGGGGCGTTTAGCGTTTTTCTTACGTCAATGTAAAAAACATTTAAAGTTAAAACAAGGCAGCATTCATGCTCGCATTTTTTAGATGCCGATAGCCCTTCATCTATGAAACTCTCAAGCTAAGGTGGCATTTCGAAGCCCTCCATATCGAGATCATCTTCAAAGGGATTGTATTCACCTATTTCTGCTTGTACGGCAATCGGCATTTGGGACACTCCCTCATCCTCGAACGATGTTGTTGAGCATTTGATGCCTACTTTCCGGCAGCTGCACTTCCCTGAACACCCCTTCTTACATCCGCAGGACACTGCGTTGAGGATGTCAGATGGAGCTGGATCTTTGGTGTTCATTATAGGGAGCAGGCCACGGTTTGTCCACCTCCAACCCCAGCTGAGAGGATCCATTGGTCTATAATACCAGCCCTGGATTTAAAGGTAGACCCGCAGAATATGTTAGGCAGCTGCTGCATTTGTCGGGGGAAGAGGCCAGATTGAAATTTAATTTCATGACAGATTTTGAGAATATCTCTCTTTTTAGGGTTCCGTACCTCAAAAGAAAAAAACGGATCCCTTATAGGATCACTTTGTTGTCCATCTGTCTGTCTGTCTGTCTGTCAAGACCCTTTATCTCACGAACGGGTAAAGGTATCAGGTTGAAATTAATACCATATATTAGGATCCATGAACCACACAAGATCTGAAAATTTCAATTTTTTACAACGACGCATACAAAAGATATGGCATTTTCCTGTCCTCATTTCCATACATTTATTCAAAAATGCAAAACTTACAGGGTACTTCCCGTTGACCTAAAATTATGAAATTTGTCAAGAAGCTAGGTCTCACAGTACAAATAATGGGAAAAGTCTGAAATCATTAAATATTACAACTTTTCTCACAACTAATGGGAACCAATTGTGGTGAGCTCCCGTTTCAAGAACATTCATATAAGAGAGGGGTCAAGTTGGATGGTCATTGAGGCGATTTTTGTTTTAGTTCTATTTAAAAACGGGAACACTTACAAACTTGAAAATTGGTAAGTTTATAGTGCATAAGCTATAAAATAAGTATTGTTCTACTTATTTCATAGAGCATAGAAGCTACAGTTGCGCTGTAAGTGTCGAGCATGACCTGCTTTTGATATTACCTATAGAATTTAGTTTTTGATGTGTTTTTTTAAGCCTACCTTCAGTTCTTTTTTATCTTAAGTTTCATTTTTATAGGTGAAAACTTGTTAATGGCCCAGATCCTACCTAATGTATAATGAGTAATGTGTAAAAAATAAGGCTGTAAGTTTTCCAAACAAAATAAAATAAAAAAATAAAATAAATAAAATAACAACAAATAATAAAATTTGGTCAAGCGCGTGTCGGACTCAAAAAATCTAGCACATTAACTTACTGAAATTTCAACTAATACAATTATGTTTATGTGGTGGTACGGAACCCTCAGTGCGCGAGTCCGACTCGCACTTGGCCGGTTTTTTTTTTAATGTTACAAGTGAGCAAAAGAGCAGGTGGGCCACCTGATGGAAAGTGGTCTCCACCACTCATGGCACCCACTGTCTTATTAGTGACATACTTTGACGTTAATAAGACAGCAAAGCGCGTTGCCAACCTTGAGAATTGGGCTGTTGTATCTCATGTGCCAGTATATTCACTAGCTCCCTTACCCTTAAAACCGAAACACAGCAGTGTAAACACTGCTGCTTTACGGCAGAAATAGGTAAGGAGGTGGTACTTCCTCATTCGGACTTTGCACAAAAGCCCTATATACCACCTCAAAATGGACGGATTTCGTCCAAAGTCCGAGTCCGTTTCGTCCGAGTTTCGTCGTGTAAAGCCGTGTTCTTTTCAAGGAGTTCTAAGCCGTGTTCTTTTCAAAAACTTCATCTATTTATATTTCATTTATTTTTCGATTTAGGGATCCGTTTGCGAAATAGCGAAGCCCTCCATTTCGCAAATCCAGGGCTTGTATAGTAGACCAATGGTTCCTCTCAGCTGGGGTTGGAGGTGGACAAACCTAGGCCTGCGCCCTATAATGAACACCAAGGATCCAGCTCCAGCTGAAATCCTCAACGCAGTGTCCTGCGGATGTAAGTAGGGGTGTTCAGGGAAGTACAGCTAGCGGAAAGTAGGCATGAAATGCTCAACAATTTGTCTCAACTGCCACGGCCAGTCATGCTCGAATCAAGCATCGTTCGAGGATGAGGGTGTGTCCCAAATGCCGATTGCCGTACAAGCATAAATAGGTGAGGACAATCCCTTTGAAGTTGATCCCGATATGGAGGGCTACGAAATGCCACCTCAGCTTGAGAGCTTCGTAGATGAAGTACCGTCGGCATCTAAAAACATGCGAGCATGAATGCTGCCTTGTTTTTATAACTAAAAAACTTTGTTATAAACTTAAAATGTTTTTTATTTATACTACTTCGAATTTCCACTTAGGGTGTGTATAACTAGTATTTAAAATGCATCAAAGATTTTGGAAACTACGCCAGGGGGCGTTTTTCTTACGTCAATGAAATGCATAAATATATCTTAGAAATTTGCATTTAAATGTTTTTACCCTCACAATGCATAAAATGTAGCCCTCACACCTCAAATTTACGGGAAATGTGCAACTTAGAGGGTCATCGAAAAAAACCGATTTCAAATAGGTGCCACATTCAGGTTTTCAAAATGACTAAATTTGAAAATGGTGGTGTATCTATAAAGTGAAATTTGATTTTCTACAACTTTCATTTCATGGGTTTTTGAATAGGACTATCAGTTTGAAAGGTTTGGTCTTGGAAAGTCGCAAAATGTAAGTTGGCACCTAAATAAGAAATTTTCTCTAAATAAGAAATTTTTCCTAAATAAGAAATTTTGATTTCGGCTATACCACTTAACCAAATTTAAAGTTTTATTTAACCTTCTTGAATATTAGTATAGATACTATTTTCGTGCGGCGCTATTTTTGAGCTACAAACAAAAAACCAAAACCAGAGCAAAAATTTCGTGGTTATTTGACTCCCAAAAGTTGTGCTCAGCTCCTAGAACCGTGCGATCTGGGATTACACGCATTTATGACCAACCGGAGGTTATAAAACTGTTTCCAGCTCGCTGGGAATTAATTCCGCAATATGATTGACCTATTTCTTAGTTTTCACGTTATGATGAAAAATGACAAAAAAAAATACCATTCCCCCCCCCCCCTTATCTCCGAAGTTTGAGAAAGGAAAAATCTGAATTGATTACAGTTGACAGAAATTTATGTAAACATTACAGCAAAAATAAAACGATGTTTATCTTAGTTTTTTAGAAATCCGCAAATAACCTTTACAAACTTCAATTTAGCGGTCCAAAAAATGGACTTTATTGCTTCCAAAAATATAGAAAGTATATTGGAACACTTGGCGCGCGAGTCCGACTCGCACTTGACCGGTTTTTTTTCTGTAACGGACCTATACATCGGAAGTGTAATTTTGCGCTCGTTTCCTTTCCCTTTGGGTTCGGATCGTACATTTGAAAACTGTGAGTACGAAGATATTATTTTCGTGGGACCACCTGGTCTTAAAATAAAAAGTATAAGTAGCGGTTAATTTTTGATGGTGGTCCTATTAATTTTATTTTCTAAAAAAAACGGCCAAGTGCGAGTTGGACTTGCGCACCGAGGGTTCCGTACTACTAAGGTAAAAATACCGTCTTAGTCAGGGACGCGTAGTCGCACAGGAAGTGTATTAAGGCGAACGGTGCCCTAAACTGTGTTTTTTGAAGAAAAATAAAATCCAGCAGCAGCAAAAAAGTCACCGAATTGAATTAATTAAAATTTATCCCAGCCCTATATCGAAAAATGATCTAAGCAGACATTGTCTAGAATACCTATTACGGTTCTAGAGATCTAGCCTGCAGATAGACCGTCATCGGAGGCAATATTACTAATATAGGCTCTCCGTTTTTCACCCTTTGGTTGTGGAACTCTAAAAAAGACCCGCGTTCTACTGAGACAAGACGTACCCTTTTCATAACCAGTCAGTTTGGCCTAATGGTGCCTACAACATAACAACTAAACACGAAGTAAGAACTAAATTAACTTTATTCCATAAACTATGACAACCAGCAAAAGCTAAGCAGAAACTCGCTCGTCTACTTCAGAGCAGCTTCCTGGGCCTCCTTCCTCACGGGCCCGGTGTGGATGATTGGCACGATCCTCTCGTTGGCATTGCTTTCCAATGGAGCTACCACTGTGAGCACTCCGTCAGAAGACAGCCTAGACTGCACTGCGTCAGCGTTGCAGCCTTCTGGAAGAGGGTACCTGGAAAACAAACTTTCTTTTAATACCTAACTTTCAAAACGGTCAACTTCTCATAAGGGCTTCTTCAAGAATGGTCAACTTCATAAATTGTCAACTTCGTACATCATCTGCGTGTCAGTGCAAACAATTTGATCACAACTTAATTTTATCCTAAGCGTTTTCACTTACATGCGGCAGTTTGTACTTAAATGTAAAGGTACGCTAGGATAACCTATTATTAGCTTAAGTCTTATTTACCACTCTTGTTACTCTGTAATAGTTAATAAGCCGTTGGTTATCTAAATAAATAAAAATAAATAAAAATAAAAATCTATATATATAAAAGAAGAAGGTGACTGACTGACTGACTGACTGACTGACTGACTGACATATCAACGCACAGCCCAAACCGCTGGGTCTAGAGATTCCAAAATTGGCATGTAGGTTCCTTATGAGACCTAGGGGTGCACTAAGAAAGGGTTTTAAAAAATTCCACCCCTAAGGGGGTAAAATAGGGGATGAAAGTTTGTATGAAAGTCCGTCAGTTTTGAAGTTAGGATCTTCAAAATTTGTATTTAGGCGGACGGCTAAAAATTAATTATTACGTATCTCAGGGTTTTTGAAAATTCGACACCCTTAAGGGTGAAAAGGGGGATGAAGTTGAAAATTCTTTATTTTTAAAGTAAAATCCACATAATTTATTATTTAGGCATTAATGATGTAATGCTATGCAACGTTCATCACTGTTATTGAAATTCCACACCAAATTCAACCCCTAAAAAAGGGAAAAGGGGTGAAAAAGTCTAAAATCCAATATGGGTATCGTTTGTATGGTTCATCGGGTCGCTGATTACGAAAACTACAACAATTTGGAAATCCAACGTGGTGGACGTGAAATACCATCATCCCTTTGGGGATGGAGTTGGGGTGCGATAGGTTTGAAATGTCTAAAAATCAATATGGGTGTCGTTTGTATGGTTTATCGGGTCGCTGATTACGAAAGCTACAACTACTTTTTAAATCCAACGTGGTGGACGTGAAATACCATCATCCCCTGGGGATGGGGTTGGGGTGCGATAGGTTTGAAATAGCTAAAAATAAATATGGGTGTCGTTTCTATGTTAGGGATAGCGGTTAAATTAACGTTAGGGGTAGGGATAGGGAGACGTAGAGGTAGAGGTAGAGGTAGAGAGGTAGAGAGGTAGAGAGGAAGAGAGGTAGAGAGGTAGAGAGGTAGAGAGGTAGAGAGGTAGAGAGGTAGAGAGGTAGAGAGGTAGAGAGGTAGAGAGGTAGAGAGGTAGAGAGGTAGAGAGGTAGAGAGGTAGAGAGGTAGAGAGGTAGAGAGGTAGAGAGGTAGAGAGGTAGAGAGGTAGAGAGGTAGAGAGGTAGAGGGGTAGAGAGTTCGAGATGTAGAGAGGTAGAGGGGTAGAGGGGTAGAGGGGTAGAGGGGTAGAGGGGTAGAGAGGTAGAGAGGTAGAGAGGTAGAGAGGTAGAGAGGTAGAGAGGTAGAGAGGTAGAGAGGTAGAGAGGTAGAGAGGTAGAGAGGTAGAGAGGTAGAGAGGTAGAGAGGCAGAGAGGTAGAGAGGTAGAGAGGTAGAGAGGTAGAGAGGTAGAGAGGTAGAGAGGTAGAGAGGTAGAGAGGTAGAGAGGTAGAGAAGTAGAGAGGTAGAGAGGTAGAGAGGTAGAGAGGTAGAGACGTAGAGAGATAGAGACGTAGAGAGATAGAGAGGTACAGAAACAGGTACAGGTAGAGGGAGAGGGAGAAGGAGGGGAAGGGGGAGAGGGAGGGAGTGAGGGAGGGAGAGGGGGTGAGAGAGAGGGAGAGGGAGGGGCAGTGGGAGAGGGAGGAGGGGGAGAGACAGGGGGAGGGGGAGAGGAAGGGGGGAGAGGGAGAGAGAGGGAGAGGGTTTCAGTTTTTATCAATTACTTCTGCGAATTGGCTCTGTTTTGAAATATTAAAGGTGTCTCTCATCTCTCTCTTTACATTTGTTAGGATACTGCTGCTAAGTTCCTCTGTTCTGAGTAATTTATGAGTAACGTCCGTATATTATATAAAATTCAGCTGGATCTTGAATTATACTCATTGATTTGCGCAGGGTTGGTCCTGTTTTTCCTTAGTTTAAAATTACCCCGAAATGATGGGATAAATAATAATTTCCCTGGACTAAAATATCTCATTGCTTCGGAAAACCGGTAACAACCTAAATACGAAATCCACGCGAGCGAAGCCGCGGGCAACAGCTAGTACATTCATAAATTGTCAACTTCATAAATGGTCAACTTCATAGATGGTCAACTTCATAGATGGTCAACTTCATAGATGGTCAACTTCATAGATGGTCAACTTCATAGATGGTCAACTTCATAGATGGTCAACTTCATAGATGGTCAACTTCATAGATGGTCAACTTCATAGATGGTCAACTTCATAGATGGTCAACTTCATAGATGGTCAACTTCAAGAATGTTCAACTTCAAGAATGTTGAAATTCAAGAATGTTCAACTTCAAGAATGTTCAACTTCAAGAATGTTCAACTTAATGAATGTTCAACTTAATGAATGGTCATCTTAATGAATAGTCAACTTAATGAATGGTCAACTTAATGAATGGTCAACTTCATGAATGGTCAACTTCATGAATGGTAAACTTCTTGAATGGTCAACTTAATGAATGGTCAACTTCATGAATGTTCAACTTCATGAATGGTCAACTTAATGAATGGTCAACTTCATGAATGGTCAACTTAATGAATGGGTCAACTTCATGAATGGTCTACTTCATGAATGGTCAACTTCATGAATGGTCAACTTCATGAATGGTCAACTTCATGAATGGTCAACTTCATGAATGGTCAACTTCATGAATGGTCTACTTCATGAATGCTCCACTTCATGAATGGTCAACTTAATGAATGTTTAACTTAATGAATGTTCAACTTCAAGATTGTTCTACTTCAAGAATGTTAACTTCAGGAATGGCAAACTTCAAGAATGGTCAACTTCATGAATGGTCAACTTCTCACAAATCTGTACCCTGAGCATAATACATTAAATATAAATATTTTCTTTATTTGTTTCTATGTCCGCGTCTCACTCACAAACTGGGTTTTCTGTAATGAATTAGGCTTACTTGGCTACAACTTATAAGCGTTGTTTCATTACACTGCATCGATTCACACAAAGACATTTGAATGCAAAGTTTCAAAAGTCTGTTCGCGATTCACTCACAAACTGCTGAATCGATTCACACGGAGGTTTTCAATAGCTTTTTTTTATCGCAATTGGGGAAAATTTTAGAAGGCCGTCGCAGACTTTTTTTTTTAATATTTAGCTACTAGATGGTTAAATTTTTTTTTTAAGGAAGTGGGCTAAGAATAATGACATAAAGCCAAGTTAATTCGTTTAGAAAAACTAGGAATTTTGAATTTTCACAGCTCCGGAGCTGCGGGAAGTGCAGCCCCTTCGCCCTTGCGTAACAAGAGCCAGGCACCCACGTTCGCCTCCGCAGCTTCGGCTTTTTGGTCGCCTACGGCGACCAGCCTCAGCCGCTGCGGCTCGCGTGGTGCCTGGCTCTTGTTACGGCGGGCGGGGGCTGCTCTCCCTCCGCTCCTCCGGTTTTATAAAAACAAACTCCATCCATTAAAGTCGGCAGCTTGGAATCGGGGTTGACCAATTCAGTTCTGTTACCAATTTATGGGTTTGGTGGCTTCCGATTTCTGCCCTGAATTTAGATAGGTTATGTAGTGAAAAGTAAACAAAGTCATATTTAATCAACTATATATATTTTTTTATAGCATCAACAAGCGCTAAAAAGGGGTCCTTTTTATTTCTTTGGACAAATCGCCTCCATTGATATTATATAAAGCAATATCGATAAAAAAATATTTGGGACAAATACAATGGAACAAGGCAGTATGAACATTACTAAAAGTCTCGGTAGCCAAACCTAAAATCTAAAATTAAAAAAGAAAAGGCTGCGACGGCCTTCTAAACCCGACCCCGAACGTATGCCTCGTGTGATTCTAAAGGAATCTCCTCTATGTCTGCTAAATTACGATTCTTTAGGAATCCTCTTTACACTAATTAAGCAAACATACCTTCTAGTAAACTGACGCGACACCCAGCCATGGTCATCCCTCTTCTCTTCATGTTTTCCTTCGACCACCACGTACCCATCAACTGTCTTCACCGACACCTCCTCCGGCGCAAAATGATGGACATCCAAGTTCACACGAAAGTTGGATTTATCCGTCTTCAGTCCCATGGAGGAGTCGCGGTTACCAAAGAGACTGTCTCCGGACATAAAAGGCGGCATCACCGCATTGAAGAGCTCATCTTCGCTTAAAAGATGATCCAATGCACGACGACGCTCGATCAGGTAAGGAAGCAAAGAAGTAGTCATTTCTTTTTCACTCTTTTTAGGATTTTATTCTTGTTTTCGAACTTTTCTGAAGTATTCCCAAATTATCGCGCACGTATTTCGAGCAACAAGGGCAACAAGTGAATGACAGAAAATTGTTTTTGTTTTGACTTGAATTCGTATTTCGAAGTTTTTGTCGTGAGGCTACCAGTTGCAATGTTTTATTGAAATCAATCTTTTTAAAAGAGGTTGTTATCTCCTTTTCACACCGAAGAGAGAGGGTGTGGTGTGGATCACTAACGTGAGGAAAATCCTGGTTGGCCTGTTTTGTTGGCTGTATCTTTGATACCGCCGTAAGTTTTACTTGGATATACGAAGTAAAAAATAACTGTGGCTGTGACCTCAAAAAACGAGTCGCGGGGGTGAGCGGTGAGGTGGCGGGAGGCGTGCGAATTGTTTATATATATTCTTTATTGCACACAAATAAAATACAGTTTTTAAATGAAAATTGTTTACAAAGGCGAGCTTATCTCTTTAAGAGATCTCTTCCAGCCAACCTATTAGGTGTGGAAGAGTGTCATTAAAGCGGGCACAGGAATGTGCATTAATATTCGTGATAAAAAATTTTAAAATACATTTTTAAATTAAAATTAATTTCAAAATACAGTGTAATATATAATAGGGATAAACCTACTTAAACTACACACGAATATACTTATATTCCTAATAACAGTATTAATATTAAGGCATATATAAAATTATAAACTTACTTATAAAATACATAAAAATAATACATAGACATACTATATAATGATACATAATAATACATAAAATAAATACATTACTCAAGATGATTGCGATAAGTAGTGCTCTCTTAATCGCATCTTAAACGATGTTATTGATGGACTGCTTTGTATAGCCTTTGGAAGTTTGTTCCATAGTCGCACAGCTTGGGAAGAAAAGGAATTGTTCATTGGCTCGCAGCAAATTACCGTCACAACTTATTCTGCACATGCTTTACGACTATTTTGGTACAGTCAAGAACACGTCAAGCTTAACAGCGGACCTGAGAACCTGTTCAGACATACGCGCGAGTTCGCCGCGTTTTGTTGTACATTGCTAAATCGTTAACACTTTGATCACTTCCACGGCTAAACAGAGCGGCATTGTATGTCAAATCTCAACTTAAATCGCCGCGAATCCGCCCTTTCCGTAGCCTAATAATGCCCAGTGGGTCGTTTGTAGGGTTCTGTAACATTATAAAGCCACGATCACACCTAGCTGAATTCAAAGACTAATTCGGCATACATTGCTGGGAGGCTTGGTTATACAGCGTGAATTTTCATTCGTTTTAAAGCCGGAGCCCAGTGATTCTACTCATGAAAACAAGCAACTTTACCGAAGAAAAAAAAATTTCGCCTTCGCATACAAAATGAGTCGATCATGAGACCACTTTACTATGGGGAGACGAAAAAATTTTTTCAAGTAAAAAATTGTTTTCTTCGGGAAAGTTGCTTGTTTTCATGAGTAAAATCACTGGGCTTCGGCTTTAAAACTAATGAACATTCATTACTTCAACGAGCAATGTATGCCGAATTAGTCTTTGAATTCAGCTAGGTGAGATCGTGCCTTTAGCCTACGCTACGTCGCGTCGACCTCCTGTCTGTGTCTTTTATACAGAATGTAAAAAAATTACGATGCTCCATCTAAGGGGTGATTCTACATCACTAATAATAGAACTAATAAATTGTAAAAAATATAAATTATATTTGTTTTAGGTCATGAAATTTGTTTTTCCTTCGAATTACAATACAGTAATTTATTGAAATGGATAGTGACTGGAAATTATAACAAAAAACACCTCTGATCATTGAGGTGACTCCTCCAGGAGCTTAACTTCTTCTTGAGCTAAAACTATTTTTTTTATACAATATATTGGTGGTTCAGAATCAGCACTAAGAAGGACTATCGTAATTTTTTTACACTCTGTCTGTATACAGCGTGAATTTGTGTTGGTTTCGCACCCGAAGCCCAGTGATTCTGCTCATGAAAACAAGCAACTTTACCGAAGAAAAAAATTTTTTACTCGAAAAAAATTTTTCGGCTTCCCATACAAAATGAGTCGATCACGTGACCACTTTACTATGGAGAAGCGAAAAAATATTACGAGTAAAAAAATTTTTTCTTCGGGAAAGTTGGTTGTAATCATGAGTAGAATCACTGGGCTTCGGGTGCAAAACCAATACAAATTCACGCTGTATGTAAAGTTGAAATTTTCACATAGATGTGGAGGATTAGGTACCTAACGAATAAATATTCATTAGTATTAGTTGATATTTCACTAAGTTAATGTGCTAGATTTTTTGGAGTCTGACACGCGCTTGACAAAATTTTATAATTTGTTGTTATTTTATAGATGATGCACTATAAACATACCAATTTTAAAGTTTTTAAGTGTTCCAGTTTTTAAAATAGAACTAAAACAACAATTGCCTC
Source organism: Athrips mouffetella (assembly GCA_947532105.1). Lineage (NCBI taxonomy): Eukaryota > Metazoa > Arthropoda > Insecta > Lepidoptera > Gelechiidae > Athrips > Athrips mouffetella. Next base: position 2,132,598 of record OX383960.1, on the reverse strand, counting down.
CGCTACCAACCAACTTGACCCCTCTCTTATATGAATGTTCTAGAAACGGGAGCTCAACACAATTGGTTACCATTAGTTGTGAGAAAAGTTGTAATATTTAATAATTTCAGAGTTTTCCCTTTATTTGTACTGTAAGACCTAGCTTCTTGCCAAATTTCATAATGTTAGGTCAACGGGAAGTACCCTGTAGGTTTTGCTTTTTTGCATAAATGTATGGAGATGAGAACATAAAAAGCCACATCTTTTGATTGCGTCTTTGTAAAAAATTGAAATTTTCAGATCTTGTGTGGTTTATGGACCTTAATATTCGTTATCAATTTCATCCTGATACCTCTTCTCGTTCGTGAGAAAAAGGGTCTTGACAGACAGACAGACAGCCGGACAACAAAGTGATCCTTTAAGGGTTCCGTTTTTTTTATTTTGAGGTACGGAACCCTAAAAAAAACCGGCCAAATGCGAGTCGGACTCGTGCACCGAGGGTTCCGTACCAGCACATAATCATAATTGTATATTTCAGTAAGTTAATGTGCTAGGTTTTTTGAGTCCGACACGCGCTTGACCAAATTTTATCATTTGTTGTTATTTTATAGCTTATGCACTGTAAACATTACAATTTTCAAGTTTGTAAGTGTTCCCGTTTTTAAATTGAACTAAAACAAAAATTGCCTCCACGACCATTCAATGATTCAACTTGACCCCTCTCTTTTATGAAAGTTCATGAAACGGGAGCTCGCCTCAATTGGTTACCATTAGTTGTGAGAAAAGTTGTAATATTTAATGATTTCAGACTTTTCCCTTTATTTGTACTGTGAGACCTATCTTCTTGCCAAATTTCATAATTTTAGGTCAACGGGAAGTACCCTGTAGATTTTGCTTTTTTGCATAAATGTATGGAGATGAGCACATAAAAAGCCATATCTTTTGATTGCGTCGTTGTAAAAAATTTAAATTTTTAGATCTTGTGTGGTTCATGGACCTTAATATTCGTTATCAATTTCATCTTGATACCTCTTCTCGTTCGTGAGTTAAAGGGTCTTGACAGACAGACAGACGGACAACAAAGTGATCCTATAAGGGTTCCGTTTTTAGGGTTCCGATACCAAAATGGTAAAAAAAAGGAACCCTTATGGTGCCGCTCTGTCTGTCCGTCTGTCTGTCACACCTCTATATCTCAGCAACCACTTACGCTATCAACCTGAAATTTGGAATAGTTTTAGAATATAGTTGCCCAACTTAATTGCACAAGAAAAAATTTTGAAAAAAGTATGATTATTAATATAAAGGGGGCCAAAATAGGGGGGGCCAAATTTCAAATTGTCGCTACTAGGTCGAGTGGGGTATCATATGAAAGGGCTTTACTTGTACATTTTAAAATATATTTTTGTATTTTTTTAAATTTCTTAGTTTTAAAGTTATGATGAAAAATGTCAAGAAAAATACCATTCCCCCCCCCTTATCTCCGAAGTTTGAGTAAGGAAAAATCTGAATTAATTACAGTTGACAGAAGTTTATATAAACTTTACAGCAAAAATAAAACGATCTTTCTAAGTTGCACAGTTTTTCAGAAATCTGCAAAAAACCTTTACAAACAAATTTAGTTTTGCGGTCCTGAAAATGGACTTTTTTGCTTCCAAAAATACTATAGGTATATCGGAACCCTCGGCGCGCGAGTCCGACTCGCACTTGACCGGTTTTTTTATTTTGAGGTACGGAACCCTAAAAAATGGCTAGGTGTAAGAAAGGGTGTATCATCCCTGAAGGATGTGATTCTGCTCATGAAACTGAACAACTTTCCCCAAAGAACGTAAGTCGAAACACGAAAAAAAATTTTGCCCTCCCGTAGAAACTGAATCAGCTGATAGAGCACGTTGTATGGGAGGCCGAAATTTTTGTAACTATTTCGACGTATGTTCCTTAGGTATATAGTTGTTCAGTTTCATGGGCCGAATCAAATCCTTCAGGGATGATATACCCGTTCTGTTACGCCGGCTCCACACGTTGTCTCCAACGTTGGCCCCAACGCCACTCGTCCAACGTGTGGATCTAGAAAATGGCATTGGTCCCAATGTTGGGGCCAACGTTGGTAGTTGACCGGCTCGTGTCGGTTTTATCAAAGGAATCTGTGCCAACGTTGGCGATCTGTCCACACGTTGGCGATTTGCTCAGTCCTGTTGCAACATCGAGTGCGTGCGTCGAGCGAAAATGGCTTCTTCAGCCACAAAATCTATTCGACCCGGTCTGGATATTCTCGTTTTTTTCTTTTATTTTTCGATATTTTCATATTTTTTCCAGCAATTTCGGTTTCTGTATCGGACGTCTTCACGTTGGCTCTGACGGAAAGGAACTACGAGTAGTATAATAGCCAACGTGTGTACGCCTCACCAATTTTACGGTCCAACGTTGGTACCAGCGTTGGGACCAACGTGTGGAGCCGGCCTAAACACCTTGTATAGTGCATATCCTATAGAATAACTGGTCAAGTGCGTGTCGGACTCACGCGCACTTAATACACTTCTGCGCGACTGCGCGTACCTGACTAAGACGGTATTTACGGAACCCTTAGTGGGCGAGTCCGACTCGCACTTGACCGGTTTTTTTGTGCAGCTGCGCTAGTCGTGACGTAGAGATTTCTATAAAAAAATTTGTTCAGAGTTCCCATTCTAACCGGTACATATTTAAAACAATGCCATCTGCTAAACAGTCTAACTATTTTGAAGTCCAGGTCTAGCACGGAGTATTACTCCGTGAGGTCTAGCGACATCTGTCTGTATTCGGTACCTACTTTAAATCCATAATTGAACTTGAAGCTTCTACAAATGTGAGAGGTTGTAAACATTTGGCTCTACAGGCTCGCATGGCTCTTTAGTTCGCATCATATACACTAGATGGCGTTAAAATAAAAAAAAACCTGCACTTAATTTGCATGTGTTTTTACATGGCTGGAAGAATGGGGTAACAAAACAATTAAAAACCAACATAATTTTTGGACTAGGATTTTATTAAGTCATGATCCTGAACTTTACCTCACTTATCCTATACTTACATAGGTATTACACATACACACACCGCTCTCTCAATTAAAAAGTTTCACATGCATTAGAATGTTCACAAATTATTGCTCATCATTTCAACCTTGTTGCGCTTTGTTTTCTACTGGTTGGTCTTGCTGCTGTTTCTTCACAGGCCCTGTGTGGACAATTGGCACAATTCTCTCATTGGATTCCTTAGGTTTAGGCTTCAAAGGTGCTGTGATGGACAAAACGCCGTCCGAGGAAAGTCTTGATATCACAGATTCTTCTTGAATGCCTTCGGGGAGAGGATATCTTCGGATGAAGCTTCGTGAGATGTAGCCATGTTCATCTTGCTTCTCTTCATGCTTCCCTTCAACAATTAAATATCCGTCAGTCGTTTTGACCGAGATTTCTTCTGGAGCGAAATGTTGGACGTCTAAGTTAATCTGGAATTTGTCTTTCTCTTCCTTGATGGTTGATCCAATATCTCTAGCTGCGGCTTGAAGGTTTCGCCAAGGTCTGTAATATTCTCTGTTGGCTTGCGGTACGGCTATGATGGTCAAGTAATCGTCTGGAGTCAAGCCCAAGCCGAAATGCTGGTCCAAAAGTTGCCTGGGACGTCGAGGACGATCGTATTCAAGGTACAACGGATAGAAAGCCATTTTTTCTGCTTTTTTAATTCACTGGAAAACTGATCGTTTCAGAAAATCACTGAAAATCGCTTCGGAAATTCGCCGGTTCGCTTCTGTTCACTCGTTTCACTTGTTTACTTTCTCAATAATGACGTGAATCGCTTGCCCGCTGCTATATATTTGAGCGCCATCTGGCCTGGTATAATCAAGAAATATCTGGAACTACGTGACGCATGCGATCTGGAAACGCAGTGGTTTTAAACATTTTGTGTACTTCGACGACGCGACGTGTATTTATGTAGCTATGTTCTGGTTTTGACGGTTTCAGATAAAAACCTAATTTTCAAGGTGATGTGCTTGCTTGATTGCATAAATTATACTGTTTATAAAAAAGTTTCAGATATTCACAAGAATAATTTAAGGAACTAAGTAAAGAAAACAAATTGTTTGATCCAATTTATTTATTTTTCCGTTATTTTTTTTTATTTCTTTTAAGTACCTAGATAAATAAACAAAATAACATTAATTTATATTTCAATAATATTGTTAATTTCAGAAATCCTGAACTTTCATAAAATGATTTTATTAAAAGTTTGTATCAATTTACAGGCTCATTAAAGTTGTTTACCAGTGAATTTTCGTTTTTATCTCGCGTATTACTCATCGCTCATTATTGGAATTTATGTGGCCCTGCCAGGGTATGATCAGACATTTCAGATCATGACTGACACTTTACAGCAAACACAACACATGTGATAAAAAAACAACAACACTGTTTATAGGTCCAATGTCTAGAACATGAATACCTAATATTTTAATAAATAAACTGTGATAGAGACATTATGAGAAACATTCATGTCATGAATCTAGGATAGTGACAAAATAGCAAATTTGCATCTTAATGTACTATATCGATCTAAATATAAATTGGATACAAAAATTATTATGGTCGTCGAACTCGAAACCCATATTGACATTATAAGAATGAAGGATATAGGAAAGTAAAAACATCTTAAATTATAAGCTATGTTTCTTAAGAAAAGTTGATGAATTTTATTGTATTTAAATCCCATGCATCTGTATACAGGTCGTAAGGGACAGCTTTCCGAATACTGAAAGGGCATGATCAGTTTAACAACTAAACATCTTTCAGCTAATAAAACATTTTGGAAATGAAAAAATAATCGGCCTTTCCATGCAAACTGTCCAATCAAGTTTGCAATTTTGTATGGAGAGGCCGGTTTTTTTTATTATCTGAAAGTATTATTCGCTAAAAATGTTCAATTACGTTAACTGATCACGTCCTTTCAGTATTCCGAAGGCTGTCCTTACACAATTAAGTAAATTAATTCGACTGTCAGTTTTTAAAAGTATTATTTGAAAACAAAAAGGTCAAAATTAGGTTTGTAATTTGAACCGTGGTTTTTAGTTCCTAAACTTACAACTTTCTACTGTCAAGTGGTAAACAATTTTGTGTATGTATGTATATGCAAAAAATACAACTTCAATTAAAATTTTAAATCCCATCATACAATGTTTAATAACAGAAACAAACAAGAAAAAAAAACAAAAAGGTGTTGCTTTTTAATCGTTGTTGTCAAGAAAATGTTTCAGATCCCTGATGTATTGTCGCTATTCGACACTACGAGCATAGCAAGCAACTTCTGGAAAATTCTGTTATCGCGGGTATCGTCGAACAATCTCGAAATTAATGATTAAATAATTAACAATAACCCAATTATGTCACCCAATTAATAAAACTAAATTAACTTGGTCATTATCATTACGAGTAGATAATTCCTGGAAAACATTCGCGAGTTCCGTGTAAAATCTAGACTGTTTAAAAGTTTAGTTCCACTACTCCATAATAGATGGCGCTACAATCGTTAATATTGTCACTTCTTTTAACATTGATGAAATGAAAGAAAGAATACAATAAAATTACGTGAGGTTTTGATTTTTGTTTTAATGGTCGAACAAGGACCTTTTAGCTTATCTCGGTATATCAATTTTTTCCGATCATCATCATCATATCGTGTGGGTTGCAAGGTCGATGACCGACCTCACAAACCCTGGTGTCAGAGTTGTTGAGCCGCCAAAGGCCTCTGACATGGCTCATTAACGACTATATCCGTAGATAGTAGTCGGGACCAACGGCTTTACGTGCCTTCCGAAGCACGGAATCATCTAACTTTTCTTTTCCGATAACTCATATTTGACGGAAAGAATAACATTGTTTTACATTTAAATACCTATACCTATAGTTGTTTTTTTAGAATAAACGAAACAATTTACCATAGGTAGGTAAGTAGTTAGTAGGTAGGTACCTACCTAATCCATTTGTAAACAACTTCCAGAACCTAAGTCTGTGACCTAATTACTGCTGGATATCTAGGAGTATAAACATCATATTGGTAGGTACAGTCAACAGTAGGTCAAGCTTAACAAAGCAGCGCGAACTAAGCTCAGCTACGACTTTTGAAATAAGAACGTTAGGTAGGTAGTTAGGTAGCTACCTACAGAGTCCAATGTGTGTAAATATGTAAATTTTATATTTTTTATGAGGATCAGTTTGTCATAAGTACATGTAATTTTATATTGACGACATCATAATGACATTTAATATCTATAAATTCCATAATATGTTATAGTGAAATAAATAAATCCAAGCTTGATGTGCTCCTTGACTGCACGAGTGCGGATGCATTGTTAGAATTAACATTATCTACCTATCTCCGTTTGAATTATCTCTTAAAAAATTAGATCTATTAACAAATTCAAACGAGTTGTTATGTCACTAAAACACTTCTTGAGTTCTTGTCGAGTTGCATATTGTACACACAACAACATAACCTCAAACTAGTACCTACTACGGTACAATATTGTAAAAAAAACAGAGGGCCCAGCCGGCATCATGCAAAAAGCTAACGTCCCGTTCTTTGTAGCGCTCGGCAAATCTAGCCGCTCTCTTCACACCACGCGACTCGACTCGCCCCTCCCCGCCCGTCTCACATCAGTCATTCGCCTCTCATTATCAGCAACAGTTGTGTGATTTTTGTTATTTTTATCAAACAAGTGCAAAGTTAGTCACAAAATGGCTCCATCCTCGAAACTAGGTCGGGGGAAGCCATTGAAGAATCAAACTAAAGAAGTTTTACACAAGATATACAGGTATTTCGAGACAGAGATAGAGAGAGACCCAAACTCTACTGTCACGGCGGCGCAGCTGGTTACGCATTCAACCGGCATTTCAATGAATGCTATTAAACGAGTGTTGTCGGAGTACAAGGACAAGGTCACCGTAAAGAAAGAATACAAATACACAAAACGGAGATCGAAGAAAAATGTCACTTCAGACGATTTCGACGCTCAAGCCATCAGAAAAATTATTCACGGTTTTTACAACAATGACGAAGAATTCCCCATAATGAAAGATTTGTACCTAATTATGAAAGGGGATATTGACTACCAAGGTTCATTGTGCACTTTACGAAGAGATGTAGCTAAATTGGGATTCAAATGGATGGAAAAAGAAGACAATAACAGTATATTGATAGAAAAACACGAGTTAAGATTTGCTCGAACACAGTATTTGAGCAAAATTGAATTTTACCGAGCTCAAGGCCGTAGTATTGTTTACACCGGCGAAACGGCAATAGAAAGCAGCCGATTATCATCAAAACCGAAGCCAGATGGCAGCTCTACAATACTCAAACAACCAGCAAAATCGAGACTTGTACTTTTACTAGCAGGAGACCAGCATGAGATTCTGAGGAACACACTTTTCATGTACGACTCGAACAAAAGAGATTTGAAAGAAGAAAATGAATGCAGAAGAGAGAACTTTGAGCAAATGGAGAATTGGTTCAAATTTCATCTCATACCTTTGTTGAAACCTAACAGTATTATCGTCGTAGATGGAGGATCACCTTTCCACAACAGAGTTCTAAATCCCTCACCACATTCAAATTCCAAAAGAAAAGAAATGATGGACTATTTATCAGCCAGAAACGTGCCACATTCCTCAGATATGTACAAACCCCAATTATATCAACTTGTGTTATTGCACAAAGATAAATATTGTGATTATAAAACTGATGCGTTATTAAGAGAGCACGGCCACCATGTTCTACGAATGCCTCCTTATCACAGAGAACTTTCCCCAATCAAAAACATCTTAACAAGTGTGAAAAGCTATATCGGCAAAGATCTTTGCATGAGTGTGGAAAGTGTGATGAAAATTGCCAAGGAAAAAGTGTTATCACTGACTAAAGATGACTGGAAAATAGCTTGTAGAGTTGTGGAGGCTGAAGAAAATGATTTGAAAACTACTGATAAGTTAATAGATGAAATATCTGAAAGTTCTTTCAAGAATGCTGAGGACGAGTCGGAAAGTAGTGATCAAGATGATAATGAAACAGATTCAGAAAGTGACTGAAGCTATTATTAGCTTAATCTTAGGTTTATACCTAAGATTTGAAATAATACGCCAATGAACTTAGTAACTTTTAACTGAATCAACAGTTCGAAAGAACGTTACCCTTGACATAGAGTAATATAATACTGCCGTGATAAGATTTTTAACTACAAGTATAGTTAATTTTATACCAAAGACAGAAAGAATTTGGGCATTAAAAAATGCATTTTGTTGTTAGAAACTTTATGTAATGATTATTTACATTAAATTAAAATACGACAACGTAAAGAATATAAAGGCAAGCCATTATTACTATCACAATAAACAAAATTTCAAAATTGACCCAGTGGATAACTATATTTTTTTGTTTACAAAAGTCAACATCAAAATTAATTTTCCATGGTCTAATTTTGTTCAACTATTTGTTGTGTTAGTAATAACTACAGCTTTCAGAATTTTCTTTTAAAATAATCGTCAAATATTCAGGGGACTTACTGCATTTTTACTTAAATCTTTAAAAAAGTACTTGTTCAGGTTAAGCCATTTAATTAAAACATTCTAATTTCGTGTAATATTTCTATTTTATTTTTCATTTTATATCGTGACTGAAGTTCTTATTTTGCCAAGTTTTAATCCGTGATCTATAGAGAGTTATTGGGTTTCATGTCTAATTAGCGCGTTATATTGTGATTTAAATCATACAACGTGTTGAGAGGACAAAAAATTTTTTGTACTACGACTTTTAAAAATTCGCAAAAAAAAAACCTATTTAATACAAATAGATCCGCTGACCCTAGTTCCTCCAAGCGCTTACCGAACCAAATTGAGTTCCTCCAAGCCAAATTGTATGAAAATCAATATTTTTTTTGCGAATTTACAAAAATTGTTCAGTTTCTTGTTCAGAACTACCACCCGAGAGAGTGGAACTCCTTCCCTGCCTATCTAATTCCCGAACACTCTGGATCTTTCCAAGGCTAGAGTAAAGGAACAGGCATTATCTAAACCAAAGCAAAGTCTGTTTTGACGTTTCCTTTACACCCACCCACAGAGTTCATTTTTCTTTGCAGGTCATAAATTTTTAGGATTGACAGCTGTCAAAAAGGACCTATTACGATGGCCTTACTTTATGTAAGCAGGCTCTATCTTGGCCCCATCGTCATTTACCACCAGGTGAGATCGGGGTCAAATACTCATCTATAGTATAACATCCCATGAAACTTCCACTGCAGGATAGGTATCTCCCTCCAGAAATCCAGCAAAAATGCATGGAAATTTGGAGGCGATTTACCATATACGTACCACGCTTGTAAGCGTTGCGGCTGGCGAACGCTGTTGTTAATGACCGCAGTATAATTCAGTATAAATATAAGATGGTACGATACACAGAAAGATATTCCTGCCGACCCTCCCGTTGTAGTGACACTCACGGGTAAGAGATGGGTTGGTACTATTCTTTGCCGGCAAGACACGGACGAAATACTCATCTATAAGTCTATAACAGACAAAAAAGTAACAAAGCTTTTCCCTGCCAGTTTTGCAGAATACCTATTCAAGATTTCACATGTGTATTTAATGATTATTAAATGGAGAAGTCAAACTTTATTTAATAAATACGTTAAAATTGCTAAGAAAATGTCAGCTTTTCCATATAAAAATAATTATTCTTATTATAATTAAATTAAGAAATTAAATTTTGCTGAGTGGTTGCTTATGATTCAAAGATGGATTAAAGAAGGGGATCAAGATCGTAGCGGGTGGAGGGCTGTGGTCTCTTTAGAGGCCTCTGTCTACCTCAACGGGAAAGAGGCGTGATTTATGTTTGTATTATATGTATGTAAATTCCTTGTAATCACCCTTCTTGCTCCGTAGTCCAGACACTCCAGAATAGTCGAAGAATGAAGTGTCAAATGTCAAAAAAGGAGTTGTCACTAACTTAAGTTGACACTTTTCAGTAAAATTGTACATACATACATACACTTTTCAGTATACCATTTTATCTTTTATTTTCTGCCTTATAACGGTTTAGAACGCTTTATATTTTATTTATTTTTAAAGATGTCACTGTTCCCTGTATTTTTGCCAACTGATCAGAATAGAAGGCAGCCTCAGCAATCAGCAAGTCAGCAGATGATAATCGGGGTAACTCCTGAAGGTGCCTTAACCTTGATAAGTCCTACCAGTCAATCCTGGACTCAGCCTTCCCTTCCACGTAAAATCCTCAGTACTCTTATCAATACTACCTCTCAAGAAAATTTCGAACTCAACATTGACGTCCACCATTTCGCCCCTGAAGAGATTTCTGTCAAAACCGTAGAAAGGTTTCTGATTATTGAAGCTGGACATGACGAGAAGAGAGATCAGTATGGTTGGGTGAAGAGGCAGTTTTCTAGAAGATATGAGTTGCCTGAAGGGGTCAATATTGATGCTATAGAATCTCGTCTGTCTTCCGATGGAATTTTGACTGTGATCGCTCCTCAGGTCGCTCCTCCTCCGAGGAATGAGAGGATGGTTCCCATAATTCAGACTGGTCCTGTAAAGGGTCAACCCGAAGTGAAGACTGAAATGGGCGATGGAGAAACGCCTGAAGTTACAGCCGCTATAGCCGCTGCAGTCTTGCAGTAACTGAAAACAAAAATGGGAAATATCAACTAAAATCAAATCAGGCAATAATTGAGAGTTCATAGAACGTAGTACAAAATCAAAAGTCCAAGAAACCTGTTTATAGTTAAAAAACAAATAGAGCAACTTTCTGGATTTCAAACTTTCAGGTTATATCATTCTTTGCAATGATATTATATACAAACAGGAGGATTCTTTGTATTCGCGCAATGAATGGGCATAACGCCAGGCTAAATATAAGACCAGTTTACTGATACAAAGTCCTACGTGTCGAGCAAGTTTAGAAGCGTATACAATTTGGTAACAATGAAGCATAGAACCCAGTCCTTTGGCTCGATTGGGAAGACATTATTTATGGTTTTATTTATCGTCTTACTTGTCTTAGTGATTGAAAAGATTTTGTTATGACTCTGTGAGCTGAAAATAAATTTATTAGTTCAACTCTGATAATTTTTATTAAAATCAAGGGATCGGGGAACAATTTTTGTGAAATACCGGTAATAATTAGAAGAAACACTGTTTAACTTAACACAAAACGCCTAACTCAATATTTATCTTGTAGGTATTCAATTATTAGGCCTATGTCCAGCAGTGGACGGCCTATGTCTAGCAGTGGACGTCTTTCGGCTGATTTGATGATTCAATTATTTTCTTATTTTACTATTTCCCATTATTAAATATCACTGTGTTATAAAATATCATCAGAAAATTCGCAGGCTTTTCTTTTTAGTAGTGTTTGATTGTAAATACATAATTTAGTTTTTAACAGTTTATCTATGTGAATTTTAATTAAATCTCAATAGTGTTTTTTTAATCACGCCTGTATTGTCTCTCAAGAATTAGACAGCTGTTTAGTTGATGACTTTTAGAAATTAAGGATAAGTAACCATTTAATTTATCCTTTGTCACATAAGCATTTTGTAAAAGTACGGTCACGCATATTTCATACAATATGCCTACGCCACTAAGCCGCGGAAAAGGGCTCTCGGTTATATAGGGTGACTTTTAATTAGTTCTTGATAGCAAAAGATATCCATGTCCTCATGATACTGAACAACTTTTCCCAAGGAACATAGGTCGAAATACGAAAAACTAAAGACCTCCCATACAAAATGTGCTATCAGTTTGTACTTATGGGAGGTCAAAACTAGATTTTTGTATTTCGACCTATGTTCCCTTGGGGAAAGTTGTTCAGTATCACGATCATGAGTACATTCATACCTTTTTCTATCAAGAACTAATAGAAAGTCACCTTAGATTAGTAAAAGTCAGTATTCCCTAGCTACAAATAAAAGAATCGTCCAAGTGCGAGTCAGACTCGCGCACCAAGTGCTCCATACCTCTAAGATAAAAATACGTTTTACCTAGTCAGGGTCACGCAGTCATACAGAAGTGTATTAAATACGCGCTAGTCTGACTCGCTCTTGACCATCTTTTATTATTTGTTGTTGTTATATGCACTAATAAACATACCAAATTTTCACGCCTGTAAGTTTTTGCGTTATTACGATAAAACAAAAAACCGGTCAAGTGCGAGTCGGACGCGCGTGCGGAGGGTTCTGATATACATAAAGTATTTTCGGAAGCAATAAAGTCCATTTTTAGGACCGCAAAACTAATTTTGTTTGTAAAAGTATTTTGCAGATTTCTAAAAATCTGTGCCATTTACAAAGATTGTTTCCTTTTCTGTAATATTTAAGAGTACCTCTATCGACTGTAAGTAATTAATTCTGATTTTTCCTGTCGCAAACTTCGGAGATAAGGGGGGGAATGTTTATATTTTTTTTATTTATCATTTAACTTGAAAACTAATAGTTGTAAAAATATACAATTAATACATAATATATAGGTAATTTTCAATTAAGTACGGCAATCATAATCTAAAACTATTCAAATTTTCAAGTCGATAGACAGACAGACAGATTTTGGTTCGGAACCCTAAAAACACCAAAAAAACGCGTTTCTTGTGTCGGGCACCCCTTTTTTTAACTTTTCATTGTTTGCATTTTACAGGGTGTTAATTTGATTGCGTGCCATAGCTCAGGGGCGGGATCAGTATCAGTAAGTAACTGAACATCTTTTCCCAAGGTATATAGGTCGAAATATTATTATTTTATTATTATGGAAGGTCAAATTTGGATTTTCGTATTTCGACCTATGTTCCTTGGGAAAAGTTGTTCAGTTTCTGATACTGATCCCGCCCCTGAGCTATGGCACGCAATCAAATTAACACCCTGTATGTTAGGTACTTAGTCCGCCATAAAAAAACATATTCTGTGAAAACCATATTTAATACTACAAAAGATAACAGCACTTTGAAGGTCGGACAGACAGACAAACATAAATACAGACGAGACGTAGGCTTAGTAGGTAAAAGAGTCCCGTTGGCAACTCTTGGGTTGGGTAGGTACGAAACCCACGTTTAGTGTGGTGGCTTGCGGGATCGGGGCTCTCTCTCAAGGAACAATTCATTGTCTACCAGTCAAAAAAAATATATTTGACATTTCATTTCATGACATTCTTAAGCCTAGATGCCCGAATCTCAAGTTTCACAGTCTAGCCCACCGTCGCAGCAAGGTTGCATGTTTTTACAGATTGTAGGTAGGTACTTCTGAGAGTGTACTCAAGAGCTCCACGAGTTTATTCCACCATCTCCCTTCTATCACTGGGAGTCCAGACGCACCGCAGGATATCACCCACACTTGGTTTATATTTCAGACATTCGCACAAAGCGGTTTGAAACATCTTTTATTATGCGCACGGCTAAAGAGTGATATTCTTTGCCTGCGTCTGTGTTCCCGACTCCATATAGGTAACCCGGAAGTCGCGAGTGAATAGGCTTCTTCTAGGCCAGCTCGTCCCATCATCGACCTCATCTCTGTCCTCAAGACTACATTGAGGTCAAGAGTAAGCCCATTGACAATAAAAAAATCTTATTAATCTTGTTAAAAAAAAATTATAAATCTAATTAAAAATCTTATAAATCTAATAAAAAAATCTAATTAATCTTACGAAAAATCTTATTATTCTTATTATACCTACATATGCCTGTCTGTCTTAAGGAGTGATCACACCTAGCTGAATTCAAAGACTAATTCGGCATACATTGCTCGTTGAAGCCAGGATATAGCAATTAACATAACCAAGCCTCCCAGCAATGTATGCCGAATTAGTCTTTGAATTCAGCTTGGTGTGATCACTCCTTTACTTGATCTCTCGATCATATCGGCGCACACAGCATCGATATTTTTGTTGTTTACAACAATGTTTACAACGGTGGTGGACAAGCGAACATCACGAAATTCCAAACAATTTTTTTTACTACCTACCTACTACTCTGTAGTCGGCATATTTTTCAAAATTAAGACCTAAGTTACCTACCCATAAGAAATCGCAATGCAACAGGAATTTCGCTAGTGCATGTAATCTCAAATAAAACACAAAAATACAATTGTGACATTTTATTAAGACTAAAATCGACTTATAATTAGAGATTACGGATACCACAGATAAAATTGAAATTCAGTCTTTCAAAATAATACAGTTCAACTCAAATAGCACCATGGCACATACAATTACGAAGCTTCTTCCTTTACTGGATCAGGTGCACCAATTTGCTTCTTTACTGGCCCTGTGTGCTTAATCGGTATAATTTTCTCTCCGGTTGAGGGTAGTGCAAGAACTTTTGGTGCGGTAACAGTTAACACTCCGTCGGAAGACAATTTTGACTCCACCGTATCCGGCAGGCAACCTTCAGGCAAAGCGTACCTTCTGACGAACTGTCTGGATACGTAGCCATGCTGGTCCCTCTTTTCTTCATGTTTCCCTTCTACCACGACGTGTCTGTCGATCACTTTCACATTAATTTCCTCAGGAGCGAAGTGCTGCACGTCGACATTGACTTGAAATTTGTCGTCGTCACTTTGCACCTTCGAAGCTTCTTTCAGTACCATTTGGTTCATGGCTTGGGATAGCTCCTCCATAGGTCTGAAGTAATCCTCCCATCGACGGAAGACGTTGTCCCAGGGTCTGGAGAATTCCGGCGCGAAGAAGTCACGAGGCATCAGCTGGTTGAAGCCGAAGAAATCATTAGGACGCCTGAAGAAATCCGGCTCCACCATCCTGAAGGGGTTGTCGAAATCGTACATCCTTGGAATGATCGACATTTTTCAGACTAGATTTAGTTTTGGCGTCAGAAACCTTTTTTTATCTCCAAACTGTTACTCGATTCGCTTCTTGTATTTCAACTGATTGCAGTTCCCGCGCATTCCGCTGTTTATATACCCTCGCGTTTCAACGCCACCTGTTATCGAAGTACAGAACTTGAACTTTCGAGAATAGGCGCGATAGCGCGCGTTGTTCCATTTCCAGAAACTGCGCGATCGTGTTATGATGGTACTTGTTGCGTCAATATGCTTCTAGAATCGTTATCTTTTCGAATCGGTCGGGCTATACTAGGGACAATAAAGCGCCGTTCAGTGTCGAGTAGCTGAACTATTAGATCTGTCAATCTTTTTTTAGGGAACCACAAAAATATCCGGAAAAATAACTGTCTTTTTGACTGTCTGTCCGACTTTTAGGGGCTGTAACTGTAAGTAGGTAGGTATCGCACTTATATGGTATTCTGTGGTATCGTCTAAATTTAATGTGTGTTACTGTAATATAATATCCTAAAAAATAACTAAACACATACCTATACAGCTAATGAAATTAAAAAACAGGGGTACCTATTTTAGATGTGCCAGAATCATACAAGTCTTGGTATTATAAGCCGCATTGCTCAAGCTACCTGTGGCGCGTGACTGAACTCCTTGGTTCAAACTCTGTCGCGCGCTGTTTTGTTTTTCTATGCTGTCAGTCATGACACGACAGATTTCACAACGTTGTTGTAAAAATTATCTGCAGAAATTTAATAAATATATTGAACATGCTATCTAAATGTAAATACGTATTTGTATATATGTGCGCACTGTAATACCTGTTGTAAATAAACTTTGTAAATACATAATATGGGTTTTATATCCATATACCCATAATTGGTGACCTAAAATTTACGACGTGCAAAGACGCCGTGTGCCCGTGTGTGGATCGGCGTATTTTTCTTCGTGTCCTCGGCGTGTACGCGCGACAAGGGGAGTTCTCTGAAGCTGCAGCAGCCTGATCTGCTAATCATCGCCAACACTGCTCCGTGCTGTCTGATGACGCGTGCTGCTTGTTGCCG
The DNA here is from genome assembly GCA_947532105.1 of Athrips mouffetella. NCBI lineage: Eukaryota > Metazoa > Arthropoda > Insecta > Lepidoptera > Gelechiidae > Athrips > Athrips mouffetella. The sequence goes on along the minus strand of OX383960.1, from coordinate 2,116,698 downwards.
CGCGCTGAGAGGTACCCCAACTTCGTCGCGACCATTTTCGTCCCTGCCTCGAGTGTGAGGCCGACGCCGCCGAGGTATTTTACTGCATTTTTTTTTCCCTACGCCTACGTCACGACTACGTCTTCTTGGGAAAGTGACAAGGACGGTGACCGTCCGCGTACGTCCCAGCTCCGTGCTCACTGCCGCCTGCGTCTACTCGCCGCAAAGAACGCTCGCCCGCATACTTTTGTTTTGTATATAGTGCTGTGATTTTTTTTTGTATATACAGGGTGATATGTGTATTTTGTATATTTAGGGTGTTTTGTAAATATTTTTTATTAAGTGTAAATTTTATTTTTATAGCGTTTCGGCAGAGTTTGGACCTAGGCATATTAGGCGTTATTATTATTTATTTATTATTTCAAGATGGAACAGCTAGAAGCTCAAATAAGAGTCTTACAGGAACAAATGGAAGCGTTGCGTCCTACCCCTCCTCCTATAGTAAGTGCTGTATCCGCGAAATTACCGGCATTTTGGGTTGATAAACCAGCCCTTTGGTTTGCGCAGGCGGAGGCACAGTTTGAAGTTGGTGGTATTACTCAAGATGCGACGAAGTTTGGTTACGTTCTCTCTATGCTCGATACCCGTGTTGCTGGCATGGTGGAGGACATCATTACAAGTCCACCTACTGCGGGTAAATATGATTTACTTAAAGATCAGCTGACTTTGCGCCTTTCTGCTTCGAAGGAGCAGAGAATCCGACAGCTGTTGAGTGAGGAGCAACTAGGCGATCGGAAGCCATCTGTTTTCCTTCGCCACTTGCGCTCACTCGCAGGTTCTAAAGCTGACGAGGGCATCCTCCGCGAGCTGTGGATGCGCCGTTTGCCCCACGAGGTGCAACGAATTCTCATGGCACAGAAGGATTTGGCTCTCGGTAAAGTCGCGGAGATCGCAGACGCGATAGTTGATACTCCGTTTTTACCGTCATCGTCTTCGGCAGTTCATAGTACGAGTAGTGTGCCGTCGACAAGTGTTTTGCCGGAAATAGCCTCTCTTGTTAAGTGCATCGAGCAGTTGACTAAGAGGGTAGATGCGATGAGTAGCAGCCGCTCGCGATCAAACTCGCGCTCTAGGACTAACTCGCGTTCTCGATCGAAATCTCGTTCCAGCATCTTATGTTGGTATCATCGCCGCTTTGGTACTAAGGCAGTTAAATGTATCGTTCCCTGTAACTGGAAGTGTCCAAACCAGGGAAACGCAAGCAGCAACCAGTAACGGCGGCAGCTGATTGCTCAAATCCCGGCCGTCGTTTGTTTGTGACAGATTCCGTCTCAGGTCGTCGATTTTTAATTGACACCGGTTCGGATATATGTTGTTTCCCGCGCCGTCTGGTGAGAGGTCATTACAGTGCCACTACATTTGATGTGCGCGCAGCTAACGGCAGCACTATTAATACCTATGGCTCATTACCTCTCAGGCTCGATTTAGGTTTACGCAGGGATTTTCATTGGGATTTTGTAATAGCAGACGTTAGTACACCGATCATTGGCTCCGACTTCTTGGCTCACTACCATTTATTACCAGATTGTCGTGACCAGCGTTTAGTTGATGGGTCTACTAAACTGTCTATTCCCGTTCATGTCGCTCACACCAACCAGCTCAGTGTGAGAACCATTGCCTCAGACTCACCTATTTCCATGTTGTTGCAAGATTTCTCGGATATTACACGACCACCCGGACTCCCTAGAACTGTCAAGCATTCCACTGTTCATCATATCGTTACGACTGACGGTCCTCCTGTTTCTTGTCGTCCTCGTCGCCTCGCTCCGCAGAAATTGCTGGCGGCTAAGAAGGAGTTTGAGGATATGGTGAGGAGTGGGATAGCAAGACCTTCTGACAGTCCGTGGTCGTCTCCATTGCATATGGCTCGGAAAGGAGAGAATGGCTGGCGTCCTTGTGGAGACTATAGAGCTCTAAACGCTAGAACTGATTTTGCGAACAACCTTGCTGGTTGTACTGTCTTTAGCAAGGTCGATTTGGTCAAGGCGTACCATCAGATTCCGGTCCATGAGTCTGACATTCCGAAAACGGCAATCACAACTCCGTTTGGTCTTTTCGAATTCCCGTTCATGACCTTCGGGTTGAGGAATGCGGGCCAGACGTTCCAACGGTTTATTGACGAGGTGGTGCGTGGTTTAGATTTCTGCTATCCCTACGTTGACGATATCCTAATTTATTCACGTGACGCTCAAGAGCACGCTGTTCATCTTCGTGCCGTTTTTCAGCGACTCTCTGACTTTGGTGTCGTCATCAACACTTCAAAGTGCGTTTTTTGTACTGACGAAGTAACTTTCTTGGGGTACAGGATTTCCAAAGATGGTACGCGCCCACCTCCTGAACGAATCGAGGCCCTGCAGGATTTTCCCTTGCCCAAGACCATCGAGGGACTTCGTCGTTTTCTGGGCATGGTAAACTTTTACCGCCGTTTTCTTCCCCATGCAGCCGAGTTACAGGCGCCATTGATTGACGCCCTAACTTTGGCTCAAGCAAAGGGTGCCAAACCTGTTCCTTGGACGCCAGAGCTCGAGCTCGCCTTCCAGAAGTGCAAACAGCATCTTGCTAGCGCTACTCTTTTGGTGCACCCTGTTGTTGAGGCGCCTCTTGGACTTTTCACTGACGCGTCCTCAACGCATGTCGGTGCGTGCCTCCAACAGATGGTTAACAATGAGTGGCAACCGTTAGCGTTCTTCAGCAAAAAGCTGAATAGCAAGCAATCTGGTTGGCCTGCGTACTATCGTGAGCTCTTGGCGATCTATGAGAGTGTGCAACATTTTCGGCACATTCTTGAGGTTGAACACGTGACAATATTCACTGACCATAAGCCACTGGTTTATGCTTTTAGTCAAAAGCGTGAGAAACTTCCGCCAGTTCAGCTAAACCAGTTGGCATTCATCAGCCAGTTCTCTACTGACATCAAACATGTCAAGGGTGCTGAAAATGTCGTTGCTGATACTTTGTCGCGTGTCGAGACTATTCGCCTAGAAGAGAATTATGCAGCTCTCGCTGCCGATCAAGCCAAAGACAAGGAATTGATTAAGATGTGCATGCACTCATCTCTCAAGCTCAGAGTGGTTTCAGTTCCTGGCACTGATGTGTCACTATTTTGTGACGTATCTACTGGAAAGGCCAGACCTTATCTGACGCCTTCTTTTCGTCGACCATTTTTCGAAAAGCTGCACAACCTCAGTCACCCTGGTGCGCAGGCCTCTGCGCGCATGGTGGCTGAGCGCTTTGTTTGGCCTGGCATTCAAAAAGATTGCCGGATATGGGCCCGGAATTGCATCGCGTGCCAACGGAGTAAGGTCACTCGGCATACCGCTACTCCCTTTGGCGTTTTTCCCGCCCCTTCCAAACGTTTCCGTCATGTTCATTTGGACATTATTGGACCACTTCCCCATAGTAACGGTTTTCGGTATTGCCTTACTGCTGTTGACCGGTTTACCCGTTGGCCCGAAGCATGGCCTATGGTAGGTATCACGGCGGAAGAGGTCGCGGAAACTTTCCATCGAGAATGGATATCCCGTTTCGGGGTACCTTCTCTAGTGACTACAGATCAAGGACGCCAGTTTGAATCGGCACTCTTCCGAACTCTCCTTGATCTGTGTGCTGTCACCTTTGGGATGGCTCAGCCAAATACCAACTAGCCGCACTTGACTCGATAGATCGCAGAGCCAAGAAGCTCGTTGGTGATGAGATGCTGGTGAAAACCAAGTTTCACAGTCTGACCCACCGTCGCAAAGTTGCATGTCTGTCGGTTTTCTACAGATTGTACTTCGGAGAGTGTGCTCTAGAGCTCCACGAGCTTATTCCACCATCTCCCTTCTACCATCGGGAGTCCAGACGCACCGCAGGATATCACCCATACTTGGTTGATATTCCGCACATTCGCACAAAGCGCTTTGAAACATCTTTTATAATGCGCACGGCTAAAGAGTGGAATTCTCTGCCTGCGTCTGTGTTCCCGAGTTCATATAACCCGAATCTATTCAAGTCGCGAGTGAATAGGCTTCTTCTGGGCAAGCTCGCTCCATCGTAGACCTCATCTCTGTCTTCAAGACTAGCTCGAGGTCAAGAGTAAGCCCATTTTCTATAAAAAAAAAAAAAAAAAAAAAAAATCAAACGTGTTCGGACCACAAGCTATCACCCTTGCGCCAACGGCCTAGTTGAGCGCATGCATCGCCAGCTGAAGGCTGCCTTGATGTGCCATCAAGATTCTTGGCACAAGGTATTGCCTGTTGTGCTTCTTGGCATGCGTGCTGCACTCAAGGAGGACCTTCAATGTTCTCCGGCTGAGTTGGTGTACGGTGAGCCATTGTGTCTGCCTGGCGAGTTTATCGTTCCTGATACAACTCCTATTAGGTCCGAGGACGTCTCGAGTTTTGCGTCGCAGTTGAGCCATTTTATGGCCGATCTTCGTCCAGCTCCTGCATCGCATCATGGTCTTCAGAAGACGTTTGTTTCAAAGTCATTGCCTTCTGCAACGCATGTGTTTTTACGAGACGACACAGTACGACCATCGTTGAAGCCGCCTTATTCTGGGCCTTACAGGGTCGTATCTCGTAACGATAAAAATATCGTTATTACCATGGGAGCGAAGGATGTCCGAGTCAGCTTGGATAGGGTAAAGCCAGCTTTTGTGGATGGTGACTCTGCCTTGCCTGTGCCACGGGTGCGGATTCCATCTCACCCAGCATCTCCAACTGGCCTTTCTCCGCCAGTTCTTACAGATGCTGCTCCACCTGTTTCTGGCCCTTCTACACCTTCTCCATCAGTTGATGATACTCCATCTTCCTCTTCTTCTGTTCCTCCTTCTGACCCTGCATCCCAGTACACAACCCGTTCTGGTCGTAGGGTCCGTTTTAGATATCCATGCGTTATTTGACTGACAGACTGACTGACCTGTTTTTCTTTCCTCCCCACCCATTTCCTTGAAATATATATTGCTTTTGTTTCATTATCGGTTTTCTTTCTTCGTGGGGGGGTGATGTGGCGCGTGACTGAACTCCTTGGTTCAAACTCTGTCGCGCGCTGTTTTGTTTTTCTATGCTGTCAGTCATGACACGACAGATTTCACAACGTTGTTGTAAAAATTATCTGCAGAAATTTAATAAATATATTGAACATGCTATCTAAATGTAAATACGTATTTGTATATATGTGCGCACTGTAATACCTGTTGTAAATAAACTTTGTAAATACATAATATGGGTTTTATTACAAGCTATTATTTTTCTACAGGGTGTAAACAAAGTAGGTACGTTGATCCCTTCATCAAAAAAATATATGCATACAAAAAAATATATATTTTTCTTTAATAAAGACGTCATAGCAAATAATACAAAAAATCATGTATCAAAAAAATTTACCTGTGTGGTGTGGAACGGAATCCTCAGTGCGCGAGTCCGACTCGTTCTTAACCGTTATTTTAACTTTGGTACAGAGTGCGCTGGTGTCGCAGTTAAAAGGTTTAATACGACCATCTTTCTTTCAGCTGCATGCATTGCATTCCTCTGTGTTGGTCGTGCAGATGAATAGTGCGTGCGTTGCGTAGCTGGGAGCCAATTCTTGAATATCACCGGATGATAAAATATCACTCAAAAATTCAAAATTATCTACCTTTTCCCGTGATCATATTTTTTTTGTCCCGTGTGGTCCCGGCAAAAAATAGTACCAACCCATACATACCCGTGGGTGTCGTAAGAGGCGACTAAGGGTTAACTGGAGGATGGGCAGCAGCATCCTCCTATGTATCTAACATCTTACTTACTGCGGTCACCTACAACCGCGGTCCATGGTGCCAGCCGTAACGTTAACAAGCGACGTGACTATGGTACTTCCCCTCCACATTTTTCTAGCAAAAGCTAGAATCCTGGAGGGAGCTCCCTGTCCTGTAGTGGACGTTTCATGGGATGTTATGATGAATTACCTTTTCAAAAGTTGAGAATAAAGTAATGCTTGATTGTTAATTTTAATGTATTATGATTTACCTTTAAACAGTTTATCAGGGTGAATTTTTATTTTAGTCTTAAAGTTTTATCAAATGGTGATAGAAATTGGCCTCCTGGAAGCCAATTTTTGAATATCACCAGGGGATAAAAATAAAATATCACTTTTGAGACTTTTAAAATTCAAATTCACCCTGATTAGCTGTTAAAAATTAATTAAATTATATAAATTAGCGATAATACGCAACTTTATATTTCACGAATCTGTGATTTTAAAATTTTCGAGTGATATTTTCGTTTGTGATTTTGTCACCCGATGATATTCAAGAATTGGCTCCCTGGAGCGAGAGCTGTTTCTCGATATCATCAGGTGATAAAATACCTATCACTCAAAAAATTCAAAATCATTGATTTTTTCTTTCAAAAGTTAAGGTCAATATTCGACAAATATTATTAAAGTACTGCATAAGTTGTTAATTAAACACTACGATCTATAACTATAATCATTAATACTTAATCATTTCTACTATAAAAATCAGTGATTCTGAATATTTTTGTCATTTTTGGTGATATTTTATCACCCTGTGATATTCAAGAATTGGCTCCCACAGGCAAAGCACCATTGCTTTTCGTTTCGATAAAAAGAAGAATATTAAACAACTTTTGTTCTACTTTTCAAAATTAAAAAAAATATATTGCTTCTTCATACAACAGCTGACCGAGCCAGTTATTATGAAAAAGCATACCAATTTTTTTTTGGGAATTCTCAAGAGTCGTAAAACAAAAATTGTTCAGTTTCATGTTCAGAGCTACCATAAGAGAGGTTTTGCGCAGTTTACTTAGAAAGAAAGATAAAAAAAACCGGTCAAGTGCGAGTCGGACTCGCGCGCCGAGGGTTCCGATATACCTATAGTATTTTTGGAAGCAATAAAGTCCATTTTCAGGACCGCAAAACTAAATTTGTTTGTAAAGATTTTTTGCAGATTTCTGAAAAACTGTGCAACTTAGAAAGATCGTTTTATTTTTGCTGTAAAGTTTATATAAACTTCTGTCAACTGTAATTAATTCAGATTTTTCCTTACTCAAACTTCGGAGATAAGGGGGGGGGAATGGTATTTTTCTTGACATTTTTCATCATAACTTTAAAACTAAGAAATTTAAAAAAATACAAAAATATATTTTAAAATGTACAAGTAAAGCCCTTTCATATGATACCCCACTCGACCTAGTAGCGACAATTTGAAATTTGGCCCCCCCTATTTTGGCCCCCTTTATATTAATAATCATACTTTTTTCAAAATTTTTTCTTATGCAATTAAGTTGGGCAACTATATTCTAAAACTATTTTAAATTTCAGGTTGATAGCATAAGTGGTTGCTGAGATATAGAGGTGTGACAGACAGACGGACAGACAGACAGAGCGGCACCATAAGGGTTCCTTTTTTTTACCATTTTGGTATCGGAACCCTAAAAATCATTGTTATATTTATTTATTCATAAATTAATTAATTCATTTATTCCTTAATTCATCTATTTATTAATTTGTAACATCCTGTATGTATACCTATAGAGCGACAGTAATCTATTCAAATGGATGAAATCGAATCTCTAAATAAATGAAATATTAAATTTGTCAACTTTTATGTGCTATTGACTGTACCTTTCGCATATTTTAAAAGGCCAAGGACCTAAGAAGAACCTTCTGGAGCGACCACTTTTTTTTAGAACCAGTTTTTATGCAATGGGAATGCAAACCTTCTTTTGGATAGCAATCCTCGCTAAATATAAAGGGTCTTTACGAAGGAGAATTTTAATTTCCCATACATTTGTGGACCTATTGTGGACATTTATAAAGAACAGATGATTGTTATTATTATTATTAATTTATTTAGCATCCAATAAGACATTATAATAGGTACAAATCCCAACTCGATAGAGTCAACATAATTAATTTCTTTGATATAAACTTATACTCGTAATAGGTACTCTTAATACTTAGTATGCAATTGAATTAATTAGTAAAAAACCGGCCAAGTGCCAGTCGGACTCGCGCACTGAGGGTTCCGTACCACCACGTAAACATAATTGTATTAGTTGAAATTTCAGTAAGTACATGTGCTAGATTTTTTTAGTCCGACACGCGCTTGACCAAATTTTATTATTTGTTGTTATTTTATAGCTTATGCACTATAAACATACCAATTTTCAAGTTTATAAGTGTTCCCATTTTTAAATAGAACTAAAACAAAAATCGCCTCAGCGACCATCCAACTTGACCCCTCTCTTATATGAATGTTCTTGAAACGGGAGCTCACCACAATTGGTTACCATTAGTTGTGAGAAAAGTTGTAATATTTAATGATTTCAGACTTTTCCCATCATTTGTACTGTGAGACCTAGCTTCTTGCCAAATTTCATAATTTTAGGTCAACGGGAAGTACCCTGTAGGTTTGCATTTTTGCATAAATGTATGGAGATGAGGACATAAAATGCCATATCTTTTGATTGCGTCGTTGTAAAAAATTGAAATTTCAGATCTTGTGTGGTTCATAGATCCTAATATGTGGCATTAATTTCAACCGGATACCTTTACCCGTTAGTGAGATAAAGGGTCTTGACAGACAGACAGACCAGACGGACAACAAAGTGATCCTATAAGGGTTCCGTTTTTTTCTTTTGAGGTACGGAACCCTAAAAAGTGTAAAATCTTAAAATACTCATATCGAAAACATGACAAAATCAATAATACTTAAAACATTTAAAATCACTAATAAATATTAGGACTAGATGATAATACCACGATTAAATATAAAAAATAAGAATCACTTTGCCTGACACAAATATTTAATAGTTGCTTCTATAGTTAACACAGCAAAATATAATTGTAAAATGGACTGAAGTAAACTAAAACAAGTGTTAGTGTTAAGAACAACCGTCACATTAACCAGTTTTCAAAAGAAAAAAATAATATAATAGTACATTAAAATGCAAGTGCGCTATTTTGGATATTACAACCGAGGCTCAGAAATTGGAGCCCGAGCCGCAGGCGAGGGCGTAATGGAGCCGAGTATGTAATCTCCAACGCGCACGAGCTTTTTACGACGTTTTTCAACACATTTGCGAATAAAAACAAATCGAATTGGTTACCTTTAAAATACTAAACTTTGCTTTACGTCCACCGCACGTCCACCGGAATATTTTGTCGGCTGCGCATAATTATGTTCATGTTTCCCTTTAATTTTACCAAATTTCAAAATTGTATTTCGTTTATGAGTATTATAGACGGTTCAGGAACAGTTTTTTATTTGTAGAAGTCGACACTATTAGAAATAATTACAATAATAAACACTACAAATATTTTGTAGAATATTTGTAGTTCTTTCTTTTTCAGCGGACACAGATTATAAATACGTCGCGTGAGGAGCCCTCAAAACATTACCATGTTATCTTACACCATCAATCTTTTATCAATTATTAGTCAATCTAGTAACCAAGCTATAAAAAAGTAATTGTCACTCGGTACCCAAACATCCTATTCCATTAACCTTGAAATAAATTATCAAAAATTGAATATCTTGTTACGTAAATGACAAATTTATTGTTAATTAGTTGATTACTATAAATAATTTCATAAAATCAAAATTCATTTATGATATTTTCTCGAAGTCAGCTTGAAAATTTTAGTAACATAATAAGCATAAAAACTCCTTGCTCTTGGCCGATTAAAAATAAAAAAACCGGCCAAGTGCGAGTCGGACTCGCGCACTGAGGGTTCCGTACCACTACATAAACATAATTGTATTAGTTGAAATTTCAGTAAGTTAATGTGCTAGATTTTTTGAGTCCGACACGCGCTTGACCAAATTTTATTATTTGTTGTTATTTTATAGCTTATGCACTATAAACATACCAATTTTCAAGTTTGTAAGTGTTCCAGTTTTTAAATAGAACTAAAACAAAAATCGCCTCAGCGACCATCCAACTTGACCCCTCTCTTATATGAATGTTCTTGAAACGGGAGCTCACCACAATTGGTTACCATTAGTTGTGAGAAAAATTGTAATATTTAATGATTTCAGACTTTTCCCTTTATTTGTACTGTGAGACCTAGCTTCTTGCCAAATTTCATAATTTTAGGTCAACGGGAAGTATCCTGTAGGTTTTGCATTTTTGAATAAATGTATGGAGATGAGGACATAAAATGCCATATCTTTTGATTGCGTCGTTGTAAAAAATTTAAATTTTCAGATCTTGTGTGGTTCATAGATCCTAATATATGGTATTAATTTCAACCTGATACCTTCACCCGTTCGTGAGATAAAGGGTCTTGACAGACAGACAGACAGACAGACGGACAACAAAGTGATCCTATAAGGGTTCCGTTTTTTTCTTTTGAGGTACGGAACCCTAAAAAACAAAAATAAAACACTAGTTAAGTAATATTATGACAAAAAAACGCGTGCTTTTCTCATTATATACAGGGTGTAAGGGACAGGTTGGCAAATACTGAAATGGCATGATCAGTCAACGTAACTGAACAACTTTCAGCGAACAAAACTTTCAGGAAATGAAAAAAAAATCGGCTTCTCCATACAAAATGTCCAATCAAGTTTGCAATTTTTTATGGAGAGGCCGATTTATTTTTTAATTTCCTGAAAGTTTTTTTCGCTAAAAGTTGTTCAGTTACGTTGACTGATCATGCCCTTTCAGTATTTGCCAACCTGTCCCTTACACCCTGTATTACAGCACTAGTTATATAATTTTTGTATTTTTTTATATTAACAAAGAGCAAGGAGTTCTAATGTCTAAAATATTTATGACATTTTCGTAAATATATATACCTAATGTTGATAAAAATATAATATATAAACAGTTTGTTACATGAGATTAGTTAAATTTGACAACAAATTAACATTAATTGATTTTGTATGCATATATTTAAAGTTTTTGTACTTTTTCAATGACTACCTACGCTGTTTGGGAGCATTGCCACTGCATCGTCACAGCTACTCATTTGAAAAAAGAAATGCGCGCGCAACAAGAATTCCGCGCGCCATTTTTCAGAAATATTTTCATTTGCTTTGATTTTTGTGACTAACTAACAATGTCGTCCGTCGGTTTCAAGCAATGAAGAGGAACTTAATTTAACCCCACAGGAAATAATTACTGGGGCACAAAATGCAAGTGGGAGTCTCCTTCCAGCATAATCAAAGGAAAATAGGTACATTCTTGCCTACGAAAAGTTCATTGAATGGAAGAACAGCAAAAATGCCATTTCGTTTTCAGAGAATGTCTTTTTGGCTTATTTCAATGAGCTGGCGAATAAGTATTAAACCTAGCTCTTTTTGGTGTATTTATTCCATGTTGAAAAGTATTGTGAGAACGAAAAATGGAGGCTCAGGAATTGCAGGTAAGCGAATTTGATTCGTTTTTATTCGCAAATGTGTTGAAAAACGTCGTAAGAAGCTTGTGCGCTTTGGTGATTACACCCTCGGCTCCATTACGCCCTCGCCTGCGGCTCGGGCTGCAGCCTCGGCCGTAATATCCAAAATAACGCACGTGCATCTTAATGTACTATTTTCGTAATTCCATGTTAAAATTCCAATTTATGATAAATATTTTTGTTGCAACGTAAATTTTAATTTGTTTTAATCCCGAATATTTTTATCAAATAATAAGAAATAATCGAATGATTCACTATATTCTCCCGCAAGCTAACAACAACATGACATTTAAACAAAAACATCGAACTGTGTCTTTCAGCTTGAAACAAACTGAGTTTCTGTTTTTACCGAATTTTCAATTCAATAGTAGGTAACTTTTGAGTTCATATTTAGATTTTAATGTTAACTTCACAATTTTGATTTTATCAAATATTTAATTAAAGTTTCTTAATAACAACCGAGTGGATTTTATATAGTTTTTTTTATATCTAAAATGCCTACCGCTGTAAGAATTATAAAAAGCAATGGTCCAATCGAAGACCCGATATAAAATGCCTCACAAGTTTATTCCATCGTGTCAAAGGCTATCGGTTTGTCTTTTGTGCAAGGTAGTTACTTGTTCACTACGATTGGGAATAGTTCATTCAGTTTTTTTAATTGTTCAGTTTAATAAAAAATCACTTATTATGGAGAAGAGGTGGTTGTGGGTGTTTCTGTTAACGGTTACATTTATAAGGTAAATATTTAGTTTATTTTAACTCTGCAAGTACGAGTATTAACTTTTTCACTAAATCCTTTCGGACAGGCAGAGTTAAGAATTAAGTTGTCTTTTATTGAGTTTACTTTTATTTGAATTTTGTTAATTGTCTATCTCTACCAAATAGTATAATCGGCAGGTAGGAAAGGGACGTACGGTCAACCGCTTGTCGGTAGAAACTTTTTCAACTCTATTACAACGCCATAAGGTCCAAAAGTGTTTCTACTGATGTGCGGCCGTGTGTACTATTGAATGTTATAAGAATGATGAAGATGTATCATTTTGTCCAGTCAATCTACGAAAGTTTGTATGGAGAGGGTTGCATTAAATGCACTTTAGGGGATAATTTATTAAATAACCAGTAAAAACATTCAAAAAGGTGAACTCAACCAGTATAGTATAATATTCTTTAATATTAGCTTATATTGGTACTTTTGCGAAAAAATGTGTTTTTACAAAATTGACAGATTTAATTATTTACAGCTTCAAATAGCCTATATAACTAATTAAAATTAATTTCTATAATGCAACCTCATTTCGTAGATTAACTGGACTAATTACCAACCCTGTCAAATTCTGTCACAAAGTAGCAAAAATTGCACTGCTGCGTTCTCACAGTGCGTTCTGGTTCGAAAGATAACGGATCTAATGTAGAGGTATCACTCCATCTTGAGTTCTTGTGATGGCCAATGTCCTTTTTCGTTGGAGATATTAAATTTTCATACAACTTTGAATATATGCAGCAACCATTTATGTCATCATAACATCCCATGAAACGTCCACTACAGGACAGGGAGCTCCCCCTAGAATTCTAGCGTATGCTCGAAAAATGTAGAGGGGGAGTACCATAGTCACCTCGCTTGTTAGCGTTACGGCTGGCACCATAGACCGCGGTTGTAGGTGACCGCAGTAGATAAGATGTTAGATACATAGGAGGATGCTGCTGCCCATCCTCCAATTTATAACCCTTAGTCGCCTTTTACGACACCCACGGGTATGTAAGGGTTGGTACTATTCTTTGCCGGCACCATACGGGGCCATTTATGTACTACCTAGGAATATGACAGATTTTTGACAGATAAATAAAATGTCAATCTTGGATTCTATCTTGAATCCGTCTTTTGAAGCTTTCGAAACTTTATCTGTAAAAAAATCAGTCGTACGTATTTCTCGCATGATAGTATTAGACCCCTAATAACTAGTGTCAAAAGTACACAAGACGGCACGTCAGTGGAAACACTTAGACCTTTAGCGGGTCTCTGGTTTCGGGCGTTACGTAACGCACTTATCTAGTCCCTGCGTAACGCTGATTCAGCTTCTACTGATTTTGTGTGTGCCCACATGCTGCCGTGCATACAATTAAAAGTACCACCGTAACTAGGTATAGCGCGTCATAATAAGTTTGGCTATGACGGTTATTTTCTGCGCATGGGTGACAGGCGGAGAGTTTATGATCGATTCTAGTATTATATAGTTGTGTTTAGGTTAACTTTTCTTCTATGATAAGTTTAGAGCAAAACCTGGATGAAAATGAAATTGTTTAAGGTTGATAATTCTAAAATCTTATCTGGTTCTTAAAGACGAAACCTTTATACTGTTATAAACATTTAGGGAATTTTAGGTTTATTAGAAATTGATTTGAGTAATTACTGTCCTTTATGTAAAACTGTTTGTTTCCTGAAAATAAACAAAAAAAAAAATTAATCTAAGATCGTATTTTATTAAAGTATTATTTAACTTTTTAATGTTATTATTATTTTTGTATTCTTAGCATAAGCTTTATTATATAATTATTCTCACCTTGTTACACTGCACTTCCTACTCGTTCACCTTCTATGGATTCCTCTTCCCAAAGGTTGTCTGGAAGAAATCGCTTACAGCGATAAGGCCGCCTTTGCCCACTTTTTGTAATTTTTTGTTTTAATTTGTATTTGTTTTTATTTTTTAGTGTGCAATAAAGTATTCATCTATCTATCCATCTATCGATTCGCTCGCCTCCCCCCACATGCCGCGCTCACCCCCTCGACTCGTTTTTTGACTTTTGCGCATTAACGGTCACAGCCACAGTTATTTTGTAAGCCGTATACCTTCTTACTCCTTTTGAACAGCACCAGTTTTGGCACTACTGTGACTGATACGGTACGAAGGAGCTAGAATAGCTAGGACAATTTAAGTCATTGACCTAACGACGTCTACTCGATAACTAACTAATAACAGTCGTTATTATCAGAAAACATACTTCATAGCTTAGTTGACTGACCTTTATTATCAGGTAAAACGTGGTTATGGCCACTGATCATATACATAATATACTAGTAAACTCTATGGTTCATTCATTACTTCATTATGTAAATCAAAATTAAGCGAGCCATTAAGTACCTAATTTTAAAATAAATAAGTAAATTTTGTTTATCTAAGCATTAAGCTCATTTAATTTTCAATGAAACACAACCACATAAACACATGTTAAGGCGGTTGCTGGGTGGCAGCACCTTACTTTTAGAAATAAATTTATTGCGTCGCAAATACAAAACTTTTCAGTAGTATTGTTCGTTTGGCGGCAATATAGGGTAGTTATATATGTTATAACCCATGACATCATAGCTTAGCTTATCATTTATAGCTTTGTATTGGTAAAGTGCTGAAAGTGGCCGTTTTTGGCAGTTTTACAATACAAAGCTATTCACGATAAGCTAAGATGTGATGTGATGGATAATAAAATATAGAACTACCCCAAATTGCCGCCAATCAAACAATCCTTATTAAATGTTTTGTATTTATGACGCAATAAATTTATTTCTCAAAGTGGCAGCACTTCTGCTCTGCAACCACCTTAAATCATAAAAGTAAAAACAACCGGCCAAGTGCGAGTCGGACTCGCGCATCGAAGTTTCCGTACCACCACATAATGGGTGTAAGGGACGGTGTACCGAAAACTGAAAGGGCGTGCTCAGTCAACGAAACTGAACAACTTTCCCAAAGAAACATATGTTGGGAAATGAAAAAAATTTTTGACCTCTCCATACAAATTGCCCACTCTGGTCGAACAGTTTATATAAAGAGGTCAATTTTTTTTTCATTTCCCATCATATGTTTCTTTGGGAAAGTTGTTCAGTTTCGTTGACTGAGCACGCCCTTTCAGTTTTCGGTACACCGTCCCTTACACCCTTTATTAAAGGTATTGGTTGAACTTTTAGTAAATTACTGTGCTAGATTTTATTATTTTTAGGGTTCCGTACAACAACAAAAAAACCGGCCAAGTGCAAGTCGGACTCGCGCCCTAAGGGTTCCGTACCTATCTACCATATGATATACTAAAAGCTTTGCTCTTTGATTTTAAAACTCCGCGACCATCCAACTTGACCCCTCTTTTATAGAAAAGTTCTTGAAACGGGACCTCACCTTAATTGGTTACTATCAGTTGTAAGAAAAATTGAAATATTTAATGATTTTAGACTTTTCCCTTTATTTGTACTGTGAGACCGAGCTTCTAGCCAAATTTCATAATTTTAGGTCAACGGGAAGTACTATGTAGGTTTTGCTTTTTTGCAAAAATGTATGGAGATGAGGACATAAAAAGCCATATCTTTTGATTGCGTCTTTGTAAAAAATTTTAAAAAAATCAGATCTTGTGTGGTTTATGGACCTTAATCATCATCATCGTATCAGCCGAAAGACGTCCACTGCTTGACATAGGCCTCCCCTATAGAACTCCATGACGACCGGTCCTGTGCTGCTCGCATCCAGCGGCTTCCCGCGACCTTGACCAGATCGTCGGTCCACCTTGTGGGGGGCCTGCCAACGCTTCGTCTTCCGGTACGTGGTCGCCACTCTAGAACTCTCACGCCCCATCGGCCATCGGTTCTTCTTGCGATGTGCCCTGCCCACTGCCACTTCAGTTTAGCGATTCTCAGGGCTATGTCAGTTACTTTAGTTCTTCTGCGGATCTCCTCATTTCTGATTCGATCGCGCAGAGAGACTCCGAGCATAGCCCTTTCCATAGCCCTTTGGGTGACTTTGAGCTTTCTGATAAGGCCCATCGTGAACGGCCACGTCTCGGTGCCATATGTCATCACTGGCAACACACACTGGTCAAAGACTTTCGTCTTGAGACACTGCGGTATTTTGGACGTGAAGATATTGCGGAGCTTCCCGAACGCTGCCCATCCGAGTCGGATTCGACGAGTAACCTCTTTCTCCAAGTTGGATTTACCCAGCTGGACTGTTTGTCCCAGATATACGTACTCATCAACAACTTCGAGCGTAGAGTCTCCAACTTTGAGTGGAGTGGGTACAACAAGGGCGTTAGACATAATTTTCGTCTTATCCATGTTCATTTTAAGACCCACTTGTTGTGAAACTCTACTGAGGTTATTGAGCATCGTGCCGAGATCTTCCAGGGTCTCAGCCATTACGACAATATCGTCGGCAAATCGAAGGTGGGTCATGTACTCGCCATTGATGTTGATGCCAAGTCCTTTCCAGTCCAGGAGCTTAATATTCGATATCAATTTCAATCTGATACCTCTTTTCGTTCGTGAGAAAAAGGGTCTTGAAAGACAGACAGACAGACGGACAACAAAGTAATCCTATAGGGGTTCCGTTTTTTTTATTTTGAGGTACGGAACCCTTATAGGATCACTTTATTGTCCGTCTGTCTGTATGTCTTTCAAGACCCTTTATCTCACGAACGGATAGAGGTATCAGGTTGAAATTAATACCATATATTAGGGTTCATGAACCACACAAGATCTGAATATTTCAATTTTTCACCACGACGCAATCAAAAGATATGGCATTTCATGTCCTCATCTCCATACATTTATGCACTAAAGCAAAACCTATAGGATACTTCCCGTTGACCTAAAATTATAAAATTTGGCAAGAAGCTAGGTCTCACAGTACAAATAAAGGGAAAAGTCTGAAATCATTAAATATTACAACTTTACTCACAACTAATGGTAACCAATTGTGGTGAGCTCCCGTTTCAAGAACATTCATATAAGAGAGGGGTCAAGTTGGATGGTCGCGGATGCGTTTTTTGTTTTAGTTCTATTTTAAAAACGGGAACACTTACAAACTTGAAAATTGGTATGTTTATAGTGCATAAGCTATAAAATAACAACAAATAACAAAATTTGGTAAAGCGCGTGTCGGACTCATATCCGGCGTCGTCAAACAAAATTATGCTAATCAAATCAAATCAAAATCGTTTATTCATTGTTGGATATTAAAATCTCTTAATGACGTCAGCTAAACTACATCGCTTCACAAACAATGTGGCGCCATTGTGGGAAAAAAAAGAAGCGACAATAAAAACCCACGCGCTCTTTTAAATATGTTTGAATGTACAATAGATATATATTCTTTATTGCACAATTAACAAATAGAAATTTACACACAACAGGACATTTACAAAGGCGGGCTTATCTCTACAAGAGATTTCTTCCAGCCAACCCATTATAGTTGTTATATGAAACGTTTTTAGGGTTCCGTACCTCAAAAGAAAAAAACGGAACCCTTATAGGATCACTTTGTTGTCCGTCTGTCTGTCTGTCTGTCTGTCTGTCTGTCTGTCTGTCTGTCAAGACCCTTTATCTCACGAACGGGTAAAGGTATCAGGTTGAAATTAATACCATATATTAGGATCCATGAACCACACAAGATCTGAAAATTTAAATTTTTTACAACGACGCAATCAAAAGATATGGCATTTTATGTCCTCATCTCCATACATTTATTCAAAAATGCAAAACCTACAGGCTACTTCCCGTTGACCTAAAATTATGAAATTTGGCAAGAAGCTAGGTCTCACAGTACAAATAAAGGGAAAAGTCTGAAATCATTAAATATTACAACTTTTCTCACAACTAATGGTAACCAATTGTGGTGAGCTCCCGTTTCAAGAACATTCATATAAGAGAGGGGTCAAGTTGGATGGTCGCTGAGGCGATTTTTGTTTTAGTTCTATTTAAAAACTGGAACACTTACAAACTTGAAAATTGGTATGTTTATAGTGCATAAGCTATAAAATAACAAAAAATAATAAAATTTGGTCAAGCGCGTGTCGGACTCAAAAAATCTAGCACATTAACTTACTGAAATTTCAACTAATACAATTATGTTTATGTGGTGGTACGGAACCCTCAGTGCGCGAGTCCGACTCGCACTTGGCCGGTTTTTTTATATCAATTGAATGTTATTGAAACGTTTATTATATCAACTGAATGTTATTTAATTGTTATTTCACAGATTAAATAATAGTAATACCGAGAAGTACTGACTGAGGTTTGAGTGACGCTTGACTGAGCGTGTAAGTACATGACTGACGTCACAGTGACTCAGTCATACGTCAGTCAACCAACGTACTTACACGCTCAGACCACAGTCAGTCAGTCATCCATCAGTAAGACTGAGCGTCTAATACTCGCCAGATTTTTTAAAGGTTTTGGCACAAAAAATTATACGGAATACAAGAGACGGTGTGCTGAAAACTAAACGGGCGTGCTCAGTCAACGAAACTGAACAAGTTTCCCGAAGAAACATTTTTGGGAAATGAAAGTGAATTGACCTCTCCATACAACACTACTGGCCCACTCTGATTTCTTTCCTCTATGCTCTGATCGAACAGTTTGAATGGAGAGGTAAAAATGTTTTTCATTACCAAAAAATATTTATTTGGGAAAGTTGTTCAGTTTTCGGAACACCGTCCCTTACAACCTTTATTAAAATGAAACCACTATTTTAGACGTTATTGTTATGCTACATATTCTCCAAATTTTTGCATATGGGACCATATTATTTTATACTAACAATGCTTCTATTATTAAATCCAGATGTGAAGCCCGATCTGCATCCAAGTTATGTTTCCCGAAAGACTTCCTGTGGGGAGTTGCCACTGCCTCGTATCAAATCGAAGGGGCATGGAATACTTCAGGTAAATTGTTTCTTTTTTCTTTTTTAGGGTTCCGTACCTCAAAATAAAAAACGAAACCCTTACAGGATCACTTTGTTGTCCGTCTGTCTGTCTGTCAAGACCCTTTTTCTCACGAACGAGAAGAGGCATCAGGTTGAAATTGATAACGAATATTAAAGTCCATGAACCACACAAGATCTGAAAAATTCAATTTTTACAACAACGCAATCAAAAGATATGGCTTTTTATGTCCTCATCTCCATACATTTATGCAAAAAAGCAAAACCTACAGGGTACTTCCCGTTGACCTAAAACTATGAAATTTGGCAATTGTAACCAATTAAGGTGAGCTCCCGTTTTTCTATAAAAGAGGGGTCAAGTTGGATGGTCGTGGAGTTTTTAAAGTCAAAGAGCAAAAACTTTTAGTATATCATATGGTAGATAGGTACGGAACCCTTAGGGCGCGAGTCCGACTCGCACTTGGCCGGTTTTATTGCACGGGTTTACTCACTGGCGAACCGGATAGAAGTGCTGCGGAGCGACTAGTTGCTCTGCGTCCTGATGCGTACCTACTAGGTCCGGACGCGGAGAGAAAACCGGACGACAGGAAAAGCGCCCTACCACACTTGAACGTCATGGCAAACATAAGAGCCGCTAGCGATTTTTTAGTTTGCCGATAGTTTGATCGTTCTATGAATCAGTATGTAGCAATATGGTAGTGCGCGCATTTGTCGATTTAAAGTTGACGATTTTTCTATTGAAAGTACGATTGCGACTAAACTGTCGGCCAACTAGAAATCGCTAGTGCGCGGTTAACGTCGTCGTACGTATTTGTTAGTATGGAAATTAATTGGACACCTGTTCTGGATAGATGCTTGTTTTTAAAACTTCGTATTGTTAAACGTCAGTTTACTATTATCTATTCTGTGGTATTGTTTATCTGTCGTATCGTTTCCTAAAATTCTCGTTAACCTTCATAATAATAGGTAAAATCCAGTCAAGTGCGCGTAATAGGAAAATGCGCGTCAGACTCGCGCGCCGAGGGTTCCGATGAACCTAGAGTAGTTTTAGAAGCAATACAGCAAAGATTTTGGAAACTACGCCAGGGGGCGCAGCGTTTTTCTTACGTCAATGCAATACAGTCCATATTTAGGTCCGCAATACTTTAGTTTCTAAAAGCATTTTTTTAAATTAAAATAAATATGCTACTCGGAGAGATCGTTTTATTTTTCCTGTAATACATAAACGCCTATCGACTATAATTAATTCAGATTTTTCCTTTTATAAACTTCGGAGATACTCGTAAGGCTATGGTGTGGGATGGTTTTTTTTTGACATTTTTAGGGTTCCGTACCTCAAAAGAAAAAAACGGAACCCTTATAGGATCACATTGTTGTCCGTCTGTCTGTCTGTCTGTCAAGACCCTTTATCTCACGAACGGGTAGAGGTATCAGGTTGAAATTGGTAATATATATTAGGGTTCATGAACCACACAAGATCTGAAAGTTTAAATTTTTTACAATGACGCAATCAAAAGATATGGCTTTGTATGTCCTCATCTCCATACATTTCCGCAAAAATGCAAAACCTACAGGGTACTTCCCGTTGACCTAAAATTATGAAATTTGGCAAGAAGCTAGGTCTCAAAGTACAAATAAAGGGAAAAGTCTTAAATCATTAAATATTACAACTTTTCTCACAACTAATGGTACTCGTAACCAATTGAGGTGAGCTCCCGTTTCAAGAACATTCATATAAGTGAGGGGTCAAGTTGAATGGTCGCGGAGACGATTTTTGTTTTAGTTCTATTTTAAAAACGGGAACACTTACAAACTTGAAAATTAGTGTGTTTATAGTGCATAAGCTATAAAATAATAACAAATAATAAAATTTGGTCAATCGCGTGTCGGACTCAAAAAATCTAGCACATTAACTTACTGAAATTTTAACCAATACAATTATGATTATGTGGTCGTACGGAACCCTCAGTGCGCGAGTCCGACTCGCACTTGGCCGGTTTTTGATCATACTCGTAGCTTAAAAACTAAGTTTCGTAAAAAAAATACAAAATTATATTTTGGAATGCATAAGTAAAGCGCTTTAATATGATACACCACTCGACCTAGTAACGAGACAATTTAAAAAATTTACCATTTGGGTCCCTTTTACAATTTTTTTTTTATTTAGCCTGTAGGGTGTCCCACTGCAGGGCAAAGGCCTCCCCTCTATTTCGCCATTCGCCGCTTGTTCTGAATTAAAAAAAAAAATAAAATTAAAAAATCTATTTATTCAGGCACCTGTGCTGTGACCCACAAATTTAAAAATACATATTTAAACACAACAAAATTACAATTCAGAACCACAACATGAAAAATAAAATTCAATTTGTCTAATTTTATTAATTATAAAATTCAAAAATAAATCAAAGTAATTTTTTAATGTCTAAATTAAGGTAAATTTAAAATCACATTTAAATTTACCTTAATTTACCTGAGCCTCTGATGGCCAGTTTTCTAAGAAGTTGTACAAATCGTCGCGCCATCGTCTCCGAGGTCGGCCTCGACGGCGGTGACCATCCTCTGGCACAGAATATATAATAGGAAATAAGTTTACCTCTGGCACCCATTCCGTAGCTACTCTAGCCCACCTATCCGTGTGCATTCGGCATACATGTCCTGCCCAGTCCCATTTCAGCTTAGCAGACTTTTTTCCGACGTCTACAATGCCAGTTTTCGTTTTCGTAGTGTTTCTAATCCGGTCTATCCGTTTTACACCTAGAATACTGCGCTCCATGGCGAGCTGGCAAACCTTGAGCCTGGACTTCTGAGCCTCTGTCAAAGACCACGTTTGTGCCCCGTAGGTTAGGATAGGCAGGATACACATGTCGACGAGTTTTCGCTTTAGTGACAGTGGAAGTTCTCCCTTCATTAGCTCCTTCATGGACCAGTAGCTATTCCAGGAGTTTTGAATGCGTCTTTCGAATTTTAATAATATTTTTTAATTCTATCATTTTCAATATATTTGGGCAAGCATATTCGGCGAAGATAGCGTGAGTCAGACAGACGGAGTCGCACCATAAGGGTTCCGTTTTTACCATTTTGTTTGGAACCCTAACACATGGATCAGGACTTCGTTGCGTGATACATGTAAAGAAGGAAGCTTACCTGTAGCTTGCTGTTGACCTGTCAACCCGGTAGCGACGTCATGTACAAATAAATATAGTGATGAATGTATTATGGACTGACTGCCAGATTATCCTATTTACCTACCTATACTATAAAACGGCTCTAAAAAAATAAGTAGCAGGGGCATGCCTAGAGTTAAAGACCTTGATTTAAAAACAAAATAACATTGTTATACGAGCATCCAGGGACAAAAGGGGGAATATATTTATATCAATTTGTTGGAAGACATGCAACTACGATATTATCATAAAGGGAAAGGTTGAGGGAAGGAGAGGTAGATAGAGGAAGGCCCAGACGTTGCTGCGTGGTACAGATGAAGGAAAAGATGCATGTCGTGACGTATCAGATTGTACTTCGGAGAGTGTGCCCAAGAGCTCCATGAGCTTATTCCGCCATCCCCCTTCTACCATCGGGAATCCAGACGCACCGCAGGATATCACCCATATCTGGTTGATATTCCACACATTCGCACAAAGCGCTTTGAAACATCCTTTATAATGCGCACAGCTATGGAGTGGAATTCTCTGCCTGCGTCTGTGTTCCCGAGCTCTTATAACCCGAATCTATTTAAGTCGCGAGTGAATAGGCTTCTTCTGGGCAAGCTCGTTCCATCGTCGACCTCATCTCTGTCCTCAAGGCTAGATCGAGGTCAAGAGTAAGCCCATACATAGTAAAAAAAAAGTCAAGGAATTTGCAGAGGATAGGGAGGCGTGGAAGTCATTCTACCAACAAGAGCCTAGCTCTTGAATAAGAAGAAAACTGAAATGTTATTTAGTAACGTAATTTTTCTATCTTGCAACATTCTAAGTATCTCTATTAACCATAGCACAAGATATCCGCCATTGAAGCACCTACCCCAACGGCAAAACCGGACAGTTTTAAAAACCGGTTTTATAAATTAAAATTTTAAACAAATAAAAAGATCAGATTTTCAAGTGTTCTAGTTACCGTTTATTTAAATTTTCGAACATAAAAATTAAATACAAATATATTTAAAATGCTAAGATAAAAGTACAATTTTTTTACCTTATTTTTTTATTACTATGATATAGCATTTAGGCACTTAGATAAGTAGGTACAAAATTACAATTCAGTATCAGTCATTTAAAATCACAGCAAACAAAGATAACAATAATCAACAATACAGTTAAAAGTTTGTAGAAGCAATAATATGTTATGGGTAGGTAAGTAAATAAAGTCTCACAGAAGTATTCTATAAACATCTATAAATTTTAATTTTCAATAACATTAATAAGTATAAAAAGTAGGTTTATCATCATGGGATAAAAAATACACAGTTGAAAATATTTAACAGTTATAACAGTGCAATGATATTATCACGTCCAGTTTTCACATTAATAATTTGTGAAAAATTTAATACTAACCATGTGAGATTTTTATACTATAATGCCTCTTTGATACATTTATTTAACACTTACGGTTGTTTTTGTTAATTCACGAATTTGTTTGTTAACAAAATTGTCTTACCTTTAGTGGAATACATTTAAAATCCAAAGAAGCTCCAAACAAAGATCACTACACCACAGAAGAGTGAAGCGAAATGGAGTCCAAGATGGCGTCTTTTATTCTTAAACAGTGCTGCCATGGTACAAAAATATTTAATAATAACGTATAAGTAACGTTACTTTAAGGATGACAACTACTTTAATTGTGAATCATTTAAGGTATTACTCGTAGGAGATGGTGTTAGGTGTTGAGCTGACTTTTAATTAGTTCTTGATAGAAAAAGTTATGAATGTACTCACGATACTGAACAACTTTCCCCAAGGAACATTGATCGAAATACGAAAATCAAGCTTTGACCTCCCATAGAAACTGCATCAGCTGATAGCGCATTTTGTATGGGAGGTCAAATTTGGTTTTTCGTATTTCGACCCATGTTACTTGGGAAAAGTTGTTCAGTATCATGAGTACATGCATATCTTTTGCTATCAAGAACTAATTAAAGGTCACCTTATATACTTTATTTACATTGTGTTTGTTAAAAATACACATCCTAATGTCTAGAATAATGACTATTAGTAATATTGAAGACTTATTTGTTAGTGTGTCCTTAGAGTTCCTGTCTTTATTAAAATAAATCTTCTCCTAAAAAAAAACCGAAAAAGCCGGTTTTAGGAAGAAAAACCGGGTTATAAAAAAGAGAGAAAACCGATAAAAAACCGGGTTTTCGGTTTTCGGTGAAACCGGTTTGCATTCCCTACCAACGACGCACTTACCCCAGCGACGCACTTACCCCAGCGACGCACTTACCCCAGCGACGCACTTACCCCAGCGACGCACTTACCCCAGCGACGCACTTACCCCAGCGACGCACTTACCCCAGCGACGCACTTACCCCAGCGACGCACTTACCCCACCGACGCACTTACCCCAGCGACGCACTTACCCCAGCGACGCACTTACCCCAGCGACGCACTAACCCCAGCGACGCTCTTACCACAGCGACGCACTTACCCCAGCGACGCACTTACCCGAGCGACGCACTTACCCGAGCGACGCACTAACCCCAGCGACGCTCTTACCACAGCGACGCACTTACCCCAGCGACGCACTTGCCCCTTCTGACCCTAACTCTCTTGCAGGCAAAGGCGAGAACATATGGGATCGTTACACGCACGAGCACTCAGAGCTTGTGTTCGACCATCACAACGGGAATGTGGCTGACGACTCGTACCACCTCTTCCATCGAGACATCGCCATGCTGAAGCAGCTGGGTGTCCAGTTCTACAGGTTCTCCGTGTCCTGGTCAAGGATACTGCCTTCTGGGTTTAGCAAGTAAGTATAACATTGGTTTTTTTAGTTTCAATATAATCATAAAATCCCATGAAACGTTCACTACAGGATAGGGAGCTCCCTCCAGAATTGTAGCTTTTACTGGAAAAATGTGGAGGGGAAGTACCATAGTCACCTCGCTTGTCAGCTTTACGGCTGGCACCATGGACCGAGGTTGTAGGTGACCGCAGCAAGTAAGATATGATACAAAGGAGGATGCTGCTGCCCATACTTACTCCAGTTTATATCCCTTAGTCGCCTCTTACGACATCCACGGGTATGTATATGGGATGGTACTATTCTTTGCCAGCACCACACGGGACCGTGCAGTTTCATATAATCATGTTAATTTCACCAAAAGCCTTTAAATCTACAGAAAATATTAATAAAAATTTATGTTTTTTTACTATATTTAAAAATGGGAGATATGTATTTTGAACTCGTGTTAAGAAGGTGACAAAAAAAAATACTTCAAAATGTTTCAGTTTAAAGAGTACGGAAACCAGTAAAATTAACGGTAAATGACACATACTATCTCAGCTCTCTGGGTGGGTAACGCACTTTGCGGTGTTATTACTGGCAAATTATGCCACTAATGAGACAGTGGGTGCTATGGGCGATGGTGACTACTTACCATCAGGTGGCCCACCTGCTCGTTTGCTCACTTAAACATGTTTTCTTCCAGTGAAGTGAACGAAGACGGCCTGAGATACTACACGGAGCTCATAAACGAACTTCACGCCAACAACATCCAGCCTTTGGTGACCATGTACCACTGGGATCTGCCGCAGCCGCTACAAGAACTAGGAGGGTGGACCAACCCTATCATTGCTGATTATTTCCTTGACTATGCCAGGGTAAAGAAGTTTCTGTATTTACCTTTTACTAAAGTTTTATAGTCTGACCGCAGCTGCTGTACCACTGTATTGCGCGGGCAAGGAAAGAGCAAGAACTAGTTGCCGCCGGAAGCGGTGACGAGCGATGGCCCCCCGTCTCGGCGTGAGCATACAGCGGTTGCGGTCAGACTACAGCACAGTGCACAGTAGTCACCATATAGGTACCACTGGGTCCTATCACAGTCACTACGAGTATAAGACGTAGGTTAAGAAGGACCAACCCCGTCATCGCTGATTACTATATAACTGGTAAAGAAGTTTCTAAGCGCAGAAGTTCATAACCGACATAGACAGACTGGTTCAGACTTCAGGACCAGTCTGTCTATGGCGGTTATTTTCTGCGCATTTAACGGTCACAGATAGAGTTATTTTGCACGCAGTATACTTATCTTCATTTTACTGGTACCTAGTTTAAGACACAAGTCCAGGCTAAAGCCGGAAAAAAGTGGAAAATTTTGGAGAAGACAATCATCCAGCAATGAAAATTTATGAGTTTATTATGTTTAAACCCAGGTTCTATTCAACGCCTTCGGGGATAAAGTGAAGGGCTGGATAACATTCAACGAGCCACTGTCCTTCTGCGGTAATGGGTACGGTGGTACCGACGCCCCTGGAGCAAGAGCCAGTGGGCTTGAGGACTACATGTGCGCTCATAACGTCTTGAGAGCCCACGGCATGACGTATAGGATGTTCCAGGCTGAGTTCAAGCCTAAAACTAGAGGTTTGTAAAAAAAATACTTTAACTAAACATACTGTATAAGACCGACGGTATCCTAGTTACATTTCTTCCATACAAATTGATACAAATAGATTCCCCTATTACCGCAATGGATAATGCCTGTAGAGTGATGGTCAAGGTCTATTGTATAGTAATAATTGAAAAATATCCCCATTTAACCGCCATATTTAGACGACTACCAGTCATATTTAAGGATTAAGTCCCTGGACCTGGATGTTCATCTTGTTTATATCTTTGCAAATATCTCTTGTTTTTCTCTTATCGTTGATGTTACTAAAATGCAGTACTTACGCAGTTTCTTTTCTGTCTTCAATCTGAAAAAAATATCTCTACTACTATCTGATTTCTAAATTTTCTTTTCAGAAGAAGTAAGCATAGGCATAACATTAGATATGACTTGGATGGAACCGGCTACCACTTCCGAAGAGGACCAAAAAGCTGCTGAGATTTCTAGACAGTTTATGGTAAGTTAATCTCAGTTTACGTACACACGGCCGCACGTCAGTAGAAACACTTTTGGACCTTACGGCGTGGTCTTCTTCTTCTTTTCGAGTCAATGGCAAAACTGACTATAAACGCTTAGCCCAAAAAGTAGCCACGTCAATAGCCTTTTGGTTGCCTTCAAAAAGGTCCCTCCGAGTGCAGGAAACTGGAGAAGTAGGGCACGACAGCAAGTGTGTCATGCTTTGCAAAATACCGCATTCACACTTGTCGTTATCAGAGAAGCCCCACCTCTTCATGAGTTCCCCGCACCTGCCAACGCCCGACCGCAGTCTGTTTAGTGACTTCCATATGGACCAAGGAAGATCGTGACCTGGTGGCAGCTTTTCGGCAGTTGGTATATGAATGTTGTCAGGAGGGTACCTTTTTGACCACAGTTCTACCCTAGCCTTGGATGGATCTAAATCGAGCGGCATGGTGTCTTTGATAAAACTGTGACGGCTCTTAAGGCGTGAGGGTGGTGGGTTATGGCCGTAAAGTAGGTGTCTGCTGTCTAATTCCTGTTTTTGCTTCTCAATAGCACAGGCTACCCGACGCCTGACGTCCGGAGGAGCTATTCCAGCAAAGGAGTATAAGTGGCCCAGCGGTGTTGGCTTCAGGGTGCCCGTAACTATTCGGCAGATTTCGTTGAGAGCAGTGTCCACATCCCTCGAATGAGCCGATAGAGTTGAAAAAGTTTCTACCGACGTGCAGTTGACCGTACCTACTACAATTATAGTAATCTGAGTAATCAGAGTGTCAGATGATGAAGGCTTTGGCACGTACGGTCAACCGCTCGTCGGTAGAAACTTTTTCATCTCTATTACCATGCCATAAGGTCCAAAAGTGTTTCTATTGACGTGCTGTTGAGTGTACGTACAAAGGATTCAAGAGGATCGGAGTGTGAAAAGAGTTTATTTGAAAAACTGAATGGCAAGAAAACCTTGAAAACCGACATTCTTAAAATTTCCAGTTCGGTTGGTTCGCCCACCCAATATTCTCAAAGACCGGAGACTACCCACCAGTCATGCGTCAAAGAATTGACGAGATATCCCAACGTCAGCACTTCCCAAGATCCCGCCTTCCGCACTTCACGAAGGAAGAAATCGACATTATTAGAGGTACCGTGGATGTTCAGCAAATCAACTGATCACCAAATTCTATACAGAATTGTCTGTAAAAAATCGGACATAATTCTCGAAATAATGTAGCTGGACAGAGCTATGCGTGAGAACAGGACGGAGCGATACGTGTCTCTGTCGCTCCAATATCTTACTAATCGCTCTGTCCTGCTCTAACGCTCCTGTCATTCTAATCAAGCTAAATTCCGTGAGCTAAATTATTGTCGACGTGCACGGCAGCAAGGAAGTGGATAACAAAACCAGTGTAAGCTGAACTAGCCCTAAGCTGCTTACGCCTGAAACCAGAGACCAGCTCAAAGGCAGAATGTTTCCACCGACGTGCGGCCGTGTGTACATATTATTACGACGCTTTTATCAACCAAGTTCTATGGATAAGGTCAGTCATGGCGAGGTGCTGTAGCATAAGCTGAGTGGCTACCTTTTTTAGTAGGTATAACTAAAATAAACATTTCTTTCTTTCTATTAAGTATGTCGACGACAACGGGGTAATTGCATCAGTGCCTATCTTGTGCTATGGTTGGAGCTGATAGGGCCCATCAAAGCTTAGAAAAGATGACGTTTCTAACATAATATAATTTATATAATTTTCGAAATATTGGCTGTTGACGTACCTACTTGCCCCGACTGACCCAACCCAATCTCGGCCATACGGTCGAATTAAGTTATCATCTATTTCGGTGCCAAGCGGTTTAAATAAATTTTTAAATCGAATAGAAAAACCGATAGTCTGGGCCCTGAGTCAAGATGCTTTCTACAATCGCAAACGCTAGTAGAATAGAATGAAAATGTACGGGAATGACATTAGCGATCGAAATGTTGCTTGACAGCTAATGTCAATCCCATACATTTTTATTCTATTCTATCATTGACGTAAGAAAAACGCTGCGCTTCTAAAGGACCTGAAGCTATTGTCTATGGAAAACTTAACTGATAAAGTTAATGCTATTTCTTTCTAACTAATCTTTGTTTAGGAACGTTGAAAAAGTACAACAATATTTTATCAGTATCGAAACTTTTTTTTCCGAAAACACTTTGTCGCCAGTTCGCCATTTTGAAAAACGGTATACGACAGTACGTGGGCTGTCAAATTGGTGTACATGTTCGACAATTTTATTGTTATTGTAAACAAACATATCAGTTTAGAAATGTTTTTATAAATTGATTTCTTTATTTAGGTTTCGGCAGGATGCCAGTGTTCTATTTTGTTGTGTAGTGCAATGAAAATCAAGAACCATCCACAATTATCTATGCACAAGTAAGTCGCTGGTTATTTGGCTTTTTGACGAATATTTCGCATATTTGTCTGATCGAATTTTTGATATAGCTGTGTTCAACCATGAAGTAAACTAATTTCTATTTATTTTATGTATTCAAGCTGCCATTGTCTTTATTTCATTACAAAACTTTTACATACAAACAATGTAAACACGTAGTGATGTAATCAAGCACAGCTGATATCGATATTGCAATATTCTTACATTCTCATATAATGCTGTTCAATAAACCTTAACTTTTAGCAAAATTATTAAGTGTACGGTTAAAGGATACAAAAGGGGTCATTTTGAATTCAATAATTTATGAAGAACTGCTGCCGCCTCTGGGATGGGTCTGAAAAATACCAGCTGGCCAATCTTACAGCAATTTAAAAGCGTGCTATTTTAACAGATTAAAATATAAGTAGGGGGTTATAACGGCCAGTTGCATACAGGGTCTACAACTCATTTTTTTATTTGTTTTGAAAGTAAAACAGTATGAGACTGTAAAAGATTTTACATCTCTCATATTCGGTAAGTAGGTCCTTATTACCCCCAAATGGGGCTTGTAGGTGACCAATTAGCGCTCTAGGGTAATAATGTAGCTAGAAAAGCCCTAGGGCGGTAAGTAATTGAGTTTTGAAAGTGTGAAGTGGTTTTTTTTAACTACTTACCGCCCTAGGGCTTTTCTAGCTACATTATTACCCTAGAGCGCTAATTGGTCACCTACAATTTGGCGGTAATAAGGACCTACTATCTCACAATCGAGATGTAAAGCAGAGTAGTTAGCTCGGGTGTAAGCATCAATTGCACCCTCGAACTATAGGCGCCCTCGCTGCTCGGGCTGCAATTGATGCCTTAAAGCCCTTGGCTACTAATATACTATAACAGAACTGAGAGACTTTGTGCAGCAGCTGCCCGACCAATATTATAGATTGAATGTAAAGGAATTTAATAATATATTCTAACCTTTTCTTGTAGATTCCCACGAAATGAAACTGTCTGAAAGAAGTGGACTGATATTTTTGATATAGAAAACATAAATACAAATTTTAAAACCAATTTCTTTATACGCTGCATTTTGAGGAATCTTGTTTTGACAGAACTGTGGATATCATACGGTTACATGCTGGGGCAGTACACTCACTGCTCTATGCGGTTCGTATTTGTGAAGTAGTAGACTATCAACCAATATAATAATGATGATGAAGATGTGCTTGGCCAATGGTACTATTTCATGTCAACTATACAGGGTGAAAAGTTGAGATGGGGCACACAGGGCAGCTACAACAGACCGTTATGTGATAGTCATGACATTGCCAACTGTTTTATGAATCACTTTAAAGTTCCTGCAAAGACCCTTCAGGTTTCTTCATGTGACAGTGAACATGTGAATCTTAGGAATTCTGGTGGCAAATCCTCAATTTATTTTACCACAAAACAAGTTGCTAAAATTGTGAAAGGTATGACGAGGGGAAAGTCCCCTGGTCACGATGAACTAAGTATTGAACAGCGGGGGTACACCTTCCTAGGGTGCTGTCATTGTTCTCTAATCTATGTATTGGTCACTCCTACCTGCCATCTGAGCTCATGAAAACAGTTGTAATACCAATCACAAAGAACAAAACTGGTGATATGTCAGATGTGAATAATTACAGACCAATTTCATTAGCAACTACAGCAGCTAAGATTCTTGATGGTCTGCTTGACAGCCAGCTGGATCAGTGTCTTGACTTGCATGAAGCACAGTTTGGATTCCGTGCTGGTCTGTCCACAGAAAATGCTATATTGGCAGTCAAGCAGACTGTCAAGTATTATAATGATAGAAAGACCCCAGTTTACGCCTGCTTTCTGGATTTGTCGAAGGCATTTGACAGGGTCTCTTATGAGGTGCTGTGGAACAAGCTGCAGAAGACTAATATGCCTGTTGAAATGATTGAAATATTTAAGTATTGGTATGGGAATCAAGTTAATTATGTAAAATGGGGTAGTGGTGTGTCGGACATGTACAGGTTGGAGTGTGGTGTTCGTCAAGGTGGTAAAACATCTCCAAGGCTCTTCAACCTTTACATGAATGACTTGATAGTGGGACTCAGCAGCAAACAATCAGGTTGCTCAGTAGATGGCACTATGGTCAATAACATTAGCTACGCTGATGATATGGTGCTGCTGAGTCCGGCTGTCAGTTCTCTTCGAGAGCTATTGCTAGACTGTGAAGATTATGCTAAAGCACATGGGCTTGAATATAACACAAAAAAGAGCGAATATGTGGTCTTCACGGCTGGCTGTAGACCCCCTAGCTATGTTCCACCTATAAGACTATGCGGTGTTGATTTAGTAAGAGTTGCTCAGTTTAAATATTTGGGTCATTTTTTGTCAGAAGATGGTAAGGACGATATGGACATTGAGAGGGCTCGAAGGGCGTTGATAGTGCGTAGTAATATGTTGGCTCGGAGATTTGCTTGCTGTACAGTGGAGGTAAAAGTAACACTTTTTAAAGCCTACTGTCAAAGTCTTTACACGAACAGTCTCTGGGTCAATTACACAAAGAAAACCTACAACGCACTTCGAGTCACCTATAACAATGCCTTTAGGTTGCTGTTGGGGCTCCCACGTCACTGTAGTGCCTCTAATATGTTTGCAGAAGCGCGAACCAATGATTTTTTCGCGATAAGACGTAAGAGCGTAACATCCTTGCTACAGAGAGTACGTGCGAGCTCAAACAGCATCTTGATTGTGCTCAGGGACAGGTGGGAGTGCCCCATACTAAGACATTGGAATCTTATCATGGTGGGGTTGAACGACAGCACAAGATAAAAATGAAAAAATGTGAAATTCTTTTATTAAATTTAATCTTAATAATATGAATGATAATAATAAATTGTGATAATGATAATAATATAATATGACAGATTTGTTGACTTTAGTTACTAACATAGTTAACTAAGTTCTTTTACTAACAATGGACTGTATGTTGTCTGATAATAAATCAATTTAATTTAATTTAATTTAATAAGAACTCACCTCCTCAAAACTCATCTTACCGATACGGTGATTGAGATGCTATTGGTGTATCTAATTTGACTTATTTTATAGTAACCAAATATTTTATTGGAAGGGGAAGTATGACGTAATAAGAATGCGAAAAATGGCCTCGTTTTTGATCGATCGTGATAATTTTAGGGAATTATTATGACAAACTTTATTTATTTTATAGCCAAATAGATGTTCTATCCTCCGATTATTTTAACTTTATTTATTTAATAGCCTAATAGATGTTTTATCCTCCGATGCACAAATTCTGTTTCTAACTTATATAGGAAATATGAGAAG
This sequence comes from Athrips mouffetella, assembly GCA_947532105.1. Taxonomy (NCBI): domain Eukaryota; kingdom Metazoa; phylum Arthropoda; class Insecta; order Lepidoptera; family Gelechiidae; genus Athrips; species Athrips mouffetella. Next base: position 2,083,773 of record OX383960.1, on the reverse strand, counting down.
AATCACTTCTTAAAATTACCGGATGGTAAAAAAAATAACACTGTATAATCACAATAATACAGAGTATGTTTTATCATCGTCATAACATCCCATAAAAAATCCACTGCAGGACAGCTCCCTTCAAAAAAACGCGTGGTTCTTTGGAGGAGATTTACTCTAGTCACCACGCTTGTTAGCGTTGTGGCTTGCCACTGCTGTTGTTGGTGACCGCAGTATGTAAGATGGTAAAATAAACAGAAAGATGCTGCTGCCCATCCTTCGCATCATAAGCCCTTAGTCGCCTCTAATTCTAATTATGTAAATGTACAGTCAAGAGCGTCTACTTGTACGTCTCCGACGTCGTCTGCCAGCCCGCATATCGATAAAATATCGATTACAAGTTAGACAGCACTACTAAACACCGCCATTTTCAAGTTCACTTTAACTTTTACGTGGCACGCTTTTGCCGAGTATATGGCATATCTATAAACGCCCCCTGGCGTAGTTTCCAAAATCTTTGTATTCTATAGCGTTTGCGATTGTAGAAATCGACTTGACTCTGCTCAAATTTAAGAGAAGAGGGTCAATAGTGGCCTGATATGATTTGTGTGAACATACGGTGGGTGCGTCGTCCTTTTCCTTCGCGAACTTGCCTCACTCACTCTCGCCTATCACGATGTTCTAAGTTAGCTACGGTCAACCGCACATCAGTGAAAACATTTACAACTCTTTTACCATTACATAAATTCCAGTGTTTCTACTGACGTGCTGTTGGGTGTACCTATATGGTTTCTGCCATATATTTCAGAAAGTAGTTATTAATAGTTTTTGTAATCTGTGATTTCTGCACTTATAGTCTGACCGCAACCGTGTATAGGTAGTGGTGGGAAGGTGGGGGAGTGGTAAGGAAAGAGCAAGAAATAGTTGCCGCCGGGAGCGGTAACAAGCGATAGCCCCCCCCTCACCGTGAGCATACCATACCTAAGGCCAGTTTACTATTATTTTATCTGTGCTAAGGCGCGGTACAGCGGTTGCGGTCAGACTATAGTCCAATATGGACCATGGTGCGTGGGCCCAAGTGGCCCTCAATTTAGCAACCCAGTCAAGATGTTAAAGCTTATTTAATTTCACTTTCAGGCTCATCAGACTTCCTAGGTCTGAATCACTATACGACGTGTCTGGTCGCTAAAGGCAACGGCAAAGTGACTATAAAACCATCATTCTATAACGATATGGGGGGAGTGGTCAGTCAGAAGGAAGAATGGCCCAAGAGTAACTCAACTTGGTTAAGGGTAAGTTGGATAATAAAAACACGACCATATTGTAGACAGAGAAGGATATAGACCGCTGGATATGTTCCATTTCACTCGCACCAGAAAGAAATAAAAATAGCTTATTTTGCTGTCATTCTAATCGTCGTAACATCCCATGAAACGTCCACTGCTGGACAGAGAGCTCCCTCCAGAATTGCAGCTTTTGCTGGGAAGTACCATAGTCACCACGCTTGTTAGCGTTACGGCTGGCACCGCGGTTGTTGGTTACCGCAGTATGTAAGAAGATGGTACGATACACAGAAGGATGCAGCTGCTCATCCTACTATTAACATGGACGAACAATAAGAATAGAATAGAACAGTTTTTATTGCTAGAACTGGTAATAAAATACAGATGGTATGTAGTAAGTTTAGTTCAGAACAGCTCTTACCTTAGATCAGGCATGCATAAGAAGGACAGACCATCCCCTTTTAGAAATCGCAACCCGGAAAAGTATAAAACTAGATGGCGCTAATAAATAGTCCAGGAAGTTATTATGATTTATCGAGTATTCTGCTAAAAAAAACCGAATTTCAATATAAGAGTTTCTTAACATTGAGACTATGTTGAAATTTTGAATGATTTTTTGGCAGAATACTCGGTAGACCATAATCAATTTCCAGATTATTTGAAAGGGCCATCTAGTTTCCATGAGTTTTATGCCTTTCCGGGTTACGTTTTCTAGTATGGGGATTGTCAGTCTTATTATTATTCGTCTATGCTATTAATAATCCCTTAATCGCCTCTCACGACACCCACGGGTAGAGATGGGTTAGTGCTATTATTTTCCAGCACCACACGGGCTATCATATCAAACTGAAAAACTAGATTGTGCACAACTATTAAATTTTATTTTTAAGTTTACTTTGTGGTGAAAATAAAGATTTTTATTTATTATTATTTATTTATCATTTCTATCAAGCTTATTTACAACAAATTAATTCCACAGGTAGTTCCATGGGGCTTCAGAAAGACCTTGAATTGGGTGAAGAAGACCTACAACAATCCTTTAGTACTGATTACCGAGAACGGGATGTCTCTAGAACCAGGTCTTCAAGATAGCAGGCGTGTTAATTACATTGATGCTTACTTACGCTCCTTGCATGCGGCTATCACTGTGGATGGGTGCAATGTACTAGGCTATACGTATTGGAGTCTGATGGATAACTTTGAATGGTTGAGGGGGTTCTCGTGAGTATTTTTCATATTTATATTGTTTCGTTTTGAAGGGAGCAAGTGAAGATACCGGCACATGACAAATACCATATTTAATCTAGGGTTGGGCAACGCTGTATGGTGTCTTATTAGTGTCTTTAGCTACTAAGACAGCGGGTGTTGTGGGCGGCAGTGACAACTTGCCACAAGTCGTTGGTTCATTTATGTTGTATAAAACATATTTCATGTTGTTCAAAGTATATTTTTTAGGATCTTTGAGCTGTAAAAGCTAAACAAAACAGTCCATACCCTTTTTAGGGTTCCGTACCTCAAAAGAAAAAAACGGAACCCTTATAGGATCACTTTGTTGTCCGTCTGTCTGTCTGTCTGTCTGTCAAGACCCTTTATCTCACGAACGGGTAAAGGTATCAGGTTGAAATTAATACCATATATTAGGATCCATGAACCACACAAGATCTGAAAATTTAAATTATTTAGAACGACGCAATCAAAAGATATGGCATTTTATGTCCTCATCTCCATACATTTATTCAAAAATGCAAAACCTACAGGGTACTTCCCGTTGACCTAAAATTATGAAATTTGGCAAGAAGCTAGGTCTCACAGTACAAATAAAGGGAAAAGTCTGAAATCATTAAATATTACAACTTTTCTCACAACTAATAGTAACCAATTGTGGTGAGCTCCCGTTTCAAGAACATTCATATAAGGAGGGGTCAAGTTGGATGGTCGCTGAGGCGATTTTTGATTTAGTTCTATTTAAAAACTGGAACACTTGCAAACTTGAAAATTGGTATGTTTATAGTGCATAAGCTATAAAATAACAACAAATAATAAAATTTGGTCAAGCGCGTGTCTGACTCAAAAAATCTAGCACATTAACTTACTGAAATTTCAACTAATACAATTATGTTTATGTGGTGGTACGGAACCCTCAATTATGTTTATGTGGTGGTACGGAACCCTCAGTGCGCGAGTCCGACTCGCACTTGGCCGTTTTTTTTTTTTAAATAAACACGTAAGCATTTTAACATGAAGTTGGTAGGGCTTTTGTGCAAAGTCCATAACAGTGTTTGCACTGCTGTGTTTCGGTTTGAAGGGCAAGGGAAGGGAAAGGCCAGGGAAATTACCGGCACATGAGACACACCGTCTTAGTTCTTAGGGTGGACAACGCGCTTTGCTGTTACTACTTTGCTGTTGCTACTAATAAGACAGTGGGCGCTATGGGCGGTGGTGACCACTTACCATCAGGTGGCCCACAAGCTCGCTTGCTTACTTGCTTACTTGTTACATAAAAAGAAACATTTTAATTATTTTATTTGAATAATCGATGCAATTGCGTCGTTGGGGTAATTATGCATAATCGGCCAATATTTCAAAAACTATTTATTTTAAGCTACTAACGTCATCTTTTTATCATTAAGCATTCTAAGTTCTAGTAGTTCCCGGTTTCATACATAGATGGCTCTATTTCCCATAGTTACAAGATATTCGCCACTGACGCACTTACCCCGACTGACCTTATTTAACTTTTCAGAGAGCGTTTCGGCCTATATGAAGTAGATTATACATCCCCCGAGAAAACCAGGACTCCTAGACTATCAGCTGAGCACTACTCCAAGATAACTCGCTCAGGGTGCCTGTCTACACAGACACACAACTCTGTATTGTAAATAAATTATATGTCTTACTAAGAGTTTTGTTTATATAACATAAAATACAATGTGATGAAAAAAAAATACAGGTACGCAAGGTAGCAAGCACGTAGAAACAAAACCAGTATAAGCTGAACCAGCGCTAAGCTACAAACACCCGAAACCAGAGACCCGCACAAGGTCAAAGTGTTTCCACCAACGGGCGGCCAGTATACGATGATTCTTTTGCTATGACGCTGGGCTTCGGGTTCAATTCCCGCCCAGGACAAACATTTGTGTGATGTGTGAGTGTTAGAAGTGTTTTTTTCTGTTTCTGGGTGTTATACGAGGTGTTAATTTAATTTCGTGCCATAGCTTAGGGGGTGTTTCAGTAACGATAAAGGAGCACAAAAAAAATCCTGCTTATAAAAATCAAAAGTCCATTGAAACTAAGCTAACACGGAAGGCCCGGAGCACCGCGCTATCAAAAGCGTGCGAAAGAGTTTCAGTTATGTATGTTCACTATTACTGTTACTCACTGTTCACTATTCACTGTTACTCGCGCGCTGGCTCGGTGATAGCGCGGTGCTCCATCCGGATCATTGCCCTCCGCGTTAGTTTAGTTTCAATGGAGTTTTATTTTTTTTAAAGTAGGATTTATATACACTGAAACACCCCCTGAGCTATGGCACGCAATTAAATTAACAACCTGTATATTATTTTTCTGTATTTATATCAGTGTCTGGTACCTATAGTACAGGCTTTGCCTAGTTTGGGATCAGATGACTTTGTGTGAATTGTACCACAACATCTGCAGTATACAGTAAAAAACAGAAACTAACAATCATAAATATATTTTTAAACCAAAATACATTCAGGCAATATTACTTAACCTAATTTTATTTATATATCTAATTAATTTTTAAATGGAAGACCCTATAAGGATATTTAAATTAAAATTTGGATTACATTAATATCTATAGTATTAACACGGTATTTTACATTAAAAAATATGATATTTTTATAATGTACACAATGTTTGCAAAACATATGACGACTCCTAGTAATATCATATAAAAATATCGTTAATGTTTCATTTTACATAATATTAAAATTACTCTTAATAACTTCATAAAAGAAATCATATTTATAAAATGACGACATCAAAATAAAAAATCTGTAATTTTCCACTAAAACGGGGCGACTGCAGATTCTGCAATGGCTGTAGTAGGATTGAATACGACACGAACACGATACTAACGGGTGTCTCAAAACCTACTTGAGTTTTAATTTTTTAGGAGCCACCGCGCACTAGCGTTTTTTTAGTTGGCCGACAGTTTAGTCGCAATCGTTCTCCATAGACAAATCTCCAACTTTAAATAGACAAACGCGCGCACTACCATAGGGGTCTATACTGATTCCGAGACCGATCAAACTATCGGCCAACGAAAAAATCGCTAGTGCGCGGTGGCTCTAACAAAACTCATATTGCAGTTGAATTTTGACAATATTTTATTTTCAACTGTAAATATGGACACGGAGGTTACGTGTGGAACACAACATCTGAGAAATGCTTGCCTCGGCGTTGCTGGCAAACTACAATACATATTTTACATAAATGTGGTGGGATTTTGTCAATAACTCGACGAATTTTCTGTTTTGAGCTCAGGAATTGTCTGTGGATTTCTTGCATACACTTTTCCCTTCAAAAAACCCCAAAGAAAAAGTCCAGATGTGTCAGATCACACGACAATGCATGATGATGAACGAAAAAACATTTTCGGATCGTCTGCAAAATTCTCACCATTTCGGTTGTGGATTTTCACAACTTCTATGCGTTGCTTGACTGAAAAATGCTTCATAACTTAACCTCATACTTTGATGATGAGAACTGCAAAATATCCGAGTTTTATTTTTAACTAGCGGCCCGCCCCGGCTTCGCACGGGTACTAATCTACGGGTAGAGGTGATGCCTTTTATTGCGATATATGACGTAGCCTTCAACTTGTTACACAATTTATAAAACTTTTACCTCCGGGCGACAAACACAAAAGAATATACCTAAAATTTTAAAAATCAGGCTTCGGACGATCAGTCGCAACGACATGTGTCCTCTGTGTGGGCCCCGTCGGGTTCCTGGCTGGCTGATATTAACTTCGGAAACTCTGGGCTACGTTCGGCTATCAACGGAAATACGCATCGAGTTTGAAGTTCATTTTACGAGTAGGACTTTAATTAGAGTGATTTTAATATTGTGATATCTTCCAAGATATTCATTTAAATAACATGGTGTAAAGGACAATTTTGATCTATGTTCATTGATTATTATTACTAACCTTTAAAATTAGATAAGGATCCATAACTTGAGGGCAAAAATACGTTCTAAAATACCTTATTTTGAAAATCTACTTTTTTGCTATAAATAGTTGGTTAGTGTGGGTTTTTCTTAAAAGATAGACAAATACTATCGCGGACTTTTCTTTAGAACTCTTAGAGAGCAACAATCCTTTAATACATAACTTTCATATAAATGAAACCATTTACGCAGCGCACGCCCAGAAAGCTCTCTAGAGACACGTTTTTTTCCGACTCGATCGACAAACATCTTCACAGTTCAGTTAATTTGCACTCAATATTTATAAATTACAGCTATAAACCTTCCTATTGAATTAATCTATCTATTAGTGAAAACCGGATCGAAATCGATATAGTACTTCCTGAGTTTAGCAATCACAGACAGACATGATGGATGACGACAGAAAAACGTTTCGGGGGACTTTCTTTTATAATATGTAGTGATATAACGTAAATTATACGAAATTTAAAATTCCAGTAGGTTTTGAGACATCACACCCGATATAAATACATACGAGTAAAAACCGGATTATTCTTATAAATATAGCAATACAAAATTCTAGTGCCCTATCTTAAGGGCAATACACACCAAAGCCGCCGAACCGCCGACACAGCCCGCCGACACAACCCGGCGGCCTATTAAAATAAATCATGTCGGCAACATTTGCCCGCATGTGTTACCCGCCGACATGTCGACGACTTGCGTACATACAAATGTCAAGCCGCCGACATGTCGCCGACAAAGGTTTCCGCCTTGCAATGAGTGAAGTCGCCAACATAGCCCGCCGACAAAAAGTTGCCAACATATGTCGGCGGGTCGGCGACTTTGGTGTGTAGTGGCCTTTAAGAACTTCATTTCGAGTGACAGCTATCAAAATAAAAACTGCTTTATCTCAGAAATTACCGACCCTTTACAACCGACTACTGGTATGCAGGGACAAATGATAGTTATCGACGAGATCTTCATTTAAAGTGATCAGCTGTCAAAGTAAAACAGCCATTTCTCAAATACCAGTAATGCAAGACTAATCCAGAAGTACTAGATTATGCCACATGTACCGTAAAGGTGTGATTATACTGAAGGGTGTGAATCTGCCCATAAAACTGAACAACTTTTCCCAAGGAATATAGGTCGCAATACGAAAAACGAAATTTAACCTATCATACAAAATGCGCTATCAGCTGATGCAGTTTCTATGGGAGGTCAAAAATTTATTTTGTTGTATGACCTATGTTCCTTGGGAAAAGTTGTTCAGTTTCATGGGCAGATTCACACCCTTTAGTATTATCACACCATTACGTTACACGTTGTATTAAAGCGAATTCCTAACAGATGTTATGGTATTTAGGTAGGTGTTTTATTACACCGCAACCAATTTCGGCGGTCTGCAAGTACACTTTGATTGACAGCCTGTCTATAAAAAGAGAGCCAAGCGGCTTTTTCAATCGCTGTGCCTCGGTAAAAGACCAATCAACATTTCACATACTGCTATCAGAGTTCAGATAACTATGGAGGTGCATTTTCATTTTGTTTACTGGATAGTTTGCTTTGGTTACTGGATAGTTCATTTCTGTTACTTGATAGATCATTTACATTACTTGATAGTTCATTTCTGTTACTCGATAGATCATTTATATTACTTGATAGTACATTTGTGTTACTGGATAGTTCATTTCTGTTACTTGATAGTTCATTTCTGTTACTGGATAGATCATTTCTGTTACTTGATAGATCATTTTTGTTACTTGATAGTTCATTTACATTACTTGATAGTTCATTTACATTACTTGATAGTTCATTTACATTACTTGATAGTTCATTTGTATTACTGGATAGTTCATTTCTGTTACTTGATAGATCATTTATGTTACTTGATAGTTCATTTGTGTTACCAGATAGTTCGTTTCTGTTACTTGATAGATCATTTCTGTTTTTTGATAGTTTATTTCTGTTACTTGATATTTGATTTGTATTACCTGATAGTACATTTGTGTTACTTGATAATTCATTTGCGTTACTGGATAGTTCATTTATATTACTAGATAGTTCTTTTTGTTTCCTGTCTATATTATTTCCATCAGAAGTGCCTGCCATCTCGAATACATTCTCTGGACCGTAGTACTTATGCTTTAAGTAGCCCAACTCGTTGCCTACAAGAGAATTTTAAATAAATTTTACTGGTACGCACGGCAGCAAGCAAGTTGTAACAAAACCCTTATAAGATGAACCAGCGCTACTAGTGCGGTCAGTTAGCTGTTTCACATAGACACGATTTACATTTTCACTAAATTTTTTCCAGGTACTAGTTAGGTACATAGCTCTCAATTTTTGATAGGAGCCAATTCTTGAATCTCAAAAATTTCCATAGAAAATTCAAGAATTGGCTCCTATCAAAAATTGAGAGCTATGTACCTAACTAGTATCTGGAAAAAATTTAGTGCAATTTGGTGAATTTGGCGATATAAGACTATAAGGGGTCGGACTATACGCTACAAACGCCCAAAACCAGAGACCCTCTCAAAGTCAAAGTGTTACCAACTACGAGCGCCCGTTTGATCGCAGATTTTGCGATTTTAAACGCAATTTCTTGAAACATTTGTCCTGATTATGATGCGTCTTAAATGTTAAAGGAATCATTAAGATTAATAGTCTATACACACATAATGGATATGAAACATTAACTACTTACACAACTTTGGCTACAAATGAGTTTTGGTGAAAATACTACTAAGTAATTAAATACTTATAAAAATAAAATAGATTTGGACTATAGATTAAAAATAGATTTGGACTATAGACTGAAAATATATTTGGACTATAGACTGAAAATATATTTGGACTATAGATTGAAAATTGATTGGGACTTTAGACTGAAAATAGATTAGGACTATAGATTGAAAATAGATTTGGACTATAGACTGAAAATTCGTGAACATAACCCTGTTGGTACACTGTTACTTAGAACATAGATCACATTTTTTTTTAATATACATTGAGCAAAAAAAATTTTGGTCGTTCCATACAAATTTCACCACATATTGCCGGCGCAAGAAAACGCCATACTTTATTGGAAAAAAACGAGAAAGTTTATATTAGGTCTTTACCTATGAAATTGCCGTTTTGTATGGCGAATTTTAGGTAAACTCAATTTTCAGTACTAACATTTTTGCATTTTTCTTAGGAATTATAAATCCATTTTGTTTTTCAAACATTAATGGGAAGACATTAAGCTAACAGAAACTTAAATTTAATTTTCGAAAAATATTAACTGAATAAATATAACAAATCTAATGATGAAATCGGACGACATTTAAGACGTACAATTTTCGAACCTTTAATTTTATATATCAAAAACTAAAAATAAAAACTTTATTTTATGCGTACATTTATAACCTTGAAGTCAACTTTCACATATAAGACAAATGAAAAAAAAAATAGCATTAGAATTATAGGAATTATGATCTCATTAATCTGTAAGAAAATTTCGGCAATTTCATAGGTAAAGACCTATTATTTTGTGTTTTGAGTAACATACTAAATTTAGCTATAGGGGTAAAAAACAGCATTCAGTAGGTCTATGACATATGTAGTAAAATTATGTACGCTTTCAGAAGCAGTATGCAACAAATAGGATATACCAACCCTTATCTGATTCTGCCTATGAAACTGAACAACTTTCCCTAAGGAACATACGTTAAAATACGAAAAAAAAAATTATTTCACATACAAACCGAATCAGCTGACAGTGATTTTTCAGGTCACATTTTTTTTTTCGTATTTCGACCTGTTTCTTAGAAAAAAATGTTCAGTTTTATGGACAGAACCACATCCTTCAGGGATATAATCTGTCTGTGTGTAATTTTTTAATTCCCAATTCTATTAGTCAACAAAACCGATCAGTTTGCTTAAAAAAACATTGGGAAATTTAAAAAATTTTGGTTTCGTAATAATACGATCTGACCGCCTTTTGTGTTTTTTTTGGCTGTGTATTAACGTGCCACCAAATTTAAGTAAATTTTTACCAAATAATATCCACCAAATTTTGTCTACGAAAATGGATGAATGTACACTAAATTTGTTTGTGGCACTTCGCCGGCCGCTGCCGCAGCACGCTCGCTCGGCTCGTGGGTTGTGGTCTCAAGATAACCTAACCGAACCGGTTACCCAAATTTGGTGTACGTTCAGCCAATTTGGTGTACATTCATCCATTTTTGTCTGAAGTGTATTGGGGTATAAAAAAATATTTTGGGAATCATTTAATTTGTTGCCTTTTTTTTAAAATATGGAATTCTAAAGTTACCTTATACAGGGATTTATAGGGCTCGGCCCTAAAACTTATTTATGATATGTAATTTCGTATTTTATCTATGCTATCTAATTAACAAATTAGTACATGCATACTAAAATACTAGTATATACTTACTACTAAAAAGATAAAATAAAAAAATATGCTGACATTTTGGAATCTAAAATAATTTTCTATGTAATATTTGTGGCTACTAAAATACATTAGGAAAGATTACGCTAAAACGCTAGTTCCAAAAATATACAAGATATCCAAAAAAAAAAAAGAAAATCTCTATGGACCAAAAATAAAGTATTCTACATGTTTTTAATTATAATCGAACGGTGACCGACCTTGAGCTGCAATCACATCTTCTTAAATTCAGAAACTAATTCGGTATGCATTGCACGTTTTAGTAAGGATATTGCAATTAACAGAAACAAGCCTCCCAGCAATGTATGCCGAATCAGTCTTTAAATTTAGGAAGGGGTGAACCCTAGTGTCTGAGTTATTGAGCCGCCAAAGGCCTCGGACATGGCTCACGAATAATAATAAATCCGCAAGTTTATTACGACAAAAATAAAATTAAATTCTAATTGCATTTAATGGGGTTCCAGACGGTCAAAACTTGCTTAAAAAGCACGTAAATTTAACGTGCTTCTCAAGCAATTTTGATCGTTAAGAACGAAGCTCGATGTGCTTGACAAGCAATCTACGTGCTTGCGAATGCTCGATGAAAATTTTATATTTTTGCAATGCTTGTCAAGCATCACAATTTTTCTAACAAAGGAGGTTGTCGATTCGACCCGTTGTCAAAAATACACAATTTTCGCCTTGTTAGTCTATAAAAGCTGCTAAACAAATTTACCAAATTTCATAAGTATAACGTATGCCCACGCATATTTCAGGAACTAAAAGTCAGATCGCAATAAAAAGAAACATTAAGATGAATTTGGTATTATTTAATTTAGGGTGCAGTGCTAGTTTCATCAAAATCGGTCTCTTTTATATTTAAGTATGTTTAATTCTTTTATATGACTATTTTCTATAGAATCGCAAGTTCAGAGCTATGGTCACTCTGTGGAGATTAAATTAAAGTGAGCGTGAATGCTTGGCAAGCACGTCAAGCATTCTCAAGCAAGCTTGTCAAGCACGTAAATGCTTGTCAAGCATTTTTGACCGTCTAGGGACTCCTTATGAAAGAATCATTTAAAATTGATGAATACTCATGAATACTTAATAGTTAAATTTTTTATATAATTAATTTACTAAACGATGGCAAAAAATAATGACGTCATCATTCCAAAACTTCATACAAAATCTATGGAAGATTTCTGTTTTGACAGTCAATTAAAAGTAAACTCGCGGATCGTCTCCAATGAAATTAAATTGATAAAAAAACAAAATTTGTGATTTATCTGTGGTCCAAATCCAACTCTCCACTAGATGCAGAAAGCGTTTTTAAAGTTAAAGCTCACATGTCAGTAACAGATTTAAAAGATCTTCAACTTAGTATTGTACTAGCTGTTGCCCAAGGCTTCGCTCGAATGGTTTTTGTGCTTTAGGTATATACGGTCATACAGAAATAGTTAACACAATTTTAGCGTGGCACTTAGACAATAAAACTGAACAACTTTCCCAAAGGTACATAGGTCGAAATACGAAAAACCAAATTTGACCTCTCATACAAAATGCGATATCAGCTGATACAGTTTCTATGGGAGGTCAAAAACTGATTTTCTCATATTGCAGGGGTGGAAACTGATTCCATAGCTAAAAATACTGATTTTACTGACTCGAACACTCTGAAAAACTGACTATTTACTGACCTTCCGTCGGTCAATTTAGCATCAAAATATGTATGTGATACTAAAGCAACTTAATACTTCGGGAACAAGCTATGAGCATCAGTGTAGCAGTAGGAAGGCACAGCTTAAGGCTTAGCGCTAGGGCCCCTTCACTATCTTACATACTTGAAAGATATGACGAACCTAATAAAAACATGCGTTTACACCGAAAATTCTTACCCATTATTTAGCCCTATCACCCATTAGCAGTCTGGCCAACGATTCAAGAGTCAGACTAACCCTACACCATACCAATGATATCCCGGACGTCAGCTTGTACGAGATTAGTATGGCTCTCAACAGCTTAGAAACAACAAGGCACCCCCGAGCACGATGTAATTACGGCTGAGCTTCTGAAAGCAGGCGGACAACCAAGCTCTTGAGAAGCTGTTTAATTCTGAAGAGAAAACGCCACAGGCATGGCACAGAAGTGTGGTGGTGTTCTTCTTTAAAGGGTGATAAGACCCTGCTGAAGAATTACAGACCCATCTCACTTCTGAGGCATGTCTATAAGCTGTTCTCGAGAGTCATTACGAACCGTCTCGCGCGCAGGCTCGACGACTTACAGCCTCCCGAACAAGCCGGTTTACCTAAAGGCTTCAGTAAAATAGACCATACGCTACGGTAAGTTATACTGAAGACCGAAGTGTATAACCAGCCACTTTGCCTAGAGTTTTTGGACAATGAGAAGGTCTTCGCTTCGATCGAGAGCGAGATATGTGCTGTGCTAAGATCTCTCCACAGGAGCCAAGTCGGCTATCGGTACATAGGAGGGTTGAAGGATCTGTACAAAAACGCCACTTTGTCAGTTCGTCTTCAGGGCCAGGACTCGAAACCTATCCAATTGTAGCGAGGAGTGAGACAGCGAGACGTAATATCTCCTAAACTATTCACCGCTGCATTGGAAGATGTCTTCACACTCCTAGACTGGAAAGGAATTGGCATTAATAACAATGGCGAGTACATGACACACCTTCGATTTGTCGTAATGGCTGAGATCCTGGAGATCTCGGCACGATGCTCAATAACCTCAGTAGTTTTTCACAACAAGTGGGTCTTAAAATGAACATGGATAAGACGAAAATTTGCCCTTGTTGTACCCACTCCACTCAAAGTCAGAGACTCTACGCTCGAAGTTGTCGATGAATACGTATACCTGGGACAAACAGTCCGGCTGGGTAAATACAATTAGAGAAAGAGGTAACTCGTCGTATCGGACTCGGATGGGCAGCGTTCGGGAAGCTCCGCAATATTTTCACGTCCAAAATACCGCAGTGTCTCAAGACGAAAGTCTTTGACCAGTTTGTGTTGCCAGTGATGACACATGGCACCGAGACGTGGCCGCTCACGAGGGGCCTTATCAGGAACCTCAAAGTCACCCAAAAGGCTATGGAAAGGGTTATGCTTCGAGTCTCTCTACGGGATCGAATCAGAAATGAGGAGATCCGCAGAAGAAAGAAAGTAACTCACATAGCCCTTAGAATTTCCAAACTGAAATGGCAGTGGGCAGGGCACACCGCAAGAAGACTCGATGGCCGATAGGGCGTAAAAGTTCTAGAGTTGCAACCAAGCGTTGGCAAGCCCCCCACAAGGTGGACCGATGATCTGGTGGCGGTCGCGGGAAGACGCTGGATGTGAGCAGCGCAGGATCGGTCGTCATGGAGATCTTAAGGGGAGGCCTATGTCCAGCTGTGGACGTCCGGCTGATATGATGGTGATGACTTGAATTAAGTTCACAAGTGGTCTGATGAAGTCAGATAAGTGCTTAACACAGGTTAAAACGAGTCCGTTCAATCTGGCTCCTATACTTTTCAAGGTACAACCGTACCGGTTACCAACAGCTTTGAGGTTCTTGGCATGAAGTTATGTGCAAAGAACTTTGGCGCCAACATTGAGTCAAAAGCCCGAACTGCGGAAAAAAAGCTGGGTATCCTCAAAAAGGTTAAGCGTTACTTCACACCTGGCTGGACAGCTTCTAGTTTTATATAAAGCACAAGTCCGATCCTGGAGAACTAGCTGCACTTAACTCGATAGATCGCAGAGCCAAGAAGCTCGTTGGTAATAAGATGGTGAAAACCTGGTTTCACAGTGTGACCCACCGTCAGAAAGTTGCATGTCTGTCGGTCTTTTACAGGTTGTACTGCGGAGAGTGTGTCCAAGAGCTCCATGAGCTTATCCTACCGTCCCCCTTCTACTGAGCTAGATCGGGGTCAAGAGTAAGCCCACCAACTATTTAAAAAAATATGTGCGAGGGAAAGACCCGAAAATCTTAACAAATGAAAAAACAAGACTTGTAATGAAATGAACAAAAACCACATGTTTTCACCAAATTTTACAGAAAATTTAACACTTTGATGAAGGAAAGATAATACCCCTGGTCTCAGATCCTCAAAATACTGACTTTACTGACAGTTTTTCGAAAAAACTGACTTTTACTGACCTTCGTCAAAAAAACTGACTTTTACTGACTTTACTGACCATTTTCCACCCCTGATATTGTAAATGACCTACGCTTGAGGCATCTTACACTGGCTGCAGTCATATATGAACTTTAACTATAAAGAATGTTTCTGCAACCGGCTGTTTAACTACTAGTAGTGTCTAGGGTCTACGCTTGCAGCATCTTACACTGGCTGCAGTCCTATATGCGCTATGACTAAAGAATGTTTCTGCAACCGGCTGTATATTTACATGTACAACTATTATTGCCTACAGTCTACGCTTGCGGCATCTTATACTAGCTGCAGTCCTGTATGAGCTTTAACTTTAAACAATGTTTCTGCAACCGACTGTATTTCTACATGTACAACTATTAATGCCTAGGGTCTACGCTTGCGGCATCTTACACTGGCTGCAGTCCTCCATGGTATCACTGAACTCCTCGATCTGAAGCGTCATCTCGAAGAAGTTGTACTTGTCGTGAACCAGCCGCGTCGCCTGCTCCAGCACCTTCTGAGGGGCCACGCCCGCGCCTGGGGGGGAGGCAACGATAAGTAGCATTCATCATCATCATATCGTGTGGTTTGCAAGGTTGATAACCGACCTCACAAACCCTATTGTCAAAGTTGTTGAGCCGACGGCCTCTGACTTGGTTCAGTAATTACTACCTGCGTAGATAGTAGTCAGGACCAACGGCTTAGGGTTGGGCCACATTGATCGACGGCCTTTCGCACTTTGCCGATTGAAAAAGAGCACACTAGTACGCATTATGCCGATTCACCGCTTACGGAGGCCGTACGCAGCCGTATGGACGCGTTCGCATCCGTACGCAGCCGTAAGGTGCCGTACAGCTCCGTATGCAGACGAATCGATGGAACCATCTCATACTGTCGTCAGCCGTCGGTCCCTGCCGACGGTCGACCGCGTTTCGTCGTCAGGGCGCGCGTACGTCGATGCGAAAGGATTTCCATACTTTGCGCGCGTTTTGTATAGGCAAACCGTCGATCGCCGTCGATCAATGTGGCCCAACCCTTAACGTGCCTTCAGAAGCACAGAATCATCATAATAAGATGCCCTTACTCAATACATTTATTGCCTTCATATGGTGAACAAGATGGTATTATAACTTAAGTATCTCATATGAGCCCTTTTCCAAAGGCATTGCAATCATTGAGATAGACCGAGACTTTAAATAGTTGCAAACGATATTTAATTATGTATTTAATGTATAGTACCTGGGCGACCGAGCTTCGCTCTATAATAGCCACTTCAACATTAAAATATCATCGGGTGAGCAAGCTATGCTACCCGCCAACAGATGGCGCTGTAGGTTTTTGTTCAAAACGCGGTACTTACTTTAAAAACACGGGGGAAACGAATTTTCCCAGACATGAGACCTAGCTAGATCGATTTTTAGCCCCCAAATACCCCCGTATGGTAAATTTTATCGCAATCGTTAGAGCCGATTTCAAGAAACCGATTAGTATTATACAAGGTTATTTTTTGGATCGGTCACGTGACCACTTTAGTATGGGGAATCGAACTTTTTTTGTGCGTTGTTAGCAAAGTCGTAGAACAAAAGTTATTGCTTTTGACCTTTGTAATAAGGTGGGAATACGCATATCAGGTCCAAAAAAAATAACCTAGTTTTTATTTTATAATAACTAGTTATTATTTAGTTTGTGTATTTTTATCACTAAAATATTCTTTTATATTATAGTAAGTTTTTTTTTATTAGGTATCTTTTAGGTGGCAATGATAGTAAAAAAGAATAGTACTCACTTATAGCGAGATGTGCGGAGAGCGCAGTTTTGTCCAAAGAGAGAGCCCATAGCCTCAGGTTGTGCACTCTCACCACTCCCTCCAGACTCAGGAATGTGTTTGCTACTTCCTGAAATAGACCATGTTCAAAATTTTTAGGGTAGTTCACGATATGGATAACTGACCGATTCAAAAATAAAATAATATTTTGTTTGCATTTAACAAAAATAGATAAGTTCTACCGACTGAAACACTATACCTGGAAGCTGATGTTCCTTGGAGAACCTTCCATGAGGACCAATAGAGCATCCTTGATGATGTTGAAAGTTGTGATGAGGACCAGCACCGAGAATAGGAAAGTGCAGATTGGGTCCACCAGATTCCATTCCGGCTGGAAGGAAAAATTTGGAATCAATTTGAGGTCAAAAATACAAGGTGTAACAGAAAACCCTGAAGGATGTGAACCTGCCAATAAAATTGGCCAAGCTAAATATGGTATAACACACTAAAATACAAAAACCATTTCGAGATATTCTTATATCATACCATATTTTTTATTTTCGACTAGAAAAGTAATTTGATTGCGGTAATATATTCAAAAATGCTGCGGCAGTTGTGACATTCATTTGACCACTGAGTGACGTCATTCCACAAGTAAAAAAAAAAAACAATAAAAAAGAAAACTTTTATTCTCTGTGCTCTTTCTGTCAAACGATTCGATTTGACGTTTCGAGTTTGATTGACACATCTGTGTCCAAGCACCTTCGTTTCGCTGTGACCACACTGTGGCACTATGTAACGTTCGTTTCATCGTCTATTGTGAAATGACGTCATCAACTTTAAAACTTAAAAAAATAATATAAAATTAAATGATAATAGTTTAGGCGGAAAAAAACTAATCAGTTTCCTAAAATAGTCTAAACTTTCAGTTAAAAATAAAAAAAAAAACATTTTTATTTATTTAGCTTAGCGAAATCTAAGGAACATAGGTCGAAATACGAAATTTTTTTTTGACCTTCCATACAAATGCGCTATCAGCTGATACAGTTTTTATGGAAAAAAAAATCGTATTTTTTTTACCTATGATCCAGGGCAGATGATTCACATCCTTCAGTGTGGGCATACCTTTTTTGTTACACGATGTATACGCTTGACAACACAGGTCTATGTCCAGCAGTGGACGTCTTTCGGCTGATATGATGATTATTGTTTAACTTTATACAAACCTTGAAGTAAATAACAATGGCGGCTATGAACACTCCGAAGCTCTGCAAGAAGTCTCCGACCACGTGTATGAAGGCAGCTCTCACGTTTATGTTCTCCGTGTGTTGAGAGTGAGTTTGAGATGTCGTTGAGCTTTCCACATCTTGCTCTGTTGAGTCCTGGAATCAAGTTTTGAAAGGGGTTTATTATACATCGTGTTACCGGAATAAGCGAAACTGAAAAAATAATTTGTTCAGAATCAGAAGTAGAATAAATTTCACGGGTTTTTGATAAGGGTAATTTTCTTCTATTTTTATTACGTAAAATTTGGCTTGGCGCGCTGGCGGCGCGCGGCTCATGACCGGTGAGGAGGGGGGGAGGCGGACGCGCAGTGAATGATAGCTTAAAAATGTACTAGAAAAACGTTTAAACTTTAAGGTGATTACAGCCCTCAAATTAGAAGCTACGCGATCGTCAATGCAAATATCGACTTTATTGACACGTCAATAGCGTTGAAAATGATTTTTATTTTAACACTTCCTGTGTTCGGATAAATTTACAAAGTAGAAAATCGCAAAATTTCACAACCACAGGCAGGATTCGAACCTGCGTCTTCTGCGTAAGTACCGCAGACGCTTTACCAACTAGGCTACTGTGGTCCTGCCCGATGTTGTGAAATTTAGCGACCTCTTTACCCATGTCAACGTTGCGTTTGTGCTGCCACCTAAAGCGTTTTTGCTGTTCTGTGTCTACTTTGTCAATAGCGTTCATATAAGAGTGCTCTTTAACGTGGCGATTACTTATGACCGACGTCGAGACTCTCACCCATAAAAAAGGGGTTGTTATTAATTTTATACCACATTAATAATTATTTTTTCAAATTTTTTACTTAAATTTCAGAAACCGTAAAATTTAGAATTTTTGAGTGGAAGAAGCAGCAAAATCGTTTTAGACGTTTAGGAGCCTTCGAAGCAATAGGATATTTTTTGCGTAAAATAAGAGGAGAGATAAGATTTTTTTCTGGCAAAACTAACAGTTGTAATAAAAATAATCTACTTAAATATTATTGTTCATCATATTGATTAACTCATGTATATTTTTTTGTAACGATTGGACCATCCGTTTGGGAGAAGTTTGCCTTCAAAGTTAGCTAATTTTAGCAATTTGAGGGTTACAATCGTCTTAAAATTACAACATTTAAAAAAAAGTTCTTTTTACGGTAATGGATTTAATTTTAATTAAAGTCAGTTGGGGTGTATGAGGGTTTCGCTTATTCCATTAACACGTTTTATACGTAGCAGGGATATAATAAAACAGAGATTTGGTCAAATATACATAAATAAATATTGGGGGACATATCACACAAGTTCACCTGATCCCATACTAGGCAAAGCCTGTTCTATGGATATCAGAGATTGACATACATAAATAAATAACATACCGACACAGAACAAACAGCTGTGGTACATCACACTAATGTTTGCCTATGGCAGGCTCACTACCAACCACTCTAACGAGCTTGTCAAATTTCCTAGGTGATTTGACAAAAACCGGCTTTTGATCAAAAATATAAAAAAAAAAATATTGACGAATAATAAGAAAATCCTGACGATGCCCTACTAGAAGGGCGCTTCTCCTGTCATCCCGATTTGCGTCCGCGTGTCGACCTGGTACGCATGCGTGCCGTCCGCATCCAATCATTCCATACAAATTTAGCTTAATTGTTCGTCCACGTTAAGAATGCAGTAAGGTATTAATGCAAAAATAGGGTAAAGGTGTATTCACAATGAAGTTAAAATACAAAATTTTTTTATTTTTTCGTTTTTGACCTCTCGATACAAATCGCTTATTCTAGTCGAACAGTTAGTACGCAGGTAATTTTTTTTTTCATTTTCCAAAAATGTTTCTTTGGGAAAGTTGTTCAGTTTCGTTGACTGAGCACGCCCTTTCAGTTTTCGGCACATCGTCCCTTACACCCTGTTATAACTCACTGAAACTACTTATAGAGGGCGCTGACAAATAATCCGGAAATTAAAAAAACGTATTAACAAAGTTGCAACAAAATTCGCTTATGTTTTTTTAGCTGGATACTCTATAGACCAGGTTATTTTTAGTGCCACCTAGTTTTATACTTATCTGAGCTAAGATTTCTAATTTCCTACAAGGGGATGAGTCGTTGTTTTTATCGGCCCATGTTTTTACCATGTTTACCTTGTTATTGAGGACAGGGTTGCTGCTTCCATGCGCATGACCGTGACTGCCGCCGTGACTGTGCCCGTGTTGGTGCAGTGTGAGACCCATACTACATACACAACACATAGTAAAATAAATTAAATAAAAAATAAAAGATTTGAATTTCCAACGAAATTGAATAAAGAAATTGTAAGAAAACAAAACAATGCAACTGATAATCGAAACAAAAACAAATGAACGGAACAAATTAAAACAAACAAAATCAAAAGATTTTTGGCTTTAACAATCAAATGTGTGCGCAGGACGCCTGGCTTTGACCGTTATTGCGCAGAACTCGGAAAACGAGTCGCGGGGGGAGCGCGGCAGGTGGGGGAGGCGAGCGAGTCGTTCATTGGCTCTCCGCCTGTCACGCTTGCGCAGTAAACAGCCGTCAGGGCCAGAGTTAGCCTGCGCACGCATTAAAATAATAAAAACAGGTCATGTGCGAGTCAGACTCATCAAATTGGGCATAGTGGTTTTCTTCTATATACGGAACCCCAAGTGCGTTTATCCGACTTGCACTTGGCCGGTTTATTTACTCACATTAAGTTAACAGCCACGCCGACAGCAGAAGTGATCAGCATGACCGTGGCGTCTATATCGAAGTTCTTGTATATGACTCTCTGTATTGCCATGTACACGAGGACTCCAGTCACCACCCAAATGAGAAGTACTGATGTGAGAGCTCCTATCACCTCCGCTCGATACCACCCGAACGACATTCTGCAAACGATAACGCAAACGATTACATCAGGGACCGAAATTATTACATCAGGGCCCGAAATCATTACATCAGTGACCGAAATCATTACATCAGGGACCGAAATTTTATATCAAGGACCGAAATTATTACATCAGGGACCGAAACTATTACATCAGGGACCGAAACTATTACATCAGGGACCTAAATTTTATATCAAGGGCCGAAATGATTCTATCAGAGGCCGAACTTATTATATCGGGAACCGAATGATTATATCAGGGGCCGAAATGATTATATCAGGGACCGAACTTATTATATCGGGAACCGAATGATCATATCAGGGACCGTAATGATTATATCAAGGACCGAACTTATTATATCGGGAACCGAATGATTATATCAAGGGCCGAAATGATTATATCAGGGACCGAACTTATTATATCGGGAACCGAATTATCATATCAGGGACCGAACTTATTATATCGGAAACTGAATGATTATATCAGGGTTCGAAATGATTATATCAGGGACCGAACTTATTATATCGGGAATCGAATGATTATATCAGGGACCGAAATTATTACATCAAGGACCGAAATGATTACACCAGGGACCGAAATGATTACATCAGGCACCGAAATCATATTAAGGACCGAAAAACCGACTCTTAAAGTAAACCGTGCTTCATAGTGGACGGTGTAAACAGCTAATATTGATAGAAAGCGGCAAATCGATGTACAGGATTGCCGTTCCGTACACAGGTACAGTAACGTGTCATATATGTTGTATTTAATTCGTGTTAAAGTAAAGCGATTTATATTTATGCAATGTGCGTTTAGTAATAGCAATTCATCTTCTCATATTTAAGAACCACGCTCTTGTCGGTGGAGCAATCTCCATTTCTTTCTGTCCTCTGCCAATGATTTGACATCCTGATAAGTTGCTATATTTTATTGCTTTGTTTCAATTTGTTGTGTGGATTGTATTTATTGAATTTTATCTACTTGTTTTATTGTTGAGGGATTTTTCTATCACAAACTGCATTAGGAAGCCGAGCACCCTCTGAGCTAGCCGCCCCCAACACTTCACTTAGGGCTGTTAAGGGCACTACACAAAAAAGTCCCCGATCCGCCGACATATGTTGGCAACTTTTTGTCGGCGGCAATACTAGCACGACACTACAGCTCCCTTGCGTGCGTTCGCAAGTCGGCGACATGTCGGCGGGCAACACGCGCGGGCACATGTTGCCGACAATATTCTTTTATACAACGTGATTTTATTTTATATTACTTTATTTATTAATTGTAGGAAGACCAACAGCTACTACAATTTTACAATAAACTTATAAAAAGAAACAGAAGAGCCAATTATAGGTCTCCGCAGGTAAAAACAAATTTGAAAACAGAAGGAAGAAGACAATTACGTTAAGACAGCACATTATGCATAACCTAATGAATAATGAAAGTTACAAACATACATCCG
The DNA here is from genome assembly GCA_947532105.1 of Athrips mouffetella. Classification (NCBI taxonomy): domain Eukaryota; kingdom Metazoa; phylum Arthropoda; class Insecta; order Lepidoptera; family Gelechiidae; genus Athrips; species Athrips mouffetella. The sequence goes on along the minus strand of OX383960.1, from coordinate 2,061,363 downwards.
ATCTTATTCGATCTTAAACTACATAGGTATTAATAATAACTTAACATTAATCTTTAAAAAATGAATTAATAAGAAGTCGCTTGGCCTGGCATTCGCTCGTGTTAAACAAATCAAGATCATAATTTTTACATAGACGATTGAAATTCCTGCATGCACGCCATAGAAAACTATTACGTCTGTAATTAGTGGAGGCAGAGGGCAGGTGATAATGGAATAAGCGAAACCATGAGGGTTTCGCAATGTGACACGCCAACAGATTTTTATTAAAATAAATCCATTCCTGTAAAAAATAACTTAAAGAAAGTATTTTTTTATCTAGATATTGTTATTTGAACGTTTCATCATTGTTATAGTTTCATCGTTGTTCTAGTCCGCGCACTTCGCGCACGCCACGCCCACTTCTCTCCCTGCCAGCTCGCGTATCCACAGAAATATTTAGAATAGAAGCGGTAAAAATTTAAATAATAAAAATAAAAATAAATTACCCCAATCAAAAACCCGTGAAATTGATTCTACTCTCGATTCTGAACAAACTATTTTCTCAGTTTCGCTTATTCCGTTAACACGTTGTATAGGCCCCCGGGTTGTGTCGGCAGGTTGTGTCGGCGCCGGCGGGTCGGCGGCTTTGGTGTGTTGCCCTTTATAGTAATATTCTTTGCCGGCTCCACACGGAGGGAGTGACAATACAATATAGAAATCTTACCTCTGTGTAGCGGGTCGGTTGGCGACCCACAACGCAAACAGCGAGATCATAAAGCTGGCGAAATCTGTGAGCAGATGCGCCGCGTCTGTAGCTATAGCTAAACTGTTGGATATGTAACCACCTGGAAACAGTACAATTTCATATTAACAAAAAACTGGCCAAGTGCGAATCGGACTCGCGCACTATGGATTCCGAAACCCATCTACTATAAGTTATCCTAGGTACTACAAGCTTTAGCCCTTTGATTTTAAAACACCGCGTCTACTCTAACCTGATCACCATCATATTGTGTGGGTTGCTAGGTCGATGACCGACCTCACAAAACCTCCAGATCGAGAGCCGATCCCTCTAACCACTAGACCAAGGAGGCTGTTAACCTGATGCCTCTTTATATCCAGGGAGGAAATAGGGGAATTCATTTTGTATCAATTTGTATGGAAGAAATGCAGCTAGGATACCTTTTTAAGCCAAAAACTAAAAATAACTCAGGTCTTTGTTATGTATTGTGTTATGTATCCTAATAAAATTTCATAAAATCAGCGTTGTTAATTGTTTTGTAACTGACGATGTTTTAAATTACTGGCGTAATTAGACACTCACCTATAACTTCTCCTATCATAAATATTACACACAATACACTAGCTATGATGAGTTTTCTCCGCGCCCGCTTGTCTACCTCTTCGTTTCTTTGTCTGTGACAATGCCCTGGAAAGAAGGAGAAAATAAGTTTAAACAAATTATAAAACTCATTTACCAGAGAAGAAATACTTTTCAAAAAAAGCTGTGGTCCTTACGTTAAGATAAACCTGCGTTTGGGGTGAACTTAATCCATTAACTTAGAAATTTATAAACATTCACTTGCTTTTGGGTACCGGTGGTACCCAAACTTTTTTTTTTCAGTTTATTCGATTACATTGCTCGTGTTTTTGCCAGAATACGCATAAATTACGCGGATGCCGGATACCGGATGCCATAAACAAAGGTTGTTTAGGGCTTGCATTCTGAGATATAAAACTTGTAGCTAGGTTTCTTGAAGCGCTCGTGAATATTTCAATAGGTTGCTCGATAGGTTGCTTAACTGAACTTGGGTACTACCGGTACCCAAAGCAATCTACACAAAAAAATTTTTTTTACAAAAGCACGTGAGTGGAGAAGGCGCGATTTGATCGTATTTCCACATGGATTCGACGCATATGACCAAGAACGCAAAAGGTCATAATACATAAATTATTAAACGCAGAAGACTGATTAATAAAAAAAAATCTGTTAGCACTTTAGTCCTCGACTGTAAAGCAAATATTTTTTAGGTATTTCTCTCAATAAAATGTATCGGGGGCAAATGATACTGGGGGCGTTTGACACGGGGGCATTTGAAAATGGGGGCAAATGCTACTAACCCCAATCAACGCAAAAGGCCTTACACGCATAATTCCAATTTGTATATTACGAAAATAAATTTATTAGTGTGGCGAATTTCTCAATTTTTTTGCGACATGGACACAGCAACCGTCCATGTACAGACGGCCGCACATCAGTGGTAACACTTTGACCTTGAGCGAGTCTCTGCTTCCGGTTTTATTGCCACTTACTGTTGCTGCCGTGCCTACCATATTTAAGCAGAACCAGTAAAATTAAACACATGGATCTTGTATCATAACAAAGTGACTAAACACTACGATAGCATAACAAAGCCTACGCGATATACTGTGTTATTGTATTGAGTACATCTCGTAGTAACAACGCATTCCTGTCTTGTTGGTGGAAATCGATACTTTATATCGATAAGAGGAATCGGAGGATAGAAGTTGCGTGTCTGCGCAGTACCCGTCGAATGGCTTTCCTACCACTAACGTAGAATATCACTCTTCTTACTTTAGCTCTACTGCTTAACTCTAAGCGGAAGCGAGAAGTATATACTTACTCTCGGTATCACTGATGCTGCAGTTTTTTCCGTCCATGCCGGTCTGCATTGGTCTCTCAAGACTGCATAGCACCCAGTTGGTGGGTAACCATGGACATAGAATATGAGCCCTCTCTTTTTAGCTCTACTGCTTAACTCTAAGTGGAAGTGAGAAGTACATATATACTTACTCTCGGCATCACTTATGCTGCCGTTTCTGCCGTCCATGCCAGGGTCTGCATTGGTCTCTATGACTACACAGTATCTAGTGGATGGGTTACCATGAACGTAGAATATCATCCGTCTCCCTTTAGCTCTACTACTTAAAGTATATACTTACTCTCAACGTCACCGATTCTTTCCTACCATTAACGTAGAATATCACCCTTCTTACTTTAGCTCTACTGCTTAGTTCTAAGAGGAAGCGAGAAGTATACATATACTTACTCTCGGCATCACTGATGCTGCCGTTTCTTCCGTCTATGCCGGGGTCTGCATTGATCGCTATGACTGCACAGCAACCAGTGGATAGGTTACCATGTACGTAGAATTTCTCCCTTTCTCTTTAGCTCTATTGCTTAACTCTAAGAGAAAGCGAGAAGTATATACTTACTCTCGGCATCACTGATGCTGCCGTTTCTTCCGTCAATGCCAGGGTCTGCATTGGTCTCTATGACTGCACAGCAACCAGTGGATGGGTTGCCGTGCACGCAGAATATCACCCGTCTTCCTTTAACTGGAGAGTTGTCTGTACCGTATGACACTTTGCCATCTTTATATCTGGAACGAATAAATAAAATATCTTGAGATCTTTCTATAACGATGTATATTTAAAACTGAATAAATATGAATATGAATATGAATATGAATAATAATATAGGGTGACTTTTAATTGACTTTTAACTGCATCAGCTGATAGCGCATTTTGTATGGGAGGTCAAATTTGGTTTTTTGTATTTCGACCTATGTTCCTTGGGGAAAGTTGTTCAGTATCATGAGTACATTCATACCTTTTTCTGTCAAGAACTAATAAAAAGTCACTCTATATATTTTAAATCCGAGGATGGGCAGTTTGGCCCACAGCAGATTTTCCCTTGACAAAAAAAATAAAACGGTTATTGAAGTTGAGTAGCCATGGCCAACGGCTTACTGTGCCTGACTAGCGATTACCCAGCTTGACCACGGCTAACGTTGATTGACTTTCGTGTTCGGAAGAGAAGAGCATCTTATGGTCGGCTACGAACGCTTCGGAGGGGCAGGGGGGATGAATAGACGTGGGTGGAAGCTTGACGTGCTCTTGACTGTATACCTCTATGATACAGCCAACCAGGCATTTTTTATTTAAGTTTTCAACTCATAGATTTATATAGTCAAGATAGGGTCTTAGGAACAAGCGGTTCAAAATTTCCCCATACAAGAAAAAATAGCGCCATCTGTGAAAAATCGCGTAAACTACGTTGTGTAGTACTTCGGTCGGTGCTAAATACACGGAACGGAAATAATATGGCGAGAAAAACAAAACAATCTTTTTTCTGTGTATATGTGATTTAGGCCTGGTTTTTCAGTTTCATTCATTGGATTATTATTATTAATAATTTATTATTCTTTTATGCAGCAGGCTGGCATTTTTGTTTAAAGTCTGCGCGATTTTGCATCCGACAATGTTGACAATATGACTGACAATGACTGACATTTGGTGGTCCTAAACGTCAGATTTCGGACCAACGAATTGGCGACATTGTAACGTGCCGTTGGGCTATTATATATAAGTAAATGACTTAACCTCAATCTAGCGTTGGGGACCGAAATGAAGTCGACGATGGAATAATAATGGTAATTTTTTGGACCTGATTTCCGTATGCCTACGTTATTACAGAGGTCAAAAGCAATAACTTTTGTTCTACGACTTTTCTAACAACGCACAAAAAATTTCGACTCCCCATCACGTCACGTGACCGACCCATTTTGTATGGGAAGTTGAAAATTTTTCGTGCGTTGTTAGAAAAGTGGTAGAACAAAAGTTGTTGCTTTTGACCTCTGTAATAACGTGGGCATACGGAAATCAGGTCCAAAAAGATAACCTAGTATTGTATTTTCACGCTCTCCGCACGCCACAATCACAAACCCTCATATGATAAAGAACAGTGTGTGGTCAGAAACCGCAGATAGCAGCTGCGGTTTATATTTTAACGGTACGTAGGTATACGCCGTGAAAACTAACTCTAGCGCAAAGGTGACTTTAACGAAAAATAGCACTTTTAAACTAAATATTTCGCAAACGGATAATGAGAGCGTTGAGGAGTATGATTGGTATGAAATTGAGTGACAGGATTAGAAATAGTGTGATAAGAGAACGTTGTGGCGTAAAAGAAGACGTAGTGACTAAAATTGAGAAAGGGATGCTGAGATGGTTAGGTCATGTAGAGAGGATATGAATGAAGGAAGATTGACGAAACAGATCTACAAGGCGAGAGAGAATGGAAACGTTGGAGGGGGAAGGCCTCGGCGAACGTACCAGGACCAAATTCAGGACGTTCTGAATAAAGGCCAGGTTAAAAGTACTCTAAACCGACGAGCATGTATGAAAGGATTGATGAAAGTACAAGAAGCAAGGGAAGTATGTCAAGATCGTAGCAGGTGGAGAACTGTGGTCTCTGCCTACCCCGACGGGAACCAGGCGTGATATTATGTATGTATAGGTATGTATCTAACGACACCCCACATCATGGGGTAGACGAGAAAAAAGAAAATATCATCCCCACTTTACGTGTGGTCGAGGTACCCTAAAAAAAATTGTTTTCTAAATTTTATTTTACTACTTTGTCGGCAATACCAAATTACAGCTTTCTAGTACTAAGGGTCTCTGAGAGACGGACGGGCATGACGAAAATAGAAGGGTTCCTTGTTGAGTAAGGAACCCCAAAAATATGAAACTTCGTATAACTTAAATCCTATACTATTCATCATCATCATCATATCATCCGAAAGACGTCCACTGCTGGACATAGGCCTCCCCTAAAGAACTCCATGACGACCGGTCCTGCGCTGCTCGCATCCAGCGGCTTCCCGCGACCTTGACCAGATCGTCGGTCCACCTTGTGGGGGGCCTGCCAACGCTTCGTCTTCCGGTACGTGGTCGCCACTCTAGAACCCTCACGCCCCATCGGCCATCGGTTCTTCTTGCGATGTGCCCTGCCCACTGCCACTTCAGTTTAGCGATATTTATATATATTTGTAATCGGTTTCGATTTCTCCGATCTGACGATTTCGATGAAATCTATTATACAGGGGTTTTTGGGGGCAAAAAAAACGATCTAGCTAGGTCTCATGTCTGAGAAAATTCGTTTTTACCGTCTTTTTTAATATTTCTTAGCGCGTTTTAGTGCGTTCAAGACACTTACAGCGCCATCTGTTGTTGAGTAGCATAGCTTGCTCACCCGATGATATTTTAATCATACAGAGCATAGCTCGGTCACCCAGGTACTTCAGTTAAAATTACTCAGAAAAAGCAAAATAAACACTCCATAAAACGCTTACACTCTTCTCCATAACACCTTTGTAACAAATAATACCAAACCTGAAGGATGTGAATCTGCTCATGAAACTGAACAACTTTCTCTAATATACATAGGTCGAAATACGACCTTTTGACCTCCCATAGAAACTAAATCAGTTGATAGCGCATTTTACATAAGAGGTCAAAATTGATTTTTCCTATTTCGACCTATGTACCTTAGGGAAAGTTGTTCAGTTTCATGGGCAGAATCACATCCTTCAGGGTTGATATACCCTTTCTGTTACACCGTGTATGTTGTAATAGGATCCCGTTTGTGGAACCCTAAAACGTAACAACAACTCGGCCAACTGAACAAATGGCAGTAATGGTCGTACTTATAGCCGATGATTGCAACCGACCAGTAGCGATTGTCCTCGCCAAGTAATTGCTTAGCCTTTAGCGGTAATTAGGGTTCCGCACCCAAAGGATGAATAACGAGACCCTATTAATATATCTCAAGAACAGTTATAGGTAGACAGTTGAAAATTTTCACAGATTATGTATTTCTGTTGCTGCTAGAACAAATAATTAAAAAAATAAGGGTTGGCTTCCCTAATAAAAAGTGTTTTAGGCGATTTTCTCTCTATTTTTTGTTTTAGCTCTTCTGCTGCTGCGGCTGTTTTAAGAAAGATAAGCTACAGAATAACAACAATCAATATATATTATAAAATAAAGTGTACAATGTGCGTGCCGCTAAAACTCGGAAATGAGTCCCGGTACGATCAAGGGAGTTATATGGTGTGGTAGCCCTCTATCTCCCATCCGTGAAGAAGGTTCCCGTTTTAAACTGAAGGGCGTGCTTTTGAAGATACAAAGGCTGGAAGTTTCACTCTCTAGAAATTTCTAGAAGAGAGAGAGCATTCCACAACATTCTGGATTGTTGTGGAATGTTCGGGAACATCCCAGATTATTGTAGAACATTTCAGAACACTCTAATGTTGTGGAGTATCCTGGAATTTTGTGAACCATTCTAAACCTTTTATGTATGAGTGGAGCTACCTTTTGACAGGGGTATATAAAGCAAGATCTGTCGTGGGTTCGAACGTTCTAGAACATTTTGGAACATTGTGGAATGTTCGGGAATAGTCTGGAATGTTCGGGAAGATAGCAGATTATTGTCAAACATGACAGAACAGTCTCGAATGTTGTGGAATATTCTGGAACATTGTGGAAAGTTTAGTCTTTTATGCCAACTACCACATAATCATAGAGCGAAGCCGGCTAGTTTATAATAATAACTGGACAAGTGCGTGTCGGACTCGCGCGTATTTAATCACTTATGCGTGACTGCGCGTGCATAATTAAGATACCTTAATGGTACGGAACACTCGGTACGCGAATCCGACTCCCGATTGGCGTTTTTTTTGCACGTTTTCAAGTTCATTGAATGTTTACTTTGCTTTTCATTGTCAATGCGTTAGAGCACGTGTTTTTCATCTTTTAAAGTCGGTCAAGTCCAGTCCAGTCTTTAGACTAGTAATTATGCGAAACAGCCTCCGTTGTCTAGTGGAGTGGATAGAGCGTTCGGCGCTAGATTCAGAGGTTCTGGGTTCGCTTTCCGTTGGGGTCAAAATAAAAATCTCTTTGTGAAACTTCCCTAGTTTGGTTAGGACATTGCAGGTTGAATTACCTGATTGTCCGACAAGTAATATTATTCCGTGCGTCGGAAGGCACGTTAAGCTGTTGGTCCCAACTTTTAAGTACGGAAGTATTGGTTAATGAGTTTAGAGGCCTTTGGCGGCTCAAACATTCTGATACCAGCGGGGTTTGTGAGGTAGGTCATCGATCTAACAGTGGATCTAGCTATAACATCAATTATTGTCTGTCAATGTAGTAGCCCGTTGCTGGGCAATACTAGGCATAGACTTCTACTTTTTAGGGTTCCGTACCACAAATGTTTCAACGGGACCATATATATTATTAAACTTTCATCGTCTGTCTGTCAGTCCGACCATTGAAGGGCTATATCTTTAGAACCATTTTGTACTAAATTAGATAAGAAAACGCGTGCGTAAGAGCCTATGGACATAGCGGTTTTTATCGCGGTGTGCATAGGTGTAGCGCGTTTTCTTTCCACAGAGAAGCAGGATATAAACGCTTCGTCGGCGCGTCTACGGCGCGTTTTTTTACGAAAGACATGCTACTGCTACAGCATCGTATGTGTATCGATACAAACATTGCAGTGTAAGCATTGCGTGCTGGTGTGCAAAGGTCTTCACGTTGCCTATGACTCGCGTACGTATCGCGTTTGTCGCGCCACGAACGCGCGTCAACGGCGCGATAAAACACGCGGTGTGTACAGGCTCTACTGTGCACAAAAGACATATTTTTCTATGATATATGTACCATTTAGAAGGCTTGTTAAGTAGACAGTAATTATAAGTCATGCTTATTGTGTGTGCTTGTGGTTAGTTTATTGCATGCAGTTATTTACCAAAGACATCTTGAAGACAATTGAATAGGTTACTAAGCAAAGGAAAGAAAATCCGTTGAAACCACCAAGAATTATATACTACTAGCTGGTGCCCGCGACTTCGTCTGCGCAGGTTTATAAATTGTAGCCTATAGATGTGTTATTCTGATGTATAAGCTATATTATTGTAAAGTTTCATTAAAATCCATTCAGTAGTTTTTACGTGAAAGAGTAACAAACATCCATCCATCCATACTTACAAACTTTCGTGTTTATAATAAATTCGTTTCCCCGTGTTTTTATGCATTTTTTAAAAGATAGAAACCTACAGCGCCGTCTGTTGGCGGGTAGCATAGCTTGCTCATCCGATGATACTTTGATGTTGTGGCGGCTTTATAGAGCAAAGCTCGGTCGACAAGGTACTACGTATTAATTGTAAACAAAGATGTAGTTGTATGAAATAGAAAGGATTTGTATGAAATAGAAAAGGACCTGGATAATAGGATGGACACATTGTAGCGTGTGATCCGCAATCTTTCTTCTTTACCACCTCCATCTTTCCGCAGTAGAAATATTCTACGTCGGAACTTGCTGCAAGGCATTGTCACTTGTGACATTAGTTTTGTGATAGTGTTGCGAGCAAATTTCTGAAGGTGGTAGGGCTTTTGTGCAAAGCCCGCCTGGGGAAGAACCACCCCCTCGCTTTTTTCTGCCGTAAAGTAGCAGTGTTTGCACTGCTGTGTTGCGGTTTGAAGGAGAGTACTATGATAATCACAACCTAATACCTCACCGTCATCTTCTACGACAACCATAAAAAGAGATAGGCTTGTACACACGGTCGCAAGTCAGGAGAAACACTTTGACCTGCAGCATGTCTCTGGTTTCTGGCGTTTGCAGCTTAGCGCTAGTTCAGCTTATACTGGTTTTGTTATCACTTCCTTGCTCCCTTGAGTACTTTTGTTAGTAGGTTAGTAGGCACCACGCGGGCTTTTTAACTATTAAGGCTACTACAAAAAAAATAAGCCGACCACATCAATAAACGTGGTTTTGTAAATAAGGTTATAAATTTTCGTATATTTCTGATGAGAATTGCAGCAGTAAAGTGGTTACAAGTGGAAAAACTAGGGGTCATTTTGGATTTTTTTTTCTTGAGTTATATTCAATAAATCAATTTTTGAGGCCGACCACATCACTTGTCATATCTTGTAGATAACTAGATTTTATTTTCGTCAAAAAATCTGCCAATTTTAGTATCTAGAAGTGGTTACAAAGTTACTCAATTTTATGGTCAAGTAGGAATGCCTAGCCTTAATAAAACCTAGTTAACAGCCTAGCTTTTTTGCTGTTTGGGAACAAAAATTACATTTTGCAATCGATACATTATGCGACAAAAACGCGTTGCAATGGTTCGACATTTTGCGAAGAGAACATAACACGTCTGAACGACCATTATATGAAAATATAGATAACCTACCTAACCAATAAAAAAAGTAAGTATAAATGAAACACGTATTACGAAACGTACCGGAAATAGATAAAATACTACTTATACTTACAATGTTGCTCCAAAAACGTATTCGAAGGTCGAAATCAGGTCAATAAACTCAACTCTTTTTGATAAGGTTTCCATATCACTTTAAACCATTGATAAGCAGGTACAAGCTATATCTACAAGATTATAATAAGCGTAACAGGTAAATTTAATTGTAGTTATGTGGAAACGCAGATTTAAAAAGGATGTCAGCAAACTTTTCCCGTGGATGAAATACGAAAATGAAAATCATCTTCCCATCCACTCACATGCCCCTGGGTACCGGTGGTACCCAAGTTTTTTTTTTCAGTAGATTTCCCTGGTTTTTCGCAAAAATACGCATAAATTGACTCCCAAACCAACCCCAGTAAGATCCCGGATGCCGGATACCGGATGCCCGAAATCAAGGTTGTTTTGGGCTTTCATTCCGAGAAATAAAACTTGGAGTTAGGTTTCCTGAAGCCGTCGGGGATATTTCAATGGATTGCTCGATAGGTACCAGTGGTACCCAGGGGCAATCTGCTGAACTTTTTTTTTTGCACGGGCACGAGACCGCATCAGTTGACCATTTTTGGGGTCCCGAAGCGAAATGGTAAAAAAGGAACACTTATGGTGCGACATCGCCTGTCTGTCTCTCTGCCTCACATGTTTATCTCAGCAACTACTCTTGCTTTTGACTTGAAAGGAATACTTTTAAAATACGCTTGCTCAATTTTATTGCAAACTGAAGAATTAAAAAATATTTTTATTAATATAAATGGGGCCCAAACAGGGGGCCAAATTTTCAAATTGTCGTTAACGTTTTGCAGACCGCGCGCGCGACCCTCTACGACCGCCGGCGATTGCCGATATTGCCCTGTGCCGCTGGTCTGTAAGAAAGAGCCCACTTGGCCAGTGGTACACACGGCCGCACATCAGTAGAAACACTTTTGGAGCTTATGGAGTGGTAATAGAGTTGAGAAAATTTCTACCGACAAGCGGTTGACCGTACGTCACCAATGTGTCAAGCTTGATGTGCACTTGACTGACATTCCAAAATAGGTTTTAGGTTTTAGCAAGGGTTTTAGTATTTTTATAGACAAAAAATATTAGGCTTTTAAGGCAGATCTATTTTTTTTCATACCTAATTCAAATTATATTCCAGTTTTTTTGGAAAACCTCTTACACCCCAACTGAATTTTATTAAAATAAATCCATCACCGTAAAAAAATCTTAAAAAATATTTTTTTTCCAGATATTGTTATTTTAAAGTTTCATCATTGTTCTAGTTCCATCGTTGTTCTAGTCCGCGCACGCCATGCTCACTTCGCTCCCCTCCTCACCTCTCATGAACCGCGCGGCGCCGACTCCAGCGCGCGTACCCACAGAAATATTTAAAAAAGAAGCGGCAAAAATTTAAATAATAAAAATAAAAAAAATTACCCGTGAAATTGATTCTACTATCGATTCTGAACAAACTATTTTCTCAGTTTCGCTTATTCCGTTAACACGTTGTATATAACCTTTATATACAACGTGTACGTGTATATATATATATATATATACAATAATACAATCTTTTTCTTATTGATAAATTTATTTAATCCCTAAAAAAAGAAAATGTATTAGGTCAAGTACATTTATAGAAAATGATTAATTTGTGTAACTTTCCTTGCCTATATCTCTACCTACTTAGTACAAACAAGCAGGAGCCATTGCCGTTATCAGACGGCCTTATCAGTAGATACAGATAACATATGATTAGTAAATAGTCATGCTTATATCAGGGGTAAACGAAGGACTTGGGTTAAAGACGGTTAGTAATATGTTGTAGTCCGATCTTATAATGCAGCCAAAACACGAAACGCCCGGCCATTGAAACGCAATCTCATCATAATCGGCCCGTTGCACAAGCATCTATCAAAATAAAGCTTCTTTAATTAAATTACTATCACTCTCTTTGTCAATTAAACAGAAAGTATCAGCAATAGATTTAAAGTAGCTTTATTTTATTTTTTATTTTATTTATTTAGAAAACCAACAGCTGTTTACAAAAAGAATAGTTTGCTTATATATTAATGGTACATGAGCCTATAACAGGTTTCCCTAAGTTAACAACACATAATTTAGTACTACTTTAACTTTAAAGATGCGTTTGTGCAACTGGTCAAACATCCCATTAAATAATAATAATCATTTATTAATCAGACTACAAAAAGGTCCATCTTGTTAGTAACAGAACAGCCATCTCAACCTATGTTAGTACTTAATTTGACAAGCCCGTTGGCGTGGTTGGTAGTGAGCCTGCCTTTCACTCCGTGGGCCGCGGGTTCGATCCCCGCCCAGGGCAAACATTTGTGTGATGAACACAAGTGTTTGTCCTGTATCTGGGTGTTATTTATCTATTTATGTATGTGTATCAAACTCTGATACCCATAGTACAGGATTTCCCTAGTTTGGGATCAGATAACCGTATGTGAAATGTCGCCCCCCCCCCAATAATTTCTAAACATGATTTGATCCGTTTAACCAGTGTCCACATGAGCGGGTTAGGTTAGGTTAGTCGACAGCTGGACAGGGAGCTTCAGAATCACACCAAAATATTAGCCAACGAAATGTTGCTAGCGTGACAGCTATTGTCAATCCATACATTTTCATTCTATTCTGCTAGTGATTAGGCTTACTTATAGAAAGCCACTTGGCTAGGTTAGGTACTATCAACAAAGTTGGCGCCTGACCACTTTCGAAACCTTGTTACTTGCATGTAGCGATCTTACCCCTAACAATAAGAGACGATAACGGTTTTGGTTTTATTAAATATGACTTTTTTGGGTCCTTTAGGGTCTCAATTTGCACTTAAGCTCAAGTCAGACAGAGGCGGTATGATTGCGAAAGCGGTCCGGGGCGGTTTGGCGGGAACAAAATACCGCGCCGAGACCGCTTTTCAATGTGACAGGGTGCATAAGAACTCATACTTTACAAAAAATACCGGCCCCGGAACGCTTCCGCTACCACCTCAGTGTGACTTGGGCTTTAGCGGACACCAGCAAGGCGGAGCCAGCGGAGGTTCCAGCGAGCCACTACTGCACACGAAACTAAACTGAAAGGTGGTCAAGCGCAAACTTTGCTGATAGTACCTTGAATAAGCCGGACGCTTCATGAAATGGTTGATTTTACTTTCGGGCTACCACATTAAAATTATAGTAAGGGTGATGAAGGACAAATTTCTATATGATTTGCTCATGTCTGCCTTTTTGACTGATGATAAGGAGCATCCTCTAAAAGATACATAAAATATTGGCGGACATCGGACTCCCACCGAGGGTTCCGTACCACTAAGGTAAAAATACTGTCCTAGTTATGGGCAGTCATACCATCTTAGTCACGCAGAAGTGCATTAAATTCGCTCGAGGCGACACGCACTTCATCATAACCATCATAACATCCCATAATACGTCCACTACAGGACAGGGTGCTCCCTCCAGAATTCGAGCCCTTGCTAGAACAATGTGGAGGGGAAGTATCTTAGTCACCACGCTTGTTAGCATTAAGGCTGGCACCATGGACCGCGGTTGTTGGTGACCGCAGTATGTAAGATGGTGCGATACACGGAAAGATGTCGCTGCCCATCTTCCGGTTTGTAAACCCTTAGTCGCCTCTTACGACACCTACAGGTTGAGATGGGTTGGCACTATTCTTTGCCGCTACCACACGGAACGACACGCACTTGACCAGTCAAATTTTTCGTGTCTATTCTCTGTTGTAGATAAAACCATTACAGTCACTTAGGGCGCTGTTTCTTTAATTTCAATTTTGATAACGATTACACTCATGATAACTTTTGAATGGTATGTCCGATTTGAATAATTCTAAAAGTTATTTACAGGTACTGATATAACCTTGAATACGAAATCATTTATTTGGATAAGGATTAATAGGTACGAATAATGTGGCCTATATAGTTTGTACCGGCGTTACTATTACATATTTTAACATGAAAAAGTAGTTATTGTGACATAACTGTAATAGTTAGACATATGGTATCGCGGACTTTTTTGTAGATATTGATGGCTTCTATAATTCTGTAGTACATTACTTTGCTCTATTGTTAATAGTTTCGGCAGCGTACTCGATATAAGGATGCTATTTAGTATTTTTTTCACACCTTGGGTTACATTATCGAAGTTTTCATACGGAACCCTAACTTTTTTTAAAATATTTTATAGCCTATGTTCATCCCGGATAATGCAGGTTTCTAATGGTGAAAGAATTTTTCAAATCGGTCCAGTAGTTTCGGAGCCTATTCATTACAAACATACAATAATACAAAAATAGGTACAAATCTTTCCTCTTTATAATATTAGTGTAAGATATAATGAACTTTCAGGTTTATAATTGTAAACAGCGCACTCATTATTTTTTTTCAAAAAAATTTGTATGGAGTCGGCGTAATAAATGATTATATCTCCATTATCGCCCAGTTGCGTCTAATATTCTCTTAGGTTATTAATATATGAATTATTTTGGATTTTTTGGCATACTACATGCTAAGGCCAAACTTGCGCCTTTTTTAAAAATCATTTCATCATGGAGATATTATCATTTATTACGCCGACTCCATACTAATTTATTCGAAAAAAATTTTGAGTGCGCTGTTTACAATTATAAACATAAAAGTTCATTTTATAAGGCATAAAGTAGGTATCCTTAATCTTTTCCAAGCAAAAAAAGCGTCACTCAAAAAAAATATATTGAATGTCTATGAAACCCTAATTTCAGCCCACTGTGCGTCGTAAAGTTACAGCGCTTCAAAATGCAAAAATTCACAACTTCGTCCCGTGGTAATGCAGAGCCCTGCATGTCTGCCTCTTCGATTTTCTACATCTTCAGAAGTATTTTAAACAGGAGCCACAAAGGCAGACAAAAAAAACATTATTTAGTATCTTATTTTCATTTTTTTTGCTTTAACTCAAAAACGCAGCGACGCACAGAAAAACTTGTAAGGACTAAATCGATTTGTATTGAGCTGATCTATCATCCCTATTAATATGAATCATGAGCAAATCATATACCCAACTTGCAGCCAGCACCCTAACTATTACATGTCACCGGCAATATAGGAAATTCAAATTCTTATAAATGTGCACTATTATTTATTATTTATTTAATTCAAGATGACAGAGATCCATAAAATGATTAGTATAAACTTATTTTATGTTAGTAAATTATGTCATAATAATATAAGTCAATAATTATTTATTTATCATTATTTTAAATTATATTATATTGTATTTCGCTTGACCAACCACTTCAAAAGATTCTGCATTATAGTACGCCCAGTATTATATTACTCTATGATTATAGGCAAGTCGTATTTTCCAACAACGGTTTTCAGGATGGAATTGGAGCTCGCCCTTACCCTACAGAGTAATGAGGCTGCTCTTTTACGCATTATCGCATAAAGTCGCCTGTATGCGCCCCAGCAAACATGCCCGAGGCGCTACAAAAGCGGGGCAGCCCCAACAACATCCTGAAGCCGTTGTTGTACTGGACACGTAGGGCGCTGAGGGTCTACTACTAGAGGAATGTTGCTTGGAAAATGTACCTTGTTTGAACATTAATGCGCAAATACGGCAATTTAGGTGCTAATGAAAACTGTTTGCAACTATACAAGATAATTATGTATGGATACCAATTGCATATTTATCCATCACTAATTATTATGATTAGTCTCTCGTTTAAAAATCAATATTAAATCAACAGGTATGTAGTCGCAAAGAGATATGATAAAAAAGAGATTTGTTCAAATCCCTAAGCGATTCGACAAAAACCGACTTTTAATCCAAACCTGATTTTATTTTGTACCTGAGGTCTCTAGATCAAAAAACTGAAGTCTTTTAGGTTAGTATGTACAGTTTACTATTATTTAATCTGTGGTAAGTTTCTTTATGTTAGGTTAGATTTGCTTTAGTTAGTGTGGTGTTTGGGCCCCGAGGGGCTTAAGGATTATTTGCCACATAAATAATACAACTCCTATATGACTGAGGTAACTGGTTTATTCGCGTAGCCCTCTACCTTCTCCGATCTTGACATGCCTCCCTCGCTTCCTCACATTCGGTTTAGGGTGCTTTTGCCCTGGCCATGATTTAGAACGTCATAAAATTGTTATTATTACTTGAAGATGTTATTAATAAGTGGAATGAACAGCTTTTTGTAGATAAGTTTAGTATAAAAACAAAACTTACAAGATTAAGGGCTTCGCTTCCGCCATTTTCCTTTTAATCTAGTGAGCACCAAGTAACCACAGATAGTATCCAAGATAGCCACAAAACAGTCCAATGTTCACCGTAGGATACACAACATATTATAATTTGACTCTTTTAAACACTACAGTCAATAATTAAAAGATTAAAATTTTGCTCACAACGACTTTACCGAAGTAAAGATTTATTTAGATTTCTCTATAACTTTGACCACTTTGTAACTCTCATGCACAAAAGTTAGTAATGGAGCACTCTACGAGGCAGCAACACGAGTCAAAATTTTGAGTATTTTTTAACAGGTTATGGTGTCAAAAATGTCGGCTTCCTTCTAAGATAGTAGTACTACTAATTGTGAAGGCGATCGGTAGCCTTATCAGCAACACATCGACTATCAGGGCGCTCCTTCGAACCCTCGATTGCTTTCGCTTGTGCGTGTTTTATGCCACTTCTATACACATTGCTGGCTCATCATCATTAAGGCGCTAATAGCGGTCAAATGCCTAACTTTACGTTGAAATATTAAAATTAATGGCCATCAAAACCATTAAAATAATACAGGGTGATATATCAAGATTTTAAAAAGGGTTTTACTTGTTTTTTTATTATTATTATGAATAGAATTGTATTCTTGCTAACCGCGTTTGAGAAAAAAATCCCCAGCAGCACCCGTTTTTGTGATAGTTTGCAAAATTTCTCCAGAACCGCAAAAGTTCACTAGTTAGTTTTTTTTTATACACAAAAAAGGTATCTATTATAATATTTTATTTTTATTCCACATACTACTATTGAAAAGTGCAAAAAAATGAGTTTTCGAGAAGACAGTATTTTTAACTTAGTGGTACGGACGGAACCCTCTTTGTGCGAGTCAGACTCGCACTTTTTTTTTCAGTTTTATGCGCAGATTCGTCATCGTTACACCTTGTAATAAAAAGCTTTCATGAAACATATTTCTAGAAGCGATGTAAAGCAAACCGTTCATGATTACGTGTGACTTTGTCAAATAAAATGACTAGATAACGTGTCAATGTGCAAATATTAGTATATAATATCATCGGTATGTCTGTTCGTATGGAAAAATGCATTTATTTTGAGTACGAATGACAGCAAGTAAGTGGTAGTAAAACCAGTATATGCTGAACCAGCGTCAAGCTACAAACTCCTGAAATCAGAGACCCCAAAGTCTTTGGTGAACTGCATAGCAGTCTAGTAACCATTTACTATTGCACAGGCAATAGATCTGTGCGGTGCCGGCTAGGAATAGTACTATAAGAATTCTTCCCGTGGCTGACGTAAAAGGCAACTAAGGGATCTTGAAGCGGAGGAATGGCAACAGCGTTCTTCTGGGTATGTACCTACATGGACGAATAATAAGAAGACTGACAATCCCCATACTAGAAAACGTAACCCGGAAAGGCATAAAACTCATGGAAGCTAGATGGCGCTTTCAAATAATCTGGAAATTAATTATGGTCTACCGAGTATTCTGCCAAAAAATCATTCAAAATTTCAACATAGTTTCAATATAAAGAAAAGCTAACATTGAAATTCGGTTTATTTTTTTAAGCAAAATACTTGATCTTAATAACTTCCCGGACTATTTATTAGCGCCATCTAGTTTTATACTTTTACGGGTTACGATTTCTAAAAGGGGATGGTCAGTCCTTCTTATTGTTTGTCCATGGTATGTATAATGATGCCCGCTGACTAGTTGCCACGATGGGCCCTGAAGTCAGTTAAAGCCACGATCACACCTAGCTGAATTCAAAGACATATAGACAGATACATTGCTGGGAGGCTTGGTTATGTTAATTGCAATATACTTACTTCAACAAGCAATGTATGCCGAATTAGTCTTTGAATTCAGCTAGGTGTGATCGTGGCTTTACTATTATCTAATCTTTGGCCCTTTCCAAAACGGTTTTAAATAAAACTAACGCGACGTAAGTAATTCTTGCCCGTGTGGTAATGGAAAAGAATAGTACCAACCCGTCTCTACCCGTGGGTGTCGTAAGAGGCGACTGGAGGAATGGGCAGCAGCCTATCTTACATTCTGCGGCCACCAACAACCGCAGTCCACGGTGCCAGCCGCAACGTTAACAAGCGTGTTGACTATGGTACTTCCTACTTAAAAGCTGGAATTCTGGAGGCAACTCCCTGTCCTGCGGTGGATGTTTCATATGGGATGTTATGATGAAGTAATTCTGTGAAAGTAGGTTTTAATTCTAGTGATGAACACCGATGAAAACCAATGAAAACAATAAGATAAACAAAACTGGGTGATAGTAGTAGCATTTCGTAAAATTATTATTATACCGGACGAAATACGATGCAAGTTGCAATCGATGCCTAGTCATCAAGATTTATCAGCAAAGGCCCATATACATGTCGCAGGCAAATCTAATGAATAATTCGCCGCTTACAAACGGCGGGCAAATGTAAACCGTCGGCAAATTGTAAAACGGCGCCAGATTGTAATCATGTTTAGATCACTGGTGCATTTTAGGTTCGTTAGCCACGGTAAACCCAACCAAACCGATCCCGAGCAGGGATCGGTTAGGTTGGGTAAGGTTATTTATCGACCATAACGCCAGCCAGAAACTAATTACGCGCCGTTTTGTGAAATGCCTCGATGACGAATTATAAATTTTTCGGCATTTTGTAGAATGCCGAAGAATAATGTACAAGGACGAATTATACGATTTGCCTGCGACATACATACCGACAAACATATTGAAATTATTTTTTAGGGTTCCGCACGTAATATTTGCTAACGGGAACCTATTACTAAGCCGTCGTTATCTGTCTGTCTGTCCGACCTTTATATAGTCTGTATCTTTTTAACCATAACTAGCTGGTTGAAACCTAACAAATAATAAAACAATGAAAAGTTAAAACCAAATAAGAAGGGCCGAAAATTGTTCGGACTATTTTTTCCATAAGGTATTTTCTTAGAATAAATTGATATCTGGATGTTAAAATTAAATTAATGTCATAGTTTACACCTTTACCTACCAACCTAGTAGTAACATTTAGTTTATTTATTAGAAACAAAAGGGCCAAATGAATTCGGGCTATTTACTCCGTCGAAAAAACCGTAGTACGGAATGAGACCCCATGCTCTTGTGCGAGATTGCTCTCAGGATGTACCTTACACATACAAATTATACATCTTGAGAGCAATACCACCTTAAATGTGCAAGCAATGCACCCAGCACCGTTGTCGCCGCGTCTGTAGCTACGATCTCTTTGTGATTTGGGCGAATTCGCGATTTTTTTATGTCACAAGTGGGCAAACGAGCAGGGCAAGAGCTTACCTGGTGGTAAGTGGTCACCACCGCCCATGACACCCACTGTCTTATTAGTAAAATAATTTGACACAATAAGACAGCAAAGCGTAACCCACCCTGAGAACTAAGATGGTATGTCTCATGTGCCCGTACTTTCACAGGCTCCCATACTCTTCAAACCAAAACACAGCTGTGCCAACAGTACTGCTTTACGGCAGAAAAAGGTAAGGGGTGGTACAGACCCAGACGGGCTTTGCACAGAAGCCCTACCACCAATTAAATTATACTCTATATAATATATATACTCATTTAGATTTATTCGCTCTTTTGAACTGGTTATAGTTTAGTCTAAACTATAACCAGTTCAAAACAAAATGTCATGTAATTACCTAGCAGTACTTCAATTTGTATCACTGTAAAATACCGTTAATTATTGTTTATTTCTCTTTTAACTATAAGTAATTCAATTGCATTATTGTAAAATATTTCCATTAATTTTATTAACTTTAATAAACTACTCTTGATGTTAAGTTCTCTTGATACTTGAAAAAGCTGTGTATAGTTTTAATCAGGTGTCATATTTTATAATGATACATAGGTTTTTACTGTCGCTTTTCTTTCCCACATGGCGCCACTTTGTTTGTGAAGCGACGTAAATGTAAACGTCAGTCATTAGGAGATTTTTAATATCCTACAATGAATAAAGAACATTTTGATTTTTTGATTTTGATAATGTTATGCTACTAGTTCCAAGGTCTGTCATCTACTCATCTGTAACTATACTAATAAAATAAAAAATACGATATGAAATGTAATTTTTGAACAATTGGCCTTACAAGGAACGTGGCCTTTAATGGCTCACCCACCTTACTATAAGTGTACTACTCAAGTGACTACTCAGCACTCAGTGTCAAATATTATCTAACATGGGAAGGTCGTATCCGTCGCACCGCACCGCACTTGACTCAATCATTGTTTTAATATTGTTTTGATAATGTAATAATCATTTAACTGCTGATGATAAAATACTTACTATTTACATTTGCTTGCTTTATTTTCTTAATTTCACGCATTTTGCAATCTTTATTTAATTGAGCCACAGATTATAAACTACTGAAATGCTAATAAGTGTATCCACACCAAATTACAACTTTCTAGTACTAAAGGTCCCTGAGCTAAGCCGCGGACAGACAGACGGACATGGCGAAACTATAAGGGTTCCTTGTTGACTACTTAAATCTGTACTGCAAACTAGTTTTATTAGTATACTCGTATGTTAAAAAGTTACAGTTTAGACAAAAAAATTGTACCGTTCCCAAATAAACGTTTTATCTATCTTGTTCCTTCGGAAAAAGCTGTTCAGTCTTATGATCAGAATCGACAGTTATAGTTTTTGTGTGTGTGGTAACACAAACTGTGGAAACTTCGGTACGCGGCGCGGCGGCGCGAGTACGACTCTTACTTGGCAGGTTTATAAACTCAAGTACACTATTTGGTTGCCACCGATTTCACTCAGTACAAGCAATTAGCCCCATTTTAATTGATAATAAAATCACTAAGCAATAGAATTTTAAACATTTATGTCACCCACATAAGTAGATATTGAATGCTAATTTATTTTGTCCTAGATAGCTAGTTATTCAAAACTTTAAGTTCATAGTTTATTGGACTGTTCTTAGGGTTCCCTAACCAAACGATGAAAAACAGGACTCTATTTATTATGCCTATTTAATATGCCTCCGATGTCTGTCTGTCTGTCTGTCAGCGGGCCGTAACCCCATGAACCGTAATAGAATAGGTAGACAGTAGAAATTTTCACAGATTATGAACTTCTGATGCCGCTACAACAATTAATACTAAAAATAAAATTACTTAAAAAGTGTTTTAGGCGATTTTTGTTAGATTTTTGTTTTAACTCTATCATAAAAACGGTAAAACTTACGAGCGTAAAAATTGGTATGTTTAAAGTGCAATAACCTTAGAATAGAAACAAATAATAAAACAATAAAAACTGGTAAAGTTCGTGTCGGACTCGCGCGTTTTTATTACACTTCTGCGTGATTGCGCGTCCATAACTAAGACGGTATTTTTAGTAACGAACCCTCGGTACGCGAGTCCGACACGCACTTGACCGGTTTTTTTTAACTCTAATTGGTTGTATTAAGGTCAAAAATGCGAGTTTTAATATTCCTACCTAACTTATTCATAAAGGGGAGGCCTTTGCCCAGCAGTGGGACCTATTATAGGCTAGTAAAAAAAACTTATTCATAACATATTTTTTTATGTATTTAAGTTTTGTCCCGAATTTGAGACAGATGTCCCGGAAAAATAATTGTCCAAAGAAAGTCTCCGTTTCTCGTCTCTGTTCTTCGAAGTTCAGGCAAATAGGCACTACCAATTCATATCACTGCTTATTATCTAGCTAGCAATCTGGTATTTAGTTGATCTGAGAGCTAGCATAGTAAGATTGCTTTGTTATAAGTGTCTATATCATGAAAAGTAGACCTGTTAGTCAGGGCTGTGCTGTGGTCAGGGACAGCAGAAAAAAAAATTCAAAAGATTCAGGTCTTTCTAGCTAGAGATTCATCACAATTAATAAAAAACCGGCCAAGTACGAGTCGGACTCACGCCCTAAGGGTTCCGTACCTATCTACCATATGATATACTAAAAGCTTTTGCTCTTTGATTTTAAAAACTCCGCGACCATCCAACTTGACCCCTCTTTTATAGAAACGTACTTGAAACGGGAGCTCACCTTAATTGGTTACTATTAGTTGTGAGAAAAATTTAAATATTTAATTATTTTAGACTTTTTCTTTTATTTGTACTGTGAGACCTAGCTTCTTGCCAAATTTCATAATTTTAGGTCCATGGGAAGTACCCTGTAGGTTTTGCTTTTTTGCATAAATTTATGGAGATGAGGACATAAAAGCCATATCTATTGATTGCGTCGTTGTAAAAAATTGAAATTTTCAGATCTTGTGTGGTTTATGGACCCTAATATTCGTTATCAATTTCAACCTGATACCTCTTCTCGTTCGTGAGAAAAAGGGTCTTGACAGACAACAAAGCGATCCTATAAGGGTTCCGTTTTTTTATTTTGAGGTACGGCACCCTAAAAAGTGCACTACTGGACAGGAGCTTGCACCAGAATATGACAGCAATCAAGGTGAATGTCATATTTGAGGGGTTGTACAGTCGAGAGCAGTTCAACCTCGACACTTGCAGCGCGACTTTAGCTCCTACAGCTACCGAAATAAGATCAGTATAAAGTCCGATGTGTCAAGCTTGACGTGTGCTTGACTGTACCATAGTCGCCTCGACATGCTTGTTAGCAAAACTATTATAAACTGAACCAGCCTCATGTTAAGCCCTCAAACCAAACACCTGCTCAAGGCCAAAAAGTTACCACTTATGTGTGGCAATGTGTACTATTCTTAGCCACACGGACTAGTTTTAGAGATTACCCTTTACAAACTTTGTTATTATTAATTTAGCCTACAAACATACAATCAAGTTGTTGATATTATGAGTGAACAAAGATTCACTAGACAATAGTACTAATCTTACAAAAGAAAGATAAGACAATGCTTTAGAGTAATTTGACTGGCAAGTAGGTAGGATTGACATGATAATTCATATGAAAGACCATGAAATTAAGACAGACTTTAAATGCAAATACTGTCATTGGCTGGGTCTTGTATTTAGCTACCTGTACCATGAATGAATAAGTAAATATTTTGTATACCTACCAACATAGCACTACTGCACTAACAATCACATGTGTTACTGCTGATGTGCGTAAGTCAGTTAGAGTGCAGATTACCAAGGTAAAAATATATTTTTTACCTACTATAAGCCGGAAGCCTGTGGTGCTAGTTGACAAGTTTTTTTTAAATTATTTAAATTGAAGATTTATTATTTATAAGCATTATTATTAGAAAGAGAGCGAAATATTGAACTTTGATCACATTTCAATATCGCCATGTAAATTACATGCTAATTAAAGTTATGTCTTGTTAGGAAGAGATAAACACAAATCTTTGATACATTATAAGTTTTTTATTTTTGGATAAATTTCGATTTTGATTTCCAATTCTATTATAGTATTACAAAAAAAATATATTAATAATATATAGCATTTGATTGTGTGCAATTACCCAATGCCATAAGCTTGCAGATTATTCAACATTCCAAATAAATAATATAAATGAAGTAACCTGATTGAGGATGTTATTTGATAAAGAAGCGTTTATTTATTTCTCTATCGTCATTGGTCGTGTTTATCTCATATCATGAGAACAAAGCAGGACAGTTTAAAATGTTTTACCCTGAAATAAAGTTATTAAAAACAATGAACTGTTTGTATATTGCCGCTGCCGTATACAATAAACATTAAAAAAAAACTCACGCAAGACCAAACCGTGAGCTCCTTGAGTGTCAAAAGGTTGCAATGATAACGTGAGATAACTCGTCAAAAACAATAGGTGAGGAAACTTATGCACTGCTTACCTTTCTATCGAGGTCTGTGTGGTCACATCCATGATCCTGCTACCCACTAAACATCCAGGAGTCTCAGCCTTCGCAGAAACGTGGTAATCTTCTACATCCTCCAAAATTGCAGCGCGATCAGCATTGGTTTTATTCAATTTATCACTGGACAAACTTTTTGATCTGTACCGTCCGTTGATAGGAGCTAAACTCTTATCGGAAAACGCACTCAAACCGTTCACTTTACCATCGTTTTGATATTTTTCGCTAATTATATTTGATGACATATCTCTCGCAACAAACACGCGATGTCAAACGAGCGGGAGCTGTCAATCTCAGCTGGCGGGTAACTGCAGCGTGCACAGAGAAACGGAACGTTTTCAGCCGCCGCGCGCTCTCGGACAAAACAATGCAACGCGACCCAGTTTACAACAACACTGACCAAGATACTTTTAGAACGTTGGTAACGTATTTCTCAACCGGTCGTATTTTATCCACTTGAACGAGAAAAAAGTCCGCCAGAGTCAATGCCGCTTGTATCTAAGCGAGGGTGAAGGCAACATTTCTATTGTGTGTAGACGCCTCCAATATGATTGAGAGGTTATTGTAACAACAATAGTTAATGCTGCACCCATTTAGTAAATATAGGAAGTAAAGATCCCACAAAAACAGATTTAAGTTCAAGAAGATACTTACTTCCGCTGAAAAATATCCGAAACGAAACGTATTTTTCACATTTTTTTTGGGGAGTAATTTGTACAGGGTCGCATTCAGGTGCAAAGACATGAAATGTCGTCACCGGGCCGAACGAGACTGAAAACCTGTTTTGAGAGTAGATATGAAAGATATTTCAGTAATGAACAAACTAAATCCAGAATAAACTGGGTCTAAAAAGACGTGTTCTGATTTAAAATTACAAGCCATGTACGGTCAACCGCTTGTCGATAGAAACTTTTTCAACTCTATTACCACGCCATAAGGTCCAAAAGTGTTTCTACCGATGTGCGGCCGTGTGTACCAAATTTTCCCCAAAAAAATATTTTTATTAGGTACCTACTTCTCATAAAATGCCATATAGCATGTTATGTTATTTCTATTGAAAAGTTAAAATCCTCTTTAATTTTTTGGATTGTTGTTGGATTAAGTAGATCAGTTTCGTGGTCTGTCAGAATTATAGTCCAGTAAAAATACGGTTTTGCAAAACATTAAATGCTAATAGCTACTTTTTTGTGTATATCGTATTTAAATATGATGTTAAGACGCAATATTTACGAATCCACCTAAAATTTAAAGCGGAATATTTTTTTCGAATAACAGCTAAGGCAAAAATAGTAATAGACAATTATATACTTTATATCATAGATAAACGTATTCTTTACATATAGGCATCAAAATCCACCATAAATATATTTAAAAATATCAATTTATTTCAAAATATAAAATCTCCACTTATTTTTACATATAAGGGCCAATAAAGTCGAGGTAAAATAATATCAATAAACTGAGCTAAACTCAACCTTTTTAAATGTAAGTGATTCTTATATATATTCACAAAAATGCCATACTAAATAAAAAAAAAGTTTTTTGTAATCGCTGGTTTACAATGATTTTGTAAACATTTATGTTGGATTTGCCAAAAATGTGATTATTTAGCACTATTTAAATTATTAGAAAGCAAAACGGATCTATTACTATTTTTTGGTTGCGAAGATAAGCTGTATTTAAATTTCGTGCTATAAAAGTTAAACAATACAAAAAAGCTAATATTTTTAGGTGGATTCGTGTATAATATGAAATTCTGAATATATAGCAAGCCGTAAATAAAAAAAATAATCTATTAACATTTTTTTCCAAAATTGCATATTTTTTTAATGTTTGGACTGCAAAATAAATAAATAAATGAAGTAAATTTAGGTGGATTCCATTCAAAATCTTTACACAGAAATATAATCTATCGATCTGAAAAAGAATCACGGCTATTATCAATTATTTCCGTTTCGCCATACAATCTCTCGTAATTTTACTGGAGTATTAACAGTTTTAAGCTTTTGCAAGATTTCTTTATACACCCTGCAGGTATAGTTTTTCCATAAATAATGATAGCAATAATTTGTTCCAAATTGAAATAATTAAGAATGCTTCTAAATAAAAACAAGATATAAATTCACGATGGCTCGCTTGCTTGTAATTTGTATTATAGCAAAATAGATGGATCAATATTTTTATTACTGCTTACAAGCACAAAAAAACATTGATTCTACAAAGGATCTTAAAAGATGGGTACAGGTTTTGTTTTTCTGGAAGCAAGCTGTCACAGACAACTATTGGTACATATCTAACACTTTTTTATGGTACGTAGGTATAAAAAAAGAAAATCATTCACAACATTTTTTAAACGTTTTCAGGTTAAATATCTGAGATTCTTAAAGCCCAACATTATAATTGGGTCTTACTTTTGGTCCATTACATTACGCAACTTTATTGTTCATCATGATGCTCCATGGCCTGGGAATTTAAATGCTGAAGCATGCCGCTTCCGAGGCTGGCCCGATTGGTTACTCGACCTCAGACGTGCATAGCTTTGTAAGTGGCTGATACAACTCATATAACGTCTATTCTTATGACGGTTTTGATTGAGAAGTGATCATTTCAGGTTAGGCTTTCGCGATGGTCATTGTCGTGTCATGTGAGTTTCTATACTACGTCTATATTAGATTTCAGGTCAAGTAATTATTTTTCCTTATAGCTGACAATAAAGTCAACGTCGAAGAAAAGTTGTAGGTACGGTCGACCGCTTGTCAGTAGAAACTTTTTCAACTGTATTACCACGCCATAAGGTCCAAAAGTGTTTCTACTGATGTGCGGCCGTGTGTACATACATACCCACTTTAGGATGATCTTCCTTCTCGTTAGACACTTCAAGGTTTTTAGGGTTGCCTAAACCCCATGTGAAAACCCATTTAAGCCTACTCTGTCGGTCTGCATTACATTTTACAGGGTTGTTTCTTTTGACCCTTATTATTTGGCAGTTGGTTTTTGGAGAATATCCACGGGATATCCTATTTATTTCAATCCATGGTAGAACTTTTGTAGTTTATAGAGTATGTAGAATAGAGTTATAAGCTGCACATTCTGAGGTACCCAAAGTTTTTTTTTTATAACTTTTCAACTGAGTAGGAAAATTTCATGCTCATAGGTTCACGGAAACACACTTAAAAACACCGAAATAGTCTTTAAAGTTAGTATTAAAATTGGACTACATTGTAAACTACGCATTTTGCAGGTTTCCAGGGACATCCTGTATGTACGTATGTCGTTGTATGTCCTAGATTATTTTGGGTTTTTTTGAGTAGCACACTCATATCAATGTGTAAATTACTAGACTATTATGTATGATATGATAACCGATTGCGTAAATCCAGAGTAGTAGTTGTGGTAGTAATACGAACGATGGATCGTAGAGTTCGGTAAATTTTTAAATAATCACGCATTTCAGTTTACGCTTTGGTGATTTCGCTTTATAGGAGAATAGCGTCATATTGTAGACGAATCGATCCAGAAAAGCGTGGCGACTACGTAAATGATCCCCAAAATATATAACCAAAATAGTTGCTTTTCAGTTAAGTACTGTAGTGGGTGTAACAAATACTATTAGGATAACAATCGGTCCTCTACACAAAGAACGTACTATTAGTGTTTGTTCTAATATGCAAAATGCAAAATTCTTACCGTACGCCAGCTTTTTATCCTATCTACCGTCCTCAAGATGCACTCTCTTATTGATTTCCAATTAGTCAATATCGAAAACAAAAGACGTAAGAACCAAATTTGCCCCAGTTACTATGCAAAATCTAGCTTTGCACAAAAATTCTTTTGCTTTCTTGGTAGTTACTTATACAACAAAATAAGTAACCAAATAACTCTCTATTCTAAATCCCATTATGAATGTAAAAAAATAATAACCCTCTGGCTTCTCCAGATGGATTACAAAACTACTGAGGAACTCTTGAGTATTGCTTCTTGATAGGTATCCTATTCTTATTATTGGGTTTCTATCCATATTGCTTAGCATCCAGAAATAATATATTCTTGTATTATGTTTTATTGAACACACACACACAAACACACACACCTACACGTACACAAACACAATCACACACACTAACACTCAAACACCCACACGTAAATAATCACACTCACACATCCAAACATACTGACTCAACTAGCTAGTGACAGTACCTGGAACCGATCAGGGTCCCAGGTACTGTCGATTCCAAGATTACTGTCTGTTATCGTAGGACTAGCTCTCTCTAATCTCAAGAAATGTTAGACTAAACTTACCTACTAGACACTACTAGACGCGAACTACAACAAAGTCTGTTGTAAATTCTATAATAAAATTACTGAATGCATAGTGTCCATATATTAAAATAAATAAACCAGCATAAAAAAATAATACTTAAATAATACTATACTAATGCCTTTACCATGTCTTGCTACTGTCCGTACAGTCGAGAGCACGTCAAGCTTGACACATTGGACGTTGTATCGTGCTTTATTCAATAGACGTTACATGCTAGAATCGTGTTGCGAGTGTCAGGCTTGACCTGTCGCTGACTGTACAAACATTCATTGCCATTATTCTATGTATAAAATTTACTTTAATTTTTAGTGATCACCTTCTCTTATTGTTATTAAGTTTTTCTGCATGTCATTGCGATTCGAGATGGAAGTCCTGATGACCTGAAACACAGGATTAGTCCCATCTCAGGCATCAGTCCTTCCACAATGTATCATAAGCCGTACCTTACTCTGAGCAGTATTTGATAAGTTATGTTAGCTTAATATTATTGTAAATTTTATTAAATAAATAAATAAATACTTATAAAAATATAAATAAATAGTACTGTATATTCTATATGGTTCAGTTCCTAGGACTTTTGACGTGAATTTGAATGTACGTCTGCCTCGGGATCGAAGCGGGCATTTCGGGATATCTTTTAACGATGTAACGAAAAACATGTAAAAAGCTATTAAAATAATTTTTATCATTGCATAGATCCATCTGACAGCAACACAAAAATATAATATACATATAGGTCGCGATGCAACATACTTTAAAATACTTGATACATTTTAACGTAATATATTGTATTCGCAACAGTAAAGTCTATCTATACTTCATTGCAAAAAAAGACGACTAAAAGACTCATAACACAATATTGACGCAGAAATGCCAAGTCCAAAAGCAAAATGGTCTCTGCCTTGATTCTTAGACTACCATCGGTGACGGTAGCCGGGACTATCTGGAACTAACGGCCTAAAGTGTCTTCTGAAGCACGGGAACTCTTAGTTGCTGTGTCACTAGCGGTCACACATCCTTGTTTAATGCCAACGTTGCTTATTTTTTGAGATCGGAAAGAAAAATCAACTACCACTCGGCAACGAGCACTTCCATAAAAACTAAAAAGAAAAAAATAAATTTTAAATTCTAAATTGTCTTGAAACCCAAATTATTGAAATTATTCTTTTATTTGATATTGAAAGCAAAGCAAGCATGGCTAACCCAGTGTGTCTTTATTCTGCGGATAGCTAAATTATCTTCTTAAAAATTTAAGTTTTCTTTTCGTCGTCAGATTTGTGAAAAGAATACAAGCGGTAGTAGTCCGACTTCAACTTACTCATTGAACTAAAAATTAAAATACAAAAAATATTGTACTCTAGTAATTTTAATGAACTTAGTCCATTTTTGTCATTTTATTCTCACATCCAAATGAGTTTTTATTGCTAAACAAAACTGAATATAATTATCATAGTTAGCATAAAAACATCGGCATGTTTAATATAGCTGACGCGAACTCTTTAGAAAAATTTACAAAGACAATACTAAATCCGTGAAAAATGTCCAAAACTGTCTTTTGTGTCTGCTGAAACAACACAGTGAAAAACCGCCCTATTGATAGTTACCATCTTCGTACTTATGTCTACTACCTACTGTGTGTATAAATTCAACTCTGCTTTGGAAATGTCTTGGGATTAACTCTTGAAAATCATTGAGTAATAAAATATCATCAAAATCACGAAATTTCTTTTAAAATACGTGTGAAGATTGATATCCGTTATCAATTAGAGTTTGATTGCTTAATTCCATAGATTATGATAAACATTTTAAGAGCGCTTTTTTTTTTACTAGCCTATAATAGGTCCCACTGCTGGGCAAAGGCCTACCCTCCATTGCACCATTCCTCTCTGTCTTGAGCCTCCACCTGCCAGTCTCCAAGAAAGCTGCCTAGGTCATCGCGCCATCGTCTCCGGGGTCGGCCTCGACGGCGGCAACCATCCTCTTGCACCCATTCCATGGCTATTCTAGCCCACCTATCCGGGTGCATGCGACAGACATGACCTGCCAAATCCCACTTCAACTTACAGGACTTAAATCTCTTAAATTACTTGATTATATTCAAGAATTGATACCATGCCAGCAAACATAATTATGTTACAAATATCCTGTATGCATACATGTATAATGTCGCTAGTAAAATAAGAAAACTTGTAAATTCTTAAAACTCTTGGGAGTAGTGCCTAGCTTGATACCAGCCGTAGGCGTATTGGAATGTTTTCTCTGATAATAAAATATGGACTTTTATACCGTCTCAAATAAATTAATTTCTAGCCATACTTGTTCGCCTAATCGAATAGAGCTTAAAATTATCGTGTTTTCTAACAAATAGTTAGAAATATCATTTCAGTGACTATAACGTGCAAGTGCGATATATAAATAGGTAATATTATGCTTTGTATAGTAATCACTACTAGTCATATACATATACGTTACATCCCTGCAAAATACCACTTAATTGCAATGCGGCCAATGTAGTGCGATTTTATGCATAATTAAATAAGATTGTAAGTGTGATTTATGTGCTATAGTTGCATTGAATACTCAATTATTTAGTAAAGATATGTACCTACTTTGTTACTATGTGCATACAGAATAATTACAATATCTCATAGGCAGTTTCATACTTACATTTAGTATTCTTGGCGTTTAGGACTAAATGATTTCTTGTTCTTTAGACACATAATCATGTACACGAACAATCAATATCTTCATCGTTAAAGAAATTAAAATACCTACTTGAAGTCTGCCAATTTTGGCTTGACATCTCAAAAACTGTTTCTGTGTTTTTAGTATTTTAAAATTAACAATAACTCAATTAAATACTGTTATAACTTTCATTGTTTGTTAATTTAATTTCATAATTATAGCGTTATATTATGATAACGTAATCTAACTTGAGTGTTAACATTAGTTATAAATGTTATAATCTATTTAGGCTTGAAGTGTTTGTAAAATCTGAAATTTTTCAGGGTGGAAAAATTGTACACAATAACTTCTATTTCATCGTTTTAAAAATATCTTACAGATATTACATACGAAGTCTATTTGTAATGGAAAGTTGTAATATTACGCAAAACTATTAATATTATGTAGCTCGTAGGTATGTCTTTCGTTTATTGTTATGCCCCACTCATAAAGTTGTGCGTGCAACTTTAATGTGACCTACAAATATAGTTCTTATTCTTTTTTATGTCGTCTATAAATGTAAAAAAAATAACTGGGTTAAAAATACACCAGGTACTTACAATAATGTGAAAATACAGCTCAAATTAGCCTATATGGTACAAATAATTTTCCTGGAGTGACTCTTTTTTCATGCTTTGGGTCTATCTACAATGTCTATATTCATGATCATCATCATAACACCCCATCTTATCTAATCTTATAACGTGGGGCTGAGTTCCTTAGTGGACCTCAGAGCACTTCGACCCTATGGGATCTTTTGTGCTTCCCCTGCCTTATTGCTCCTGTGATCTTCCACTGTCTTCGAATATGCTCGTTATGAGCTTTGCTGTAAATTTCAGTGGAAGGAGCCTGTAGTCTTCTGGTGTCGGGTAAGCCTGACCCAGAATCTTCATACGCTTGTTAGCCTGAGCGTTGCGTGTGCACAGAAGATGCTCCATGCGTTCGCTTTCCTCACCACACCACATCTTAACACCCCATGAACGTCCACTACAAGACAGGGAGCTCCCTCCAAAATTCCAACTTTTGCTGAAACAATGTGGAGGGGAAGTATCATAGTCACTACGCTTGTTAGCGTTACGGCTGGTGCTATAGACCGCAGTTGGTGGTGACCGCAGATTGTAAGATGATACGATACACAGAAGGATGCTGCTGCCCATTCTCTGGTTTATTAACCCTTAGTCGCCTCTTACGACACCCATGGGTAGAGATGGGTTGATACTATTCATGCTGGCACCACTCGGGCAATGTGGTATTTCTACATTAAAATGGTATAATTTAGGCTTGGGGACGTAATTGAATCACACAAGGGCTCTTTGGCCACTTTTATCATTGGTGACAGTTCGTGAGGTTTTCTCTTGACATACCTACCCGAAGCTACATTTTGCTTGAAAGTCACAAGTAGGTCACTTGACTTACTGGAAAATATCCTACCTGAAAATTATATTATAATGTTACCTCCCTTAATTCGTACCTGCATTTCCTAAAAATCACAATTGGTGCCAAATCTTCTCTGCTCCTCCGTGCAAATCTTATACTTTAATAAGTAAAATAACCACATTGAAATGAAGACATAAAATAAAATAAACAGCAAAGTAAACATCTTTTCTCACAGTTCTTTTTTATGTTTTACTTTAGGTTTAATTTTGTAGTTAGGTATCTCATTCATTCAATAAGATGAACCGCAAAAACAAGATGTTTCCTGATTTTTCACGTCCATTCGACCGGAATTAATTGTCTTCAGATCATTTCCCTTTCCTGATAGTCGGCCGCTTCAGTTTTTTTAGCTTTCTATGCACAAAAAACCGACCAAGTGCAAGTCGTACTCGCACACCGAGGGTTCCGTACCACTACATAATATTAGTTGAAGTTTCAGTAACTTACTGTGCTAGATTTTTTGAGTCCTACTCGCACTTGACCAAATTTTATTATTGTTTGCTATTTTATAGCTTATGTAGTGTAAATATACAAATTTACACGAAAATCGAGCAAAACTCGCCTGAAAAACAAGTTTTTAGTAGCTCCCCTAAATTTATTTATTTATATTTATTATTTGTTGTTATACAAGGCAACAGAAATACATAATCTGTGTAAATTTCAACTGGGTAAAAGTTTAGAATAAAGGGGATTACTTTTCTTATAATATTGTTTATAAAACATAGATATTGACTATTTGCATCATTATATATAAAATTTAAAACGAGGACTGTTTTTTCTTTCAAAAATATTGAAATAAAATTTGTATGAAATGAGGTTATGTCATTGACGTAAGAAAAACGCTGCGCCCTGGCGTAGTTTCCAAAATCTTCAAACTGAGGATGTTAGCTAAGAATAAAGCCGTACAGCCAAGTTGTTTGGTTAGAAAAACTGTAAAAAAATTGTAACCCCTATTTCTTAAGCAGGAATTTCGAATTTTCACAGCTCCTACGGCGGGCGGGGGCTGCTCTCCCTCCGCTCCTCCGGCTTTATAAAAACAAACTCCATCCATTAGAGTCGGCAGCTTGTTTTCATACAGGCCTAATCTTAGATTAGGCTTTGCCTGGTTAATTGCCAACCTGCCGCCTTCGCGCCTGTCTGAGTTTTCAAGCTGCCAGCTGCTGGCTTCTAAGTTGGCTAACGACTACTATCTGTGACACCGTTCAACGTGCCTTCCGAACCACGGAAACGCTCTCTGGTTTATTC
Organism: Athrips mouffetella; assembly: GCA_947532105.1. Taxonomy (NCBI): domain Eukaryota; kingdom Metazoa; phylum Arthropoda; class Insecta; order Lepidoptera; family Gelechiidae; genus Athrips; species Athrips mouffetella. Next base: position 2,027,474 of record OX383960.1, on the reverse strand, counting down.
CACTAGCGGTTCCACCGGGTTCTAACCACGGCCAACGTTGCATAACTTTCGTAATTCACGGAAAGGAAGAGCATCGTGGTATTCGTGGTACTAATACCCCCTCAAACCCCCATGAGCGCATGTTTGAGAAATTTTGGGGGAGCTCCTTGTCCATCAGTAGACTTTTTTGAGTAATGTTATAGTTGTATGATGAAATTGATACTTGTTTGTTCCTGGTCTTCGAACAACGCCTGTTTGAAGATCAGGCAGGAAGATCGAAACGCCTGATAAACATTCTAAGCAAGCGACACAAAAAATTTGCTATAATTTTTACATCAGGCATTTGAATCGCTTACGTCCATATTATAAAGTATAGAATTTTTTAATTTGAATTTTTTTTTTTATTTAGCCTGTGCTGTCCCACTGCTGGGCAAAGGCCTCCCCCCTACGTTTCCACTCCTCCCTATCGATCGCCATCGTCGGCCACCCCAAGTATAGAATAGAAGTCATTTATTCATCCACATTCTTAATATTGGAATTAACAAGATCAAGTCCATCAGCAATGTATGCCGAATTAGTCTTTGTCATTGCGGTTAGACATTTCGAGCTGAAACACAGAAGTGCATGTTTGCACTTGCGAAAGACATTAGGCAAGGGGCTGGTACTCGGACTTTTTCCAAAAGCTCCTAAGACAAAATAGTCTGGTCGCTTAACGTCTTATGTCGCCAAATTTACCAAATTTTTTCCAGGTGTTAGCTCTCAATTTTTGATAGGAGCCAATTCTTGAATTTTCTAAGGAAGAAATTTGCATGAGCAAGTATAATTTTATGCATATAGAAGGGAACAGTCATTCATAACAAAGTTTATTAGCAGATACTTCACTACTATGTTTAATTAACGTAAAACGGTCATATAATGATCTTGGCCTGGTTTTTTATACCTCATCTCTTGACTGTAACCTAACCTTTGTCACAGATAATCATGTAAAGATAGAAGGTTAATAAGTGCACTTTATTTTAAACATAAGAGTACAATATGAAGCCTACCAAAATATATCTATTTGAGTTACTTTTTAAGGGCGGTACGTATGACCTGAATGCCAAGTATAATACCGACACCTAGGAAGAACGCTTTGGTCCCAGAGATCAGGTTGACGGAGGCACTTAAAGTACTTAAAGGTCTGAAGAGGTTAGTTGAGCGTAGACAAACCATGTCTTCGTACGTCACTGCTTGCGGGCGTAGAACACTCAGCAGATGTATGTACGCATTGTGACCTGCTTCTAAAGACCCAGCTATATCACCGTCTGCATATATATCCATCGCTCCCCATTCTAGAAACTTCGAACTGCACTCCACTGTAAGCTGCCGTAACGCTACGTAATCTCCTATACGTGGAAAATATATTTCCTGTATACGTTTTTCGACATAGGAGACTGGATTAGCAGCTTCATCTCCGAAAAGTTTCACTAATTGGTCAATGACTGCTTGCTTTGAACTTTTTACGTTTTTATGTAATCTTAGGTAACCTATTAGTGCAGCGTACTTGTCTGCTGCTCTCGTGGTAGTGATCGTCGGTCTCTCCATCGCCCATAGTATAGGACCTCGTACACTCAATATGTCTCCGCTGTAGCCTCGTGGTTGCCAGAAATTCACTTCGTATTCGATTACAAACTTTATAGATTCACCCTCCTTCATTGCACTTGTGAATTGTGCTTCTTCTTTAGATAACAGCGCTGTCTCCATAACTATGTCATGTAGTTGGTCCGGTCTTAAAGCCATTGCTAGAAGATTACAAATATAATCTGTTTCACCCATCTCAGGTTCAAGGATCACCTGTTCGTCGGGAGACGTCCTTATCTCTTTGATAGGTTTCGTTGTCATCGTTATATCTGCTATGCTTTGCTGCAGTTTATTAGCAATTCTTTTTTGAAAACGGCCCAGCAGTTTTTCACGGAATCTAGTGTTGTCTCCATCGATATGGTTTCTGGAGCTACTGACTCGATAGCACTGGTGAAGGTAAAACAGTACTGATATGTTTTTTGTTTTGGTCCCACAAACCAATTCCACGATCGTCCGCATTATTTCTCTAGAAGTTGAGAAGAACAAGTATTTGCAAATATGTACCTCCATCGTAGTGTGGTCAAAATACATCAGCCTTTGTCTTTCAGCGGCAGTGTTTAATGAATTTTTATCGAAGAGATGCTGCATGCTGCTATCTAGGAATTTTTGATACTGGGCCAGTTCGAATCTTTCGAGAGCGCTCAAGTAGTCATAATCGTGATAATTCTGCATGCAAGGTACAGTTCTTCCATTGACATGTTCGAATAGTTTAAGAAGAGAAGGTCCGATTTTCTGTAAGGGATCGAAGTTCTCAGGGAGTGGTATGTTAAAGTCGCTCGCATATTTTTCTAGAAAGAATCGTGCAACGTTATCGCAAACCGTTTTAATCTGGTTAGGCTGTTGGAGATTTGTTTCTTCCTCGTCGTCGTCAATCGTAGTGACATCTTCGAATACTACTGAGACTCCAGACTTGAGGCGAGTGTTCCTAGTCGAGACGAGATCAAGGACGACCACGTCCACGGTGTCACCGAATTTCTGCTTCAGATTGTGGGCGGTCACGATGCCTGGTAAACTGCATCCTAGTATAATGACGTCAGCCCTGATGTGGTGCTTGAACCTCTTCCGATGTATGCGTTCGTATTTCTTCACCATTTAGTTAGGTTTATCCGTTTTTATTAAAGTTCGCATGGGAACATAGAATTTTGGAATAATTATTGTATAGATTCAAAGAATATACATATTATAAAAACAAGTAAACATTAAAAATTATAAAGAAGCTATAGAAGTGATAGGAATCAGGAATTCTTTGGTCATCCTGTTATTGTATCAGTGTGACAGGTGACAGGCATGGACATGACAGATTTTAAAAGTTTTCACACAAAGAGAAACTGCTATTCGCGATGGTCATGGTCAACAGCTTTTGGAGAATTTTTTAATTTTTTCTGCGTCAATGATTTGGTCATCCATCGACATCTCGATGGTCAAAGTATGTAACGAACACGACAAATCGGGAGCGCGAGCGAAATGTACGGGACTGCATACATTTCGTCCGCACTTCCGAGCCGTTGGGTAATATAGAGACCTCGACGTGGCCAATTTCCCTACTCGAGTTTTCGAGGAATTTTCGTTCCTGATTTGGAGTGCTGGAACCCGTGCCGCCTCTCCGGAATCCGAGTGCAGAACTATGGTGCAGAAGAAAATCTACTGCAAGTTTTTGTAGTCGCTCTAGATTATATTATTAGATAAGTTAAATATCCAAAACCCTAGTTTGTGATACTTACGAATTATCTCTAGTTTGTGCTTTTGCCACTCTATTTTATGACGGGTCTCTTTACTTTGAAATCGATCCCAAATTGGTTTCCCAGGAGGGCTAAATTATTAATTTGGTGAAACCTTTATATTTAACTTTAGGTTTTGAGACCCACTATGTAACTACATACATAAACCTCTTCTTTTGATTTATTTTTTATTTCTACCTTGTTATTTTGAAATCACTGAATGTCTTTTGTACTATTTATTTTTAACAGTGTTTTATATTCAGTAAGTACCTTTTTTTGTTTTAACTAAACAACTAAAAAGCCTTAGCCACATATTTTGACTAAGGTGAAGATTTTGTGAAGTTAGGGCTTGTAGAGTTAAGGCGTGTAGAGTTAGAAGCTTGGCTCTACATGAGATCTAATATTTTTTTGAAAATGCGAGCTATATCGTCTTGGCAACATTTATTTTTGGTGGGATTTTTATTTTTCACTTTTAAATTCTGTGCTCTATTAGTGTAAGGTTAATACTTATAATTTTGCAAGGGTTTTCAAAAATAATCCGGTGTTATTCTATGACGGACCATTTTGCATTCTAGTACAAGAACTCATATCTAATTACCATTTAATTCCTGTCTAGACACAGTTTAAGGGACTGTTCTTATTCTACCTATTCCAAAAGAGAAGCACGATAGTAAACAAACATTTTGCAAGCAAGACGAGATTTCTCTTCAATTTTGCGAGGCATACCGTTTTTTTTTATGTTACAAGTGAGCAAATGGTGAGTGTTCACCACCGCCCATAGCGCCCACTATCTTATTAATGGCATACTTTGCCACTAATAAGAGAGCAAAGCGCGTTGCTCACTTTGAGAATTAATCTGCAAAAAAACCTTTACAAACCAATTTAGTTTCGCTGTCCTAAAACTAGACTTTATTGTAAGTATATCTATATGTAAATACTGTAAGTATATTGGAACCCTCGGCGCGCGAGTCCGACTCGCACTTGACCGGTTTTTAACACGTTGTCTTTTTTGCCGTTTATTAAAGTAGTTACAGTATAGTAGTAGTAGGTTGTAAACTAACAGATTCGTTAGAATAGAGATTAAGAGAGAGATAAGCCTTAACGCGATAGGCCGTGGGCCGGCGCAGGCGCTAGTCGCTAGGCGCGCGACGCGACAAGACGTGCTCTCGCGCACGTAGGCCATGCGCGTGCGCAGCTCCACTGTCGCGATTCGAGACGGATGAAAAAACCTAAAATCGTATATGCCAAATTCGTACTGTCAACTGCTCGTCGGTAGAAACTTTTTCAACTCTTTTACCACGCTATAAGGTCCAAAAGTGTTTCTACTGAAGTGCTGTTGAGTGTACAATCAAGCAAGAGTATGTTAAGTTTAACAATCACAGCAATTTTTTTTTTATAAAAGAGGGAGGCAGACGGGCAGACGGGTCACCTGATGGTAAGTGATCGCCGACGCCCATAGACACCCGCAACAGCAGGGGGGGTCACAGGTGCGCTGCCGGCCTTTGTAGGCTCGTTCCGTCCGGAAATACCTGCGCATAGGAAGCTGATTCCACAGTGCGGTCGTAATTGATAAGAAGGTTCTTGTAAACGATTAAATAACGATTTAATAAGTACGGAGCAAAGTCCTTTGTGACAAGCTTGACGTGCTTACGTAAGTACAAGGCTCAGCAGCTCAGTAACCCGAAAAGGAGGCCTTCTTGAAGGCCTATGACAGCTGTCAAACATACGCACGGTAGCAAGCTCGTAGAAATAGAACCAATATAAGCTTAACCAGCCCTGCGCTACAAACGCCCGAAACCAAGATAAAATCTTTTTGCGCAACTAAAAAAAAAAAAGATAAAAAATAATAGTTTATTATTCACAAAAATTGAACAAATTAAATTAAACACTCTGGTCCCGAGCTAAGTAAAAACTTGTGTTACGATGACCAGTTTGCTTCTCCTTAACCGATGGACTAAGAATAAAAAAACAAACAATCTATTATAGGTAAGCTAAAATTAACAATCAAAGTGCGTGCGTGCGTATTGTGAGAAAGGCGTGTATGTGTGTACTGGTTGCAAAACTCGGTTGCCTTGGCGGCCGAAACGAAACCCGCTCAAGGTCGAAGTGTACAAAAAATTATGCCCACTTCAAGAGCCACCACTATTATCCATTTACAGCTAGAAGCTCAGATTCAGATTAATTGTATTCAATGTAGATTCTTTACAGAATACCTTTTGAATGTCGTGCAGAATGTCATTGATATAGTCATCTAATCTATAGGAAGCTTTTTATGTACATATCGTTTGCTGTACACATTCATTCAACTTTCTATCAGGTAATTCCGCCAGGACTTAAGACTTTTACGATCCAGCGATACCTAGGATAGGACGTCCTCTCAATACGCGTTAGACGAAATTTCTGAAACCAGTTAGGTGGAAGTTCGATTCACCAGAGCGTAAAAAGCACGTTAAACCGTTTACACGAGCTACAGTCACTGATAGTAGTCATTGAATCTTACATACTGTGGTCACTAACAACAGCGGTCGCCAGCCGCAAGGCTTACAAGCGTGGTGACTATGGTAAATCCCCACGTGTCACGCGTTTTTGCTGGAGTTCAGGAGGGAGCTCCCTGTCCTGCAGTGAACGTTTTTATGGGATGTTGACGATGAATATCCTGAAAGAATTGGAAAAAAATCTCGCTAGTAACAACCTACATTAAAATCTCGTGTCGTGTGACAGTGGAAACACGCCAATCCCGTATAAAGCGCAAAACGAGTCAGCGTTCGCTACAAACTTAGATTTGCAACAGTAACTGCATTGGGCCTTCTCACATTAGGTCAAGTAAATATGATTATTAGTAGACGACACCGGCGCCGGAGTCGAAGATATGTTTTTGTGGTGTCTCCTTACGTTTTAAAGGCTTTAGATAGGATTGCCATACGTTAAGATTTTTTTCAGATATATCGTTTCGGGAAAGGTTTCTTTAGTGCAAAATGAGAGGGAAATATTGAGAGGTCGGAATTTTATCAATATGACACGTGTTTGAAATATTTGAGTTGAGTTGTAATAAAAGATACAAATATAGTACTTAAAGTCCATTTTAAATAAGTGCATTATTTAAAATGGACTTTAAGAGAGTGTGCTCAAGAGCTCCACGAGCTTATTCCACCATCTCCCTTCTACCATCGGGAGTCCAGACGCACCGCAGGATATATCCAAACAGACAATAAAACTAAAATGGTACCCATTCCTGCATCTCGTGCTGCAAGGGTGTTGCATTTCAGACTTTTCCCACTATTTGTACTGTGAGACCTAGCTTGTTGCCAAATTTCATAATTTTAGGTCAACGGGAAGTACCCTGTAGGTTTTTCATTTTTGAATAAATGTATGGAGATGAGGACATAAAATGCCATATCTTTTGATTGCGTTGTTGTAAAAAATTGAAATTTTCAGATCTTGTGTGGTTCATGGATCCTAATAAATGGTATTAGTTTCAACCTGATACATTTACCCGTTCGTGAGATAAAGGGTCTTGACAGACAGACAGACAGACAGACGGACAACAAAGTGATCCTATAAGGGTTCCGTTTTTTTCTTTTGAAGTACGGAACCCTAAAAACCACCCGTACACGCGCCGCCGTGTTCGTGACGATCTGCTGAAGATGACGTGAACATCATGTGCTAAAATTCACATGACTAGATTTGCGACTCTCATAAAAGATTTTTTTCGGAATGTAGGCGTACCTATGTCAAAATTTAATGGATCACAACATCATGAGGAAAATTCTTGTTATGAATCAAAAACTCTAAAAATAAAAATATAATGCTGCCCGTATTTGTACATATTATTTTTATTATCATAAAGGCTTATTACACTTTCCTCAGTAAAGTAAACTTTATAAGGATTTCTACTTTATTTAATTTAGGCTTCTATTATATCTAAATTGCAACCAAAGAGTACGACGATTTCCACGCACAAAGTCCGGGCTTGCGTGGTTTGACGCATTGCTGTAATATTGCAACACTTCATTAAATTTAGTCGACTGAATTTAGGAAAATTTATAACCACTTAAGCCCTTTAGATTATATTTTTAAGACTTCCACACTGTTTGCGACAAAATTTGTCTTTTGAAAAACAGTCTGCTGTTTTTCCATTATGCTCATGAGTCATGACGTATCTTTACATATAAATAGAACATCTGTTTTTGATTTGCCTACTTCCATTCAGGCGTCATTTTATTATCATTGTATGTAGACTTTATCTGCGTCAATGCCTACGTTGGTTTGATTACTATCAATATCGCCCGTGTTATCACCATAAAATTCAATAGTCGAATAATAGCAAAGGCACCCTTGCCAAGATGTATCGTTTTCAACAATCATCATAACAGCCTACGTGTGACGATACATATTAGTGTAGGCAACGAAGCAGTTGACCCCAACATAAATTTCTCAGGCAGATTTTATTTGACAGGATGATAAAGAACCATGAATTAAATGTAAATTCAAAATATCCAAAAAAAAAAAATTACAAAAAAAATTTCATACATTTTGTGTAATTTTTGTATGGAAAAATTAAAAGTACCGATTTTTTTATAGAAGGTTTGTCTCATGTGGAGTAATACCCCAGCAAAGTTTCATCGACTGAGGATTTAATGCGGGGGTCTACAACGATCCGCTTCGTTGCCTAGACTATATGTGGGAATTTCGACGGGGAAAGTTCCGCCACCGAAAAATCCGTCAAGCAACGGGAATTCCGTTAGATGTGTCATCAAAGCCATTGGTATTGGTTGGAACTTGCGCAGGTGTAGTGCTATTGCGTCACTAAATATAGGTCCTTCCGACCTTTATGATGGATACCCTAGTCCCTTAGTGATGGTTTGATCCTCAAATTAAGAGTCCTTTCAGATACCTACGTTTAATCGATACAGATTCTTTACAGTATTATTGACTTTCATAACAGAATATCAGAATGCAAATAAAGGGAGTCTACTACCGTTTCGGTTCGGATGCTTGCTAAAGCGTTTACTATTATTTAATCTATGCTGACGTTAAGAAACCACAGCAGAATCGGCTTTCAATGTGTTTCTTGAGTTTCGTTCAAGCAGAGTACCATAAGTACGGTCAACCGCACGTGAAATATTTAAAACTCAATTTATTACTATGCTATGGCAATAGAGTCCAAAGTTTTACTACTGACGTGCTGTTGACCGTGTCCACATCAGATTTAATCTATCACACATTTTGCCGATATGCGAGAAAATTGAATTTCGATCATCGAAACCACATTACATTTTGTATAATTAACCCGATTAGGGTCTATTCAGTCACATATTGTTGAACGAAGCACAATAATCAATACGGAATGTCAAAGCTAAAAAAAACCTTAAATTTTCATCACTCGAAGCTTCAAAAGTTCAAACAAACATCAGAAGATTACATAACTTCAAATTCAAACGCAAATAAATACTACTTACTCGTATAAATGCCGCAATTTTGTTCGAAGATTCGTAAAAAATAATGACCGTCCGTCCAAAATGATAATAAGCTGATTCTAATTACGAAAGGTTGGTAATATTTAATTTTATTCCGATAAAAACGATACCACGAAACGTTACGAGAAAAGGTAGCTGCCTGGTTGCTTTCTTCGGGCTCGTCTTGACGACTTGGCTTTAGGCTATATGGGGTCAGTTTGGTTTGTCCGGCCACGCTGCTGGTGAATGTTTTGTTTGAGGAGCGCTTATACAATTCAACGTGTAAAGGAAAGTTGTTATAATTAATACTGAAGGGTGTCAATCTGCCCATGAAACTACACAACTTTTCCCAAGGAACATAGGTCGAAATACGAAAAATCTTTGACCTCCTACACAAAATGCGATATCAGCTGATGCATTTTCTATGGGAGCTCAGGAATAAGTTTTCTTCTATGACCTATGTTCCTCGGGATTTGTTCAGTTCCATGTGCAGATTCAGATCCTTTAGTATTATATGTTATACACTTTTCTGTAACTCGCTGTATTTATTTAAGTTAGTTCAATGGGATACTGATGTACACCCTGTAAATAGGCTTCAATAAAGCTATAATCACACTTTCCGGAAAGACTAATCCGGCGTACATTGCTGGGAGGCTTGATACTGTTAATTACAATATCCTTACGTCAATCAACAATGTATGCCGAATTTGTTTCTGAATTAAGGAAGCTGTGACAGCGGCTAAAGGTGATCCGTTTTCCATACGAAAAATCAAATGACTTTCATTCTTACGCGGGACATACAATTCTGTTAAAAAAAACCGGCCAAGTGCGAGTCGGACTCGCGCACTGAGGGTTCCGTACCACCACATAAACATAATTGTATTAGTTGAAATTGCAGTAAGTTAATGTGCTAGATTTTTTGAGTCCGACACGCGCTTGACCAAATTTTATTATTTGTTGTTATTTTATAGCCCTTGTACTATAAACTTACCAATTTTCAAGTTTGTAAGTGTTCCCGTTTTTAAATAGAACTAAAACAAAAACCGCCTCAGCGACCATCCAACTTGACCCCTCTCTTATATGAATGTTCTTGAAACGGGAGCTCACCACAATTGGTTACATTAGTTGCGAGAAAAGTTGTAATATTTAATGATTTCAGACTTTTCCCATTATTTGTACTGTGATACCTAGCTTCTTGCCAAATTTCATAATTTTAGGTCAACGGGAAGTACCCTGTAGGTTTTGCATTTTTGAATAAATGTATGGAGATGAGGACATAAAATGCCATATCTTTTGATTGCGTTGTAGTAAAAAATTTAAATTTTCAGATCTTGTGTGGTTCATGGATCCTAATATGTGGTATTAATTTCAACCTGATACCTTTACCCGTTCGTGAGATAAAGGGTCTTGACAGACAGACAGACAGACAGACGGACAACAAAGTGATCCTATAAGGGTTCCGTTTTTTTCTTTTGAGGTACGGAACCCTAAAAACGAACGAATACTGCTATTTTTAGTTAAATTTTTCGCTAATTAATACAAAAATACAGTTAATGTACTGAAAGTACTATTTTTGTTAGCAATTTTTGGTTCAACTGTACGGTTGTGCTTTGTGTGCATGTGTGAGTGATCGTACTCATGTAAACACGGACTGACGAGAGTAATTGACTTTAGTGGACATATGGAGATATTATTCTTATCGAAATTGTTGTTAGGCGTTGAAGTTGCACGATGAAATTTACGCGAATCAACTTTTTGCACATATATAGTTGGTACTCGTACTTATTGCATTAAAAAATAAAACCTTATATTTGCAGCAGTGGCTCCATCTAGTTGCGTTCGGGGCTAAGCTGGCCGTCACAGATCACCTTGCAAATCTATAGGGAAGGAAACACAACTCTTCAGAATATGATTGCTTTAAGCCAATTGAGCCTCCCTCTGACGATAACGCTACGTGAGCTCTACCTAGTATACCAATCAAAAGACGCACAGGACAGGACCCAAACGGGAAGGCACAAATTACAGGAATGCGAAACGTAACCATCACGAACATGAAACGTCGTATATGCCAAAAAACATCTTTACATTTCAGCACTTTTCGGTTGAAGCTAAGGTTGGTTTTTCTATGGTAAGTGAAAGGATGTAGGTTATGGTGGATTTGTGAGTAGGATTGATATTTGCACTGGGTGCAGCGACCTATTAGGTTGATCACGTAGGCACACGACATACGTATCATATAAGGATAAGGTTCGAGTAACTAATATTAAGACGTGGTTAATTAAGAGTTTTCAGGTTTGGTCATGAGCGTAAGGCTGAATTTACATTGGGTAAAAACAGGTCAGTAGACGTAAATTGAAATAAATATTGAGGAACCTATGTCGAAAAGAGTGCTGTCAAGACTAAAGCCTGACAGAAAGATCTCTCACGAATCGTTCCGACGCGGAATTTCCGCAGATCTGTCGCTACACTTATACGTTGTATTAAAATCAGCAAAAAATTTATCAGGTCATATTTTCACTATCATTCTTAAGTTCGCTAAATACGTAATTTGGGCATTCCGCACCGTCGATCTCAATTAGCTTCATCTTGGAAGGGCCTCGTTTTGCAAGTTTTTTTTGTTGACAAACTGGTCCGTGCAGTTTGTGTTCAATTGCGCAAGATCATTTAAAGGGTTTGATCGCAGAATATGCAATAGTAAACAAGTTTGTTTGATGCGACAATTGAAGAAAAAAAATGTAAATAAAAATTCAAAGGCCTGACTACGGCTTTGGTATGGCACCTACCAGATTATAGAGACTATATAACTTTTAATAAGTTCTTGATAGACAAAGGGATGTATGTACTCATGATACTGAACAACTTTCGCCAAGGAACATAGGTCGAAATACGAAAATCAAGTTTTGACCTCCCATAGAAACTGCATCAGCTGATAGCGCGTATTGTATGGGAGGTCAAATTAGGGGTTTTTCGTATTTCGACCTATGTTCCTTGGGAAAAGTTGTTCAGTATCATGAGTAGAACTAATTAAAAGTCACCCTATATAACTTTTAGGCAGCGTTTAGATAATTATCTACGTAAAATTATTATTTGACTGGAATAAGTTTGCAAGTGCAAGTTTGTATGTATGTACTTACCTACCTCTTTTTAGGGTTCCGATACCAAAATGGTAAAAAAAAGGAACCCTTATGTTACAGTTGACATAAGTTCATGTAAATATTTATGCAAAAATATAACAATCTTTTTAGAAATCTACAAATAACCTTTACAAACAAATTTAGTTTTGCGGTCCTAAAAATGGACTGTATTGCTTCCAAAAATCAAAAAGTATATCGGAAGCTTTGGCGCGCGAGTCCGACTCGCAATTGACCGGTTTTTTTTATTATTTATGAAAAAGCCATCTCGCAGGTGATTCGAAAAATTCAACAGTTATTCAAAAAGATCAATATTCTTATGCAGAAGACGGAGCTCCTATGAAACTGTTAAAAAGGTTTATCGTATCAGCCGACAGATGTCCCCTAAAAATCTCCATGACTCGCGGACCTCGCGGTCCTGCGCTGCTTGCGTCCAGCGGCTTCCTACGTCCTTGACTCGATCGTCGGTCTACCTTGTGGGGAGGATATGAAAGTTATAGTGTTTGGTGTGTCAAATCAGAATGTGTGGATTTCGCAAACTGAGCTCTGTTGTATTCCATTCAGAGCACCCGCCCGAATAGCACCTGCGCGAATAGCACCTGAACTATTCCACTTAGAGCACCTACGGATAAATAGCTGCTGTCATGCGAGTCGAAATTTTGATTTAAAGAGATATCAATCAAAATGCTAATCAGTTACCTCATATCCTAAAAATAATACATATTGATTTTATTTTGGGTTTGCTCATCTTCTTCTTTTCTCGAGTCGATTCTGGCGTGATTGCCTATATTTTATTGGACCAAACAATCCGTCACAGAGACAGAACTATTGGTGGCATTGTAAAGGTCCTCGCGCAAACAGGTTGAGGGGCACGCTCGTGATAAACACATGAATCGATGAGACTAAATAAATCTTTCGCCTGAAAAAGTTAACGACGTTTTGTGCTACTTTCGGTTGTGCCAAAATAGGCGCAATATGTTGTAAACAGCATTTATTACAAAATAATTCTTCTGAACTAAAACAGACAAAAAAAATTTCTCTTTTAAATCTTTTATTTATTTTCTTAACGTTAAATTTTGATCGATATATTTTATTCAAAACATCCTAAAAATCGACTCATACCCCAACACTAGTAGTGAAATATTGATAGGTGCTCTAAGAGGAATAGTCCAGGTGCTATTCGCGCAGGTGCTATTCGGGCGGGTGCTCTAACTGGAATACACCTTATTTTAATTTTGTCTTTTACCATCACGTGGCATCACATGATCTGCCTTGTCTCGACAAGGTGTGACTGTCTAACATGAATTAAATCTATTTACAGACGAACAAAATATAAACATGATTCATTGTCAAAGCTGTCGCGAGCTGAAAAATACAGAGTTTGAGATTCTCCGATTTCACTTTTTTTTAGTGTCTTGCCGCATCGCGGCATTTCAAGGACCACTGCCGCGTGCTACCCGGCTTAGAATAGGACCACCTTTTGTCTTCTATGTCACCCGTGTCACAGAATACCATACAGGAGCGTTTCTTAACCTTTTTAGTCCACGGACCCTAGGAATTCAAACACAACTTCTAGGACCCCATTAATAAAAAAAAAACAATAAATCGGACCATTTAATTTAAGTTCTACAAATACAGCCAAAATTACGTTAATTAAAAGTTAGTGCTGCTTTTATGCAGCCATGTCAGTGATATAATAATAGTACACAGATCTCGCAATAGAATTAAAAACACAATGGAAAGTTAACAACGTAAAAACCACACCAATCATCATCTCTTCTACTGGTATAATCCCAAAAACTCTAAAAATAGGCCTTAAAATTCTTGACATTCATCCCTCTATAATCCCACTCCTTCAAAAAGCTGTCATTTTAAACACGTGCAGAATTGTAAGAAAATTCCTGTCTGTAGATTAAAGTTATATGCGCTTAGCACTTGGCTTCGGCCCGTGTAAAAACTACCTCCTCAGAGTGACTAAAAAGTATACAAAGAAAATAATAATAATATGGGTTGATGTTGCTTCTGTTGTATTTTCAAATTGCATTCCACTTTTAACCTCTTACATTTATTTTTTATAAATTGTTAAATGGGACTGCGGACCCCCACACATATATACGCCAGGGGTCCTCGGACCACAGGTTAAGAAACACTGCCATACAGAATGTAAGGGACGGTGTACCGAAAACTGAAAGGGCGCGCTCAGTAAGCGAAACTGAACAATTTTCCTAATTTCCTTAAGAGGTTACATTCACAGTAGTACAGAGCGGCTTATGACTCTATGAAGAGCAAAGACTGTACGGATTTTCAGAAAACATCAACAATTTATTTATATTTCTGCTCTACCTGGAATTATTTACGTCAATACCTATGCGTCACCAATATTTGTTTGTACACACGGCCGCACATCAGTAGAAACACTTTTGCACCTTATGGCGTGGTAATAGAGTTGAAAAACTTTCTACCGACAAGCGGTTGACCGTACAAGTTGTTGATACACCCCAGAAACTACATACAACGAGAGCGAATTTTAAATTTGAAATTAGAAGGTCGCGTAGGGATGTTATGATGATGCGGATCATAACATCCCTCATATTGCTCCCGGCTATTTTCACTGATAAGTCAAGTCAGAGGCCATTTTGGTGGCTTGAAAACTCTGACAGCCAGGTTGGCCACTATCATTTTGTCTGGTTTCCCTTCTGGGTTGCATGCGGAGGTCTGATGGCTGTCGCTCTTTGTAAAAACCAGTGCTTTCGTCAAAATCCCCTAGGTTAGTAGGTAGCCGACTCCGTAGAAAACGAAATAAAGCCACGATCACATCTAGCTGAAATCAAAGACTAATTTGGCATACATTGCTGGGAGGATTGGTTATGTTAATTGAAATATCCTTACTTCAACGAGCAGTGTATGCCGAATTAGTCTTTGAATTCAGCTTGGCGATACGAGTCAGCAGACTGGGATGAGATGCGGCACTTCTTTGCGTCCTACCCATGGCAGCCAGTGTGTTTTTCTTCGGGCGACCCCACCTGTTCAGCTGAAGCGGTTGCAGATGTGATACGGCAGGGAATGGAATACTATATTCCATTCTCCGATATACCGCTCGGTCACAAAGCCCGACCTTGGTTCAATGCAGACTGCGCTCGCGCTGAGGCTCGAATGCAGTCTGCATACCAAGCCTGGGTTCAAGCCCGTGAACGCAAAGTTCGAGCTCGGCGGGTTCGCGCGAAGAAAAGAGCATTTAATGCTGCTGCAAAGTCCTGCAAGCGGGTGATCCGGAAGGCCCGTTACGACCACGTCAGTCGCATAGGGACCAAACTTGCATCCTACCCCTCTGGTAGTAAACAATTTTGGTCTCTTTCCAAGTCAGTCGAAAACAACTTCTGCCGTCCTACATTACCTCCCCTGCTGAAACCAGATGGGTCACTAGCCCACTCCGCAACAGAGAAAGCAAATTTATTTGCATCTCTATTTGCGAGCAATTCTCGCCTAGATGCAGACTCTAATCAGCCACCGACGATTCCTCGCTGTGATTCTTCAATGTCGGAGATCACAATACACTCAAAAGAGGTTCGTAGAGTACTTCGAAGTCTAGACGTGAACAAAGCTAGCGGTCCTGATGGAATACCAGCAAGAGTCTTGAGGAACTGTGCGCCTGAGTTGTCTCCTGTGCTGACGCGTTTGTACCGCCTCTCTCTTAAAACAAGAACGGTGCCTAAACCTTGGAAGGTTGCCAATGTACAGCCGGTACCCAAGAAGGGTAGTCGTGCCGACCCCACCAACTATCGTCCGATCGCCATCACCTCCATACTCTGCAAAGTTATGGAAAGGGTACTAAATGGAAAATTGCTGACTTACCTAGAAACTAACGACCTACTCAGTGATCGTCAGTATGGCTTCCGCCGGGGACGATCAACTGGGGATCTTCTAGTGTATGTTACGCATTTCTGGGGCGAGGCCATCGAGAAACACGGCGAAGCCCTTGCCGTATCACTGGACATCTCGAAGGCCTTTGACAGGGTATGGCACGCAAGTCTGCTGAGCAAACTTCCTGCATACGGCATTCCCGCTGACTTTTGCTCTTGGATTTCTGACTTCCTGAGTGAACGGTCGATCCGAGTAGTCCTTGATGGCTGCTCCTCTGACCTCATGGCTATTGACGCCGGGGTTCCTCAGGGGTCTGTTCTCTCTGCGACTCTTTTCCTGCTGCACATCAACGACCTACTTGGTCCTAATATTGTTGGGTACGCAGATGACAGTACTGTCGTCGAGAGATATATGTCAAGCGCAAAAGCCAGCAGTGACGAAATACGTTCTTTGAGAGAGACCACGGTAGAGCGTATAAACTCAACCTTAAGTCTTGTCTCCGACTGGGGTGACAAAAATCTGGTGAGTTTCAACGCCACCAAAACACAAGCGTGTCTATTCACTGCCAAAAGGAGTCCATTCAATCTGGCTCCTACTTTTCGAGGTACATCTGTACCGGTCACCGACAGCCTCGAGCTTCTTGGCATGAAGCTGTGTGCAAACCTGAACTTCGGCGCCAACATTGAGTCAAAAGCTCAAACTGCGGCCAAAAAGTTGGGCATCCTCAATAAGGTTAAGCGTTACTTCACTCCTGGACAGCTTCTAGTTTTATACAAAGCACAAGTCCGATCCTGCATGGAGAATTGCTGCCACCTTTGGGATGGCTCAGCAAAATACCAACTAGCCGCACTTGACTCGATAGATCGCAGAGCCAAGAAGCTCGTTGGTGATGAGATGCTAGTGAAAACCAAGTTTCACAGCCTAGCCCACCGGCGCAAAATTGCATGTCTGTCCGTCTTTTACAGATTGTACTTCGGAGAGTGTGCCCAAGAGCTCCATGAGCTTATTCCGCCATCTCCCTTTTACCATCGGGAATCCAGACGCACCGCAGGATATCACCCATATCTGGTTGATATTCCACACATTCGCACAAAGCGCTTTGAAACATCCTTTATAATGCGCACAGCTAAGGAGTGGAATTCTCTGCCTGCGTCTGTGTTCCCGAGCTCTTATAACCCGAATCTATTTAAGTCGCGAGTGAATAGGCTTCTTCTGGGCAAGCTCGTTCCATCGTCGACCTCATCTCTGTCCTCAAGGCTAGATCGAGGTCAAGAGTAAGCCCATACATAGTAAAAAAAAAAAAAAAAAAGGTGTGATCGTGGCTTAAGGCTAGAGCAACGATGATGAACTTTAGCCACAACATTTACATAGAAAGAAATACAGAAATATGATCTGATGTTGTATCATTTAGTTTTAAAAACGCATTTAAAAAACCGATCAAGTGCGAGTCGGACTCGTGCACCAAGGGTTCCGATATATAACTGTAGGATTTCTAGAAGCAAAACGTCAATTTTAGGAACGCATAACTAATTTTGTTATAAAGGTTTTTTGCAGATTTCTAAAAACTGTGCTTATAGAGAGATCATTTAATTTTTGCTGCAATATTTACATAAACTTCTATCGACCATATGAGAGGATCACGAAAAATCATGTGAAAAGTTCTGCACTGCAGTCCGAGTTTCAGGATGCCTTTTCAGATTTTCAAGCTGGTCCGTTTTAGCTAAGGCCCCCGACTTTCTAATCAAGCCAATGTTTTTTTAGTCTGTCAGTATAGAATAGGAATAGAATAGGTTATAAAATGGAATAGGTTATATACAGGCTGTAAGGGACGGTGTACCGAAAACTGAAAGGGCGTGCTCAGTCTACGAAACTGAACAACTTTCCCAAAGAAACATTATGTTGGGAAATGAAAATAATTTTTGACCTCTCCATACAAACTGTTCCACCAGAGTGGGCAATTTGTATGGAGAGGTAATTTTTTTTTCATTTCCCAACATATGTTTGTATGGGAAAGTTGTTCAGTTTCGTTGACTGAGCACGCCCTTTCAGTTTTCGGTACACCGTCCCTTACACCCTTTATAGGTTATTCATTACTTGTTTTTACTTCCAAGAAATAAAAAATATTCATGAACACGTAAACAATCACACTAAACCGTAATATAATGTACTTTTTAATAGCCAGTACGTGTAACTTATTATTACTTTTTGTATAACAATTAAAATAATAAATCAAGTGGGTCACTCACGAGGGTTTCATACCTCCACAGAATACACCAATTTGTAGTGGACAAAAGATAATTTATAAATCTTAATCAGCAACAACCAATATAATTGTGTTGCTCTATGGTAGTAAGTTTTTTTTATTGACAATGAGCTGACTCTTGACCTCCTTCTAGTGTTGAGGACAGAGATGAGGTTCTCGATGGGACGAGCTTGCCCAGAAGATGCCTATTTACTCGCGACTTGAATAGAATCGGGTTATATGAACTCGGGACACAGACGCAGGCAGATCATCCCACTCTTTGGCCGTGCGCATTAAAAAAGAGTTTTCAAAGCGCTTTATGCGAATGTGTGTAATATCAACCAAGTGTGGGTGTAACAAAGTATACGGAGCCTAGAAAACTGCCACCCACAAAGCCCGCAACAGGTCGCTAAAATGAAGTAAAACAATGACATGAAAAAACGTAGCAGGCATGTGGGTTCTACCCATAAAATACCTTCGTTCTACACATGTAGCGTAATTTTATATTATAAATAAAGGATATTACAAAAGGTACCTACCTAAAGGTACTACGATCCTTAGGAGGTCTAAATGTTTTTTCATATTTCGACCTATATGTTCCTCAGGGAAAGTCGTACAGTTTATGGGTCGAGCAACCACCTGAAAGGTTAGCACACAAACACAACAAAACAAGGTTATATAAGTATGAAATAGTAGTCTTTACAAAAAGTGCATAAAACAAGACTTTTTATACAAGGCTTACGAATAATTAAGCCGCGGATAAAAAGTGTTTTATGGTGGAGTTATAAACTCTGCTTTTCACTTTGATTGCGAGGAAATAAAACTTAAAAATAGTTCAGAAAAGTAGAAAAATTAAAAATACTAAAAAAAATCTGGTTCAAAACTTGGAATATAAATATATTGTAAGTATACTTATAACGAAATGAGAGGTTATTTCTTAAGAGTGTTATGGAATGACTGGCTAGAAAGTCAATTTCGAAGAAGAAATTACTTTTTTGACCAAGTGCATAAAATACAATTTTAGGCTGCCTATACCCAGCATAAACTACAACTTTTCGAGCATGAAAAGTAACAATAAAATGTCATCTTACCACAAAAATGTATTCGCATTTTATCGTAAAAAGTTGTTCAGTTTCATGAGCATATCATGTACGCACGGTAGGAAGCACGTAGGAAAAAACCGGCTAAGTGCGAGTCGGACTCGCGCACTGAGGGTTCCGTACCACCACATTTTTTGAGTCCGACACGCGCTTGACCAAATTTTATAATTTGTTGTTATTTTATAGCTTATGCACTATAATCATACCAATTTTCAAGTTTGTAAGTGTTCCCGTTTTTAAATAGAACTAAAACAAAAATCGCCTCAGCGACCATCCAACTTGACCCCTCTCTTATATGAATGTTCTTGAAACGGGAGCTCACCACAATTGGTTACCATTAGTTGTGAGAAAAGGTGTAAAATTTAATGATTTCAGACTTTTCCCATTATTTGTACTGTGAGACCTAGCTTCTTGCCATATTTCATAATTTTAGGTCAACGGGAAGTACCCTGTAGGTTTTGCATTTTTGAATAAATGTATAGAGATGAGGACATAAAATGCCATATCTTTTGATTGCGTCGTTGTAAAAAATTGAAATTTTCAGATCTTGTGTGGTTCATGGATCCTAATATATGGTATTAATTTCAACCTGATACCTTTACCTGTTCGTGAGATAAAGGGTCTTGACAGACAGACAGACAGACAGACAGACGGACAACAAAGTGATCCTATAAGGGTTCCATTTTTTCCTTTTGAGGTACGGAACCCTAAAAACAGGTGTGACAGACAGACAGACAAACGAAGTCGCACCGTAAGGGTTTTTAGGGTTCCGTAGCCAAATGGCAAAAAACGGAACCCTTATAGATTCGTCATGTCTGTCTGGCTGCCTGTCTGTCTGTCTGTCTGTCCGTCCGTATGTCACAGCCACTTTTCTCCGAAACTATAAGAGCTATACTGTTGAAACTTGGTAAGTAGATGTATTCTGTGAACCGCATTAAGATTTTCACAAAAAAATAGAAAAAAAACTATAAATTTTATGGTTCCCCATACTTGGAACTGAAACTCAAAAATTTTTTTTTTTCATCAAAACCATACGTATATGGATAGGTCTTCAAAAATGATATTGAGGTTTCTAATATCATTTTTTTCTAAACTGAATAGTTTGCGCGAGAGACACTTCCAAAGTGGTAAAATGTGTGTACCCCCCCCCCGTAACTTCTAAAATAAGAGAGTGATAAAAATAAAAAAATATATGATGTACATTATCATGAAAACTTCCAACGAAAATTGGTTTGAACGAGATCTAGTACGTAGTTTTTTTTTAATACGTCATAAATCGTAAACCGCAATTTACCTTTCATTCTATCAACTCAAATATAAATTTTAGTTACTTGCGTCACAAAATAAAGTTTTTTAGCAATCAAAATACAATGACTTTTACTTTTATACGTACAGGTTTATACGGAACTCTCAGTGCGCGAATCCGACTCGCACTTGGCCGGTTTTTACCATTTTCGTTTGGAACCCTAAAAATAGACAGACTTTTCATCAGCCTTTACCATGAAATCATTTTCTAAAACAAGAAGTAGATCTATTTTGATAATTTGCTTAGACTATATAATAATAATTTGACACTGACGTTGATTTGTAGATAGAATTTACGATGTAATGTTTCATGGTATAGTCCAGGGAAATTATTATTTGAACTGGAAGTAATTAAGTATGGCTGTTTCTTCTCGGATTCTTGTTAAACAACTAATCTCTCCTATAAATGTATAATTATTAAAATCGTATGACCTCGGGAACATATATTTTTATTTATACTAAAATGCTAATGCAATCAATCGATTAGCATTGTTAATAGAACTATTAATCATAGGTAGTTTACCTAAAAATTAAAATGTTTTCCCATTGGAATTGCTGAAATTCGGAGTTTCAGTAAGGTAATAAGTTATCTTGAAATTGCGCTTAAAGGATAATATGTAATGGAAGTAAGTTTAATGTTTTACTTCTTAAATATTATTTTAAATACATTTGATACAAAATTAAAATGTCAACTGTAATGATAAACTTTATTTTTGAATTTTTCGGTTTAAAATGTATTTTTC
Source organism: Athrips mouffetella (assembly GCA_947532105.1). Lineage (NCBI taxonomy): Eukaryota > Metazoa > Arthropoda > Insecta > Lepidoptera > Gelechiidae > Athrips > Athrips mouffetella. Next base: position 2,006,319 of record OX383960.1, on the reverse strand, counting down.
GTCATCTTCCCTATAATTTTTTTCTTTAATACTATTTTACATATATGTATTCAAACTTAATTTTGTCAATAATAATAAAAAAGACAAATTTATATTTACTTCAAACCCACTCATATAAAAGTTTCTAAATACCCTGGAGTAGTACAGGACAAGCCTGTCATGTAAAGCAACGACCGCAAAATGTGTGAAAAATAAAGTTGCACAATAAAATATAGAATTGAGACAATTTTACGATAGGACTCGGTTAGCTGGAGCCAGCCAAGATCGTAAAAAACTAAAATGCTACCATTTTACAACCACATAACCACTAATACTATTAAGTTTTACATCCTACCTAACTTCAAATAGAAACATTACGTAAGTGAAACAGAAATATACACTTAAATAGTAGCGTCGATCGTTAAATTAACTATGATCAATTTTAGTTTTTTCCAAACCTTTACAAACACATTTCGTAGCTATGTCAAAAGTAATAGTCGCGAGTGAATAGGCTTCTTCTGGGCAAGCTCGTTCCATCGTCGACCTCATCTCTGTCTTCAAGACTAGATTGAGGCCCATTGACGATAAAAAAAATGGCTAAAGCTGTCAGAAAAAAAACCGGCCAAGTGCGAGTCGGACTCGCGCTCTGAGGGTTCCGTACAAACCTGTAAGTATATTAGTGAAATTAATGGTATTTTTATTGCTAAAAAACTTTATTATGTTATGTAACTAAAATTTATATTTGAGTTGATTGAATGAAAGGTAAATTGCGGTTTACGATTTATGATGTATTAAAAAAAACTACTTACTAGATCTCGTTCAAACCAATTTTCGGTGGAGGTTTGCATGGTGATGTACATCATATATATTTTTTAGTTTTATCATTCTCTTATTTTAGAAGTTACAGGGGGGAGGCACATTTTACCACTTTGGAAGTGTCTCTCGCGCAAACTATTCAGTTTAGAAAAAAAATATATTAGAAACCTCAATACTTATAATTTTTGAAGAAATATCCATATCTTACTTTCTATTATATTGCGCGTGGCCCGACACGCACTTGGCCGGTTTTTTTACTTGCTTTATAAATACAGTCAAAACTGGTCCAATAAACATAAATGTAGCTTGCGAATGATGTTTAAGTTTTCACTTCAGCCGACACTCCCGGAGTGCAACCCGTCCTTTTTTAGGGTTCCGTAAAAAAGGGTAAAAAACGGGACCCTTGATATGCCTCCGATGTCTGTCTGTCAGCGGGCTGTATCTCATGAACCGTAATAGATAGAAATTTGAAAATTTAACAAATTGTGTGTATCTGTTTCCGCTATAACAACAAATACTAAAAATAAAAATAGTAAAAAATTAAGGGGGGCTCCCAAACAGCTAAATGGGGGCGTGAAAAAAAGTTTGACCTACCACATCGAGTGGGGTATCGTTGTTAAGAACTCGTTGAGTAGATAAATATTGTATTTTTTATTTAAAAAAAAATATTTGAAAACAAAGGAATAAGATGCCACCAAAGTCAGCTGTTTTTAAAAAAAATAGTTTGAGCTGTATCTCATGAACAGTAATAGCTAGACAATTAAAATTTTCACAAATTATGCATTTCTGTTGCCGCTATAACAACAAATACTAAAAATTAAAATAGTTATAAATTAAGGGGGCTCCCATACTAAAGACCAATTTTTTTAGGTGATTTTTGTTTTAGCTCTATCTTAAAAACCTACAAACGTGAAAATTGGTATGTTTATAGTGGCTTAAGCTATAAAATAACGATAAATAATAAAATCTAGGCAAGCGCGTGTCGGACTCAAAAAATCTAGCACAATAACTTACTGAATTTTCAACTAATACAATTATGATTATGTGGTGATACGGAACCCTCGGAGTGCGAGTCCGACTCGCACTTGGCCGGTTTTTTATTTCCTGAAAGTTGTTCAGTTAGTTTTCGGAGTTAGTTTTTGGAAACCTGTCCCTTAGAGTCACTGTGCACAGAGCGATATTTGTCGATTGCATGCATGCAAGCTACAAAATATTGTTGGCATTTTAAATCTGTCCACGCAATCGACATGCAAGCGATGAAACAATGACCTAACCATCTATGGACTCCGGGTCACGGATTAAATTCGAGGAAAAAGTGGCATTCTTCCTGTAAACAGCCCTGATTTGATAATATATATATAGTGCTTTATAACAATAGTGCTTTATTCAGGCAAAAAAACCCACAACAATATAAATACAAAATAGGAAAAAAATATAACATAAATTATACAGTTCATCATCATAACATCCCATAAAACGTCCATTACAGGACAAGGAGCTCCCTCTAGAATTCTAGCTTTTGCTGGAAAAATTTGGAGGGGAAGTACCATTGTCACCTCGCTTGTTAGCGTTACGGCTGGCACCATGGACCGCGGTTGTAGGTGACCGCAGTAAGTAAGATGTAAGATACAAAGGAGGATGCTGCTGCCCATCCTCCAGTTAACCCTTAGTCGCCTCTTACGACACCCACGGGTATGTATGGGTTGGTACTATTCTTTGCCGGCACCACACGGGACAAATTATACAGTTAAAGCACAGTAAAACACTACTAAACCTAAAGTTGTTTATACATGTTATGTTCCGTCATTTTCTGTTTGGATTCTGGTGAACAGTCGACCAGTACATGAACACCGGACTAGTCAAGTCCTCAGAGACGCAAAGGAGAATGGTGTTGTCAGATTTACGCAATCTCTCCCAAAAGGAAGCGATGCGGGCTCTGACAACGGCGAAAAAGTCGGGCACTCGTGCTTCAGCTAACATGCTTAACGCACTGCAATACCGTGGATGTCTCATTGATCTTTTAAAGTTCACCCACAGCTGGCAGGTGTATAGACACTGAAAGTAGGTAGTGAACAGTGTCTGTTTTAACTCCTTGCTGAAGTGGGCGAACCTCAAAGAGCTTACTACGCGCGGGCATGTTACACCGAATAGCAAGCGCCCGCCTCTCTCTCTCTATATCCGTGTCGTCTCTCAGGTCCGGTGTGAGAATGTGCCCCAGGTACCGAAACTGCTGCACAACCCGAACTGTAGCTCCATTTAGTTTAACTTCTGGTATCCTCTCCGGACCTTTACTTGCCCTAAACACCATCATCCATGTTTTCAAAACGTTATATTTCACTCCATGAGCATTAGCATAATGCTCACAGACTGACTACAGTTTTTGGAGCCCGCTGATGGCAGGATGCATCTGATATTGCAAGAGCAAGTGATTAAGAGGCTGATAAGAGCTAAATACGCCTCAATTAAGCTGGTTTTTAACGAAAAGTGATGAACATATGGCCGTGAAAAAAATATGTGATAATTAAGCATCTTTCCAAGAATATGGCTGACTCCGAAACACGATTAGATATATTTTGTACGCCATAAAAAAATCCAAAGTTACCTCTGCTTTTAAACCGTTTTTCTTACTTTTACACATTATTCAATACATTATGCATAATAATATAGCTATTTGATAATTAATATTATGGGTACAGATTTTGAAAAAAATGCAAAAATGAACGAAAAACGTAAAATAGCGCGAGTCCGCTCCGTTCTAGCACGCGCATTCTGCCCTTTGTTAGAAAGGGAGGTAATTCAGCTCTTATCAGCCCCTTAATATCGCCTGAGTGATTTATATCGCTTGGGTGATTCATGTCGCGACGTGGATAGTGACATAGTCATTTTGGAAATCTGAATTTGGTCGACCATACCTATTAGCATCATGAAATCATCTTGTTTCTTCAACTATTCACCTTCAAGGAAAAAAATCTACTGCGAAAGAAAAAGAAAAACAGCCAAAATACTTCATTCTCTACATACGGTCATCCCAAAAGATTTTAAAAATTGTGAGTCAGTTCTTTATCGCGGGAATTTCCATAGCTTAACCACAAATGAAATAAATAATAGTTCAACTTTTATGAGAGTAGAAAAGTGGTCCGTCCTTCTGTCCGTCCGTCTCTAAGTTTTTTGCTTGGAGGTTTTTCCTAACTAGTCATCGTAAGATACAAATATGTTACAATCAAGATAAAGAACACGATAAGCCTACCTACTGTGATTTGTATCACTAAAAGATAACCCAAAATAACAGTTAAGAGCGCGTTTAGCTTGACACATTGGACTTTGTACCCAACCCACCTTATTTCAATCGCCGCAAGAGCTAAAGTCGAACTGCGAGTGTCAAGCTTGACCTGTCGTTGACTGTACAATAAGGATAGATGTGCTTATTGGAAGTGTTATCATCAAATATAGAGCGCGCTTATCATTAAGTTCACGGTAAAATCCCAAAAACTATAAAAATAATAAAAAATAACGATAAAAGTCGAAAAATAATAGGTCTTTACCACAGATCAGAAATAAGTCGTCTTTACCTATGAAATTGCCGATATTTTCTTACAGATTAATGAGATCATAATTCCTATAATTGTAATGCTATTTTTTTTATTTGTCTTATAATTGAAAGTTGACTTCAAGGTTATCAATTTACGCATAAAATAAAGTTTTTATTTTTAGTTTGATATATAAAATTAAAGGTTCGAAAATTGTTCGTTTTAAATATCGTCCGATTTCATCATTAGATTTGTTATATTTTTTTACAGATAATATTTTTCGAACATTTATTTTAAACTTCTGTTAGATTAATGTCTTCCCAATAATGCTAAAAAATGGATTTATAATTCCTAAGAAAAATGCTAAAATGTTAGTACTGAACATTGAGTTTACCTAAAATTCGCCATACAAAACGGCAATTTCATAGGTAAAGACCTATTATTGGACCAAAAAGAATGAAATGCACACCAGGGGGGTGAATTTATCCTACCTCTTTATCGGAAAATAACGGTGGTAAAAAACTTAATAAGCACTATTTTATAGACCATTAAAATGTACAACTTTCCCTCGGGAACATAGGTCAAAATGCGAGTAGAATTTTTTTTTCTTATTTCGACCTACGTTCTCTGAGTAACATACTGAAATAGTTCGTACTATTTTGAAGGTGGTAGGGCTTTTGTGCAATGTCGGTCTGGGGAAGTACGACCCCCTTGCATTTTTCTGCCGTAAAGCAGTACTGTCACTGCTGTGTTTCGGCTTGCAGGGCAAGGGAGCCAGTTAAATTACTGATAGGTACATGAGACACACCATCATAGTTCTCAGAGTGGGCAACGCGCTTTTATTGTTAATTATGCTACTAGTAAGTGGTGCCGTTCCTTGGGAAAAGTTGTTCATGGTCTGAGTAACAAGTGAAGAAGTAAATTTACTAGACTTTGTAGTTTAAAGAAATATTTAAGGTAGCCGTTTTCATATTTCCAAATCTTTGCGTAAATATCTATCCGATTACCTATCCGATCTGTGATTATAATTATGATACCTAATCAGAAAATTCTTTATCTAGTCAAATTTTACTCAGTTCTAATAACTTACAAAAATATCAGTAGAAGGCAGGTTTCACACGCCCGTACAGTACGTATACGAAGACATTTACTACGTAATAATATCAAAATTAAACAGACCTATAATCTTCATAACGTAAGTTCTTTCAGTCATATTAGACGAGAGACCTTCTAAAATTGGCTACTGTAAACTATTGAAAACCAGGCAAAAGATCTCGAACACCATACGATAAATGCGGATGTAGAGCTCATTTTAAAACGGCCGTTACGTGAGCGTGTTACGGAGTGGGGGGAAATGTTGGACTTATATTTGTGATTGAGGCTCCGCCGTCTCAGTCTTAACCGAACGGTCGTGTGACGGTGCTACAAAAAAAAATGTGTAACATGTGTACTCGTGACGTAAACGAAGACCGCGCTGAAAAAAATGAGCAAGCCACGACCGCCACAACAATGGACTCAGAGCCTAAACAAAATCATAATCTAGAACGTTTGAAGAAAAAACATAATTTAACAACAGATCCAGCCAGTGAAGAGAAGCAGAAGGAGGTGGAATACCAGCCCGATCTCCTTGCTGTGTCCACTCAGCTGACGAAAGTCGCTTACGATCTCATCAAGCGAGGTGTCGCACGGTTTCAAGATACAAAAGGTTACGTGTAAGTATTCTTTTTCATTTCAAACATCGAACACATTTTCCGAACACTATATTGTGAATGATTTTTACGAATTTCGAATGTAGAATGTCGATCGGTTTTCGCAATGTAACACGTGATCATATACGTGCGTACGTGTAATGTATGGGTACCTTATATGAATGAAAACAAACAGAAGGTGTTGGATGGACAGTAATGAACAGTCACTTAATGGTAGGACGTGACCGTGATTCAAATAAAATTTTATCCACTTTCCACTTTTCCCTTTCCTGGGCCAACTCCTTCCAGTTATTCGCGCAAGTGTCGAGCTCGTCCCTCCATCTTTTTCTAGGCCGACCACGACGACGCTTAGCGTTAGGTGGAATCCATTCTGTCGTTCGTTTCGCCCATAGTAGCGGGAAAAAATATGTTTATTATTATTAATACAAATGGGGCATTCCATAGTGACTGGTGGGACAGTTAACTCCAAAATCCCTAATGTTTAGACCTGTAACTTTGTATTTTGATCTAATATAATGATCAAATAGATAGTTTACAATAGATTCTGAACCGAATTATAAAACTTTTACCGAAAAATACAACATAATATAAATATTTTAGTGATATTTCAGTGGTTTAAGGAGTGTGACCGGCGGGACAGTCAAAAATACTTCACCTCCGCCTTCTGCACTGTCAATCGAGATTTTAGCCCAAATACTATACATAGCCAGATGTCTTTTACTATGCTATGAAATGATTAAATAGACTACAACAGAAACTAAAAATTAGCACCAAGTTTAGTTTCTACAAGAAAATATAGAAAGTAGAAATTGTGACTGGTGGGACATCGTGTTGTGACTGGTGGGACAAGTACGAAATTGGGCAATAAATTTACTCGTTTTTATGTCATATTCAGAATTGTTTATTAATTATTAAACTATTATTATAAAGAATTAACAATTATTATTGAAATCTTTGAGAAAATCAACATTGTACTTTCTTATACTAAATCAACGCAATAGTTTTCAGTCATTTTCTTAAATTAAAAGTTTAATTATTGTTTTCACACGCATGGAAATCAATGGCCTGTGGAAACTGGTAATAAATTCGATTACCACACATCTTTATTGATGGTTCTTCAAGAATTTGCATCACTTGATTAATAGAAATGTGGTACGGTTCGTCGGATTCGTCCATGACAAATTTGGTGCCGTCTCTTTCGGATGATTTCAAATAAGTGACTTGGATTGCTTGTTCTTCTGTATCTATTGCTTGGCAGACCGCTATGTACAATTTGTGTTTATCTTTCTTTCCAACTACCTCCAATCTAACAAGAATGAACTCTCCGTTTTTTATGTCATTTAAATTTACTCTTTGGGTTTCATTTATTTTGGAAACTGCTGGGTTGGAACTAGCCATTGTTTCAACATTTTGGGTTTCATTTATTTCGGGAGCTGCTGGGATGCGGTCGTCACATTCACTGTCAGATGAGTATACATCAGAATATTTTAGTTTCCCATCTTGGATCAATAACACCTTCTTTACATCTTGAGATTTCGCGACGAGAGCATATTTAATGGTTTTGTTACCATGGGATTTGAAGTGATGATGCTTCTGAATTAGAGGTATTGGTTTCATATTTTGCCATCTTTCATCTAAACCTTGTTGGACAGGTTCTATATCTCCGCTGGCAACAAAGAATACTTGAAGTCCCGAAGCATTTTCTGCCAAATATCTGTAGCAGTCGAAGCTTGTATCCAGAACAGCTTTTCTGGTCATAATGGCGGACCATAAAGTCTTTTTAGCGGTTGCTCCGACACCATCCACAGCCCCCTTTCCATGACCGGAAGCAAAAAAACTCCATTCTGTTTCCACGCCCCAATCTGCCTCAGAATAGCAAAGAGTCGAAAGTGTAAATCTGTTTTTAAACTGAGCCGCACATCCGTCAGAAAAAATATGGACCTTCTTTAAATTAGGGTAGCGAGATTTCAGGTCCTCAATAATTTTCTTCATAAAGACCCACACTGAATATTTGTCATGATTAAGCTCGTTACTCATAACAACGTAGGAAGTTTTTTCCTTACCCTTGTTAGCCCACGCGCATCCGGTAAATAAGGTAACTTGACTGTGGTTCCAGTGTGCAGACTGGATTTCGTCTTGTTGCAGAATGGCAAAGTTTTCTGCAAAATCAACTTGAATTACAATTTCCGAATCTGAACTTTCAGATACTTTTTGTTTAAAAAAGTTCGATTGTGCAGTTTTTGCAAATGTATGGTATTTAAATTTAGGGGTTTGCTTTAAAATCTCTTTAATGAGGTCTTGTAAGGTACCATTAACGCTTACTAAATGGCATCTACCGTCGACAGTTTGCCATTGCTTCCAATTAGTCTTAAGTGTTGTGTCTAATCCTTTTAATGGAAGTATATCCGTAACGTCGCAGCATTCTTCACAGTCACTGGTCATGCACTTTTCTTTAGATATATCGCAACAGATAAGTTTCAGGAACTCAGCAGTAGAAATTGGCAGTTTTGGAAGAAACTTGTTCAGTGCTTCTATTAAAAACGCATAATTTGCATGGTAGCTGCATACACATACATTATGAGGTATCTCACTCATAGGTCTTACATGGAGGGGTCTCAGTTCAAAAAATTTACTCTTCCCCACTTTAATGTCGGGATATTCAGTTTTAAACAGGGCATATGCTTCCGCAATTGTCATCATCATGTGCCTCTTAGCAACATGAGCACGTTTACCACTCTCTTTATCTTTGATTGACATTGTGTCTTTCCTGTTAGGAGACGGCCGGCTTATGTCATCTTGTTCATAAAAATGTATGACCAACTTCTTGGTCTCATCCGTTATGGCTATAGTTTTAACTGTTTTAGGACTTAGACGAATAGCCTCCGTTGGTAACATTTCCTTTAAAACATGTATCAATACAGCTGACTTTTTGGTTGGACTTTCAGGAAGAGCTTTTTTAATTTTGCCAACCGCTTTTTTCAAGGTATTTATTGTCTTATATGAACCCAACGGCGAAACACAAGTCTTCTTGATACCCTCTAACTTTTTCTTTTCTCTTTGTTTTCTTTTACGTAGTCTTTCCGTCTCTCTCCACTGAATTCTAGCAGTCTCATTAGTTTCACGTAAAGCTTTACCCTTATCTCGTCGTTTTTGATCATATTTTTTTTGGTTTTCTAGAGCAGTCTTCCACTTACTTTCATCACTTTTCAACTTTTCTCTAGATTTCCTTTTGCGCTCTGCAGCATTCATCTTAAAAGCAGAAATAGCAATCACACTCACAAAAAAAGCATTGAAACAGGCTAGAAATGGGTTAGAAATGTTTAGAACAGTCCATAACAAGTTTTACAAAAATGTCCCACCAGTCACAGTGACTGGAAAAGCAATCACACTCACAATAAAGCATAGAAACAGTCTAGAAATAGGTTAGAAATGTTTAGAACAGTCCATAACAAGTTTTACAAAAATGTCCCACCAGTCACAGTGACTGGTGGGACAAAAATGAATACCACCTCTTTCCCACCCTTTAACACATTGCACCATAAAAATATGCTAAACAGTTTAACAATTAGCCAATTCTTACTTTCCAAAAAGCTCCCTTTAAGTACAACGCATTTTGAGGTTAGAAACACAACTTTTGTATGTTTTCGTGTGACTGGTGGGACATGCTAAGTGTTCTTTGTATTTATGGGTTTTAGAGTAAAATTCTTACCTTTTCCGCTGTAATTTTAGTCCAAATTAAAGTTTAAGAAATTTGTATCACTCTCCGATGCTGTTTGGTTGAAAATGTTAATCAAAATGGCCGAAAACAGTGTTGCCAATATGGTGCAAAAAAATCGTACGACTCGTTCACAATAAACAACAACTTGTCATAGTGAAAAAAATACTTAATCTTGTTTTTTTCTAAAAAAAAATTACAGATCATGTAAATTTAACTAATATAGATTGCGTTAAGAATAAATTGGTTATGATCATATCAATTTAAGAAAATAACTCATTTTCCCATTTCCCGTGGAATGCCCCAAATATATCTTTACATTATTGTAGTTAAGTGATCCTCAGAAGAGGCTCAAATGCATTTAAAAGTAATATAATAAATAACTATTTTACATCTCTCATATTCGGTAAGTAGGTCCTTATTACCTCCAAATGGGGCTTGTAGGTGACCAATTAGCGCTCTAGGGTAATAATGTAGCTAGAAAAGCCCTAGGGCGGTAAGTAATTGTAACGTCCGCCTTGATGGCCGCCTCCAGCAGCGGGGCGGCGGGCGTTTTAATTACTTACCGCCCTAGGGCTTTTCTAGCTACATTATTACCCTATAGCGCTAATTGGTCACCTACAATTTGGTGGTAATGAGGACTTACTTACCTCACAATCGAGATGTAAAGCAGAGTAGTTAGCTCGGGTGTAAGCATCAATTGCACCCTCGAACTAAAGGCGCCCTCTCGCTGCGCTCGTGCGCCTAAATATCTCGGGCTGCAATTGATGCCTTACAGCCCTTGGCTACTAATCAACTATTAATACACATTTCTCATTTGTTTTTAACTGGATTGTGACCATACCATGTACTTTCTGCTTTCATAAGCATATATTATACAATACAACGTACAACAAAAAGGGCATCCTTAGGTCACATACAGCAACCCTGAAGGTTATGACTCTGGCCATTAATCTATACAACTATTCCCAAAGAACATAGGAATAACAATCTACATTTCAAAATCCCATAAAAATTTCATCAGCTGATAGCGTATTTAGAATGGAACGTGAAAATTTTAAATTCGATAAGTGTTCAATTTCATGTTCGGGTTTTTCATGCTTTTTATACGCAACATATGTCCCAGATAATTATAAATTCATTTAATATAATCACAGAATAAAACATGCAAGATGCAGATAAAGGTTGCACTCGCATCGCGATTATAGCTCGTACGGCTACTAAAATACGAACGGTAGAAAGTCCAATGTCTCATCATGACGTCCACTTGGCTGTACGAGTACGTAGAGCATCGTCTTAACGGTAGCGTGGGAAAATAATTTTCGGCTTATTTCGCTTGAATATTTTCGACACAGTAGGTAAGAGGACAACCTAGTCAAATCAACTACTAGTTATTGAATGTCAAAACTAAACCTTTTTATTTAATTTTGTATGAAATCACATAGCTATGACTTCAAAAGTCAAGAGGGAAAAGGAGTTAAGAGGCTAGCGCCCCCATCAGTTAAAAAAATATTGCTCGCTAAATACTACATTTATCAAAATTCCGTTTCCGGAATTTTGATTTTTGTCTTTCGTTGGATTGAAATAAAGGTACCCTAGTTTATTTAGAACCTATAAATTCTGTAAAATGTAGTTCACTGTAATTACAGATACAAAAAGTGCGAAAAACCTTATAGCAGTTATTTAACTACAATGAACTTTATTTTACAGAGTAAATAGATTCTAAATAAACTAGGGTGCCTTTACTTAAATCTGTTTTTCCGGATTTCCGATAAGTTTTGTATATAGCGAGTAATATTTTTTTTAACTGATAGGGGCGCTAGGGACGAAAGGTTGCCTCTTAAATAAATTTAAAACTGTACACTAAATTTGAAATAAGTAGTTAGTTTTTCAGCAATTTTGCAGGTGTCTTTCTTAGATGGAATTTTTCTTTGACCCAAGCATTATTCCTTTAATAAGATTTTCATTTACTGAAAGAGAAGGTAATCAAATACTACCTATTACACAAATAGAAGTGGCGCAATAGCTATTTTGATTTTAGAGGAAAATAACGCGGATTTGCGATAAAAACTGTTATTTTTCTCCGCTTATCGGTTTATCGGAAAATCTTGCGCACGAAATGATGACGACGTACATACGTAGCCTTCGAAGACACTTGAGATCCGGACTAAAAAGTCTATATAGTCAGAAAGTCTATAATATAGAATATGCATATATTTTTTTAGTCACATTTATTAACAAAATATGAAAATACCCTAGTAGATATTACCAAAAGTGAAATTAAAATTTGAAACGGCAAAGAAATACGGCCGATATAAGCATTTAAAATAAAACTATTAATTACTGCTAGAAAGAGCCAGGGGGTCAATTCTTGAAAGTCACCGGATGATTTTCGAGATTTTTTAAATAAAAAAAAGCCACGATAAACTCATAAAACACAAATTGTTATGATGGTAATTTTAAAACTGAACATTATTTTATAATAAAAAAATATTGAACCTTACTTTTGAGGTGTTTAACAGGGCTTATTTTAATTTTAAAAATCTCGAAAATCACCCGGTAACTTTCAAGAATTGTCTCCCAGAAACAAATCTTCGATGGCTTATACCTTTTTTAAATTTTTTTTTCAATTCAATTCAATTTATTTAAATCAGATAAGTACAATTTTTTAATTTCATAGTTATTAGAATAATAGTTTTACTAAACTGTTTATTACACGAATGAGGATTTTTTTTAAATAAACAAATCATGCATATTCCCCATTGTGTAGGTAATCAGAATATTTCAAGGGCTTGTACTGGAGGATAAACGAATACACTTATTTATAGGAAATTCGCTTAAACAACCCTGATTTAAATCTTTTCAAGTTTGGCGAAATTTTTCCGATGACGACGTCACAAGACACAAAACAAGAAACTTATCATTTTTGTAGAACACATATAAAATTTTTGCAAAAATTAAACGACCTTTTATTTAAAAAAAATTATGATCTATACCTCTATTCTACAAGGTGTAACAGAAAGGGTATATCAACCATGAAACTGAACAACTTTCCCTAAAAAACATAGGTCAAAAACAAAAAAAAATTACCTCCCTTACAAAATCAGTTGATTCAGTAACTATAATATATGGGTGTTCAAAAAATTTTTTTCGTATTTCACCTATGTTCCTTACGGAAAGTTGTTCAGTTTCATGGGCAGATTCACATCTTTCATGGTTCATACACCTTTTTGTTACAGCCTGTAAAATCTTGCAGAAAATATATTAACATCAGCTGCATGTCATGATAAAAGGTTGAGAAATGGACCGATTTTGACCATAATCGTATAACTAAGTGACGTACTAAAACCTCGAGTGCTTCTAAATCAATAGTTGCAATCAATGTGTCAATCTGACTCACAATCTCCTAATAGAATCGTTTTATAGATCCGTTAGCCAAACTAATTTACGAGGTCATTGTCTTAAATGTATAGATAGGTACTTTCTGTTTAACCTTGCTCTCAAATGAAACTCTTAACAATATGTCATAAAAATGTATAACGTTTACTATTGTCTTTTTACTATAATAATAGTAGATTAGTAGCCAAGGGCTGTAAGGCATCAATTGCAGCCCGAGATATTTAGGCGCACGAGCGCAGTGAAGGCGCCTATAGTTCGAGGGTGCAATTGATGCTTACACCCGAGCTAACTACTCTGCTCTACATCTCGATTGTGAGGTAAGTAGGTCCTTATTACCACCATATTGTAGGTGACCAATTAGCGCTATAGGGTAATAATGTAGCTAGAAAAGCCCTAGGGCGGTAAGTAATTGTAACGTCCGCCTTGATGGCCGCCTCCAGCAGCGGGGCGGCGGGCGTTTTAATTACTTACCGCCCTAGGGCTTTTCTAGCTAAATTATTACCCTATAGCGCTAATTGGTCACCTACAAGCCCCATTTGGGGGTAATAAGGACCTACTTACCGAATATGAGAGACGTAAAATTATTTTCTTATTGCTATGATAAAATTAAGTATGTCTGAGTACTTACTACCTAAAACGAACTTTCGACTGAGTTCTGCCTAACCGTGCTTTGTTAATGTTCTAAGCCCTAGAATCTAGGGTTATTGTCATTAGATAAGGTACATTGCTACTAAATAACTACATATGTACCAGCACAGAAAAATAAAGGTACTTAGAAGGAGGATTAAAGAAATAATTCGTCACAAGGTGGTGTAGGCGATTTTCTATGGATTTGATTGACAGGTTATTTTGATCATTTTCTATGGATCATCGATGATGGGGTTGTGACGTGACATGTTGGCAGATGTCATCCCCTACTAAAATAAATTAGCAAGGTATCTATTCCGAGCGAAGCAAGGAGGTCCGAAATCTTTGTATACCAGATTTCACCAGAGAGCGTCACGTTTTTTAAACAAAATAATAACCTCAAATTCGTGTGAAAAGTGTTAAAATGTGGATTTTTCTGACAAGATGTATGTAAAACGATACTTAGTGTAATCATTTTTCTATGTGTGTATTTTGGTCACAACCGCATACCTCGTGTAATAGGGAACATGCACGATTTTTTTTTTTTTTTATTATTCTCATTCATGTATTAACCAGTCTTGTAAAACTATTTTTCGAATAACTATAATATTAAAAACCGGTCAAGTGCGAGTCGGACTCGCGCGCCGAGGGTTCCGATATACCTATAGTATTTTTGGAAGCAATAAAGTCCATTTTCAGGACCGCAAAACTAAATTTGTTTGTAAAGGTTTTTTGCAGATTTCTGAAAAACTGTGCAACTTAGAAAGATCGTTTTATTTTTGCTGTAAAGTTTATATAAACTTCTGTCAACTGTAATTAATTCAGATTTTTCCTTACTCAAACTTCGGAGATAAGGGGGGGGGAATGGTATTTTTCTTGACATTTTTCATCATAACTTTAAAACTAAGAAATTTAAAAAAATACAAAAATATATTTTAAAATGTACAAGTAAAGCCCTTTCATATGATACCCCACTCGACCTAGTAGCGACAATTTGAAATTTGGCCCCCCCTATTTTGGCCCCCTTTATATTAATAATCATACTTTTTTCAAAATTTTTTCTTGTGCAATTAAGTTGGGCAACTATATTCTAAAACTATTCCAAATTTCAGGTTGATAGCATAAGTGGTTGCTGAGATATAGAGGTGTGACAGACAGACGGACAGACAGACAGAGCGGCACCATAAGGGTTCCTTTTTTTTACCATTTTGGTATCGGAACCCTAAAAAGATATAAGCCATCGAAGATTTGTTTCTGTCTCTTTCTAGCAAAACGAAATTTAATAGAGTTTATATGGCCGTAGTATGACGTCACTATTTATGTCGGATCTCTCTGTCTAATTGGTAGTCTTCTTCTTTCGTGTCGGCAAGAACACAGGCTAAATCTTACTTGCCCAGAAAGCGGCTACCGTGGTAGCCCTCTGGTTACCGTCAAGTTAGTCCTCACGCGAGCAGGTGGTCGGGCACGCGGGACAATTAGTGAGGTGTGCCATGGTTTGCAGGAGTTCTCCACATTCACAGCTGGCGTCTGCGCTACTTAGGAACCCCCACCGGCATAGGTTATCCTTGCTTCGGCCAACGTGGGTCCTCAGCCTATTTAGACTTCTCCAGGTTGGCCAAAGTTCCTTATAGCCAGGAGGCAGGTTTTCGTTGGGGGGGTACAGTGAATGTGGGATTGTGGGTACTCGCTTGCCCAAAGTCGGCACCTCACGTCGGAAGGGTTTTGGTCGGTAGGCTGTGTGGATCGCAGGAAGCTTTTGCGGCTTCGCAACCGACCTTGGTAGAATTGGTAGTTTTAAGTGCTTATATCGGCCGTATTTCTTAGCCGATTTTAATTTATATTTCACTTTTTGTCATCTCTACTACGTTATTTTCATATTTTGTTAATAAATGCGATTAAAAAAATCTATGCATGTTCCCTATTGAAGAAACATCTTTTCTTAACTGAAATATGTTTGTTTACAAAAGGTCAAGCTCTGTCATGAACTCTCTATCATACCTAATACTTTTCAATATAAATAAAAAAATTGCGTTTTCCGCAAAAAATAGTACCTACCAACCTATTCACCCCCGTGGGTGTCGTAAGAGGCGACTAAGGGCTTCTGAACCGGAGGATGGGCAGCAGCATCTTACTGTGTATCGTACCATCTAACATACTGCGGTCACCAACAACAGCGGTCGCCAGCCGCAACGCTTACAAGGGTGGTGACTATGGTAAATCCCCTCCAATTATCCCGACGTTTCGTGGGATGTTGTTACACTTGTAACTATTCGAAACAGTTCTAATTCAAACTTTCGTCCTCTGAAAATAGAGTAGAGTATTGGTTAAACTCTAAGTTTTTTTTTCTGGATGTAGTTTAGATATACAATTGACGAAGTTTTACAATTAAACTCCGACTGCGTTTCCGTATTTCGAACAGGCTATAAAAGAGCTATAAAAAATAAAAACCATTAACTTTATATGTCAAGGCTTTCGTTACCTTGCTACGTATTTTCAGTAGATGACTAATGTGAAGTTTTGCACATGGTTCTAGAGCAGTGGTTCCCAACCTTACTTTGCTCAGGGACTACTATGGTATTTTGGTTCGGTAAAGGGAACCCAACGTCTACTTCATCATAACATCCCTTACAACGTCCACTGTAGGACAGGGAGCTCCCTCCAGAACTCCAGCAAAAACGCGTGGTAGGTACTTTGAGGGAATCTACGATAGTCACCACGCTTGCGGCTGGCGACCGTTATTTTTGGTGACCGCAGTATGGACCACAGAAAGATGCCGCTAGCCATCCTCCAGTCCATAAGCCCTTAGTCGCCTATTACGGCAACCACAGGCGGCAGAGATGGGTTGGTACTATTCTTTACCGGCACCACACGGGTTAATGCCATTTAATATACGTAGTTTTAAAGGCTGTCTTTCACTTTGGGGCAAAAACTTAGTCTTACCCATCAATTCTTGCTGTTTATTATCCAGTAATTTTTACGAGATAAATTATCGAAATTACGTTTATTCGTACAATATGGCATCGCAATGTTTATGTCTCAGTAGTCCAACTAAGCAAAGTAAAACTAAATGCATCTTAAAAATGAATTACCGGCCTTTTTACACACAAAGGTCAACACACGGACGGAAATAAGACTTTTATTTTTACCTACTTTAAAATTACAATCAATCGTTCTCTTTTTACGTTCACATCCTTTTTACACGAACGACAAAAAGTGGTGAGCACTGTGAGCAGTCCCTTGTGGTGCTGGCAAAGAATAGTAACAACCCATACATACCCGTGGGTGTCGTAAGAGGCGACTAAGGGTTATAAACTGGAGGATGGGCAGCAGCATCCTCCTTTGTATCTTACATCTTACTTACAGCGGTCACCTACAACCGCGGTCCATGGTGCCAGCCGTAACGCTAACAAGCAAGGTGACTATGGTACTTCCCCTCTACATTTTTCCGGTAAAGGCTGGAATTCTGGAGGGAACTCCCTGTCCTGTAGTGGTCCATGTTATGATGACTGTGAGCAGCGCTACACAATTATCATAACTGGATTCTCATAATTGGTTTATGGTGTTGTTCTTCTTTATGAAACCTTTTGTTCGGATAAGTTGGGGGAAAACAGATTTAAACGGGTTTTTACACAGGTAACCTATCAGTTAACTTCTTTCGATGCTCTCGCTGGACCTAGATTTAGCTCTCGCGCACCACTGGTTGGGAACCACTGTTCTGGAGGATGACGTCAGATAATGTGAGTCTGTGTGTCAGGGATTTTTATTTGCAAACAACAGTGACCTAATTTTAGACAGCTGTAATATATGGCCTTTTTACGTTACAACGATACAATATTGGCCTCGGACGAAGAAAATTGGTACTTAAAGATATATCAATAAAAAAAAATTGAGTTAAGCAAGATCAATAAATTAGGTATTGTTTCAATGACGGTAATTTATAGTTAAAGTTCATCACAAAAATTTTAAAAAGAAAAGATAGAACACATCTACCTGTGATGTGCGTCACGCTAAAATTAGTGAAAATTGCTTTTTCAAACGACAACCTACTTCGACCTGGGATGACCTGGGGATCAGTTATTAAATGTCATTGTAATAAGCTGTAAAAATATCACCAAAACCATTAAAAATTACATCAGATGTTCTATTAAAAAGTCTCTACCTTCAACAACAATATTATTTGTAAATACATAGGTATTACGATTTTTCTTTTAAACGTTTTTTTGTGACTAGCAGCCCATTTTCTTAGAATTTCTGCAATATTATAGAATAAATATTATACATGTTATAGCTATTTTTATCTTATGATAATTTTTAATTGAAAAGATCGTTTATATTTTGCGTCTATTAATAATTTCGAGTAGCGTGGAACTAAATCAGGAAATGGTTTTGCGATTGGATGTGGTTATCGAACTTGAAAGGTAAACTTTGAACTCTTCCTTATCCATTACTAAATAAAATATCATTCTTATCCCTTACTAGCTTTATCACTATTACTATGTAAGTATTTACAACGTCTTATCATTCACTTTGAACAAAATATAGGAACACAATGGCTCCAAACGTTAAACAAACAGATACTTGTCTGATTTTTATCTTCTTGAAAGTTCTTAGAATATGAAACTAAATCTATTGATATAGTAAGCGACACGAGATACTTAGGTTTGATTATAGATAGTAGACTCAGATGGACAATACATATCGAAGAACTTTGTAAGAAATTAAGCTCAGCTGCCTATGCTTTATATAAACTGGCACCTGTTATGGATGTAGACTCCCTTTTAACAGCGTACCATGGAATGGTAGCATCACGCCTAAGATATGGGATTATTTTTTGGGGTAATTCGACTGACAGGGATTTAGTATTCAGAGCCCAAAAGAGATGTTTACGCTCCATGTTTACACTCTCACGTACGGATAGCTGTAGGCCATATTTTATAAAATACAAATTGTTGACATTTCCCTCTTTGTATATTTTAGAATCAGCAATTTTTGTTAAATCTAATCCAGGCCTATTTGAGAAATTATCAGTTGTGAGCAACCGAAACAGGAGAGACAACGAAAAAGTTTATGTTCCTGGAGCGAAAACAGCCCTTATGTATAAAAGTGTCACATCTATGGCTCCAAAAATTTATAACAAAGTACCTAAATCTATAAGAGAACTGCAAATCATATCATTTAAAAAAGAGCTAGTTACGTACTTGACCGACAAATGTATATATAGTGTTAAGGATTTTTTAGAGTAATTGCGTAATATGTTTTTATTTTTATATGAATTTTGATTGTAATTAATGAGAACAAGAGTTTTTAGATTGTATACTTTAATCTAATATTTGTATGCCTTTAATGGTAGGAAATAGCAGAGCTAACATAGTATTTAAGAACTTTTCTTGTATTACCTATTTTCGACAAATAAATCTTATCTTATATACTTACGACTATATGGACTGGACGCAGATAGATTTAGCAAAAATATTTTTACTTCTTCTGGGCAAGCTCGTTCCATCTTCGACCACATCTCTCATCTCTGTCCTCAAGACTAGATTGAAGTCCAGAGTAAGCAAGCCCATAGAAATATATAGAAACCTACAGAACTAGAATAGATTAAGTAGTTTCACATACTTGAAAATCGTTATTGCTTTAATTCGGCTTTTTTACAGAGTCTGCTACCTAACCTAGGTAGGGCTAATAGTAAACTTGTTTACTTTTATATTATATTATTTGGGTTTTGACGACGGCATTCGTTTTGTGTTTTTTTTTTATTAGACAGAGAGAGAAGATCTCGAGATAGAACCATACCGCTGGTGAAACCAGATCAAAGCCAAGATCTCGAGATAGAACCATACCGCTGGTGAAACCAGATCAAAGCCAAGATCTCGAGATAGAACCATACCGCTGGTGAAACCAGATCAAAGCCAAGATCTCGAGATAGAACCATACCGCTGGTGAAACCAGATCAAAGCCAAGATCTCGAGATAGAACCATACCGCTGGTGAAACCAGATCAAAGCCAAGATCTCGAGATAGAACCATACCGCTGGTGAAACCAGATCAAAGCCAAGATCTCGAGATAGAACCATACCGCTGGTGAAACCAGATCAAAGCCAAGATCTCGAGATAGAACCATACCGCTGGTGAAACCAGATCAAAGCCAAAATCTCGAGATAGAACCATACCGCTGGTGAAATCAGATCAAAGCCAAGATCTCGAGATCTGATAGTTTAATGACTGCTCAAAATATCGGCATTCCCCTTTATGCCACATTGAAAAAGGTCTTAAAGTTTGGGCATCATATACGATATTTTTCCTAACTAATCTTGTGACGAAAGGGAACCTTGGCTTACATCCAAACAGATCTCGTGACATACAGACTCCAAGACCTAAGCCGACGTGCAGCCAGGCACGTAACTTCAACTGAATATAAATGTTTATACATGTCATCTTGTTATTGAAAACTACCTACTTTTGTCTTGGGCAGCCATTGAAAAATCACCTCTTAACAATGGCACTCAGCGCGAAAAAGACGAGTTGTCAGAGGCGCGTGCCGTGCCGTGGGAATATAAAATGATACGGGTGTTTACTAAAATATTAAATGTAAAACTATCCATTTAACATATAGTTTTAAATTTCTACAAAACTGTGATAACAGTTTGTTGGATTCGTATTTATTTATTTTATTAATTAGGAACGCCAACAACTTATTTAAAGCATGGGGAACGGTCTGACACCAAGACTTTATTATAGGCGACCACAGCACTCTAATTTAATTAAATAGTAAGGTTAGTAACTTTAAACTAATAGATAGAAAATTTGAACAGTGCTCAAAATTAAACACCAATTTAAATAAAATGGCGGTCAAGATAACACAGAAGTATTTTTTTCTTTAAATTTGCACAAACTGTCATTAAATATATTGATGTGTTAGCATTAAGCTTAATAAGTACGTTATATATGCTATTGAAATTTGGGATAGGGGGGAGTTTAAGCCTAATTTTTTTCTGTAAGGCGGCTTTCAGCTCACTATAATCCCCAGTCAATGCCTGATTTACACAGGACAAAAAGGCACCTCTAACTTGACAGACATTTTATTGTGACACTGCAAGTCACAAAAAAGATAAAGCAGTTTTCAGTCACTAACGGAATAGCGTTAAAACTTTTCCGTTACTTGCTTATCATAAGGAACAATCGTATGTAGTTTGCAGTCTAGGGCCACTGCTTCGTGGGCAAACAACACGCAAACGTCAAAAACGTGACAAAGTATAGGCTACTTAGAGTTAGCGGAAACACATTTTGTAACCTTGTTGGTTATCGCCGCCCCTCCTAACCGTGTAGATATGCCGCCGCCAGTGGCCAGTCCAAGAGTCCAATTCTTGAATATCACCGTGTAACGGTCAAGTGAAGTCATAAAAAATAAAGCATATTTTACAATGTACAAGCCCTTTCATATGATACGCCACTCGACCTAGTAACGATGGTAAAAATTTTTGCCAATTTGAATTTTTTGTGATTGCAAGTGGTCTCCATCAGGCCACCAGCTGCCGCACGCACGGCAGTGATAACTATTACACCTTAACTTGACCTCTAGTTTCGGTGTTTTCACAAAGCCATGCGCTTGCGCCACATATGGCTTGTGTTTTCATAGAGCAATGTATTTTGTATCGTGAGTAGTATAACTGCTGTTTCAGCTTATGCTTTAGAGACAAGCGGCTTTCTGCTATCGCAAACGCTAGCAGAATAGAACAAAAACTGTCCAAGTGCGTGTCGGGCCACGCGCAGTATAGGGTTCCGTAATTTGTTTAACGGTTTCTTAAGCGCAAAGTATTCGTTCATAACTTAAATTTTTTACCTCCTAATGGTCAGCGAGGTCGTGTCAGGTCAGGGCCCAGATATAACAAATGCTTTGTACTCGTGTTTATGGACAACTTATATTCAGCGACCGAATCTGAAATCATCACCTAGTTCGGTCAATAAGGTAAAACGTAGGTATGTCAACAGATTTTTTTGCGATGTCAAAGTTGGTTCTACAGGGTGTAACAAAAAGGGTACCTATACCAACACTGAAGGATGTGAATCTGCCCACGAAACTGAACAACTTTCCCTCAGGAAGACAGGTCGAAATACGAAAAAAAATTTTTGACCTCCCATAGAAACTGATAGCGCATTTTGTATGAGAGGTCAAAAATATTTTTTTCGTATTTCGACGAAAGTTGATCAAAATCACACCCTTTCTGTTCACCTTGTATAGTAAAGTAAGATTTCTTGTTTAACTATCATGAGTAAGACGGTCTTTAAACATTCTGAGACTCGCTTACAGTACTACCTTTAAAAATACTTTATTTTTCTTGTGCAATCTGAAACGGTAGCCCAGTCATTCCTTATCTTATTTGTTTACATTTTTGTCATTTCGTCACGTGCGTATTGTTGACAATACTGGCCCGAATGTAAACTTGAGTCACAGTTTGAACTTTTTGAATGTTTCGCATGACTCGCAACACTAAGTAGTTTCAATAGGATCCTCGTATATGGTTGTACTCTTGAATATCACTGATAATCACACAAAATTCAAAATTGTTGTACCTATTTTTTTTTTCAAAAATGTTGTACGGTATTATCAATAGGTGAGATCGGGGTCAAATAAATCCCTGGTTGGTTCTATCATAGAGTAATATAATACTGGTTCTATACTGTGGATACATCAATGTAAATAGGTCCAAAAAAAAAAAAGGGTTGTCCCGTGTGGTGCCGGCAAATAGTACCAACCCATACATACCCGTGGGTGTCGTAAGAGGCGACTAAGGGTTAACTGGAGGATGGGCAGCAGCGTCCTCCTGTATATGATACATACCATCTTACTTACTGCGGTCACCTACAAATGCGGTCTATGGTGCCAGCCGTAACGCTGACAAGCGAGGTGACTATGGTACTTGCCCTCCACATTTTTCCAGCAAAAGCTAGAATTCTGGAGGGAGCTCCCGGTCCTGTAGTGGAAATTTCATGAGATGTTATTATGAGAACGGTATTCATTAAAAATATAAATTTAGGACATTTTATCCTAGACATTAGGTTCCTATACCTAAAACTTTGGGAAAGCGTTTTTATTGTGCGAACAGCTATTGTAAATACGTTACGTTATCCTAAAAAATAAAAGCAATATTTTACGGAGTTTGTGATCGGTGTCTGTCAGTTAAAACGTTAAATAAAGCCTTCCGCAATAGATATTACCTACTTTGTTATTTTCCGTCAACTTAAACCTATCTAGTCTTATCTTAGTCACTATCTACAGCGCGAATTTTTATTGGTTTTGCTCCCAAAGCCTAGAGTAGAATTACTCATGAAAACAAGAAACATTCCTAAAGAAAAAGATTTTTTTACTCAAAAATAGATAGATAGATAGATAAACACTTTATTGTCACACACAGAACACATTAAAAATTACAAAAGAGAGTCTTAAATCTAGGGTGACAAAGGCGGTCTTATCGCTGGGAGCGATCTCTTCCAGACAACTTTTGCATGTAGGAAAGTGTGATAGAAAACTGCAGTAGTGTGCCAATATATAATATTTATATACTATTACAATACAATATGTACATATACAAATATACAGGGTGTTAATTTAAATGCGTGCCATAGCTTAGGGGGTGTTTCAGTAACGATAAAGGAACACAAGAAAAATATTTAAAAAATCCATTTTTTTTCATAATTTTTTCGTATTTTTTTATTATTATTTTTATTTACTTTTTTGATAATATTTTAGTGTGTGCATCTGCCCATGACACTGAACACCTTTTCCGAAGGAACATAGGTCGAAATAAGACAAAAAAATTCGCCCCCCCATACTAAAAATGTGCTGTCAGCTGATGCAGTTTGTATGGGAAGTCGAAAAATGTTTTTCGTATTTCGACCTATGTTCCTTGGGAAAAGTTGTTCAGTGTCTTGGGCAGATGCACATCCTAAAATATTATCAAGAAAATAAAATAAGAAAAAAAATTTAAAAAAATTGAAAAAAAAAAGGAATTATTTTATAATTTTTTTGTGTTCCTTTATTGTTACTGAAACACCCCTTAAGCTATGGCACGCAATTAAATTAACACCCTATACAAATAAATAATTTAAACATAGGAATAAATGTAACATACACAATAAATAAATATATTTACATTATATATAAATACATACAACAGCAAAAGGTATCATATAAGTAATTGTTGCAAACTAAGGAACTATTTTATGAAGGAAATAGTTATGTAATTTAGTTTTGAAAACAGCTAGTGACTTGGAGTGACGAATATCTGACGGCAAATCATTCCAGAGACTGACAGCTTTCAACGTAAACGATTCCTTATAGTAACCTGACCGAGTTAATGGAATTTGCAGTTGATTGTCAGTTTTAGATCGCAGATCACGAGAAAGATCAGAACTGTAGTATCGGAAACGTTCTTTAAGGTATGATGGAGTACGGGGGTCATGCAGTATGTTGTAGAGAAGTGCAAGGACATGCTCATCACGACGCAATCTGATAGGCAGCCATTTTAACTTGCTCCTGTATTCAGACACATGGTCGAACTTACGCAGTCCAAATATGAATCTTATGCAAAGGTTTTGCAGGCGTTGGAGCTTACTAAGCAGGTCCTCATTAAGGTCAATGAGGCAGACATCAGCATAGTCAAGTATTGGTAAGAGTAAGGACTGCGCAAGTTCAACTTTGGTCTTCACGGGGAGCATGTTTTTCCATCTGCGAAGCGCATCAGCAGCAGCAAATACTTTACGACTTGTTTCAGTAATGTGTGGCCGCCAAGAAAGAGTGTTATCAAATAGAACACCAAGGTTTTTGACAACCTTGCTGTAGGACAACGCAACGTGACTGAAGGTGACAGGTGGAATGACGTCAAAATTGAGCCGTGATATCTGTTTAGTAAATAAGTTTTCGCCTTTCCATACAAAATCAGTCGATCACGTGACAACTTTACTATGGAGATGAAAAAATTTTTTGGGTAAAAACTTTCTTTTTCGGAAAAGTAGCCTTATTACCATGAGTAGAATCACTGGGCTTCGGGAGCAAAACCAATGAATATTCACGCTGTAAATAGAATAATGTACTGATAAGAATGCTCCCAAAATATGTCCGTTGCAGAAAAATAGAGTCATTACATTAGACTTACAAAACAATGTTTATGCCGCAGGATAAGCTTACAAGTTACATTTACCTGTGGAAACCGCAAGAAAATCCGTTCAGTAGTTTTGGAGATTAGCGTACACATACAGACTATCACAAAAACATTTAAACGAACTTTTTTGTGTTCTATTATATTCAATGTACAGGCACACGAATTCTACACACAGAGTAAATTAGAGTCCGTCATTATACATAGCCTCCATGAGGTAAGTGTTAAACGTCGACTAGTCGACTACACTAGTAGGTCCAAAATTCCGATTGTTTTTTTTTTATTTTACAAATATCCAGCGATCTTTAAAAATCATGTTTTAGCTAAACTTTGTTTGCGAAAGTGAAAATTTATCTTCTTTTACTTGTGAATTGATCATTAAAGTAGAGCCAACGTAAGAAGTCCGTTTTGAAGTTTACTCATCACAAACGCACAGGTTTATTTTTTCTTTGCAAGGCATAATTTTTCATACATTTGACAACTGTCAGAACGGAAGCGTAAATGATCCGTAAAAGCCATTTTATTTGCGTGGGTTTTTAACACCGCTTTTTTCCTGAATGGTAAATATTTTCACCAGAAAAACTGTGGTAATAACATTTATTAGTCCCATATTTCGCAGAGAAAGATAAAAAAATTACGTTTTTAGGATTTGATAAAAATTTATAAGAAATGGATACGCTTATGGCCCCATCTTTAGCAGAAAGTGCTGCTATTAAACATCCTTGTTTCTACTGCTTTATTACCTGGACAAGCGCAGTATAGCTATAATAAAATGTAGGATTATCGTACTTTATCATGCCAAAAACTGTGTAAAATGTATAAACATACGTACAAACCATATATAAAATCACGCCTCTTTCCCGTCGGAGAAATGTAAAATGTGTATGTTTACACATTTCAGCCGTTCTCACGTCTTATTTACGTAGTTGTGATATTTTATTAGTGGCAAATTGTTATTTTAATGATGACAGCTCGAAAAAAACTGTAGTGCTATAGCCAGATAAAAAGTAAGCTGTGCTAAATATATGTAGGTTTATTTTAGACTGTCTTGCTCACAAATTGTACATTAATATCTGCAGTGCTAAGCCGCAATCACACTTTCCTAAATTTAAACATTAATTCGGCTTAATTCTGTTACGAGCAATATTTGCCGAATTAGTTTCTGAAATAAGGAAGGTTCAGCTTTACTTGAAAAAAGCAGCCACATAATTTTGAGCCAGTAAAATTACTATTAATACTATGTTGGCGAAGGATGGAGGGTATAAACTGGACAGAAATGGTGTCAAATGAAAGGGTACTTGAAAGGGTTAAAGAAAAAAGATCTACCGTACAAAAGAACCGGAGAGGAAATATGATTGACCACCTGATACGACACGATTCGTTTATTAAGAACATCATAGAAGGGAAAATTGAGAGAAAGAGAAGAAGAAGCCGACCGAGGAGAACCTTTATGGAACAAATAAAAGAGAAAGTACAGGTCGAGTCGTATCCGGAGGTAAAGGAACTGGCGGAAACAAGGAAACATTGGCGATTACTCCACCGACAAGAGCACAAAAAAATTACCGGCTCATGAGATGTTCCTCCATCAAAGTTCTCAGAGTGGGCAGCGCGCTTTGCTGTGTTACTTTTGTTAAAGTTTGCCAAGTTGTCAAGTTTAAACAGCAGGTGTCTATAGTCGACTTCCCATGCAAAAAGAATCGATCATGGGGAGTCGTTTTTTTTTGTGCTTATTATTTTCAGTGGAGTAAAACTAATGACAGTTCAGGTTGTAAAATTTTTAGTAGATTATTTTTGTAATAGATTTTTTACGCTCAAGTGAAATAACGTGAATTCCTTCTGATGAATTTACATGACAGTTTGTGTCAACCAATCCAAATCCAGTTACTACCAGTTTTTCCATCGCTATGAGTTACCGATATGAAAACGCATAATATTTCAATAAATTTTAAAAATAATTACCATAATCTCACCGTTTAGTTAACGCTAAACTGTCGTAAATAGTGTTTAAGTTAATAAGATTTTGAATTGGTTTGTTCGCAAGATTGCATTTCGATACTCAATATGAAAATTGGTTGCAAGTGCAAATGATCTTGTTGGATTAATTTTATCGTGTGTATTATGCAGACGAAGATATTTTCTTAATGCTATAAAAAACAATAAATTTTGCATAATACATGCCATTGAATTAATCCTACAAGATCATTTGCAATCAATTTTCATATTAAGTATTGAAATGCAATCTTTTGAGCAAAAAAAATTTAGCTTGTTTTTATTTTAGTCAGACAAAATAAAAGGCGGTTTTAAATAATATTTTTTATCCTTAAAATAATGTGGCATGGACTTACGTCTCCTTTTAAGAAGTTAAATAAATTAACGTCGCTTTAAAATAAAATTTTGGACATTTTTCAAGATAAGATTAAAATTAAAGAGTAAATAAATATAAAGTTTATCGAAACATTAATGTAGGCCATTCGAATCGTAAAAAGAAATGCCAGGGCTGCGGAAAAGGATGTCTCTTGAAATGGCAGTCAGAGAAATCTTCGTGTACACCTTTTATATGGCTATAAATAGATATCTATACTGGGTGGCAAGTAATTTAATTGTTTAGTTTCATAATATGAATAGTTTCAGTTTTCGGTAAATGTCTGTCTTTTTACGTCCTATACAGGGTGTAACAAAAAGGGTACACCAACCCCGAAGGATGTGAATCTGCACATGAAACTGAACAACTTTCAAGGAACATGTGTCGAATTATGAAAAAAAAAACTTCCCATAGAAACTTAATCAGCCATTCGCCAGCCAGCGCATTTTGTATTGGAGGTCAAAAATTTACCCGGTACCCTTTCGGTTACACCTGGTACCTACTACAGTATTTGCAAACAAAGTCGCGGGAAAAGCTCGTTAACTATACAATCGTAGAAACAGGTTTCAGATGATTAATAGTTCGCAAGGCATAATTAGCTGGGGGGTGATCGTGGTAATTTCAACGACATTTCCAAAACAAAAACGTTTGCCTCAAAAGTCATGTTAAGTCTTAACTAAGTGTTTTAGGCAAACGTTTTTGTTTTGGTATTATCGTTGAAATTACCACGATCACCCCCCTGGTATAAGTCTCAGTGGAGTGTCATTCGGAATTAAAACACAGCCATAATTATACTGAACCAAGATTTACGTTCAGTTTATTCTCTGCACATCTTTTATGAAGCCTTCAGCCAGACAGAGAGTAGACTTTCCAGCCTGCATCCACATTCCTCCTCCTTATTTTCTATTTTTCTCTCTCATTATTGCAACTGACTTTTAATGTAATTGTCATAAAACATTATAGTCCAAGCTCTCGTCGTTAAACTCTTACCTCATACGATTCTTCAACAGACGTGTAATGCAGCAATAGATGATACTTGGGAGAGCTGAAAAATAATAGGTTGCCATCTCATATCTTGGAAGAACCATATGAACTATTACCTATATATATAAAATCTCTATTGTGACCGAAACGTACGTCATAAGATTTCCGATCAAAACGTTTACCTACCGAAAGAGCTGAAGCCGCTAGGGTTGCTAGCCCTCACCCTGGCAGGCTCTTCAGTCAGTCTCATTTTATCAGGCAAAAAAATTAGGTCATTTACACGCTTGTTGTAAGCAGAATACTTACTGACTTACTTACTCCTTTGGCGCAAAGACCCAAAGTAAGTCTTGGCCTCCGAAACGAGAATACGCCACAAAAAGCAAAATACTGTAATGGATATTATAATAATTAAAACTAGTCAAGTGCGTGTCGGACTCCCGCAAATTCAATTCTTCTGCGGGACCGCGCGTCCATAACTAAGACGGTATTTTTACCTTAGTGGTACGGAGGCCTTGATACGCGAGTCCGACTCGCACTTGACCGGTTTTTATAATATATTGGCCTTGTTATTTATGAACATTTATTCTTGTCTTCTCTGAGATTATGTAATTTACATGACATTTATGATAGGAAATGAATGAAACTAACTAAACTTGCATATTCCTAACTTCTATTTTGTCATTCTAGAAATCCAATAATTGCAACTGCTTTTTTAGCGATTTTTGTATAAAATTTACCTAAGTGTCATGAATCATGATTTATTTTTCAGTGTAGAGTAAAATTAATAAAAAAAAAAATAAAAAAAAAATAAAAAAAAAATAAAAATAAAAAATAAAAAAATAAATAATAAAATTCCGCACGTGTTGTTACATAGATAGCTATGTAACAACACGTGCGGAATTTTATTATTGTCAATAGCAATAAACAAGAGATTTTCTTATCTCTGTAATGGAAAGTTAACACCTCAGCTAAACATCAATGTATTGTCATTTAAAGACTTGCGGAAATGGTTATTAAATATTTATATTTATTTTATTACATTATCAATGTCAAGTTTATTATCAGTAGAGGATTTTATGTACCTTTACATTCATTTAAAATCAAAATTATTATCACTTTAAATAATATTTTATTTTTAATCTTTTTTTATGGTTTACTTAACTGCGATTTAGTTATTTATTTTCAAATATTATTATCGTGATTCTCCTCCATTACCATACATTTATAATCTATAAAACAAACAACAAACCAAACAACTTTTTAATGGATCCAAAGATATCATGGAACTAAGGTCGAAATACAAAAAAGAAAATCTTCATCAGCTGATGTAGCCCAGTGTATTCCGAGCGTTTTCCTTGGTAATCCTGAAAATAAAAAATTGCATCAGCTAACAGCACATTTTGTATGGGAGATAGGAAAAAGTTATTCAGTTTCATGGGCAGAACCACCTCTAAAAATATCCGGAAGGATAAAAAAATAACCCTACCCTGGGGAATGTCCATACTATGCGCTAGTACTGTTGTACTCAGGCATTGGCTTCAGGGCTATCAGTATCAAGTTGATAATATAACATTATAATACCAATAACCTGAGGAGTACGGAAGTTTCCTCTGTTTGCAATAGAGCAGACAATAGCAATGACTTAGCAACGGGGGTCAAATAACTCTTCAATCATCGCGACGCGTGACCTTGCGTTGTGTAATCTGTGGTAATGTGACGTCTACTGTCATAATGTCAGCGAGTTCTAATTTTAAATTGATACGGTAAATAGCGAGGAGCAAGCATTTAGCACTTAGTGACGTTTTAAACGTACATGTAGGAAGGTGCAAATTAATCATCATTATCACTTACGAATATATGAATTTAATACTTACTTGTCATCACGATTCACACCTCTCTCCCGTCGGGGTAAACAAAGGAGGTTTAAGTAGCAGCTCTTTCTGCTAAGGAGGGAGAGCCATAAGCGTATCACTTTCTTGCGAGGGACCTCCATACTAAAATGAATGGATTATTTCAAATCTTAAAAACGTAAAATTTTTATCTTTCTCTCTGAGAAATATGTGAAATGGGACTAATAAATGCTACTACCACAGTTTTTCTGGTGAAAACACTTACAATTCAGGAAAAAACCGGTGTTGAAAATCACACATAAATTGGCTATTACGGATTATTTACTCTTCCGTTCTTAGTATTAATGATCAATTCACAGGTAAAAAACGATGTAGTATCTTCCCTTTCGCTAACAAAGTTTATACTAAAACATTAGATTTTTAAAGATATCTTGATTTTTGTAAAACTTAACTGAGTTTTTTGACCGACTAGCATGGGCGACAGTGAGACGCTTTATACTTCACTAGCTCATACAGAATATATATATGGCGGACTCTATAGTTTTTTTACTCTGAGGGGTAAACAGCCCTCCACCTGCTACGATCTCGACATACTTCCCTCGCTAACTCCTACTTTCATGAACACTTTCATACATGCTCGTCAGGTTGCACCGCACGGACTTTCAGTGTCGTACTTTGCTCTAAACGTAATCTAGGTATTCTAGAATCTTTCAAGATCCAAGGCCCTTCCATCACTTCACGGCATTGACTCATAATTTATTGTGTAGAGTAACGGTAACGGCCTCATATAAATATCAAGAGAGATTGTTTTACTATCGGTACGCTACTTGTAAACGATGTCAACAACAATGTTGTTGACACAGAAATAATGTTGTAGATTTTAAATAGGTAATAGGTAGCTCGTCGGGTCAGCACCGCCCGCACGGACTTTCAGTGTACTTTGCTCTAAACACAATCTAGATATTCTAGAATCTTTCAAGATCCAGGGCCCTTCCAGGCGGTCACACGGTTCCTGGAGTCACAGGGGTCATGACCCCCCCGAAATCCAAACAGATTTTTTTACGTTAATTTAGAAAACCCGGTACCCAAACTATACAGCGTGTAACGGAAAGGTGTATAATACTGAAGGGTGTGAATCTGCCCATGAAACTGAACAACTTTTCCCCAGGAACATAGTACATAGAACAAAATATATTTTTGACCTCCCATAGAAACTGCATCAGCTGATAGCGCATTTTGTATGGGAGTTCAAATTTAGTTTTTCGTACTCCTACCTATATTCCGTGGAAAAAGTTGTTCTGTTTCACGGGCAGATTCACACCCTTCAGTATTATGTATGACACATTTCCGTTACACGCTGTTTAAACAGAATCAAACATAATTTCACAGTACAATACTTGTAAAGTGTCACGGGCTAAATCTCGTAATTTTATATTCATACTAGCAGCCCACCCGGCTTCGCACGGGTGCACTTAGTTTTGGGGGATGTTTATTTTTCTGTAAGTATTTTGTTAAGATTGACATGGATTATCCGATTTGAATTGTAAAAAGTAGTCTACACGTATTGAAACAGTCTTGAAAACGAAATGATTTATTTAATAAGGATTAATACAATGGAATGGATAACATAATATGATTTTGGTCGGCATTCTATCAACTTTTAAACTGTAAAAAAGTAGTTATTGTGACATAACTACAATACTTGGACATATGGTCTGACAGCAATAATAAATAAGGATTAATACAATGGCATGGATAACATAATATGATTTTGGTCGGCATTTCTATCAACTTTTAAAATGTAAAAAAGTAGTTATTGTGACATAACTACAATACTTGGACATATGGTCTCACAATTTTTTTTTTAAATTAATATGCTCTTTAATATTGTGGAATATTGTTTTATTCTATCATCAATAGTTTCTGTAGTGCATGCGATGAAAGACATCGTATAACAATTTTTTTCACCGTGGTTTACATTATTGAAGTTTAGTAGGGACCCTTTTTTTCTAGTAATAAATGTACCTAGCTTATGTTACTCAAGAAAATGTAGCATTGTAATGGAGACAAAAAAATTTGATATCGGTCCCGTAGTTTTTGAGTTTATTCGTTACAAATATACATACAAACACACTAAAATACAAAACTTTCCTATGATCTTTCTTCTTTCTTAAATATATAAAATAGATTGTCCTGACACAATGACTGATTCATCAACGCCGAGCCGTAAGCGCTATAGCTACAGATCTGAAATTTTGTACATAGGTTTTTTGGATTTCAAAACCACCTACTAAAGAAGTAATTTCCTAAATTCATCCTCTAAGGAGGTGAAATAAGGAATGAAAGTTTGTATGAAAGACACATCTTTCTTGAGTTAGATTCACGCAAATTTGAATTTAAGCTTTTGAAAAAAATAAAGAAACACACAATCACCTTTAAGGGGCTGAAAAAGGGGTTGACCTTTTTTCCGTCTATAAGTCTTTCATTTTTAAAGGTAAATTAAACAAATTTGGTTTTGAGCTCTCCGTACACGTGTTTCTTTACTTCTAACTATTAGCTAAAATCCAAATTTCAAGTACCTCACGCGGTGGAGGCGACGGGTTGTTGGGGTAGCGACGCGAAATCTTTTGTTTCGGAAATTGGGCGTCGTCTGAGGGAGTCTGGGGATGACCCCCGCGCCGGATCGTTTTTGGTGCAGAGGCTGTCCATCGCCATACAGCGCGGTAATGCGGCAAGCGTAATGGGCACCTTTGCGCCGGGAACGATTAGGGGTGGGGTTTTCACTGACTAATGTTAAAGTGACGTGTTTATTCTGTTAATTTAGTTGAATAAATGATTCATTCAGTACCTCATGTCAAAACTGTAGGATTTTCATATGAACTTTCATCCCATATTTCACCCCCTTGGGTGATGATATCTCAAACTTGCTGAAACACGTGTTTCTTCGTTTCTTATTATTAGCTAAAATCCTAATTTTGAAGTACCGCATGTCAAAACTGTAGGATTTTCATACAAACTTTCATCCCTTATTTCACCCCTTTGGGGGATGATATCTCGAAATTTCTGAAACTCTTGTTTCTTTGTTTCTTAGCTTAAATCTAGATTTTCAAGTATCTCATGACAAAACTCAAAGATTTTTATACAAACTTTCATTCAAATTCCTCATTCATTTAATCGCGTTAGGGGATAAATTTCTAAAAATGGTAAAACACATACTTTTTTATTTTTTACGGAGAGCTTAAAACCAAATTTGTATAACTCTGCCTTTAAAAATGAAAGATATATAGACCAACATACGGGAGAAAATCATCCCCTTTTTCACCCCCTTGAAGGGTGGGTGATTATTAAGAAATGCTTTAAAATATGTTTCTTTTTTTACCAAAAAACAATTTTAAATTAAAATTTGTGTGAATCTGACTCAAGAAACAAAGGACTTTCATAGAAACTTTTATCCCTTATTTCACCCTCTTATGGGATAAATTTAGACAAATCCTTCCTTAGTGGAATGCAAAAAACAGTTTACGGCTCGGCGTTGATGAATCAGTCAATAAGTCAGGACAAGCTATTTTATATATTTAATAAAGAAGAAAAATCAGAGGAAAGTTTTGTATTTAAGTGTGTTTGTATGTATGTTTTTAAAGAATAAACTCAAAAATTACGGGACCGATATCAAAAAATTTTTTCACCATTAGACTACTACATTATTCTTGAGTAACATGAGCTACATTTATTACTAGAAAAAAAGGGGTCTCTACTAAACTTTAATAATGTAACCCAAGGTGAAAACAATTGTTATACGATGTCTTTCATATTGATGATAGAATAAAATAATGTTCCACAATATTAAAGAGCATATTAATATCTAAAAAAAACTTCGTAAGATAATATGTCCAACTATTGTCACAATAAATACTTTTTTACATTTTAAAAGTTGATAGAAATGCCGACCAAAATCAGACTATGTTATCTGTCTCTGTGACGTGATTTACGAGAATGCGATATCTGTTTGAATAAATGTATGTTCAGTCAGTCTCGATGACCCCCCCCCCCAAAATCTAGGGCTGGAACCGCGCCTGGGCCCTTCCATCACTTCACGGCATTGACTCCTACATTTATTGTGTAGAGTAACGGCCTCATATATCTAGAGGGATTGTTTTACTATCGGTACGCTACTTGTAAACGATGTCAACAATGTAAGACATCGATATTAACATTGTTGACACAGAAATAATGATGTCGATTTTAAATAGGTACCCAAAGGTTGATAAACTCTGATCACGCGTTGATTTAAGTATCTATTACAGAGACTAATTCGGCATACATTGCTGGTTAAAGTATAGATATTGGAGTTACCGAACCGAGTCTCCCAGCAATGTATGCAGAATTAGCCTCTGATTTAGGAAAGGTGTAAAAGGTGCTTTAATATTAGGTCGTTCCTTACCTATGAAATTGGCATTTTGTATGGAGAATAGGCTGTTAATGATATGAAATCAAAGGATAGGGTAGCGTTTTTCTGCTATCGTAAGTTCATCTGGGAGAGTCTCCTACAAAAAATTTAAAGACTAATTCAGTTTTTTTTACCCTGGATATTTTAAGAGGAGGTTCTGCCCATGAAACTGAACCACTTTTCCCATGGAACATCGAAAAAGAAAAAAATTCGACCTCTCATACAAAATGTGTTGTCAGCTGATGCAGTTATTATGCGGTTGTATTTTTTTTTTGTATATCAAACTATGATCCTTGGGAAAAGTTGTTCAGTTTTATGGTCAGATGGCTTTGGCCATCTCAAAATATCCGTGGTGAAAAAAATAACCGTGTATAATATTGATGATCACTTCAAAGGCGGCCGCAGCGGATTCCCAAACGGCAAGTGATAACTTTTGCTTTGCGAGATCAAAGGCTTATCTGCCGACTTTGCGATGGTTATCTTTCGACCGATATGATCGGATTTATGCATTTTCGGTGCCAGAATAAATATAAGGCATTTTGAACACATTACGAATTTGACATACCTACTTAGTTATTATTAAGTATCTTTCGAAAGGTTCCTTTCTTTGGCAGCCATAAAAGAATACGTGAAGTCTGTTTGTTGTTTATTTATTTCACCTACATCTGTTTAATTAAACAGGGTTGGTAGGTATTCCGAAGTTTTATCGGAGCTCCTTTTTTTTTTTTTTTTTTTTTGGTTTTATTCTTCCTTTCGGAAAGGCAAAGAGTACAAAGCCCATACAGCCATGTCTGATGTGTTTAATCTTTCTTTTTGCTCCCCTCGTAAAGCGATAGTGAACTTTACGAAGGAAAATGTTCGTGACTTTTTGGGACAACACAAACGGGTCTTAAACACGAGATCACTTGAAATCTTCATCAGCTGCGCACTCCGTAGTAAATTTACTGCATAACACACTATCTTTATTATCCACTAAATCACTAAATGCACAAAAAAAACAAAATTTCAATTAAGCAGGCAAACGCCCATGTCGAGTTCCCGCCAAAAAGCCTCGGAGCTCCGATATTATCGAGTTGACAACAACAATTACGTTCGGAAATTTGCTTTGTATGGGAATTTCCTCGTCAAAGGCCGAACCATAGACCGATTATCGGCGCGATATTATCGTAGTTTCACTTCGGAATACGGCAGCTGATCGCAATCTATAATTAGTGAAGACCATAAATAGTATGAAGGGTTCCAATAAAATGGTAAAAACCTTACCCGTGGTGCGACCTCGTCTGTTTGTCACACGAACTACTTATGCGATTGGAACACGTGGAAGGAGTAGTTTTAAACCGTGCTTGCCCAACTCTGTTACACAGCATTTTCCAGTTACATTACGTATTATGCAGCAGCGTGTAAGGGACAGTGTACCGAAAACTGAAAGGACGTGCTCGGTCAACGAAACTGAACAACTTTCTCAAGGAAATTTTTTTGGTAAAAGAAAAAAGACTTGACCTCTCCATACAAACTGTTACCAGAGTGAGCAATTTGTATGGAGAGGTCATTATTTTTCATTTCCCAGAAGTGTTTTTTTGGAAAGTTGTTCAGTTTCGTTGACTGAGCACACCCTTACAGTTATCAGTACACCGTCTCTTACACCCTTTATTTTTATACAGCAAAAGCACTAAGGACAGACATCAGGTTGACGATGTTCGAGCTCATCTAAAAGACTTTTTCACTAGCGTCTATAAATACATTTCAGATGTTTTCGTATGACAGAATTCATACACATAGAAAAGTACCGTAAAAGTTTATATTTGTCGTTTGACTTCTCGTACGTGCAAGCAATCACGTCTACATTACGTACAAACCGATATGCGATAGTGAATGGAGCCAAAGTACCTGCAGACGTAATTGGTGGATAAGAAATTCGGTGTTTTGAACACGTATTTAATTTAAATATAAGGCACGGAGTTCATTAGTCCAACGTAAACAAGTTATTGGTGGTTTGTTTTTGTTTGTTTGATATGTGATAAATAGTACGAGAGGGAATGACGAAAATCTAACGTCAAAGAATATATAATATTACGCTAACTAACGTCATCGAGTCTAGGACAATAAAATAGGTCTCTGAAATCTTCAGGGATTTCTGAGCAATACCTAAAATTTTGGGCAGAATTTTTTTAATTAATTAGTACCTGGTCGACCGACCTTCGCTCTATAATAGCTGCCTCAACATTAAAATATCATCGGGTCACCAAGCTATGCTACCCGCCAACAGATGGCGCTGTAGGCTTTTTTGTCTAAAGCGCGGTATTGGTTGAAAAATGCTTAAAAAACACAGGGGAAGAAAAAAAAACAAAAACACAGTTTAATAGTATACGATTTTTTTTGTACCAACAAATAAAAAATCTATTATTTTAGACAGAACAGAAATAATAAGTTTGGGTTATTCTTCGTTACTTTGTAGAGTCCACGGAGCAGTTATGGGTAGTCATAGTAATCACACCAGCTGCTGATAGCGCACTTTATATGGAAGGTCTTTGTTGTTCATATTTCGACCTTTGTCAGATTTTTATGTTCCCAACCCTTTTCTATACACGTCGTATGTCTGTGTGTCCCTTTTATTTATAATATTGAGTTACTGAACTCCTCATTAAACGTACAAACGAAATGAATACTTACGCATATTTTATAAATACAATCAGCGTGGGTAATACCTAATTATAAACTTAGGTATTTGATAATGTGTCATTATGCAACACTAGACACCTGTAAAATTATGTAACAAATACGCATTGCGCTCCTCACCTCAACTGCTTTTGTATCTATCTACTTATCTGATTTGGCACAATTTTTCGATGACGCACAGTGCTGACTGCTGCGCTAGCCGCTTTGTATTTTGTGAATGAGTCATTTTAAGAAAAAAGTATTTAAATAAGTACAGTCAAGCGGACGTCAAGCTTAACATATTAGGAATAAATTATATATAAAGGGCATACGGTGAGGCAAGGTTCGGGCGAGGCGCAGGCACGGCACGGGCGTGGAACGGATGCGGCACGGACGCGACATTAAGCCCAAGTCACACTGAGGCGGTAGCGGAAGCGTTCCGGGGCCGGTATTTTTTGTAAAGTATGAGTTCTTATGCACCCTTTCACATTGAAAGCGGTTGCGTCGCGGCGCGGTGCGGCGCGGGGGCGGCCGGGCCGCTAGTACAACCCCGCGGACCGGGCGCGGCGCGGTGCCGAACTTTCGGCGGGAGCGGGCGCTGTATTCCATAAATTCCATTGCGTTCAATGCAACCCGTCACACAGAGCGGCAGCGGCGCGGCGCGGTGCGGTCCGGGCGCGGACTTTTAAAAAAATACAATTTTTTTTTACAAGAATTTTGCGGTTTTGCGCAGACTTTTTTTAGGATATCATTTTGTTTTTTTTTGTTTAGAGCTTAGACGTAAAGGATTTACGTCTTTTGAATAATCACAGATAAATAATTTCACACCGATCTCAACTGCGCCGCTGTCCTGCCGCGGTTTCCGCGCGGTACCTCTGTGTGACCGGTCCCGGAACGCTTTCGCTTCCCGCAGGTCCGCCCCCGGGCCGCTTTACCGCTTGTACCGCTCTGTGTGACTTGGGCTTTACACAGAAAATGCGTAAGGCAAGGTGCAGGCAGAAAAGCAGCATTCTCCTCGCCTGTCCCTTGCCGTATGCCTTATAAGTATATTTTAGGCCTTAGACTTTGTGCCGTTCCCATTTCAGTCACCGTTGGGGTTAATCGCGCCACCACAGAATATATAATAGGCGCCACCAATGCCAAGTTTTATGTGCTCTTGACTGTACATAGGTAGTTAGTGTAAAACTAAAATATCGTTCAGAGATTACGGTTACATGGATTGTTGCCAAATACTTACATTGTTGCATTTTCAGTGTCAAAGAAATTCCAGCATGTTCGTATTTTTGGCTTAATTACATTATTTACTCAATAATATCAGATTTAAATAACTAATTTTATGAAAAGAATTTCAAAATATTTATGTTGAGAAAAAAAAAGAAAAACCTCTTCCCCTCTTTATTTTTCAGAGAAAAATAAATCGGTAAAAAAGTAAGGTTAAACGTATTTTTCGATTAATTGAAATCACAATAGGGTGTTTTCCAGCATATTTTGAAAGTTCAACTGGATGGCGCTGCTGGATCATCGTTAGGAAAATAGTCTAGACAACGAAGCGGATCGTTGTATGAAGACTCCCGCATTAAATCCTCAGTCGATGAAACTTTGCTGGGGTTACACTATGTGAGACAAACCTTATATTAAAAAAAAAAACAAAAAAAATCGGTAAGTACTTTTAATTTTTCCATACAAAAATTACAAAAAATGCATGAAAATTTTTCTTTGTAAATATTTTTTTGGATATTTTGAACATACATTTAATTCAAGATACGAGTACTTTATCATCCTGTCAAATAAAATCTGCCTGAGAGAATAACGAGTATGTTGGGGTCAACTACTTCGTTGCCTACACTAAAATGGAAACACTGATACTAAACGGTCATCCAGTATGAAAATGATGAAGTCAATTTGATTGCCATAGAGTGTTGTCAACCAGCTTACAGAAGTTCAGAAGGATAGCGCTGCTAGTTAGCACTAGGAAAATAGAAAATGGAAACACTGATTGATACTGAACGTTCACCCAGTATAAAAATTATCAAGTCAGTTTGATTGCTACTATCAAAGTCCGTGATATATTTTCTTCTAAAAAGATTTCATTAATTTTACTGATTCTTTAAAAAAGAAATTACTAACAGTGATGAGCGTGTTTACTATCGACACTTAAAAAAACTTAGTTGACAAACGTCAAGGAAAACTCTCTATTGTCAAATGCCTGAAATATTTTTCTTTTTTTTTAAATCTTTTTGA
This sequence comes from Athrips mouffetella, assembly GCA_947532105.1. Lineage (NCBI taxonomy): Eukaryota > Metazoa > Arthropoda > Insecta > Lepidoptera > Gelechiidae > Athrips > Athrips mouffetella. The sequence continues at coordinate 1,966,850 of OX383960.1, read as the reverse complement.
TTTCATTTATTTTACAATGCCTTAAAAAATATTTTTGACCTCTCCATACGAATTGCTCACTCTGATTGAACCGTTAGTATGGAGAGGTCAAAATATTTTTTCATTTCCCAAAACTGTTTCTTTGGGAAAGTTGTTAAATTTCGTTGACTGAACACGCTCTTTCGGTTTTCGGTACACCGTTCATTACGTACCTGCGTATGCGGGACCTGATTCTTAAATCACCTGATTTTCCAAAATGTAAGATGATTCCCCAGATTAGTAAGTTAATGTACAGGATGATTCCGTGCTTCGGAAGGCACATTAAGCTGTCTGTCCCACCTTTTATCTACAGAAGTTGTCGTTAATAAGCCATAAAACGGAATATCGTCTTTGGCTGCACAACAGCTCTGACTGGAACCAGGACTTGTGAGGTCGGTCATCGACCCGATATGATGTTAACCCGATCTAATGCCGATGCCCTGTCGCTCTTTATAACACAACGCTGCCGATTCGATAGATTCTATTTTGTATTGCAGTTAGTACTCGTAATTGATCAAAAAAGGCGCACGCGTTGATACGATCTACACAGCTTATATTCATATTCGTTTATTGCATGTCACAGTCATTTAGTTGTTACAATACAGGAATGGTTATAAGTACGTGTGACACCCTGTAAGGGTGTAGCAATAGAAGTGCTAACGAAAATTACAATAGTTCGGCATTTAAAATTATGCCACAAATTAATTAAACAAGTCAAATAACAATTAAATTATATCAAAATAAATAAATTAAGTCAAAATTACATTCAAAAATCAAAATTAAAAGATATTACAACAAATAAAATTCACTGTCAAGTAAAATAAATAAGACAAGATTAGGAAATTTATTTATCATTTAAAAATTCTCCAATTTCATAATAGCATTTTCCTATTAGGTATTTTTTTAGCAATTTATAAAATATTTGGTAATCGGTTTCACTTTTAATATTGTCCGGGATTTTATTATATATTGTTATAGCAGAGTAGTATGGGCCTTTTCTAAATATTTCCATATTTGATTGGGGGGGTACGAGGTCGTGTTTATATTTTGTTCTGAGATTGCGTTCCGGTTTTGCGTCTTGTTTTGTGGTAAACAAGTGTATATTTCTACGAACGAATAAGGCTGTTTCCAAGATATAAAGGTAAGGTAGTGTAAGAATTTCTCGTTCTTTAAAATGTGGCCTACAGCTGTCTCTTTGTTTGATGTTGACGAGCACACGTATGCATTTTTTTGCATAAAAAAAAGGTCGTGGACTGCCGAATAATTTCCCCACAGGTTAGTTCCGTAGCGAAGGCATGCCTGTGCGTACGCATAATAAGCTGATAGGACAGTATGAGTTCACATGTCCTACCTACCTATTCGATGATAATGCAAAGTGCATGTACGTCAAATGATACTGAAAAGGGCGTGCGTGCATGTGCCGCGTGTTACTATGATATGATAATCACATTATTATTAATTATCTTAAATACGTACTCAAATAATACTCCTCCGATGGATTGTTAGGCCATTCGATCCGGAACTATCTTTTTCTTTCCTTCTTGCAATTTGTCTTTCTTACTATCGTTTCGTTTCTTGCCGTTTCTTTTACGGTGCCATAGCACGATCCGAAACAGTGTAGACTCGCTCTATTTGCATTGTATTCTGCATGTCATTCAATGAGTATTCTGTTAAGAATCTACATTGAATAAAATTATCTGAATCTAAATCTTATAGCGGTTATTTTTTGGGTTCCGTACCCAAAGGGTGAAAAATGGGACCCTGTTGTTATGCCTCCGAAGTCTGTCTATCTGCATAGAGTAATATAATCTGTCAGCGGTAAACTCAAATCATGCTAATTACATACGGCTATTTGTGTCGACAGCTGCATAATATTATTATTTGAACTACATTTAACGCATCAGAAGGATAATTTGCACGTGTTTATTGGTTAAATATGATTTGCGGTTTTCTCACGATAGTCACCACACAATAAGCTTAAATATAGACTGTCTGACTACCTAAAATAGTAAGGAGATACAAATAAGCAGTTTGTTTGCCGAAACATTCTCATTATATATTGCAAAATATTTTAACTTTTTTTTACATAATAGGACTTTTTTTACAGGCAAGGAAAGATCAGCTTAGATATAGACATAAAAAACCTTGCTCCTTGCCGATATAAAAAAGAAACACTAGTGCCGTAATATCGACGTACTGAACTCAGCTCAGAGAAAAAAGCACCGACCTTCAAACAGTGCAAATAGAGCTTTAAAAAAGAAAGAAAAACAAACTATAGTAAAAAGAAAAATAGATAAGAAGATAGTAGAATACATACATACATAATACTCGTACGAGTATCACGCCTTGTTCCCGTCGGGGAAGGCAGGGACCAAAGTTTTCCACCTGCTACGATCTTGACATACTTCGTCGGTTTAATAGAAGGAAGATTGATAAAAATATGAGTCACAAGGTATTTTGACATTCATTCGGTCTTTGTCAATACGGCATAGGCGACGTTCTGTAAATTTTGTATGAGGATGTCAAATTACGTTTGATGATTTAACATTTCAACTTGGGACACATTGACTGATGTCGTTCCATAGTCAAATTAATTAGTATTCTTTCTATTTGTAGCAGAGCATGGAGGCCGAATTCTTTGAGTAGAATTCACTATGTTTTTAATGCATCAGTTTATTTATTTCTTTCCTCTTTTTCCCAGGATCCTGACTCGAACATCGCAGCCCTTCCACCTGGCCCTAGCAACGATAGTCCTGCTCTGCTGGTTGTGCAGACCAGAAACCGGCGCTAGCCTCCGAGGATGGAGGGCTCTGTACGTCGGCTGCGTCGCCACGCATCTAGGTTCACAGATCTGGATGACTTTAGTCTCTGGTAAGTTCGTGTAACGATAATTCTGCTCTGCTGGTTGTGCAAGCCGGAAACCAGCGCAAGCGTCAGAGGATGGAGAGCTCTGTAGGTCGGCTGCGTCACCACGCATCTAGGTTCACAGATCTGGATGACTCTAGTCTCTGGTAAGTTCATGTAACGATAGTCCTGCTCTGTTTGTTGTGCAGGCCCGAAAGCGGCGTTAGCGTCAGAGGATGGAGAGCTCTGTACGTCGGCTGCGTCACCACGCATCTAGGTTCACAGATCTGGATGACTACAGTCTCCGGTAAGTTTCTCAAGGAACGATAGTCCTGCTCTGTTTGTTGTGCAAGCCGGAAACCGGCGCAAGCGTCAGAGGATGGAGGGCTCTGTACGTCGGCTACGTCACCACGCATCTAGGTTCACAGATCTGGATGACTCTAGTCTCCGGTAAGTTCATATAAAGGTAGTCCTGCTCTGTTGGTTCTGCAGGCCAGAAACCGGCGCTAGTATCAGAGGATGGAGGGTTCTATAGGTCCGCTGCGTCGTCACACCATTGCGAACTATAGAGGCACAGCAGAAGGCAGTCTTTTCGTCCTGACAGTCCGCCAGTGGGCCGGTACTGCAATTATTTTCGTAATATTATAGTGATTGACATGAGAAAAACGCTTCGCTTCTATGCGCGTATTTTCCAAAAATCCTTGGTTAAGAAGAAAAAACGCTTGAATAGTTGTTCAATTCAAAGAATTATTCAGTCGAAAAGGTCGTTCGTCGTTCTTCGTTGAATCGATCGTTGATTGTTATTTAGTTTAAAACGTAGAGCAATTTTGAAAGGTGATAAGTTTTGATAAAAACTGTAATTTTCGCAATACCGGCCACACTAGAGGACAATGTCCGTGACTGCCCGCGTCTGCCCGCCCCTTTATCTGCTGAGCGCCGTTCTGTTCCTTAAGATTAAATGAACCTAAATAAAATCAAAGTTGATTACTAAATAATGATGTAATAATTAATCATTAGGAGAAAAAAACCCTTCCCAAAAGTTAACGACCTCGAACAACTGTAATAATAATTACACCAAAGAGATTCCATCACATTCGAATTTCGAATCGCGTGCATTTTTCGCTCCAAAAGATTTGTCGTTGCCGTCGGCAATGTGATTCGGAGAACTTTTCAATATAAACAAGTTTGTGTTTAAAACTTATTGAGCTTAATTTTGAACCATAAGTTGGTCAAAATAAAGCCATTTCGTAAGCAAATTGTGTTGAACCATAGAGTAATATAGTATAGTTGAACTAACCAGTAACCGCCAAGTAACAACGAAAGATTTTAATAACACTAAAATACATAATTATTTATATGAAATACGGATAAACTCACGTTATTATGTGTAACACTCACGAGTCGTTTAGTGATAAAACACTGAAATACTCGTACACTTAGATTATAATAATACTAAGGAATTACTCTCACTACGATTGTCTGTTTTGATTGAAGGCCGCAAATTGCTAAAAAGTTTCTGTCCAACTCGTAAAAATACGATATTTTTTTAACGAGGCATAACCGGCAAGTTGTTTCACTTATTTGGGTTTTATTTTTAACAAATTGGCTGTCTGTCTGAGTGGTCGTTATCGCACCTTTAAGCTCAAGCTGCTTTTAAAAAGGCTGGCACGCACTTATTTTTACGAAAGACCATGGTGTCACTTACCTACAAAGTTTAAGAATTAAGAATTCCCGACAAGACAAATACGGTAAAAAATATGTATTCATACTTATTCGTTTATTGCATGCGTCACAGTCATTTAGGTACCCCCCTGAGCCCATATATCCCCATTGCCGAAAATCTTCCACCAGGACATGACCTTCCCTGGCCCATATGGAAGTCACTTAATAGACTGCGATCGGGCGCAGGCAGGTGCGGAGAACTGAAGAAGAGGTAGGGCTTCTCTGATAATGACGAGTGTGAATGCGGCATTTTGCAATCCATGACACACTTGCTTTCGTGCCCTACCTCCTCAGTTTCTTGCACCAGGGAGGACCTTTTTGAAGGCAACCAAAGAGCTATTGCTGTAGCCACATTTTGGGCTAACTTACTATAAAATCATTTGCCATTGATACGAAAAGAAGAAGAAGAAGAAGAACAGTCATTTGTATACTTACTACACATATTTTGATTAGATAAGTATAAGGAGACCATAAGGAGACGAATGCTTGACTGTCATTTTATGTATAGGCTCAGAATCCCAACAGCACGTCAGTAGAAGCACTTCACACACACAATAGCTACAAAATGTTTCCACTGACGTGATATTGACTGTACTAATCGTATAGGTACTTGCTCAACAGAATTACGTAAAATTAAAAACCTAAATTTTGGAAATATTTTAGCTGTTAGTCCAAAAAATTCTTAAGATCATTCGTGAAACAAATAGCTAAAGCCACGTCATAATGTCAGCGAGTTCTAATTTTAAATTGATACGGTAAATAGCTAGGAGCAAGCATTTAGCACTTATGGAGTGATCACACCTAGCTGAATTCAAAGACTAATTCGGCATACATTACTGGGAAGCTTGGATATGTTAATTGCATTATCCTTACTTCAACGAGCAATGTAAGCCGAATTAGTTTCTGAATTAGGAAAGGTGTGATCGTGGCTTATGTAAAATTTAAATCAAGAACCTGGGTTGGGACCTAAGTTTTTACAAATAGTTTTTAATAACTTCAAAGATTCAATGAAATCATGAGAAAGAAATGTTGACTACGTGACTTATCTCTACGAATACGGAAAGACCATGACACAAACTGTTTTGTCCACGAAACTCATTCGCGAATCATCTTCTATGATGAATTGATGATACGCGAATAAGGACGCGACGCGGTCCGCGAGATCGACGTCCGAGGTCGATTGATTTGACCTCACTATATGTCGGTACGTCGGAACAAACCAGCTGTGATGACGTCTCATGACGCATATCTATGCAAACACCTAAGTCAGCGACGCACTATCGTTTGCACGTCTAGCAGAGAGGGATAAAGGATATAGCTGATATGCTGAGATGGTTTGGTCATGTAGAGGATTAATGAAAGAAGATTGACGAAAGTGATCTACAAGGCGAGAGTGAATGGGAACATTGGAAGGGGAAGGCCTCAGCGAACGTACCAGGACCAAATTCAGGACGTTCTGAACAAAGGCCAGGTTAAAAGTACCCTAAACCGACGAGCATGTATGAAAGGATTGATGAAAGTACAGGAAGCGAGGGAAATATGTCAGGATCGTAGCAGGTGGAGAAATGTGGTCTCTGCCTACCCCGACGGGAACAAGGCGTGATATTATGTATGTATGTATAAAGATTAGGTCCGGGATAATGTTCTACTCATCTTCCCCCGCAACTTTCCCTAAGAAAAATATTTTGCTCGAAAAAAAATTTTTTTTCGCCTTCCCATACAAAATGACCACGATCACGTGACCATTTTACTATGGGGTCGAAAAATTTTTTTCGAGTAAAATCTTTTATTTGGAAATGTTGCTTGTTTCATTGCGCTTTGGGAGCAAAAACTGAAAATTCATGTTGTACGAGTATGTATCCAGTACACGTACACTTACTTCACTTTTAAGATTTAAGAAACATGCATGACTCACCTCTTGTTAAAGATTTCGCAACATTTTCTCTTTTTACATTTCCCGCTCAGCAACTTTCTTGTAATCCAAACAATTTGTTCTAATTGAAAGAGACATCGGGCGTTCCTGTACTACGGAGAGGCCCTTGTTTGTCTAGGACCGGTTTTTTATGTCTTCATTCAGAAAGATTGGTACTTACCTAGTTTCTTAGTATGGTGGATAAATCCACCGCACTGCGGCTGCAGAGCTAGCCCAATCAACGAGGAAATCGTTGTATGCAGGTTTCCGGAAAATTCGTCTGCCTATGAAATTCTGGCAGAGGAATTTCTCGGGTCACATGGGCCTCGTTGATCGGGGTAAGCCGAGAAGTGCAAAAATAACCTAATGAAATAGTGAACAAAATTGATGAAACTGAACAACTTTCCCCGAGAAATATAGGTCAAAATACGAAAAGAAATCCCCGCCTGCAAAACCTTATATAGCTCATCATAACATCCCATGAAACGTCCACTACAGGACAGGGAAGCTCCCTCCAGAATACTAGCTTTTGCTGGAAAAATGTGGAGAGGAAGTACCATAGTCACCTCGCTTGTTAGCGTTACGGCTGGCACCATGGACCGCGGTTGTAGGTGACCGCAGTAAGTAAGATGTAAGATATAAAGGAGGATGCTGCTTCCCATCCTCGTTAACCCTTAGTCGCCTCTTACGACACCCACGGGTATGTATAGGTTGGTACTATTCTTTGCCGGCACCACACGGGAAGTATATAGCTCATGGTAACCAAATTCTATAGAACATAGAGCTTATCTTTTCTTCGATCATTTTGTTGTCTACAACTTGTAACGGAAAGGTTTGACAGTGAAACTGAACAAGTTTTCCCAAATACGATAAACCAAATTTGACCTCTCATACAAAAAGCGCTATCAGCTGATACAGTTTCTATGGGAAGTCAAAAATTGATTTTGTTCCATGACCTATGTTTACTCGGAACGGTTGTTTAGATTCATGGGCAGATTCACACCCTTCAGTATTAAGACACCATTCCGTTAAACGCTTTTTTTTTTAGATCTGCAGTATCGAAGTTACTGGTCGCGCATTTTACTCCTGTGTCTAATTATTTTTGTTCTCTTGCCCACAGGCATAGTTCTCTACTTCTCTCTACCCCGACACGAGTTCGGCAGGGTGCAGACGGTCCTGTTTCCTTGCTACTACGCCTTCAACGCATGCGTCAGTCTCCTCGCCTTCCTAGCGTACTTCCGCACGCAATGTCTGACGCGCTTCCAACAGACTTCTTATGCACAGGTAAGGTTAAAATAAGATTTATACTGAATAAGCGAAACTAAGAAAATAGTTTGCTCATAATCGAAAGTAGAATCAATTTCACGGGTAATTTTTTTTTTAATTTTTGCTTCTTCTATTCTAAATATTTCTGTGGATACGCGCGCTGTCGGCGGCGCCGGCGGAGGGAAGTGGGCGTGGCGTGCGCGAAGTGCGCGGACTAGAACAATGATGAAACTTTAAAATAACATTAACACGTTTCGCTTATTCCATTAACACATTGTATATACAGGGTACATTTACAGGGTACCTAGACAAGTGGCTTTCTATAATCGTAAACGGTAATAGAATGAAATGAAAATGTATGGGATTCATATGGGATTGACATTAGCAGTCACGCAACATTTCGTTAGCTTATGTCAATCCCATACATTTTTATTGTATTCTACTGGCGTTTACGATTATAGAAAGCCACTTGTGTACGCCCTGAAAGGTGAAGAAAAACTGAAAGGACATGATCAGTCAACGTAACTAAACAACTTTCAGTAAATGAAACTTTCAGGAAATGAAAAAAATCGACCTCTCCATTCAAAATTGAAAACTTGATTGGACAGATCGTATAGAGAGATTTTTTTATTTCCAAAAAGTTTCATTCACTGAAGGCTGTTCAGTTAAGTTGACTGATCATGCCTCTTCAGTTTTCGGCTAGTTGTCCCTTACACCCCATATTAACTTTCCCTTAGGAAAAAAACCGGTCAAGTGCGAGTCGGACTCGCGCGCCGAGGGTTCCGATATACCTATAGTATTTTTGGAAGCAATAAAGTCCATTTTCAGGACCGCAAAACTAAATTTGTTTGTAAAGGTTTTTTGCAGATTTCTGAAAAACTGTGCAACTTAGAAAGATCGTTTTATTTTTGCTGTAAAGTTTATATAAACTTCTGTCAACTGTAATTAATTCAGATTTTTCCTTACTCAAACTTCGGAGATAAGGGGGGGGGAATGGTATTTTTCTTGACATTTTTCATCATAACTTTAAAACTAAGAAATTTAAAAAAATACAAATATATATTTTAAAATGTACAAGTAAAGCCCTTTCATATGATACCCCACTCGACCTAGTAGCGACAATTTGAAATTTGGCCCCCCCCTATTTTGGCCCCCTTTATATTAATAATCATACTTTTTCAAAATTTTTTCTTGTGCAATTAAGTTGGGCAACTATATTCTAAAACTATTCCAAATTTCAGGTTGATAGCATAAGTGGTTGCTGAGATATAGAGGTGTGACAGACAGACGGACAGACAGAGCGGCACCATAAGGGTTCCTTTTTTTTACCATTTTGGTATCGGAACTCTAAAAAGAGGTTGATGACGAAAAAAAAATTCGAATACTGCGTCAATTACTGATAGCCCATTTTGTATGGGAGTTCAAACAAAAACTTTCTTATTTCGACCTGTTTTTTGAAAAAAAATTTAATGATCCAAGTAGCATACCTACTAAAATTATGTACTCTAGATTTCTAACAGTTAAAACCCCATCACTAGGAAATTACATTGAAACTGTCAAATTAAAAACTGCGGTCACGTTTAGGAGGTCTAGTCAGTTATATACAAATTCGTCCACTTATATGAGGGGTGAAAAGGGTGATGAAAAAAGTTAAGGTTTTTATGGAAGTTCATTATTTTGGAAGTAAAGAATTTGAATATTGGCATAGATTAGAATTTAGATAATAGTAAACTGATATCAGTAAATAATCAAAGGTGAAAGTTTGTATGGGATTTCGTAAATTCAGTGTTGGAAAATGGTATTTAGGTTTATTGAATAGGGAGGTGAAATGGGGGGTGAAAATTTATACGGAGTTTGGTCATTTTAAAAGTTAGGAATTAGTGTTAGGTTTCAGTACCTATATAGCTCAGCGTATTTTATCCGACAGCGGCGAAGCTCAACTCGAGGGATATTTAAAATTCTATTTTTAAGGCTGGTTCTTGCATTATATTTTAATACCAATTTTAAATTTAAACAGTTGAAACCAGACAGATTTTATACCCAAACCAAAATTTTAACGTAAAAATGATTTGACTAAAACGATCCTAAAACGACGACTATGTAAAAAATAAGTTCTTACCCAACTAAATTAAGGTCATGCAATTCCAATTCAAGGTGTTACTTGTAAAACTGGATTAAAAAAAAACCGTGACTTTTGTGCTTAATCCGTATTACATTTAAAACAATATCACTAAATTTCCGATTTGGACCTTTCACTTATTAACCTTAAAAATTTATCCCGTCGATTAAAGTTTAATTTCAAATGTGTAGTGGCAATTCAAACCGGTCATTATGTTGGCTTGTCCTTCTCAATACACTGCCAGACCACAGCGATTGTGTTGGGTTTGGATCACAGAGTAAATAGTAATGGCACAGTAAATATATAAGCTAAAGCAGTATGGAAACTCGGGCCTTTTTTTGAAAAAAGAACTATTCTGCGTCGGAGCGTGGGTTGTAACCCAGAAGTTTTGTAATAAGGATAGTATGATGAACTCAAATATTGGGTGCTTCTATCAACTGTGTTCCTTTCAGGCATGTTTTCGGACCGTAAAACTAAACAACTTTCCAAATTTTTTTTTATATCCATTAGCATTAGAAACTGCGTCAGCCGATAGCGCGTTTTGTATGGGGGGAAATATTTTTTCGTCTTTCTACCTTAGGTTCTTTACATACATAACATCACGCCTCTTTCCCGTTTAGGTTCTTTAAAGAAAGCTATTCAATTTTATGGTCCTGAGTCTCCTGATCGTGTCAAATTATTGTTAAAATTAAATTTAGCACATACATAGTCTTGCATAAAATGTTAAGTCAGAAGGTTAAGCCACTTAGTCGCCTTTTAGCACCCAAGGAAAGGTTTAAGTTACTTTTATCACACAAGGGCAGATCGAAACACTTAGTCGCCTTTTACGACGCAAGGAAAGGTTAAGTCACTTAGTCGCCTTTTATTACACAAGGTCAGATAAAGACATTTAGTCGCCTTTTATGACACAAGGGCAGATTAAGATACTTAGTCGCCTTTTATCGCACAAGGACAGGGACATACTTATAGGGACCCTATAATGTACTTACCTATTTGTTTGTATTATGGTTTTGGCACCCACGACTTACTTCAGCGCGAAAACTGCTTATTTTCCTGTAGCGGTGTGCGCATGTGTGAGTGCGCCATTTTTGGACGTTTGTTAGAAGTTTCCATACTGCTTTAGCTTATATATTTACTGTGGTAAGGGTGCTAACGGACCAAATTTCTATATAATGTGCTCATGTCGTCGCCCTTCTAGCTAACCGTTACAACTCGAAATTGTTACTTTTCCAGGGCAACCCATATTCGGTTTCGCGTTACAATCATGCTGCTATTATTACGTTATTGTTTATACTATGCATTACTTAATAATGTATTATAACAGCTCTTAGCTAGTTCTATAAGCTAATATAAGCCTGATAACTCTAACGTCTCTATTTATTTATGACACGCTGTGAGAACTTTGTTTCAGTTTTTCGGTTAAGAAAGTCAGATGTAACGTTGATATTTTTCTATTATTCGTCTAAACATATAAATAAAACTACCTTAAACCATTGTTTTTATTCATTTAAAATAATTAAACGATTGCTTGTGAACGTTTTATTAAAATACAACGTTAAGTTCCTAACATTTGGATAATCAACATTTTTTTAGGTACTTTTATATAGCTTTGTAAGTATTTTAAGTCATGTTTTAGGCAACTATAACCAACTAAGTTTAAATGCAATCTAACAATACTTCAAACATAGAGTTTTCTCATTACAATAAGGCAGTCAAAATTCTGGTATCACAATCACAGTTTTTACAAAAATATTATTTTATAGTCTTAGTTTTTATACAAAAAGGAATAAGAAATTAACTTAGTAATTGTCATAGTAATTGCGATCGGAATTTTGGGTGGAATTGGATTCAACAGTTGTATGTTTTTTGATGTTGCCCTTCCATAGGCACTTAATTAGGTATATGGAAATAGAACCCATATTCGCAAAAAAACTTCGACTTTTTAGGTTCTAAGTGTAAATATTAATGTAAACATTGCATTAATATATTCTCGTTAATTGCTCTATGTACATAAGACAGTAATTTTCTTACTTTAAGCTACAAATTTTCTTAATGGAAAAGATCTTGCTAACTGGTCTATGTTCCATACGACAAATAGCACGAACATAAATGACCACCTATGCAGATATTGCAAACAAAAAACATGATATATCTTTGAAACGGTCAACGATACAGAAATGACGATTAGAGAGAACTTGTGCATAATGTTAAGACAGTTTGATAGGAAAGGAATGAAAGTTAATGTAAGCAAGACGAAAGTAATGGTACTTGAAAGAGAAGAGTGTATGACAGAGTGTACTATATTAATAGGTGGTGAACAAGTCGAACAAGTAAAGGAGTTTGTGTATCTGGGTTCTAAGTTTACGAGAGATGGAAAGTGTGAAAGTGATATCGAAAGAAGAGTGAATGCTGGAAACATGGTGAATGGTGCTCTGCATGCTTTTATGAAGAGTCAGAAGATGTCTCACAAGGCTCGTCTGGCTGTTCATAGAGGCGTTTTGGTACCAACACTGATGTACGGCAGTGAAAGCTGGGTATGGCAGAAAAAGCATGAAAGTAGAATTAATGCAGTAGAAATGAGAGCGTTGAGGAGTATGATTGGTGTGAAATTGAGTGACAGGATTAGAAGTAGTGTGATAAGAGAACGTTGTGGCGTAAAAGAAGACGTAGTGACTAAAATTGAGAAAGGGATGCTGAGATGGTTTGGTCATGTAGAGAGGATGAATGAAGGAAGATTTACGAAAGAGATCCACAAGGCGAGAGTGAATGGAAACGTTGGATGGGGAAGGCCTCGGCGAACGTACCAGGAGCAAATTCAGGACGTTCTGAATAAAGGCCAGGTTAAAAGTACCCTAAACCGACGAGCATGTATGAAGGGATTGATGAAGGTTCAGGAAGCAAGGGAAGTATGTCAAGATCGTAGCAGGTGGAGAACTGTGGTCTCTGCCTACCCCGACGGGAACAAGGCGTGATGTTATGTATGTATGTATAAAGATTAGGTCCGGGATAATGTTCTACTCATCTTCCCCCGCAACTTTCCCCAAGAATCGATCTAATGGCATTATCAGTGCAGATATAACGTTTTGCGAGATATAACGGTTAGCTAGAAGGGCGACGATGTGTGCCTCTTTGACTGATTATAAGAAGCATCTTCTAAAAGATACAAAAAATATTGGCAGACACCCACACCCCTGCGTTTTTGAGGAATTAAGTTTTAACTATTTTGAAATTTGACAGTGAAACGTACACCTGGCAGACTATGACTGTCAGATTAAACACAGTTTCGGTGCGTCGCTGCGTTTATAAAAACGCAGCGACGCACCGAAAAACTTGTTAGGACCAAATCGATTCGTATTGAGCTGATCTATCATCCCTATTAATATGAATCATAAGCAAGTCATATACCCAAATGGCAGCCAGCATCCTAACTAAAAGTAGAGTCCGTCATATTCATAATCTGTATGAGGCAGTGAAGTGTAAAACGTCTCCTAGTCGACAATTCTAGTCGGTAAAAAAACTCGGTTAAGTTTTACAAAAAGGAAGAAATCATTAAAAGTCGAATGTTTTAGCTAAACTTTATTGGCGAAAACGGATTTGATAAAAATCCGTACATTTTAGTATGGAGGTCCCTCGCAAGAAATGGATTCGCTAATGGCTCTCCCCTTAGCAGAAAGTGCTGCTACTTCAACCTCCTTGGTTTGGATGGTGTGTTCTGAATTGTGACAGCTCGCAAGCAAGCCCACCATCTATAAAATGGTACAAAGCCCTGAAAAGGATAATATGAGGTAATCGTATTCAAAATTTTCCACCACATGGTCCTTTCAGGTAATCGCAATTTCTGATTTGTCGCCTTTTACGTCACCCACAGAAATGGTTAGGGAGGGCATATCCAATTTTTAATGCTGCACGATGAGAAAGTCTAGAAATGTTAGTATGATGCGAAGACGATATATTTTGCATCATAGAGCATGTACCTACTCGTCACAAAATCGTTACGAAGTGCTGCAGTCACGGTCACATGGCAGCGTGCGCGTGTATAATAAAAAACGTCGTAATAATGTCAGTCGCGAATCGAATCGAGCAACGACCGATTGACGTTTACATATTAAAATCTTGTAGCGTGATTAGAAATGACAGCATGACAAAGCTATGCGCAAGGATGTTTAAGTAGCACTTTCTGCTATGGATGGAGCCATAATTAAGCGTCTAAGCGAATCCATTTCTTGTAGACCTCCATACTAAAATGTATGATTTTTTATTAAATCCTAAATACGTGAAATTTTTATCTTTCTCTCTGAAAATTGAAATTAAATAAATGTTATTACCACAGTTTTTCTGGTGAATATACTTACCATTCAGGAAAAAACCGGCCAAGTGCGAGTCGGACTCGCGCACTGAGGGTTCCGTACCACCACATAAACATAATTGTATTAGTTGAAATTTCAGTAAGTTAATGTGCTAGATTTTTTGAGTCCGACACGCGCTTGACCAAATTTATATTATTTGTTGTTATTTTATAGCTTATGCACTATAAACATACCAATTTTCAAGTTTGTAAGTGTTCCCGTTTTTAAATAGAACTAAAACAAAAATTGCCTCAGGGACCATCCAAATTGACCCCTCTCTTATATGAATGTTCTTGAAACGGGAGCTCACCACAATTGGTTACCATTAGTTGTGAGAAAAGTTGTAATATTTATTTATTATTTATAATAATATGATTTCAGACTTTTCCCATTATTTGTACTGTGAGACCTAGCTTCTTGCCAAATTTCATAATTTTAGGTCAACGGGAAGTACCCTGTAGGTTTTGCATTTTTGAATAAATGTATGGAGATGAGGACATAAAATGTCATATCTTTTGATTTCGTCGTTGTAAAAAATTCAAATTTTCAGATCTTGTGTGGTTCATGGATCCTAATATATGGTATTAATTTCAACCTGATACCTTTACCCGTTCGTGAGATAAAGGGTCTTGACAGACAGACGGACAGACAGACAGACAGACAGACGGACAACAAAGTGATCCTGTAAGGGTTCCGTTTTTTTCTTTTGAGGTACGGAACCCTAAAAAACGATGTTAAAAATTAAATCACGCATTATATGGCTATAACGGATCATTTACGCTTCCGTTCTTAGTCTTAATGATCAATTCACAAGTAAAAAAGATATATTTTCACTTTCGCAAACAGAGTTTGCGAAAGTGAAAATATATTTCTTGATCTTTTATTTCTTATATATTCTTATAGATAGGTAGATAGATTTCTTGATGATTGTAAAACCGAACCGAGTTTTTCGACCGACTAGTCGTGTCGACTAGGAGACATTTTACACTTCACAACCTCATACAGACAATCTCTACTTTACTATGCGTGACAGCAGGGTCAGCAGGACGGAGTGAAACAATTTTTTTTTTGGTTTCATTCTTCCTTTCGGAAAGGCAAAGAGTACAAAGCCCATACAGCCATGTCTGATGTCTTTAATCTTTCTTTTTGCTCCCCTCGTAAAGCAATAGTGAACTTTACGAAGGAAAATGTTCGTGACTTTTTGGGACAACACAAACGGGGCTTAAACACGAGATCACTTGAAATCTTCATCAGCTGCGCACTCCGTAGTAAATTTACTGCATAACACACTATCTTTATTATCCACTAAATCACTAAATGCACAAAAAAACTAAATTTCAATTAAGCAGGTAAACGCCCATGTCGAGTTCCCGCCAAAAAGCCCGGAGTGAAACAAAACCTTCTTGGCTGTTACACTACTGTCATGACATTATTTTGACTTGGACGTAATGGCCGTCTACCCGGGGTAGCGTAGTCCGCACGCGTATTTTCACTCAAGTTTTCATCCCCCATGTCAATGCCGCAGGGGATGAAATTCCACAAACTAATAGACTTGCTTCATACTAGTTTCCATATATCTAACTTCAAAAATGTCGAATTTCCATAGAAACTTTCGTCCCCAATTGTTGACCCCTAAGGGGATGAATTAAAAAAAAAACCTTTCATCACGTGAAGCTCCTGTTCAAAGTTCCTTGCTTTTAATCAAGACTGTGCGTTGTTTGTCAGCCAATCAGTCACCAAAGATTTTTTCTGTAGAATCGCCCTTAATTGACTCGAAAAGCTTGAATTAACTTTCTACTGATCGAAGTAGTATTATTTTATTCCATAAGTGCAATGAAATGGTGTTGGCAGGGAGCCGGACTATTTCTTTGCCATCAGATTATAAATTATAATACATATGTTGAAACGTATATTAAGCAAAAATAATGTCAAATAAGTACCTATTTAAAGAAAATAAAAAAGAGGCGGTATAAGTGCATACAAACCAAAGAGATTTGAACCTCGCTACGCTCGGCAGCGAGGTTAAAATCTCTTTGATACAAACCATTTCGGGTTATGTAAGTAGGTAAGTAATTGTCCCGTGTGGTGCCTGCAAAGAATAGTACCAACCCATACATACCCGTGGGTGTCGTAAGAGGCGACTAAGGGTTAACTGGAGGTCCATCCTCCTTTGTATATTACATCTTACTTACTTCGGTCACCTACAACCGCGGTCCATGGTGCCAGCCGTAACGCTAACAAGCGAGGTGACTATGGTACTGCCCCTCCACATTTTTCCAGCAATAGGCTAGAATTCTGGAGGGAGCTCCCTGTCCTGTAATGGACATTTCATGGGATGTTATGATGATGATGAAGTAATAATTAGCAAGTTTTATAAATCGTGCTAAATAAATAAATTATTACTACAGCCAACTAAATAAGACTATTTCGGAAACGTAGATGACCTTCAAGTAGTCGATGATTGAAAATTGACTCTACCATTTACAAATCCGTAAGTTTAGAATTAATAATTTTGTTAATCTAATCACGAATGTACTAATGCAAATAAATTGGTTCTATTATATACTCGTAGAATAGCTTTTGTGCAATTTGAGAAGTTGATGTACCTTGACTTGCTGCTCAGTTGAAAGGAAACATCACTCACAATTGGCAAGGTTATTTTATTGATAGTTGTAAACCTGGCGAAACACTGAAATTAATATTTGCAATACCTAATATAATTCATCTTCATAAAAAGCCACGAAACGTCATTTGACAAGACAGGGGGCTCCCTCCAGAAATCTTTTGAAAACGCGTGGTACAAGTTCGAGGGGAAGTACAATCACTTCTTGTACCATAACTTCTTCCTAACCGCAGTAAGAAACACTTTTGGACCTTATGGCGTAGTAATAGAGTTGAAAAAGTTTCTACCGACAAGCGGTTGACCGTACGAAATACCATCCCCGGTTTATAATCCCCAAGTCGCCTCTTAACACACACGGGTAGGGATGAATACTATCCTTGGCCATAACGGACCAATGCAACTTAAAAGTACGCAAAAACGGTTGGCTGTCCGTATTTCCGGTACCACGTACAGTCAACGACAGGTCAAGCTTGACACTCGCAGTGCGACTCTGGCCCGTATGTCTATAGAAATAAGAACGGTACAAAGTCCAATGTGTCAAGCTTGATGTGCTCTTGACTGTACCATCCAAGGTACCATGCGTTTTTGCTGGAGTTATGGAGGGAGCTTCATATCTTGCATTGGACGTTTCATGAGATGTTATGATGATGATGAAGAACGGTAGAACTTATTCGATTAATTATTTGGAATTTCTGTTCGTTTGTTGATTGAATAGGTTTAGGACCTGATTAAGGTTTAGGAGGCGCCGTTTCATTAATTATAAGTTCAGAAATTGTCAATGACTTTAATAAAAAAAAAAAAATCGGGGTTTTCAATTCCTTCAGTTCCTAAATCAGAAGATAATATTTAATGTATTATACGAGTACATTTAATTTTTTTTTCGTTTCAGTTGGCTCTCCTGCTAGCCGTGTTCAGTATAGAAGCCTACGTGCGCCTGCGTTTGGTGAAGCCGATGCTTCGTGCCAAACACGTAAAGACACAGATGGAAGAAGCTGCCGGTGGCGGGCAAGAGGTGAGCTATTCTTTGATTTCCATTTGGACTTTTAGACTTTACCTTTTCAGAGAAAGTAAAATAAAAAGAAAGGATACCCTGGCTAGCTAGATAGTTTAGAAAAATAATCGAAGCAGTGGAGGTCAGTAGATCTATACCGGAGTTCACCAAAGAGTCTGACGGTTTATAAACAAAATTATAAGGCTGTGTATTAACGTGCCACCAAATTTGAGTAAATTTACTAAGGCACTTCGCCGGCCGCTGCCACGGTACGCTCGCTCGGCTCGTGCGTTGTGGTCGCAAGATAACCTAACACAACCTAACCGAACCGGTTACCCAAATTTGGTGTACGTTCAGCCAATTTGGTGTACATTCATCCATTTTGTCTGAAGTGTAATTATTTAAAAAAAAAGATGGTATCGACATGTCTGCTACAAAAAGCCTCTGCCACATAGCAGTGGAAAGTCAGTGGGACATACATTAAAAAAAAAAAAAAAAAAGTGTATTGGGGTATAAAAAAATATTTTGGGAATCATTTAATTTGTTGCCAAATTATAAGCTCAAATTTATTTAAAAGGGTCACGAGCCCCTAGATAAAAATACAGGGTGTAAGGACGGTGTACCGAAAACTGAAAGGGCGTTTTTAGTCAACGAAAATGAACAACTTACCCAAAGAAACTTTTTTGAGAAATGAAAAAAAAATTTGAACTCTCCATACAAATTGCTTACTCTGATCGAACAGTTTGTATGGAGAGGTCAAAATTTTTTGTCATTTCCCAAAAATGTTTCTTTGGGAAAGTTGTTCAGTTTGGTTGTCTGAGCACGCCCTTTTAGTTTTCCGTACACCGTCCCTTACACCCTTTCTTTATATCTTAGGCCAAATGTCACTTTTTGACTTATAATGGTGTCGATTCTGGCAGACACAAACTTAAACTAAAATTGACAAGTCTAAAGTTTTGCTGTCTTTGTTACCCACTATAGGTTTTTTTTAGCAATACTTTTAGGCCTGTGAAATTTAGTTTAATTTTTAGTTTGTGCCTACCAGAATCGACACCATTATACAAAGTAAACGTAAATTTTCTCACGCGAGTGAATGTAATGCTTTTATTTAGACGCTCGTGATACCGCGGTAGAGACCCAGGGACTCAATTCTTGAAAATTAACGGATGATAAAATATCACATTTGAGACTTTAATAATTCACATTTGCCCTGATAAACAGTTGAAAGTTAAACCAGAATAGATGAAAATTAACAATCAAGGACTGCTTTATATTTAATGAATATCAATCTAAATACTTTTTAAAATACTTTTAAAAAGAAAAATCTGTGATTTTGTATTTTTTGAGTGATATTTTATCACATGGTGATATTCAAAAATTGATCCCCAGACACTTACCAGACAACCGGACAGAATAGAGCCAAACAACTTTAAAATTCATGTCACATGGTAAAAGTTCAACAAACTCACGAAGTTATTTTAAAAAATATCACAAACACATTACTAAATATTAATTATCGGAAGATAGTTTTTTTAATTTTAAGACTACCCTACTACCCAAATAAAGAGTAGGCCAATGACATCTAATGAACTGAGATAGCGTGCCAAGAGCAGTACAAAAATAAACAAAATACAAACTTTGAAACATAGTATTCTTCGTACAAAATAATCGGCTATGACCGTTAATGAGCAGAACTCAAAAAAATATTCGCGGGGGTGAGCGCAGATGCAGGTGACGAGCGAATCGTCCATTGGCTCGCCGCCTGTCACCCATGCGCAGAAAATAACCGTCACATCACAGCTAAACTTAATCTGCGCACTCTATACCTATTGATTGATTCCTTACCTATGAAAATGGCGACATTTTCTTGCATAATAATTATATAGCAATTTTCATCATTAGTTTTATATTTGAAAGTTGATTTCAAGGTTATCAATCTACGCATTAAATATTGTTTTTATTTTTAGTTTGATATCTAAAATTTAATATTCGATCGTCAGTTTTCATCATTAGATTTGTTATAATATTTTTTGACTGATGATATTTTTCGAAAATTAAATTAAATTTTTTTTAAGCTATGTCTTCCCACTAATACTAAATAAAATTATAAATAAAATATTTTATAAATAAGATTATAAATGCAAAAGTGTTAGTACTCGTATACTGTAAATGGAGTTTACCTAAACCACACAAAACGCCAATTTCATAGCCTCAATAATTATGTTCATATGCCTTTACAGGAGCCCAATTGAATATCACTGAAAATATATGAAGGCGTTTTCAATAAATAACTTTTCACTAATCCCACTTAAGATGACGAATCTCCCAAGTCCTCCGAACACCAATTCCTTTCCAAGGCAACTGTAGACTATCTCCAATGGGCAGGACTTGGTGTGACAGTTGTAATAGACAGGAATTCGTGTGTGAAGGACCTGAGAGATTCGTCATCAGAAGTGGGATTAAAGAAAAAGTATACACACCACCACAATAGTGCAGAAATTCGTATCAAGGCAACGAGATTATTCACAGAACTTTTTATTTGAAGAGTACTTATAATACATAACCGATAAAATTATCAGTCAAATTGTACTATCAAGACTTTAAGAAGGTGATGTCGCGATTAGAAATTTCATCATGATACTAAATATAATTTTATGTTGCTTATCAATAGCAAACGTCAAAGTATGCTTTTTTCACTTGTACATTATGTAATCATCATCATGAGATCCCATGAAAGGTCCACTACAGGCAGGACAGGGAAATTTCTGCTTTTGTTGAAACAATGTGGAAGGGAAGTACCATAGTCACATATACACACACATATACCGCGGTTGTTGATGACCGCAGAATGTAAGATGATACGATACACAGAAGGATTCTGCTGCCCATCCTCTGGTTAATTTACTTAGTCGCCTCTTACGACGCCCATGGGTAGAGATGGGTTGCTACTGTTCTTTGCCGGCACCACTAGGGGCAATTCTGTAAATTACAGTTTTATTATGTTCTTGTTAATGTATTCTTGCAAATAGATTTCATTCATTCATGAAATGACTTTTGTCGTATCAAAAGGTCATCGACATATACAGGCGTTTCTGGTACAAATCAGTTCGAAAAAACTTAGTTTTGACATAGAATAATGTCAGCACGTGTAAGAGCCATTGTTACATAAAATATTGCTATGCTAATTATTTTGCGATAATATATTGCTGTTAACAGCGTTACATAATTCATTAATAGACACAGTCACAGATAATATAAACACAGTCCACTATTGTCTTTAGAAAGTGGTTCGCACTTTTCTTTTGAACTTCTGGAGGGAGATCCCTGAGACTTTTTGTAGGATGGTGTGAAGATTTTATCACCTTACTTAGGTTCTTAGTATCGGAGCGAATAGGCGATTCAACATTAAAATATCATCACCCGATGATAATGATATTTTAATGTTGCCCGCTAATAAGCTATGCTGCCCGCTAACAGATGGCGCTGTAGGTTTTTGTCTGAAACTTGGTATTTTTTAAAATTGCTTAAAAACGCGGGAAAACAAATTTTCCTAGACATGAGACCTAGCTAGATCGAGTTTTTGCCCCCGAAATGGTAAAATTCATCGAAATCGTTAGAGCCGTTTTCGAGAAACCGATTGCTCGTTTAATAGCATAGGACATAGCCGTTAAAATGTCCCACTGCTGAGCAAAGGCCTCACTCTTTTTATTCGATTAGTCTTCCTTTGAGCCGAAAGTCATTTAAAAATTGATCCCCTGCTCTTATTATTAGAGAAGCCTAGGCAGCCTATTCTTGAATGTCATCGGGTGGTAAAATATCATTTTTGAGACTTGAAAATTACACCCTGATAATTTATTAAAAGTTATATCATATTATTACATGAAAATTGACAATCAAAAAGTACTTTATATTTAACGAATATCAATCTTCAATTTTGAAAGAAAAGGTCTGTAATTCTGAAAAAAATGAGTGTTATTTTATCACCTGGTGATTTTCAAGAGTTGAGTCCCTGGTCTTAGGTAAGCTCGCCAATCGAAGTCGTTAGAGCCGTTTTCGAAATCGCGATTCCTTGTACCGTTTTTACTAAAGTTTACAGCCTCTGTGGTCTAGTGGTTAGAGGGCTCGGTTCTCGGTTCCGGGTTCGATTCCCGGTGGGGACACTGTCAACCAAAAACCCCTTTGTGCGACCTCCCCAGTTTGGTAAGGATGAATCACCTGATTCTCCGAAAAGTTAGATGATTCCGTGCAACGTTTGCAAGCGTGGTGACTATCTATGGTAAAAAAAAAGTACCACGAGTTTTTGCCGTAGTTTTGCCGTCCCTGTCGTGCAGTGGACGTTACATAGGATGTGATTATGAATAGTAATAAGGTTGAATGTTCTTTCTATTAACCTCAATCTGTTTGTTTTCAGGTCGGCCGCCTAGTCCTAGGCGAGCTAGCACACTGTCCCCGCTACCTGCGCGTCCTCAAAACCTTCAGGTCATATCACTCCACCATAGCCATGGGCACCATGATATGTTTAGGGTGCTCTTTGTACTCCACCATGATCATAGTCGATTCTATCTGCGTTTAGACACATAGGTTTAAGAAGTTTATTTTTTCATTAAACCTCTTTTACAATATTGTATCACATTGTCCAGAAGGCTTCCAAGTGCGTCTGTGATGGAGAAAATGATGGCGTGACATAAAGAAAATAATAGAAGGCGGAATAAAGAAATAGTTTCGTCACAAGGTAGTGAAGTCGTCGCGTCATTCTATTAATTTTGGTAGGGTTATTTTGAATATTTAATTTTCATAATGCTCGATGATGAAGTGACATAGCAATTTGGGATCTGGTGGCAGACAAGTGGCAGATGTCATCCCATAGTAAAATTATTTAGGTTTCTATTCCGAGCGAATCAAGGAGGTCCAATTTCACATATGTGGCGAAATTTCCGCGGGTGTCATAATTGACGGATTTTTCTTTCTCGTCGGAATTACCACAGGTGTGTCGCTGGACTTAACCTTGCAGTGGGGTGAAATATGCTGATATGAAAAGTATCATCTCGTCAACCACTCGTTAGGGTTCCACATGATATTATACGGATTATAGAACCGCTGACTTTGAGGAAGGCCCACGATACGAATCGAAGTTGTGGCAACTGACGGCTCTCAAGAAAAGCATATAAAAATTGTGAGGCAAGATCGATTTATTTGGGTTTACAAAAGAACGAAAGGTTTATACATGGTTTATATTATCTTGAAATAAGTAAATGATCTTGATACATTCTTACCAATACTACGCTACTATTCTTGTTGATGCTTAATTAAAAAAAAAAAGTTTGAGAACCGTAAGCCGAGTCAAAATAAGTACATTTCCCCGGGTAAACCTTTTGAATTCTTGATATTTATATGGTACCAGATTACCGCGATCATATAATTAAGATTCTTATGTTATTTGTGCGCAATAAAGAATATATGTAGAAAGAGCAAACAAAATGTAAAGAGGTTTTAGTTTTATAATTTTGTTCTAAAAAATATTACAGTCTTACAAAAAGCGGACTGGAGAATTATACCTAAACCGCGTTTGTAGACCGAGTGGCAAGGTTTGGAGTTCATTTTGAAAATATCGTGTTATTGAGACGGGCTCTTAAAGATTGATAAAAAAATTGCACTCTCACTTAATAACAAAACTCAAAATGTGAAAAAAAAATCAGGATATTTAAAATTTTCATTATAATGAGAGTAATATTTATGAATAAGTTTAGATAATTGAAGTGGTTACTTATAAGTAGCCGAATATGTCAGTTAAGTATAATACTTATGATTGGGATAACAATGAATAAAAGGTATAAAATAATACACGTCAATGTATAATAGCGATCACGAAAGAATGTCACATTTTTTTTTATGTTCGATCACACAATGTACAAGTTTAATTGTCACCACAATACACACACATAAAAACAATATGACTATTGTCTTGAAGCTAGTTACAAATATACAGCTAGTTATTAATATACACATTTTTAAAATATTTTTAATTTGTTTACAAAACGTAATATTCTTTCGTGAACTCTAGTGAGGACATATTCTATCTTAATCTGTGCTCTAGTGCAGAATTCAGCGCTATCCCACCGAATATTGGCAAATTATTTTGGTAACTCTACTAAGCAAATTAGGTAATAACAATAAATATATTGCATTTTTGATGATATTTTTAAGTCAAAACTATCTTCAAAACTACATTTAATATTTTTATCTTGATGATGCGAAGGCTACAGACAAAATAAATTCAGATGCGTGTGGTAATGAAATAAGAGATTAAATATAAAATTTACTGTAGCTCCATACTGGCTGTGAAATTGAGTTAAAAAAAAGAAAAAGCTGTCCCCTTATTAGTACCTATTTCATTTTAAATATTTATCAAATTTGATGGAAAATGGCGCTGGCGCAATCATACGATGGTTGTTTCAAATAATTTAATAATTTTAGCATGTAGGCGCAATTACGAGCGCAGTATTATGATATATTTAAGTTAATTGATGTAAACGGCATTTATAATCTTGCCATTAGGTAGTTAGACGATTTGTAAATCAGCTTTTTTGTGTTGATAGTTTGATATCCATAGCTGCTTTCTTTCTGCCTCTGTGTTTCCGAGTTCATGTGAATAAACTTAAGTCTTTAGGGGTGTTATTCTTTCGCACTCGAAATTTCACTAGAGATTTTTGACGACTACTCCCTATGACGACATAATTTACTTAGTCTATTTGGGTTTTTTCTTGTCGCTTCTTTTTTTCCCACATAGCGCCACTTTGTTTGTGAAGCGACGTAGTTTTAGTTTAACTAACGTCATAAAGTGATCAAAGAATCCTATAAAGTATACTTTGACATAATTTTGACATAACTTTTGACATGGGCTCGTTCCATCATCGAACTTATTCCATCTTCGAGCCAAGAACCAGCCTATTTACGTATAAAAAGTAAATACTTTTAATAGACAGATTAAAATAAGTAACTATGGAGATAAAACTATCGATAATTGGACAGAACAACAGTCCACTTTACTGTCGCAGCCGGCACTCAAAAGCTGCTTGATACGACGAGGTTCGCTCTCTGGTTTCCTGCAACCAATGTACTGCCATAAAATTAAATAGGTTATATTTATATTGACCAACGGTTCGTCTCGTCGAAGGCACAGGAGCTCTATTTTTTATCCGCTAACGGTTAGCGGCTAACCGCATTAAATTTCATCGTTCGATTCGAGATTCAAATTTTAAGCAGCTTACGGTCAAGTTCGCATTATTTTATCGTTCGACTCCAAAGAGAAAGTCTTAGCCAAAAATATAAGCACTGACTTATCGCTCGACTTGCGGCGAGCGATTCAAAAATAGGGCTCCTTGTTAGTTCGGTCGAAGGCAAACTTAGTAAACTTTTTGCAGGAGATTATGAGGCTTAAGTGTGTACCAACTTTTCTCGATAGTAGCCTAGTGCTACCTTCGTAGAAAGCACAACCGCACTGGCTAATATTTTAGTTGTAACAGTGACGGTTGAAGTTGGTATTAGGCTGAATACTCACTGTAGGAGGTCTGCTTAGCACCTAGCTAGGAGTCCAGTGAGTCGTGAGATATCAGTTTAACCGTGGGTTTAACATGTAGGGATTCTTGGTAGTTACCGCACTGCACAGCTCAGTCAACAAATGAACTCATTGTTAGAATTCTCGAAATTAGACCTTCAGGAGTCCAGTTCTTGAATGTCACTGGTTGATAAAATATCACCGAAAAAATTCATCGATTTTCCTTTCCAAAAGTGAAGATAGATATAAAGTAAGTAGTATTTGATTATTTCCAAGTACTATGATTTACCTTTTTAACTGTTTTTGAAGACTCAAAAGCGATTTTTTATCACCCACAGGGTGATATCGCTGAGTGACTTTTGATACATTGACAACAAAAAAAAACTTAAAAAAATAAATAATTGAAAATTAATAATCAAAGACGAACTCTATATTTAACGAATATCATTGTATACTTTTGAAAAGATTTTTTTGGGTGATATTTTATCCAAGCGACTCACTATATAGGCTCCATAGGCCCTTATAGCAAGCCACCACCGTGCCAACCCAGCCTTATTTGAATTTAATCGTGATATTTTTATGATTGAGTCAGCGATAAAATTGCGAAGAAAAAACCGCAAAGTATGCAGCAGCGCTGATAAATCAGGCCTTAATCAGAGCTCAATAGCTAATAAATTTTAGGAAATTTTATCAAGCAGCTTACGCTCTATTGGCTGAGGCTCTTTAAGAAAAAAAATTAAATACTTGTCAATTTATATAAAAGAAAAACATAAAAATAAATAAAAAATTTAATCTAGTTAGAGAAATATTAATATTTTATTAATTTTGATAGATATTTATATATCAATAATAAAGTAGTGATAATCTAACAATTAGTATTTTTAATTATCTTCTTATTGATCTGGATGTTAGTATGTAAGATTTCGTTATTTATTTAATTAAAACGAAAAAATAAATGAATATATGTATGAAAAAATGGTCGGAGTGATTTTATTTATAAAAATTACTTAAAATATTATATTTCGAAATAACAGGCACTAGCCGGCCATGGATGTCCACGTTCTACGTTCACGATGGATTTTTGAAATAGCAAAGAAAACCCTGATGAATAAAAAAAACATAAATCATTCTAGTAAAACATATATATACAGCGTGATTTTTATTGGTTTTGTTTTGATCCCGAAGCACAGAGATTCTACTCATTAATAGGTAACCAGCAACTTTCCTGAAGAAATAACATTTTTACTCGAAAAAAAATTTTCGACTCCCTACTAAAGTGGTCACGTGATCGAACCAATTTGTATGGGAAGTCAAAAATTGTTTTTCTTAGGGAAAGCTGCTTGTTATCATGTTGATCCTTTTCAAACTTCAGATAGAACATTTTTCTTAAACTAATATCTCCAGAGACGGAGCTATTAGCCAAAAACTGACGATATAGATTCCTTATAATTTTTAACTTCGTAAATAGATCATAAAACATTTGAGGAAAGGCTTGTAGAACGTTTTGTTTCCTTGAAAATTCAGAAATAGGTAAACATTTCACCTTAAACGCTCAAGGACGGGAAACTGATTATGGACAGCCCTTTATTACAAATGGTGGAAAAAACGAAAGAACAGAGTTGAGGTGTTTTAGTTTAGGTCCACCTAAGTCTAAGCTCCTGCCAAGATTCAAATTTCTGCGACCCACCAGAAATGTGCTTATTATTCTTAATTAAACCGAAAACTGTACAAACAAAACCTTAGGTCTGTACCTATGAAATGGCTGAAATTTTCTTACAGATTAATGAGATCATAATTCCTATAATTCTAATCATCATCATATCGTGTGGGTTGCAAGGTCGATGACCGACCTCACAAACCCTTGTGTCAGAGTGGTTGAGCCGCCAAAGGCCTCTGACATGGCTCATTCACGACTACATCCGTAGATAGTAGTCGGGACCAACGGCTTTACGTGCCTTCCGAAGCACGGAACCATCTAACTTTTCGGACAATCAGGTGATTAATCCTGCAATGTCCTAACCAAACTGGGGAGGTCGCACAAAGAGATTTTTGTTTGACAGTGTCCCCACCGGGAATCGAACCCAGAACCTCCGGATCGAGAGCCGAGCGCTCTAACCACTACACCACGGAGGCTGTTTTTCTTTCTTATTCTAATGCTATTTTTTTTCGTTTGTGATATTTGAAAGGACTTCAAGGTTATCAATTTACGCATAAAATAAAATTATTAGTTTTAGTTGAATTAAACAGGTTCGAAAATTGTTCGTCTTAAATGTCGTCCGATTTCATCATTAGATTTGTTATATCTTTACAGATAATATTTTTCGTAAATTAAAAAGCTTCTGTTAGCTTAATGTATTCCCAATAATGCTTAAAAAAATAAAAATTGGATTTATAATTCCTAAGAAAAATGCAAAAATGTTAGTACTGAAAATTGAGTTCTGCTTCAGAAAGTAAAAGTTTTGAACAAACCTGAGGAACAAACCGCCATGAAAACGGAAACGTAAATGCCGTGCGGATGTGTTTTTGAGTGGCAGTTTTTCGTGGGTTGCCAAATCTTTCAGTCGTAAGAATAAAACAAGCGTGAAAACAAAAATGTTATGAACGCAGCGATAACGACGTTTCTTTCCACGATAAAACTATGGGGCACTGTAGCACTTCTTTAATTTTCATACTTTTAACCTTAATGTTTGACACGTTTTAAAGTATTACGAACTATGTTTCGGGTAACAGACAATATTACCTTTAGACTTGTCAACAATCAACATCTTAGATAAGATAAAAGCGGCCACGCAGACAAGAATCGATCTCGTTGCTGCGTACTAAGGAACGTCAAACAGCTGTTTCGTTTGACATTTATTTATGTCACATTATGGCTAGTTATACGTGGTGTTATCGCATTTGTAAATTGAAATAATTAGGAATTGAAACATGCAATCTCAGTATTTTGCACTGTATAGCGCGTTAGTTTTTTCAGCGGTACGGTTTTTTGTAAAATTTACTCAACATGCTATTCATAGATAGACGGACGGAAAGTGAAAATATGAAGTGTACCAAAGGAGATTTTGGAGCCAAAATGATCGTAGAACGATGCAGAACAGTATTAATACTATCCAGCGTGGTATGTACTCTCGCTGTGATGATATCTCTGAACAGATTACTAAGATATGAAGTGAAATTTACGAAACCTTTCTCACCCATACCGTCCGGTTTATATGGCAACTATTTGGAGCCAGTGAGTGATGATTTTGAAGCAACAGTTCCTCCAAAAACGCCTGATAGAGCTCGCGATGCTGAAGCTGTAGGTTCTCTAAACGCTGCTTTGGAAATGAAAAAGAATGGAAAGTCTGACAAAGCTTTAAAACTCTTCCAACATGCATTTGCCCTATCCCCTAAGCATCCTGATGTTTTGAACCACTATGGAGAGTTTTTAGAAGATACTAAGAAAGATGTAGTCAGAGCTGATCAGCTGTACACATTAGCTTTATCAAATTATCCTGATCATTCTGGTGCGCTATCAAATCGACAAAGAACTGCAAGCATAGTTGAAAATTTGGACCGAGAAATGTTGAGAAAGATTGATGAGAAACGAGATGCACTACAATCTATACCAGAAAACAACTCGGCTTTAAGAAGAGCAAAGAAAGAAGCGTACTTCCAACATATTTATCATACTGTTGGTATAGAAGGCAATACCATGACATTATCACAAACTAGAAGTATCTTAGAGACTAGGATAGCAGTATCAGGGAAGAGTATTGACGAACATAATGAGATCCTGGGATTAGACTCTGCTATGAAATATATAAATTCCACATTACTGTACCGTTTGAGAGATATAACTATGGGAGATATCTTAGAGATTCATAAAAGAGTACTAGGGCATGTGGACCCTATAGAAGGTGGACAGTTCAGAAGAACGCAAGTCTATGTTGGTGGGCATATACCACCAGGGCCATCCGAAATTCAGAAGTTGATGGCACAGTTTCTGGAGTGGTTGAATTCTGAAGATGCTTTAGAGTTACATCCAGTCAGGTAATATTATTATTAATTAGTTTCTTGTTATCAAATACAATTGAATTATATTTAAAAAACAAATATTGTTTGAGTTTCATACCTATGCTGGTATATTGCCAGATACATGGCTTACTATGATGGTGCTTGCAGTGGAATAAGGAGTAGCTGAAGTGCATGTAACTTTATTATCAAAAAGATGTGCATTTTCCTCTCGATTCTAAATAAACAATTTTCTTATCATCATCATAACATCCTATGAAATGTCCACTAAAGGACAGGGAGATCCCTCCAGAATTCTAGCTTATGCTGGAAAAATGTGAAGGGGAAGTACCATAGTCACCTCGCTTGTCTGCATTACGGCTGGCACCATGGACTGTGGTTGTCGTGACCTGTCCCATGTATTTTGGCTATATATTTATTTTAACACTGAATATTTTCATGATGACTACTATAAATGATATGCTTTGTATTTGCCGTGTTTTGATATATTTTTTTTTTCGTATTATTTGACAATCATATTATTTATTGACATCTGAACAATTTATGTAATTTTGAATGTATGAAAAAAAAATCTATCTATCAGGGCATCACTTGAAAATGGCTACCAATCTTTTTTTTATTCTTTTATTGTGTTCATAATTTTCAGTACCTACAATGTTTGTGGAAAACAAAGATTGTTGAAGTTTCCTAGAAAATTTACAAAATTATGAAAAACTGAAAGTGCTTTTCCTGTGGGATTTTGTATGAAGTCAAAACTTAGAGCTTCCCATGCGAAGCCGGGGCGGGCTGCTAGTTTGTTATACTTTATGTTTCTTAATTGTCAAAGTAAAGGTTTGTTTTAAACTTTCGCACTTTTCAAACATGTTTATTTTATTTCGGGTCTGATTTAAAAATCCACTATTTGACAGCCTAGTCAAATGACTCTTTAATCCGAGTAAAGTGAATAGTAAATAAGGAATTTGCATGAAATTACTGGCTTGTGACGTCATAGTTTCTTTCTGTCTTTTACGAATAAATAAATAATAATTATAAAATAATAATAAATGGATAAAGATTATTGTTCAGTTATTCTACATGAATCTTTCGAAAATAGTATTTTATTGTGGAAATAAGAAACATCTGGATATTGTTGGGCTGTTTGTCCAGCGCGACGATTCCGATCTGATGCCGATAAAACAAGAGAATCGGTGTAAATCGGCGCCAATTTTTATCGACGCTGTTCTTTTGTTATCGGTATCGGCTTAGAATCGTTGCAGTAGACAATCAGCCTTCTTTAAATCAGATTCTTTAAAGTTACAGCTCTTTTTAACCTGTTTCTCTCTGTTTTAATAACAAAGATAGTGACAACAATAGATTTAAAGAGGCTTAAACTTTAAAGATGCGTTGTGCAGCTAATAAATAATCTTGACATTGACTGATGATAAACAGAAATTAATTTTTGTTAGGTAATCTTTGTTATCTATCAGTGGGCTTATGAAATTACGCATGACTTTGACCGACTATCAATAATTTACCAAGCAATGTTATTTTTGTTTATTTTCTGCAGTCAGATGATAAAATATTGAAAACGGGTAAAACCTTTAAGGGCTTATTCTGGGGGCTTAACGCAATTACTTTTGGTCTACGACATAACGAAATTCGCGAAAAAATTACTTCATACAAATTGGGCCAATCAGTTGATCATTTTGTAAGAAAAGTCGATTTTTTTGCTAATTTCGTATGCACGTATATATGGGGGGGGTTTAGGGGGTTCAACCCCCCCCTTGGGACTCATGCCTTTCTAACAAAAGGAGGGCAACATAAAGGAATAAATAAAGCACGAGGAAGGGTTGGCGCTAGCGTGTCCACACAGGTCACATCCCACACGAGACTCTGTCTTGCCCTCTTTCTACACCACGTGAGATACTCCGTCGGGCCTCTTGCCATCAGAGCGAACGACTCCGTTTGGTTTCAACGTAGCCGGAACGTTCGCCGTCGCGATGGCTCTTGAATTTCAAGTAAAGTGCCGCATCGCAGATGATTTTAGAAAAAACGGTCAAAAGCCTGGCTCTCTGATAATTTCTGCTAGGCTCTCCAGCACAGTGGATTATCCCATCTTTTTTGAGAAGCCAAAACTGTACTGGACGGGCTGGTCAGCACACACTCCCTGGCATCAAGGAACTTTGAGACCTCAACAAATCCCATGGCGGGAGTAGCGACCTTGGTGAAAACGTTAATATAGCTTTAGCCAGACGACAGAAACGCAGGCAAAGCAACCTCAGACGCCTTCCTGATACCTAAGCTCCGGAGACGTACAGGAAGAGAAGCCAGGTCCCAAGCTTGGTCAGTAAGGTGGATGTTCAATACTTTCGTCCAAGATACACAAATCAGCAGGTACTTAAAACTCCATAATGCAACAACAACAAACACGTAAATTTTGGCACGAAGAGGCAGAATTAAAGAAAATGCCATATGAGTATAGATGTCAGTCAATCGATCCAAAGTTTTTTTTAAACTTTTCCACCTGTTGGTGCATGAAGCTTGAAACTGACTCGTCAAGCAGAGGCGGTCCCTAGAAGATGTAGCGAGCGATTCACTTGGTGACTGATTGTATACCAAGCGCTACGGTGTCGAACTCACCATCTCGGGAATCGTGAAATAATGACATATTTCCCGCACTTGCATTAATTGTCTTTCAATTCACGTTATTGCCTACAAAAAAATTCGCGCTCGCTGCGCTCGCGTTTTCATCTAGCCATATTAGGGCTCAACCCCCCCTTAGACTTTCTATATCTACGTGCTTGGAACAAAAGTTGTTGCATTTAGCCTCCAGAATAAGCCCTTAAAAGGGTTCACACCAATTTTTAAGGCCCGATTTTTTTAAACAAAATTGAAAGTCCATCAGATAGAAAAGCTATTTGCTTTGTGTACATTTAAAAATTCCCATAATTTCAGATATGCAGCCCTAGCGCACTATAAACTAGTCCACATACATCCGTTCATTGATGGCAATGGAAGGACATCCCGACTGCTAATGAACCTGGTTCTCATGCAGGCCGGGTTTCCTCCCGTCATCATCCCTAAACAACACCGGCACCTGTACTACCAACACTTGCAGACGGCGAACGAGGGAGATGTCAGGCCTTTTGTAAGGTATGTGTGATTTGTTTTAATAGTCAATGGGCTTACTCTTGACCTCCATCTGGTCTTGAGGATAGAGATGATGTCGACAATGGAACGAGCTTGCCCAGAAGAAGCCTATTCACTCGCGACTTGAATAGATTCGGGTTATATGAACTCGGAAACTCAGATACAGGCAGAGAATTCCACTCTTTGGCCGTGCGCATTGTTAAAGAAGTTTCGAAGCGCTTTGTGCGAATGTGCGGAATATCAACCAAGTGTGAGTATTATCTTGACGTGCGTCTGGACTCCCGATGGT
Source organism: Athrips mouffetella (assembly GCA_947532105.1). Lineage (NCBI taxonomy): Eukaryota > Metazoa > Arthropoda > Insecta > Lepidoptera > Gelechiidae > Athrips > Athrips mouffetella. The sequence continues at coordinate 1,934,022 of OX383960.1, read as the reverse complement.
ACGAGTATAAGGGCGATAGTGGAATAAGCTTATGGAGCTCTTGAGCACACTCTTAAAAGTACAATCTGTGAAAGACTGACAGACATGCAACTTCGCGACGATGGACTGGACCAGACTGTAAAACTTAGTTTTCACCAGCATCTTACGAGCTTCTTGGCTCTGCAATCTATCGAGTCAAGTGCGTCTAGTTGATATATAGCTTAGTCATCCCAAAGGTGACAACATGATTGTCATTGCCTTATTCCTGTTTATATGCAAGGGTCTACCTGACCTACAAGATTTTGACAAGGGCACTGGTCTTTACACAGAACGATTGCTATCTGATCTCCGCATCCCAAAGATAAAACCAGACCTGATACTAGATTGGGCTCTGTCATGTTACTGTCAAAGTTTTTAAGTCGCCAAAATGTCCTCTAACTTGTCTTAGTAGTTACTATCAATAACAGTAGCCAGACTAACGTCTTAACGTGCCTTCCGGAGTACGGAAACACCCTAGTTTTTGTGCCACTAGCGGTCACCCATCTGTGTTCTCGCCACGGACAATGTTGCTTAAAAATAAAATTTCGTATAGATCTAGCTACATCTTGTTTTTTCGAAATAATCGTTCTTCGTTTTCTAGTATCTCGCTTCTAGGAAAATGTATTTGATATTTTTAGTAAATCGGTTGACTTAACAATAATGTAGGTATCGGTATGGAGCCGACTTGCCGAACCGTGAAACTGATTTCAGTATGATAGTCGCGCCTACTGTTTAATATCGGAAAAATCTCGTGATTAGCGGCAGCGATTCGTACGGTCAGGGGCAAGTCAAGCTGCACACTTGCAGTGCATCTTCAGTTCCTAAAACGTAAAATTTTTGCATATTTATTTAATCGGTTATCGAAAACGGTTTTAACGACTTCGATTAAAGTTTCTGTAAAGAGGTTTTCGGGAGTTAAAAACCTATCTGCCTAGGTCTCATGGCAAAATTTTACCCCTTTGTTAGTAACGTTTAGATCACAAATATTTGAGTTACACTATTACGAGACAGCTTAATGTTCTGTCAAAACATCATTAATTTCATATCAAATGTTGTCCGGGTGATCTGGCAGCCCCGAGCTAGTAACGAGCTGATTTAGCGTCTGCAAACGTTTGAACCCCCATTATTACCGCTTCGCTTGCGTGCACTGAAAACCTGTCAAGTGAACCACTTACCCCGACACATTTTTGGGAAATGAAATAAAAATTTGACCTCCATACAAAATGTGCGATCAGAGTGAGCAATTTGTGTGAAAAGGTCGAAAATTTCTTTCATTTCCCAAAAATGTTTCTTACACCCTCCCTTGCACCCTGTAATCGAAAATTGAGAGCAGACACCTTATATGTAGGGTGTTATTAAATCTCCAATCTCCTTCATTCCAGATTCATAGCGCAATGCACGGAACGCACCCTCAACCTGTACCTGTGGGCGACGAGTGAATACTCCCACATGGTGCCTGCCATCGGGAACCCGGACATACTCATCAGCGGGGAGTTTGACGAAGACCCGCTATGACAGGGTGCCAGTACGTAGGGCAATCATAGGACGAATACGATACATGGGAGAAAAATTGCACAAAATAAACACAATACAGAGACTATAGTAGGACATCTTCGTACACACGGTCAAAGACAATATAGGTTCCTAATGAAATAGTGAACATAATTTTAGGACATAGCAAATGCGCTATCAGCTGATTCAGTTTCCATGGGAGGTCAAAAATGGATTTTTGTATATTGACCTATGTCCTTTGGGGAAAGTTGTTCAGTTTCATGGTCTTAAAAACATGCTAAAATTATGTTCACTATTTATTAGTGACTTGTACATCGTTTTCATTGTTTTTGCTCCCGAAGCTCAGTGATTCAACGCATGAAAATAAGCAACTTTCTCCAAGAAAAAAAAAATTATCCACAAAAACTTTCCCATACAAAATGAGTGAATCACGTGACCACTTTCAAGAAAAAAAAATCGAGGTAAAAAAAAATTTCTTTGGGAAAGTTGCTTTTTATTATGAGTAGAAATACTGGATTATAATAATATCTTTGATACCACGTTACATGATCTGCGCGTAGGAAAAACACCGTGGTCATAGTCTCTACCTCAAAGTAATAAGGTTTAGTTTCCCTTGCAGGCAGATGTCAATTTACACGTAATCTCTAAATGGCCGATGTGTAATATAATCAAATCTCCAAACACTTGTAAATACTGTAACTATAATGCCCAATATTAGAGAAAAAGTTGCTTCCCATAATTGGCCTGCTGGCGGGCTAATTATATTTCTAACTACATAAAACCTAGGTAGATATAATTTAAATTTCGGTTTATTGGCTCCTTTTATATTATCAGTTATCACAGGTAGTCATATTATTGGGCTACCTACTAAATACGATGTCCATTATTATAATTTAATATGCGTCATCGGTGCTTTTAGGTACTAGACTGACAGCAGTGTGAGAGCAGGACGGAAGATATGGGAGCGACAGAGACACGTATCATTCCGATCTGCTCTCACGCACACTGTTCTACTTGCATTGTAATCAGTTCGACCTTTTCTTTAGTGATGAAAATACGGGGTGTAAGGGACGGTGTACCGAAAACTGAAAGGGCGTGTTCAGTCAACGAAACTGAACAACTTTCCCAAAGAAACATTTCTGGGAAGTGAAAAAAATAATTCACCTCTCCATGCAAAATATTCGACCAGAGTGAGCAATTTGTATGGAGAGGTCTAATTTTTTTTTCATTTCCCAGAAATGTTTCTTTGGGAAAGTTGTTCAGTTTCGTTGACTGAACATGCCCTTTCAGTTTTCGGTACACCGTCCCTTACAACCTGTATAAACTCAGTGTTCGAACGAACATTTTGTGAGCACGCTATGGTTTTATCTATTATTTATCCAAGATTATTTAAGTATTGTAATATTCTTACGGACATTCATTCCCAGAAGGAGGAGTTTTGTTCCAACCAATGTATACAACGCCACAGAATAAAGTAATAAATAGTACTATCATACAGAAAGGACACTCTCCTCCCCCCGCCCGCAATCCACCCCGCAACCCCGCACGCACCCGCCAAGAGATTCTCGTGGTGCTCCTGAGGGTCTATTGTATTGAGTATGCGAGCCCACGCGACTTACAAGTTTCATATTCGCGCTCATTGGAAAGGTCTGATAATGGAAAATTAAAAGAAATAAATGGTACAGCAGCACTGCACTTACTTTCTCGCAATATACGAGAGTCATCATTTAACAGTGTCCCCGCCGGGAGTCGAACCCAGAACCTCCGGATCAAGAGCCGAATGCTCTAACTACTATTTTATTAAGGCTGCGGATAGTAATGAGTAAATAAGTACCAACTGCAAATTTAAGTTTGTAATTCCATACAAATAATATGAAAATACAAACTCACCTATACCTACTAGATTTATGTAAAAATGATTTAATGAAATATCCAGTCAGGTAAAAAACCAATTTAGAATCCAAATTGTAGAACATGAAAATAAGGTCAACGAAACCGATTTTGAGTAAATCACATTTTTAAATTTTAGTCGTAAGGGAACACCCCTTATATGAATTTCTACAAACCAATTGATACGTTAAATGGAGATGCTTGGTCATGCAAAGTTTCATCAAGATTTCATGAGCCGTTTTTGCGAAAATTGCAATTTTTCATTTTCGTTGTATGACAGCTACCCTCAAAATGAGAGCCAGCTGGAAACCACTCAAAACCCTTCGATAGATTTGCATAAAACTCTTAAATTCAAAATATGGTGTCAATCGAACCATTCGTTTAGCCGCTAGGCCAAAGCGTGACGGACAGACCGACCGACGGACGGACATTTTTGGGAGACTTGTTTTTTATGAAGTATAAGTGATATAGAACACATTTTTGAGAAAATTTGAAAACCTTTTTTTTTCACGAATACAATACTTTTCTTGCTCCGCTCGAAAGTAAAAATGGAAAAAAATGCCATTTGTATGACTGTGATGCTTCCGCTCCGTCAACATGTGGCAATCCATTTTATGCAGCATTATTTTTTTTGTCATCCAGGACATTTTGAGTAGTGGTTCAGCCAATGAAATTAAACAATTTTTCCCAAGGAACATAGGTCATAGATTAAAACCAATTTTGACCTCCCATAGAAAATGCATCATCTGATAGCGCATTTTGTATGGGAGGTCGATTTTATTTTTCGTATTTCGTTTTACATTCCTTGGGAAAAGTTGTTCAGTTTCATGGGCAGATATAGAATAATAAATAATAATAATAAATTTAAAAAAAATAGATTGGCTGGGAATGGCACAATCGATTTGACTGATTATTTTTTTCGTTACATTCGAAATTTTAAAGACAATATTTGTATGAAAAGAGAAATTGGAAAAGCTTCTCGTAAAATTTACAAAATCAGGAAAATTTCTAGTGTTTTTATCTTTGGGATTTTTGCGTTTTGTATGAACTCAAATTTAGAGCTTGCCATGCAGAGCCGGGGCGGGCCGCTAGTGTTGTAAAATGAATGGCCAGATGTATGACGAAACATCACTTGAGAACGGATCGACCGATTTGGATGATTCTTTTTTTTTCAGTTTCGAAATTTCCAGGACAAGGTTTGTATGGAAAGAAAAATTCTAAAAGTTTCCCGGAAAATTCTCAAAATTTGAAAAATCTAAAAGTGCTTTTTTCTATAAATGGGATTTTTGTATAAACTCTAACTTCGAGCTTCCGGTGCAAAGCCGGACGGGCCGCTAGTAGAACAATAAAGAAAATAACGATAAAAACCACCATCTAATAATCCTACACAAATCAATTCAAGATTCAAAAAACTGAAACGGCATGTTCAGACGAAACTGAACAACTTTCCCAAATTTTTGGGAAATGATAAAAATTTTGACCTCTCCATACAAATTGCTCACTCTGATCGAACAATTTGTATAAAAGCAGTTTTCTTTTAGGTAATTTTTTTTTTCATCCTACTCTTATCCTTTCCTTGTCCTGTGTGGTGCCGGCAAAGAATAGCACCAACCCATACATACCCGTGGGTGTCGTAAGAGGCGACTAACGGTTATAAGCTGGAGGATGGGCAGCAGCGTCCTCCTGTGTATCATACCATCTTACTTACTGCGGTCATCAACAACCGCGGTCCATGGTGCCGTGCGGTGCGTGGTGACTATGGTACTTCCCCTCATTGTTTCAGCAAAAGCTGGAATTCTGGAGGGAGTTCCCTGTCCTGTAGTGGACGTTTGATGGGATGTCATGATGATGACTCTTATCCTATTAAATTCATTGATTCAATCCTCCTTCTGCGGCAGTAGGGTAAAAATAAATAGTAACGCCTATGAGTAACGCACATACCTACTCGTAAGATCATAGTAGTATAGGTGCTCAAATTTCAAAACCATGCCACACGAAACATTTTACAAATAAGTCGCATTTACAATCACATGCAGGAATCGAACCTGGGGCCCAATTCTTGAAAGTCAGCGGGTGATTTTCGAAATTTTTTAAATTAAAATAAGCCGTTAAACTCCTCAAAAGTAAGGATCAATATTTGTTAATTGTAAAATAATGTTCAGTTTTAAAATTAGAATTTGAGTTTATCGTAGCCCTTTTTTAATTTTTAAAATCTCGAAAATAACCTGGTGACTTTCAAGAATTGGCCTCCAGCTCGCCTTGTTGAAATTGGTGACCCTGAGTAGACTTTACGCTAACACCTGACTACCTGAGTAGACTTAAACCAAAGAGATTGTCTTTATTTTATCTATATTAAATTTTTAGTTTATTTAGTTATTCTGTGATAAATCATTAATTTATTATTTACTAAAGCAATTTTGTAAAATTTTGTGCTTTAAAAATTAAAATGTGACTAAATTGTTAGCGCAAACCAAAACACGCACAGTCGAGAACAGGACAAGCTTGACACACGCAGTGCGATTTCCTTCTCTACGTTGACTGAGATAAGCGCAGTACAAAGTCCGATGTGTCAAGCTTGATGTACTCTTGACTGTACTGTAGTGATCCTCCTCGAAAGCCTTCTTTTAGCAGAGCTGGCTGGCGAGTATTTCCTAAAGTGAATTTGATTTCGAATAATGACGTCACGTTCTGAAAACAATCGCCAGTCAACTCCTGCCCACCGCTGGGTACGGACGTTGATATTAGTTTGCGTTTTAGAAAAAGAATATAAAACTTAAATGCGTTTCGAAGCGTCTCTTTTACCGAGGGTCCAGTTAGCACTCTGCAATTTATCTTTTATGGGCTTATTCTGGGGGCTAAATGCTTTTGGTCTACGACTTTTTGGAATTTACAAAAAAAAAAACTAATTTTCTTACAAATTGGACTGATCAGCTGGTCATTTTCTATGGAGTGGAATTTTATTTCCGAATTTCTATAAATCGTAGAGCAAAAGTTACTGTATTTAGCCCACAGTAAGGGCTCATAAAGGATTTAAGACAATTTTTAAAGCCTAAAGGGTACTGAAAGGGCATGATCTGATCAGTCAACATAACTGAACAACGTTCAGTTAATAAAACTTTAAGGAAATTAAAAAAAAATCTCTCAATTTAAACTGTCCAATCAAGTTTACAATTTTGGATGGAGAAGCTGATTAATTTTTCAGTTCCTAACAGTTAGCCTGAAAGTTGTGCAGTTACGTTGACTGATCATTTCAGTTTCAGTTGACCGTTTCAGTTTTTGGAAACTTACGCCCTGTATAATCCTTTAGTTTTGGTTATATTTTGATTTTTTTTTATTTATTACGACTTAGATTTTACAGTTTTGTTCAATTCGATAAAAAAAAATTGTAACGTCGAACTCAGTGGCCCTTCAGTTCCCTCTTAAAGTCGAAATGTATTTTAGTATTCAATATTTTATCCAATTACCTTTATTTAGTCTTCCACGATACAAAAATCAGCAATTATTTGTTTTCTTTACATGATTGATACCAGTACAAAATATGTAAATATGTAATCTATTTCTTAATATTAAATTGTGATTTTAAAATCGTTACTTTGCATTTTTTGTTAGTCAGTTGAGTACTGATTAAACCTACCTACTTTGTTCTACTTTTAAGTAAAACTACTACGAATTTCCTTAAGTTACATTTTTCGAAAGTTGATTAATTTATCAAATTACGATCTTGGGTCTGATTCTGCCATGTAACTGAACAATTTTCCCTAAGGAACATACATCGAAATTTGAAAACCAATTTTTACCCTCCCATACAAAGTGCGCTAAGCTGATTCCGTTTCTATGGGTCAAGGTCAAAATGTTTTTAGGGTTCCGTACCTCAAAAGAAAAAAACGGAACCCTTAATAGGATCACTTTGTTGTCCGTCTGTCTGTCAAGACCCTTTATCTCACGAACGGGTAAAGGTATCAGGTTGAAATTAATACCATATATTAGGATCCATGAACCACACAAGATCTGAAAATTTAAATTTTTTACAACGACGCAATCAAAAGATATGGCATTTTATGTCCTCATCTCCATACATTTATGCAAAAATGCAAAACCTACAGGGTACTTCCCGTTGACCTAAAATTATGAAATTTGGCAAGAAGCTGGGTCTCACAGTACAAATAATAGGAAAAGTCTGAAATCATTAAATATTACAACTTTTCTCACAACTAATGGTAACCAATTGTGGTGAGCTCCCGTTTCAAAAACATTCATATAAGAGAGGGGTCAAGTTGGATGGTCGCGGAGGCGATTTTTGTTTTAGTTCTATTTTAAAAACGGGAACACTCACAAACTTGAAAATTGGTATGTTTATAGTGCATAAGCTATAAAATAACAACAAATAATAAAATTTGGTCAAGCGCTTGTCGGACTCAAAAAATCTTGCACATTAACTTACTGAAATTTCAACTAATACAATTATGATTATGTGGTGGTACGGAACCCTCGGTGCGCGAGTCCGACTCGCACTTGGCCGGTTTTTTCTTATTTCGACCTATGTACCTTAGGGAAAGTTGTTCAGTTTCATGGGCAGATTCACATCCTTCAGGGTTGATATACCCTTTTTGTTACACTCTGTACCTAGGTTCCCCTATGTATTGGGCTATGGCACGCAATCAATTGTTTAGATAGTATTTTTTTACTTTCGAGCGGAGCGAGAAAGGTATTGTATTCGTGAAAAAAAAAAGTTTTTCAAATTTTCTCAAAAATGTGTTCTATATCACTTATACATAATAAAAAACAAGTCTCCCAAAAATGTCCGTCCGTCGGTCGGTCGGTCGGTCTGTCCGTCACGCTTTGGCCTAGCGGCTAAACGAATGGTCCGATTGACACCATATTTTGAATTTAGGAGTTTTATGCAAATCCATCGAAGGGTTTCAAGTGGTTTCTTGCTGGCTCTCATTTTGAGGGTAGCTGTCATACAACGAAAATGAAAAATTGAAATTTTCTCAAAAACAACTCATAGAATCTTGATGAAACTTTGCATGACCAAGCATCTCCATGTAAGATATCTTGCACTAGTATCAATTGATCTGTGTAATTTCATATAAGGGGTGTTCCTGTCCTGTCCAAATCGTAAATATGTGATTTACCCAAAATTGGTTCCTCTGAGTTTATTAAACTTTTCTATAATATTAGTCCTGGGTTGGTTGTCTACCTGACTCACCTGACTGGATATTCTTTATGATTTTTTTGAATAAAATTTAGTACACAGGGTGTACCAAAAACTGAATGGGCTTGCTCAGTAGACTAAACTGAACAATAATCCAGAAGGAACATGTGTTGGGAAATTAATAAAATCTCCATGCAAGTATCCTAAGGTAGTATTCATCGATCTGTTAAAATTTATATAACGTTTTCTATTCTATTCTATATAAAGGGTGTTCCAGTACTACCAAAAGTTAAACATGTGATTTACTCGAAATCGTTTGACAACTCTCGAAATCGAACTCGAAATCGGTTGTCATGACAGATATTCTGATCTCCAATATTATAATATTTAAGTCACCAGTGTTTACTAACTTTTCATAGCTTTACGATATTGTTCATAAATGGTTGTTGTATTGACTCCTTTGTACAAACTGTCAGAGCGCGGCGGCTTTTCGACCAATCCCAGCGTTTTATGGAAAGGGTAATATTGTGGTGGGAGAGGTCTCTTGAACGTTCGAGCCAGCCTCGCTCGGGCAGTCGTATTTTGTTCTTCAAACTGGGAGATTCTACCTTTAAAGGAGTACCTAATCACGTATTGTGTAAAATTATGAAGACTCTTCTTCATATGTATGGTATTGTGTAAATGTACCCATTTTAACACTGTGTAAAGTGAATAACTTATTACAAAACGTAAGTAGACTTCGAGTGTTTTATTTAACATATTTCTCAACTCCCTCTCATTTGTTAACATGTCAGAAGCGGGATACGAGCCCTCACTTCCCACAAAGTGGACTGATAATGTTCAAAAATACATCTGCTGTATCTCAAAAACTGACTTGTTTGAAATGAGTGGAAAAACTGGAAAATCAACTACTTGTTTTTTTTTTCTCATGTGGTATTTTTTTCACCTTTTTTTTAACGTTGTGTTAAGGACGAGTGATTATTTAAAGTAAATAGTTATGATTGTATACTACCTACATGCTACCTACATTTTAAATCATTTTTGCACAAAATCGTTAGACGTTGCTAAGGAATAAGTGTACACAGTTCACTTTAACCATTTATTATCAAGCCTGAGTTTAAAACAAACAACATTTCGTGCTTTCATTCAGACAAATTAATCTTTTAGTTGTGTTTTACATATGGTTGTAATAATTTTTGGTGTAGGTACGTATTCAAAATAATAGTCTGAAGGTCTATTGGTTCGTATTCCCATGCGTAGTTCACTGTTTCAATTAATTATGTTCTTTATTTTGTTTGAAATTTACTGCTGCAAAAAACACGTAATATCTAACTACGAGTAAAAGCTACTTAAAAGTGTCCACTATTACGTTTATAGATTTCATTCAATTTAAAGCCTTAAAAGCGTTTCAAACATTGATCGCTTCTATAAAATAGATACTCGCGCTGGAATTTTTACATTTCAGCACGTCATAATGGACAAAATCCGTAACCGTGGCAAGAGTCTAGCTTCGATTCGAGCGTTGCCTAGCTGTGCAGCGCAGCAGACTGCGCCGGGAGAGCAGCAGGCCAAGCAGCCAGCCCACAGCAGTCAGGGCCTCGTGGACAGCAGGCCATGCAGCCAGACCACAGCAGTCGGTGCTTGGTGGACAGCAGGCCATGCCGTCAACCCACAGCAGTCGGTGCCTGGTGGACAGCAGGCCATGCAGCCAGCCCACAGCAGTCGGGGCCTCGTGGACAGCAGGCCATGCAGTCAACCCACAGCAGTCGGAGCCTGGTAGACAGCAGGCCATGCAGCCAGCCCACAGCAGTCAGGGCCTCGTGGACAGCAGGCCATGCAGCCAGCCCTCAAAAGTCGGTGCCTGGTGGACAGCAGCCTATGCAGCCAGCCCACAGCAGTCGTCACCTGGTGGACAGCAGCCCATGCAGCCAGAACCACAGCTGGCAGTCGGCGCCTGGTGGACAACAGGCCATGCAGTCAGCACCACAGTCATCCGCGCCTGATGAACAGCAGGCCGTGCAGCCAGCGCCACAACACAAGGCGACTGGTAAGCGGCAGGCTGTGCGTGCAACCAGCTGCCACTCGCACAATCAGCCCAGTGAGTAGTCAACTCCGGGCATATGGAGGTAACACCAATGACTTGGTTTTTGGTTCTTTTTATAGAGTCTCAGTAGTTAGGCTTTGTAGTTAACCTTCCTTGACCCTGATGCGGCAGACACCCATAACAATGCGGTGACTGATTTCGACAGTACAAAAATAAAAATTGTAAACGATGTCGTTAAGTTTAAACAAATTTTAACAATCTTCTGTTGGACTAGGAAACAATGTCCTAAAATAGCATGAAGGATATACCCATGGTACTATTTTGTTAGACTGTTTCAAGCCAATTTAGTCCTATACTATTAAACGAGCCATAATATATTTGTAAAATGTTTGTCGATAACGGCTCTAACGATTTCAATGAAATTTACCATACGGGGGTTTCCGGGGGCAAAATCGATCTAGCTAGGTCTCATGTCTGTTTTTCCCCGTGTTTCTAAGCATTTTTTTAAAACATCGCGTTTTAGACAGAAACCTAGAGCGCCAACTGTTGGCGGGTACCACAGCTTGCTCACCTGAGGCGGCTAAGAGCGAAGCTCGGTCGACTAGGTACTAAATCTTAAAGAAATAAAACTACATATCTATTCCAAATCAAACAAACTGTCCAAATTAAAATATTAAAAACGAAGAAAAAAAGAACTGCTAAAGCAAATAAAATAAGTTTCATAATAAATGTCTGAACTAAGCTGCACTTCTCTTCAGAATAGGGTAGAAGAATTTATTAATCAGTAGCTTTCCAATTTAATATTTAAAGGTTTATATAACAGTGACTAATACCGTTAAATTAGTTCAAGGCATATATGAGACTAGTCACAATTTAAAACTGAAAACCTACTCATCTCAAAACATACCAATTTCTATATAAAAAAAAAAATCGTAGCTTATGTTTGGGATAGTGTTGTATTTTTTTGAAATATGAACAGTTAAATCTGTTCTGTAGTAATTGATTAACCCAGTGACATTTTATCAGTAATATTATTGTAGCGTAGATTAGTAAACAATCTTATTTCCAGCGAGGGACACTCTAACCACTCAAATCTTTTTAGTTATTACGCTGAATTTTACATAGTTTCAATTCGTTTGAAAGTTTTGACAGCTTGTAACTCGGTCGAATAGTTCCTTGCTTTGGTTTTAAATATTTTTACGAGTGGATTTCCGGTCGTTTCTCTATTCTGATTGTTGAGAATAGACCACATTCGCCCAACCGTTTTGCCGAATCAATCAAATAAGCAGCTTTGCCTGACGTCTGTCACTGCGTTTTTTCGGTGTCGATGGGTGGTATCTGTATCTGTTGGTAGTTAATCTTTATAATCATAGTAAAATATATAAAATTTTAATTAATTTCATACCGATTACACGGTGGCATTATTTTTTTCCTCGTGCTGATTTGCAGCGCCATCCAGTGAACATTTCAAAATGTGGTCGAAAACACTCTAAGTGTGCTTTCTTGTATCTCTGGGTGGATGCTCGCAATAAATTTACACTCGATTCTATATGCATAAAAATAATACGAACTAAGTGGTATTTCTATGCCGCATAGATCTGTGTTTTATTCAGTTTTATTGGTATCTTTTGTTAGGTAGTTTTATGGCAAAGTCCCCTTTTTATGGTGTGACAAAATGACATTATAAGTAGTTGGGTAAAACAAAAAAAACAAAAATTATATGAAGTTATTGGAAGTTCTCTTTAACCTTTCTTCAACATGCTTATTGAATAAAAAAAAAACATATACTTAGATCAATTATATCAATAGTTTAGACTTGACACTTTTGAAAATAGACCGAAATGACAGCCTGGTCGATAGGAATCACAATTTTATTTATTGTTAATTTAAGCCCTTAAGCAGAATAATCACGAACACTAAATATCGTTACTATTATCTGCGCTATGTCGGTAATTAAAACATATCAGCCGAAAGACGTCCGCTGTTGGACATAGGTCTTCCCTAGAGATCTTCTTGATGCCCGGTCCAGCGCTGCTTGCATCCAGCGGCTTCCCGCGACCTTGACCGGACCGTCGGTCCACCTTCTGAGAGGCCCGCCTACGCTTCATCTACTGGTACGGGAGTCGCCACTCTAGTGCCTTTACGCCTCTTCGGCGATCGGTTCGTCTTGCGATATGCCCTGCCCATATGGTGAGCCCTGCCAGTAAAACATAATTAATTAAAATCTTCAATAAAACAATATTCGTCAGAATGTGATTTTGGCCGACTTAAATCGGCGGCATAAGCATAATCGACGAAGTATTGTTGCACTTACAAAAGAGACTGCTGATATATACCGTGGTAAACTGACGATTGAAGTATATTTATTTTGGCTAGTCGGTGAACACTGCACTTCACTATTTTTCGTTGCTGTTGGTCACAATTCACACTAATTGTATTCCTTACTTAACTAACTCTTTTAGTAAGCGAGGTTTAAATTACTTTAAAATAACAAATTTGATGATTTTGACAAATACCTTCTTTTTCAAAATTCGTTGATTAACCAATCACGTTATACAATCGCTCGTCTCTTGAAATCTTATCAAAACAACGAAGACGGTCACTTTTATCGATTAATTATAATTATAATATCACTTTTATCGACCGAAGTGATGTACACAAAAGAGAGAAAATGAAAATTGTTCGGTTGATAGTACACTAATTAATAGTTAAGACTTGATAAAGCCCAACTCATTACATTAGATCAACTTTCTGATACTTTTATATATTACCATACCTATAATGTAGTTAAACTTTCCCAAATTACACGTAACTTGACTATAAATAAAAAATATATATATATATTGGCGTATAGATAAACATGTATCACGATTTCACGTCACCAATTTTGATTTGACAATGTGTGCGTTAATTTGAGTCAAACCAAAAAAAAAAAAAATATTGGTTTAGAAAAATACTGTATTTAAAATACATATGATTATTCCATACATTGAACGATAAATATCAGTTATATTAAGCAGAAATAAAAGCGAGAATATCTTTAACTACCTATTACCCGCGACTTCGTCTGCGATGATCTAGCGAAAGAGTAAAGAAAACACATTTTCCAAAGGAAATACTAAAACTTTTCCCTATGTTTATCTGAATCTTTTCAAAGCTAGAGTGAACAAGCATTAGCGAGGCTTACCTCCTTTCATGCTTACATGCTACATCAAAATAATAATAAAACAAAAAGATGATGTAGTTATTGTAATTAAGTAATTAATAAGAAAGAAAGGAAAGAATCATAAGAAATATGACACTTCAAACGAGTGTGAACACCCTCTAGAGTTCTTAATACTCGATTGGACACGGGAATATATTAATTATAATCCCTAAGTACTAATTATAATCCCTTTGTAAATTTTTCATAGAGTTCCCTGAGAATTTCTGGAAAATGTATTGCACTTTATGTAGAATTGCCTTAAGGCGTAAAGAGCTACATTTGCTTCATCTATTGTCTTATCTTCAGAGGTTTTGTGATTTTGTAGGGTGGCTCTTTATTGCACTTCAATTTATTGAGACGTATTACTTAAGATCCATTACAACACATGAAAATGCGGACTTACCTCGAAATGGAACTTCTTCCAGTCAATTATTGAGGCTAAAGGTGATATACATACATTGCAAAATAGATGTGCAAGTTACCTAGCACTGTGCAAATCCCTAACTAACAATACAGTTAAAGAAGCTTAATAAATTTGGCTAACTAAATATTACTTTAGTTTAAGTGTCAACATTTTAATACCTCTACTGTTCCCAAATTGTAATTTTGAAACTCTATTACCATGCCATAAAGTCCAGAGTGTTCCTACTGACGTGCAGTTGGGTGTACCTATGCACATAACACCTTTCATTAAGGAAAAGGCCCTTATTCACATATTATGAGTATGCATGTTTTGTATAAACAATGATACTACGTTTCAATAAATTTTTCGCATCTATCTTCGGCCACTGAGACACAGAATTCATAATAGTACTACATACAGAACGGAAGCTCTCCGCCTCCCACCAATCGGAGTACCTCAAGTGCGCGTGCATCACCCCGCGGGGCCCTGCGCGATATCTCGTCCTATTTCTCGTCCTGTTGCCACGCGATATGCAACGCTTGCAAAAGTTGAAAAAATGGTGCGTGGTTTACGGTTGTCTTTCGACTCTCCAAGACAAAGTAAAATTTGGAATAAAATTAAACAATAATAAGAAGCAATTATTATGGAATAAACACCATAAAACATCCTTTAAACATTTCTTTCATTGATAGATTTAATAGAGCATTTTTTGGGTTAAATGAAAAAAATAAAGCTTTGAATAGTATGTATTTATTTATTCCTTTCCACATTAAAGCAATAATATAACAGCATTTCTTTTCATTTTCTGGAATAAAGTTTGGCAGATTTTTTTGCAGTGATGATATGAGCAGATTCGTCATTTTCGCGATAGTCACCCTGGTGCACCGGCGGCGGCGGCCAGCCAGCCGTCAAAGATGAAGTTTAGTGAAAAAAATGATTGTTTTTAGAGTTTGTGAGATTATTTCAACGTGTGTTTGTTTGTTTTAATTGAAATTCGATTACTAAATACAACAAAGTGAGGTGACGAGTGATAGTAAAGTTATAATTTGTTTGTGAATTGTGTAAGTCGCTTTATAGTCGAACGAAAAATGTGCAACTCGAAACTGTAATAAAAGTATAATGCTAATGTTCTGTTATCTACGTTTTCTAGGGTAGGTGTTTTGTAGATACCATCAACCCTACACTCACACATCTTTAACCCACCCACACATTTGCGCGTGTAAAAATGACAGCTGTCACTTTTGAGCCCGATTGTATGGAGCTTCCGAGGTGTGACTGAGATTAAAATTTGAATGAATAAATCTTAAATATGCGACTATTATTAATAATTTGCTAATTATTTATAATCACACCTAAACTCTTTACTGTGTAGTATTTTTACTACACTGGGCATAACCTTAAGGCCTTTGGCGACGATAAATAAAGCTTTCATGAAAATTGGAACCTTTAACCTTGCACTTAGGAACTTACCTATTGCCTTGTTGCGTAACTTATGCGGCCTTGTAGCCGAACTCATTGATATACGGCCGTGTAGCCCAATTCATTGACATATTATGGTCTTATAGCCCAACTCATTTACATATAAATAACAATCTTTTATTTCATATTTCAACTCATTGTCATATAAATAATAATCTTTTATTTCAGATTAGAAATAATGGCCTTGATGCCGAACCATGTCCTTGATGCCAAACCATGGCCTTGATGCCAAACCATGACCTTGATGCCAAACCAAACCATGTAACAATCTTTTATTTCATATTTCAACTCATTGTCATATAAATAATAATCTTTTATTTCAGATTAGAAATAATGGCCTTGATGCCAAACCATGGCCTTGATGCCAAACCATGGCCTTGATGCCAAACCCTGGTCTTGATGCCAAACCATGGCCTTGATGCCGAACCATGGCCTTGATGCCGAACCATGGCCTTGATGCCAAACCATGGCCTTGATGCCGAACCATGGCCTTGATGCCAAACCAAACCATGTAACAATCTTTTATTTCATATTTCAACTCATTGTCATATAAATAATAATCTTTTATTTCAGATTAGAAATAATGGCCTTGATGCCAAACCATGTCTTTGTTGAAAAATCCTGGCCTTGTTGCCAAACCGTGTCCTAGTGCCAAATTTTGGTTTTGTTATCTACAGTTCTACATAATTTTTATTACTATCATTGTTTGTTTGTTGCCATGTTGCCTTGTATTAGACTTAATATTATCATAATTTTATTGTAAGTAGTAATGTTAATAATTTTATTGTAAGTAGTAAAATCTTTTTGAATCTATTGTACTTAATTCGTACTTTACGTGATAACAACTGATGTAAACAAACTATATTTCAAAGAACTACGAGTTCCCAACCTTTTTGTTATTTAGATTTTGTATGAGACGTCTTGTAATATTCAACGTCAATATTTCTTGACAATCTTTATTAATTCTGTCAGATTACTTCATAATCATAATCAAATCTTGTGTTTGATCAATTTCACATAATGTAAAAGCACTGTTAAATAATATTGTGCCATATTATAGCAAACATTCGGATCTCTATAACTTATAAAGAAAAGTGTTGTACATGTATTCGTTTTTGAGAGACGGTACGAGGACGTACCTATCACAATCGGATGGCCGACTGTTGTCATGACAGATATTCTGATCTCCAATATTATAATATTTAAGTCACCAGTGTTTACTAACTTTTCATAGCTTTACGATATTGTTCATAAATGGTTGTTGTATTGACTCCTTTGTACAAACTGTCAGAGCGCGGCGGCTTTTCGACCAATCCCAGCGTTTTATGGAAAGGGTAATATTGTGGTGGGAGAGGTCTCTTGAACGTTCGAGCCAGCCTCGCTCGGGCAGTCGTATTTTGTTCTTCAAACTGGGAGATTCTACCTTTAAAGGAGTAATCACGTATTGTGTAAAATTATGAAGACTCTTCTTCATATGTATGGTATTGTGTAAATGTACCCATTTTAACACTGTGTAAAGTGAATAACTTATTACAAAACGTAAGTAGACTTCGAGTGTTTTATTTAACATATTTCTCAACTCCCTCTCATTTGTTAACATTTGTTTGTTTTAATGTTTGCAATTTGAATTCTGAATTGATCTTTATATTTCATTCGAAATTTTTTTTGGAAAAACGTAAATAAAATTTTGTATTTCCATACTATGTGTATGGCATTACAAATTTAAGTTTGCGGTTTATAGTTTTTCCTTGAGTATTGCGAGAAAGTAAGTGCAGTGCTGCTGTACCATTTATTTTCCTTTGTTTTGACCTTCGACGAGATTTTTTTTTAAAAGCGCAAAGTATAAGGGTTGGGCCACATTGATCGCCGGCCTTTCGCACTTTGCCGATTGAAAAAGAGCACACTAGTACGCATTATGCCGATTCACCGCTTACGGAGGCGTTCGCATCCGTGTATATAATCGATGGAAAGATCTCATACCGTTGTTGCCTCTTTATCGCGCGCGGGCGTCAGGGCGCGTTCGCCACGTCGCGTCGATGCGAAGGATTTCTATACTTTGCGCTCGTTTTTGTATAGGTGAACCGTCGATCAGTGTGGCCCGACCCTAATCCATTATTTTACGAAAGAACGCCTAGTTTTGTAGACAGATATTATTCAGTTAAAAAAACTCTTTTGTTCAGATATATGTACATAGATATATGTACGTTACAAGATCCACTTTTGAAAAACAAAGCCTGACTGTGATTCTGATCGTCACATCACCCTATGATACTCAAGAATTGGGAACCAATTTTTGAATTTCAGCGGGTGATAAAATATCACAAAAAAACAAACAAAATCACTGATTTTTCTTTTCAAGAGATTATTGATATTCGATAAACTACATTTAATTTACTTGATTTTTTTCATTTTCTTTTTAACAATTTAACAAAAGTAATATTTTTTCGACCGGTGATATTCAAGAATTGGCTCCTTGATCTTATGAATGAAAAAAATAGAGAAATAAAAGAAACAAATCAATTTCGATTAATTTATTATAATGTGCGATGTTAAAAATATGTTTATTACAATAAAGCATTTTCAAATCGACATAGCGCCACCCGCGACGCAGTATCCGTCGAATTAGCGCCACTTCTATACAAATTCATTTCAAGGCAAAATCAGTTACAATATTACAATCATATTTAAAAAAAAAAACATAAAAGTTAAAAGAGAGATTTCGTTCAGTACTATAAGAATCTTCAATTAATCAGCTCGATTTCGTTTAAATTTCAATTTTATTGTAAATAAAATAATCATAAAACGGTTTTACATGTGAAACTCAAATGTAAACATATGGCATTTGGTTAGATTTTTAGAGATCTATTCCCTGAAAAGGATGGAATTAAACAGAGATTAAATCTACATACCTACCACGCATCCCCGGATCTGTGACCCGTTCAGTACCATTATGTTGAATTCGCAAAACTTTAAAACTTCTTTCGCATTTTCACCTATGTTTGAAGTTGAAGCTCTGAGCATGAAACTGAACAACTTTTGTAATTAGACTTTTATAAATTCGAAAAAAATTATTGCCTCGGTCAGCTGATCAGACTTTTCAGGAATTTCCCAAAAGTTGTTCAGTTACCCAGAACTTCCACCCGAGATGTTTTGCGCAATTTACTTAACACGTTATAAGAATCTGAATTTTTATTACAAAATCGAGCTAAATGCATTATTTTCCAACCCTCAAACATCAGCAAACGGTGACCGTGGCCTCTGATACAGAGTACCGATTTATTTTATATTATTTATTAATAAGCACTATCTAGTAATATTTAAGCCATTGTATACTATATTTCGTAGTTTTCAAAATACCAATACTATATCGGTATCAAATGATGCTTGATCAAGATATGTATGGACGCCATTTTGTTAGACTGATCGTCAGTTGCATTAAAGCCCATTAAGTCTCGTACTAATCTTATGAATTTTGTTGACGAAAAGTGTCACCTATGAAATAAAAGGTGCATATTTTAATGAGGCTTTCCGCAACCGCGAGCAAGCTATGAACTTTCATGTAGATTTTTTATGGTATTATCGGAAACAAGGTTTTTTCGTAGCTTGCTTTGCTTGAAGCCTTTGCGATGCTAACTTAAATAAAATTGGCTAAGAAATAAAGTAAATAATTCAGCCTAGCACCAAACGAGTATTAAACACCAGGCAGTTCATTCAGATTCTTTATTACAAACTTGGTTCCCAAATAAAATCTACGGTTACAAATAATTTTTGAAATCAAAACGTCAATCTTCATTCAAATATTGTTTTTGATGGAGTCTTATATTGATTACAAGATAATGCCTTAGTCAGCGACAAATATACAATTATTTTTTGGTTCTCCATCAAAGAAATACCTATTTTTTATGTGACATGTAGCTTAAAATAAAACGAGTGTCCATCTTGTTTCATGCCATCACGAAATGGCGGCGCCAATGAAAATTTCTAGAATTTGCTCACCATAGACAGCACGACAGTAGAGGCTTGATTTTAGCCAATCAAAAGTTTCGTTGCCCAAAAGATGTTTTAATATCGTCCAATCAAATCGAAGAACCAACCAATGCTGCCAACCAGAGCGACCAAATCCAAAAAACCTCATTGAAACGCTTATTCTAAACTTCAAAAGCCACACACGCTATTTAAAAATTAAATCATTACCAATATCACAAAATAATAAATAATACAAAAATGAAAAAAATGACTTGAGAAAACTTACAATCATAGTTAGTCTTTTTAAGTTATTTTACTATTTTTTTAATTAGCATAAAAAATGGTTTTACGATTTTTATGACGAACAGGACGTCTGTTTTGATGTTCGCACGCAAAAATAAGACAAATCCGGGTAAATAGTCGACTTGAGTCATTCATACAGAGCTTAGCTCTCTCTCAATAACATGGCAAGTCTAACAAAAAGTCACGAAAGCTAGAAAACTAACTACCTACTTAAATCGATAATTCTCTAGTAGAACAGTATCTTTTTCCTCAAATAGGCGTAAAAAAATTGTAAGCACTATTTTATCGTGTTACTCAGATTGTGAAATTAAACAACTTTTCCCAAGGAACGTAGGTCCAAATACAAAAAAAAATCCTATAGAAACCGCAGCTGTTAGGGCAATTTTTATCGAGAGTAAAAATATTTTTTTTTATTTCGACCCATGTGTCGAAAGTTTTTAACTTTCATAGTCTGAGTAACAGGCATCAAATATTGCTTGCAATTTTTATTACACCCTATATTGCTAATACTTTGTTTTGTTTACAAATATGGTGACGGCGATAGATCTAAGGCGCAGGCCAGACAGAAGAGGTGCGCCGCACGGCACGCCTTCAGCGCACCTCTTCTGTCTGGCTTGCACCGCGTCGTTCTCCTACATTTTGTATGCATGTGATTTGAACAGGCGACGAGACGGCATGCCTAAGGCGCACTGTCGGTGCACCACCGGCGCACCGCCGGCGTGACCGCAGGCAGCCGAAAAGTGTACCACGGGGGCGCTCGAAGCGCGCCTCGGGCGCACCCGAAGCGCGCCGCGCCCGTTCTGTCTGGCTTGGACCTAAAGGAACTAACTTTATAGAAGCTTGCTTCCACTGGCTGAATGTTGAATTTACATCGAGTAATGGATTTTCTCACAGCAATAGACAAAGAATCCTAAGTGTATGCAGGGTGTAAGGGACAGGTTGGCAAATACTGAAAGGGCATGATCAGTCAACGTAACTGAACAACTTTCAGCGAATAAAACTTTCGGCCTTTACATACAAAATTGCAAACTTGATCGGACAGTTTGTATAGTCCGATTTTTTGAAAGTTGTTCAGTTACGTTGACTGATCATGCCCTTTCAGTAATTGCCAAACTTTCCCTTACTCTTTGTACAAATCCATTTCTATCTATCATTTGAATGAGACAAAATCAGTACGCTAAGATTCTTCCCACACAGAATAGTGAATTGAAGTGATGTTAAACTAACTGCACATCTATAGGTATAATACAAACATTTCAACAATGCTCAATACTGAACTTAGTCGGTAATGCATCTGAAACCCTCGAGAACATATCGACAAACTCTATAATCTGGTAGCACCATACTTGAAAGGCTAATCTCAACTAAATGGAATGAAAGGAAAGGAATCTCTAGCTTTGTAAACGCAACTTATCTATAATACGAGCAAACCAAAATGAACGTTGCCTATAACTAAAGGATTTTTTTCGACCCACATCTTTTTGGAAAGAATTCAGTTTCAGGAGTAACATACCTACTTAAAGACCAGGGGATCAAATTCTTATAATGGCAATTTTTTATAAGCGACTTACTATGGAAAATGAAATTTTTCACTTGTAGATTTCGGTCACGTCCATCACTTCGACAACTCTGCTAAATAAAGCGATATGTGATGCAATTGTTAAGTGCTCAATGTGGGTAAATAGTTCACCAGAGTTTGTCCAAAAAGTAAAGTTTCTTACAGACGGAACTGACCGTGGAAATTAGAGGCCCGCTCTTGGTCAAAGTAATTTATGATAAAAAATTATCTGCAAATAAATACTTGAATATATATAAGGAGAAACTAATTAAAAATAACCAATGGAAAGCTACCATTTCCGTCAGACCTGGCAACATACGTGATTAGTCAATTAAAAAGTGTTGCCATCTAGGAAGCTATTTACCCAACAATAAGACAAAAATATGAGCGTAAATGAAAATCTAAAGCCAGCTAAAAATGAAAACTTTTCACAACACGAGTATTTTTACATTATTTTATCATTACATTGTCATGTCATACACGCATAAGACACAATAGGACACTCACTGTCAAAAGTTCTATGTTCTGACAACTTTTGTAGAAGATAGAACCAATCAACAGTTGTTGCAACATGGCTTTGTACTACCATCTCTCCCTCCATTCAAAAATATCTACATATTTATAAGTAGGCCTTCATTAGAGTTAAATGCATCGAAGTAAAATTACACTTATTGTTAAATGAAAGAAATAATATTCTAGGTATGTATTGTATGGGGCCTTACGTAATGCATGTAAAATCAATAGGGTGCCCGCACACGTTAAATCCGCGATCCGGTAGAGATGCAGCTATAAGAAAGAAAGAGAAAGCTATAGGACCGACCGTAGACTAGGTGTATACAACTATTTCTTACTTTCCTATAGCTGCATCTCTACCGGATCGCAGATTTAACGTGTGCGGGCACCCAATACTATGCAAGACCTTTTTTGCACTCATGTACGTTCCGTTTCGGTTTTTGATCGCTCTTACCCCTAAACTTGAAGAAAATGTTGCCTCGAACAATTTTAATTGCTTACTCGTAAAACAAAAGCTGTCGATTTTGTGTCGACCGACCTCACAGACCCTATTATCAGACACCAAAGGACACGGACATGCATGATCATATGCGTCGACGTAGGAAAGTCTTTGAAAATGTTTTAAAGGTACTGCGACAGATCTCAACTTCACCGTGACACATTTTCTGTACATATTACAATCAAATTTAATATTTTGAACACACATCAAATCGTCAAAAATCTTTAGATTCTGTAACATTCACGACAGCGAACATTACCATCAAATTTCTGACCAATTAGGTAGGCATCGTTTTAAGCGATTCTTATGAGACGTTTAAAAGATCTCGATTACTTTTAGTTTTAAATTACTTGTCTTTTCTGGTTATCATTTTTTCTTCTCATTCTTTGTTCACATAAAACAATTCTATTGATTAACTGATCTGTTAAGATTAACGTATTAACAGACACAATATAAACAATTAAAGGTAACGAACATATACTTTCAGACGAATACGAGTTTGTAACTCTAAAACCTGGGGGTCTTGTGCTTTAAAATCTGCCAATAATGAACAGTCTATAGTTTCAAAACGACGGCATCGCCATTGTTAGTAACTAAAACAAAACATCTGTCACAAATTTAATTTTTTTAAGGAAAAAATAGTGGACCAGCTATTCTCTCGTTTGTTATTGAGGTCGGTCGGCCATTTTGGATCCGCCATTTTGAAGATAATGCTACCGGCATAGTTACAGTACGAAAATCCACTAGTCGTTTACAAATACCAAACAAACAAACAAGTATTTAAATTTTGAGATCTTTATGAACAGTCAGACATAACTTAGAAGTTACAACGAATTACAAACTCTGGCGTGTTTGTTTTACGAAATTAGTCCTAGCCGCTACGTCAAGCGAGGCGTTCAATCACAATAGTACCTACTGGCGGCGCCGCGTCTAATGCAGCGTAGGCCCTAAAATTGTCATCTTTGTAAAACTGACTACAATTTAAACCATTTTGGAAAAAAATGTCCACAGCTGTCCCGTTGCCGCAAAAAGACTTCCAGCGCAGGATACGTGGAGATCTTCAAAGAACCTACGTCCAGCAGTGCACAAATTTCAACCCTGTCCATCTGGACTATCAGTCAGTCTACGTTGTATAGGCTTGCCCGCATTACGTCTTCCAGTTCGGGGCATTTTATCGATGCAACTTCTTAAGGTGATCTGTGACAGCCAGCTTAGCCCCGAACGCAACTAGATGGAGCCACTGCTGCAAATATAAGGTTTTATTTTTTAATGCAATAAGTACCAACTATATATGTGCAAAAAGTTGATTCGAGTAAATTTCATCGTGCAACTTCAACGCCTAACAACAATTTCGATAAGAAATATATCTCCATATGTCCACTGTTTAGAACCAATTTGGGTCTATTCATGTAGGTAGAAAATAAAGTCGGTGTTTATTTTCTGTATAAGAAATATTAGCGTAGACGTGGGTATTCAAATAAAAATGTACAACGCGACTCGTGCGTCACCCGTGGCTTTGCGCGTCAGTGCGATAAGGAAGCGGGCCGGCGCCATAGTTGTTAGCATTTAGTAGCTGTCGCAATACGGGAGATCTGGTGAACGGTCGCTTGGGTGCGCGTATCGGATAAGCCACAGCGGTGGTCGCGCTTGGTGTGTAGTGAATATACCGTTCGGGACAGTTTCCTGGATCGCAGGGAGGACAGGAACTGCGGTTGATGGACAATTGTATATAAGTACTTCGTTTTAATAAGTACCACGCTAGACGGGGCGTGGCCGGTGATAATTTGACTATATCTTGGCAATCCGCGTGGTGTGTGGGACGATTGATAGCAATCGCCGCGGATTTGCTATGGACTTGTGATTATAAGGCAGATTTCCGGAATCATCTGCTATAACGGGTGTCGACCTGCGCATTCGGGGAACGCGGCGTGCTTGAAGCATGAGGTTGGGGTTTGACCTGGATGCCTGCTGCGGAAGCGGCCAGCACTAAGATCGGCGCAGGATCATCGGATCGACACAGAACACATTATAATTTATTCTATTTAAGTGTATTTATTGGACATCACATATTCTTGCACACTGAGAGTAGGTATACCTCCAAATATCCATTTCGACTCGTCGCGATCACGGGAATCTCACCGGTAAGTGAGTTGCATATTATTACCGAATTTTGGTGGCTCAAGGTTCGGTCAAGCGCGAGTCACCCGTAGAGAGTATGTAGTGGCGGGTTCTGGCTCACGGGACCGGACCCGATTTTAAGGTGTATTTAGGTACGGTATTTAATTATAAGTTTAGCGCTGTGTATCGCAGCCCAATTTGTTACGCTCCCGCTCGGGTCTACGAGTGCACACCAGCTGCACTCCTGGGTACGTTCAACTCATAGGGCCCAGCGGACGTATCGGACCCGGGCCGCGGAGCGGACAAAACATCCACTAAAGTCAATTACTCTCGTCAGTCCATGTTTACATGAGTACGATCACTCACACATGCACACAAAGCACAAACGTACAGTTTTGACCGCACGCCCACAATCGTAATATTGAACCAAAAATTGCTAACAAAAATAGTATTTTCAGTACATTAACTGTATTTTTGTATCAATTAGCGAAAAATTTAACTAAAAATAGCAGTATTCGTTCGTTTTTCAACAGAATTCTATGTCCCGCGTAAGAATGCAAGTCATTTGAATTTTTGTATGGAAAACGGATCACCTTAATCGTGTCGTGCTTTACTCATTTTAGGTAATGCTAGAGATTCGATCAAATTAACACTGGAATCATCACATCAATCACTGGAAACAGGAGCATGTCCAGGGTGGTCTGAATGAGTGCGACGCGGACGGTACAATGTATGAAGCCTATACAGACCGTTCAGTACGTTGCTAAGCGGGTCCGCAGCGGATAACTCTACATCGCACTGAACGTACTTTATACGCTTCATACATTTTACCGTCCGCTACGGACGTCCACGTCGCACTGATCTAAGCTTTTATTTTTTTTCTGTGACGTTCATTTAATGTTTGAAATTACAAAGACGATTGTAGCCGTCCAATACTAGAGATTCCGCCTAAACAAAACTGGACGAAACGCATGATCGACAAACAAAACTGGACGAAACGCATAATCAACAAACAAAAAAGTTGAAAAAAGACATATTTCTTTAACTGAAATCGTGCAGACCATGAAACTGAACAACTTTCCGCAAGAAACACGGGTATAAGGCGAAAAAAAAATCTCATACAAAATGTACTGCCCCGTGACTTACTTACGTTACTTTGGGAATACAAAAATATTTTTTTTAACTCAACATCTTTTGAGATTTGAACCATGTTTCATGGGGAAAGTTGATCAGTTTCATGATCTATCCACGGTTTCAGTTTTACGGGCATGACTTGTCTTGTATACACAGCCAAGAGCACATCAAGCTTGACACATTAGACTTTGTATAGTTCTTAATTCAATAGACGTACGAGCTAGAGTCGCACTGCGAGTGTCAAGCTTTACCTGTCGTTAACTGTACATCCTGTGTACAACTGTTGTAATGTCATTTTAACATTATTTTCAATAACAAATTAAGTTTGTAATCGTAAGATACTCGTACGGACAAAGAACATAGACAAGAAATGGATATTTGAAGGGTAATGATTTGTTTAAACTATGAAAAAATTTAAAACAGAACAGAAGTCTAGTGTTTCAACTGACGTGTTGGGTGTAACTACGCTTTTTCTTTCATTTCGATGTTTTCATAGTTTATATCATGTACGAATAATGAACTGACAATATTATAGAAATCGTAGCCCGGAAAAGCATAATGCTAGAATGGCGCCCACTCATAGTTTAGAAAAAAGGGCTTCGAGTTATACAGTTGCACTGAATTTACTGTTTAGGCGGACTAATTGAAAAACTAAAGACACCACTAGTACAACTGACACAATGTGTTCAGGCATTTATTGTTTCATTCATTTTTGAATCTGCCGCCGCTTTCTGTCATCGGGCGATGGACACAGTTTGTGGTAGTAGCGCCAACTGGTGAAAAGAATTGGCAAGCTGGAGAGTCGGTCAGACAGAACTCACGCTGCAATTTTGGATTTCTCAAACCCAAAATCTTGATAAAACAGTATGGACAATGTGTGTGTGTTGTTAAATCATGAGTGCTATGTCGGAGGTTTCGGACGGAGAAGTTTTCATCTAATGAGGCAGTCCAGCAAGCCATTTCGAAGACGGCCAAGACAGAAGACCAGAATATTCGGTAAGCGGTTCAGTTTTGAGGGTTTCAATGAATGCCTGCGCAACTTGCTATTCTACCAGCGCCTATAATCTAATCTGTTAGTTTCCCGCGTCACAATGCGAGAGATGACAGGGACCTGATAAGTCGGTGGCAGTGTATGTTTGGATTCAGAATGAAATGAACTTATAGAATAGAATATTGTATAGTTTGATTGAAAAAGTAATAGTAGAAACAGTTTGACGGATAAGTTAGTGGCAGTTTTTATCAATAAGATTGGCTACATAAGCCACATGCGAGCACATGGACGCCATTTACAAAGGAGTTGAAACAGTCGCCATGACCGAAATCGGTCGGATAGAATATATATAGTGGCAGTTCAGTATGTTTGGATTCGGAATTAAATGAATTATCCATAGACACTTCACTTTCACTTTTTTGTGAAGCGATGTCGTTTAGCTGACGTCATTAAGAGATTTTAATATCAAACAATTAATAAAATTTTTAATAAAACAATTAATATAGATTTGAATAGAAGATTGTATAGTTGAATGGAAAAAGTAATGGTAAAAACAGTTTGAAGTTCACTCAGTAAACGGTTTTGCAAGTCGGTATCGGATACTACCTTGTGTTTTAGTTTTCGTGGCTTGGATGGAAGAAACAGTTTTGAGTTATTTTCTTTCATACATTTAGTAAGTTTTCTATAATGCCATTAATTTTAGCGAGCTTTCTTTATGCTCTTCAGAGTTACGATTTTTAGTATTAGATCAGTCCTTTCATACTCGTATTTTCATGTCCATGGTTTACATAAAGATCCAAACACGTTTTAGTGTTAAAAGTAAAATAAAAAGAAACACTCGAAGGCTAATGATGTTTGGGAGGCTGTATACGACGAGAGATGTGTTCTTCCTGTTGCATCTTGGCGCGGAATTCTGCCACCAGATCTCGGGATTGGTTCAGAACCGCTAGTTGTTCGTTCAATAAGTCTTCCCATTGCGTCGCGTAAGCTGAAAAAAACACATTCGGATGTTTTTACTCCAGGATTATAGCAGAATTTTCATTGGCATGCAGATTAAAATTTATTAGAAAATTTTATAATGGAGACATGATTGTTTTTAGTTAACCAGGTGGCTCGCGACTATGGTAACCCTTACTCAGCGCGACACGTTTATTTTGGCAGGCGGATGTCGTTTACTTACAGGAGGGCCCTTGTTTCTTTTTTATGTTACAAGTGAGCAAACGAGCAGGTGGGCCACCTGATGGTAAGTGGTCACCACCGCCCATAACACCTACTGTCTTATTAATGGCATATTTTGACACTAATAAAACAGCTAAGCGCGTAGCTCACTTTGAGAACTAAGATGATATGTCTCATGTGCCGGTAATTTCGATGGCTCCCTTGCCCTTCAAACCGAAACACAGCAGTGCTAACACTGTTGCTTCACGGCAGAAAAAAGCAAGAGGGTGGTACTTCCCCAGGCGGACTTTCAACAAAAGCCCTACCACCTCAGGAAAAGTACCGATTTCACATGTTGTATAAGTAGAATAAACTACATAAAACATATTGATAATAAAAAAAATAACAAAAATAAAATACTTTTTATGAAAAAAAAATTCAAGTTGCCAACCCTATTCTAAGAATCACAACGCGCACTTGTAAACAAGTAAAATAGGTGCCTCGCCGCCCGCCATTCACTAAGGAACGCCATTAGTCTTGACCGGTTAGGGTTTTTTTATTTCTATTTTTTAAACATGTTTATTGTTCTTTATTCTACTTATAGAAAATGTGGTTTAAAGCAAATCGCTACTTTTCCTAACACCCTGTATATTTGTCTAAAAATGTCAAACTTCCAGTGCATCGTCTTTAGTTCCAATTTTATCCACCTGCCAAAATAACCGAGTTGCATTGTAGTTATTTTTACTATCATTAATGTAGATGTTCGAAGGTTTATTTAGTTTTGAGCTGTAGGCGAAGAGCGCGCTGTTGGCAACCCCACCTCATCAGATACCAAACAGCGACCCATCTTGATGAAATGGTGAGTCTTAAAAAAACAGTATTTCCTGGGCGCAACCTGGCACGTTTTGTACAGTCAACAAAAAACTGATTTTTTTTTTGCCACTTCATGTTCCAAGTAAATAATAGTACATGCATAAGTACTAATTAATATGTACCAAAATAACCAGGGTTGTCTTGCCGTAACCCGGTGATTTAAGGAGTTGCAAGGTTATGACAACTCACTAAGTATCATGGTAGAGCAAAGCAATCCTGTTGGTTTTGGTACTTCTTTAGTAGTACTTTTGCATGCACTATGTGCTTACTTGGTATACGGTTTGGTTAAAAAAATTTATAGTTTTTTGTTGACTGTACAAAACGTGCCAGGTTGCGCTCAGGTAACCTTGTTTTTTTAGACTCACCATTTTATTGTGCAGCAGCTTATATAGGTTGCTGTTTGGTATCCGATGAGGTAGGGTTGCCTACTGCCCGCTCTTAGTCTATTGGGAGAAATTGTTTAATTTCATATGCACAATCTTTTATTTTTATAACCGAGACTCGATTTGAGAATATCTAGGACTTGTTGATTAGTTATACAAGATGACGATTAATAAATTAACAATGTTAAGTACAAATTAACTTCATTACACATTATATAATTTGCAAGCCCTTTTAAATTTAGATTAAACTAACAGAAATGAAATGTAAATCTTGATCAAAATCCTAATCAATTTGGAAGTTCCCAGGCCAATTCCCTTTGTGATGAGCGACAGCAGTGGCATTATGCAAGCGATGACGTATGCAAAGAGCATGGAACCTCTTTGGATGTTATATCTGTGACTGACGTGTGAACAATCCGAACCTATCATCCGGCGTTTGTTCCACAAGCTATTGCCAGTGCCGTGGCTCACCGCCCGGAGACGTTTGTGCTGAGAATGCCAGCACTCTGAAACATGCCGTCTACAGTCAACCAACATCCTCTTACAGAGCTAAGCAAACAGGGACAGTATCGTAAAGAGAAGAATTTATAGCGCTGGATATCTTTCTTTTCACTAGCTTCAGAAAGATAGAAAAATAGTGGTGGAAGGAAGGGAAGAAAGACGCATCACAAATATTGTCTTTCTCCTTACTAACTGTTGGTAGCCACTCGACAAAGTTATAGTTAGCTTTATAATTCTAAAGAGATTAGGGGGCTCGTCTAAAGAGGTCCAGGTGACTCGTCTATAGCGGGTCAGGGGGCTCGTCTATAGAGGATCAGGGGGCTCGTCTATAGCGGGTCAGGGGGCTCTCCTATAGAGGATCAGGGGACTCGTCCATAGCGGGTTCGTCTATAGAGGATCAGGGGACTCGTCTATAGCGGGTCAGGGGGCTCGTCTATAGAGGATCAGGGGGCTCGTCTACAGAGGATGAGGGGGCTCATCTATAGAGGATGAGGGGGCTCGTCTATAGAGAAACATGGGGCTCGTCTATAGAGGAACAGGGGGCTCGTCTACAGAGGATG
The DNA here is from genome assembly GCA_947532105.1 of Athrips mouffetella. Lineage (NCBI taxonomy): Eukaryota > Metazoa > Arthropoda > Insecta > Lepidoptera > Gelechiidae > Athrips > Athrips mouffetella. The sequence goes on along the minus strand of OX383960.1, from coordinate 1,903,759 downwards.
AGGGGGCTCGTCTATAGAGGATGAGGGGGCTCGTCTATAGAGGAACAGGGGGCTCGTCTATAGAGGAACAGGGGGCTCGTCTATAGAGGATCAGGGGGCTCGTCTACAGAGGATGAGGGGGCTCGTCTATAGAGGATGAGGGGGCTCGTCTATAGAGGATCAGGGGGCTCGTCTACAGAGGATGAGGGGGCTCGTCTATAAGGATGAGGGGGCTCGTCTATAGAGGATGAGGGGGCTCGTTTACAGAGGATGAGGGGGCTCGTCTATAAGGATGAGGGGGCTCGTCTATAGAGGATGAGGGGGCTCGTCTATAGCGGGTTCGTCTATAGAGGATCAGGGGACTCGTCTATAGCGGGTCAGGGGGCTCGTCTATAGAGGATCAGGGGGCTCGTCTACAGAGGATGAGGGGGCTCGTCTATAGAGGATGAAGGGGCTCGTCTATAGAGGAACAGGGGGCTCGTCTATAGAGGAACAGGGGGCTCGTCTATAGAGGAACAGGGGGCTCGTCTATAGAGGAACAGGGGGCTCGTCTATAGAGGAACAGGGGGCTCGTCTATAGAGGAACAGGGGGCTCGTCTATAGAGGAACAGGGGGCTCGTCTATAGAGGAACAGGGGGCTCGTCTATAGAGGAACAGGGGGCTCGTCTATAGAGGAACAGGGGGCTCGTCTATAGAGGCTCAGTGTAGAGACTCACCGTCCTGGTCATAGTCCACGTCCCTGGTGAGCGTGAGCAGCTGGTTGCAGCGCTGCAGCGCGTGCTGCAGGTAGTCGGAGATGGCTTTATGGTTGTCGAGCACCTCCTCCTCGGCTTTCTGCAGCTCGTCTATAGCTTCGTGGAACGTGTACATCTCTGCTGACATGTCGCCGTCCTACAATAATAGAGAGACAATCACTTTATATTATAAATTAAACTCATGCGACGCGTTTTTCTGATGCAATCTTTTCCATTTGTAATCGCTGCTACTGGATGGATTTTGATACGGTTTTCACTAATACATAGACTGATTAACGAGGAGTGTTTTGTCTATAATTTATAAATATTTAGAGCAAATTGATTGAACTGTGATGATGACGTAAGGCGGTGAATAATCGAGTGCTCTAGAGCACGCTTTCAGTAAATTTGGACCGAATTAAGCGCGATCACAGTGCTTTAAAGCACGCTGTTAATGCAATTCGTACGTCGATCAAGTCGCCTCTTGAGAGCTTTTATGACGCCAAGGTCGGCCGCGGGTAAATAATAAAGAAACATTAATCGGATCGATGGCTGTTGGCTGCGTTTTCAGTGAGGCATAAATTTCATCATAATCATCATATCAGCCGAAAGACGTCCACTGCTGGACATAGGCCTTCCCTAAAGATCTCCATGACTCACGGTTCTGCGCTGCTCGCATCCAGCGGCTTCCCGCGACCGCCACCAGCTCGTCGGTCCACCTTGTGGGGATCCACCTGCCAACGCTTCGTCTTCTGGTACGTGGTGGCCACTCTAGAACCCTTACGCCGCATCGGACAAAATTTACTTTTACATAATGGCTGCTAGAGCACTGCTTCAAAGGTACTAGCCGCCAGCTCATCCTGTATAAACTTTAACTTTGACGAGCGGAGAGTCCACATCCCCTTCCGCACTCTATATGTAAAGTACGTGACAATTCAGGAATGCGGGCGAAATTTATGGAACGCCATTTATAAATGTGGTAACTCACGTTGAGGGAGCGCAGCTGCGCCAGGTCGTCCTGCGCCGGCTCCATCTCCACGTCGGCGAGCGGCGAGTCAGCACCGCCCCCACCCCGCCCGCCGACGCGTCCGCAATCATTCGTGCCCAGCTCCTTCACTCTGCAACACACATACTGGGTTTAGGGGACCGTGTACCGAAAACTGAAAGAGCGTCGACGAAACTGAACAACTTTCACAAAGAAATATTTATGAGAAATGAAAAAAATTGTTTACCTTTTCTTACAAACTGTTTGATCAGAGTAAGCGATTTGTATGGACGACAAAAAAGTTGCTCAGTTTTGTTGACTAAGCAGGCCATTTCAGTTTTCGGTACACCGCCTTACACCCTTTATAGATGAAACTTTTAAAAGCGCGTTTTAGACGTACAAACAGAAAGATATGCGCAAACCTTCCTTCCTTCTCCCTTTACGCGAATATTGTTCGTATTTTGTCGATAGGTATACTACAATTCAAATACTGTTGCTGGATTAGACTGACAGCAATGTTGTTGCAGGACGGAGCGATCCATAAGATATTAGAGCGACAGAGAAACGTTTCGCTCCGTTCTGCTCTTATTTATCGCTGACATTCGCGATTGCAGGCAAACCTGACAACGTGTTACGCACGTGCCATCGGTTCGCTGGGCTACAAATTACAATGACTAAAAACTTGTTCTCTAAGCGACGACCGAATAAAGTGGCTGAGTGGTGTAATCAGGAAGGTCAGGTTATTCAGGGCACGCCATGGTAATCCAAAATGTTGTTTCACTCATCATATCACAAATGTTTTGAAGTCGTTAATTTTCTCTTCCTAAAAATTCAAAGAACAAAGTCTTCAACAAAATTATACAGTTATTGAACTTTTTTACCGTGTGACAAATTGTTTGTTTTCTTTTTTAACTACAAGGCACTTTTTTCTTTTTTCACGGCACTAAAATAAAAAACTTCAGTATAAATATAACTAGGACCAAAATTGAACAGTTTACCTGTCGGCGTATCGAAGCGTATTGAGGGAATGTTCGCAGGATGACATGGCAGGAGAGATCATGGCGATCATGCAAGTCCGCGACTTGTCTCCGATGAAGGAGTCTCGCAGCACTTGCGTCAGCTTGGACACGCGGAACGGGAGGTGGTTGTTGCCTTTCATGCCCAGAGCTCGGATGCATTCCTTCAGCGCCAGGAGGGATTTGTTGATCTCTGCGCTCTCCATTCCTGCGGGAATACAACAGTTTATAACGTTTTACATAAATTCAATTCTAAATATCTGTTCTTAAGTGCAAGATATTTGCTAAAATTTACCTGCCTAAGTTTGGCGCCGTTTGCTTCTTTTAAAAAAGTAATCCATTTAAATCCGTGCCATCGTTGTACATTTCGTTGTTTTTGTGATCGAAAGATCAAAGGATACATACTAACGATCAAAAGGCAGTCTTATTTCGGAAAGCCATGCCATGGAAATCCGTCTAAAGAGAAAAAATCTAACAGACCTGACGAAATAATGTAGCCTGTTTCCTGCCTAAGTTTGGCGCCGTTTGCTTCTTTTAAAAAAGTAATCCATTTTAATCTGTGCCATCGTTGTACATTTCGTTGTTATTGTGATCGAAAGATCAAAGGACACATACTAACGACCAAAAGGCAGTCTTATTTCGGAAAGCTGCCATGAAAATCCGTCTCAACCGGACGGACCTGACGAAATAATGTAGCCTGTTTAGAATGCCAGCAGTACGGAATTATGCATGACTCTGGCGCTCGAATATCTTACGTCTAGCTGTCGCACTGCTGTAGTTCTAATCAAGCTCGACTGGTTAGACTGTGCGATGTATACTGACGGGTCTGCCGGTTGGCGGAGTTGGTGGCTGCTCCGCGCTCGTTGCCGGCGAGGTCTATGAGGGGAGAACTTCCCGTGCAATTTCTCGTATACCGTAATCCATTTAAATCCGCGCAATCCTTGCACATTTAGCTGTTTCTGTGATCGGAGGATTAAAAGACACATACCGACGAACAAAACACAGTATTATTTTCAAAAAAGTGCCATGGAAAATCCGTCTCAAGTGGAAAATCCAACGGACCTGAAGAAATAGTCGAAATAATGTAGTTTGATTAGAAGGCCAGCAGAATGGAGCTTTCCGTCATTGACCTTTCCGTCTAGCTGTCACTGCTGTAGTTGTAATCAAGCTGCACTGTTTGAAGTGTGTGGGGGGGGTATACTGACGGGTCTGCCGGTTGGCGGAGTTGGTGTCTGCGCCGCGCTCGTTGCCGGCGAGGTCGATGAGCGAGAACTTCCCGTGCACGCGGTGCATGCCGGGCGAGCGCACCACTATTTGGAACACGGCGTGCGAGCGCGACGAATTCGAGTTCGCTGACGTCTGCAACACAGAAGAGGAACCTTAGTAAGGGTCATACGTTTTCTTGTTTATATCACAATCTCAGGTGAAAAAAGTAGCAGGTGAGCCACCAGACGGTAAGTACTCACAACCGACATCTAACACCCGCTAGAGGTACTGTGGGACGATTTTGGTCCAGTAGTAAAAATCCAGTGGTAGGTCGTCTTGGGCGTGTTTTATTATTTATTTATTTTATTTATTTATTTATTCGATAACAATGAATACATCGTGTTCGAAACTTATGTTAAAACTAGAAACCAATATGTCTAAGTACATTAAAAAAATTAAAATTATTTTTAAAATAAAAATTTGTTTCAACAAATTTCTATTAGTGGCATAACTTGACACTAATACATAATAAACCGCCGGCAAATAGCACCAACCCTACTAAGGGCTTCTGAACCGGAGTATAGGCAGCAGAATCTTTCCGTTTATCGCAACATCCTACCCACAGAGCAGAAACAAAGTAGAGGTGCTCTAAGCAACGTAGCCTTGATGCAATCAATGTAGTCCTGACGTCACATACTCTAGTCCTGATACTCCACGCTAGGAGCGCTGACATCAGTACGCGACTAGTTCTCGTGGAGTGTGCACGTTACTGTTCCTCGGAGATCTTTATTTTAACGTGTTTCCCAGTGCAAAATGAAGTGTTGTATCATTGGATGTAAAAGCTGCACGGATGTTCAAAATAAAATAAACGGAAACAGATTTACTTTCCACTCCTAAGTATTTTATTTGACATTTATTTATAATTTATGTAGAATATTCTAGAACATTGAATTTAGTATACAATCCTGCATCGCGATGGCAATTTTCTTAATGCCACCTAGTGCCAAGTAGACGTACTTGGTAGGGACAAATTTCAGGGACGTACTCGAGAACAAAGTAAAACGGGGGGTCAAAAATTTTACGATCTTTCAACTGAGAAATCAAAGCAAAACGGCGACGTTTTTTAATACGGCGGCGCGAAATTGTAATACGGCGGATTCTTCAATCCGGCTGCGACACAACGTTCACAGCTTTTTATAGGCACACGCCGCCGCCCCCCCGGCCGGTACCGCCGGAACCGATATGTCCCAGCATTTTAATCTGTAATATCTTCGAAAACATTTATTTAAACTACATGCTGTAAAGGGCCAGATTGATCTATATTGATTGCACAATGTATTAAAGGTACTTAATAGGATAAGGATTATTGCTATATTGCTTAAAATCGCTTCATAAATAAGCCAGTATTTCTCGAAGGATAAAAAATGGTTATTGTGGGTTATCCCTAAGAGATAGGCATCTACCATCGCGGACTTTTTTGTAGACCTTTTGAAGGTGTAAAATACATTATTTTGATCTATCTCGCAGGGTTCAGCCAGCATTTGCAATGTAAGCGCAAAAAATTTGTTTACGACATCACATTAGAAATCTCTAAAATTATCAGTATTTTCTACTATATTATGCATGTATTATGCATAAAAACCTTCCTCTAGAATTACTCTATCTACAAAAAAACTGCATCAAAATCCATTGCGTAGTTTTAAAGATCTAAGCATACATAGGGACAGACAGACAGACAGCGGGGAGGGACCTTGTTTTATACTATGTAGTGAAGATAAAGCTAATTTATTTCATTTTTAATTATTTCTTATCTTTACCTAGAACCCCCCCCACCACGCCCCGGGGGGCTTTTACGGTGTGCCTAGTATACGTACCTGGTCGAAATAATTTATTTGCCATCTAGTGCTGAATAGCGGTTAACAACATAAGCACACCCCAGATTCCACTAGGTTCTATTCTGGAGCTCCATTTGGTTCTAATACTCATTACTAGGTGGCGGTGGCATCGCGTAACGTCCCCCGCACCCCCGCTTGCCAGCTTCACCTGATTCTATATAGAAAACAAGAAAGAGCAACTCTACTTTGTTTCTGCTCTGTGATCCTACCTATATACTGCGGTCACCAACAACAACGGTCGCCAACCGCAACGCTTACAAGCGTGGCGACTATGGTAAATCCCCTCCAGAGTATCACGCTATTTTGCTGGAGGTCTGGTGGGAGCTCCCTGTCCTGCATTGGACGTTTCATGGGATGTTGTGATGTGTGTGTGTGTGCGTTGCCCACGGAAAACGGAATGTGGATTCATGCAGGTGGCATCAAAAAACACCTGTTGCGTTTGTGTCTTAGAAAGTGGACAGTTTTCAAAGCGAATGTGGTGGCGGCTAACAACCCATTTCTACCCGAGGCAGTCGTAAAAGGCAGCTAAGAGATTTTGAACCGGGGGTTGGGCAACAGCGTTTTTCGTGTATCATACTACTTGCGATCATCAACAACCGCGGCCCACGGTGCTAGCCACAATGCTAACAAAAGTGGTGACTATCTTCCCCTCCAAAATATACCACACATTATTTTTTGTGAAATCCTTTATGAAGCTCCCCGTCCAACAGGGAGCTTTTAAAATAATGGTGCTTTGGCCGGCGGGGGCACGGGTGTTTGACGCTGTCAGTAAGGCTGCAGAGTGGTAGAAATTACAGGATTTAAAATATTGTGATAAGAGAACGTTGTGGCATAAAAGAAAATGTAATTACTAAAATAGCTCCATACATGTGATCTGATCACCCGTCTACGCCAGCCGCGGCGTCCCCATCAGAAATAATAATAATAATACAAAAAAAAAGTAGAGAAAGGAATTCCGAGATGGTTTGGTATGGTTTTGCATACCCTGACGGGAAAGAGGCGTGATTTTATTTAAACAGAAAGGCACATATTTAATAGGCCGCGCCCGTCAAAGGGGATTCCCAGGTGTACCTTAGGGGGATAGCTTAGCTTAGGTGGACATTTAAGAGGAGTTTTGGTTGCCCCGAGGTCGTTGTCCGTGTGTCCCACTGACCTGGCCCGAGGTCCGCGCCGCGTTGCCGTGCTGTATGAGCCGCAGCACCTCATCCACATTGTCCACCACCTTCTCCGTGAGCCCCACGATCTGGACTTGCTGCTTTCCGTCTTCTAGGACCCGGAGTTTCGCTTTATCCGCCAGTAGGTCAAACACCTGCAAATATCGTAACTATAGATAAAGAGCTGCACATTTTTTTAAATCTATCGCAGGCATTTTATTTGTCTAGAAAACGGAAATGGACAGCACGAAACTTAATGCCAGTGTCATAAATTTGATTGGTTTAGCTGCTACTCAATTTCGAGCCATATAAATAAAGCGGGCATTACATCATCCAATCTGCGTAGCACTATCTGAGCTAGTTTGGATCGTGTAAATGCAGCTAGACAGCTAGTGAGCAGTTAGCAGCTAGAGATTAACTGCATTTACATGATCCAAACTGAACACTCTAGCTGCGCTCTAGCTCAGCTAGTGCTCTGCAGATTCACAGATTGGATAATGTAATGGTCATTATTAGTTTGTACATACGGCTGCTCGTCAGTGACTTTGGTTTAGTGTTTTGACTCTGGTTTCGGGTGTTTGTACCGTAGCGCTGGTTCAGCTTATACTGGTTTTATTTCTACTTATTTGCTGCCGTGCGTACGTACAGTCAAGAGCAGATCAAGCTTGACACTCGCAGTGCCACTTCAGCTCCTACGACGCTAGAAATAAGAACGGTACAAAGTCCAAAGTGTCAAGCTTGATGTGCTCTTCACTGTACGATACCTTCACGGAAGAAGGATGCAAAGATAATGAGGTCGATGAGGACGAAAGGTTGATGAAGTTTATACTTGGCAAACTTGAGGTACACAAACACGTCGTGCGTCGCTATTGGGTATATTTTATACCCTTTTAAGAGTACGATTAGTCATATAAACAAACAGGGGTCAATTTAAGAGTACGATTAGTCATATAAACAAACAGGGGTCAATTGGTCAATAATAGTTTCGGTTGGTCAAAATTGGTACCGATCATCATCATCATCATCATATCAGCCGAAAGACGTCCACTGCTGGACATAGGCCTCCCCTAATGAACTCCATGACGACCGGTCCTGCGCTGCTCGCATCCAGCGGCTTCCGATAGATAAAGATATTGATCAAAACTGGCACCGTTTGGTCACGACATTGGTCAAGATTGGTACAGTTAGATCAAGGTATTCATTAATATTAATATCGATTGGACACAATTGACACCATTAGGTCAATATTGGTATCGATGGTATCGACTGGTCATAACGAAATCTCAAAAATAGTTACAACTTTAGAAATGCTGAAGCTTGATTAGAATGACAGAAGGACAGAGCTCTGCGTGTGCGCAGGACGGAGCGATACGTGTCTCTGTCACTCCGATATACAGGGTGTAAGGGACAGTGTACAGAAAACTGAAAGGGCGTGTTCAATCAACAGAACGAACAACTTTCCCAAAAATAACATTACGGGGAAACGGAAAATTTTTTGACCACTACATACTAATTACAATACAATACAATATTCTCTATTGCACACGAAATTTTGTGAAAAGTACAATATTAGAAATAGATGTACAATGAGGCGGCCTTATTGCTAAACAGCAATTTTTTCCAGGCAACCTTTGGGTGCAGGATATTAGGCTAACATAGATGCGGGGACGGTGCATAAAGATTGACCTAAAGATATACCAAATTAAACATACATAAACACTACATATACAGGGTGTTAATTTAATTGCGTGCCATAGCTTAAGGGGTGCTTCAGTTACGATAAAGGAACACAAAAAAAATATCAAAAAAAAATCCTACGGAAAAAAAAAACAAACTCCATTGAAACTTAACTAACGCGGAGCACCGCCGCGCTATCACCGAGCCAGCGCGCGGCGCGAGAATCAGTGGATAAGGTAGGCACATACATAACCGAAAACTTTCGCGCGCTTTTGATAGCGCGGTGCTCCGGGTCATTGTCCGCCGCGTTAGTTTAGTTTCAATGGAGTTCAATTTTTTTAAAGTAGGATTTTTTAAAATATTTTTTTTGAGTTCCTTTATCGTTTCTGAACCACCCCCTAAGCTATGGCACGCAATCAAATTAACACCCTGTATAAACCTACCTATAAAAACGTAATAAATATATATTTATATATATATACATACATATAATATATAAATACACATAAATCTGATAGCAGGACACGAACAACAACAGGCAACCACAGATCACGAGAGGTGTGACAGTGAAAGGAAGTGGTCTTTAACATTTGTTTTGAACAGTCCCAAACATGTTTCTTTGAGAAAGTTTTTCAGTTTCGTTGTCTGAGCAAGCCGTCTCAGTTTTCGCATCGCTCCGTGCTGCTATCAAGCTACATTATTCCATGTCATTATTAGCGTCGTATAGTACACACGGCCGCACATCGGTAGAAACACTTTTGGACCTTATGGCGTGGTAATAGAGTTGAAAAAGTTTCTACCGACAAGCGGTTGACCGTACGTTACCTTCCCGGAGTAGATCTCGAAGAAGGAAGCGGACACGATGAGGTTGAGAGGTTTGTACTTGGCGGACTTGAGGTACATAAACACGTCGCGCGCCGCCATCGCGTAAATACCCTTTTTGCAGTCCTGTGTTTTACCCTGCAATTATAGGAATAGCCATCTTTTATATGAGACGCAGGCAAATGGTATAATTCGTTATGGTTAATGAAGCTTTGTGCAACTGGCTGTTAGCTTCCGTAATGGTGTGGTGAACTGACCTGGAAGTCTCCCCCCATGGTGTGTGTCTTGCCGGAGCCGGTCTGTCCGTAGGCGAAGCAGGTCGCCATCCCGCCCTCGAATATAGTCTGCACGAGCGGCTTGGCTGTGTATCTGCAAGTAACATGATAACGTCATTTTTTTATGTTACAAGTGAGCAAACGAGCAGGTGGGCCACCTGATGGTAAGTGGTCACCACCGCCCATAGCACTCACTGTCTTACTAATGGCATATTTTGACATTCATCATCATCATAACATCCCATGAAACGTCCACTACAGGACAGGGAGCTCCCTCTAGAATTCTAGCTTTTGCTGGAAAAATGAAGAGGGGAAGTACCATAGTCACCTCGCTTGTTAGCGTTACGGCTGGCACCATGGACCGCAGTTGTAGGTGACCGCAGTAAGTAAGATGTGAGATACAAAGGAGGATGCTGCTGCCCATCCTCCAGTTTATAACCCTTAGTCGCCTCTTACGACACCCACGGGTATGTAAGGGTTGGTACTATTCTTTGCCGGCACCACACGGGACTTTGCCGGCACCACACGGGACATATTTTGACATTAATAAGACAAAAAGCACGTTGCTCATTTTAAGAACTATGATGGTATGTCTCATGTGCCGGTAATTTCACTGGCTCCCTTGCCCTTCGAACCGAAACACAGCAGTGCAAACACTGCTGCTACACGGCAGAAAAAAGCAAGGAGGTGGTACTTCCCCAGACGGACTTTCCACAAAAGCCCTAACACCTTCAAAATCATCATCAATCAATCATCATACCCGTAAGATCGATGACCGAGATCATGAACCCTGGTGTCAGAGTTGTTGAGCCGCCAAAAGCCTCTGACATGGGTCATTAATGACTAATTAAGTAGATCGAAGGTCAGGACCAACAGCTTAACGTGCCTTCCGAAGCACAGAATGATGTTTTAGGCAAGCAGGTAATTCAACCTACTATGTCGTAACCTAACCAGTGATTTTTTTTTTATAACAGTGTCCTCACCGGAAATCGAACCAAGAGCTTCCTTACAGAGGCTGTTGCGCCGTCCATAAAGAGTTCTGCATGGAAAGACCAAAACTTTTTTGTTTTTCGATCTAAGTTTCTTCAAAAAGTTGTTCAGTGTCTGACCCTGACTTCCTATCCAGCTGTTAACATTATATGGGATTATAAAACGTGTAATGGAAAGGTGTGATAATACTAAAGGGTGTGAATCTGCCCATCAAACTGAACAACTTTTCCCAAGGAACATAGAACAAAAACAATTTTTGACCTGCCATAGAAACTGCATCAGCTAATAGCGCGTTTTTTATGGGAGGTCAAATTTGGTTTTTCGTATTTGGACCAGTGTAGGCAACGAAGCAGTTGACCTCAACATAAATTTCTCAGGCAGTTTTTATTTGACAGGATGATAAAGTAATATGAATTAAATGTAACTTCAAAATATCCAAAAAAAAAAATTCACAAAAATATTTTTTCATACATTTTTTGTAATTTTTGTATGGAAAAATTAAAAGTACCGATTTTTTTTTGGATTTTTTTATAGAAGGTATGTCTCATGTAGTGTAATACCCCAGCAAAGTTTCATCGACTGAGGATTTAATGCGGGGGTCTTCATACAATGATCCGCTTCGTTGCCTAGACTACTATGTTCCTTGAGAAAAGTTGTTCAATTTCATATACAACGCAATTATGCAGTAAAATTCTGTGAGGAACTCCCTGTCTTTCTGTCCAGATGTGTTCATTATGGGACGTAATGATGAAGTGACTCACTTATAAACAACTTCATTGGTGCAGGTATCGTCGAACGCGTAATCGAAGCGGAATTTCTGGTTTTCGAGGTACTTGGTGAGGTCCACTTTATTCTTTGGCTCGTGGACTATCATCTGGTCTTTCGTTGGTACTGATATCACGTCCACCTGCCAACAACAATTTAGGTTACAGTTGAAAAAATGTAGCTTAAAAAAAATGTAGCGTAAAATTAAAGCAGGACAGAACTTTACGTTAGAGCAGGAAGGAGCGTTATGTGTCTTTATCATAGATTTAGTACTTCGCGCGTGGCGCTTTTAACCAGATTGCGCTCTTCCAAAAATTATGCAAGCAGAGTAGGACGTAAGATGAGAAGAAGCTGTCCCTTTCTAATAGATTTTGCATGACATTTTGTTTATGTTGCCATGAAAACATCAACAAAATGTCATGCAAAATCTTTGTTAAAAATCATTTTACCAAAGAGTGTTTAATCCAGATAAATCAAAAGAAAATGATTTTCTGCATTTATCAATATTTAATGAAAACTGAGAGAGAAGTTTATACTTTGCAAGTTGAAAATTATTCAAATAAGTATTTAAAAATACGTATAAATAAAAATTTATGGATATAAACCTTTTTGCACGGAAATTGTGCAAACTTCATTAGTATGGCAATAATTAGAAAGGGACGAAGTACATCGACTATGATGTCTTGCTCTGCTCGTTTTGATTCTGTACAAATTGTTAAGAGTGGTAAGAGATGGTATATGTAAGATCATTGGTCTTTATAGTTGTCGTCGCACAGAGGCGGTATAATGAGCTGTTTTCACAGTTAAGTGTCAACTGAGTATTCAAAAGTGTCGATAGATTGTGCTGGAGACAGTTACTACAAAACTTAAAATAAATCTGTCGTAGTCACGATTTTGTAGTAACAAGTTTCCGCTGCTGGCATTACTTACCTCCTTCCTATTGACCTCCTTCTTGTTGAGCGGCCGCTTGCGCACGCAGACGGTGATCTGATGGTCCTCCACCGGCTCGGAGCCCGTCAGCGGCCTGAAGTCTATGCTGCCCTGGTACTCGCGGATCATCGCCAGGAACTCCCAGTTGGGATTGCCCGGGTCCAGGTTCATTAACGCTTCCTGCAATCACAAGTTATTCAAATTAGTGAGAATTTTCATATAAAGATTATGGTTGACAATAAAGATTGACTTTAGCACATTTTAATGGGATTGTAGGCAATTAGGTAGAGTTAAAGGAGATAAAAAAAAAGTGAAATTTCAAGTGGTTAAATTCCGTGTCAGTGAGTGTATGATTACATTACCTTTTCCTCTTTCAGCTCTGCCTGCCTCTGCCGCCGCTTCTCTCTGTTCTCTTTGAGCCTCTCCACTTCTTTGACGACATTCGACCGCCGCACCGCGCCCGAAGCCACCGCGTGAGGGACCGACACCGTCGACGACACCGCCGCAGGCCTGTTGGCTGTGATTGGTGGGTTGAACTGGAAATGTGACAACAATTTTTAAGTATTCAAAATTATTTTAAGTAAAGGTATTCAGAGGCCCTCTGGGGTGGCCCTTCCTTATAAAGGCCGCAAAACAGCAGGGATCAAAAGATAAGGTGACATACCCGACACATAAGACATTCCACGTTGGTTAAACGGTGACACTTGGAAACCTTTTTAACCTACTGCTCTAATAAACAGAAGGGTTATGTTTTATACCTGCATTTTTCCATAAAGGATTTTAAGCCATAATAATTGCCAGGAGCATTCGCTTTGATCCAATGCCACAGGATATCCTATAAGTAGTACCGCCAATGCGCGAAATGCCGAAGGTCATGAATTTTCTTTCCTACATACAGACAACTAAAGGTAAAGGGATGAAGTAACAAGGATAAAGAAAGGATATGTAACCTCGTTTTAAAACGAGCTGACTGCTCTTGCTAGGTATTTGTTTCACGTTTGCTACAGGGCTAGACATTGAAGTTACCAAATCTAAGGATGGACAGAAGTAAGATGAAGGCACAGATCGATCATCGATTCATTGATCGATTCATTCCGAAAAGCGTTAAACCGACACTTTCACGTTGATCTTCGCCGTCTACAAACTTGTTTCGTCTATGCAAAACTTTTTGTAATGTCTTTTCGCAAAAATGACATGGGTTGAAAAAGAAAAAATAAATTATTAATTATCTGTATTTACTTAATTTGTTTTAAATCTAAGGATGAGGAACTAGGATAAAGGGTGTATTGTAAATCTGTCAACTTTAGTGCTTTTTGTGAAACGGACTATCCGTTCTTACCTAATTTGCTTCAAATCTAAAGATGAGGAACTAGGATGAAGGGCGGAAAGGATAAGAAGGATTTTCTATATTTTGAATGTTATCTTTAAGCGCTTTATGTGAAGGGGACTATCCGTTTTTACATAATTTGCGTCAAATCTAAGGATGAGGAACTAGGATGAAAGGCGTAATAAGAAGGAACCTCTATATATATTGTGAATGTCAGCTTTAAGCGCTTTATGTGAAGGGGACTATCCGTTTTTACATAATTTGCGTCAAATCTAAGGATGAGGAACTAGGATGAAAGGCGTAATAAGAAGGAACCTCTATATATATTGTGAATGTCACAGCTTTAAGCGCTTTATGTGAAGCGGACTATCCGTTTTTACCTAATTTGCGTCAAATCTAAGGATGAGGAACTAGGCTAGGATGAAGGGCGGAAAGGATACGGAACAACAGGAACCTCTTTATTGTGCGTCCGACGTGATAGAGGCATGTACGGGGGCGCGCCGCCGGCCTGTTGCGGCACGGAAGCAGTGCCAAAAATGGTCTCCACTCAGCATAATGCTGCTGGTAGTTAAGTAGTACACTACCACTTTAGCGCTTTTTGTAAGACGGACTATCCGTTTTTACCTAATTTGCGTCAAATCTAAGGATGAGGAACTAGGATGACGGGCGGAAAGGATAAGAAGGACTCGATATTTGAGAATCTGTCAGCTTCAGCGCTTTTTGTGAAACGGACTATCCGTTTTTACTTAATTTGCGTCAAATCTAAGGATGAGGAACTAGGCTAGGATGAAGGGCGGAAAGGATACGGAACAACAGGAACCTCTTTATTGTGCGTCCGACGTGATAGAGGCATGTACGGGGGCGCGCCACCGGCCTGTTGCGGCACGGAAGCAGTGCCAAAAATGGTCTCCACTCAGCATAATGCTGCTGGTAGTTAAGTAGTACACTACCGCTTTAGCGCTTTTTGTAAAACGGACTATCCGTTTTTACCTAATTTGCGTCAAATCTAAGGATGAGGAACTAGGATGAAGGGCGAAAAGGATAAGAAGGACTCGATATTTGAGAATCTGTCAGCTTCAGCGCTTTTTGTGAAACGGACTATCCGTTTTTACCTAATTTGCGTTAAATCTAAGGATGAGGAACTAGGCTAGGATGAAGGGCGGAAAGGATACGGAACAACAGGAACCTCTTTATTGTGCGTCCGACGTGATAGAGGCATGTACGGGGGCGCGCCGCCGGCCTGTTGCGGCACGGAGGCAGTGCTCGGGGTGCTGCCCGACCGCGACCGCCCGCCCGACGGAGGTTGTTGCTATAGGAGAAGGAACGATGGTAAGGGAAACTGCTTACTGTGTTTAAAGACGAGTGAGATTTTCGAATGTAGCTGCCCCTACTATGCTTACAGCCGAGTGAGATTTTCGAATGTATTTTTGTTTTTTGACGTGATTGAATTGTATTATATTGTCCCGTGTGGTGCCGGCAAAGAATAGTACCAACCCGCACATACCCGTGGAAGAGACGACTAAGGGTTAACTGGAGGATGGGCAGCAGCATCCTCCTTTGTATCTTACTTACTGCGATCACCTACAACCGCGGTCCATGGTGTCAGCCGTAACGCTAACAAGCGAGGTGACTATGGTACTTCCCCTCCACATCTTTCCAGCAGAAGCTGGAATTCTGGAGGAAGCTCCCTGTCCTGTAGTGGACGTTTCATGGGATGTTATGATGATGATGATATTGAACTGTAGAAGACTTATCACATCACACAGTGGTGTTATGTTTATTCCTAATCTTCTAATTTCCAATTTTCTACTACCCTTACCCAGGGCTTGGAAACCTGTTCTTATTTCAAACCGTTTTGCCATACGAACGATTAATTTCGGTTTCGTTTGAACTTAACCTATATTCAATCGGTTTCGGAGTCAAAAAGGTTAGGTTAGGCAAATCGGTCACAGAACTTGAGGTACGCCTAATGAGTGTTGCCAATCAACTAAAACTATGGTTTAGTGTTAATGGCCTAGTCTTAAACTTGACGAAAACTCAATTCCTGCAAATTAATTTATCAGGACGTCAACAGCGCCCTCTAGATATTCGAGTTGATAACGTAAAGATGAACCAAACGGTTACCACATCATTTTTGGGCTTTCATCTGGATTGCGGCTTGACATGGAGCGATCACATTGACAAGTTGTGTGGTAAGCTGGGACAAGCATGTTTTGCCTTAGGACGAATATCGTCAATTTTACCAAGGGATGTAGTTCGCAATTGTTATTTCGCTACAGTTCAATCGTTGTTACAGTATGGCATCGAGCTGTGGGGCCGGGCGGCGGACTGGCAGCGCGCATTTGTACTACAAAAGCGCGCGGTCAGAATCGTCGCTCGGGTCCCCACTGGCGAGCCAGCTCAGGCACACTTTAGGAAACTAGGCATACTAACACTTCCAAGCTTATACATATTTGCGATAGCTATGTACGCTAGGGAAAATCTACAAGCTTATGAACAGTGTGGAGAGAACAACACCTATAATTTACGTGGAGCTAGTAAACTTAAGTCTGTCCCTCACAGGCTGGCCAAGTCCGACAGGGTGTCACACGTGTTGGCACCTTATGTGTACAACCGACTACCAAAGCATGTTGTCGAAGTCAACTCCATCTCGATTTACAAACGTAAACTTAAAAGCTGGCTTGTCGAGCAAGCGTACTACACGTACGACTTCCTTAAAATTATTTCCTAGAAGATGCTGTAATTTCATTGTTATTAGTAAGATTGACTTAAACCCCTTTTTTTTGTTTTAAATTAATGTTTATTTAATAATAATTAAAATAGCGTTCCTATTATACTATAATGTATTACATTATGCTATAATGTATAATTTAATTTGACTTGTAATGTATATTATTAATAAATTATTTGTATTTGTTAAGAGGTTTCGGGTTATTTAACCGGTTTATTATATTTTTGTGGTCTACTAGCCTAGCACGCACAAAGCGACTTCGCTGGCGAATTGCTGCAGCGCGGCGGTATTTTTGTCGGTGCGGATTAAGATTTTTAAAAAGCTTGCATTTCGGTTTCACTATGAGCGAAACAAATAGTTAAAGAGCGATTTATAATTGATATTATTTGAAACCTGTAAATAGCCTATTCACACTGCGACTTTTTTCATCATACAGTCCCGATTTAGTCGCCATGCAGCACTGATACAATCGTGATTCAGCATTAGACAACGTTCTGCACTAAAATCTTTGCTCATGTGCGTCGATACAAACACGCGGCTGTATCGATGCCGCCTCGCGACTGAATCGTGTTTGTATCGATGCAAAAATTCGCATTGTGTATAGGGTCCATTGCGTGCCCTCACCTGTTGCGTGACTCTGGTGTTAGGGGCGGGTTGCTGCGTGGGAGGCGGTACATTCTCGGCGCCGCGTCGTCCCGTCGTGTCGCCGCCGTGCCCGTTCGTGTAGTTGCCCGCGTTCGACACTCGCATCTGGTTGTTGCGTGTGATTCGTGTTGAAGGCGCTGGTGCAAAATTCGACACTGGAATTAGAAATTTACTGATTTAAAGCTTGTGCAGGATAAAGCCACGATCACATGTAGCTGAATTCAAAGACTAATTCGGCATACATTGCTCGTTGAAGTAAGGATAATGCAATTAACAAACCAAGCCTCCCAGCAATGTATGCCGAATTAGTCTTTGAATTCAGCTAGGTTTGATCGCGGCTTTAGTTAGGCTCTGACGGTTATTTTCTGCGCATGGGTGACAGGCGGAGAGCTAATGAATGATTCGCACGCCTCCCCCCACCTGCCGCGCTCACCACCGCGACTTATATTTTTACTTCTGCGCATTAACGGTCACAGCCAGAGTTATTTTGTTCATAATATACAATGATGAATTATTATTATTGGTCAAAAAGGATGAATGAACGAAGATTGATGAAAGCGATTCACCAGGCGAGAGTGAATGGAAACTTCGAAAGGGGAAGGCCTAAGCGATCGTTCCAAGGCTAAACTCAGGACGTTCTAAATAAAGGCCAGGTTAAAAAAACCTATACGAAGAGCGTGTATGAAAGGGTTGTAAGTAGAGGAAGGGAGGGAAGTATATCAAGATCGTAGCAGGTGGAGGGCTGTGGTCTCTGCCTAGCCACCTCAGCGGGAAAGAGGCGTGATTTTATGTATAGTGAAGCTTAATTAAAATGACAGCAATGTGAAATCACTACAGAGCGATTTGTAAGATACTGCGGTGATAAAGACACATATAAATAAATAAATAAAAATCTTTATTACCTCTACAAACTTCTACAAACAGAAAGTTGTAGAGGCTGGAGCCTAAACTAGGATACCCTGTGTTTTAGGTCTCCAGGCCTCCACCTCCAGAAAAGTATACAAAATTTCAAGGTAACAAAACAAACATTGTTTTAGCCTTAAGGGCGTTAATTATGAAAATTTATAATAAAAAACAAGTGGAGATAGGAACACCTGAAAGTGATCTCCAAGGAGTATGAGTGAGTGAATCTGAGTAAGCGTGAGTGAGAGGTAGTGTAAATGTGTGTTGTGTGAGTGTGTGTGTGTTGAGAAGTGCAGTAGAAAACAATAGTACATAGATTTATTAATTACTACTATTAATATCGTTCCGTCCTGCTCTTACGCATAGCTCTGTCCAGCTGTCATTATAATCAACCTACATTATTGCGACTGTAGTGGGAACACGCTACGCCAGGCTACGATGAAGGAACGCGTGTGTTAATTCCTAGTGACACAAAGTACAAGTATCGGGACGTACAAGTAGCGGCACGAAACTCTAGCCCTGACCTTTATTGTTCTCTTTCTCTCTCTCTCTCTCAGTTATAATTGTATTGCGTGCGTGATTGCAGCCATGCGCAGCTATCCCTTCTACATTCCGCTCAGCGCTAAGCTTACGTGCCGCTGCCTGTAGCTCCGATGCTGACCGTTAACGCGCAGATTTCAAAAATGTATCGCGAGAAAATGGCTCGGCGCGCGAGACAGACGTACAAGTCGTGATTGGCTCATCGCGAGGTACCTACTCATGCGCAGAAATTATTGTCAGCATCGGAGTTATGTGCCGATATTTGTAGTTACCTAAGGGAGCAAAGGAGGCAGGCAGAGAACAGAAATTCTACCGGCGTCTGTATTCCCGAGTTCATATAACCTGATTCTCTAGAGCACAGATAAAATATTCGTATCTAGGGTTGAAAGTTGTCCAGTAATTCAAGAGCTGGCTGTAAACTACACATGAAAACTATAAAAACTTCGGCTAAAAGGCATCATATATATTTCGTCAGTTCCATAAGTATTCATTAGCATAGACACCAAGTAAAATTACCCCCATATTTGACTTGGTTCTATGCTAAGACAATTTAGTTTCCATTATGTTTTAATTTCTATGTCAATCTATGCATGAACCGTCATAACATATTTTCAAAATTACATTACATATTCACAAACAACGCAATAATACCTAAGCAAATACAATAGCCAAACAAAAACAAAAATATCCCGCATACAAAACCGAAACGAATTTGATAACCGAGTGCAAAAAGCATAACGAAACGCAATCCTAAGAAACTGTGCAATCAGCTGATACAAGTGCCCAGAGCAATAACCAAAGCTATCCTTAAAAAGATTTATAACGACTTAGACTGATGTGATAATCGAATTACGTAATACATGACAGACAATGTCCCGAAAACTGAAGATCATGAAACTGAACAACTTTTCCCAAGGAACATAGGTCAGTAGAACAAGGAAAGTTGTTCAGTTTCATGGTCTGATTGAATCCATGTTCTTATTTTCGAAAGATTCGTTTTTAAACTCTTGTTAGTGAAACTCCGTCTTCTTTTGTGCATTGCTGATCTTCTACCTATATTATTTATCACAATCGGATCTGATAATAAAAAAATAACAGAATGTGCATAACAAGCTTTACGATACAAACCAGAGCAAAAGAAGCACTACTTAAATTGTGTTTTTTTTTTTGTATCTATCTACAAGCAAATCTTACATGGTTTCGGTTTAAGCTCATGCTCCTCTCGCGTCGTCTCCTCAATAGGTGTGACAGATGAAACAGGAATCTCCGTTTTCACGAAAGCTTCTACCGGAGTACCAGGCTCCACTGAATCCGATACTCTCCGGCGGCAACGGAGCCATGAGCAACACATGTTTTGGCCAAAATCAGTCTTTACGTGTATATTAACAGGATTGAATTTATTTTTACGTAGTCTTTTATCTCAATATGATCCTAAATGTGTTCTCTCTTTGACGGATTGTTCGGAATGGCTGTATGCGTTGGCGCAAGGCAATCTCGCCGCCGGCGCCCATATTAGGAACTCTTTCCGTATTCGAACCGGTGAACCGTGACACACGCATCAGGGCCGCACGAAATACAAAACTGCATTCACTTGTCAAAAATTACGTCCACAATAATATTCATCAACAAAGCGATTTATAAGCCTTCAGATCAAAGATACGAGTCATTAGTATCACTTTCTACACAACCCTTATGATAGAGAAAAATATAACGTTACAAATTATAGTAATTTCCGTTTCTAACAAGACGTGCCCAATAAAAAGGTTAACCAGAAAGAGCGGTAAAAATAAACTTCTGTCGAGGTAAAAACAAAGACAGACACTGCCGCGCAGAAAAAGTGAGCCGGAGCAAGCAATTACACCATTACGTTAAAGGCGAACGAAATTGGAAAATAATAGCTGTCCATTTGTGACATTAGACGCTTTTGTCCCGATAATGAAAAATGTACAGCTTTGACGTCAGTGAGAGCTTCAATCGATATAACCAATTACGAAAGCAACTCTTTCAACTTGAAGACTATCGACCACGCTATCGACACTCCACATCCACGTTTTACAGACACGAAAACAAACGATTTCTTTATATTTTACAGCACTACTTCATTCACAATTCTTAAATGTCAAGGTCGCACTAAATGTCACAAAAATGACTTTCCTTAGAGACGCTTCAAGGTGACCACATAATTCGACCACTCGTAATGTCCATCAATCATCCGCACAATCGCAACAGAACTTACAAATTTTGTAGCCGAAAAATCGACTCTCGGACTTGGAACTTTTCAGTAACATCGTGACTTAAACCTCTGTAAAATAAACGAATTTACTAATCTTGATTCTAGTATATTTACGAAGTTGAAGCATTTTTGAGCTTAGATCTAACGTAACCAATGAAAAGACTAATGGCGCATAGCAACGGTTGTCATGGAAACTAAAATAAGACTTCGATTGACTTCCGATGCGTTGAACTCAAAATTATGTGATCGATAGCCGAAATGTGAGATTTCGTTGAATGGCTGTCATACTCGTACAATAGTTAGTTTGCGTGAAAACTTCAGCAGCGCAGCGTCAGCAAGAGCCCCTAGATAAACGCTTTTCTTTCACTCACGTGGGGAAATTGACGTTTGAAATAACATTTGGCAAATGTACACTCACCAGCCGAAATAACCGGCCGGTCTATTTTAGGTCGTACATTTTCATACAAGTAAGGGATCAAATGCAGCGTCAATATATTTCCTAAACGAAATAAATATCCGTGAATAAACAGTGAGATCATTAAATAAGGTGTCTGACTACCGATTCTTGAAGATTAGACCTGTGCACGGTATCCAGGAAATTCCGTGCATCGTTTAGAAAAAAATATACGTCATTGTCAGAAATCTCTTACATTTAGCGAATTAAATGTTTTAAGAGTCGCACGGGTTTTCTTCAACATTTTAGATATACCTAATCTTTGACAATATTGTTAATAAGGTTCTTATCTAAAGACCTCATCATTCAAATTTGTATTTTTATTCAATTTAGGTAAGATACGCTTCGTTTGCCCCCATATTTGTATGAAAATATATGAAAGAAAACAGACCGGCCGGTTATTTCTGCCGGTGAGTGTATTTTTATCTAGAGTTTTTAAGCTCCAAAAATGTTTCTTGACATGGGTTGTCAATCACCATCTAAGGCTTCTATCTAGTACCAACGGCTTAAAAGTTCCTTCCGAAGCACGTAAAATAGGTGATAGCAATAAAGTGAAGCCGCGTCATTAATAAAAACATATACAAATACAATACAGCCTTTTTGTTGCCTACTTTTGGTAGTACAGTTAAGAAACGTATGTAGTCATGCAATAAGGTGCTTCCTCCCCATGTGAGGGGTTTCTTCGCGCTATCTGATGAGGTTAGGTCAGGTCCTAACCTAAATACGAATACGTTGCAAAAAGTAGGTGCTGGCTTCTTGGTCCTACTTCAAACTTGGACCGTACCCAAAGGGCCGTCTGGCTGCGCCGGAGAAGAATACCAACCCATCTCTACCACTGGGTGTCGTAAGAGGCTACTAAGGGATTATGAACCGGAAGATGGGCAGCAGCGTCCTTCTGCGTATCATACCATCTTTCATACTGCGGTCACCAACAACCGTTGTCCTTGGTGCCAGTCGCAACGCTAACAAGCGTGGTGACTATAGTACTTCTCCTCCAACATGTACCACGTGCTTTTGCTGGTATTCTGAATGGAGCTCCCGGTCCTGTATTGGACGTTTAGTTGAACTTGGGATTACTATAGTGCATAAGCTAGAGTATAATAACTAATGATAAAAACTGGTAGATGTCGTACAGAATAACTTTGGCCATGTCATTGATGCGCAGAAGTCAAAAATGACTTATTTTCTTATGACTTAACTTCTGCGCATTAACATGGCCAAAGTAATTTTTTGCGACGTTTAGGCCGATATTTCACTGGGACACCATGGCGGCGCAACCAGTCGCGCCACCGTGGTGTCCGTAACTAGACACCATTAAAGACACCAGAGTCGCCACACCCTGCGGCCACAGTATTAAGGGCTATATTTCACTGGGAGTGGTAGCGCGACCAGCATCCGAGCTGGTCGCGCCGCCAAATGAGTAACTCTCTATTGAACTGTATGCATTTTGTTGGTAGCGGCGACTGGTTGCGCCGCCATGGTGTCCCAGTGAAATATCGGCCTTAAGACTCAACACAATTTGACTCAACACAATTTGGCACAGTAGTTTTGAACTTACGCGAAGGGTAAGGGAGGTCTTTAGAAAGAGGCAAGGATTTTCCATACTCTAACGTTAGTGGCACTACATCCGGGCAATGTAAAGTCAAGAGCACGTCAAGCTTGACTGTACTGCGAGTGTTAAGTTTGTTGTGCCCTACGATTGACGATGACGTTGACTTTATCTAACAGCTAATTACCTAGTTGATTTGACATGGTCAATATTCATAGATTGACTGCGTAGGTTAGTGCGAAATTGACAGTTAACGACGTTAATAGAGCAAATTCACAATGATAGAGCGTGCCAAATTGCATTAAAAAGGAAACTGCGTTTTAAAGGATGTTTCGTGTCATGACATGTGTATTTTGAAATAACGTCATTGGAGCTATGGAAACCGAGATAATCGCTAAAAACAGATTTTTGTGTGTTGAAGTTTGAACTTGAATAACATACGACGCGGACACGAGATTTTATGAGACTTTTGAGACAACTTTAAGAGCACCAAACCGAAGGTGTACACGAGTTTACAGCTTGTTAGCTCAAATTCCGAGGTGAATTCCTTATATGACTGAGCCATAGGGAAAGCTGTTCAGTTTTATGGGCAGAATCACATCCTTCAGGGTTGGTATACCCTTGGTCGAGGTTGACTTGGAAGCTAAATTTTACCTAGAAGTCTTTTCAATATTTTATTCAGCCTGACCTAGATCTTAAGAGCAAGGAACTCGGGGGGAAAACGTTGACGTCCGTGTGTTTCGCTAAGTGATAAAACAGTTCATCCGTTTCTAAGTCCTAAACGCAGGTCGATAGCCCCCACCCACGCAAATTATGGTCTGAATCACGGTACATAAACAAAGCAATCTAGACGGTTCAATACTTCTTATACTTCCGCGATGTAAAGACATTTTCTTTCTTTAAGTTTCTTTAAGGTGGAAATTTTGAGCTGCTTTCTCTACATGGACTGACGTTTTTTTTATCGTATAGCAACTCGTTACATACAACATGAGTCGAAAATTTCGAAACAAGCTTCCTAAATTATGACTTGTCCTTTATCTGCGCTTGAGTCGCGCTGCGTCTTCCCATTGACAAACCCCAGATACTAGGTAAATCAAGAGCGAATTTGAAATTGGAAGGTCGCATAGGCCCGTATATTCAGTACTATAGACCCACAGAAGGACCACGAGAATCTCGCGGGCGCCGGGCGGTGGGCGCGGGGGTTGCGGGGTAGATTGCGGGCGGGGGGCGGAGAGTGTCCGTTCTGTATGATAGTACTATTACTTTATTCTGTGACGTTGAGAATAAGTTTGCTTAGAAATTTTTTAAACTGAACCTGTAGTGTCGGTAAAGTCTCGTCTCGCTAAATATTTTAAACACAAAGAGCCACCGCCTACACTGAATTTCGTCTGAATCATAAGTGCGTTATCCTAAAGTTATATACTAAACAATAAAGTATTTTTTTGTCAATTCAGTCAGTAATTTTGTGTGAATTCAACATGCCCAGGAAAAAATTACAGCAAATAAAAATGTACAGTCAAGCCGGACAAGGATGTCAATTGTAGAGGCCCTTGAGCCACTCGTTGATAAAAATAAGATCGCTACAAAGGGAGCTAGTGAAATTACCGGCACATAAGACGTCATACGATCTTAGTTCTTAAGGTAGGCAACGCGATCTGCTGTAATATTGGTGTCAAAGTTAGTCAAAGTGAGGGAAAACGACCCAGAGGACGAAGCCCTAAAAAATAGACAGACAAGATTACCAAACAGCTGGAGATGCCCTGCATCAAGCGACCGACCGAATAAATGGAGAAATATTGTTGCCAAGCTGACACGGAGTCACGGAACGATTGGGAAAAGAGGTCAAAGTATGCCACAAATAAGACAGTGGGTGCTATAAGTGGTGGTGACCACTTAACTTCAGGTATCTCATACCCGCTCTTTGCTCACTTGTTACATAAACATACAGTGGAACATAGAACCTCCTCTTTTTTTGAAGTCGGTTAAAAAGAAAAAATCTACAGTCACTTTTAACTTAACTCGGCTGCTGGAGCCCGAAAATGAGTCATAGAAAAGTTATAAAAATTAGCAGCATAAAATGTTTATGATAATTTTGAAGATACCAGATGAAACAGGAAAGTAAAAGGAAACAGTAATAGAAGGGAATATTGCATTCCCCGTACGTAAACCCACTCTCGGATGTGAGCCAATACGAGTTTACATATTCATGAGGACGCTTGCTTTTCATATCCAATTTTCATAGCTTTATTTAACAACGTTCGAAGTTATAAACCTGTCTAGTCAGTATTCGAATTACGGAGCTTTTGCTTCTTTGCCAAAACATTTTTGAGTTACGTACAAAATTTCTATGATATAAAAAAAATAAACTGTTTATTGCAGGTACTTTACAAATTATAATTATTTATTATTAAGACAGTAAAATCTTAAAAATTAAAGATTGTGGTAGCCTCAATCAATTGCCCAACTTACGACAGATCGTGGCTAGAGTGTGGATCCACCCCTTCCTTATTACTACTTACTAGCTGGAGCCCGCGACTTCGTCTGCGCAGAATTAGACAATTCACACAATAATGTGTTATTCTGATGTATGAGCCATATTGTTGTAAAGTTTCATTAAAATCCATTCAGTAGTTTTTACGTGAAAGAGTAACAAACATACATCCATCCATACATACATACATACTTACAAACTTTCGTGTTTATAATATTAGTAGGATAGGATATAATTTCCTGTGTGGTGCCGACATAGAACCAACTTATCTCTCTCTACCCGTAAGTGTCGTAAGAGGCGACTAAGGGATTATGAACCGGAGGCGTCGTACCATCTTACATACTGCGGTCACCAACATACCCAAATAAAAAAATATTCATAGTAGATTATTAATATTCTAATGATGAATAACATCGCTTCAAAAATAGTAGCGCATATGTGGGAAAGGAAGGACACAAGAATACACCGACCCAAAGAATTCAACACCGTTTTTAACAAATTCCTGAATGAATAAACCAGCACTTTCAATGTAAAAACTTAGGTTGATGGACATCAAACTAGGAAACCAAACGAGAAACCTGCACCACCTTTTATGGATCCTTTCCTTGCATCAATATGCAAAAAATTACATTCAACTTATCACAAAGACTTGTCCAATATACAGCACTTACTGACAACATTTTTCACTTTCGTATTCCGCTGAGGAACGCGTTTTTCGGATAAAACTGCTGGCATTCTAAACTTTTTTGAAATTTAAAAAGTATAAAACTTTTCTTTTAAATGTTAGTTTTTTAAAAATCTGCTATGGCAGCCAGTGCTGCACGCGGTCGGACGATCACTGCCCGTGCGTGGGTATTCCACTCGCTTATACCTATAACTACCTCTACCTCGGAGTAACGCCCTGACCACCCCATGTAAAATTCACATCACCCCTAAAATACATATCTATGCCTCACACGCCATGCTCTAATTATGACAACGCCAAAATAGCAAGCTATAAAGATAAGAAACTTTGGAAGAAACATTTATTTAATTTAGTCCATTTCCCGCCAAAAATAGAAATATCACTGTCCGTCTGAAAGTAAACTCGACGACATTTTTTTGCGACATGAATAAATTCTAGCAGCACGCAGAATTTGTATAAATTAGAATGTTAAAAGCTTTACGTAGTAAACACGTCAAAAGGGGAAACATGGTGGGCTTACATATACTATAAAAGTGAACCTCCAACTGACCCATGTTTCTTTGGAAAGATGGTCTGAGAGACGGATAATTTACAAATCTTCCGATCATATGATCATTCATTTTCTAAAACTAGATATCGACTAGAATATAGGGTCGGTATGAGTCAAAGCACAGAGATCTAAAGTGTGCGCGGAGGCGTGGACGGTGAGAACCCAGTATGTGCAAAATGGTCATACGAGTATCACTCAGGAGACGCATTTTTGAAGCGTTCGAAGTGAATCTTTAGTTCGCATACGAAAACGAATCGTGTACGAATTTAATTTCTAATGCCCTCGATTTTACGCATTTTTGAATCATTCGAAAGCAATGTTGCCATTAAATTACAATCTTTAAACAATTTTCTTTTCACGCAGAAAAAATAAAAACCGGAAAGCAATCACTCATTGATTTTAAAAACCGGTAATGAATTTCGAGGGAATGGAACGCAAATTAAAAAGTTGATATGTCAGTACAATGTCATGTGTCAATGTCGTTCTCATCACAGATTATACATACTTTCGAGCGGTAGAAATGCAAAACGAGTGGGTCGGACCACTCGTTGCAGAATTCACAAGTATGAATATTCAAAAATTGCGATTTTACGGATTCGTATACAAATCTTGCCAATTCGAATGCGAATTGAAGTTCGAACGCTTCAAAAATGCGTCTCCTGAAACGCTTTCAGTCGCGAGTTGGCTTGCGTACGCGCGACAGGTTCCTACATGTGTCAAAGCGACATCCATATTATGCAACCAGACGGCAAATCAGGCCCCATCCTATTATAGATCAGACTTTAGCCACGATCACACCTAGCTGAATTCAAAGACTAATTCGGCATACATTGCTGGAAGGCCTGGTTATGTTAATTGCAATATCCTTACTTCAACGAGCAATATATGCCGAATTAGTTTTTTAATTCAGCTAGGTGTGATCGTGGCTTTTGCCAACCTGGCTGTTAGAGTTTTCATGCCACCAAATGCCTTCTGACTTTGCTCAACGACTTCTAGAAGATACAAGTTCATATTTCAGCCTACTCAGTCAAAGATTTCTATGAATTTACTGAAACAATGTTGACTCAGAGATGACAGAGCGCGCTTCATGTGGAAGGCTGGTAAATGCACGAGCCGCCATCGCCAATAATAATATGATTGTATGGGTATGTGAATGTATGGGTGGCGGCAGTGCAGGGATGGGCGGTGATAATCGTTAAATGTTATTATTATAGCATCATCATGTTCAAGACGTTGATAGTTGTAACTGTTGTCAATCTGATGGAGTTAAAATGCACGCTTTGTAGTTTTAGTGGAAGTTATTATAGTACACCGCTCAGCACGTCGGTAGAAACACTTTGGACTTTGTGGCATGGTAATAGTGGAAAATGTTTCCAGTGACGTGCGGTTGACCGTACTACGATACTTCCATTTAAGGTGTCTCTTCTCAATCGTTCCCTCACTACTGAGGATCGTGACTCCGTGTCAGCTTGGCAACAATATCTCTCCATTTATTTCGGTCGAAGTTTTTAAAAAGACTTTTCATATTCGATAGATTTTCGTTCTTGTGCATTGTTTAATAGGTTCAGAACGCTCTAGCTAAAAATTTCTAGCTATTATCGGATTTAACCGACGAGGGTACTTCCCAAATTTCATAGTTCCATGCCTCCTAACCTACGATACCATCAGTTAAGTTACAAATAATTAAATTATCATTTTATTAGCAAAAAGAATTCCCAAGGCACAGTTTCGAAACTTTTATACAAATAACATTATCTGTAATTGAATAATTAAATAAATGAGCTCATAAAATGTTAGACCGTTTCCTCATTATATTAGCAGTGCAATGCCTCCTGGCAAAACATAGCACCACAGAATATATAATAGGAACAGTCAAAAGCAGGTCAAGCTTGACACTGGCAAAGCGACTATAGTTCCTATCGCTCTTGAAATAAGAACGGTGCAAAACCCAATGGGTCAAGCTTCACGTGCTCTCGAATGTAGACTACTGTACACTAACAGGTCAGGAACTTGAATTTATTATGAGAATAATCGTGGGAGAATACCCACCGGTGCCTGCATCGGTTTGTCATTTGAAAGACTTTTATGATAGATCATTAGGTTGCATAGTATAATGTTAAGACTTGCGAAACCGCCTGTTATGATCATCGGACCAAACGCGAACTGGACCGCTTACGAATTGGACCGAATGCGAATTGGACGATTGGACAGTCTGCGAATTGGACAAAGGCGCTTTTAGTGTAGGTGTTAGCGAATTTGCGAAATAAATTAACCGAGCAGGCCTATAGATATGTGAAGGACAGATTATGGGTTTTTTGTAAGAGGTATGAAAAGTGGACTGTATGGAAAAGTAAGAGGTGCGGTTCGAACAATAGGGAAATTTAAAGAAGCGGGAAAACACAGGAAAGCACGCGTACCTGGCTTTATCTAGATGACTGGATCCTCTCTTCTGCAGAAAAATCAAGCAGCTTCCGGAATCTTCTTTCTTGGTCTTTCAGATGGCATAAGAACGTCCAGCTAGTTTTTGCCGGTACCGGCGAGCACTTTACTGTCTTTATTTTAATGTAAAAACACCAATAACTGTTTAAAGTTCACAAATCCAGAACCTCGTGGTATTTTGGAAGCCACGAGAAATAGAGCCTTGCCCGTGAGCCGTGTAGTAGTAGACTGGTCTGATTTGACCAAAACCATCCATTTTAATTGCGTGGCACCGATGTGTCTTCTTTTGATTGAGACGACGAATGCACGCGTGCATAAGGATAGGTGGGAGGGAAAGGGATGAATAATATTCGCCTATAAACGTATTTAAATAGTACACAAAAAATTAATAGATGGCGATAACATCCCCCCGGCCTTAAAGGGTTGCCTTTAAAAAGGTTAAAAAATAGAGTCATCTAACCATACGCGAGAAAGATGACTTAAATCATCCTTATATTACTAAAAAAGAGCGCTATCACTTACTCGTAGCATAAAATAAACAAGTTAATATCTTTACCTAAGCTGTAAACAATAAAACTAAACTATCAACTTTTAATTACCTAAATTTAATTTTATTGAATTTAAGTAAAAACTCTACTGAGTGGGTAAGGGACATAAACGAACCGTAGGCCGCACATAACTACCCTTAGCGGTTCTAACCGTGACTACACGAATTGTCCCATCCTTAGACGGGTGTACCTTCTCTACAATTGCAAGTGGCCACGAAAACGGTGGACTATTGTCCACGATAACAACCACAACAGTCCCAACTTGAATAGGAGCTGCGGGTGTGTTCCATTTACTTCTTGTCTGTAATTTATGTAAATACTCCATGCGCCAACGCTGCCAGAAAGACTGCACAAGTTGATCGAGCAGCAAGTGTCTTTCATTTAACGAAACTGACTGGACCTTAGGCGCAGGAACCGAAAGGAGTGGCGCGGCATGTAAAAAATGAGCCGGCGTAAGCGCTCTAGGCTCTGATGGATCACTGCTCAGTGCAGTAAGTGGACGCGAGTTAACGAGAGCTTCAATTTGCGTTAAAACTGTAGATAGCTCATCGAACGATAAAATCTGCTGCCCAATCACTCTAAACAGATGCGTTTTTATTATTTTCACCATGCTCTCCATACATCCTGAAAAGTGTGGAGCCGCGGGCGGAGCGTGCTTCCAATCAATGCGGTTTTCAGTTAAGTTCTCTTCCATTTTAGATTGAAATTCATCCCAGAATTTATAGAGGTCTTTCAGGTATGAACGAGCACCTATAAAATTAGTTCCTTGGTCGGAGTACATACATCGTACTGGTCCCCGACGCGAGAGAAAGCGCTTTAAAGCGTTTAGAAAACATGCGGTTGACAAATCAATAGCCATTTCAATGTGAGTAGCTCGGGTTGTTAAGCATGTAAATATGCATAACCAAACCTTATGACTTTTGACACCTCTGCCACGGTAAGGAGTACATTGCAGAGGTCCTGCGTAATCAACCCCAGTATGCGAAAATGCCTTTTCAGACTGGTTGACTCTTTGACTAGGCAGATCAGCCATAAGCGGTAGATTCGGACTTGGCCGAAATTTAAAGCACGTATTACATTTGAAAATACGATGACGAACGATACGTCGTGCGGCGAGAATCCAGAAGCGCTGCCTCAATAAGGACATCAACAGTTCTGGACCGGCGTGTAAATTCTTCACATGATAATAGTCAACTATGATATCGACTATATGGTCATGGCGCGGTAATACCAACGGGTGTTTATAATCATATTCCTCAGCCGAATTAGACAGTCGTCCACCGACTCGAATGAGGTCCTTGTCATCTAGAAACGGTTTAAGTTTGAGCAATGCCGCTGAACAAGGCTCATCGCGCTGCAATTTTACGATGTCACTAGAAAAGTAAATCTTTTGTAAAACTGAAAGCAGCTTTACTTCTGCAAATTCAAGATCTGAAGTGCTAATTGAGTTGTTCTGCGGTAAAATCTTTATAAACCGGTAAATGTGCACAATAATGCGCAATAACTTAGCATACGATGATGTACGTTGTGCGAGTTGATATAAGAGTGATTCGGTATAATCAACCGTCACAGGGTGCGCTAGCAATTTTTGCTCTGGCACATCGATCATTTCATTATGATCCAATTTCTTAATCGGCCATTGTGATGGGTTGCGAGAGGCCCATTCAGGACCATGAAACCATAAAGGATGTTCAACTAATTTGTCGGGGGTAAGCCCACGCGACAAACAGTCTGCGGGGTTCTCAACTCCTGCTACATGAAAGAAGCATTCAGCAGGAACGTTGTCTGTAATAGTTACAACCCGATTGGCCACATAAGTTTGCCATCGGTGCGGGGATGCATTGATCCAACAAAGTACGATTTGTGAATCGGTAAAAGCATAAAGTTGATTTATCTCGTATTGAGAATTAAAGCTGTCATAGACGATGCGCAATAATTTAGACAGTAAAACGACTCCCAAAAGTTCCAATCTCGCGATCGTAGTTTGTTTAGTTGGAGAGACCTTAGTTTAGCGCAAACCAATTGCACTGTATTGCTACTGCCGTTGGCAACGTGTGCGTAAACAACGCCACCATAAGCGCGCTCACTGGCGTCTGCGAAGCCTAAAAGGCTGACAGTGGAACCTTTAATTATTCCCACATGCCTTGGTATGCGAATTTGATTAAGTCTGCCAAGTTCAGAGCAAAACTGTTCCCAGGCAGCGACTATGTAGTGCGGTGGTGTGTCGTCCCAATCGCATTTCATCAGCCAAAGTTCCTTTATTAAGAGCTTGGCGAATAATACGGTGGGAGCCACAAATCCCATTATGTCCCATAGTCGGGCAATTGTCGACAATATAGTGCGCTTAGTGCACTTGTCACTTGGGTCAACGACCTTAAAGTGAAAACAGTCGTCAACTCGATCCCAGCATAAGCCGAGAATTTTGTGCGTTACCTGTTTCTCAAATTCGACTTCAGGGGAAGCTCGGTGCGAAGCAGGAATATTTTTAAGCACGTTTGCGGAATTGCTGGCCCATTTCACTAAGTCCAGTTGTCCATCCTTGAATAACTGGATCAGCTCTCTGCTTGTAACGATAGCCTCTTCTTCCGTCATAACGGAGAAGTTAATGTCATCCATATACAAGCTGGAGTGAGCTTCAGAAGCGTGTGAATATTTGTGCCCTTCGTCTTCAAACAGTTGCTGAACGACACGTAGAGCATGAAACGGGCTCGATTTTAATCCGAAGCAAACTCTATTGAATTGGTAAGTAGTGATCGGATCTTGCGGATTAAATCTGTACAAAATGCGTAGAAATTTCCGATCATTTTCATCCATTCCAATTTGTAAGAACATTTGTTTACAATCGGCGGAGAGCGCGATAGCGAAAAGACGAAACTTTAAAATTATTTTAAATATGTCACCCTGTAGATTAGGGCCCGAATGGAGCAAATCATTAAGTGACGGACCAGGTGCATATGGACTAGTCTCATCTGGGCTAGCGCATGTCAAACTGGAAGGGTCTAGCACAATTCTTAATTTAGTTGTATCTTTATCGTTGCGAACTACAGCAAAATGTTCGACGTGATGTGAGATATCAGATGTGTCCTCATTTGACACAGGCGATAAATAGCCCTTGTCCACATACTCGCGTATAACGTCATTGTAAGCCGTTCGAAATTCAGGCGAGGCTTCCAACTTTTTCTCCAAGCATAGAAAACGTCGCTTTGATTCGGTATAGGAATCGCCGAGGTTATAGGGATCGTCGCGGAAAGGTAACGAGACCGTGTATCTACCATCGGCTTCGCGAACGGTTGTAGAACGGAAGTGTTCTTCACATTCAATATCATCTGGACTTTTGGATGGCGGTACAGAAACTTCTTCCAGCTCCCAGAAGCGTTTTACAAGCGTTTCCATGGGGTCGTGGACAACGGCACAACACGAAGTTGTATAATATTCATTGCGTTGTAAAGTAGGCGCAGTGCCCATAATTATGTACCCTAAGGTAGTCTCAATAGCGGGTGGCAAGCCAGCTGACTCGCTTTGTATTATGCCAGGCATAAATAAATGCGGCACTATGGATGCACCGATCAGCATTTGAATCGGGGCAGAAGAAGCAAACTCTTCGTCTGCGAGCGGAACGGAACATAAGTAGGACAACGCTGTCGTATCCACCGATGCCGTCGGCAAATTATCAGTTATACGATCAACGACAAGCGCGTTCATATCGTAGCACGCATTGGAATTATGGCGCGAATGAAATTTTAAATAAATTATTCCCTTAATCGTCTTTTCTGAGCCCCCTATGCCCTTGACTTTAAGGTGCGATTTAACTAGTCCCTGCAATCCTAACTGTTTATATAAATCGTATGTTATGAAATTAGATTGCGATCCATAGTCAATGAGACATCGAACTAAACCCGGCATTCCATTAGAATCGTAAACTATGACTTGCGCCGTAGCGAGCAGAACGGTAGTAGACGCATTACATTGACCGTGCGTCATACCCGATGCACGCGACACGAGCGCTTGCGACCCGGCAATGGATGTGCTACATAGCGAGACGTTTGCGTTCCGTGAGGTGCCTTGCCACCCAGTCGCCTTATCAGCGCTGTGCGGCGCAGTCGCGGAAGCACAGTTATTTGAATTCTCCGGGTTCGATTCCGTGGTTTGCGAACTTTTATAATTATCGAAATGAAGCAAACTATGGTGTTTGCCTTTGCAAGAATTGCATTTTGCATTAGATTTGCAAGCCATAGATTTGTGCATAAGGCTTAAGCAATTAATACACGCATTATTTTCTTTTATGCACTTGAAGCGCTCTGAAGGTGATAGCTTCATAAAAGCATGGCATTTGAAGAAATGTTCATGCGTGATATTTTCACACAAAAATTTTTTGTTTGAAGAAACACTGACATACGATTGTGGGTTAGGTATTTTTCCACTTTTGCGCGTTTTAGGGGTGTTGGGAATGTGGGTTTTATTTTGCGTGCTTTGATAGATTTTACACTGGCTTCTAATAAATTCAATTAAATCATCGAGTTTTGGCATATCCTTATCGCGATACTCCATTTCAAATGCGCGAATTGTATCCGGATCTAGCTTTTTCCGTGCAATAGGTATGCATAATTATAAAATCTGCAAGATCTTCAATTTTGAGTCTTTTTAGCGTATTTGCTGCGGTCGCTATCTTGTCAATAAATAGCTCAAAGTTTGACAAAGAAGCGCCACCCGACAGCTTAATATCAATTATTTGATCTAAGTAGGTAGAAGCGAGTGTGCGTACGTCTTGATATTTATCAATCAAAGCGCGCAAGATAATTTTATAGTTATCACCACTCGGCACGATTCCCGCGAAAACTGACTGCGCTTTACTAGACAGTTTGCCAATTAAATAGTAAAGCTTTTCCGAGTCTGTCAGCATCTTATTATCGTGCACGGTGGATTTAAAGCTGGCGTAAAATAATGGCCAGTTGCGAATATCGCCATCAAACTGCATTATTTCGATAGGCGGTAAGCTAGGACGCAGAATGGGCTGATGTGAGTCACCCTTGTGAATGTCCTGCTTTAATTGCGATATCACTCTCTTTGAATAACTATATAAGTCCTCAAAGGAAAGTAAAAAATTATAATCAGGATTGCGTGTTGGGTTTTCTTCTAACCACAACATGTTATAGTTATCCAAAACATCCCTGAATTCGCTACGAATTTCAGATAAGGATTCAGCACTATTCAGCAAGCTTTCTAGCGCAATTTCATTCGTATGAGCGATTCTAGCTTTATCGTAAATAGTTTGCATGCGTTGAAATAAAGCACTACGTTTCGCCTCTAACACCTTTAATTGCATTTGCCTAGGAGTCCACTCTGGCGGTGATTTTCCTTCCTTCTCCGTGGACATCTTGAAATTAATAAAATGCGATAAACAACGGTTACTTTATCGCTGCCGAGGCGTAATTATGTGCGATGCGACAAATGAAGGTAGGCGTAGAAAACGCGCGTAGCAACAAGATACGTGGTACAAATTACCAACTGCGATCTATAAAATTTAGGTAATGATTACTCAATTTAATCAGTTGCTTGCGTTGTAATTAATAATGCGATTATGTAGCGTAAAAATATTAACTTTGTGAGACAACAAAATTAAAAATGTATTGCGTTTTTTGAAGAAAAATATATATAGGTACCTACCTAATCTTCTTTTAACAAATTTAAAATAGCGTGATAAAATAGATGTCCTATAAGTTTAAGCCTAAAAGGGGTGCGTTTAAAACAATAAAATAAACCCTAAAGACAACCTTATAAGGACGCGAGCGGAGAAAATATATAAAATACCTATAAGTTTACCTAAATATAGGGTGCGGTTTAAACAATGAAATAAACCTATATTAGGTAACCTAGAAGGGTGCGAGCGTTCTGATATAAAGAATTTATCCAATTAATGGATAAAAATCCTACAAGTTTAAACCTAAGTAGGGTGCGGTTAAACAATGAAATACCTATTAGGTACTTGTAAGGATGCGAGCGAGATAAATTATAAGAAGATAATCCAATTTATGGATAAACATGGAACAATTCCATAGGTAGGTAGGTAGCGGGTTTGGAAAAAACCGATAAAATCCGGTTCGTTTGGACCAAATAATGTTAGCGAATTTGCGAAATAAATTAACCGAGCAGGCCTATAGATATGTGAAGGACAGATTATGGGTTTTTTGTAAGAGGTATGAAAAGTGGACTGTATGGAAAAGTAAGAGGTGCGGTTCGAACAATAGGGAAATTTAAAGAAGCGGGAAAAC
This sequence comes from Athrips mouffetella, assembly GCA_947532105.1. Taxonomy (NCBI): domain Eukaryota; kingdom Metazoa; phylum Arthropoda; class Insecta; order Lepidoptera; family Gelechiidae; genus Athrips; species Athrips mouffetella. The sequence continues at coordinate 1,867,967 of OX383960.1, read as the reverse complement.
ACAGGAAAGCACGCGTACCTGGCTTTATCTAGATGACTGGATCCTCTCTTCTGCAGAAAAATCAAGCAGCTTCCGGAATCTTCTTTCTTGGTCTTTCAGATGGCATAAGAACGTCCAGCTAGTTTTTGCCGGTACCGGCGAGCACTTTACTGTCTTTATTTTAATGTAAAAACACCAATAACTGTTTAAAGTTCACAAATCCAGAACCTCGTGGTATTTTGGAAGCCACGAGAAATAGAGCCTTGCCCGTGAGCCGTGTAGTAGTAGACTGGTCTGATTTGACCAAAACCATCCATTTTAATTGCGTGGCACCGATGTGTCTTCTTTTGATTGAGACGACGAATGCACGCGTGCATAAGGATAGGTGGGAGGGAAAGGGATGAATAATATTCGCCTATAAACGTATTTAAATAGTACACAAAAAATTAATAGATGGCGATAACAGTAGGCAACGAAGCAGTTGACCCCAACATAATTCTCTCAGGCAGATTTTATTTGACAGGATGATAAAGAATCATGAATTAAATGTAAATTCAAAATATCCGAAAAAAAAATATTTTTTTTTTAATACATATTTTGTAAGTAATTTATGTATGGAAAAATTAAAAGTACCGATTTTTTTTATATAGAAGGTTTGTCTCATATAGGGTAATACCCCAGCAGTTTCATCGACTGAGGATTTAATGCGGGGGTCTTCATACAACGATCCGCTTCGTTGCCTAGACTATTTCATTCACTTTTCGGGCAATCAGGTGATTTATCCTACAATGTCCTAACCAAACTTCTAACAAACTGGGTATTGTATGACAGTGTCCCCACCGGGAATCGAACCTAAAACCTCCGGATCGATAGCCGAACTAGGATGTTACAGTCAGTGAAATAAGCGAAACAAGAGACATTCCATTTTTATTTCTCACGGTAGGCAACGCGCTTTAAAGTGACAAAACAAACTATAGACGAATGTAATTGTTTGCAAACAAAAAACAACAATAAATTGATGTTCGTTAGTTCTTAGATGGGTGACCGGTATTAGTATAAAAATTAGAGGCTTAGAGCGTTTCAGCTCTTCGGAAAGCAAATTACGCCATTCATAACGGACTTAGATAGTGAATGTTAAGACAGGCGACACAGAATCGTCTTGTCACTATTCTGACGGTGCGATAACTTAACAATAAATTGTTGTACTTCAATGATAGTTATTAAGACATCAAGGACTCAATACAGAACCCCCTTAGATTAGGTCAATGACATTGAGGTAAAAATACAGCTACTTACACTATTTAAACAAGTTTCATTGCCCTTTGAGCAACAAGAATCAACACACTATTCCCTTATGACTGTGGTCTTTAAGTGTCATATTTACAAAACGGAACAATAAACAAAGTTAGTCAAACACATAGAACAAAGCTTAGCACAGGACAATAAGAAACTGCAGATGCTTTAATGCAAAAATGTTCACTTGAATGGTCAAGAAACACATACCTGAAAATCACGGCAAGATACTGAGTAAATAAAAAGATATTTGACTTCAAAATACCCAAAAATAATTACATATCGCCTTAATTACTCCTAAAATTGACTTGAATTTAGACAATCTATTTAAATAAACTGTTTTGAAATAAATTACCTTTTTCTTAACAGCCAATTTTATTGTTTCCGATTGGGGGTTTGCTGTCATCTGGAAACTTTAACAGGGGTACGCGGAGCTATAAGTTTAAGAAACCCTGCTCTAAGGGGGTTAAATACTCGTAAGAGATGAAAGTTTGAATAGAAAACCGGCTAGTATATCAACAAATCTATTAATTGAATACATCGCTACAACTCACCCGCAAGAACTAAAGCTAACCAACACAATCAATCCATTACCAATAATACTGAATTTATACGACTTCACCGTCAATCCAATTAACAAATTTGAAACCACGTTCAAAAATGTTGACCTTGCTAATGTCAAGAACATTACAACATACTAAAACATAACATGTTGAACACCACGGTCAAGGTTCTGACCCGAGTTAAAGTAAGAAAGAGAAATGGGGTTACAGGAAGTCATCTATTAGGCGCTAAGGCCGCGCCGTGGAACATTTTCATAAACTGGTGGATGCAAAAACATTACCTACGTACGAGGAGTAGGTGCGAGGAGTTATGCTAATGTGGGAATGAAGAAAGCCTTGAATGTGAAATTTCTGCAGGTGCTTTAATGCATTGTGAACGACCGCAAAACAATACATTATTATTATTGGATTGACCATTTACGAGTAAACAAGTTTGTGATAAGTACTGTTAGTGTTCAGTTTGTAGATAGAGGTCTTAGGTCGTAGAGTATACATTTCAGGCGCTACTAAACATTTCTTTTCAGATTTTTCAAGTTCAGACATTCAAGATACACAATAGCTTAAACAGTGAACCGATAATGACCTAAGATTACGGTTAAACATGAAAAGCGTTGAAATTCCTAAAAGTTTCTATTAAATTACAAATATCACAAAATTTCTCAACAGGGAATCGAGCCCAGATCTTATCCATCAGTTGACTAACTAAGCCACTGTGGTCCTGCCTAATGTGAAATTATCCTTCACTTTAAACGCTGCTATTACAAGTGTTAGTGATGCTATCTCTCTGGTTGGTTACGCAGCTTTTCCGGAATTGACTATGAAAACGATGTTAGAGTCACGTCTTTGTATATATCAAGAGTTAAAAATTTGAAGAGAGCAGAAAACACTTAGAAAATACTCGGTGTTCAAACTTCACATCAACGGAAGTAGAGCAGGCAATCGCAGTGCACGAACGTTAATCGAATGCACGAGATGCTGCCAAATTACTACTTGCGCAACTGAATCAATGTTACGTTACGATGAGGAATGTCTGGCAGGGTAGGAGATTTGTTGTCACTAGGGAGAGATAAGATAGATGTTCTTATCGTTAAAGAAAAGAGGAAACCTTATTTATTATCGATAATATGACGTTATCAGACGTGCAAGTATATGTGCAATTAGTGATGGGTCATCATTGTCATCAATGTCAACTCAATTGAATTTTTGATGAGTGGCTTTTGTGTGTTCACAATTCCGCCAATGTCACGTAGTGAAGTGAATACACGATGGAGATTCGCAAAAAAAAAGAAATTGAATCATCAATTATCATTAATGTCATTGATAATGTTAAAAAACAAATCTGCTTAAGGCTTCGTCAATCAAATAGAGGTATTACCACGCTGAGGCCCCTCTAGAGGCATTACCACGCTGAACAGCAATGGACAACCTTTGCAGCCATGACACTAAAACCGAAGTATGTGTGACGGAAAGATTAACATTGTTTTACAAACTTTTTTTCTGACATTAGCCGATTGCTTTTGACATGACATAGCTGTAAAATGTGTTCGTAAGCGTTGGAATGATCGAAAAAAATGAATCGTAGAGTGAACAAAGATATCTCCCGATAACTGAAACAGTTCATGAAACTGAACAACTTTTCTCAGAATCAGAGGTTATTATAAATAGATAGATACCACCTAGATAGATAGAGGTTACTGCGGTAATGAAGCGGTGAAGAGGAGTTGGTACATCATTGGAGTAAGCAGTGCAGGTGTATAGGATGTCCCTGTCACTCTTGGGCCGGCACCACCCCTACACCGCACAGCTACTTCAGGAACCTACTCAGGTATGCGCTAGGCCTGTAGATAGTACTCATCGTAACATCCCATGAAACGTCTACAACAGTACAGGGTGCTCCCTCCAAAATTCAAGCTTTTGCGGAAACAATGTAGAGGGGAAGTAACATACTCACTAAGTTTGTTAGCGTTACGGCTGGCACCATGGACTGCGGTTGTTGGTGACCGCAGAATGTAAGATGATACGATACACAGAAGGATGCTGCTGCCCATCCTCTGGTTCGGTAACCCTTAGTCGCCTGAGATGCCACCCACGGGTACTCTTTCTTTCTTTCCTTCTTGGGTGAGGTTGGGTATTCTTTATATTTTTTGCCGGCACCATAATGGGCGATAGTACTACTCGTACTAGGCGAGATAGTAGATACCACTAGTACTTATTGTTATAGAAGTATCTTTTTGCTTGTTTCGACCTACAAATACCGGGGAAACTTGGTTTATTCGCAGTTTCAGATTTCGATAGATGTCTATTAACATCCTTCATATTAAATTCCTGGCCTGAATTCTAGGTCCGTAGGTTTTTAATTGTTAGTTTTTCAGACGTCATCGAGGGATTTTAAGCAGGCCTATCATCCTGTGAAAGGCCTTTTTCTATCAAATCAGAGTCATATTTCTACAGGTCGATCTCGACAATAATAAGAAACGATCTGCTTAATAAATCCAACAAGCAATTTTGCTCTTATCATTGCATGATCGATGTCACATCTGTTTGGTGTGATAGCATACGCTATGATCGACGAAATGTCCATTAAACACTTCAAAAATCTTTAGTGAGCTATCAAATAATGAAACACATTGGATTTAATGTTCCATTTATGTTTTTACGCCCCAATAATAATGAAATTTGGAACAGCATTTCTATCTCCAATTTTATGATCGATTAAATATTCCTGTCTCTAATGGACTCCATTTAGATCTATTCCAGTTTACCGAAACTTGTGTGATCCAATTTTGTAGCATACATCTATCAATATGTCGTCATAATAAAATAATGTTCATCCGACAGCACATCAGTAGAAGCACTTTGGACTTTACGGCATGGTAATAGAGATGCAAATGTTTCCACTGACGTGCGGTTGAACGTACTTTGAGTTACCGAATGATTACATCCGTCTCAATGCAGTGTTGCATTCAGCGAGTATGGCGTTGGACCTCCCATTATGAACTACTTGTCCGATAGGTGCCGGCTAAAAATAGTCTTTCTCCTCCTCTGTGGGTGTCGGAAAAGGTGACTAAGTGAACAGTCATTATGACATCCCATCAAACGTCCACTACAGGACAGGGAACTCCCTCCAGAATTCCAACTTTTGCTGAAACAGTGTGGAGGGAAAGTACCATAGTCACCACGCTTGCTAGCGTTACGGCTGGCACCATGGACCGCGGTTGTTGGTGACCGCAGTAAGTAAGATGGTACGATACACAGGAGGACACTGCTACCCATCCTCCAGCTTATGACCCCTAGTCACCTCTTACGACACCCACGGGTATGTATGGGTTAGTACTATTCTTTGCCGGCACCACACGGGACACAGTATTTAACAGTATTTCCGACATATTGTTTTATCATCCATCCAGAATTTCTTGGATCTGGATCGGATTCTGTGCGTAAACGCTCTTAAAAAACCTTGCATCAACTAGTCACCAATCCACCTGTTAAATTAACTGATCCGCGTCCGATGACCTCACAACCTTCCTAGCATTACGCATCTTTTTCTTTCACTATGACGTTCGAAAGAGACAGCTGTACATCTGATCGTGTTAGTGTGCAACTGCGTGAGTCATAGCGTGCTTGGCAAATGTCAATATTTGGATATGAATGGGAGCCGATCGAGAGGTCGAGTTTAATTTTATTTAATTGTGAGTTCCGTTAGTGAACCAGATTGTGATAATTTCAAAACTGTGGCGGGACAAAGAAATCGAAGAATTAAGGCGATCCGTTTTCCATACTAATATCAAATGACATTCATTCTTATTTTATGAATGTTGTTGAAAATCGAGTGTTTACTGCTTTTAGTTAAATTTTTCGCTGATTAATACAAAGATACAGCTAATGCACCGAAAGTACTACAGTATAGATCGCACATCCACAATGGTAATATTGAACTAAAAATTGTTAACAAAAACTAGTACTTTCAGTGCCGTTTAGCTGTATGTGTGAATTAATCAGCGAAAAAATTAACTAAAAATAGCAGTATACACTCATTTTTCAACAGCATTTTATGTCCCGCATAAGAATGCGAGTCATTTGAAATTAGTATGGAAAACGGATCGCCTTAATGACGTCAGCTAAACTACATCGCTTTACTAACAAATTGGCGCCATGGTGGGAAAAAAAGAAGACATTAATATCTTCTTGAAGAAACTTCAATCTCGCCTCAAAAATCTAGGAATTAAAAGCTGATGACATGCTGACAACACCTCAAACAAATGTGAAATAGATTACGTATTTCAACAAACGTTTATAGAACAGACTGAAACAAGGAAGCTATAAACATTAAAACACCAAACAATACAGATTCCCACGTTACACTAAGCAAAGAAAGTTGAAATGCAAACGCAACAGAAACGCGTTCGTCATACGAAAATAAATAACGATGATTTATCTCCGACGCCAAAGACTGAATATCATAATACTTAGAGTAATAATAATACTTAGACTATACAGTGTAACCTACAAAAGTTTTTGAGGCAAGGCACATATCCAACCGAATCTCACTGGAGCTTATGTTCCCGAAACATCTCGTATCTTTCCCGAGTTCATACTATCAAAAAACGTTCATAGAATGCTTGTCTTACAATATTTTTAAAAAACTTATCTAACGGCACCCCACACCATGGAGTAGAGGAGAAAATAACTTCGTCCCCACTTTTTCGGTATGACAAATGTTTTTCGGTATGTACCCCACACTAAATTACAGCTTTCTAGTACCAAAGGTCTCTGAGCTAAGCCGCGGACAGACAGACAGAGGGACAGACCAACAGACAGACGGATTCCTTGACAGAAGGTTTCCTTGTTAACTACGGAACCCTGAAAATGGTTTTTATTTTATTTATTTATTTAACTTCATGCACAAAGGTACATAGGCGGACTTAACGCCTAAAGGCATTATCTAACAGTCTACCTTAGGGTGATGCAGAGACAGGTTGGTAGGTGCATAATTTATAGTTAATTGATTAATGAACTGATGAGTATATAAGAATACATAAGTGTCTATTTGACAAACGAGAAAACTCGCGAATTTTTGGATAAAATCTTGTTCAGCCGGTGATTGTGTTATTTCGCAGCAAGTATATTTTTGTATGGCGAGAATCTCAGAAAACAAATAGACAGACAATGATAGAAGATGAACGTCATGAAGATGGAAATGTAAATGAGTAATGTAATTTTAGAGCTTAAGATTATAAATTTGTTTATGCCTATAATAGCGATGTCGTAACGTAACATGCTTTAATGATCAATGATGTAACTAAACACAGTATTTTTTAAATGTCTTATAAAGGATATTTTACGAGAAATAATCTCAATCGCACGAGAAAATCATTTACTTCTGGAACTGAAAATTATTTTACTAATTGCAAAGCAAAAACTAGAAGCGTTTTTATTGTGGACTAAATATAGTTACACTAAATGACACTTCAGACTCAGTTTCATGATTCATGGACTGAAACATGTATTGGTTACGAAGTAACTATTATAGTAATCTGTTGGGTACTTATGAAATTGGCAAAATTTTGTTGCAGATTAATGAGATCATAATTTCTATAATTCTATAGCTATTTTCATTATGCCTTGCTGCAGTTGTTTCTTGCCGTTTCTTTTACGCTTTGTTTTGTATTTGAAAGTTGATTTCAAGTTTATCACGGCTCTTTCCCGTCGGGGTAGGCAGAGACCACAGTCCTTCACCTACTATGATCTTCACATACTTCCCTTGCTTGCTGTACTTCCATCAAACCTTTCACATGATGGTCGGTTTAGGGTACTTTTAATCTTTATTCAGAATGTCCTGAATTTGGTCCTGGTATGTTTGCCGAGGCCTCCCCCTTCCAACGTTTCCATTCACTCTCGCCTTGTGGTATGTTTGCCGAGGCCTCCCCTTTCCAACGTTTCCATTCACTCTCGCCTTGTAGATAGCTTCCTTTCGTCAATCTTCGTTCATTCATCCTGTCTACATGAAAAAACCACCTCAGTATCCCTTTCTCAATTTTAGTCACTACGTCTTATTTTACGCCACGACGCGCGACGTTCTCTTATCAACACTATTTCTAAGCCTGTCCACTCAATTTCACACCAATCATACTCTTCAACGCTCTCATTTCTACTGCATTAATTCTACTTTCATGCTTTTTCTGCCATACCCAGCTTCAACTGATTTTTTAGTTTGATATTTAAAATTAAAGGTTCTAAAATTGTTCGTCCTAAATGCAAACGTTATGTTACAAATGCTATAAAGATTAGATGACTGCATCAACGATAAGAATGTACAAAGCCGACTATTAAAGTAGGCCTTGCTGCAGTTGTTTCTTGCCGTTTCTTATACGCTTTTTGCACTGTATTCTGCATTTTGTGTGTTCGACTAGCAGTTACCCACGATTTCGTCTGCGTGTATCTATCGAAAAACAATAAAGAAATACGATTTCTTCAAGGAAAATTTTATTTTTTTTACGAATAAAGTCAAGAATGTTTTTCTGGATTATAGTCTACAATCCGGCCATATTTTAGCAAATTCTGTTCAGCTATTAGGGCGTGAAAGTAACATATTCCGTCTTACTACAAAAGAGTTAGACATCTGTTGAACACTTGAATAAAAAAATCGTACCAAATAACTCTGACTATGTCATTGATGCGTAGAAGTCAAAAATTTCTTATTTTCTTATGACGACTTCTGCGCATCAACTGACAGCCAGTTATTTTGTGCGCATTTTTTTAATCAAGTGTTCAACAGATGTCTAACTTTTTTGTAGTAAGACCCACAATCTTTTACTTTTATAATATTAAAGTGTGGTAGTAAGATAAAATTTGTATTTTGTAAAGAATCTAAAAATACATTGTACCTAATCTGAATCTGACAAATCAAATCGTTCCAAATTAATAAAGGTACTAAAACCTGTTTCATACACCTCAACCCAAAACCATAATTTTCCATACATGTACAGTTAGTATTAAGAACATCTGGTTTTAGGTGTTATTACAGCAATCTGATTGGTCAAAAGATACGTGGGGGTCAAACTGATGACCAATCAGATTGTTTATTCTTATTTTAATGAAGCCTTAAAATATAGTGACCGTCAAGATAGGTCATAAAACTACCACAACGATAACAGGTTCTTTCGAAATTAGTATAGAACAGTTATAAACATAAAGCTTTCTTCTTACCGCCAGTTGTACAAAGCATCTTTAAATTTAAAGCATCTTTAAGTGTATTGCCGACTCTTTCTGTTTTGTTGACAAAGAAAGTGACAGCAATAGATTTAAAGCAGCTTTTAACGTTTAAGATGCTTTGTGCAACTGGCTGTTAATCAGACAGTACGAATTTTTGATTAGCTGAGCTATCTTAAAATGTACTGTTTGACATCTTTTACGTTAAATAACCGATAAGGCATAGAGCAGGTCAAGTGATGTCAACTCGTTGCGCGACTGTAGTATCTATTGCTATTGAAATAAGAACGATGTAAAGTTCAAAGTGTCAAGCTTGACGTGCTCTCGACTGTACAAACAGCAGCACTCATAGCTGTACACTTAAGGAAAACAGAGAGACGTTATACACTTCCAGACACATCTATCGGCCCACCTAGCATTCCGAGTTTTTAATGGACCTTAGCTTAAGGGCTAACCTGCGGTCCACTGGCGCCCCCATCAGTTAAAAAAATATTACTCGTTTAATACAAAACTTATTAAAAATCCGAAAAGACAGATTGACGTAAAGGTATCTTTGTTTATTTAGAACCTATTTACTCTGTAAAATAAAGTTCACTGTAGTTACAGATACAAAAACTGCAAAAAGTGGCCGTTTTGGCACTTTTTGGCACTATCTGTAACTACAGTGATCAGAATTGATAGGTTCTAAATAAACTTCAATCTGTCTTTCCGGATTTTAGATAAGTTTTGTATTTAGCGATTAATATTTTTTTAACTGATGGGGGCGTGGACAGCAGGTAGCCCCTTAATGAAATCTGTCTTTCCGGATTTTAGATAAGTTTTGTATTTAGCGAGTAATATTTTTTTAACTGATGGGGGCGTGGACAGCAGGTAGGCCCTTAATGAAAACAGAGAGACGTTATAAATTCAAAAGAGATTATGTATGGCTAACGATAATGTCACAGAATATATAATAGTAAACAAGTTTATAATGTTTAGCTTGACACTTGAATATAGGGTGGAAGGGACAGGTTTCCGATAGCTGAAAGAGCATGAAATCAATCTGATCATGCACAAAAACATCTTCAATACAATAAATTATCTTTATCTTTATCCTTACACCCTTTACTAGTATATAAAGTATATTTTATTAAGTAAAAAAAAAAAAACTTACTTTTAGTGGCGACGGGGATGGATTGTCGTGTCATATCCTAAAAACACAAAAGATATAGATTAATACATAGAAAAATATCTAGAACCAACTATAGTCTGACCGCAACCTCTGTATCGCGCCTTAGGTATGTGCGGGGAGGTGGGGGAGTTGGAAGGAAAGAACAAGAACTAGTTGCCGCCGTGAGCGGTGACGAGCGATGCCCCCCCCGCCCCGTCTCGCCACCCGCATACCTAAGGCGCGGTACAGCAGCGGTTGCGGTCAGACTATAATCTAAATATAATAAAAATGATGATTGAAGAAGCGAAATAATACGCCCAAAAAGCCAAGGGATTAGCGAAAGGGAACTTAATCTAACTATACAATGTGAATATTCATTGATTTGCTCCCGAAACGCAGTGATTCTACTCATGATAACAAGCAACTTTCCCGAAGAAAAAACAAATTTTACTCGATAAACGTTATTCGACTTCCCATACAAAATGAGTCGATGACGTGACCACTTTAGTAGAGTCCAAAAAAATTGTATACAGTAAAAAAAAATTCTAGTTAATTTTTTTTTTTTTTTTCGGTAAAGTTCCTTGTCTTCGTGAGTAGAATCACTGAGCTTCGGGAGCGAAACCAATGCACGTTCACGGTGTATTTACAATACTAATAGCCAGTTCCACAAAGCCTATTTAAAATTAAAGTTCCTTTTAATCTATTGTTGTCATTTTCTTTATCAACAAAAGAGAAAAAGTAAGCAATAAACTTAAAGAAACTTTGACTTTAGACGCTTTGTGCAACTGGCGGTATGCGACCCGTTTACCCAAAGAAAGGGTGCTAGGGGTGTCACCAACCACCCTTTGTGGTGTAGATAAAACTATCTTAAACTATAGATAACACTGGTCGGTCACATAGACTAGAAATTTGTTTATACAAGTAGTTTAGGCAACGAAGCGGATCGTTGTATGAAGACCCCCGCATTATATCCTCAGTCGATGAAACTTTGCTGGGATATTATATTACACTACATGAGACAAACATTCTATAAAACATCAAAAAAAAAAAATCGGTACTTTTAATTTTTCCATACAAATAATCCAAAAATGTATGAAAAAAATTGTTTGTAAAGTTTTTATTGGATATTTTGAGTTTACATTTAATTCATGATTCTTTATCATCCTGTCAAATAAAATTTGCCTGAGAAATTTATGTTGGGTCAACTGCTTCGTTGCCTACACTAAAGTTCCTAATGAAATAGTGAACATAATATTAGTATCATCTTTTGTACTGAATATGCGATAACCTTCCCATTCGAAATTCAAATTCGCGCCTGATGTATGGTAGTGTCAGGGGTGAGCTGTCACTTAATATTCCAGTACCTGGGCGACCGAGCTTCGTCATCAAATATCATCGGGTGAGTAAGCTATGCTTACCGCCAACAGATGGCGCTGCAGGTTTATGTCTAAAACGCAAATGCTTAAAAACACGGAGAAAACGAATTCTCCCAGACATGAGACCTAGCTAGATCGATTTTTCGCAACCCCCGTATGGTAAATTTCATCGAAATCGTTGGAGCCGTTTTCGAGAAAACGATTACAAATATATATATTTATATGCAAATATTGCTCCTTTAATAGTATAGGATTTACATGTATACATATGTTTACATGTTAGTAAAATCGAAATTGAGTTGCAGAATTTAGTTAACTAGGTCGTGTGCAGCGGCAGGTAAATTGTACAGCGATTTATTCAAGTTCACATCGAGTTGCAACAGTGAAAACATTATTTGTTGCACTTAACGTTATTAGCGAGGAATTATGTTTCGTGGCAAACGGTTTTTATAATTACGTTGTCTTGGTGTCGTAATATGGGAATATGCATAACATTTTTTAGACACATTTATTAACAAAATATGAAAAAGAGATGACAAAAGTGAATTAAAAATTTAAATCGGGTATTAAAACTATTAATTACGCGCCGATAAGACAGAGAGATCCGACATGGACAGTGACGTCACGTCATGTCACTACGGCCATTTAAACTCCCGTGTTAAATTTCGTTTTGCTAGAAAGAGACAGAAACAAATCTCCGATGGCTTATATATTTTTTAATTTCACAGTTATTTGAAAAATAGTTTTACTAAACTGTTTATTACATTAATGAGGATATTTTTTTTAAATAAACAAAAATTATGCATATTCCCTATTGTTTATACTAAACATTTTCCTCATGTTCATAGGAATCATGACTTTATTTTAAATTCCATCATCATCATCGTTGGATGACCGACCTCATACCTGCTGACAGAGTTGCTGAGTCGCCAAATGGCTCTGACAAAAAAAAATCCCTGCTTGGCTATATCCACTTCCCCTAACCAGCCTCACCTCCCCCCCTCGTCCATCCCTCAACCTCTGACTCATCCAACGATCGATGTAGTACCAATTACTGCCGCAAGAGGGCCTACACGGCTAAAGAGTTGAATTCTCTGCCTGCGTCTGTGTTCCCGAGTTCATACAACCCGAATCTATTCAAGTCGCGAGTGAATAGGCTTCTTCTGGGCAAGCTCGTTCCATCGTCTCTGTCTTCAAGACTATATCGAGGTCAAGAGTACATCTCGATATTGGTCATTTCGTACAAAAAAGTGAGAGACGAAAGCATCGACGTATCTACATAAATAAATATTTTATCTAAAGTAAAAAAGATGCATAAATAAAGCGTTCCCGATAGCGTCAAAAGGCCGAGAGAGGCGTCGAAAGGCGTTGAAAGAGGTAGCTTGACAAAATTTCAAAAGGTTGACAAGAGTGGGCGGAGGAAAGAAAGGAAAAAGGAGAGGGAAGCCTTTGCCTTGTGATACAGTCCGCGCGACGAGTTTAGGCCGCTGGGCGGGAGTGGATACCCCTTCCACTCCTTCCAGATAACGAAACTCAACAACTTTTCCAAATAAACATTTCCGGTGAAAAAATCAATCGCTTCACACAAAATTACAGTTCAGGCGTCAGATCGTTTGAAGGGTCACATAAATTTATATTTTCAACAGTTTCTTTGGAATCAAAAAATTTAAATAATAAAAGGATCTTTTATGGTAGGCATAGTAACTACTCGTAAAACGTATTTGTATACTTAAATAACTACGTTCCTTTTCGAAATTGGTTCTCGAACTACACCTAGCTTGCACTAAACAATACCTAAATCAAGACTTATATTTAGACTAGGTCGTGCCGTAAGATACCAAGGAAACAGAAGCGAGCGAGGTTGATGAGGAAATTGCAACGCGCAGGTCGCATCACGGCGCCCTAGTTGCATGTATTTTATGTTTTGGCTTGGCTTATGACGTCATACTCCCAGAAGGGCTTGAGATATGCACTTTTAACATTTTTAAATCTCTAAATTTTTTTCAGTACCTATCTAAGCCTGTTTGGTGCTGGCAAAGACTACTACTTACTGTACTGGTCGTAGGGTTTTGTGCAAAGACCGTCTAGGAAAGTACTCGTACCACACCTGTTTCTGCCGTAAAGCAGTTGTGTTTGCAGTGTTTCGGTGCGCAGAGTAAGGGAGCCAGCGAAATTACCGACCTAGGAGACATACCATCTTAGTTCTCAGGGTGGGCAACGCACTTCGCTGTCTTATTTGTTTTTATTACTACACTAATAAGACAGTGGGTGCTATGGGTGGTGGTGACCGCTTACCATCAGGTGGCCCGCCTGCTTGTTTGCCCACATGTGCCATAAAAAAAGAATAGTACCAACCCATCTCTACCAGTGGGTGTCGTAAGAGGCGACTAAGAGATTATCGACTGGAGGATGGGCAGCAGCGTCTTTTTGTGTTTCGTAACATCTAACGTACTGCAACAACTTTGCCCAAGGAACATAGGTCGAAATACGAAAAACCAAATTTGACCTCCCTTATAAAACGCGCTATCAGTTTCTATGGGAGGTCAAAAATTAATTTTCGTATTTTGACCTATGTTCCTTGGGAAAAGTTGTTCAGTTTCATGGGCAGATTCACACCCTCTAGTATTATCACACATTTCCGTTAAACGTTGTATAAAACACCCAATCAACCTCAATTGCCTATTATACCTATCAAATGAAGAAGTCTAACAAAAAACCTAATCACCAAATAAAATTATTTATTTAAGCCTGAATCCTGAATGTGCGGAACTGCGGAAGTCGGCGCATTGTGGCTGTATTTCAATAGATTTCTATGGTCATGGTATGGTAGAGGCATACCTACATTATTCGGTTAAGTCATGTATGTTATTTGAAGGGGTATGAAAGGTTTATACTTTATGTCATCACGACCTACATCAGCTACATTAGCTAACAGTTTAATTTGTTCGTTTTTTTATGTTACAAGTGAGCTAACGAGGTGGGCCACCTGGTGTTCACCACCGCCCATAGCACCCATTGTCTTATTAATGACATATTTTGATACTATTAAGAAAGCAAAGCGCGTTGTTCACTTTGAGAACTAAGATGGTATGTCTCATGTGCCGGTAATTTCAATGGCTCCCTTGGCCTTCAAACCGAAACACAGCAGTGCAAACACTGCTGCTTCACGGCAGAAAAAAGTAAGGGGGTGGTATTTTCGCAGACGGACTTTCCACACCACCTCGAAACCTCGCGCCTCGTTTAGGCTAGTGATTGATTTTCTTTTAATACTTTCGAGCCACGCTAGATGGCGTTATTTGTAAACAAAAAACACATTTTTCCTTCTTTTTTTTATGTCAAAAGTGGCTAAACGAGCAGGTGGGCCACCTGATGGTTAGTGGTCACCACCGCCCATGACACCCACTGTCTTATTAGTGAAATAATTTGACACTAATAAGACAGCAAAGCGCGTTACCCACCCTGAGAACTAGGATGGTATGTCTCATGTGCCAGTAATTTCCCTGGCTCCCTTGCCCTTCAAACCGAAACACAGCAGTGAAAACACTGCTGCTTCACGGCAGAAAAAAGCAAGAGGGTGGTACTTCCCCAGACGGACTTTTCACAAAGCCCTACCACCTAAAAATGATGTCATTTTTATACATATTTTTTACCACTGAAAAAAGTATCAGGCTACAGAACGATAAAATAAATGGTGCAGCAGCACTGCACTTACTTTCTCGCGATATACGAGAGTCATCATTCAACAGTGTCCCCGCCGCGAGTCGAACCTAGAACCTCCGGATCAAGAGCCGAATGCTCTAACTACTATTTTATAAAGGCTGCGGATAGTAATGAGTAAATAAGTAACAACTGCAAACTTAAGTTTGTAGTTCCATACAAATAATATGAAAATACAAACTTACCTATACCTATTAAATTTATGTAAAAATGATTTAATGAAAATGCAGTCAGGTAGAGTAGAAAACCAATTTAGAATCCAAATTGTAGAACATCAAAATAAGCTCAACGAAACCGATTTTGAGTAAATCACATTTATGAATTTCTACAGACCAGTTGATACTACCGCATAATACCTTAAATAGAGATGCTTATTGCTTGGTCATGCAAAGTTTCATCAAGATTTTATAAGCTGATTTTGCGAAAATTACAATTTTTCATTTTCGTTGTATGACAGCTACTAAATACCCAATATTATCATATGCTAATTTTATTATTTACTATTTCAAAAATTTATTCAAAATGTTTAAAAGCCACGATTTTCATAACTGACGCCACTTTGGAGGTGTCCTTTAGGTAATTATTTTCTAGTCTTGCATTTGTCGAGCTATGGTGACAACACACAATCCCTTGAAGGTGGTAGGACTTTTGTGCAAAGTCCGTCTGGGGAAGTACCACCCCCTTGATTTTTTCTGCCATGAAGCAGCAATGTTTGCACTGCTGTGATTCGGTTTGAAGGGCAAGGGAGCCCGGGAAATGACTGGCACATGAGACACACCACTTAGAACTTACGGCGGGCAACGCGCTTTGCTGTCTTGTTAGTGTCTACCATTAGGCGGACCACAAGCTCGTTTGCTCACTTGTGATATAAAAAAAACCTAGGCTAGCAAGTTTAGCATTTCTACCCCAGCTTAGATATAATCATATAGGTGTTTGGCATAGCTCTTATGGTACTGGCAGGCAAGACAAGGAATGCGAAAAGAAGAAAAAATATATTTTGGTGCCCCGTGTGGTGTCGTAAGAGGCGACTAAGGGTTGATGAACCAGAGGATGGGCCGCAGCATCCTTTTGTCTATCGTATCACCTTACGTTCTGCGGTCACCAACAACCGCGGTCCATGGTGCCAACCGTAACGCTGACAAGCGTGGTAAATATCGTACTACCCCTCCACATTGTGAGCTCCTGTCCTGTAGTGGACTTTTCATGGGATGCTATGATGATGATGACTTTTTATCATTCGATTTTCTGGTTCATGTGACCTTTGAAAAACACCACTTTAAGATAAGATAAGATGATTTATTGCTTTCCCCATGGTCATTCACTCTATTCACAGTACCTAACCCACATATTTTTTTAAATATATTCCTAATACTGCTCTCAAGCGAAAAGACTTGGACCGGAAGTTTCTGCACCAATATAAAGATGTGGAGAAACTATAAGGCAGAAAAATATTTCCCAGACCAAATTCCATGCTGTGTGGATCCGCTGAAATCCACTCTTATAATTTTGGCAACTGCACTGACAATAAGTTAAATATAAACTGTAAAAATAAACACATAACTGCACTTAATTCTAAAGTAAGATATTTACAAACATCCGTTACAATTTCCAGTTAAATCCACGATCACACCTAATTGAATTCAAAGACTCATTCGGCATACATTGCTTGGATATGTTAATTGCAATATCCTTACTTCATCGAGCAATGTATGCCGAATTCGTTTCTGAAACATGGCTTTAGGCGAGAATGGTAACGTGATTCACTCGTAACTGACAAAGAAACTATGATGTCATATTTACCTTAAAAGTTAAAACTG
This sequence comes from Athrips mouffetella, assembly GCA_947532105.1. Taxonomy (NCBI): domain Eukaryota; kingdom Metazoa; phylum Arthropoda; class Insecta; order Lepidoptera; family Gelechiidae; genus Athrips; species Athrips mouffetella. Next base: position 1,850,863 of record OX383960.1, on the reverse strand, counting down.
TACACAATAAATAAAGGGTGATTTTTTATTACATCAATTTTTTTGTATCGAATTCAAAAGACCACTGCACAATTTTTCCAAAGAAGCACGAGTCGAAAAATGAGACTGGTCGATCAATACAATACCATCCGTGAAAAGCGCAATTTTTTAAGGAAAGCAAACTTTTTTCTTGTATTGTTTCTTATGAAAAGTTGTTCAATTATATGGTCTGATATAAACAAAACAAAAATTCTGGCAAAAAATAACCCTGTTTATATAAGTTTATGAATAAAAAGAGCTTATGACTGCGAACTAATTTACAAAGAAATTGTGCAATTTGTACGATTGCTCGATTATAATACACTACGTAATATAGAATAGATTGGATTGTGTTTTTGTTGATTCGATTGACAAAAAACCTTTTTCGATTTCCAGCTAACGTAGAAAACCACATTCAAAGTTCAAAGACTGACCTGATTTTGGTGCCCCGTGACCAGGATTAGTCATGAATTTTTTATCAACAAGTTGGATTACATATAAAAGTCAATACAAAAACACATTCCGAAAGAGACTAAAAGACACCAAATAAGGCTCGTGTGCAAATCATAGACCGTGGAGCGAAAATAATCAAATTGTGGTTGAAATAATAAAAGTGAATAAGAAGCGCGTTCAAAAGAAATACGGTTTTATACGTAGACGTTTCCATGATCTTATCCGTAAACAAGTTTGTTGTATAAATAATACATTTGATGATTATAAGCAGGAACATTACCAGGGCGATCGGGCTATTGCTCGAATTAATCTAACACCAACGCGGACCGAGATAGCGCTATTCACCCAACAGCACGTCAGCAGTCACTTTGAACTTTATGTCATGGTGATAGAGTTGTAAATGTTTCCACTGACGTGCGGTTGACCGTACTACTAGGCAAGTTTTGAGAATACATTTCAACCCATTCAATACTTTATTGCAACCTTTCAGAAGTTGAATACTTGAAAAGTTTTTGTTTTTTCAAGAACGAGATCGATTATTCACTCTCGTAAACCCATACTGTAAATTCCGTCGAACTCTTTATATACTTATTATTTTGTTCGAATAATAAGTATAGGATAAATAGGCCGGTTAAATGAAGTATCATTAACAAAATAGCACACTAGATCTAGATTGCGCTCATTTCAGGCACAATGCCAATGGTTCTGCAGCTTTTAGTTCTTGTTGATTCAGCTGAATACATTTAACAGAATAAAGCAAGTTTATTTGTCGAATGAGTAGTTTCGTGCACGATAATGGAACGCTGTTCAAAACTATTGACCCGGCCCTGCTTTGAGTGAACTCGCGTGCATTAGGAGTATCTTGCAAATGCACTTACTTATGTTATAAAGTATGATTTATAAGGTACTATTTATCTTGAAGCTTAAGTAGTTTATTACAAACTACGTAGTACTTGTAAACGCCAGGGATTTTTGTAACCGTGATTCATCATCATCATATCAGCCGAAAGACATCAACTGCTGGACTTAGACCTCCCCTATAGATCTCCACGACAACCGGTTGGTGGCGTCGGTGCGCTTCCCGCAACCGTAACCATCGAAATAATACAGCTTAATTAGAATGACAGCAAGACCGAGCTATGCGTAAGAGCAGGACGGAGCGATATGTTACTCCAATATCTTTCGCATCCGTCCTGCTTTTGCACTGTTGTTCTCATCAGACTACATAATTTTTGACTATAGTTCTCGAAATCAAGAACATTAAACATAATCAGGGTGTCCACAGCTAATGCCCAAAAAATTTCCCTGACTTTTCCCTGACTTTCCCTGACCATTTACAAAAATTTCCCTGATCAATTTTATTCATTTTAAATTTTCGAAAAAATGTTTTGACCAAAAACAATGTAGGTCACTCTAAACCTGAAAAATAATGCTTCAACAGTCTGGATTAAGGGGCTGATAAGAGCGAAATACGCTTCACTTGAGCAGGCTTTTAACGAAAAGTGGTGAATATATGGCCGTGAAAAAAAAATTTTTATAATTAAGCATCTTTACAATAAAATGGCCGACTCAGAAACACGATTAAATATATTTTGTACGCCATAAAATTACCGCGGGATAAGCCTTCTCAGTGTCGTCATCAAACTGAATGCAAAGATTTTAATTGAAAGAGTGATGAAAGATACTGACGAATAAATATGGGATGTACAAGCGGGATTTAGAAAGGGAATGGGATGTACAGATCAGGTCTTTTCCTTGCGGCGCATAGCTGAAAAGTTTTTGGCCAAAAACCAAAAAGTCTACTGCGCGTTCGTGGATTTGGAAAAGGCCTATGACCGAGTGGTGAGGAATGAATTGTGGTCGGCATTGTCTATGTATGGGGTGAACGGTCATCTGATACAAGCACTAAAATCTCTCTATGAGGATTCCAGTGCTTGCGTCAGAATAAACGGGGCGTACACTGAATGGTTTAGCATCGAAAAAGGTGTTAGGCAGGGATGTGTAGCGTCACCTTGGCTGTTTAACCTATTCATGAATAATTGTTTGATTGATCTGAAAGAGAGTATGTGCGGACTTAGAATGAATGAGTTACTCATCAAATGTCTTCTCTACGCTGATGACCAAGTTATACTTGCGTCATCTGCTGACGAGTTACAGGATATGGTAACAATGATGAATGTGGCATGAAAGTAAATGTAAGCAAGACGAAAGTAATGGTACTTGAAAGAGAAGAGTGTATGACAGAGTGTACTATATTAATAGGTGGTGAACAAGTCGAACAAGTGAAGGAATTTGTGTATCTGGGTTCTAAGTTTACGAGAGACGGAAAGTGTGAAAGTGATATCGAAAGAAGAGTGAATGCTGGAAACATGGTGAATGGTGCTCTGCATGCTTTTATGAAGAATCAGAAGGTGTCTCACAAGGCGCGTCTGGCTGTTCATAGAGGCGTTTTGGTACCAAACCAACACTGATGTACGGCAGTGAAAGCTGGGTATGGCAGGAAAAGCATGAAAATAGAATTAATGCAGTAGAAATGAGAGCGTTGAGGAGTATGATTGGTGTGAAATTGAGTGACAGGATTAGAAATAGTGTGATAAGAGAACGTTGTGGCGTAAAAGAAGACATAGTGACTAACATTGAGAAAGGGATGCTGAGATGGTTTGGTCATGTACAGAGGATGAATGAAAGAAGATTGACGAAAGAGATCTACAAGGCGAGAGTGAATGGAAGCGTTGGAAGGGAAAGGCCTCGGCGAACGTACCAGGACCAAATTCAGGACGTTCTGAATAAAGGCCAGGTTAAAAATACCCTAAACCGACGAGCATGTATGAAAGGATTGATGAAAGTTCAGGAAGCAGGGGAAGTGTGTCAAGATCGTAGCAGGTAGAGAACTGTGGTCTCTGCCTACCCCGACGGGAACAAAGCGTGATATTATGTATGTTTATATATATGTATTAAAAAAAAACAAAGTTACCTCTGCTTTATGCTTTTAAACCGTTTTTCTTAAGTACCCATTAATCTATGATGCCAAAACTTTTACACATTATTCAATATATTATGTGTAATAATATAGCTGTTTAATAATTAATATTATGGGTACAGATTTTGAAAAAAATGCAAAAATGAGTGAAAAACGTAAAACAGCGCGAATCCGCTCCGTTCTAGCACGCGCATCTTATCAGCCCCTTTAGAGCCCGAATAGAGCACGAATTAAAGGAGTAAATGATTTCACTGAACCAAAACTATTGAAATTTATAAAAATAAAAAGGAGTATCCTAATTATTGTGACCACAAATTATGCCTTATTGTAGGTCACTCGGAACCTGGAAAAAAATGCTTCAATAGTCTGGATTAAGAGTCAGACTAGACTCTAGTCACTAGAGAATGATTTATCCCTTATTTTACAATCACTGGGACATTTTGGAAAGCAAACTGTAAATTCTTAATTTTTCCCTGACTTTCCAGGTGGCTCCTCGATTTCACTGACTTTCCCTGACCACCTTGAGCTTCCCTGACTTTTCCCTGACTTTCCCTGATTTTCAAGAATGTGGACACCCTGATAATAGAATAATTATGGAAACGTCTACCAAAACCGTTCTTACAAACTTGAACGCCTAAAAATCCGTGCATAAATAAAGTGCACTTTGCGTGACTGTTTTTTATAGAACTGTACCGATCGTGAGTTGCGCACGGGCAGCGTATTCCCGGACTCCGGCTCGGCCTCCGCCCCCGCCAGGAATCCGCCCTCGTCCGATGATGATCCCGACGGGTCCTTCGCCAAACATCACGTGACAATCAGCTTATAACTATAGCGCGTCGATCCAACCCAACAGACGAAAAATAATGAAATTTTCTTTCCGCCCGTAATAAATCTTCATATCGCGTTTCAGAACTTACGGGCTTACTAAACAAATTTAAGTGCTTAAAATGTAGTGATGCACATTAAGTTGACAAAAAAAAACTAGGACGGACGATTCTTTATGCCACGCTGTTATTAAATGTACATCAATCTGAATATAAATTCCAAGTAACCATGAGAAGAAAGTACCGCGTCAAAACCTGTATTCCTTCAAGATTTACTGCACTGAAATGAAATTTCACGAGTCGCGTTAAACTGAGCGAGCTCATCGTTCTTAGTTACGTCGGAAAGGATAGCTTATTAAGTTTTCCAAATGAAGAAGGCTGTTACCTTTTTTTCTTAAAACACTACAGAACACATCCGAACCAGCTTTCTTTCACAACAAAAAACACAGTGCAACACTTACTGAATTATCTGCGGTATCCGTCTCGGGCATTTTAATAAACTTTTTCAACGTGTCTAATGGTCTTGGAAAGTGAAACTAGTGGCGGCGAGTGAGGAAAATCGATGCGGCGGTGTCCGATACAAACAACGCAGCCTTACAAGTCAGCTAGTTAAAGCTTGCTACTGGATAAGGGTAGTTTTACACCAGTGATGTGCGAGAGAGCCAAGCTGTGAGTTGGAACTACACGAGGTTATTTTTATGGACCTGATATAAGTATGCCTACCTTGTTAGAGAGGTCAAAAGCAACAACTTTTGTTCTACGACTTTGCTAACAACGCACATACAAATTTCGACTTCCCATACAGAATGTGTTGGTCACTTACGTTACTTTGTATGAGAAGTCAAAATTTTTTTGACCGTTGTTAGCAAAGTCGTAAAACAAAAGTTGTTGCTTTTGACCTCACTAACAAGGTAGGAATACTCATATCCAAAAAATAACCTCGTATAATAGGATTGATCCATTTGACAGCGCAATTAGATAAGCTAGCGGAAAATGGGGCGATCCTTGGCATTGGCTGGAATTTTTCCCAGTTCATAGCTAAGCTCTCGCACAGTAATGGTGGAAAACGACCCTAACATCGGACAATCATAGGTCACTCGTAACGTGTTGGTAAACACTACTCAAAGTTCAAAGTGTCCAAGCGTGCCTGTTGCTATGGCAACGTGCTCTAAAATAAAACTACGTGAATTCACCTGCCAGGGTATGATGTATGGGAACATTTTCTATGTCATTTTTTTATGTTTCACTAGTTTCTTTGGCCGGATATTATGAAGTGTTTTCAGTTACATTGGTATAGAAGTACCAGGACTTCATGACTGCACACACTCGCTGTTAACAGACATATGCTCGAAAGTGGACTGCCGTCGATTAGCAACGTGCTTCGCGGCCCAAACAATGAGTCTTATCGCGGCTTGGTACGATTCAACCCCTTTAGATCGATAAAGGAGCTTCCGCGCTACTTCTTCTTTAAAGGATAACCACTTCCTATGACGCCAGAGCATGTATTATGCAAAAAACACGTAATTACAAACAAGTACAATTAATACACCTGACCTGAGTGAAGACGAAAGTCAACTGTTTAGTTTACTGCAATTCTATGCTTGACCTTTGCATTTTCAATTTGCTGGGCGTTTACGGTATTCAATGCGCTTTGTATAATTACATTCAAATGAAAGCATACTCGGGTTATTATACAAACGAATTCAAGCGCGTGACGTAACATTGCATTAGTGTGCTTGAACGCATTGTAATCTATGAAATCATGCGTTTTATTCAGATCTATTTGCATCTGTATTACACAATGAGCCGTTTGTATTAATAAGAATGGTGTCGGTCGTCACAAATGCTTTTTTAAACTGGAAAATCGCCCTGTTACTATTATTTTACTACAAACGAATGAGCACGAGAGTGACTTTGGCCATTGACTCTGAAACGTCACAATAAACGTGGCGCAATCCAGTTAAAATCTAGACTTCAGCTAAAATGTACTAGGAGAGCATAGTCGCCCGTTATGTGCAGCAGGTGTAATTTTATGTGGCCTTCAAATCCCGTCTGGTAGGTAGACATGCAAAAAAATGCTAATACGATGGAGCGCTCACTAAATTTAACTTAATAAGGAAATGATTGCTATTTAAAGATGTGTCGAAATTTAAGTACCAGGCGAGCATAAATCCAATTCGATTTCGAAGAATGACGTCCTGGCTAGGAGACTTTTTGTTCTAAAAGTATTAGGAAAATATGGCACTACAGGAGTTATTCATCTTTGCTCAATGAACCAAATGTTTACGCATTTTGTATGCTAACATAAACATTTTCTATTCGCTCTTGAATCAAAAATAGCTAGCATTTTATTACAGGGAGCTGTAGCTCGTTGGGGAAACCTACCAAGCAATCACAATTTTTATGTATTACATCTACGCTCTACAGGTCATTAACTTGTTAAACATTAAAACCGCAATCTCCTCTAAAATCGTAAAAAGCGCTGCTGCGCCTAGCAAGCTATACTGGCTAGCGGAAGATCGTAGCATAAGGCTATCTTTAACACTAATGACGACCTTCAAATAATTTCCAAACCTTTCGTACGAATCTAAAAGTCGCGATAAAATAAAGCTGATTTACTTTGATCCAGTATTTCAGCGCTGAATTTAAATAGGATCTTTTTTCTAATCTAGGTCTGTTTGATTAAAACACTGGATCAATGTATTAGTGACACTTGATCGTAACAAGACCAATATCAACACTTTAATTTAGTCCATTGATCACTTGACTAGGTAAAGTGTCAAAGATGTTCTAAGTTTGTATTCACATCACACACAACTGGACACGAAGGGACAATGTCGCCCTACATCCCCGAAAAAATCTAAACGGGTCTATAGCAAACCTATAAGTAGTATACCAGAAATTGATGATTCTTAGGAAATGTTAGGCTATTCGCGTGCGCGCTCTAGCCGGTACCTATAATGAATGGAACCTCTTTGGTTCAGGTACAGTGGTCAAAATAGCGGTCCAGTGTCACTGGACTGTAGAGCTGGAAGACATCAATCTTAAAAATAATCCTATTCTTGCGCGAAAAGTACCAGGCGTTCATAAGTATGAGAGAGCTTACCCGAGCTAATTTGTTGGGGGCCATAGGCTGGAGGTGCGGTGAGTGATGCCGGGGCGCCAACTCGGGGTTGAGGGCTAGGATGGCGTCGATTTCCACCTCCTTGCCCTTGGTCTCGCCTCGCTCGTACCACTCCACCGTGACCGAGCGGGTCTCCAGGTTGACCCCGGACACGATGGCCGAGTGGATGCGTCCTGGAATGTTACAGAAATATGGCATTAAATACATGAAACTCATAGACAGACATAAACCGTCTTACTACAAAAAAGTTAGACAACTGTTGAGCACTTGATCAAAAAAATCGCACAAAATAACTGGCTATGTCAGTTGATGCGCAGAAGTCAAGTCATAAGAAAATAAGTCATTTTGGACTTCAGCGCATCAATGACATAGCCAGAGTTATTTTGTACGATTTTTTTGATCAAGTGTTCAATGTGTAACTTTTTTGTAGTAAGACGGTAACCGTCTTAATAAAAAACAAATTAAAACACCCGACTGACACGTGTTTTGCTAGACATTGTCTAAGGGCTCCCGCACACGACCGAGAATCGGTGGGCGATTATCGGCCGGGACAAGGACGGAAGATTCAGGTGCTAACACGTCAGAGCGGGATGCCGATATAAAATCGGTCACCGATTCTCGGTCGTGTGCGGGAGCCCTTAACAGTTAAACACGTGTTTAAAAAAAACAAAAGATCGCAAGACGCTGTTTTGCAGTAACATTTTTTTTTTATCAAGTGTTCAACAGATGTCTAACTTTTTTGTAGTAAGACAGTAAACGATTAGACTGCTACCGATAACGTGACGATCATTTAATCGGGTTAACTATTGAACCTCTAGCTATTTTTTTTCTAGTGTTGTATCGGTGACAAAAAAACATTTTTGTCGTTTTTTTGCAAGTCTATTTGGGAAAGTTTTGTGTGTACGAAAATTTGGCCAGGGGTCCAAACTACTCTACGTTGTAGTTTAATGAAAATCTACGAAAGATTGAAAACAAAGAATAATTATCTGGTATCAAATATTGGACACAAATTCTGAAAAGCGGCTCTACCTTCCGAGCATTATTTGTTCCAAAGCTTTACTTTTGGTAAACATTTCCCCGACCTTGTCAGTTGCCATAAAAGGCTCGTTCTAATTAATGTGTCTAGTCCCCTCCCCTTTCTCTTATCCTACCCCACCCCTCGACCCCCTCCAAGCGATGTGCAAATGACTAATTCAGGTCAAAAGGGGTTATCTGCTGTTTAATGCTTATATTATGTCGTTGTAATTGTTCATAGCAAATTTTTTTTTCAGTAAAAAAATATGACTCGGTATATACAAAACTTATCGAAAATCCGGAGAGACAGATTGAAGTTAACCTTGTGTTAAGCTACGATCACACCTAGCTGAATTCAAAGACTAATACAGTATACATTGCTGGGAGGCTTGGTTATGTTAATTGCAATATCCTTACTTCAACAAGCAATGTATGCAGAATTAGTATTTGAATTCAGCTAGGTGTGATCGTGGCTTTACCCTTGTGTTCGAACCAGTGTCCTCGTCAAATCCCCTAAGTTAGGTAGCCGACTCCGTAAATAACCATTGGTTAAAAACGAAATAAGGCTAGGTGATCTTATCTTATTACGTGGGGCTGAGTTCCTTGATGGACCTCAGAGCACTTCGACCCTATGGGATCTTTTGTGCTTCCCCTGCCTTATTGCTCCTGTGATCTTCCGCTGTCTCCGAATATGCTCGTTATGAGCTTCGATATAGATTTCAGCGGAAGGAGCCTGTAGTCTTCTGGTGTCGGATAAGCCTGACCCAGAATCGTCATACGTTTGCTAGCCAAAGCGTTGCATGAGCAAATAAGATGCTCCATGCGTTCGCTTTCTTCACCACATGCTCTGCAGGTATTTAAGGCTAGGTGATGATGATGATAGTGAGTGACAATGCAGCCAGCTGTATACAGACAGACATCATCATAACATCCCATGAAACGTCCACTGCAGGGTCTGCAGGACAGGGAGCTCCCTCCAGAATACCGGATATTGCTGGAAGAATGTAGAGGGGAAGTACCTTAGTCACCACGCTGCGGCTGGCGACCGCGGTTATTGGTGACCGCAGTACGTAAGATGGTACGATACACAGAAAGATGCCGCTGCCCATCTTCTGGTTCATAATCCCTTAGTCGCCTCTTACGACACCCACGGGTAGAGATGGTTTGGTACTATTATTTACCGGAACCACAGACAGACATACGAAGCTGAAACTATAAACAAAAGAAGCTAATTATAGCGAAAGACAAGGTCACTGCACCCGACCTACCCCACCCTTTCTCACTACAATGTACCTACAGTCAACAACACGTGAAGTTTGACACGTTGGACTTTTTCCCGTTTTAATTTCAAGCGCTCTAAGTGCTAGAATTACGTTCCAAGATTCAAGCTTGATGTGCTCTTGACTGTACACAATGAAATGCAAGTAGAAAAGAATGAGAATCGTTGATTGTCTAGTTACGATACGAGTACGAGTGTTTACCTAACACTATCATATAGTGCGGTCAGATAGCTGTTTCACGTTTACACGCCTTACAATTTTTGGCAAGAAGCTAGGTCTCAAGTACAAGCAAAGGAAAAAGTCTCAAATTATTAAACACAACTTTTCTCACAAGTAATCATAACGAATTAAGTTGAGCTCACGTTTCAAGTACACATTCATATAAAAGACTAGCTGGTGCCCGCGACTTCTTTTGCGCATGTTAATAAATTGTAGCCTATGTGTTATTCTGATGTATAAGCTATATTATGTAAAGTTTCATTAAAATTCATTCAGTAGTTTTTACGTGAAAGAGTAACAAACATCCATACTTACAAACTTTCGTATTTATAATATTAGTAGGATGGTTAGGTAAGTGTGGACGGGGAGTTTTTAAAATCAAAGACCAAAAGCTTGAAGAATATAATATGGTCGATGGGTACGAAACCCTTAGGGCGCGAGTCCGACTCGCACTTAGCCGGTTTTTTAAGTAATTTCTTTTTAAAAATAAATGAAATATTCTTAGAAGAAAATATATCACAGACATTTGTCACTCATACTGGGTGACTATTTAGTATCAGTGTTTCCCTTTTTCATTTTCCTAATAATTATCAGCAGCGCCATCCAGTTGAATACACCCCCGAAACCCCGAATCTATTCAAGTCGCGAGTGAATAGGCTTCCCCTGGGTAAGCTCGTTCCATCGTCGACCTCATCTCTGTCTTCAAGACTAGATCGAGGTCAAGAGTAAGCCCCTTTTCAACAAAAAAAAACCTTTTACAAGGTGCTGGGAAACACCCTGTTGTAGGAAGCTTCTTTGAAGTATAAAGTCTTCCGAATTATTACAAACAAGTACCTATAAAACCGAAACCGCCATGGCACCAACATTGGCGAGTGTGCCTTCATCGTGTTGCAGAAAGAAGATAAATTAAGGCAGCGTGATGTAGGAAAACTCATGTAAGTAATGTGGAAAAGTTCATGAGACATTGGCAAGCTTTCCTAGTGATTCATACATAATTTTGTAAGTATGCTCTTGTAATAGGAATATAAAAAAAAATCTATACATCGTTCGGAAGAATACAAATTAAATAATAACCGGAAGATTCCTGAAACCTTCTTTACGGCAGAAATAGGCAAGTTATGTTCCTTGGGAAAAGTTGTTCAGTTTCTATCCTATATATATATCCTTCAGGGACATAATACACATTTTTGCTACACTTTATAAACCACACAATATGTAGATATCGAGCAAACAGCCGATCGCCATGGTCACGGAAAGTGGAACGCCGCCGGCCGCACAAAAAACAACCGTTATTGGTAGCAGCGATAGCGATGCGGCAGCGGCGCTGTGTTTGGGATTACATTTCTAGTGAAAGTGCCTTTGCTTCTCTGATCGGGCGTGAATTATAGTGCCTAAACCATAATAGAAGTCTTTGGCCTAAACACACGGCGCGACGCCAAACTTATGGGGTTTTGTAAAGCCGTAATCACACCTTCCTTAATTCAGAAACTAATTCGGTAACATTGCTCGTTGAAGTAAGGATATTGGAATTTACAGAGCCAAGCCTCCAAGCAATGTATGCCGTATTATTCCATGAATTTAGGAAGGTGTGATTGCTGCTTAAGGAAAGTGCTTGCGTTTCGTTTTGCTTGTCCTCAAAATTCATACAGCCAGTGTCGGTTTTCAATCAGCTGACGTTCTAAATTCAAATTATTCTGCGCACTCGCAATGTTTTGACGTTTATCATTCATTACTTGGCATCGATCGTTCGTTATAGCTCGATAATTGTACCTTTTTTGTGCCATACACGCACCTCGCCCGCGACCGACACTTCCTAGATGTATCCTCTCGCTTACACTCACCATTTCATTGTGCAGCAGCCTAGATAGGTCGCTGTTTGGTATCCGATGAGGTAGGGTTTCCAACTGCCCGCTCTTAGTTTATTATATTTCAAATTACGTATCTAAGTCACCTGACACTCCATAGTTAGTTCAATCTAACTGTCACAGACAAACGGCGGATTAGTGAAAGCGGCATCGCGATAGATTGACTGATTTACAACCAATTAGCGTCACTTGGGAGAATAATTACTACTAGATCAGATGTGTTGTGTGTTCGGTCCTTAAGCCACGATCACACCAAACTGAATTCAGAGACTAATTCGGCATACATTGCTGGGAGCCTTGATTATGTCAATTGCAATATCTTTACTTCAACGAGCAATGTATGCCGAATTCGTCATTGAATTCAGTTAGGTGTGATCGTGGCTTTAGTGAAAGGTGTATGTCAAAGCCCGTATAGGTGTTACAAGGGTTAGTTTAGTACAGTACGGCTTATACGAAAAATGAGAAGATTAAGGGCCAGTCTCATCACTTTCTGTTAAAGTTCCCTATAGTAAGCAGACAGATAAAATATCTGCCAGCTAAGTATGTCTTAATTTATGTGCATCTGTCAGCCAGAGCAACCAGGCACATGTGAAAAAAAAAATTTTCACTATCTGACAGAAATAACTAGCAGAGACGCTATCTGGAACTTAGCAGCACCCGGTGAAACGAGCCCTAAAACTAGATTTTTTTTTTAAGATTAGTATAATTTTTTTTTCATCAACAAGTGTAGGTTGTAAGATCGATAAACAGACCAGAGCGCACAGATCAAGCATAAATAAACTTGTTCTGTACACTATCACTGTCTTACGACTCTAGCGGTCACCCATCACCATTTAAGCCTCAAGCGCGAAACATTGTAAGTCATCGCAAATAAAACATTTTTTTTTATGTTAAAAGTGAGCAAACGTGGCCCACTCGATGGTAAGTGGTTTCCACCAACATAGCACCGACTGTCTTATTAGTGACATACTTTGACGCTAATAAGACAGCAAAGCGCGTTTCCCACCTTGAGAACTAAGATGTTATGTCTCATGTGCCAGTAATTTTACTGGCTCCCTTGCCCTTCAAACCGAAACACAGCAGCGCTAACACTGCTGCTTTACGGCAGAAATAGGTAAGAGGGTGGTACTTCCCCGGACGAACTTTGCACAAAAGCCCTACCACCTCCTAAATAAACCATACAAAGACAATTGGAAACAAGTGGTCTAAATCTAACTCAATTAAAGCACCTACCTACGTTTATGGTAAACCCATCAAAGGACGAGACCAAAAATGGACACGCATATTACGCATAAGTCATACACAAACAGGAAACAGCAATACAAACAAACAAAATGACATTGCTTTAATCTAACTAAACTGTACAAATCAAACAACGGGGCTTTATGGCCATGTGCCAAACATCTATGACACTAGTACACGAAGACCTATGATTCGTATCAGTAGAAGAATCAGCAAGAGGCCATGGTAAGTTGGTTCTAGCGAATACGACACCAGATAACAAAGAGATGTGTTTAGTTTTAGTGTGAAATAAAAGGGAGGTCTTCGTTAATTGGTCGTGTAGTTACAGTTTTATTCGTGAAGCAGGTGTCATTGACCCGTTAACGCATTGCTGAGCTAATTATAATTCGGTTGCGTTTCCTTGCGCCAGTTTTAAGAGTTAGATGCAATGTTGCCAGATTAATATTTTTATTTTTAATTAGCAACAACTTAAGTTTAGGCTTCATGCGAACTTGTAAAAAATTTGGCTCAAATGGCGTGAATCAGGAATCATTCACACTTATGACAAAAGTTGAATGGTTACTCGTATCCTAGGGTATAGATGTACTAGTAGCATGGGGTCTCATTCCGTACTACGGTTTTTTCGACGGAGTAAATAGCCCGAATTCATTTGGCCCTTTTGTTTCTAATAATTAAACTAAATGTTACTACTAGGTTGGTAGGTAAAGGTGTAAACTATGACATTAATTCAATTTTAACATCCAGATATCAATTTATTCTAAGAAAATACCTTATGGAAAAAATTGCCCGAACAATTTTCGGCACAAATTCGTTCTATGACGTGAGGCATCTGTACTAGTATAGTATTATATTATCTGTGCTAGTAGAGATATGGAATTTAGGGTCATAATAATTCCCACAGTTTGTTTTTTAGTTTCTTGTTTGTATCTTTGACATATTAAAAATCTAGAAAAATCTAAGCATACAAAATACGCTTTTTTGAGAAAAAAAATTTAAAAGAAAACAAAATAATCATATAAAAATATGGTACCAACAGAGATCTACAAACACATGCAATTAAAACGTTGCATCGGTCTCTGTGGGAATTATTATGACATATTATTCACACAACTTTTCATACAACTCCTCTACTAAAAGGTCCGATCATCGGCTAGAAGCCTACAACTTGTTAATCTGTTAGATACAAGCTTGTACACCCAGCAGCAAGCCAGTAGAAACACTTTGGACCTTAAGGCATGGGAATAGAGTTGCAAATGTTTCCATCGACGTGATGTTGATCGTACGTACAAGTGAGCTGCGAATGATACCTATCAGAAAACATCAAAAGCATAATATTGCACGTACATTATCTGTACAGAAGCCGTCAATGATAAGATTAATATGGAAAAGAAATCAATGACCTAAGAAATAACATACAATATAGATAAATTATGCAGTTCATAAGCACAGACACTTTTGCTAAAATTTTATCAGTTTAGTGTGGTGCTGACAAATAATAGTACCAACCCATCTCTGCCCGTGGGTGTCGTAAGAGGTGACTAAGGGCTTATGAACCGGAGGATTAGCAGCAGCATCTTTCTATGTATCTTACCATCTTACATACTGCGGTCACCAACAGCAGCGGTCGCCAGCCGCAACGCTTACAAGCGTGGTGACTATAGTAAATCCCCTCCAAAGTGCCACTCGTTTTTGCTGGACTTCTGGAGGGAGTTCCCCTTCCTGCAGTGGACGTTTCATGGGATGTTATGTGATCGGTTTGATTGAATCGTTCCTATCCTGTTGTTTGTGTATTATTATTATACTAGGTTATTTTTTTGGACCTGATTTCCTTTTGCCCACTTATTAGTGAGGTCAAAACCAACAACTTTTGTTCTACGACTTTGCTAACAACGCACGAAAATTTTTCAACTTCCTTTACAAAATGGGTCGGTCACGTGACCACTTTAGTATGAAGTCGAAATTTTTTTAAGCGTTGTTAACAAAGTCGTAGCGCAATAGTTGTTGCTTTTCACCTCACTAATAAGTGGGCAAAAGGAAATCAGGTCCAAAAAAATTAGGATAATTACAACTAAGTTCCTTAAATAAATAAAAGACCTCGCTAAACCCGTAATATAGGTTTCTCTCGAAGTCTAAAGTGTCTTTGGGAAAAGCCCAATCTCCATGCGAACGAAGTCGTTGGCACAGCTCGTACACACGACCGCACATCAGTAGAAACACTTTTGGACCTTATGGCGTGGTAATAGAGTTGAAAAAGTTTCTACCGATAAGCGGTTGACCGTACAAAGTAAATGTACTGCTAACAAATTTGCTGGCGCGGTATGAGAAAATTACTTCCCTAATTTGCGAAATAAACGGACGGTGACAGACACAAACCTCATTTACTTTGAGGTATAATTCTCTCAAATTACTACTCATTCATTAATACTTGTATTATCTAAATATATAAAAGACCTTGTCCTGACTGACTGACTGATTCATCAACGCCGAGCCCGTAACCGCTATAGATACAAATCTGAAATTTTGTACACAGGTTCTATGCACGTGAAAACTACCCACTGAGAAAGGATTTTGGAAAATTCATCTCCCTAGGGGGTGAAATGAGGGATGAAAGTTTGTATGAAGGTTCTTTGTTTTTCAAGCTAGATTCACATAAATTTGAATTTAAGCTTTTGGTAAAATATAAAGAAACACATGTTTAAGCATTTTTTTAAAATCACCCTTCAAGGGGGTGAAAAAGGGGATGATTTTTTTTCCGTATGGTGGTCTATAAGTCTTTCATTTTTGAATAAAAATAAATTAAAAATTTGGTTTTAAACTCTTGGTAAAAAATAAAAAAGTACGTGTTTAAGAATTTTTCAAAATTCATCCCCTAAGGAGGTGAAATAAGGGATGAAAGTTTGTATGAAAATCCTTTGTTTCTTGAGTTAAATTCACACGAATTAGACTTTATACTTAAGTAAAATCCACTAAATTTATTATTCAGGCATTAGGGTTGTAATTCTGTAGAACGTACATCGCTGTTATTGAAATTCCACCCCAAATTCAACCCCTAAAAGAGGGAAATGGGGTGAATAAGTCTAAAAACCAATATGGGTATCGTTTGTATGGTTTATCAGGTCGCTGATTACGAAAACTACAACAATTTTGAAATGCAACGTGGTGGACGTAAAATACCATCATCCCCTGGGGATGGGAGTGGGGTGCGATAGGGTTGAAATGTCTAAAAATCAATACGGGTGTCGTTTCTATTTTATATTTTATAAGGATAGGGATAGCGGTTAAGATGGCGTTAGGGGTAGGGAGAGGGAGATGGAGATGGAGAGAGAGATAGGGAGGGATAGGGAGTGGGGGTGGGGGGGGGAGTAGGGAGGGAGAGAGGGGGAGGGGGGGAGAGGTAGAGGGAGACTGCACAATACTGCAGATTGTCTGAATTCCACGAGGGCGAAGCCGCGGGCACATCTAGTAAATAATATACACACGTAGAAACAAACCCAGTATAAGCTGAACCGGCGCTACGCTACAAATGCCCGAAACCAGAGACTCGCTCAACTCGACCCACCGACGTGCGGCCATGTGTTCTTGGGCGACCTGTATAATCTTAACAAAAGCCCACCAACAGATGGCTCTGTAGGGTTTCTGAAACGCGCTTTTTTCAAGAAACGTTCGAAAAATGGAAAATACGAATTTTCCCAGACATGAGACTTAGCTAGATCGATTTTTCGCCCCTGAAAACCCCGCCCAAATTTTATTGAAATTTTTAAGAGTAGTATTCGAGAAAAGAAATTGCTAGTTTAATAGAATAGGATAAACAAGCTGTTTATAGATTATCAAAAGTTAAATTTTTAATCTTTAGATCAATATTAGCTATCAAAGTGATAGAAAACATTCAAGTGGCATTATCTGAAAATGATGTAAAACAAAGGAATGTTATTTCGCAGTTTATGAAGATGACTTTTATCGAAACGGAAAAGAAAGTTTAATTTATAAGAGAGACGAAATTAGTAATGTACGTACATTAATAAAATATTGTACCCTTTCTTCATATTTTCGACCATTTAACTCAATCGACTTCGTAGTTTCTCCTAAAAACACGAACACGCGCAAACCATATAAAACTTTTAACACAATTTCACTGTCTGGCTGGAAGACTTTATTCTAAGCTCTTATAAAACCTAGCATTTTAACCATTTATTCTTGTAAGAAATGATAGCACCTAATAATTACCAGTAGGTAAAAGTGGAATAGAAACGCGTTCCCACGGTCAAGTTTACAGGGACAATAGTAGATAGTATGCAATTACACTCAATGAGCATGTTCGAGCGAGGGGTTTGTATTTTGTTAGGTTTCTTTACGAGGATTTTGTTATACTTAATCAGCCTTTACGCTAATACAATGACAACATATTCTGGGATCGATGACCTCCTTGAATGTGTTCTTGTTTCCAAGATAATCGTTTCAATAAATCGATAACAGCTGATGCCACGCACAGTTTTATACTAATTTTGTGTCGTGCATGTTGAAAAGAGATTTTTGTTTACGATTTAAGCCACGATCACACCTAGCTGAATTCAAAGACTAATTTGGAATACATTGCTCGTTGAAGTAAGGATATTGCAATTAACATAACCAAGCCTCCCAGCAATGTATACCGAATTAGTCTTTGAATTCAGCTAGGTGTGGTCGTGGCTTAACGCTATCTAAGCTACATAAGATCCCATGAAATGTCCAATGCAGGACAGGGAGCTCCCTCCAAAAACGCATGTACGGTCAACCGCTAGTCGGTAGAAACTTTTTCAACTCTATTACCACGCCATAAGGTCCAAAAGTGTTTCTACTGATGTGCGGTCGTGTGTACAAAAACGATTGGTACTTGGTACTTACCATGGTCACCACGCTGGCGACCGCTGTTGTTGGTGACTATATACGGAAAGTCGTTAATGAGACATGCCAAAGGTCTTTGCCGGTTTAACACCTCGGATACCGATTGGTGAACGACCTCACAAGCCCGCAATGTGATTATGATGCCCACCATTATAGTTAGGGTGCTGGCTGCAATTTGGGTATATGATTTGCTCATCATTCATATTAATAGGGATGATGTATCAGCTCAATACAAATCGATTTGGTCGTTACAAGTTTTTCTGTGCGTCGCTGCGTTTTTGAGTTAAAGCAAAAAAAAAAAATCAAGATATTAAACAATGTTTTTTTTTGTCTGCCTTTGTGGCTCCTGTTTAAAACACTTCTGAAGATGTAGAAAATCGAAGAGGCAGACATGCAGGGCTCTGCATAATCACGGGAGGAAGTAGTGAATTTTTGCATTTTGAAGCGCTGTAACTTTACGACGCAGGGCTATTATGGTGGCAGACCATTTTTCTGGGGTTTCATACATGGTATTTAATCAGATAGTCATAGTCTGCCAGGTGTACGTTTCATTGTCAAATTTCCAAATAGTTAAAACTTAATTCCTCAAAAACGCAGGGGTGTGGATGTCCGCCAACATTTGTTATATATTTTAGAGGATGCTCCTTATCATCAGTAAAAGAGGCAGACATGAGCAAATCATATAGAAATTTGTCCTTCATCACCCTTACTAGGTTTTGCGTTATTTTTCACGTTTTATCTTCTACTCAGCCAGCCCCAAAAACATTGAAGTTAATACTAAAGTGTTCTTCTTACGGTTTCCGAAATAGACCCTAGACGAGATACCATCTCTGCGACAAAGGTGAAAGATCCGGTAAGGTCAGACTCGTGAAATGGCAGCTCTTTGGCTTTCCCCGCCGCGCCGCCGCAAGGATATAATACTAGTAATAGACGTAAAGAATAGACTCTGAAGCATAGAATACGGACTATCCAAATTAACACAAGTTTGAAATGTTTTTATATTTGACAAACTACTCTACTCGGAACTTTCGACAAAGAAATAGACATTTGATTTGATTTATTTATAAAGACATTCTCGCACTATCAATACCATACTACTTAAATGTCGATCCTGATATAAATTAGAATTTGATCAATATAAGATTTGACAAATCGACAGTGTTTCAATCATCCGAGCATAAACACCCTGCACTTTTAATGTGTGTACCATAGATATAGTATGTACTCGTATTAGCGCGCTTTTGCTAGGTCTGTGGTGTGTACAATGTCACATTACAAGAAACCTCTTTTTGAATAAATTTCCCTAGTTGGATGTGCTTTTTAGGGCTAGGGCTCTTGTTTTGATTTCATTTAACGAAACTGGTGACTTGCGGTTAATGACCAGTTATTTCAAGCACAGCAGAAGAAATAACTTAATTTCACACATCTTGTTATTATGTTAGTAGGTATTCTACTATTTCTTTACTCTGCGGCTTTTCCCGACGCATTGGTAAGCAATACTGTTGTAACGGTAGGCTTTAGGTTCCAAATATGGAGCAGGTAACTAGCCCGGCTGCCGTTTTGGTTGAGTTCTTGTGGGAAGTGAGCTAGGATTTGTTTTACAGAGACTGGGAAATGTACGGTCAATAACACGTCAGTAGAAACATTTGCATCTTTATTACCATACCATAAAGTCTAAAGTGTTTCTACTGAGGAGCTGTTGGTTGTACAATTACGTATATCTTTTATGCAGAGAAATGCCAAGCCTTAGGTAACACTTAAGAGATAGATTTCACCAAGAACTTTTTATTGGGTGTCTGTATCTCCTGTCTCCTGTTTTGTCATATTTGGTCCTCAATAATAAAAAAAAAAATCACTTCTCATGCTCTGAAAGTGCTTCTTTGTGCAGGATATAGGCTGCACAAAGTCGAATTTTGTGCACTAGGGCAAAAAAGTTATCGCGGCGGTGTACGCCCTGCGGCACCCCCCCTACCACGCCGCGCGCGCGTCAACATATTCTTCACTAAAGCAGAACAACTCATTCTTCAGTTACATTTAGAGAGTACTTTTACGTTTTATTTCCTCGCAATCATAGTGAAAAGCAGAGTTTATAACTCGTCCACAAAACCATTTTATCCTCGACATTACTATCAGTCGGAAAAATGGTTCGTTTTGTGCACTTGTTGTAAAATCTATTATAGGTCTCAATATTAATTCAAATCGTTTACGTGTGGTGCTAAGTAAAAGCTAAACAAGCGCTATGCTACAGACGCCCTAAACCAAACCCGCTCAATGTCCGTGTTTCCACCGACGTGCGGCTGTGTGTACGATCGCCCCATTTCTTTCGTGGGTGCCGTAAAAGGCAACTAAGGAATCATGATCCGTAGGATGGCTAGCAGCTTCTTTTATATGTATTTGTGCTAGGAGAGATCCCTGTCCCAGCAGTGGAATTTATGTTGGATGTTATGATTTGATGAACTGATGAATAGTTTGCATTGCTAGGTAGACTGTTGCTTTACATCTAAGGGGGTAAAAAACAAAACCGGCCGATTGCGTATCGGGCTACGCGCAGTCTAGGGTTCCGTAGTTGCTTTAGGAATGATTTAAGTAGGTCTACTTTTTCATAAACTGTTTCCCTCCTAACGCCCAGCGAGGTCCAGCGCCAGCAGCGATAGTATGCAATTTCTAGTACTTTCCGATATAAATCCTACTAATATTATAAACGCGAAAGTTTGTAAGTATGGATGGATGTTTGTTACTCTTTCACGTAAAAACTACAGAATGGATTTTAATGAAACTTTACGATAATATAGCTTGTACATCAGAATAACACTTAGGCTACAATTTATAAACCTGCGCAGACGAAGTCGCGGGCACCAGCTAGTCCTAAATAAATTATGTACATAACGACACACGACAAATACAGACTATGAAACTGAACAACTTTTTCTAAGAAACCTAGGACAAATATAAAAAAAAATCAAGGACATGACGAAAATATAGGGGTCCCTACGGAACCCTAAAAAGGGTATGAAATCAAGTACACCGTGATAATTGCCTTAGGTACTTTGAATAAGTACAAAATTACACAAAAAGTAGGTATGCTCGCGATATATCTTTGAACATAATGTGAGACGCAAGAATTCCCAGAAAATTTCAGGCTCTCCAACTTCTCATCAAGCGAGTCGTTCAACAAAGTAAATTATATTAGCTGACATGAGACAGCTTGTCGGATGAGGGTAGGATTAATTTGGAGGGATCACTTGAAGAGGATTCCATGAAAGAACTTGACTTTTAGAAAAGATTACCTCGATTTGCAATTTAAAATTTAATAAAAATGTAGATCATCATCATAACATCCCATAATATGTCCACTACAGGACAGGGAGCCCCCTCCAGAATTCCAGCTCTTGCTAGAAGAATGTGGAGGGGATGTACCTTAGTCACCACACTTGTTAGCGTTACGGCTGGCACCATGGACCGCGGTTGTTCGTGACCGCAGTATATAAGATGGTACGATACAAAAGAAAAAGTTCAACAAAGTAAATATTATTAGCCGACTGCTGGCTGACATGAGTGAGACAGCTTGTCGGATGAGGGTAGGATTAATTTGGACGGATCACTTGAAGAAGATTCCACGAAAGAACTTGACTTTTAGTAAAGAGTACCTCGATTTGCAATTGAAAATTTAATATAAATGCAGATATTTCTGACTAAAGATTAGATATTTCTGACTAAAGATTTTTCTATGGTTATGTTTTGATAACTTATGTCATTCTGTCGCGGAATGTTACACCTGACAACAAGTTTCACGTGTGGGTGGACATCAATACACTATTTTCTTAGATAGATATTTATTTAATGGCATCACATCTCATTAGAAGTCGTTTTTCGCCTGTGTCAAAGAAAATAAATTATTACAAAATTATGGCCAGTTCGCCAATGTCCGAAAGATGCCCAATAGCTCTTCAAAAAATTTGCTTCCAAAGATTTTCAAAAAAGCTCATACACGACTCAGGAATAAAGCTTTGTTAGTTTTGGAAACAACTAACTCTTATAGTTTCAGACTTTCCCATTCCGACCCGTCCCGATGAATCACCTGTATACCAAAGATTTGCGAGAACTTGGCCACGAGCGCTTCTTATGTATAATTTACTTAGATTATCCTAGTCAACTCTCAGCTTAACTCGGGCTCAAAGTAAAAGTCGCCATAATGAGGCTGCTTCTATTCGCAATTTCACAACGCAGCCATGGCCCACATATTAAACTATTGTGTGTTTAATAATATCACTTTTCTTTGTCGATCTTGCAACAATGTCTTAAGATGGTAAGTGGTCATTTTTGGTTATTAGTGTTATTACGCCTCGAGAAGTTAGAGGACGTCGGAGTTATCAAATCTTCAAGGTTGTTGAATTGCATGCAATGCAAAGCTTAGTTCCAAAAGTCTACTTTTAATATTCCCGGTAACCAAGTTTTGAATACCACCATAAAAAAAACTTCAAAAAAATATATTTATTCTATAGATAAATAGAATAGCACCACATCCAACCAGGCAGGCCAGGTAACACCAGAGGGTGCAATGTTTCAGGAAAGACACGCTCTAGAACACGAGAGGATGGCCAACCGATCACAACCGGTGAGAGACCGCAACCGACCAAGACTGTTCAGCCTTTAGCCAGTATAGGAAAGAAAAATAATTTATTTGGCAACTTAAAATTAGGTACAAACTAAATTTAAGAACGCTAATGGTAAATACTAAGTTACCAAATTGTTGACCGCTCAGCAATTTGTCTCGAGTTTTGAAGCTCGAGACGCTGATCTTAGCTTATCTTACGCTGAAATTAGAAGAGATGCATTCTTTAATAAGGTACCCACTGACATTGCAAGTTTACCGTTAGATAAATTCAAATTTTGTTTCTTTCATAATTTCAAATTCAAAATTCAAAACTACAAAAGAAAAAAATATATAAGAAAGGTTATAATAAAGTATCAGATTACCTAGAGGAGAAAAATACAGGGGATTAGGCTAGGGTTCTAACAGGCTAATTCAAAATCCAAATTCAAACATATTTAAAAGAGCACGTGGGTTATTATTGTCGCTTCTTTTTTCCCACCATGGCGCCACTTTGCTTGTGAAGCGATGTAGTTTAGCTCACGTCATTAAGAGATTTTATTATCCAACAATAAATATTTGATTTTGATAATAGGAGTTGGATTAAGCGTTGGTGGCGGTGATGATTATTGGAATTTCAATGCCTTAGTTGAATAATTTATTTGTTTGGTGTCAGCTAATAGTACCACCTCACTTCCCGTGGGTACCTTGAACCAGACGAGCAGCTGTGTCCTTCTGTGTATCGAACAGCCAAAGCAAGTTCTGACTCAAAGGATGTCATAAACAAGAAACTCAGTACAAAATTATCCTCTGCCGCTACAAGGCAATCCAGCGTGGTAATTGGCATAACACAAACGTTGAACTGTTATGTAAGCTGAACCGCGAGTATTGACCTTTTAAGGCAACAACCATTTTTTATGATGCGGTTAACGAGGATGGTTTTAGTTGTCGACAATTTCTTGAAGATGGAAAATGCAGCATTAATATCTGCTTCGAGGAAAATTTTATAGATGAAAGCATGTAAATAGCTCAGTTTCTTTCTACGTATTCTATAATGGCTACTGTTACTATACAGGGTGTTAATTTGATTGCGTGTCATAGCTCAGGGGCGGGATCAGTATCAGAAACTGGACAACTTTTCCCAAGGAACATAGGTCGACATACGAAACACCAAATTTGACCTTCCATACAAAATACGCTATCAGCTGATGCAGTTTCTATGGGAGGTTAAAAATTGATTTTCGTGTTTCGACCTATGTTCCTTGGGATAAGTTGTTCAGTTACTAATACTGATCCCGCCCCTGAGCTATAGCACGCAATCAAATTAAAACCCTGTATAAAGTTATGTTTTTCAAATAAACAAAAATGAGTACACATTTCCGATCTAAAATTGTTACTTGATTCTAATCTCACGAATATATTTCAAAAAAGGCTTGACATCCTAATTAAAATTTTAATAAAGCGTAATATCAGCCACAAAATGAATCATTTCGCTATTAATTTAATCTTCAGCAGCCTTGATATTGATATCTACAAATTGTTAATCGAAAGCAACTCAATAAGTAGCAAGTTTTTACTAAAGATCGAAGCTTGCAATGTCGGTTGCGCACGCGGCAAGGCTGCGCACGCGCATGAGTCAGCGATCCGGTTCGAACCGGCTAGACGACTGGCGCCCACTCTATGTAGATCTGAGCAACGTAAACTTTGGGTTGTGGTAGCACCAACCATAAGTCTTATACTGACTGACAGTTAATGTGAAGAGTTTAAAGGTGTGAAAAAGATGGAAGAACGTATAAGACAAGGGAACTTGCTTAAAGCTTCTTCAAAGTAAGAGCTGTCTTAAATCTATTGCCGTCACTTTCTGTTTTGATGACAAAGACAGTGAAAGCAACATATTTAACAGAGCTTTAACTTTAAAGAGAGCTCTTGCAACTGGTCGTTAACAAAATTTCATTAGTAAAAAATAATCATTTGCCTGCAATGTCTCTACTTTCGACGACATAAATTAAATCTAACTAAGTTAAGTAAACTCTGCACTACTCGTGTCCATCTCAGCGATTCCCAGTCCCAAGGTTGCCTGAAAGAGATTGCTCTAAGTAATAAGGCCGTCTTTGCGCGCAATAAAAGGTGTTCTTACGCAATTACTGTTAATTTGTGTTCATTAAAGAGTTTCTATCTATCTATCTATCCATCCATACATCACGCCTCTTTCCCATCGGGGTAAGCAGAGACCACACCTGCTACAATCTTGAAATACTTCCCTCGCTTCCAATACTTTCAACCTAGCCTTTATTTAGAACGTCCTGAATTTGGTCTTGGAACGTTCCCCTTCCAAAGTTTCCATTCACTCTCGCCTGGTGGTACTCTTTCGTCAATCTTCGTTTATTCATCCTCTCCACATGATCAAACCGTCTCAGCATTTCTTTCTCAATTTTAGTCATTACATCTTCTTATACGCCACAAAGTTCTAACTTTTATTACACTATTTTCATTACATCTTCTTATACGCCACAAAGTTCTAACTTTTATTACACTATTTTCATTACATCTTCTTATACGCCACAAAGTTCTAACTTTTATTACACTATTTTCATTACATCTTCTTATACGCCACAAAGTTCCAAATTTTATCACACTATTTCTTATCCTGTCACTCAATTTCACAACAATCATACTTCACTCAACACTATAATTTCTTAACTCTATCACTCAACTGTATCATTTCTACAGCATTAGTTCTACTTTCATGCTTCTTCTACATACTAATAAACAATAAGGGACCTGAAAACTTATGTTTCTAGGGATAAACAGAAGGGTTAGCTATTTTACCCACTTGCGTATCAAGAAAATCAGAAGTAGTTAATCAAAATAACCCTGGCAGAAACGTCCCTTAAATACAGCTAAACACGCAATGTCCTTGACACCAAAATTATGTAGTTATGCAGAAATGGTTAAATTGTCACCTATTGGGGCACATTCTTCATTTTCACGCTCGGATATTAGATATTCACACATGAAACTAAAATATAAGTTATTCTTTTTCGTAGTATATTCGAATTGGTTATTTTTTGGTAGAAGACAGCGGAGTACAGAGAGTGGAAATAAGGTATCGCTTTTATTTAGTTTCACCTGTCACAGAGTCTGTAAGCAAATCTTTCAAGTTAAATTTGACCTATTTCCCGGTTTCCGATTGAGATGAAATACAGTCTCAGGTTTTCAAATAAAAGCGTGTTACATTATAAAACAGCAAGAGAAAAATACAAGGTAAAAAAGTGGGCTTCAAAATATCGATTGGGACACACAAAATCGTCTTAAAGTATCACGCGATTCTTTTACGAGTACATTGACGTCATTCCGATAAAGGTACAGCAGGCTTATAGGAGTACAAATCACGGTTCCAAATGACAATAGTATATATTTTATGGTTTGTCAGTAGATTTGAACTAGTAATTAAGTAGTCAATAAAGTTGTTCGCGTGTGTAGGTAGATAAGTAATACCAAATCGTAGTAAACTTTTGTTTTTCGATATTATTTGGCTTAGACCCTGTTTACAAGTGGCGAATATTTTTGCGCGATTTGACGTACCTACAATGCCGCTTTGTTTAGTCGTGAAAGTAATTAAATTGCTAACGATTAAGCAATGTACAACAAAATCTCGCGCGTACATCTGAACAGCGTCATAATGAATAATGTCTGGGTCGTCGTCTGGGACCATAGTTTATGTACTTATTTATGTAAAAATGGACGACCAATACGCAGCGTTAAATACGAAGCAGCCAAGTTTTTATGTAAGTAAGATTACATAAAATATTTATTTTGGAGATGTTTCCAAATCGAAAAACATTTGAATTGCCGAACAATAGATGCTAAACTTCTATTAAGTCTAAAAATCCTCCGCAATGTCTCCAATTTCGCAAGGACATGAATTTTATGTGATTTGAATCGAATTCGTGGCCCGTAAAATGCATCCCACATGGAATTAGGCTTAGCCCCATTTGCAGAAAGCGTCAATAAATTTAAAGCTCCTTTAAATCTGTTACCGACTGTTTCTGTTTTGTTGACAAAGAAAATATCAGAAATAGTTTACAAGAAGATTTAACTTAAAAGCGTTTTGTGCAGCTGGCAGTTAAAATAAATTTTAAGAAAATCTAGATTAGTCTGTAACCGTAACGTTGGCCGTGGTCAAAATACGGGTATGATTGCGAAGCAACTTGAGCGTGTCCGCACTTCGGAAGGCACGAAACTCTGTTAGTACGGGGCTACCGTCACTGGTAGTAGTCAGACAAGGCTTGAATATTTTGACAGTCGCGTTACCCGGGCAAGGCTTATTTAGGATGGGGTTTGGTTCGACCTCTGGGTTGCGAAGGTCGTACGGCAGTCGCGCTGTGTGGAAACCCAATGCCCTCGTCAAGGCTAGGCAATGACGATGATGATAATTGGTATCATCTGGTCTATAACAGAAGCACGGGCCGCACGTCGGTGGAAACACTTTGACCTTGAGCGGGTCTCTGGTTTTGGGCGTTTGTTGCGTAGCGCTGGTTCAGCTTATACTGGTTTGGTTTTCACTTGCTTGCTGCCGTGGTGGTACTAATCAACTAATGAAAAAACCGACCTTTCTAAAGATCATTTCATTTTTAGGGTTCCGTACCCAAAGGGTGAAATGCCTGCGATGTCTGTCTGTCAGCGGGATGTATTGTATCTCATGATAATAATAGGTAGACAGGTGATTTTTTTTTACAGATTATGAATTTCTGTTGTCGCTTTAACAACAAATAATAAAAGAAAATACGGGGGCTTCCCTATTAAAAATAAAAACGTGTTTTTTAGGCGATTTTTGTTTTACCTCTATCGTAGAAACGGGAACACTTACAATCGTGAAAATTGGTGTGTTTATAGTGCATAAGCTACAGAAAAACTGGGAAAGTACGTGTCGGACTCGTGACTGCGCGTCCATCACTAAGACGGTATTTTTACTTTTGTGGTACGGAACCCTCGGTGCGCGAGTCCGACTCTCACTTGGCCGGCGTTTTATTGATTAAAGTTATGACCGCATTATGAACGCTTTCTTGAATGTTCTGCGTGAAGTATAAATATCGATTGTAAATCTTTGATAAATATCCATAACGTCGATTCGAATCAATGACATTACTGAATGTTTCGACTTTAGAACGTAATGTTTATGATTAAAAGAATTTCACTTGAGTAACTGCTTAGGTATTTTATTATTATTAATCACGAACTGATTCAGTAGAATATTTATCAACATTTAGTTTTGAGTAAACTATCGAAAAATAAATAAAACGCATGTTTCGTATGTCGAATGCACCAGGTATACTTTACCAAACGCGCTACGGACTAAAGTTACGTCTGTACACGACGTAAAAACGAAGAATACGGCTTATCGTGAACCGAAGATTTCTTTTGGCACGATTGATCCTTAGGATCTGAGCCAACAAGATTTTTGATGTAAGTTTTTTTTGTAAGTTAATTTAGATATCTTCATCAGTTAAGATACTATACCAAGTTTGATATTAGTTTGATGAGGGCTCTCATAAAAAAGTTACATCAATAAATCGTGGTGGCTCCACTTCTTACATTCATCCTCAGCTCCTAAGGATCCTGCCAAGGGAACTCTTTGGTTCAGGACGGGCCGTGTAATTCGTACAAATGCCACTACTGGGAACAGTACGATGGACGCCAGGCCAGATGAAGGCCCAATAAGCGTTTCGGGGATGATCTGGAGGCTTAATGATGAGAAGTGGCCGATATTCGTGATCAATAAGGAGGAGAAGAAACGTATGGGGGAGACATTTTAACCAGCCAAGGCACAGTACAAGCTAATATAAAATGAAGGTGAAAGTTATCACACAAGGCGACCATGCGTCGACCAACAAAGATCGATAACTAAATACCTTTTTTTTTAGCTGTGTTGTGTTATAGATTTCACCTGATAAAAGCCACTATAATTTTTTTTTATTAGCGACTTGTGTTTATAATATACTTTTAGAAGACTTAAAAAGCTATTAACATTCTATAAAACAACGATTTCCTCAATTATTCAAAGCTGCACACAGCTCGGGCGAATATTAAAGAGATATGTATGATTTATGGATCGGCCTACGCGTTCAATGAAATAGATTCTGAATGTTCGTGGACAGACAGTAATGGTCGTTACAAACGCTATTATAATGGTCATATTTGCTTGCATTCTTGACTTAAGGCTATCTGTCAAATAATTGATTTTAGCTGTGATGGGTAAATTGTTTACTTTGTTATGCCTTGTTTGGTCGTCTTGTATCAAAGAAACCTACCGTTTTGTTTCTGCTTTCCGTTCGCAACTCGCAACACACTGTCCGTATTCCGTGTGGTGCCGGCAAAGAATAATACCAACCCATCTCTACCCGCGGGCGTCGTAAGAGGCTACTTAGGGCACATGAACCAGAGGATTCAGATTCAGATAATTTTATTCAATGTAGATTCTTTACAGAATACTTATTGAATGTCATGCAGAATACAATGCAAATAGAGCGAGTCTACGCCGTTTCGGATCGTGCTATGGCAGCGTAAAAGAAACGGCAAGAAACCACTGCAGCACGGCCTACTTTAAGAGTCGGCTTTTTACAATGTGTTTCTTGTGTTTCGCTGGAATATCAGAGCACCATACCTCTTTGTCATTCATATAGTCATCCAATCTATAGTAAGCTTTTTTACATAACGTTTGCTTTACACATTCTTTAAACTTTCTCTCAGGTAATTGCACTATATTGTCAGGTATTTTGTTGTAGTATCGTATACACAGACCAACGAAAGATGTATTGACTTTAGTTAATCTAGTATATGGTTGATCAATTTTATGCTTATTTCTAGTATTAAAATTATGCCTGTCACAAATTTTTGGTAATTGATGAATGTTCTTTCTAGCATACATTATATTTTCATAGATATACTGGCATGGCACTGTCATAATGTTGATTTCCTTGAACAGTTCTCTCAGGGAATCACGAGTCTTCAGGCAATAAATTGCTCTTATAGCCCTCTTTTGTAAAACGAATATTGAATGTATATCAGCTGCTCGGCCCCAAAGCAGTATGCCATAAGACATAATGCTATGGAAGTAGCTAAAGTAAACCAGCCTTGCAGTAGCTACATCAGTAAGTTGTCTGATTTTTCTAACAGCATATGCAGCCGAGCTCAATCGACCAGAAAGAGCCGTTATATGAGGGCCCCATTGAAGTTTAGAGTCTAGTGTTAACCCTAAGAAAACTGTACTATTTACAAAATCTAATGGCTCATTATTCAATACTATGTTATGTGAAGTAGACCTTACATTTGGTAGTGCAAATTTAATACATTTAGTTTTTTTGGCGTTTAGGACTAGATTGTTAACAGTAAACCATGCATGAATCTGTCCAAGTGCATCGTTGACTTCGTTATAATTTTGTGATTTCCTACTTACATTGAATATTAATGAAGTATCATCAGCAAATAACACAATCTTTGACAGATTCTTCACCACAGAAGGAAGGTCATTAATATAAATAAGGAATAAAAATGGCCCTAATATGGACCCTTGAGGTACGCCAATTTTGACAACAGATCCCAGTGATTTCGTCCTGTTTACTTGTACCTTTTGAATCCTGTTTTCCAAATATGACCTAAGTAGTTTAAGTGAATTATTCTTAACACCGTAATGTTCAAGTTTTAGCAACAATGTGCTATGATCTACGCAATCAAATGCCTTGGATAGATCACAGAAGATACCAATAGCATCTTCAGATTTTTCCCACGCGCAAAAGATGTATTTTAAAAGTGCAGTCCCGGCATCCGTTGTACTGCGCCCTTTCGTGAAACCAAATTGATGGTCATGTAGTAAGTTATTTCTATTGAAGTGTGAAAGCATTTGATTGAGTATGACCTTCTCAAAAATTTTACTAAGTACAGGTAAGACTGATATTGGTCTAAAATTACTGGGATCCTTTTTGTCACCAGCTTTGAATAATGGAACTACTTTACTTTTTTTCATTAAGTCAGGAAATGTACCATGATCGACACAATCATTGAATATAACAGCTAAATATGGAGATATAGCATCAATGATCGCACTACAGACTTTTACTGACATTCCCCATAGGTCCTCAGTAGTTTTCATTTTAATACTTTTAAAGGCTTTAATAATTTCGTTAGGGGTGACATGATTGAACCCAAATTCAGTTTCGCAGGCGTCCACATTATTTTGAAGTAAATCGCTAGCAAGTGAAGATGAAGAATTGAGTGACTCTGTTGTTTTCAAAGGAATATTAGTAAAAAAGGTTTCGAATTCTTGAGCCACTTCTACGTTTGAACTAATAGTTCCGCGATTTGTATGAAGTGTGATTTGATTGTCACGCGGTTTCACTTTTCCAGTTTCACTGTTTATAACATTCCATACAGCCTTAATTTTGTTATCAGCAGACTGTATTTTTTTCCGAAGAAAAAATGACTTTGCTTTTGAACAAACTAATTTAAACAATTTTGAATATTTTTTGACATATTCAATGAAATTGTCGTCATTTGAATAATTTCTTAGCTCATATAATTCAAAAAGTCTCTCTCTACTTTTGCGAATACCAGCGGTAGCCCAGTCACTGAATTTGAATTTTACAATAATTTGCTTTTTTCTAATAGTGAAAATTTTACTGAATTCAGTATTAATCAATGTGAATAAATCTTCATATGAGTTATTAGGGTTGTTAGTATTATAATTGTGACAGGGCAGTTTTTCTAGTAACGTGTTTTTGTACTTTTCTAACCTACCGCTCGTTAGGCTCCTGGTTTCTATATCTATCTTCTGGGTTACTCGAGAATAATTAAAAGTAACACTTTGACCAGAGTGGTCAGACTGAATCGAGTTTATGATACTTTTCTCAAAATAATCGCAATTACAAAAGACGTTATCAATACAGGTAGCCGAGGATGACGTCACCCTTGTAGGTTCAAAAAATACATGCTCTAAATTAAAACATTTGAAAAGACTTATAAGTTTGTTACTATAGGTATTATTTTCTAAGATATTGACGTTAAAGTCACCACACACTATCACAAACTTATTTTCTTTTGTCACTATTTTTAAAACATCTTCCATTACTAACTCGAACATTGAAAATTTTTGAAAAGCGGGAGGTCTGTATACGCACACTACAACATGCTCGTCCAGCTCAACACAAGATATTTCAATACATCTTTCAACCGAAAGTCGAACAATATCTTTACGGTTCTTTATCTTAAAACTGTTACGAACTAAAATCAGTGATCCACCGTGTAAAGCAGACTTTCGATTGAAAGCACTGGCTATACAATAATTTTCATAATTTATCAACATTTGATAGTCTTTTTGCCAGTGTTCTGTCAGACAAATAATGTCAAATTTTGTTCTTTCTAAGAATAATTCTAATTCTAAAATTTTTCCAGAAAAACCTTGAATATTTTGATGTAAAATTTTCAAAATATTAGATTTTTCCTTTGTCTTTGCTATAGGAAGTTTTTTGCAAGAAGGTTTTTTTTCATTTACTTCAGTAAAATTTTGTTTAGAAAAACCCTCTTTTGTCGTATGAACTAGTTTAAAGAATTGGTGTTAGTAATGTTACTAACTAAAGAAGTTTTTTGTGTATAACTTCCTATAACAGAGTCAGATATATTATATGCTATCAATGTAGCCAGCTCTTTCTTAAACTTAAGAGGCAGATACATAGTATCCTTTGTCAATTTGAAATAATTTATAAAAGTATTCATGTCAAGATATAAAATGTCACTATGACGACTTGTCAAATTTTGTAAATGTAAATTCATTCTGTGTATACATTTGTTGTGTTGCTCAGTAACATTCGAACAGTATGGGAAGTTACACAGAATAAACCTACACTTAGTTTCAACCTGTATTTTGTTTAACAATGTCACAAAATTGTTTAATTTTAATCTACTTATGTCAGAATGATTGCCTACCACGATAACAACAGTGGTGTTTATGTCAAACTTGCCTACAGCAATCTTTCTTACAAGACCGTCGAAAGTAATATCGGGACAGCAAATATTGGTCACCTGCTGATTAAAGCAGTAATTAAAAATAGACCCTAGACCTACTCCTATCCTGTCTGAATATACAAAGGTCTTCTTTTTATTGGAAGTCGACGAAAAGTCCTCGCCATCCGTGGTCTCTGTGCTGTTATCGACAGGTGGCTGCTGTTCCACCGTGGCGCCACCAGCGGCGGCATCATGTGTTGGCAACACTGGCGACGCGGTGATGTCTTCACTCCCAGTCACCACGCTCTCAACGATGTGCTGACGTGGTGCCACCACGATGACGCCACTCACAGCGGTCTGCTCACGCGCGGCGGCATCATGTGTTGGCAACACTGGCGACGTGGTGATGTCGTCACTCGCAGTCACCATGCTCTCATCGATGTGCTGCCGTGGTGCCACCACGATGACGTCACTCACAGCGGTCTGCTCATGCTGGTCTCCGCGCTGCTGGCGTCGATCGTACGCGTGTCGCTTTTGGCGGCGTTGTTTCTTCGTAAGGCGAGCTGAAAATCGCCAGTTGAAAAATGTTGACGTTGAACCGCAGGTGGCAGGCGTACAGCTAGAAGACATACTGATATTTGATGTCCGCGGTGGTTCTAGAGCACAAACAACCTCTTTGTCGTTGGTGAGGGTGGCTATCAGTTGCTGCTGAGTGGTATAAAGCTGCTTGAGCTCAGCTGTGGATGACAACATTTCATTCATGCACTGCTCAGTTTCTACATATTTATTTGTCAACAGTTGAAGCGAAGATTGACTTTTAACATAAGCCGTTGTAATCTCGCTCAGTCTAGAATGAAGCGCATCAAGACATTGTTGTGCCTTTGTTAACTCAACATCCTTGTCTTTTATTATTTTCTCAAGCTCCTCAAGTTCCTCCTTGTGCTCTTCTACAGTTGATAGTTCATGGTGTAAGGATACAGCATGCTTATTTTCTTCATCCTCCTTTTCCTTGTATAAATCTGCTAGTTGTACATGTGCTTCTTGCAGTTGTACTTGCAATAAACTATTTCTATCAAGGGTGGACTGATGCAGATCTTGCAGGGACGTTAATGACTCGACATGATTTTGTAGTCGAGTAACTTCAGTTTGTGCTTCCTTGAAACTGTCTTGCAGTGCGTCAAATTTATTTATTTGTGTTTGGAGTTTGACCTTCAGTTGCCTTATTTCAAACTCATTTACGTCCCTGCCTGCAAGGAGGCGATCATTGAGTTCCTCTGCTTCTCTTAGGTTGTTCTGAAGCTGCTGTGTTTTGGTTACACGGGGCATGGTGACCTGAAATGTATACAGGAGGAACTGTAGAATAAGCTATTACAGTAATAGACAAAATAATTAGACTAGAATTAATTAAAATAAAATAACCTAACCGAATAAACAGATAAAGTATAATTAGTAAAGGACCTATGCAACCATCAACTAAATTATTAATTTAAAATGTTATAATTCTATAATGAATATTAGGTGTATCTTAAACCAAACTAAGTAAACACTAAATAGTAAAGAATGAGTATAGTATGAAACTAGATATTGTAAAATACAGCAAAGTGTAGAAAATAAGGTTAGTAGATACTCAGAAAAGAAAATGTTTGTAAGAACAATAAGAAATGAAACTGTAACAAAGACAGAAAGTAATGATAGCAACAATAAAATAGTGAACGGATAACAATTAATGTTTACTAGCTATCCCCAATAATTATCATTATAATATTATTTCCATATTATATTTAACTAATTGGTACCTACCTAACAATAATATGCCTAAAAACCAGGTAATTGGCTGGTTAAAAAGTACTGTCTAAGTACATATAAAGTATCTAATGTGTCAACCTACTCGTAGGTATTAGAGTAAAATATAAGCACTAAAATGGTTGCCTGTATTTAAGTGAAGTGTAAATAGTTTATCTGAGGTGTCCGGCTACGTTCAATCATCAATTTCACTTCCACATACTAATTAGTCAAGTGAAAAGAGACTCAACAAGGCGCCGCTGGTATGAGGATGGACGTTTCTCACGGAGGAGAATTTTGTAGAATAGTGAATTTGTTTACACGATCTAACCTTAAAGTGCACTTGATTAGGTAAAAAATATCAAAACTTCAGTGTTATTAATTAGGTATCATAAAACAAAATACTCCCCGGGATCCGTTGATGTTTCAATTCAAACTCGTCCGGTAATGGTTTGCCGTTTACCGCATTCCACTGGTTCACAATGATTAAAACCTTTTTTGATGTTTGTTATATGATATTAAATCATAATATATGTACAAATTATGCAGAATAACAACTAAAAATATTAAAATACGTAAAATATAATGAACAGCTGATATTTGACGTCTAAGTCGCCGCGTCGTCCGCGTCTAAGGAAGGGCAGCAGCATCTTTCTGTGCTGTGTATTGAAACATCTTACATACTGTGGTCACCAAAAACGCTTGCAAGC
Source organism: Athrips mouffetella (assembly GCA_947532105.1). Lineage (NCBI taxonomy): Eukaryota > Metazoa > Arthropoda > Insecta > Lepidoptera > Gelechiidae > Athrips > Athrips mouffetella. Next base: position 1,815,884 of record OX383960.1, on the reverse strand, counting down.
GTGGTAACTATGGTAAATTCCTTTCCAAAGTATCACACGTTTTTGCTGGAGTTCTGGAGGGAGCTCCCTACGTTTCATGGGATGTTATGATGATGATGAATAAACTGTCATTTGTCAACGTCAGAAATAAATTCTTAATAATTTTTTTAACTGCCGTTTAATTATATTTTTAAATTATTATTATAACTGCCAACGTATTAAATTACTAAATTAACATACTAAATAACAGTATTTAGATCTTCTAGTGTCTAATGGCGATCCTGCACCATAAGTGCTAACTATAAATCTTGGACAGCCATGTTTTGTGCCAGTATATCACCTTGAGTAAGGGTGCACTCATATTGCTTGAGCGAGCGTTTTCTGAATATTACGAGAGAAAGATGTGTAACGATTCATTTAATATTTTATACAAGGTGCAACAAAAAGGGCAAAACAATACGGAAGGCAGGAAAAGTGAACACAAAAGTAGTTTAAAGGTCTCATAAAAAATACATCAGCTTTAATTTTCTTTAGTCTTATTCCGTCTTAACACATTCGGCTATAAGTAGGGAGCACAACAACGGAGGCACAAAATTAAATACAGATCATGCCATTTGACTTCTGCTTCTACCTAGAGGTAATTATATTTGATTTGCTAATTTTGCTAACTAATGGTGGTATTCCCGTGAAACTCGGTAATTTTTAAGGTTCCGTACCCAAAGGGTGAAAAACGGGACCCTATTATTAAGCCTCCGATGTCGGTCTGTCTGTCAGCGGGCTGTATATCATGAACCGTAATAGGTAGACAGTTGAAATTTTTACAGATTATGTATTTGTGTTGCCGCTACAACGAAAAATAACAAAAATAAAAAAAAAATACAAGAATTAAGGGGGAAAATCTTATTTCAAACGTGTTTTTGGCGATTTTTGTTTTAGCTCTCTCGTAAAAACGGGAACACTTACAAGCGTGACAAATTGGTATGTTTATAGTCCATAAGCTACAGTAGAATAACAAATATATTCATATTTACATGTAAAATTTTATTGAATAGGTAGTTATAAGTGTTGTTATATTATTAATCTCTTCCATTTACATTTTATTGAATCAGCAGAATTAATTATACAGTTTTTTTTATGACATTGACATTGTGATTATGTGATAACCTGACATAAATTTAGTAGTTATTATTTTTTAATATCATTTTAGATATTGTTATAATTTTTTTAAACAAACTATTTCTAGGTAAATTATTAACTGAGAATCTGTGTAGTGAGACTGAGTAATATTATGTAGTATTATTAATGACTGTTTTATGATTTTTATGTGTTTTGATATGTTTTTAATTTCTAATTCAATATATTTAATCAATTATTTAAGCTACATTGTCGATTTGGGATAACCTGTCATGACTGTACTGTTGATGTTGTTAAGAAATAAATAAATAAATAAATAAAAATAATAAAAACTGGTCAAGTGCGTGTCGGACTCGCGCGAATTTAATACACTTCTGCGTGATTGCGCGTCCATAACTAAGACGGTATTTTTGCCTTAGTGGTACGGAACCCTCGGTGCGCGAGTACTCGCAATTAGCTGGTTATTTTGAGAAGTACTCTATCCAGTGACATCAAAAAGTGCGTGATGATTTCCGCTCATCGCTCACGGTGTCGCTTCCGCTTGCTTCGTGCCACAGACTAAGCCAAGGTTTGCAAGGCGAGGGGCATAGCATGTGGGCGGGCAGTGGGCGACTGTTCCGTCTCCTGATGTCATCAGGCCTTACTAGCCAGCCTGTGCTCGAGTACTCTAGACTTTCAAAAAGGCTCTCGAAAAATTTATTTTCCATACAAACGAATCAATCTCCGAAACCAATGAAACATGAATGAATTAAGAAACATATAAGCCAAATGCTGGAAGGGCGGCCGCTAGGGTTAAAAACAACTCGAGGGTTACCCATGCTTCGGAAGGCAAGCTTTGTCGTTGAATTGAATCCTGTGACAATCCGATTGGTCCCTAACCTACACTCATGTAGGATTGAAGTGGACTGAACCTGGACTAATCTAGGATTGGGTTTGCCCTCTGGGTTTCGGAGGTCAGAGTTTAATCCTCTAGGTTAGATAGCCGACTTCGCAAAACGGAATCAGAAGGGTTACTGTCCACAGCGACGACATTTGTCAAATGCATGCAAGCTACATATATTGTTTGCACTCACGCAAGCTATAAAACAGTGACCCCGGACTATGGACTCCGGTTCACAGACTAAATTCGCGGAAAAGATGGCATAAGTCAACCTAATTTCTTCCAGTAAACATTTCTGATGTAACAGGTCAATAGCAGCAATGCAAGCAAGGTGATTGATGTCACTAGGTCACTATCGTATGTCGTGCGGCGTGCGTGGACACAGTTTTGTCTGTTTCCTTGCAGGATGCATGCAAGATGCAAGCAAGTGATTAATATCGATATCTTACGGCGTACGTGGACAGTGATCCTAGGGCAATGATGAGAAGTAGATAACTACATAAAGCCACGATCACACCTAACTGAATTCAAAGACTAATTCAGCATACATTGCTCGTTGAAGTAAGGATATTGCAAGTAACATAACCAAGCCTCCCAGCAATGTATGTCGAATTAGTCTTTGAATTCAGCTAGGTGTGATCGTGGCTTAATCTATGAAGACAAGTTGTGTTCGCGATGAGTCAAGCCGAGCGCTAACGACTCGCTAAACGGGTGGACCAACTCACTGATGTGGTAATTGACACACAGACCACTTCCACTGATTGGGATAAACGACCCGAGTCGATGAACTGCTGTATATTACTATAGAATAATAACAAAGTTTTTTTTATGGTTTTTGGTGGGTTTTTTTAATGTCGCTTCTTTTTTTTTCGTTTGTGAAGCGACGTAAATATAACTGACGTCATTAATTGATTTTTAATATATCTTACAATGAATAAAGAACATTCAGATTTTTTAATTTTTAATTTAGGGTTTCTAAAGTGTGCCAACGGGACCCAAACCCGGAACTAAGCCGTCTGTTTTTCCGTCCGACCTCTAAAAGACTAATTTTTAGGGTTCCGATACCAAAATGGTAAAAAAAAGGAACCCTTATGGTGCCGCTCTGTCTGTCCGTCTGTCTGTCACACCTCTATATCTCAGCAACCACTTATGCTATCAACCTGAAATTTGGAATAGTTTTAGAATATAGTTGCCCAACTTAATTGCACAAGAAAAAAATTTGAAAAAAGTATGATTATTAATATAAAGGGGGCCAAAATAGGGGGGGCCAAATTTCAAATTGTCGCTACTAGGTCGAGTGGGGTATCATATGAAAGGGCTTTACTTGTACATTTTAAAATATATTTTTGTATTTTTTTAAATTTCTTAGTTTTAAAGTTATGATGAAAAATGTCAAGAAAAATACCATTCCCCCCCCCTTATCTCCGAAGTTTGAGTAAGGAAAAATCTGAATTAAGTACAGTTGACAGAAGTTTATATAAACTTTACAGCAAAAATAAAACGATCTTTCTAAGTTGCACAGTTTTTCAGAAATCTGCAAAAAACCTTTACAAACAAATTTAGTTTTGCGGTCCTGAAAATGGACTTTATTGCTTCCAAAAATACTATAGGTATATCGGAACCCTCGGCGCGCGAGTCCGACTCGCACTTGACCGGTTTTTTAACCTATTAAGCTTAGTGGAAATATTCAGATACAATGTCAAAAGCAACTTTTTGTTTGAGCTTTATCTTATAAAAACAACCGTCAAGTTTGGTATAAGTTTAGTGAAACTAGCTATAGTCGAACAAATAATAAATAATGGTCAAGTGTGAGTCAGGTTCTACTAAATCTTGCACATTAATTTGAAAAAAAAAAAAAAAAAATGGGGTGCCATCTTCAAGATGAAATTAGAAAGTCAGCAGTCGGTACTCCTCGCGGTGTCAGTTTACTATTAATCTGTAGCGATGTTGAGCCACCCTCTTGAACTCGTGGCACTGGTAGTCCGGTACAAAAATTTCGTCTGTCCCAAATACATTGTGTGTGGTGGCGTGTGTTCCGGAACCCTCAATGCGCGAGTCCGACACGCACTTTGCCGGTTTTTTTGGGTAGTTTTTTTTTATCGTCAATGGGCTTACTTGACCTCGATCTAGTCATGAACACAGAGATGAGGTCGACGATGGAACGAGCTTGCCCAGAAGAAGCCTATTCAATCGCGACTAGTTTAGAGCAAATTTTAACACTGACAATATAAATAACGCCCTCACTATCCCCTCTACGCCAGAAATGCGGCAATTTTGATGTCGATTTTACTAATAGATAAAGGCACTTTCTTACATAAAATGTAATAAAAAAATCCATTAAACAAAAAATAAACACTTAACTAATAGGTTTTCCGGAAATTATTAGCCCCATTAAATCAACCCACAATCTATATCTTTCAATCATATAGCCTCACCCAAGGCGGCGCAACGAATTGCGATTGGTCAGTTACGACCTTGATAATGTTTTCGTGAACTTACAAATGAATCCAAACAAATCTTTACTATTATAAAATTGTGAATTTTTTTTGTCTGTATATTGAAGATATTTATTTAAAAAAAATTACGATATGCTTTTCTGATGCCCCTGACTCTCTACTAATATAAAATTGTAAATAGATTTTGTCTGTATATTGAAGATATTTATTTTTAAAAAATCACGATATGCTATTTTGATGCCCCTGACTCCAACCACTGTGTTTGTTTATTTGTTCGAGCATTACGAAAAAACTACTGAACCGATTTTAACGAAACTTTTTTTGTTTGATAGTTTGACTTAAACACTGGTATATATATATTTTGATCATGCGGACGAAGTCGCGGGCATAATAATAATAATAATCATTTATTAATCAGACTACAATGAGGTCCATCTTGTTAGTAACAGTCTTCTAAGTCAATAAGCTAGTATTATAAATGCGAAAAGTACCCTAAACCGACGATCATGTATGAAAGGATTGATGAAAGTACAGGAAGCAAGGGAAGTATGTCAAGATCGTAGCAGGTGGAGAACTGTGGCCTCTGCCTACCCCGACGGGAACAAGGCGACATGTTATGTATGTACGTATGTATAAATGCGAAAGTAACCTCTGTCTGTCTGTTTGTTACGCTTTTACGTCTTATCCGGTGAACCGATTTTGATAAAGATAATTTGAACTATGAGAAAAGACATTCTATTTTTGTTTCAGAAATCCAAGCGTACGCAGTTGCAGGCAACAGCTAGTTCTTAATAACTAGATCTTACCAAAAATCACCCATTGGAACAGGCTTATCACAGAATCGAGTGCAAAAGTGAATATTTTAGTAAAACTGCGAAGGTTTAGTACCATTTTCTTGGAGTTTTGAATTGGTACTGTTCATTAAAGCAAGGTTAGTCGTTTTGTTGGCTAACGTGGGTGGTACGCGCTTCTTGATTGTGAAGATCGATTGATAAGGTAGTTTTAATGCCACTGGCCATATACACTTTAACCGCTGAAATAAACAAGGTGTAACAGTTTGTATCGACCTCGGATGATATGAATCTGCCCAATTCAACCGCTCCATTCAAACTGTTCAATCAAATTAAATTTTGTATGGAGAATTTTTTTAATTTCCTGAGGTATGTTTCTAGGGAAAAGTTGTACGGTTTTGTTGATTGATCATCATCATGCGCACAGCTAAAGACACGCGGAGTGAGACCGCGGCCTAGTTTTAGGTAAATGTAGTATCGATAATCGATAGTCTATCTCTACTGCGGTATCACGACCAGGAATAGGTTTTTCCTTGTCGTTACACTGGTGTAACGACTGGGTGTAACGACAATTAATGCACCCCCATAAAATTAAATAACTTTTCCTAAGGAACATAGGTAGTCATACAAAAAAATCCCTAGAGGGATAGTGGACGTGGATTCCTCGCCCTCTGACTCGTCCAAAGCTCGATGTACACACGGCCGCACATCAGTAGAAACACTTTTGGACCTTATTGCGTGGTAATAGAGTTGAAAAAGTTTCTACCGATGAGCGGTTGACCGTACTACCAATTATTGCCGCCAGAGGGCCTATATCAACTTTGCATGAAATGACCCCACAACGAAAAGCTTAGACGTATCCATGTCAAAAATCACCTCCCATACAAAATGCGCTATCAGTTGATGCAATTTCTATGGAAATTTAATTTTTTTTTTCGTTTTTCGTAGTAGAAAAAGTTGTTCAGTTTCATGGGCAGATTTACATCCTTCAGGGGGGGATATTATACCCTTTTTAACAGACTCATAAAAAGGATAAGTTGTATCATCATCATATCAGCCGAAAGACGTCCACTGCTGGACATAGGCCTCCCCTAAAGATCTCCATGACGACTGGTCCTGCGCTGCTCGCATCCAGCGGCTTGTATATACATAAGAAAAAACATTTTTTTTAACACGATCACATAAAAGAGACTGACATAAATTCGTCCCTTTGTGTAGAGAGGCCGACAGGAGAAATAAAATATGCTTCATTGTCCCAAGAGAATAAAAAAAAGGTTTATATGCAAAGTAGAACAACACAAAAAGGAATGTGAAATTCATACTGCCACCAAACAAAGTATTTCGTTTCGATTTGGTAGACTGTGACGAACGCAGAAAGAGGAGCAGTGTAGAAATTTGATATTTCATGGATATTTATTTTCTCATCATAACATCCCATGAAACGTCCACTACAGGACAGGTAGCTCCCTCCAGGATTCCAGCAAAAACGCATAGTACCTACTTGGAGGGGATTTACCACCACAGTCACCACGCTTGTAAGAGTTTCGGCTGGCGACCGTTGTTGTTGGTGACCGCAGTATGTAAGATGGTATACACAGAAAGATGCTACAGCCCATCATCTGGTTCATAAGCCCTTAGTCGCCTCTTACGACACCAACGGGTAGAGATGTCTTTGTCGGCTCCACACAGACGATTTATTGATTTATTTTCTATCTCTTTATAATATTAGAGTAATTTTCTTATCACCATAAAGTACCATTCATTTTTTTTTTAAATACTCATAATAAAAAAAACATTACCAGTACCAACTTTTTCTACACTGAATGTTTTTTTTTGCGAGTTAAATAATAAAGTGTTTTCATTTCATATTTTTTTCAACTTACAGGTACTAAATAACTTGGCGTAGTGTTGTTATCATTAAATTTAAGATTATACCTACGCAAACTCTTTTCTAATATTCTAGACTAGCTCAAAAGGAAAGTTCTAAGGTTATATTTTGCCTTGAAGTGGTTAGAGGGGAAAACTGCCTCACGCTTTCTAGGCACAAGTTTGTAGCAAAAAGCTTTTAAACTTTATAAAACTTTTGGCGTTGAAAGAGCTAAAAAGCAGAAAATATGTCGTTTCATTTAAAGTTAAAGCAGAAATAGAAAACACTCGCCTAAAGAACGATTTAGTCAGTATTGTGTTGCGTTTTCCTTCCACAATAAAAGAAGAAAAAAATATTTATCCGTTTCCTATATTAAGCTAAAAGGAGTCAAAAATTAATACATTACCGTATTCGAACACCTAGTTTCATTGATACCGGGACAGTAAAACCATCGATGTAATTTGTGACCCTAGCCTAGATCGATTAACCTTATTTTTCATAATACAAAGTTATTTACAAATATCTAGAACACATTTCGGAATGACACGTCTTTGTCGTTATAACATAATAATGCAAATTGAAGAAATAATATTTTGAATTTGATTGTTGTGTTTCTACTGACATCATAGCCAGTAAACAAGCAGGATACATGAACTTGCGGTGGCGGGGGTACCGGGAGCGTATTAAATGAAAGTCGTGTGCTCTCTATGATCGAAGTATATTGACTAAACTATAAAGCTAACATACATGTATGGGAGAGGCAAGCCGCACACTTCAAACTCTTAAGTGAATTTCATTCAGAGAATGACTCAAAAATTGATAACTACTAGTCATTTAATCCAAAAAGGTTCCGCCGAACGCAAGTTCTGTTAATGAACATCTTGTTAGCCCATAACTTCGCCCACATATGTCCGGATGACATCAGGTTATAACCGAAAGTCGCCTCTTGACTATTTACGAATCATGTCGAATCGATACAGCACTTTTGTAGTCTAGGGGTTAAAGCGTTCGGCCTTCGTTCTGGAGGTTCTAGGTTCGATTGCGGTAGGAACACTGGCAAATAAAAATCACTTTGTAAGACATCTTCAGTTAGGTAGGTCTTGAAGGTGCCGGTGGTGGTAGGCTTTTGTGCAAAGTCCGTCTGGGGAAGTACCACCCCCTTGCCTATTTCTGCCGTGAACTAGCAGTGTTTGCACTGCTGTGTTTCGGTTTGAAGGGTGAGGGAGCCAGCAAAATTACTGGCACACGAGACACACTATCTTAGTTCTCGGGGTGGGTAACGTGCTTTGCTGTCTTATTAGTGTCAAGTTATGCCACTAATAAGACAGCGGGCTCCATGGGCGGTGGCGACCACTTACCATCAGGTGGCCCACATGCTCGTTTGCTCACTTGTCACATAAAAAAAGGTAAGTTAGAACACTTAGAAAATAGCAAAATGGGATGATTCCGCGCTTTGGAAGACACGTTAAGGCTGCTTTTCAACCAATGCCAGAGTAGCTGAGAAAATTCTTACCAAAAGGATTGTGCGATTTTCCTAATTTGTTATATGCGCTGTCAAATGGAGCAGTCCTATACATCTAGTAGGGTTAAGTGACTTCAATGTTTAGCTGGTGATGCATAAAAAGTTGTTTTTAGGGTTCCGATACCAAAATTTAAAAAAATGGAACCCTTATGGTGCGACTTTGTCTGTCTGTCTGTCACACCTGTATATCTCAGCAACCACTCGTGCTATCGACTTGAAATTTGGAACAGTTTAGAGAATATAGTTGCCCAACTTAATTGCACATGAAAGAATTTGAAAAAATATATAATTATTAATGTAAAGGGGGTCCAAATAGGGGGGCCAATGTTACTAGGTCGAGTGGGGTATCATATGAAAGGGCTTTACTTGTAAATTCTAAAATATATTTTTGATGATGAAAAATTACAAAAAAAATACCATTTCCCCCTTATCTCCGAAGTTTGTGAAAGGAAAAATCTGAATTAATTACAGTTGACAGAAGTTTATGTAAACATTACAGCAAAAATAAAACGATCTTTTTGAGTTGCAGTTTTTTAGAAATCTGCAAATAACCTTTACAAACAAATTTAGCTTTGCGGTCCTAAAAATGGACTTTATTGCTTACCAAAAATACAAAAATGTATATCGGAACACTCGGCGCGCAAGTCCGACTCGCACTTGACCGGTTTTTTTTTATAATGTAGAATCACCCACTTAGAAGGATCTACGTACTTTTTTTACACTCTGTATACTACTACTCAACGTATGGTTGGTATAGTTCGCACGATGGACACTAGATGGCGCTAGTAGTTTATTACAACATGGTAACGTTGTGTTTTGTGAAATATTCATGTAATTTGTTTGCATATCCTGCCAGCCGACAACATATATTCACTTAAAAGTTAATTTTTTAATGTGTATCACGATGTACGTATCATGTACGATGCACAAATTGTAGCAAAGCCCGTAATTTGTTTAAGGAGCTACCTGCGGTCCACAAGCGCCCCCATCAGTTAAAAATAAACTATTATTACCCCAAGATAATTAGATTTTGACCTAGACAAAAATCGGAACCAAGATTTTCTTTTGGTGGTTTATGAAGTCTTGGAAGTAATTACATAATTACTTAAAATTAAGCATATCACCAAATGGGACAAGGCGGCAGATTAAAAAAACCCTATTATATAAATAGTTACTGTGGCAAAAATGACAACTAAACGAAATGTTTTCTGGGCTCATTCAATGATAAACTTTTAGTATTTTACAAACTAATTAAGCACCTAAGTTCTTAGGTAAAGCCTAAAATAAAAAAAATCCCACTAAAAGTTTTATTTCTTTTTGTCTGCTCGGGCAAAATACATAACTATCTCGTGACTTTTTGTACTTCAAAATTTTGTTGTACTTGATCAAACAGTCATAAAAGTGAACACAATATGTTAAAGCTTTACATTGGTATAATTATTGAGGGATTTCTCTTTGGCCAAAATAGTTAACTGAATGAAAAGTGTTTGATTATACTCTAAAACTGTACTTACGTTGATTACTTTGAAAATTAAACATTTCAGGCAATAGCGTATCTTTTTATATAAAAATTACATTATGTAGCGCTTTATATCGACCCTAAATAAGTTGAAATAAAGTTCATAATTGACATTAACATAGTACACGGCTCGTGATTGCACGGTACGGCAACGTCGCATTGCTTCGCTGTTTTTTTCGGTACGCGCTTCGGAATTTAAAGTTAAACATGAAAGATGAACATTTACATCGGTTGTAGTAAGCTGAAAATACTTTTGATCTTCTGACCTAAATCTAAATATATAAAACAGCATGCCCTGACCGACTGACTGACTGATTCATCAACGCCGAGCCGTAACCGATAAAGCTACAGATGTGAAATTTTGTAAGTAGTTTTTTTGTACGTCAAGACTACACATTAAGAAAGGATTTTCCGAAATTCATCCCCTGAGGGGTTGAAAAATGGGGTGGAAGTTTGTATGAATATTCTACAGGTTTGACATGAGACTCAAAATAATTGTGGATTTGATCTAATGAAAGGGAAAAACCGGCCAAGTGCGAGTCGGACTCGCGCACCGAGGGTTCCGTACCACCACATGATATAAATTGTATTAGTTGAAATGTCAGTAACTTACTGTGGTCAATTTTTGAAGTGAAAACTTCTTCAGCGGCGCTTGGCACTTTTTCAGATGGGGAAAAAATTATTAACTCGCATCAGAAGTCGCGTCAGATCTCGGATGAAGTATAGAAATTGATTTGAAAATAAGCATACCAAGTTAGATCAGGCTCAATATATACAAAAGTTCTAAACTTTGATAAAGATCAAAACATCTTTTTTATCTTTGTCGCGTCAGATCTCGGATGAAGTATAGAAATTGATTTGCAAATAATCATACCAAGTTAGAGCAGGCTCAATATATACAAAACTTCTAAAGTATGATAAAGACCAAAACATCTTTTATGTCTTTGTCATAGCAATAGTGAAATAGGCAGCTTTTTCCAAGATCAAAGAAGTGCGACTCCTGTAAACTTGTTTACTATTATATATTCTGTGGTCATAGTCTCGGTTTTTTTTGTTGTGCACAACGTGATATGTGCACGACAGACTTGACGTACTGGTTTTGATCGTTTTTTAATAGCGAATCCTAAATGTATGAGATCTACATTTCGGATGACAGCTGTCAAACTAAAAATCGCTATAACTCGAAAACTACTGACCCTAGACTACTCGTGTGCTGAGACAAATGATAGGTCTCGATGAGATCTTCATTTCGGATGACAGCTGTCAAACTAAAAATCGCCATAACTCGAAAACTACTGACCCTAGACTACTCGTGTGCTGAGACAAATGATAGGTCTCGATGAGATCTTCATTTCGGATGACAATTGTCAAACTAAAAATCGCTATACCTCGAAAACTACTGACCCTAGACTACTCGTGTGCTGAGACAAATGATAGGTCTCGATGAGATCTACATTTTGGATGACAGCTGTCAAAGTAAAAATCGCTATAACTTGAAAACTACTGACCCTAGACTACTCATGTGCTGAGACAAATGATAGGTCTCGATGAGATCTACATTTCGGATGACAGCTGTCAAACTAAAAAACCCCATTACTTGGAAACTACTGACTCTACAATACTCATGTGCTGAGACAAATGATAGGTCTCGATGAGATCTACATTTCGGATGACAGCTGTCAAACTAAAAAAAACCCATAACTTGGAAACTACTGACTCTAGTATACTTGTGTGCGGAGTCAAATGATAGGTCTTGATGAGATCTACATTTCGGATGACAGCTGTCAAACTGAAAAACCCCATAACTTGGAAACTACTGAATCTAGAGTACTTGTGTGCTGATTCAAATTATAGGTCTCGATGAGATCTTCATTTTGGATGACAGCTGTCAAAGTAAAAATCGCTATAACTTGAAAACTACCAACCCTAGACTACTCAAGTGCTGAGACAAATGAAAGGTCTCGATGAGATCTACATTTCGGATGACAGCTGTCAAACTAAAAAACCCCATAACTTGGAACCTTCTGACTCTACAATACTCATGTGCTGAGACAAATGATAGGTCTCGATGAGATCTACATTACGGATGACAGCTGTCAAACTAAAAAAACCCCATAACTTGGAAACTACTGACTCTAGTGTACTCGTGTGCTGAGTCAAATGATAGGTCTTGATGAGATCTACATTTCGGATGACAGCTGTCAAAGTTAAAATCGCTGTAACTTGAAAACTACTGACCCTAGACTACTCATGTACTGAGACAAATTTTAGGTCTCGATGAAGAAGTACACGAGCAATGACGCGATTGACCCTTACAAAAACATCATATTCAAAAATTCAAGTTTTCACTTCTGCCGGCACTCTTGGAGTGCAACTCGTCCTTTTTTGAGTCCGACTCGCACTTGATCAGTTTTTATATTTTATAGCTTATGCAACATGAGATACAGCCCACTTACAGACAGTCAGACAGACATCGGAGGCATATTAGTATGATCCCGTTTTTCACCTTATGGGTACGGAACCATAAAGTCTGAAATAATTAAAGTTTACAACCTTTCTCACAACCAATTAACGCTAGCTAGCTTCCACTTCAAGTAAATTCTTATTAAAGAGGAGTCAAGATCGGGGGGTCAAGAGCAAAAGCTTAGCACGGTAGTCCGACTCTCACTTACCCGGTTTTTTGTAACACTGTATCCCACAATGATATTTTCTCCTTTCAATGAACTGTTTGAAGTGTTGTTGTTTGTACAAGCAGGCAGCCAGACACTTGCAGCCCACTCTAGCTACTTGGACTGTTGAAATAAGAACACTAAAAAGTCTAATATTATGTCAGGCTTGACGTACTCTTGACATTACGTAGAAGAAAAAAGTCTCGGGGCGCACGGCACGCCATACCGGTTCCAAAGAACATATAATATTACGCCGGTTCTCGCTCGCTTGACGCGATCTATTGAATTAAAAATCAACTTTTTAATCTTTTTATAATTATGCTTAATTTTATAAATAAAGGAAAGAACACACGATGAAACCTGTAATTAAACAAAAGTTTTTCAGTTGGTATTTTTGCTTCAACATTAAATACGAAAATATTTAACTTTAGATTAATATGCTTAATTTTAGGTAATTTGCTCAAAAACTGTCCTGGAAAGTCTATCAAATTTAAAATAATTTGGTTGCCATTTTTGCCTGTACTTTTATGTAACTTGCATACAAATTTGCTAATAAAAAAATATGCGCAAATAATTTTTGCTTAGTTTTAATTGAAGTAGGTACCTTGAAACCCACACCAAAAGTTTACCCCATCAGATATTAGTTACAATTTTTGGCTTGACTTCACATGCATAAACAAACAAAAAAATATATTTTCTAGAGAATCTAAAAGCCAGCCAATTCATTAAAAATTATTTTTTACATAAGTGTTCCACCACCTATTATAATACATAGCAACTTTATAGTAAATTGACGGTTTCGATTTATGTCCAGCCAATTAAAAATTACAGCTTCAGGACTCGGCCTATATTGCTAAATACAAAACTTATAGTAAGGGAGATGAAAAATATTTCGCTATATGATTTGCACGTATTTCATATCGCTAGAGATGATAGTTTAGATTATTATAAATTGATTTGGTTCAGTAAAGATTTTCTGTCCGTCGCTGCGTTTTTGAGTTTCAGATTTTCAAAAATGTAAAAAAAAGAAGGGTACTAAATCATTTGCTCATGTCTGCCAATGGAGCTGCTGGTCAGAAACATACTAAAAATTAAAGAAATCGAAGAGGCAGACGTATAGGGCTCTGCATTATCACGGGAAGTACTAGTAAATATGTAGAAAAAAAAGGCTCTACTAAACCATTTGCTCATCATTCTAGTTGCTTTTATTCGCTTCATTTGGTTTCACTGAAGACAACAAAAAATTGGCAGACGATTTACTCACTGATTTTAAGAAATGTTAATTTTTATAAATTCGTACTAAATCAATCATATCCCCAATATAGGGTGCGTCCTAATTCACTTTCTTCTTTCAAGTAGACAAGGCTTATAATGAACGCGGGTGGGGGCGCTAGCTTGTATAAGGAGAACACTCAAAAGTGACGTTTCACAAGGTGGCGGTGTTAGTTCCTTTTTTTGCCACGTTCATAATAAGCCTTGTCGCACTTGTACATAGATAATTTCGTTTCACTTAGAAAAGAATAAACACCGGAAAGAAATTATTCCTTGATTTTAAAAACCGGTAATAAATTGCGTAGGAATGGAACGCTAATTAAAAAGTTGATATCTCAATGGGTCCCCGCACACGTTAAATCCGCGATCCTGCGATCCGCTGAGATGCAGCTATAAGAAAGAGAAAGCTATAGGACCATAGACTAGGTGTATCTATGGTGTCTCTATGGTCCTATAGCTTTCTCTTTCTTTCTTATAGCTGCATCTCTACCGGATCGCAGGATCGCGGATGTTACGTGTGCGCGCACCCAATGTGTGAAGGAAACGTCGAGTGTCCGCACACGTTAAATCCGCGATGCTGCGATCCGGTAGAGATGCAGCCATAAGAAAGAAAGAGAAATAATAATGATCGCGAAGTCTGATCGCGAAACTGTTTGACCATGTGCGGGGGACCCAATATCGTTCTTATCACAGATTAAATATACTTTCGAGTGGTAGAAATGTTCAAGGGTAGAAATCCAACACGGGCTCTACACGACGAGCCGCAAACGGCGTTCACACGTTGGCCGTGCCTTTATTTCAAATAAGTGCGTAGGAGCAGAGGGACGTTTTATTTTATTCTAAATAAGTAAAAATATTTTTTTATTTTTTTTCAAATATGGTGCAGCTGGAAACAAAACTTAAAAGCACTGTATAAGTATATTTCAGCGGCAGCGATAGTCTCCGCGTATACGTCCATCTTGCTTGCTTGACAGACCTACACGGAATGAGCCGCACCAACAACGTGTGAAAGCTGTCAACAAGCTTGCCGAGCCGGCGCGGCCAACGGTTGGGCAAACGTCTACTGGGTGTTCAAAACGACTGGGTCAGACCCATTGACGTAAGAAAAACGCTGCGCTTCTAACGCCCCCTGGCGTAATTTCCAAAATCTTTGGTCAGACAGAATTCACAGGTATAAATATTCAAAAATAGCGATATCACTGATTCGTATACGAATCTTGCCAATACGAACGCTTCAAAAATGCGTCTCCTGAGACTGCAACTGCTATGTCTTTGATTGATGTCATCCAATCAAATCTTGACAGAACTTTGAACAAATGAACATGAAAAAATTATGTATCAAAATACCAGCCAGCATCTTACTAAAAAGGTTGCATTGAAAGTAGCCGATGCTTTAAAAAAAAAACCGGTCAAGTGCGAGTCGGACTCGCGCGCCGAGGGTTCCGATATACCTATAGTATTTTTGGAAGCAATAAAGTCCATTTTCAGGACCGCAAAACTAAATTTGTTTGTAAAGGTTTTTTGCAGATTTCTGAAAAACTGTGCAACTTAGAAAGATCGTTTTATTTTTGCTGTAAAGTTTATATAAACTTCTGTCAACTGTAATTAATTCAGATTTTTCCTTACTCAAACTTCGGAGATAAGGGGGGGAATGGTATTTTTCTTGACATTTTTCATCATAACTTTAAAACTAAGAAATTTAAAAAAATACAAAAATATATTTTAAAATGTACAAGTAAAGCCCTTTCATATGATACCCCACTCGACCTAGTAGCGACAATTTGAAATTTGGCCCCCCCTATTTTGGCCCCCTTTATATTAATAATCATACTTTTTTCAAAATTTTTTCTTGTGCAATTAAGTTGGGCAACTATATTCTAAAACTATTCCAAATTTCAGGTTGATAGCATAAGTGGTTGCTGAGATATAGAGGTGTGACAGACAGACGGACAGACAGACAGACAGACAGACAGACAGAGCGGCACCATAAGGGTTCCTTTTTTTTACCATTTTGGTATCGGAACCCTAAAAACCGGCCAAGTGCGAGTCGGACTCGCGCACAGAGGGTTCCGTACCACCACATAATCATTATTGTATTAGTTGAAATTTCAGTAAGTTAATGTGCTACATTTTTTGAGTCCGACACGCGCTTGACCAAATTTTATTATTTGTTGTTATTTTATAGCTTATGCACTATGAACATACCAATTTTAAAGTTTGTAAGTGTTCCCATTTTTAAAATAGAACTAAAACAAAAATCGCCTTCGCGACCATCCAACTTGACCCCTATCTTATATGAATGTTCTTGAAACGGGAGCTCACCACAATTGGTTACCATTAGTTGTGAGAAAAGTTGTAATATTTAATGATTTCAGACTTTTCCCATTATTTGTACTGTGAGACCTAGCTTCTTGCCAAATGTCATAATTTTAAGTCAACGGGAAGTACCCTGTAGGTTTTGCTATTTTGCATAAATGTATGGAGATGAGGACATAAAATGCCATATCTTTTGATTGCGTCGTTGTAAAAAATTGAAATTTTCAGATCTTGTGTGGTACATGGATCCTAATAAATGGTATTAATTTCAACCTGAAACCTTTACCCGTTCGTGAGATAAAGGGTCTTGACAGACAGACAGACAGACAGACGGACAACAAAGTGATCCTATAAGGGTTCCGTTATTTGAGGTACGGAACCCTAAAAATAAAAAAATTAGAGGCACAGTAAATACATGGGCTTATCAGGAGTATGGAAACTAAGCCTAATTTTAACCGACTTAAAAAAAGGAGGAGGTTCTATGTTCCACTGTATGTATTTTTTATGTATGTCCACCTATTTTTCCGTCAGGTGTTAACGATTTGCAAAATTCCTTTTTCATCCGAAAGGGTATACTCCTGAGGTGGTCCCATTGTCACCAAGTCAGGATCTGATGATGGGATCCTAGGGAAATCAAGGGCAACACTCAAATTTTATAGGCAAGTATAACGTTTTTCATATATTTTTCAAAGCTACACAACTATTGCGTCTGGTATTCATCATCTCATGTTGATGGTCTGATGATGGAAGGTCCAACTCCTTAACGGTTAGGAGTTGGAGGATTATTCTTCAAAATTTTAGTCACGTATTGATCGAAAGTTTGAAGCGCTCGTGGCTAAGTGGAAGTTGGTCTTTCTTTGCGATGTCTAAAATTAAATAACGTTAGTCGTGGTGTGTGACCGCTAGTGGCACAACAATTAGAACGTTCTGTCAAATAATAGAACGATTTTCAAAATTCTTTTTTTATCCGACCAAACATACTTCTGAAGTTGTCCCATGGCCACCAAGTCAGGATCTCATTATGGGATCCCAGGGAAATCGAAAGCAACGCTCAAACTTTATAGGCACGATTACCTACGTGTTTTAAAAACAACGCGTTAGGTAAATAATGCAAAATCTCTCAGGTGAAAGCTCTTCACAGGAAATTGAACATCTTAATGCCATGGAACGCACGGCATTGTACACGTAGAGACAAAACCAGTGTAACCTGTAGTCAGCCGAACCAGCGCTACGCTGAACTTGTTTACTATTATAGTACCTGGGCGACCGAGCTTCGCTCTAGAATAGCCGCCTCAACCTGACAATATCATCGGGTGGCGCTGTAAGTTTCTTAAACGCACTAAAACGCGCAAAGAAATTATTAAAAAGACGGTGAAAACGAATTTTCCCAGACATGAGACCTAGCTAGATCGATTTTTCGTCCCGAAAACCCGTATAGTAATTTTCATCAAAATCGTTAGAGCCGTTTTCGAGAAACCGATTACAAATATAAATATTGCTTGAATATTCTGTGGCTACGTTACAAACGCCTTAAAGAAAATACTCGCTCAAGGTCAAATTGTTTCCACCGAAGTGCGTACCTGTCTATAAGTTGGTTACTTATTACTGACCATCAATTTTAGAGACTATCCATGAAATGCTCGAACTTTTTTAGAGACATCATGATTGTAGTGATATGACAACACTACGTCATTCGTGCTTCGGAAGGCCTTTCAGTCGTTTGTCCTTACCACTTTGAAGGAGTGATCATCAGGTCAGTAATTTAGATCAGTTAGGGTTACCAACCACCTTTTGGTGCCTGTACCTTACGATGTTTGCTTAACACTAAAACTTGTAAAATAAAAATATTTATAACAAAAACTACACACCTCCTTCAAAGTATTTCAAGGTTTCTATTAGCGCTAAAAATTACAAAATAACCGTAGCAGTTTATAACCAAGAACTAAGTGAAGTATTTTTTTTGTAATTTTTTTGTCGTACTTTAGGGAAAGTTGTTAAGTTCTATGGTCAGAGTAACATACTCAAAGGAACGCAGTTGATTAGGAAGTACCCTATACAAGGTGTTAACGGAATAAGCGAAACCACAGAAAAATAAAGGTACTTAGAAGGAGGATTATAGAAATAATTCGTCACTAGGTGGTGTAGGCGTTTTTCTATGGATTTGACAGGTTATTTTGAATGTTTTCTATGGATCATCGATGATGGGGTTGTGACATGTTGGCAGATGTCATCCCCTACTAAAATAAATTAGCAAGGTATCTATTCCAAGCGAAGCAAGGAGGTCCGAAATCTTTGAGCGAAACTGAGAAAATAGTTTATTTAGAATCGAGAGTGGAATCAATTTCACGGGTTTTTGATGGGGGTGATTTTTTTAAATTTTTATTACTTAAACTTTTGCCGCTTCTATTCTTAACATTTCTGTGGATAAGCGCGCTGCCGACCGGTGCCGCGCGGACCATAAGCGGTGAAGAGGGGAGGGAAGCGTGCGCGGAGCGCGCGGGCTAGAACAACGATAAAACTAGAACTATGATGAAACTTTAAAATAACAATATATAGAAAAAAAAAAAATTTTAAGATTTTTTTTACGGGAATGGATTTATTTTAATAAAAATCAGTTGGGGTGTATGAGGGTTTCGCTTATTCCATTAACACGTTGTATAGGGTGACTTTTAATTAGTTCTTGATAGCAAAAGATATGCATGTACATGATGTACTCATGATACTGAAAAACTATTCCTAAGGAAAATTGGTCGAAATACGAAATACTCAATTTGACCTCCATCACCATCCGCTGATGCAGTTTCTTTGGGAGATCAAAACTTGATTTTCGTATTTCGACCTATGTTCCTTGGGGAAAGTTATTCAGTATCAATTCATACCTGTTTCTATCAAGAACTAATTAAAAGTCACCCATTTACTTATATTTTAGTACTGGCCCATCGGCACGTTACACTGTCCCCAATTCGTTGGTCCACAATCTGACATTGTGGACCAACAAATGTCAATCACAAATTGTCAACTTTATCTGAGCGGACGAGCAAGGAGATCTTTGTTCTGAGGAGCGGACCACGCAAAACGCGCGACTACATACAAAAATGCCAGCCTGTTGCATAAAAGGGTGCACTAACGATGATAGAAGAAGTAAATAAAGCAAAAGATTTAAGATGTAAAAAGTAAATAAGTAAAAATGTATCAATTAATTCGTGTAAGACGCGACTTTTCAATAAACAGATGTAAGTTTTCCAAATAAAAAACAACAAACTTACTAATACAAAAATGAAACGATGATTCATTTTTTTAGTTAAAAAATTACTTACTTTTATTGTTTTTTACTATTATCTAATAAATAACACTGAAAAACCAGGCCTAAGTCACGTATAAACAGTAAAGACTTTGTTTTGTTTTTCCCGCCATATTATTTCCATTCCGTGTATTTAGCACCGACAACCTCAGAACAAAGACCTCCTTGAAGTACTACACTACGTAGTTTACGCGATCTTTCACAGATGGCGCTTTGCTATTCTTGTGTGGGGAAATTTTGAACCGCTTGTTCCCAAGACCCTATCTTGACTATATAAATCTATGAAGTCACCCTATATATAAGACTATGAATCAAATGGTCTGCCTTTGGTAAATCAGAGGTCTAGAGGTCTGCCTCTTCGATTTTTATGGTTTTGAGGATGATTGTAACCATCAGTGCAAGCGGCAGACGTGAGCAAATGATTTAGCACGTGTTTTTTTTTACATTTTTAAAACCCTGTTAATTGATAACGCAGCGCTACCAAGGTGGCAGACTATTTTTCTGTTGTTCTACTCATCGTTTTTAATCGAACGATCTATGTCTGCCACATGAGCAAATGATATACACGTTTTAATATCATAACAAAAAACTAAAAAAAAATATTCCTTCAAAACGCAGAGGTGTGGTGGTCTGCCTCTTCAACTTTCATCGTTTTGAGGATGATTCTGACCATCAGTGCAAGCGGCAGACATGAGCAAATGATTTAGCTCATGATTTTTTTTTACATTTTTAAAGCCCTGTTAATTGATAACGCAGCGCTACCAAGGTGGCAGACTATTTTTCTGTGGTTCTACTCATCGTCTTTAATCGAACGATCCACGTCTGCCACATGTGCAAATTATATAGAAATGCTGGACGCCATCACCCTACCTATTATAGAAAATCCGGAAAGACAGATTGAAGTAAAGGTACCAAGTAAAGAACCTATTTATTCGGTAAAATAAAGAGATACAAAAACTGCTAAAAGTGGCCGTTTTAGGCACTTTATATTTTTATTTTTGTTTATAAATATTGGGGGGACATTTCACACAAGATCATCTGATCCCAAACTAGGCAAAGCCTGTACTATGGGTACCAGAGACTGATATACATACATAAATAGATAAATAACACCCAGACACAGAACAAACACTTGTGTTCATCACACAAATGTTTGTCCTGGGCGGGGATCGAACCCGCGGCCCACGGCGTGTGAGGCAGGCTCACTACCAACCACACCAACGGGCTTGCTACGAGAATTCGTCTGAAACTTTTTGTATCTGTAACTAAAGTCAACTATATTTTTCAGGATTGATAGGTTCTAAATAAACTAGGGTAATCTGGTAAGACAGATTTTCGATTAGTTTTGTATTTAGCGAGTAATATTTTTTTAACTGATGGGGCACTAATTGACTGCAAGAAAGCCCTTTAAAACTACTCAAGTGAAGCGTACGTAGCTCTTACCAGCCCCTTAAGATGTTCCAACTACATTTTACAGGACAAGTCGTTAAAGAGCCACGTCAGAGGCGGCAGAGTTGGTGGCTCAGCACCTCTGTCACCAAGACTTGTGACGTCATAGCTCTTACGACAGTTACAACCCACAAGATATGATGATGGATGATAAACAAACAATCAACTTTGCTTGCGGTATAATTGTTGATGTGAGTGTCGCAGACAAATCGTATAATTCGCCGTTTACAAACAGCGGGCCAACTGTAAACGGTCGGCAAATTGTAAAACGGCGCCGGCAAATTGTAAAACGGCGCCGGCAGATTGTAAACGGGTTTAGATCACCGGTGCATTGTAGGTTGGTTAGCCACGGTAGACCTCTGCTCGGGAACGTATAGGTTGGATAAGGTTATCTTACGAGCACAACGCACGAGCCGAGCGAGCGAAACGAGCTTCCATAATACCTGGAAAACGCTTCATAAGGAGAAAACTCGCAAGATAGGTTCGTGTCATCAACGAAGTCTCTTGCCGACTGCAGAGGCCGACCTGAGTCCGGAGTCTGTTGAGAGACTTTCAGGTCAGCCACGGCACCTCATGATCAGATGGGAGACTCTCCAAAAGGCACGAAATGTAAAAAAAAATATTTTCTATAAATAAACTAACTCAAAAAATTACGAAACGTCAACGTCAGCTGCTAGCCAAGGACAATCTTTAATTTTTTGTAGTGAGTGATGCACCCATTTCATTCGTTCTTTTGGTCATTACACTTTACACCCACACACCTAGTGTTTATGTACCTAAATTGGCAACACTGAGTCAATTTAACTTAAGTATTTCAAAATCAAAATTATAAACGTCATTTGTGGTTTAAATTTAGTAAGGGGGTGTATCCTGAATAGCGAAACGCAAACACTAGACAAAATTAAAATAATTTCGTTTGAGTTTAGAGCGTGTGCGTACCAGAATCGACACCACCATTTGCATTTTAACGATCAATAAACAAGACTCTGTTAAGAACCTACATTGAATAAACAATTCTGAATCTTAGGTTTAATATTAGATCAAATTTTTAAATTAATTGTGTTATAATAAATAATTAAATATAATAAATAAATTTAATTTTTTTTCAAGCCTCAAGCTCAAAGTAAAACTATTAGAAAATAGTAACATAAAAAAATGGTTTTGAATCATAAAAGTCCGCAAATTACATTTAAAAAATAAAGATATTCTTCTGTTATTGAGGAATCCAACGTTGAAGTACGTAAATAAATGTTTTAATTTACTTTATCGAATTCAACATTCGCAAGGCAAATCACGCATCGCCCACGCCACGTGGTTAGTATGACGAAAGGGAGCGAAACTGGTCCGTCGAGCCGCCGGGCCGAGTACGACACAACTGGTACGACATTGGGCTGGCAACACTATCGCAACGTGACGGGTTTCAGCAGTCTGGTATTAAGGACAATTTTTAGGGTTCCAAACCAAACTGGTATTTATTGACATAATTTTGTAACATCATCTAAAAATATTTGCATGCCTTTTGTGGGCAAAACATGACTGTTCTGAAATATCTATTGTAACATCCTACTACCATGTTTTAAGCGAATAAATGTTTCTTTTCTATTCTATTCTACAAACGGAACCCTTATGGTGCGACTTCGTCTCTGTCTGTCTGTCACACCTGTATATCTCAGCAACTGCTCATGCTATCGACTTGAAATTTGGAATAGTTTTAGAATATGATTGCCTAGAATTTGTACATTCCAAAATAGATTTTTGTATTTTTTGCGACTCTTAGTTTTCAAGTTATGACGAAAAATGTAAAAAAAAATTACCCTCGGGCTAGATCTTCTGATTCGAAAATCTTGAAATGTTTAAAATTGATGCCTTGCTTAAGACTTAATTAATTTTAGTCGATAGTTGTAAATATTACAAGGAAAATAAAACGATCTTTCTAAGTTTCACAGTTTTTTAGAAATCTGCAAAGAACCAATTTGGTTGGGAACCCTAAAATCAGCATATGATTAATGTTCGAATCATAAAGTAAAATAATTATAGCGATAATACTTCTAAACTACTATCGATCAACACTGTATCTTTCTATGCACTCAAAATTATATTATAACTGTAGTTTCGTATGTGCGCGCTTACACAGACCATGCTTATTATTACACGGTTGTAAGTACCGCAGAACTTACATAAAACGTAGAACTGTTTAGACGAGAAGATCACCCTCACTGTTATACGGTTGTATGTTTCACAGAAATTGCACAAAACGTAGAACTTTGCAGTCAGCGATGCGTACTCGAGGGAACCCGCTTGGTGACTCACGCGCATAGTGCCACGCACGCGCGATATTTGCAACACGCGAATGGTGAATTGGAATTAAATTAAATGTTATGAACGGAACGTTGAAAGGTAATAGATAATGAAAATGTATAAAGCATTGATGTAGGACTATCGAATAATATGTTTGATTTGTGTTTATTATATTTCATTTCATTTATTCCTTAAACAATTTTACATTGTGTCTGAAATTAATATGTTACACTCAATTAACACATTCAAAAACAAGTCAAAATATATCAAATTAAAATAATATTCACAGTTAAAATTGTCATCTTAATACTTAAGACTACAAATCGAACATTTAAGATAAACAATAGAAATAATAATAATAGTTGTACATTAGTACATTAATAATAAAATTGGTCAGTTAATTTAAAAATGTCATATTACCTCTATTAAAAATCATTAATGTTATATAAACATTTATCCATAAGTGAATTTCTCAAACGCATTTTAAATTCATGTAAGTTCATGTCAGACTTCAGAGCTAACGGAAGGCGATTAAACAACTGAACAGAGTGAAATCTCGAACTATGCTTAACGACATTCAATCTTGGGATAATGTAGTGGGGCAGGTCTTTTCTGCGTGTACTCGTAGTAAGTATTCCTCTTTTGTCTCGAGCGTTTTTAACTGCTTAATGAAATCTACAAAGATGTAGAGGCTGGGTACCGTAAGAATATTCAACGCTCGGAAGTACGGTTCAGATTCAGATTCAGATAATTTATTCAATGTAGATTCTTTACAGAATACTTATTGAATGTCATGCAGAATACTAATGGTTCACAAGATTCCCATTGAGGGAAACCTACTATCGTTCTAATCACCCTCTTTTGTATAATGAACGCCTTTGATATAGGTATTGTAGTTAAATATAAAAATAATACAAACCGTTTAGTGTTTCTAATCCCCTTCAAAGTGGTACGAGTGTTTTTACTGAAGTTCTGGAGGGATCGCCCTGTCCTGCAGTAGACGTTTTGTAGGATATTATGATGATTTTTTTTTATTGTCAATGCGCTTACTCTTGACCTCGATCAGTCTTGAAGACCCGCGTAGCCTAGATGTAGACTTATAATTTCCTACAATTAACTGTATTCGCCATACGATTAAATAAAATAGTCTTGAAGACAGAGAGGTCGACGATGGAACGCTTACCCAGAAGAAGCCTATTCACTCGCGACTTGAATAGATTCGGGTTATATGAACTCGGGAACACAAACGCAGGCAGAGAATTCCACTCTGTAGCCTGATGATGATGAAACAGAACGAATTTTGTTTGACGCGACCATTTGCTTTTCCATACGAACTTACAAAACTATTGATCAGGTGACCAGACCAAATTCATAGTCTTTATTCGTAAGTGCATAAGATTTTAAGAAATAAACATCATTTTGGAAAAAAACATCGTAATTTTCCTTATGGAAAATATTGTAAGGTGCTAAATAAACTTCCGAAACGGGTAAACTAAATATGATCTCATCATTTTATCAGTATACCTACTTTTTACATTGGTTAGTAATCGGATCTTAAACTCCAATAATCTAATCAGCCTGTAGCACCTTCTTTGAAGTTAAAACTACTTGTAGATCGGACAGGACGTCTAGGGCTAATATGTTTCTGTATATGTCACAAGTGAGCAGAGAAGTAGGTGGATGGTGGACTTTTTGAGCCGCTAAAAGCCTCTGACATGGCTCATAACGACTACTTCCGTAGATAGTAGCCACAGATAGTAGCCGAGACAAAGCGTGCAGATTCAGATTCAGATAATTTTATTAAATATAGATTCTGTACAGAATACTTATTGAATGTCATGCAGAATACATTGCAAATAGAGGGAGTCTACGCGGTTTCGGATCGTGCTATGGCAGCGTAAAAGAAACGGCAAGAAACCATTGCAGCACGGCCTACTTTAAGAGTCGGCTTTTTACAGTGTATTTCTTGTGTTTTTGTGTTTCGCTGGAATGTGCTGTGGTCTACTATCATAAACTTTCGATATATCGATACCATGGGGTCTCATTCCGTACTACGGTTTTTTCGACGGAGTAAATAGCCCGAATTCATTTGGCCCTTTTGTTTCTAATAATTAAACTAAATGTTACTACTAGGTTGGTAGGTAAAGTTGTAAACTATGACATTAATTCAATTTTAACATCCAGATATCAATTTATGCTAAGAAAATACCTTACGGAAAAAATAGCCCGAACAATTTTCGGCACAAATTCGTTCTATGACGTGAGGCATCTGTACTAGTATAGTATTATATTATCTGTGTCGATACGGTACTATTCGAAACATTTAAATTTAAAACTTTGTCCCTTGACAATAGAGGATATTGGTTGGATGCTAATCTCTGCCAATTTGAAAATTCATAATCTATGATCCAGCTCTAAACTCTATGATCATTTTTTTCCTTTATTTCAACGCTCACCAATACATTTTGCTGCTACATCAAAAGCAATCGGCTAAAGCTGTCAGAAAAAACAAGTTTGTTGTTACTGTTATTTCTTCCGTCAAATACACTATAGTTTTAGTATCACGGATGCAAAATAGATTGTTAAGCGTTGTAATAAACTAAAAAAATATATCATAGACGGCTGAGGCTTTAGGATTCTGATGTGGTCACCACCGCTCACAGCACCTATCAAGTGTTACTTGTATGTAACGTAATTTGACAGTATGTATAGCCCAAGTCACACAGAGGCGGTATGATTGCGAAAGCGATCCGGGGGCGGATCTGCGGGAAGAAAATACCTACCGCGCCGCGACCGGTTTTCTTTTAATGTGACAGGGTGAATAAGAACTCATACTTTACAAAAAATACCGGCCCCGGAACGCTTCCGCTGCCGCCTCAGTGTGACTCGGGCTTATGATGATGAAATTGATGACCCATCTCTAATTGCACACACACATACTTGCATGTCTGGTGTTGTCATATCATCGATGATAAATCAGAACTGAAAAGAATGGTTATCTCTTAGAGGACATCGAGCTATCTTTAGAATCGTGATATCATGTCGGAAGCATTCGTGCAAGTGCATCGCGAATACTTTATTTATGAGAGACGTTCTGTGCTGTCAAGTAAAGCCACGATCACACCTAGCTGAATTCAAAGACTAATTCGGCATACATTGCTCGTTGAAATAAGGATATTGCAATTAACATCATCAAGTCTCCCAGCAATGTATGCCGAATTAGTCTTTGAATTCAGCTAGGTGTGATCGTGGCTTTAGCCAGCAATACATTCTAGTTGAAAATAATGAATACGTATACGTCCACAGTATCCATCCACGGCATCCACCGTGTATCGATTTCATGTTGCGAGCCACGCAAATCACAGATTACGTGACATTGATACGAATAATCAGAATGAATGGTTTTTTAAAGTTGCTTAATAAAATTGCAATCGTTTTTTTTTTACAATCATGTGACAAAAACAAAAACAGGAAAGCGACCCGAGACATCCACTCTACGGGCACTCTCCCGCCGCAGGTCGGTTGCGAAGCCGCAAAAGCTTCCTGCGATCCACACAGCCTACCGACCAAAACCCTTCCAACGTGAGGTGCAGACTTTGGGCAAGCGAGTACCCACATTCACTGTACCCCCCCAACGAAAACCTGCCTCCTGGCTATAAGGAACCTTGGCCAACCTGGAGAAGTCTAAATAGGCTGAGGACCCAAGTTGGCCGAAGCAAGGATAACCTATGCCGGTGGGGGTTCCTAAGTAGCGCAGACGCCAGCTGTGAATGTGGAGAACTCCTGCAAACCATGGCACACCTCACTAATTGTCCCGCGTGCCCGACCACCTGCTCGCGTGAGGACTTACTTGACGGTAACCAGAGGGCTACCACGGTAGCCGCTTTCTGGGCAAGTAAGATTTAACCTGTGTTCTTGCCGACACGAAAGAAGAAGATGTGAACCGATTATAACGAAACTATAATTCTATAAAGACTCGCAACAAGGGGCTCAGAGTAAGGTGTTGAAAGCATCAACTGAAGGAATTTAGGGAGGCTTTTGCCCAGCAGCAGGCTAGAAAGTAATTTTGAAAATTCAATTCGATAAAGTTAGTATGGAAGTTACACCGCCAGCTAGTTTCATACATTTTTTGTATACGCTGGTAAATTTAATAAATCATTCAAATACGTAAAAATGCACTGCATTACGCCTTTGAAAGTATATCCTAAAATAAACAAAACCAACTTGAAATACTCCCAAACTTTACACAAATATTAGTTTAGTTTACTCAGTTCTTCCAAGAACATACGAGTACATATACACTGCACCAACTTTATGACTAGCGCGCTGTCTGTGGGCATGAGACGTAAACTTCTGGGTTTATGCCTTTAATACCATAAAGTGGAAACTACATTTTTGAATCTAAGAGTATATCGGACTTATTCAGGAATATCGTATGTGCCATTGACTTTGCAGAAAAGAATATCGGAAATCGGAAAATCCATCCTATTATTATAAATGTGAAAGTAAACAAGACAAGAAACGTATTTTAGGCGCCTTTTTTGTGTATTTTGAACGTAAAGAGCTAAAGACGGAAATAGATCTGTGTCCATCTATCCTAGCGTAAACTTAATATGGTTGCAGTGTGCAAGCTTCAAATAACAAAAAATAATAAAATCGAATCGGACTCGACAAAATTTAGCACAGTAATTTTGACAAAAATTTTGTCTATCTGTCAAAATGCAGAGAAATTGTGAAATTAGTCACTTTACAAAACGGCGCGTAATTCGTTACTAGTCGCAAGATAATCTAAACTAACCTAACCGATGATCCCGTTCGTCTTGACTAACGAAACTAAAATGCACCAGTGACCTAAATGGTGTATTCCTCTTAGAGCACCGCCCGAATAGCACCTGTGCGAATAGCACCTGAACTATTCCTCTTAGAGCACCAACGGATAAGTAGCTGCTAGTGTTGTGGTGTGAGTCGAAATTTTGATTAAAAGAGATCGATTAAAATGCTAATCAATCACCTCATACCCTAAAAATAATACATATTGATTTTGCTCGTCTTCTTCTCTCGAGTCGATTCTGGCGTGATATATGTATATTTTATTGGACCAATACTCCGCCACAGAGACAGCACTATAGAGGCATTGTAGAGGTCCTCGCGCAAGTAGGTGGAGGGGCACGTTCGTGATAAACACATGAATCGACGAGAAAAAATGAATCTTGGCCTGAACAAGTAAACGACGTTTTGTGCTACTTTCGGTTTATTTTGTGCCAAAATAGGTGGAATATTTTGTAAACAGCATTTATTACAAAATTTCTTCTTAACGAAAACAGACAAAGAAACATCTATCTTTTATTTAAACGATATCTTTTATTCAAAACATCCCAAAAATCGACTAATACCCCAACACTAGTAGTGATATATTGATAGGTGCTCTAAGAGAAATAGTTCAGGTGCTATTCGGGAAGGTGCTCTAAGAGGAATACACCACCTAAATCCCTTTACAACCTACCGACGTCATTTTACAATTTGTCGATCGTATACAATCTTCCGGCCGTGTGTAAACGGCAATTATGAGACTTGCCTGCGACTAATCATCCCGAGTGGTGCCGGCAAAGAATAGTACCAATACATCTCTACCCGTGGGTGTCGTAAGAGGCGACTAAGGGTTTATGAATCGTAAGTTTGGCAGCAGCATCTTTCTGTGTATCGTACCATCTTAAACACTGCAGTCAACAACAACAGCAGGCACCAACCGCAACGCTTACGAGCGTAGTGACTATGGTAAATCCCCTCCAATGTACCACACGCTTTTGCTGGAGTTCAGGAGGGAGCTCCCTGTCTTGTAGTGGACGTTTTATGGGATGTTATGATATGATATCAGCCGAAAGACGTCCACTACTGGACATAAGCCTCCCCTAAAGATCTCCCTCCATGACTCGCGTTCCTGCGCTGCTCGCATCCAGCGGCTTCCCGCGACCTTGACCAGATCGTCGGTCCACCTTGTGTTGGGGGGGCCTGCCCACGCTACGTCTTCCGGTACGTGATCGCCACTCTAATGTCGCGACGCCACTGTTATGATATCACATAGATACAACATACATAGATGTACAACATAGATGAGTAAGACACACTTTTAAAAGGTCATCAAAGTGAGACTGGTGTCTATACTAGAAGACAGACAAACTCTCTGATGGTACAGCACTGTCAGTGTGCGAGTCCAACTCGGGCTTGGGCACTTTTTCACAAATCCCTGCCGGCTTAGCACGCTGCAGTTGTCAGTTTATCTAGGCCCATAGATTGAAGAACCAGTGTTGCCAATTTACTGCCTATAAGCTTGGTCACGTTTTTTTGACAGCTGACCAATGAAACACATTTTGAAAGTCAAGGACGGCTACATGTTTTCGGGTTTGCTAAACACTTTCTTCTACTGGCATTTCTTCGCGTTTAGAGGTGATAGATCAGATGACATAATTCCTCAAATAAAGTGACATTTCTCCGAGATATGTTTTTTCTCGGGCAGCGTGCTATGCCCGCTGCTCTGCTTAACCCATTAGTCTAGGTACACAAATACTCGTGGCACAATACAATGTAAACCTTCGTACTAAAAACTATAAATAAATAGTCCACAACAGTTCGTAAGGGGCCCTCAGATCGATGACATAACCTTGGTTTGGTCGTGGGCGTCAGGAAGTGAGTTTGGAGTTAACATGCGAGCACGGACTGTTCAAAAACTACAGCTGGTTTTTGAAATCAGAATGTTATAGGTAAAACGCGTCAGGGGACTTCAATGAGAGCGAGTTAACACCAATCATAAACTTAGAAATAGTGTGATAAGAGAACGTTGTGGCGTAAAATAAGACGTAGTGACCAAAATCGAGAAAGGGATGCCGAGATGGTTTGGTCATGTAGAGAGGATGAATGAACGAAGATTGATGAAGGAGATCTATCTACCAGGCGAGAGTGAATGGAAACGTTCGAAGATGAAGACCTAGCCGAACGTACCAGTACCAAATTCAGGACCTTCTAAACAAAGGCCAGATTAAAAGTACCCTAAACCGACGAGCATGTATGAAAGGATTGATGAAAGTACAGGAAGCGAGGGAAGTATGTCTAGATCGTAGCAGGTGGAGGACTGTGGTCTCTGCATACCCCGACGGGAAAGAGGCGTGATGTTATGTATGTATGGGACTTCAATTTATGCTATTTATAGGTAGCGACTAAATGAAGGCGGAATAAGGAGAATCGATGTCAGCTTACAGAAGAAAAAATAATAATTAAACATAATCATAAAATTCTATTAAAAATCCACTGTAGTTCGATACATAGAATGCTCAAGATAACTTAGTCGCCCTCTACGACATCTACGGGAAAAAACCAGGTGGTATTTACTGCTTTTAGACAGCAACACACAGACCAAAAGGTTAAATTAAAATATTAGAAATAAAAATTCATTTTTACCAGAGTTCACGAAACAGATTCACGTTTTGCAAACGAATCCCTGTGAAACCTCAAATTCATGTAATTAAACATGTGGATATTTCTGACTAGAACTGTATGTAAAACGATAGTATAAGCATTTTTCTAAGTGTGTACTGTGGTTACAAACGTGTAATTGAGGAGAAACTTTTTCTTTAACACTCTTTCGTGAACTCTGTTACCAGACATATTAGTAATAGGTACGTTAGTCAACTACTTTTAACAAAGACCATCTTGATAGGTACTGCGAAAAAATAAAAAAACATTCCTACAAGATTTTCCTACGAGAAAGTCGACGTCAATATACAGTAAATATGAAACACCTTGACAGAAACCTTTGCAGTCATTCAATAATCGAAATAAAAGCTATTAATACAAATATAGCCCTAAGCAAGGACGCTGTGTTTCGTTTACATTACTCCCCTTGAACCACGCTCCATAACCTTTACAATTTATTACTACGCGTACCATTTTATTGGGAGCTTCCTGTTAGTATGATGATGGCGACTGGAGTTAACATATAGGTGGGACAGGTTCAATGAGAAATATCAGGGCATTTTTCTTAAAATCAACGTAATTGCTCTTGACCTAACGCTGAAGACAGACTAGAGATAAGGTCTACGATGGTACCATGGTACTCGGACTCACTCCTCTGGCGCAACGACCTAAACTGAATCTTGGCTTCAAATACGAGAATCCGCCACTGGTCCCGATCTTGTGCCGCCGACTGCCAGTCGTCAGCCTATAGCTCGCGCAAGTCTACACCAACTACATCGGCCCACCTCGGGCGGCCGACCGGATGCCATCCTGTCGGTCGACCCTCATAGGCTTTCTTGCCGCACCGACCCTCCCCGATCCTCTCTAAGTGGCCGAGCCAATGGAGTCTGTGCGCTTTCGTCTCTCCAATTATGTTCGGGACTGCCACAAGTTCTTCAATTTTTGAGTATTTTAATTTAGGATTCCCCAGCTTCCGTCGCCTCTTTTTGGTACAATCAGCATCAAAGGTAGTGCAGCATTCTAGGTGTCCTTGAACCACACATTTAGTGACCATAATTACCTATCTATACAACTTTAATATTCATTGTTTGCTTCCTATAAGACAGAAGTTGCAGAAGATGCTCGCAATAATTTGAAAACTTTTGTTGTACAGATTATCATGATCACTTTTAAGGTGTGGTGCAATGGACCCGAAATGTTTAGCTGCTTTTTATGCTGATTCTACCAAAAGAGGCGACGGAAGCTGGAGAATCCTTAAATACGCAAAAATACATTGAAGAACTTGTGGAAGTCCCGAACATAATCGGAAAGACAACTAATGTACCTATCCGACTGAACAACCTTTCCTATGAGAAACCACAATCCTACGAGACTCCTGATGTCTCTACAAACAATACCATAAATCGAGTCTAGGTCGGAGCAAAGAGTTTCTTTCGCGACGATTGGCAATATTTTCTCATTTCGAGTGCTAGGATCTCTACGTCGCATCGCGTCCCCTTTACGATTGTGTCCGAGAAATGGGAAGTGGGAAATATAAAATGTTATATAAGCAGGAATAGGAAAATACAATGCTTGTCGGTGGTAACACCACCACCACCTTGAGCGAATCTCTGGTTTCGGGCGTTGCTTGCTGCCGTGCCGTATATATAATTTTATCATCTCATATTCAACACAGAATACATAAATAGTAAACAAGATCCTCGGACTGCAATGCTGCGAACAGTCAAGATCATATCAAGATTGACACTTTGGACATTGTATCGGTCTTATTTTAATGCCTTAGTCGCACTGCAAGTGTAAGGATTTACCTGCTGTTGACTAAACACGCAAGAATGAAAGATTAACGAATGAGATTAGTACTATCGCCTTCTCTTAAGTGGCTCTAACAACAAAGGAATCGAAACCGGACCAACGAAAGTAAGTAACATACTAAAATATTTGCAGTGATAAAAAATAAGCCTGCATAAAGTAGATTATAATAAAGAATTCAGCAACAGCCTACGGAATCGTCGACGGCGCGTGCGTCTCTCCGTATATGGTCGCCACTGGCAAGGCCGCCGTGTCTCAAAGGCCCCCATTGTAATGCCGACTTTATATTGGTTAAAGGTATTATTTTCATATCTTTATTTAAAGCCCTCCACCCACTACGATCTTGACACATTTCCGTCGCTTCTTACTTTCATCAACCCTTTCATACCTAGCTGAATTCAAAGACTAATTCGGCACACATTGCTCGTTGAAGTAAGGATATAGCAATTAACATAACCAAGCCTCCCAGCAATGTATGCCAAATTAGTCTTTGAATTCAGCTAGGTGTGATCACTATTTAGGGTACTTTTAACCTGGCCTTTATTTATAATGCCCTGCATTTGGGGTTATGTTATACTGAATGCAAGGGATGTACCGCAATCTATGGCCCACCTCTTACTTGCCCATGTGCCCCAATACATGTATGTTAAAGATCTGTAAGTTGCAACTGACAACGCTCGCCAAGTGGCAACAAATTGTGCCACCAAAATTTTGAAATACTTAACCATCGAAATGCAAAGAAGAAGGAATGTAAGATACTTATTTCTATACTATAACCACCATGATAATCGGCGAGATTCCTAGGTCAAAAATAAAATGAAACCCTGTTGTTTGCCTCTAAGAAATAATCATTTAAAATTTATGAAACCAAGTAATTTTAAATTTCATACATAGTTTAAAATTTTTAATAATTAATTTAGTGTTAAAAAGTAAATAAAGGATGGCAAAAATTATGACATCATCATTCAAAAATTTCATACAAAATCTAAGGAAGATTTCTGTTTTGACGTTTCAATAAAGAGTAGGTAAATTGACTAGGCTGGAAACTTACAGATCAGGAGGTAGATATATATGGGTTCAAAAGAGCAGCTAAATGGTCTAGATAAATGTGGGATGACAAAAGCTAAGAATTGAAACAGCTAGAAAAAAAATAGATTCAATTCGCCCAAAACAGATCAAAATAAAGGAGGCTTTCAAGAAAACTAAACTACAAATAAAGAGATAGAATTTCTAAAAATTGGTAATTTGAACGCAGCACGTAAGTACCTTTATTTGATGTTTGTTGTTAGATCATCATAACATCCCATGAAACGTCCACTACAGGACGGGAGCTCCCTCTAGAATTCTAGCTATTGCTGGAAAAATGGTAGACGGGAAGTACCATAGTCACCTCGCTTGTTAGCGTTACGGCTGGCACCATGGACCGCAGTTGTAGGAGACCGCAGTAAGTAAGATGTTAGATAGGAATCCTCCTGCCCATTCTGCAGTTTGTTGTTAGATAGTATCTTAAAAATAAATTGTTGCCGAATAACTTCAATATTACTTACTGCTTTGAATTACTAATTCAATGATGCTAAAAAGTGGGTACAT
Source organism: Athrips mouffetella (assembly GCA_947532105.1). Lineage (NCBI taxonomy): Eukaryota > Metazoa > Arthropoda > Insecta > Lepidoptera > Gelechiidae > Athrips > Athrips mouffetella. The sequence goes on along the minus strand of OX383960.1, from coordinate 1,781,565 downwards.
TCTTTGGATAAATTCTCCATTGCAAACATAGCTAACAAAATAGGTACACAGACAAGTTGCGAGACAAGTGTCTGATTAGTTTAGCCTAGGCTATACTCAATATAATCACATACAATTTCTTGCCATGTAAAAACAAATCAAAATGGGTATCAGTAGGGTTAGGCAAAGTGATGATCCTCTCACCCAAAAACAGGAGGCAAATTATAAAACAGGTAAGGTTTTACAAATTTTCATACTAGTACTTATTTTAGTCTTTCTAAGTCTAAGATAACTTTAATTATATTTTGCATGCTGGAAATGGCAGATTATGTTGAAACACTTATTAAAACTTAAGAACACAGTTATTGTATTTACACAAATGTTCAGCAAATAAATTTCATTTAAATTCTAAAATCAGGTTTGGCCAGTGACAGATAAAGCGGTTTCCAAAAATGATGTAGTAAACAAAATAACCTTAACTTTTCATATTAAAATATGAAAAATTAAGGTTATTTTGTTTACATGGAGAGAGAGAGGCGGGCGCTTGCTATTCGGTGTAACATGCTCGCGCGTAGATTCGCCCACTGCAGCAAGGAGGTAAAACAGACACTGTTCACTACCTACTGTCAGTGTCTATACACCTGCCAGCTGTGGGTGAACTTTAAAAGATCATCGTGGAGTACCATAAGGGTGCAGTACAATGATGCTTACCGCATCCTTATGAGACATCCATGGTATTGCAGTGCGTCGAGCATGTTCGCTGAAGCGCGAGTGCCCGACTTTTTTGCCGTTGTCAGAGCCCGCATCGCTTCCTTTTGGGAGAGATTGCGTAACTCTGGCAACACTATTCTCCGTGCCGTCTCTGAGGACTTGACTAGTCCGGTGTTCAGGTACTGGTCGACCGTTCACCAGAATGCAAACAGAAAATGACGGAACATACCATGTATAAACAACTTTAATAGGTTTAATGTTTACTGTGCTTTTACTGCATAATTTATGTTATCTTTTTCCTATTTTGTATTTATGTAATTGTGGGTTTTTTGCCTGAATAAAGAACTATTATTATTATTATATTATTATTAAAATTGTCACTAACCAAGATATTTCTGACTAATTGTATGTTAAATAAAACTTTAAGAGTTTGTCTGTTAGTGTGTTCTGTTTACAAACATGTGGTTTGTGTAAATAAATTTAAATGCAAAATGTGTGTTTATTTAATAACATGTTCTAAGTATGCCAGAGAGCTATGGAACGCAGTATGCTACAAATAAAATGCAAAGACAAAGTAAGAAATAAGCTCATCAGGGAAAAGACCAAAGTAGAAGAAAAATTAAAAAGCTGCAGTAAAAATTCGACGGCTAAAATGGAAATGGACTGGTCATGTAATAAGGGGAGCAAACAAATGGAGCAAAACAGTTTCTATCTGGTACCCTAGAGGTCATAAAAGGAAGAGAGGAAGACACTACACTAGATGGGAAGATGATATAGTTAGAGTAGTAGGAAAAAATGGACAAGGCTAGCTAGAGACAGGGACAAATGGAGACAGCTGGAGGAGGCCTTTGCCAAAGGGCACACAGAGGAGAAAGATGAATAAAGTACAGAATGCATGCTTACGGAAATTGTAAATTAAAATAAATGAATGATATAATGAATACAAAAATATAATGAAAGATAAAATTGATTGAACTATCGAAAGATATATTACTATATCATAAAATAAATTTAAAAAATAAATTATGAATGTACTCAAACAGGAAATTTTATTTTTATATGCAAGTCTCTGAATAAAAGGCTATTTTATTTTATTTATTTGGATCATTTTCAAAAGTTGTGTTTTTGCTTGTTATCTCACAGACTTGTGATTTTTTAACTGAATTCGATGGACAACCTTCCCAGAAGTTAGGCAATATATCTGACCGAGCTTAATGACCTTTAGATTTTTGTAAATTGATTTTGAAAGAAAAATTGCTGGCCACGACTGTGACATATCAAGCACGTGTGTGACATATCAAGCACGTGTGTGACATATCAAGCACGTGTGTGACATATCAAGCACGTGTGTGACATATCAAGCACGTGTGTGACATATCAAGCACGTCTGTGACATATCAAGCACGTCTGTGACTTATCTATAGAAAGTCAGGTATTTCACGACCACATTTGTGACAATTGTGACACTTGGATCACACCTGTGATTTGTCCTTAGAAATGTAAGTATCACAACTACTTAAAACACATCTATAGTGACCAAGCATTATCATTTTTATAAATGTCATTATCGCTTTTCTTGGCTATCTCGTCACAGACGTGGGTACAAAACTATGAAAAAAACCACGTCTGTGAAACTTTATGAATCCACACCTGTGACATATTTGCATCGTGGTCATCAAGAACTGACGCAAAAACAACACTAATAATGTGCAGTTGATTTGACGGCATTTTCACACCAAAATCTTATCAGATTGTAAAAATCGTAAAGATCGCTCAGCCACCTGGTAAATGACGAAGGCCACATCTAATACGAGTTATGCTTGACGTTTTACAGAATTCAAAACAAAAAATGTTATTACCATGGATCAGTACTCGTTTGTGTTCCGCCGTTGCAATAAAGCAAATGACCGATGTTCGTTTTTTTTTCGCAAGTGTTGCCAGAGCTTGAAAATCAAAAGTTACCGAGCTAGTGTGCAAAATGTTTTGGACCACATCTGTGGCCAAAACAAAAGGAACAAGAGTATCCGTAATGCTACAACTCCAAAACCAAAGCCAGAAATGATTCATATACTGTATCCGTAAGCCCCATTAAGTACAAATGTGGGGAACATATCAATACAGGACTACCAGCAAAAATAAGACTATTGAAAGTAAAATAATAGTGAAAACTGGAAAAGGCACAGCCACGAACTGTGACATTTTGGGGTTTCAATCAAGCATATTTTTTTCTTTTTACTATTTAAAGGCATCAAAAGTGCTTGCCGGTCTTATACACTTACATATAAATTAGGATAGATTTATGATGACTATAATAAGAGTGAATGAGACAGACTGCTGACAGTCAAACTCAATCTTGAATGCAGGGTTCATAGAGTAAAAAGAAGCAGTGTTGCTACATGGTTGCTACAAATCTCTACAAATAATATTGAATATTACGACAAACTAAAAAATAGGTAGATATTCTTTCGAAATCGGTATTTCGGTAAACAAGGGCTAATATCAGGAGACCTACTGAAAAATCGGTAGGTTTTGCAACGCTGATTCCAGTATCCTTCCTTCAACCAGTAATGTATGCCGAATTACTCACGGAATTTAGGAAGGCGTGATAGCAGTTTCAGGTTCAGGTACTTAGATTTCTGCATACATAGCATCACGCCTTGTTCCCGTCAGGGTAGGCAGAGACCACAGTTCTCCACCTGCTACGATCTTGACATACTTCCCTTGCTTCCTGAACTTTCATCAATCCTTTCATACATGCTCGTCGGTTTAGGGTACTTTTAACCTGGCGTTTATTCAGAATGTCTTTGTGCATGTTGTCAGTGGCTAAATATTGTTTTTTGTAGTGAGGATTACAGTGAAAAAAGTGTTATTATTCTATTCTTTAGGTTAGGTAGGTTTAGGTAGATTTTCCAACAATACAACCAACTGTTGCCAGAGAGAGCTCAAGGCTGCTGGACTGACAAGAGAAGAAGCGAGAAGGATGGTGCAAGATAGTAAAGCAAGTAGAAAAGTGGAGACAGATTGTAAAGGCATCTATGCACCATTGGGGTGCCCTACAACAACTCTAGAAATCATTTGAATAAGCTGAACACACATATTTACTTAAAACTAAAAGGAATATAAAATCTTATTAGCATAATAAAATCTGTTCGGCATAATTTCTTGAGTGCTCTCAATACCTACAGGTTTGGTCAAACTAAAATATTGTTCATATACTAAAAACGATGAGCTGCAAGTACAACTTACAATTTTGATCAGTGGAGCATAGCGCTTGGTTATAGAAGTTGACATAGAAAAAAAAAACATGCTTTCACTCTCAAAATGAGTTCTGATCATAAATGGCATTAGTAGATCATACCGTAAATGTTATGCCCAACGGAAACCCACGTTCATTGGCTTATTAGGCAGCGAATTATTAGTGAAAAGACAAGCTGATTCATACAAAATTTGCTGTAGTGATTCATTTCATGAGACCTGATTTTGAGGACCTACATACTACTCGAAAAGTCGAAGCACAAAGCAGCTAGCAACGTGGAGACGATGCTAGGACAGCTCTTATTCAAACACACAGCTTGGAAAGTACTCACCATCTGTTCTTTTTATGTTGATGTTGATCCCCGACTGAATCTTTAGCGAGCCGTCATCCATTTTTGCACTGATTTAGGCACCACGAACACTATAGAACATTATTTCGCGATGAACCTAGGTTCAAAAATAGTCTAACACATTTGGAAATTACACATAAGAACCGGTGAAAATTACAAATAAAATTTCTACACCCCGATTGACAGTTATATCGAGCTAGCTCCACACTTCAGACTGGACTGGAACGTTTGAAAATTTGTTTCACTACAACAGTCAAATCAATCACTTTACTTTCTAAACACAGACTAACGTAATTGACATGAAATTTGTGGAAATTATGAAACTAAAAACTGAAGAAACCACAAATATTTCAAATTATTTCGGTTATAACACGAAAATCCAAAAATTATGGTCTGAACACCAATGCGTCGAAAATTGCTGTTTGTATTGCCAACCAAAAAAATCACTTTCCTTCTTAAATTTAACGACGCGTTCAGGATAATTTTATTATTTTAGTCGATCGATTTAGGTACAGCACTAGCAATTACATAGACAATATCTTTTTTTTTTTTGTATCGCATTGAGTGAGGTTAGTGGGTGTTGCCTAATAGTACGTTATTTACCGTATTGTTACCTAGGAGCTAGTGGTTCGGGATTGAAGTGTAAATAACGCCTGGGTTTCTCAGTTTATTAAGACTTATTTACTACACGAGCTTTATAATTTGTAATCTTGCCTCCGAGTACTCTTCCCACTGGACAGTCACACATAACCATTCAGAAATAAATACCGAATCTATAAAATAAGTTATTGTTCAGGAATGACAAATTAGAACTCAGAACAATTAAAGAACGGAATAATATAGAAAATGTAACAAAACAACCTAATCAGAAGTGCCAAATATAAAAAAAAATTAAGGGCTTTTTGGCGGGAACTCGACATGGGCGTTTGCCTGCTTAATTGAAATTTTGTTTTTTTGTGCATTTAGTGATTTTGTGGATAATAAAGATAGTGTGTTATGCAGTAAATTTACTACGGAGTGCGCAGCTGATGAAGATTTCAAGTGATCTCGTGTTTAAGCCCCGTTTGTGTTGTCCCAAAAAGTCACGAACATTTTCCTTCGTAAAGTTCACTATCGCTTTACGAGGGGAGCAAAAAGAAAGATTAAACACATCAGACATGGCTGTATGGGCTTTGTACTCTTTGCCTTTCCGAAAGGAAGAATAAAACCAAAAAAAAAAAAAAAAAAAAAAATTAAAATAATGTTTATTTGCTAGACATTCTACCTACTTATACGGTAAAAAAAAAGTAATGTTTTCAGAAATCTAAGTAGGTAGGTAATAATTTTGACAAGACCAACAATTGAATTGTAAAATAAAATAACAAGCAAAATTTTGAATTAGAGTACAATATCAAATAGGTAATAATATTAACAATAAAAAAAAATGACAAGACCAACAGATGTATTGACAAATGGTGTAAAAAACAAAAATTGGGGTTTTTAATTTGAACTGATTTGACCTAAAGGAAAGAACCAAGAAAAAATTGAGTAAACAAGTAAGTTTTGAGTTGAATAAAAATAAAAGTGAGATGAAAAATAATAAGTAGCAGGACCAACAGAGGCATTTTATTGACGAGTAAAGTATGTAACAGTTTAAATTTTGAAATGACAATAAAAACTTGTATTATTAAGATGAAACAAAGATGTGAGTGCTGTGAGTATGTGCGGAAGAGAAGAGTGTGCAAAGTTAAGTTAAAAATGTGAGTGCTATTACGGGAAAGAAAGTTAATATTAATGAGGAAACATAACAAAGGAGGAATCGAACCAGCGCCAAAGCCTACGGCATCTCTTTTTGCATATCAAGTAAATATTTACGTAAATGTTTCTTAAAAGTCCATTTCGATTTAATACTACGAAGAGGCGGTGGAATGTCAATCCAGCATTTGGACGCGCGGTATCTGAAACCTTCTCGAAACACTGCAGTGCGATGGCTAAGATGGTTGAGAACCAGAGGCGGCTCGTGACATTTTTTATGGGTGTGCACAAAAAAATAAAATAAATAAATTGACTTACCTACCATTTATTGATGAACTATTTTTTATGGCTTTATTGTTACATATTATGCGCGCCAGCGCCAGCTTCAAATACTAGACACGGGAAACAAAACAATTTATTTACAACCTCACATCCAAGGTGTTTTTAAATATTGTTCTTCAAGATTAAAAGTTAATTTTTTGGTACTACACTTTTGAACTAGCGCGATTTCAGATCGTGACGGCCCCTTTTCATTGAGTTCAAGTCGTATTTGTAGTCTTTTTCGCATTTTTTAATGTAAACGGCACTGTATTCGTCAATTTTTACAGTAATTAGGCACGTACACTATTTAAAAACAGTTAATTCTAAATTTTCAAGCAAAATTGCGAACAGTAACTGAAAGCTGTATACGAAAAGTTTGTTTACGTATGATCGGCAACAGCGCTTTGTCACCGAACTGCATGCGTATCGCGAACTGGCAACGTTGCACTGAGCAGCGCTCCTGATGAGGCTAATTTCTCATATAAAATCTTTTGTTTCACGCGCTCGAGCGTGTTGATGTTTCTCTTTCACACTCATTGAATTCTGTATTAGGAATGGTACTGAATATTTTTTCATAGGAGCACAATCCTTGGCGCTCCACTTGGTACAACTTGACTACGTAAATTGTTGCGTAATTATTTCTTAGGCTATTTTAAATGTATACAACGTATAGGGTTATGAAAATAGGTATTTAATCATATGTAACTTAACTAGGTAGGTAATACAATACATCCTAAGTTTGAGTTTTGTGAAAGAGGGAGTGCACTGCACCAGTGCTCTTTAGGACGAGCCGCCTCTGTTGAGAACAAATGAAACCGGTCGAGGAGCGTACCTGTGATTCGAGTAGCGCCATGACAATTTATTGTACAAATATGCCGGCTGCTTAGAATTAACTATATCGTAGAGTAAGGATGCGTAAAAGAGCGTTAAACGGCTTTTCATTTTGAGGAGGCCCGACTTATTGAGAAAGGGAGTCACGTGTGACCGAGGTGGTATAGGGAAGCAATATCTAGCACAGGCGTTCTGTACTCGTTGAATCAGAGTTTGATATATATTCTTTTAACGAATGGCATAGTAACAATAAAGGCTAAGCTGTACCTAATAGTAGGTATTCACTAACTATGGCTGACATATAAAATGAGAAGAAATCAATTATAATTATAATAATTATTATGATTGTTTATTTTTGTGACGTGTAATGGAATGATTATAAATAAATTATGTCTTATCTTCGTCGGGTCGGTGCCGAGAAGATCGAGCAGAAGCCCGATGGCGAGATCGATTGCCTTGGTATTGGCGGCGGGTGCTTCGTCTTCTCTCCTACGGCTTTTGCAACAACAACTGCTTTTTGGGGCGTTGACTGCGGCATTTGGTTGGCAGCAGGGGTGGTGAGCGTTTTCAATGATGGTGAGTGATTTCGATCGTTGTACTCAAGCATGTAAATATAGCGAGTCTAAGGTCGGCCAAGGGTCATCGTAACAAAACTAGATGAAAACGCGAGCGCAAAATTTTTTGATAGCAATAACGCAATTTAAAAGACAATAGTACATTATAATAATTAGAGTGCGGAAAATATGTCATTACCTCACGAATCCTGCGAGATGCCACGAGCAGTAACGTGAGGAAAATGACATTTCCGCAAGTGTATCAAACCACGTTCTTTTTAAACTTTGCGAATGCCAGAAGGCTGTGAAAGGGAAGTACACCCTACAGCACGTCAGTAGAAACACTTTGGACTTTATGACATTGTAATATAATTGCAAATGTTTCCACTGACGTGCGGTTGACCACTTTCAAGCAACTTTGTTTTTTTTTTTACTAGCCTATACTGTCCCACTGCTGGGCAAAGGCCTCCCCCATACATTTCCATTCCTCCCTATTTATTGCGACTGTGTTAAAATATAAAATTATATTTTCGTTTCGTTTTTCGTTTCTTTCTTAAAATAGACTATTTCTTAAGTGTTTATTGATGAGACTTACTACTTTTATTGAAACTAGCGGTCCGCCGCCGAGCTTCGCACGGGTAGCCCTTATAGCACCTATAGGTTCTTGTTTTGTCAGGGATTACTAAAAAATCGGCCAAGTGCAAGTCGGACTCGTGCACCGACGGTTCTGTACCACTAAAAATACCGTTTTAGTTATGGACACGTGGTCACGCACAGAACTATTATACACGCGCGAGTCCAATACGCACTTTACCAGTTTTTATTGTATGTTGTTATTTTATAGCTTATGCACTATTAACATTATTAACATACCAATTTTCACGCTTGTAAGTATTCCCGTTTTCACGATAAAGCTAAAACCAAAATCGAGTAAAAATCGCCTAAAAACATGAAACAAACATATCCAAAAAGTAATTTATTGGTACTGATACTGTGGACTAATTTGTACCGGCGTTACTATTGCATATTTTAATATGAAAAAGTAGTTATTGTGACATAACTGTAATAGAAAGACATATAGCATCCCAGACTTTTTTGTAGATATTGATGTTTTTTATAAAACTGTCGTACATCACTTTGCTCTATATATAAGGATGCTATTTGGTATTTTATTCACACCTTGGGTTACTTTATCGAAATTTTCATACGGATCCCTCACTTTTTTAAAAATATTCTATAGCCTATGTTCAACATGGATAATGTAGGATTCTAACGGTGAAAGAATTTTTTAAACCGGTCTAGTAGTTCAATGAGAGCCTATTCAATGCAAACAGACAAACAAATAAATATTTCTCCTTTAAAATATTATATTATAATCTATTATAAGTGTAGATTAGTGCTAGAGCAGTGTGACGCTCTTGTCCGATTCAATAACGCAGCAGGTAGGTCTTCAAACTCTTCAAAGTTATATTTCTTTCGGCAGTTCTTTCAGTAGCCACATCGCCAGTCAGCAATTCTCTTATTAAAGGGAAAAAAATTATGATTGAACTGATCGATCGCCTTTATCATTGCGGTCGTTGGTTTCCTTTCTAGCTCTAGGAATGAACAGTTCTGTTGTAGTGCCATTATTCATATTCTGGATAGAATTTTTATATGTTACTATTTACTTCTGGTGCTACTTTCCCAAAAAAGGCTTAAGTCCTAAGGGGGGGGGGGGGGGAGAAACGTATACCGAAGCAAAATCGAAGTCATGAATCCCATACGGTGAGATTTGGTAGGACCAAAATGAAAGCTTTATTTTTCAAAGGGATCGAATCTTTGGAAAACTGTGATTCAGGATCCAAAGATATGTTGAGGCTACGTAGAAAAGTGCATTATTAGTTTATCAATAGTCGTTTGCACGCCGTAGTTCATTTGACGTAATCCGGTAACACAGGTTGGTCGGTGAGATGAATGAATTCACATATATACTAATCTGACTTTGTGGCGGGAACTCGACATGGGCGTTTGCCTGCTTAATTGAAATTTTGTTTTTTTGTGCATTTAGTGATTTAGTGGATAATAAAGATAGTGTGTTATGCAGTAAATTTACTACGGAGTGCGCAGCTGATGAAGATTTCAAGTGATCTCGTGTTTAAGCCCCGTTTGTGTTGTCCCAAAAAGTCACGAACATTTTCCTTCGTAAAGTTCACTATCGCTTTACGAGGGGAGCAAAATGAAAGATTAAACACATCAGACATGGCTGTATGGGCTTTGTACTCTTTGCCTTTCCGAAAGGAAGAATGAAACCAAAAAAAAAATATACTAATCTGTGGAATTCACTTTGCTTCTTGCTTGCTGTCTGTCAATCAAAAAATTAGCACAAGGTTTTGTTGGGTTTTGAGGCGTTTTCTTTAATTATTGGACCAAAAACATGGAAAGTGAATATAAATTATCGCACAAAGCTAAGAAACGAATCAAGGAAGTGAAAAGAAAAGCTCGTCCTGGTAAGACTTACTCATAGTTGCGTTTAAAATGATCACGATTATATCTTAGTTTACAGTTATTTCTGCTGGTTTTCTAGACTACAGTTGGATACCTACTCCAAATGAAATGTATGTATATTGGTAGTTTTGAATAGACAAGAAGATATCTAGGCAGATTATACATTGTTCTTCCATTCTACCACACTTGTACATCTACAGTAGTGATCTGAATGCAAGAGTTACCTTATCATATAAGCCGACATCTACCGTCCTAGCTCACAACGTATATGAATACTTCCGATGAGGCAATGCTGTAAACGCTTGAATGTAGTATTTACTTAGGCAAAGTACACAACCATAATGCAAATCTATCTTATGTATAACCTAACCTCACAAATGTAATCAAGCCCAAAGCTAAATTGCTTCAGTCAAAATAATGTAGCTAGCTTGATTAGAATGACATTAGAAGGACAGAACAATGAATTGAGACACCTTTCCCTAATTTTAATTACCTTCGACAGCTGTATGTCTCAACCACACACATGGACGTCCGTGTAAAGTAACTTGTAAAGCTATTCTGTGGTGATGCATATTGCTCTTTCCTACTCTCAAGCATAGGTCTGCCGTTATGTCATTATAATCCAGCTGCATTATTTCCACTGTACCTACTTGGTGTACTTACACAAAAGCAGAACTTTTAATACTAATACACTGCAGACATGAAGCATGCTGCATGGCACTTGTGGACATCAACTTTGCCTTAACAGCAGGCCCATGGTACTGCGCGACTGGTGGTGCGACCTGATATTTTGCAATACACATTGTATTTAGTACCAACTTTTCAGCATGCACGCAGCAGTGTGTAGGTGCTGTTTTGAAAATTCTAACAAATTCTAAATTACAACAATTTTTAAACTTAGTATCAATTGGGTGAATGTAAATTTAATCTTAAGATTGTCTAGAAAACCACTCAGTGACCAAAATACATTTTGGCTGCAATTTATAAATCTTTTCCTTGTGATTGTACAATAAATTAAACTTATTCTCTTACAGAGTTAGCTGATAAGTTCCAATGGACTGCCCTGAAATATGCCAGCAACTTTGAAGAATTCCTAAAATGTAAAGACAATGTTGACAGAATCAGTGCAGATGAAGTATCTTGTGAAGAATTTATAGAGAAATATGAAAAAATATACAAACCTGTAGTTATAACCAATGTCCAGACCAACTGGAAAGCCAACCAGAAATGGACGTTAGATAGACTAGCCAAAAAGTATAGGAACCAAAAATTTAAGTGCGGTGAGGACAATGAGGGTTATAGTGTTAAGATGAAAATGAAGTATTACATAGAGTACATGAGGACAACGACTGATGATAGTCCACTTTATATTTTTGATAGTAGTTTTGGAGAGCACTTGCGAAGGAAGAAGATTCTGGAAGATTATGATATCCCCAAGTATTTTAGAGACGATTTATTTAAGTATTGTGGCGAAGAAAGAAGGCCTCCTTATCGTTGGTTTGTGATGGGGCCACAACGTTCTGGTACAGGGATCCATATTGATCCTCTTGGGACAAGTGCGTGGAATGCTTTAGTATTTGGGCATAAGAGGTGGTGCTTGTTCCCCACACAGACTCCTAGGGAATTGATAAAGGTGACAGGAGCCATGGGTGGCAAGCAAAGGGATGAAGCTATCACCTGGTTCAAGCTTATATACCCTAAAACCCAGATGGAGTCTTGGCCACAAGAATACAAGCCGGTATGTTTCTTGAATTAGCTTAGATATGGAATATCTGGTATTTTTATTTATTTTATTTTTGTCAATGAGTTTACTCTTGACCTAGATCTAGTCTTGAGGACAGAGATGAGGTTGATGATGGGATGAGCTTGTCCAGAAGAAGCCTGTTCACTCGTGACTTGAATAGATTTAGCTTATATGAACTCGAGTTTTATACAATAAAGCCTTTACTTTGCAGGTTGAAATACTTCAAAAGCCAGGAGAGACTGTCTTCGTGCCTGGAGGCTGGTGGCATGTTGTCCTCAACTTAGATGACACAGTAGCTGTCACACAAAACTTTTGCAGCCGCACCAACTTCCCAGTTGTTTGGCACAAAACGGTGCGGGGGAGACCAAAACTTTCCAAAAAATGGGTCAAAGTGCTGGAAGCCAAAGAACCTGATTTGTACAAGGTTGCAAGCCAAATAGACTTGAGTCAGGGCACAGGAGTGGCCTCTGATAGTTCTTCTAACAGCAGTTCATCGAGCAGTGACAGTGATAGCAGTTCTAGTGACAGCTCTAATGAAGAGGACAGTGGGCAGGAGAGCATCACAGCACATAAGAAGAAGCGGCGAAGGAAGTTATGAAAAGACCTAAAACTTTTCATTAGAATCAAATTAATAGTCATATTCTAAACTGACTGCCTTGAAAGCATTAATCATTATCATATTTTGACGTGAATTATTACTTTTCTCCATTGGCTATTCTTTTATAAGTAGGTGACCAGGTATAGTAAATATCTGTATAGTGTAAGCATAAGCATGCCTTTTTGTATTACTTCTAGCTATTGTAATTCATGTTGTTTTCAAGTAACTAAAAATATTTATTTGTTAATGAGGGCAACTTTATGAATAAAGTATTATTTGTCACAAATAACCGTTATTATAACTTCCTGTGCTGATAAGTCCCAAAAAAAGATATTGCCTCATTATATTATAGCACCTGGGCGACCGAGCTTTACTCCGTATAATCTTAGCCAAAACTCACCAACAGATGGCGCTGTAGGGTTTCTGAAACGCGGTATTTTGAGAAAATTCTCAAAAAACGGACAACGAATTTTCCCAGACATGAGACCATTTTTCGCCCCCGAAAACCCCTTAGTGTAAATTTCATCGAAAAACCGATAAAATATTTCTCATAAGTGGGTGCCCGCACACAGTATATCTTGTTCGGGTAGAGATGCAGCTATAAGAAAGAAAGAGAAAGCTATAGGACCATAGACTAGGTGTACACAACTATTTCTTTCTTTCCTATAGCTGCATCTCTACCAGAGCGCGATCAGATTGACTGCGTGCGGGGTACCCTGTACCCTATAGTATTGTGGGAGGGATGATATGCATGTGCAAAATCCCAGAGAATGAAAGAAAATTTTCATGGAATTTCCGCAAGACAGGTAAAATATCGCAACATCTTTTGGTTGGCGTATGTCGCACACGCAACACAATCGATCGATTCACAAACCATGTCAATCACTAGTTTACAAGTGACAGAGATAAAATTTGCTCTATGGTTTTCGGCAGCCATTTGTTATCCTTGCCAAAGTTTCCGTGAAACCTTTCGTCAAAAATGTTGAAATCAGTTTCTGGCACATTGGCCAATGTCCTGAAAAGGTCTTTGGCTCCATCAGTTAGGGTCAGTGCAGTGCCTGCAAGAAAAGCCCACGGAGGTCCAGTTGAGACAGACGAAGAATTCGACTGCAGGTTATTATCTCTTCTAGTTTTGACGTTATGTAACTGAAAATGTCGATATTCACTGCTGAACCTGGGAGTACCTTGTTTTTCAGGCTCTATATATTCTATTTATTATATCAGGTCTATTATTCTGGCAAAAATGTTTTGGAAAAAGTAGTAAATCGTTGTGAACAGTCCATGCTTACGATGATAGAGCTAACCCTTCCACGTACCGCATTTCGTTGGGTGTGTTATTTTGATAAAGCAAACACATATTTTCCTGTTATCTCAGTGGCACTGACTTTTCAGTTATTGAATGAATCTCATATTTTCAGTCTTTTACTTGGTTTTACTTTTGCTTTCAAGTGACCTGAAGTTGCAAATTTCAAAATCACTACATGGTTTTCTGATACAAGAATTAAATTATTAGTAAAGTAACAGACTGATAGTTTTCATACATTTTTTGTGTCTCGGTTATGATTCATTGTTTGAGTGTATTACCTAATCCCCAATCATTGTGCATTGTTACAGATATGAGGCATTCTTCAACAGACACGACATTGACGGGTGGGAGATCCGTAAAGGCATGAATGATCTGTGCGGCATGGACCTTGTACCCGACCCAAGAATCATCAGAGCTGCCCTGTGCGCTTGCAGACGGGTGAATGACTATGCCCTCGCTGTTAGGATCATCGAGGCTTGCAAAGACAAATGCGGCCCTAAAGTGAACGAGATTTACCCATACATTATCCAAGAAATCAAACCGGTTCTGTGTGAGCTTGGCATTGACACCCCTGAGGAACTTGGCTACGACAAACCAGAATTAGCTTTAGAAAATGTCTATGAAATGTAAGGTCACTGGTGGTAAAAATAAGCTGTAGAAAAATTTGTATAATAGTTTTGTTGTCGACTCTTTATTTTATTGAATTGTGAGAAGCCAGCCTTCTACCTAAGTATTTTTGGTGCACCATAGATCAACAAGCTTTTTCTAATGTATAAATCGTTAGAGGAATATGTTTGTTGTTTCATTTTATACGATTGTTTACACAATTCCTTTATAAATACCTAAATAAATAAACTTTGTCAAACAATACTAGCATCTGCAAATAAATATTATAAATTAGTTATATAAATATTAATCTTACTCTTGGATTTTTGATTTGTATTTAGTTAGTTATGGTACTAACATTGAAGTAGATAGTAGTAATGTATTATTTTTATTGTTATTGAGAAGTAATACTAACTCCAAATCCTAAAATATCTATACCTACAATCCATTTCATGCAAGCCTGCAATGTAAACAAACATTTTGCCGATTAAGAAGAAATTTCTCTTCAATTTCAGGGTGTCTGCATTCTGATTGGTAGAGATGCAGCTATAGGAAAGAACGAAATAGTTGTATACACCTAGTCTATGGGCCTATAGCTTTCTCTTTCTTTCATATAGCTGCATCTCTACCAGATCAAGATAAACTATGCGGGCATCCATATGTCACATCTTTTTTTCACAACGCACATTAAGAAAAACGCTTATATACTCTTATTTACAAAACATCATGCTCTTTGGTGGAATGACTGGAATGGATTATACACAATACTTTTATATGTCGCTGGCAAATTGTATAATTCGTCGCTTACATTATTAGTTTTCATTCTTCAAAATGCCGAAAAAATTTAATTCGTCATTTATATAATGCCACCGCATTTCACAAAAAGGCGTGTAATTTTGTGACACCTGTATATTCTTTGCCTGTAGGACAGATAATTAAATCCTGTAGTCTCTAGAGGCTCCGCAGGCAGACGAGACTCGAGAGCAGAACATCTGCCAATGTAGCCGGTGTTGGGAAAATTATCGTTTTTAAATGAATAAATTCAAAGTAACTTTTTGAAATTTCACAGGTTTTTATCAGACTTAGAAAAACGGTCAAATGCGTTTGCGTCCGTAGATTTTGAGGATTCATCGCAAAGCAGGTTTAAAGAAGTATTTCATAACGTTCACAACAAACTTTTTACCTCCTAATGTTCAGCTATATTTATTATTGCCAGTTTTTCGGCTATAGCTAATTATCCTGTGAAGCCTACTTAGCTGTGATAGTTCTGTGAATTTAAAATATTTCGCGAACGGATCCCTCAATCGAAAAATGATATTTGTACTAACATTATTTTTAAAAGCCCCATCTAACGATACCCCACATGATGGAGTAGACAAGAAAACAAAATCTTGTACGGGAGATACCCACCCTAAAAACATTTTTAGTTTTTATGTTACCACTTTTTCGGCGTGGATGAAATGTATATCCGGTACTTAATTACAGCTTTCTATTACCACAGTAATGTAATACTGGCGTTGGATCCTTTTTATGGCGTAAATGGGATCTCACCATGACATCCTATGAAACCTCCACTGCGAGCTCCCTCCAGAACTCCGCAAAAACGCGTGGTAGTCACCACGCTTGTAAGCGTTGCGGCTGGCGACCGCTGTTGTTGGTGACCGCAGTATGTAAGCTGGTACGATACACAGAAAGATGCTGCTGCCCATCCTCCGGTTCATTCCCTTAGTCGCCTCTTACAACACCCACGGGTAGAGATTGGTTGGTATTATTCTTTGCCGGCACCACACGGGCCATCTAGTTTCATACTATTGATCAAACGCTACGCTATAAACAACCGAAATCAGAGACCCGCTCAAGGCCAAAGTATTACCTCTGACGTGCGTCCGACTGTACAAGAAGTATACTGTACTAGCTAGCCCGTTAGCGTAATATTATACAATAAGCGAAACTCTCATAAACCCCAACTGATTTTTATGAAAATAAATCCATTCCCGTAAAAACATTCTTAAAAAATTTTTTTTTCCTAGATATTCTTATTTTAAAGTTTCATCGTTGTTCTAGTAGATTTTTAAGCTATTATGGGGCGTACGCGCACGCCACGCCCACTTCCCTCCCCTCCTCACCGCGCTCATGAACCGCGCGCCGCCCGCGTGCGTAGCCACAAATAGTTAAATATTAAAAAAATACCCCTATCAAAAACACGTGTGCTACTCTCGATTCTGAACAAACTATATTATTAGTTTCGCAAGATGTATATTCTTTGCATTCGGACTTTTCCGATAGTATGGATTTTAGAGATGGAAAAAAGTGATTGATAATAGGGTGACTTTTTAATTAATAATTGATAGCAAAAGATATGCATCATGAATAAACTTTACAAAGTATAAAATCGGAAAATTTCGTAGCCTAGTTCGTATAGCATCTCTGGTACTGACGGAGAAGACGCAGGTTCGAATCCTGCCTGTGGTTATTATGAAGTTTCGCGATTTTCTACTTTGTAGATTTACCCGAACACACACAGGAAGTGTTAAAATAAAATAAGGCATGTATTTAACGCGGCGACAAATTGATACCATTCCGGGTCATAAAAAACTGAAAATGGATAGTAAATAAACTACTTTGGCGACTAATTTGAGGTAGCATCTTAACTAGAAAGCGGCGGCTTTTTAATGAGTTTTGAGGTTTGTAACACAACGTCTGTACACACCCTTTTCACTACACTCGTCTGTACAAACCCTTGCAATCCTACGGGCGCGAGCGCCTCTCGCGCCACCTACATCTAGCTAGTTGCGTTTTAACCAGCGGTCGAGTCGGACGCTACGCGCGTCCTCCGCGATTTGCCGCCAACTCTTATTTGTATTTTCTCTATAGTTTCTATGACATTTTGTACTGTACGGTCCTCAGCTAAATAAACTTAGTGTTTGTGCCGTAAACTATTTTTCATTAATGCGCCCAAGCCTCCTACAAGTGGCGCACAACGTTGAGGCACGCAATCCACGGACTCTCGTCAACGTTCCTGTTTTTACCATATATGGTAACGCGCGCGCATCGCGAGCCGCACGGTGAAGCACAGCGCGTCGTGATTGGTTGATTGGTTGCCGGCCGGCCGGACTGCCGTGTTGACCTCGTTGACCTGCACGGACACGTTTCGGGAGTGACGTGATTCTGGTTTCGCGTGTTTTTAGTGAATAGTTATTAATCAAAATGACTCGTTCGGGTAGAAAAAGTGCTCAAGGAAGTGACAATAATCAATCTGAACAGTCTGAAACGGGTGTTAGTGTAGCAAAAATGGAGGAAATGTTGGTTGCGTTTGCCAGGGTTCAGGCGGACTCTAACCGCCATCTAGTCGAGACCCTCTTGGCGGCACGCTCCACCGACTCTTCTTCACCGTCTCCCGCGTCGTCTCCGTCTACAATAACGACGACGCTCGGCGGTAATTTTGCAAAATGTACCGCGCGTTTTCGAGGCGACGTAAACGACCCAGAGAAATTGGAGGCTTTTGTGGACGCCATAGAGACCTATAAAGAGTGCACCAACGTCACCGACGCACACGGCCTTAAGGGGCTACCTATGTTATTGGAGGGCGAAGCAGCGGTGTGGTGGCGTGGAGTTAAAGCGAATGTTACGACGTGGCAAGATGCGATCGCGCGTTTGCGCGCCATGTTTGGCGTGCCGCGCCCACCACATAAATTACTTCGGGAAATATTCAGTAAGGAGCAAGGAACGGATCGCGTCGAAGTGTTCGTCGCTCGGATCCGTGCCCTCATAGCCTGGTTGCCCTATAAGATAGGAGAACGAATGCAGATCGACATCGTATACGGACTTCTGAACAGAAGTATACGCAAACGTCTTCAGCGGGAGGTGTTTTCTCTGGATGAGCTGATCGAGAAAGCCAGATCCATTGAAGAAACCCTAACAGAAACGGATGTGACATCGGGTTCGAGCGCGTCGACGCATGC
This sequence comes from Athrips mouffetella, assembly GCA_947532105.1. Classification (NCBI taxonomy): domain Eukaryota; kingdom Metazoa; phylum Arthropoda; class Insecta; order Lepidoptera; family Gelechiidae; genus Athrips; species Athrips mouffetella. Next base: position 1,763,130 of record OX383960.1, on the reverse strand, counting down.
GCGTAACAGCTCGAGCACGCAGCACGCTCACGCGCATTACAGCGCGGGCACAAGCGCACAGCACGCGCACGGCGCGGGCACGCTGGATTCGCGCGCGCCGCCACCCGAGTTCGCCGCGCGGAGAGCCCCATGCGCTCCGCCCACTCCGCGAGGTCAGCGCGCCGACAACGACGCGCGTCCGCCGCGCACGAGCGCTGGCGGCACGGCCACCTCTTCGCAGATGTCTCAGGCTCAGGTGACAAGCTCTACCGCTACTGGCAAGAAAGGTAAACTTTTCTGTGTTTATTGTCGTCGTAACGGTCATGAAATAAGTGATTGTGATAAGCGAAAAAGCAAAAGTGATAACACGGCTTGTTACGGTTGTGGTAAAAAAGGTGTAATAAGGTCAAATTGTGATAATTGCTGTAGGAAAGACGCTTTTTACGCATGCGATTTCATATCGACGGAATTTACTAACTCTAGGGACTCTAACTCTATAATTTCGTCTAATTACTCAAATCTTGCTCAGGTCAACGACCGATCAGCTGATGTGTGGTTAACTGTATTTGCTCATGACGACACATTGTTTTATGATTTATTTGATAATGACCTGTCACCTGATTATGAATTTTGTATTAACCCGTCAAATGTCGACCGGTCTTGTGTTAACACCTCGCTGGCCAGCCGACCGGAATGTGGCCGTTTGCTGCCAAATGTGCTTTCGGAATTTTTTTTGTCTGACAATGCTTCTTGTGTTAACCTATCGCCTGCCGATACGCTTCGTGTTAACACATTACTCGCCGACGTACCTAAAGTTAACCGTTTGCTTGAAAATTCGGATTTACTAACTGTTGATGTACCTGCGGTTGATTTCATGTCTGACAATTTTTCTTTGTTTAACCCGTTGCATGTCGATGGGCCTGATTTACCGGCCATCAATGAATGTTGTACTAACCCATTGCTGAACGATGTCCGTTCATTTAACACGTTGCACTTACGGGATTTTTGTGTCAATGATAACATTTTACATTTTTATTCGAATGAATGTTATAGTATTAATGGTGATACTTGTGATTCAAGCGCTGCTGATCTCGGAGGACGTCCTATCCTGGATATCGAAATTTATGGTAAACGGGGAACGGGATTAGCTGATACCGCGGCTAGACGTAGTGTTGCAGGCTCTACCCTTTACGCCCTACTTCAAAGGAACAACCATCCTTTTCGTAGTGACGTCATGAAGGTCAAGCTCGCCGACGGTATCGTGCGCGAGATGGACATCAAACTTGCGGATGTTGATGTTAAACTTGAAGGTTCGATTGTACCGACCACCTTCGTTATTTTTCCGGATTCTGTGCATAACGACACCCTGTTAGGCATAGATTTTTTACGCAATGCTCGGATTGTTATGAACGTCTATAACGACACGTGGTTCACAGCTGATCGCCCTGGGGTCATTCACCCTTTACGTCTTGAGGCTTCCCGTAACTTCGTTGGGTGCGCCGCCGCGGTTCCTGACGACATGTTGAGGGTCGACGAGGGTTCCATGCTGTCACCACCAGAGAGGTCCAGCCTTGCAGAGCTGCTGCAGGAGTATGAGGATATTTTTGGAGAAGGGGGAGGACCTACTCCGTTTGCGGAGCATCGCATTGAAACGGGTGACCACCCACCTATAGCTGTGCCGCCTTACCGACTTACACCCGCTAAGAAGGCTGTGATGGAACGCCAGCTCAAGAAGATGCTGGATGAGGGCGTCATTGAAGAGTGCGAATCAGCGTGGGCTGCACCTGCTTTACTCGTGCCGAAGAAAGAGGACGATTTTAGATTCTGTGTGGATTATCGTCAGCTAAACGCGATTACAAAGAGCGATGCATACCCCCTACCCGTCATAGATGACTTACTGCAGTATACAGGTAAAAGCTGCTATATGAGCACCATCGATCTCAGATCTGGCTATTGGCAGGTAGCTGTGAAGGAAGCCGATAGAGACAAGACTGCCTTCGTCACGCCATTCGGAGTCCATCGATTCAAACGAATGCCCTTCGGCTTAAAGAACGCGCCGGCTACGTTTCAACGACTAATAGACCGTTTCCGTTCAGGCGCTTCATTGAAGGATGTTACGATTCTGGGGTACATTGATGATCTTATCGTGATCTCACCAACATATGCCCAACACCTCAGGGACTTACGCGCCGTCTTTGACCGTCTTCGTGTCTTCTGCCTTCGAGCCAATCGTGCCAAGTGCGTGTTCGCACGGGACAGCGTGAAGTACCTGGGGCATGTCATTACACCAGAAGGCGTCTCTCCAGATCCCGCCAAGATTGCAGCCATTGCAGAGTTGAAGCAACCTACCTCGCTGAAGCATCTGAAGTCTTTCTTACAAACCTGTTCCTGGTTCAGGAAATTTGTTCCCAACTTCTCGAAGATTGCTCAACCGTTGACTCTGCTCACGAAGAAAGATCAGACCTGGAAATGGGAGGAAGCACAGGTCCATGCTTTCAACGAACTGAAGAGACTACTTACTTCAGCTCCAATACTTACCCAGCCGGACTATAATCTACCATTTGTCCTAAGGACCGACGCAAGTAACTACGCACTTGGGGCGGTTCTGCTCCAGGGGGAGTCACCTAAAGAGGAACGTCCAATCGAGTATGCTAGTCGCCTTCTCACGCCAGCAGAACGAAATTACTCCACGACCGAGCGTGAAGCTCTCGCCGTCGTGTGGGCAGTCGAGAAATTTCGCGGCTACATCGACGGACACCAGGTGCGCGTTGCCAGCGACCATCAGCCGCTGAAGTGGTTACTTACCTTAAAGTCGCCCACTGGTAGGCTGGTTCGATGGGCCATGAAGTTGCAGTCGTTTAACCTGGACGTGGATTATACCCCTGGGAAGGCAAACGTCATCGCCGACACCTTGAGCCGTCCACCATGCGAAGCTGAAACACGTGACACATGTGGTGTGTGCACTGTCGTAGTCGAAACACCCCGCTGGAATGCCACGACTCTTCGAGAAGATCAGCTCGCTGATGCAGAGGTTGCGAAGATAGTGAAGGACCTAGAAGGAACAGAGGAAGTAGCCAATAAGAGGTGGACTGAAAGAGGATACCATATGTGTAGAGGAGTACTGTACCGTTATGCAGACGCTGAGTCCGAAGAACCGCAGCTCGTCGTGCCTGAAAACCTGCGAAATAAGGTAATGGTTGAGTGCCATGATGCTGCTACTTCAGGACATGGAGGCATAGAGCGGACCCTACACCGTATATCTCAACGGTTCCACTTCCCAGGAATGCGCCGTTACGTCGAGAACTACCTGAAAACGTGCGTAGAATGTCAGAGGTACAAACCGTCTAATCAAAAGCCACCGGGACTAATCCAGACGCCTGTCCCTGCACAGCGATTTGAGATTCTAGCCGTCGATCTCTTCGGACCATTGCCAAAGGGCCCTAATGGTGAGAGATGGATCCTCATCGTCGAAGATACTGCCAGTAAGTGGGTCGAGGTCTTCGCTCTAAATGAGGCAACGGCAGAAGCTTGCGCAAAAACACTTATTGAGGAAGTGTTCCTGCGGTTCGGAGTGCCACGGCGTCTCGTTTCCGATAATGGCGTCCAGTTTGTTGCAGATGTCATGCAGCATGCCATGTTTGTCCTAGGTGTTAAACAAAATCTGGTGCCCCTCTATCACCCAGAGGCCAATCCCGTCGAGAGGAAGAACCGGGATTTGAAAACCCAGATCGCCATCTTGGTTCAGAATGAACATAACCAGTGGCCAAAAGTTTTGCCATTCATCCGGTTCGCGCTGAACACGGCTTTGACCAGCAGCACGGGACAGACTCCCGCATATCTTACCTTCGGGCGAGAACTCCGCTCTCCTGTCGCAGTCCAGAGCGATCTACGGGCTATTGTGGAAGCCGAAAACTACGTGCCACAGATCACACCATATCTGCTCAAGCTAGCGGACGTATTGGGCACCGCCAAGGAAAAGATCGAGCATGAACAGGATCTCAGGAAGGCCGCTAAGGATAAGACTCGTCAAGAAGGAGGAGAATATGAACCTGGTGACTTGGTACTCTTAAAGACTCATGTGCTTAGTAACTCTAGTAAAGGTGTCAGCTCAAAGTTGATACCCAAGAGAGATGGGCCTTACCGCATCTCAAAGAAGGTGAGTCCTACTACTTATCTGCTGACTCACTGCGAGCCTCCCAATGAAGTTATTGGGAAGTATCACACAGTGGACTTGCGTCGTTATCACGCGCGTACCGAGGGCGATCAGACTGAACCGTGGCCGTCCTCGTAAAGTGCGTTAGTAAGTAATTTAGTTTTGGTCTAGTTATTTTAGGTTTGACCTAACGTGAGGTCACTATCTAGGTCAAAAGGGGGAGCATGTAACACAACGTCTGTACACACCCTTTTCACTACACTCGTCTGTACAAACCCTTGCAATCCTACGGGCGCGAGCGCCTCTCGCGCCACCTACATCTAGTTGCGTTCAGTAATTATATCCTCATTGGTTGCGTTTTAACCAGCGGTCGAGTCGGACGCTACGCGCGTCCTCCGCGATTTGCCGCCAACTCTTATTTGTATTTTCTCTATAGTTTCTATGACATTTTGTACTGTACGGTCCTCAGCTAAATAAACTTAGTGTTTGTGCCGTAAACTATTTTTCATTAATGCGCCCAAGCCTCCTACAGGTTTTATTTAAATTTTCTTCTAAGGCGACAAATTATTGGCGGATAAAAAAGTTAAAATAGGCTTTCATAAATTCTAAAATGGGGTTGTTTATAGACTTGACCAAGGTCTGAAATTAATACAAACAAGATCTTAAAAAAAATACTTTTGGCTTCATTTTAAGGGATCTAAATGAACCAAATTGTGACATGCAAAAAAACTATTCTTGGTCTATTTAATTTTTTCTTGACCATATTAAGTGTAACAAAAGGGAGTGAAAAAATTATGTATCGAACGGAAAACTAATCTAAGTCAATCAAAATCGATTAATTTAATTAGTTTTGATTTAATATCTATTTTATATATCTAACCTAACCTAACGAGCGCATTTGCCGCCTTTTTCAAGAAATTACGAATCTGCTAACAGTATTCTAATATCCAAATACATTAATATAATACCCATTTTCAGTTTTAAAGCTACCTAACAATCGCTGCCGAATGTGTATTTTTATAATGAAATCCATTAGTTGCCAGTGAAGAATGTTTGATATCCCCTCGGAAAAATTTGTCGCCACATTAGGTTTTATAATACCTTAACCAGTTTAACACTGATCCTGCTTGATATATTTGATACCTTACAGTAGCAGCCGTTTTTAGGGTTCCGTACCTCAAAAGAAAAAAACGGAACCCTTATAGGATCACTTTGTTGTCCGTCTGTCTGTCAAGACCCTTTATCTCACGAACGGATAAAGGTATCATGTTGAAATTAATACCATATATTAGGATCCATGAACCACACAAGATCTGAAAATTTCAATTTTTTACAACGACGCAATCAAAAGATATGGCATTTTATGTCCTCATCTCCATACATTTATTCAAAAATGAAAAACCTACAGGGTACTTCCCGTTGACCTAAAATTATGAAATTTGGCAAGAAGCTAGGTCTCACAGTACAAATAATGGGAAAAGTCTGAAATCATTAAATATTACAACTTTTCTCACAACTAATGGTAACCAATTGTTGTGAGCTCCCGTTTCAAGAACATTCATATAAGAGAGGGGTCAAGTTGGATGGTTGCTGAGGCGATTTTTGTTTTAGTTCTATTTAAAAACGGGAACACTTACAAACTTGAAAATTGGTATGTTTATAGGGCATAGGCTATAAAATAACAACAAATAATAAAATTTGGTCAAGCGCGTGTCGGACTCAAAAAATCTAGCACATTAACTTACTGAAATTTCAACTAATACAATTAATTATGTTTATGTGGTGGTACGGAACCCTCAGTGCGCGAGTCCGACTCGCACTTGGCCGGTTTTTTTTTAGATTTTTTGATCCTAGCCTTTTGTAGCTTGTATAGTTTAATAGTTGCTAAGATATTTAATCACTGCAAAGTTAGTTTTTTTGTGACTTAATAGAAAGTCGCCTAAAAAGGATTTCAGTTGCCGTGTTAAATATTTGCCATAAAATAATTATCACTTAACAACTTTCCCCAAGGAACATAGGTCAAAATATGAAAAAAAAAAAATTTTTGACTATTCAAATGGTTATTCTCGTATTTCGAACTATGTTCTTTGAAAAAAAAATGTTGAGTACATGCATATAATCTTTTACTATCAAGAAAGAATTAAGTGTGCGACATTTGTACTACAATTATCATCGTTAAAGATTTGTAAAGTGTGTAACCCAATGTGAGCTGGACTACTATGATCCATTTTTACTAACACATTTAGCAGTAATGTTAAAATCAATCGGCTAAAGCTGTCAGAAAAAACAAGTTTGTAAAACAATGTTATTGTTTCCGTCAAATATACTCTGGTTTTAGTGTCATGGCTGCAAAATATGTTGGTAAGCATTGGAATAAACGAAAAAAAAAAATGGATTATACATTTAAATTTTGCTTGTTATGTAAACCAATAGAAAACACGTATGTACGTAAATACTTTAATGATTGCAATATTCACACAGTCATACGTTACAATTATTTACAATCATAAACCATTACAATCTTAACAAAATTGTGCTTTAGTTTTATTCGTAAAATGGACGAAACAAAAACCAAAGTCTAAATAAATTAAAAACTGACATAAAATATAGAAAAAAAACAAGTAAGTACAGTCGTCAACAAAAGTGTTGACCACATAAATTCCTAAATGTTGTCAACAGTTTTTTTGATAAAAAGTCAATAAGTTAAAAATAAATAGATCATTTCATTTGTACTTTTCTAGGTTGACTACCTTAGTGACTAGTCCTAGATTTTAAACCTAATTTTAATATGAATCATTTATGTAGGCTCCATTTACAAAACTTGGAATCTAAACAATTTGAAACTGTACATTTATTACTTAGTACCTGATTATGTCTATTTGTATAAGACGAATATACACAGAAATATATTCTACAAGGTAAGTTACCGTAAAAAATCTCTTAGTAAGTAAACCCTATGAGACGCTGGAATATGAATATTCTCAATATTTTATATGGCGACAGAAAGAAAGCAAGGGTCCACTTCACTCCCTGTTTCTTTATATTTCTAGCTTTTATAATACAACGGACTAGATAAATTACATTTAATAATTCAGCTAAATACCTATCCTATTACACAAAATATTAAAATTATTTGGTATTTCTCATTCATTTTCACTCACAAATTAGACTAGATTTTTATCGATTAGAGAGACTAGATACTAAAAATACATAAAATTAAAATAAATATTTAATTTTTTCAACAACCATACAAAATAACAATCAACAAACTTAGACGCAAAATAAAGGAATGTTGGAAAAAATAGGTTCCTAAAAATAATCCATTCGCTTGTATAAAATAAATATGTTTGGTAAAATATTGCACTAATGTGAACATAAAATATATTACTCCAATTAATAGATAATTGTATTTTAAAACGTACTAAAAGCTGCCTTATTCCTAATTTGGTACATTCTTAACTCGATTCGGAAAAAAACCTTGCAGGTACAATCAGAATGAAAAATTATAACTTTAAAAAATATATGTATATTATTTATACTTAATTTGTTTAGTTGTTGTTAGTCCTTAGTTTGGTTTAAATTACTATACATATATTATAGTTACTTTCAAATAACATTATTGTGGTATTTTCTAGTATGGTAAATAGGTATTTATTTTCCGAGTCGAGTTGGGAACGTACAGAGTTGAGAATAGCCCCTTATATTTCGCTGCCAGCGCGGAGCATTCTTGAGCTGACTTGAGCTTCTGCACTACCTACAAATTGATCCTGCTCTGCTACAAATTTGTAAACGCGCTTGCAGCAAACGAAAGGTTTTTTTTTTCTTAAATCAAATTAAGTCCATTTAATGGTAAATTCCATTGACTATTAGCAATTATCCTAAACCATACAATCACACTTCAACCACTTATCATGGACATTCTAGCTATCCTAGAAAGGATCTTAAAAACTAGGCGTTTTATACATTTAACGATAACTCAGCTAGTTGTAAAAAGCTTCATTAATATTAAATCTATCACTGATTCTATGTCGAAATTATATATAGGTAGCGTGTTATAATTAAGCTCAAGTCAGACAGAGGCGGTATGATTGCGAAAGCGGTCCGGGGCGGTTTGGCGGGAACAAAATACCGCGCCGCGACCGCTTTTCAATGTGACAGGGTGCATATGAACTCATACTTTACAAAAAATACCGGCCCCGGAACGCTTCCGCTACCGCCTCTGTGTGACGCGGGCTTTAGACAGAATTTACATTGGGTAAGTAAAATCGGGTCAGTAGACATATATATTGCTTACTGCATTCAAGTGTTTTCGTATGGACAACATATTAAACAAGCAGTGTATTTCTACTGACCCCATTTTACTGACTCTGGGTAAATCTAGCTTGCCAGCAGGACAGAGCGTGAGAACCGAACGGAGCGATATGTGTCTCTATCGCTCCAATATCTTACGCATCGCTCCATCCTGCTCATACACTGCAGACATTCTCATCAACAATAGATTTGAATGAGTTTTAACCTTTAAGAAGCTCTCTGCAACTTGTGGTCAGGCAGGTCATACAGTTATTTGTTATAGTTTTATTTTTGCTGGTTACATCGGATCAACAATAAAGTAAGAGTGTTTTTAACATTCAATTATTGTTTTTCATTATTTATATTGTGTATGAATTTATTAATCGTTACATTGACTAGTAATTACAGCTATTAAATTCTCCATACATTAACTTCTCGAGCACTATTCCCGAAATAAACACGAAAAAGTCCATCTAATAAGTATTAAAATAAATAATGTACATATAAAGATCAAGTAGTATAATAACTACATATTGTTAAGTATAGTTTTTTAACGTTTTTCCCACACTCACCTCCTAATTTATGACACGCGAATTCAGAAGATTCAGGTATTTTAGTTGTAAATGGCAGTACATGGGGGATTTCTGTCCCAAAGATCCTCATTTTTTCGTTACTTAAAAAGGTCTCTTCACGCGACAATTTCCATCACAATTAGTTGTGACAATCTGTAGAATCGAGATTGTCTGTACTCTAATCACAAAGCAATTTCATCATAATTTCATGCCGCGAAATTTAAAAATTTTCAAAACTATCGAAATATCAACATGTGGGACTTGTGCTTACCATCGATTCATCAAATTACATACATACATAAAATCACGCCTTGTTCCCGTTACAATTACAAGCAATAAGCGTCGAAAAGAAGATGATAGTGGCTAAAAACATTGCTTTTATCGCTTTTATCTAACAACAATAATAAATGACAGCCACAGATTTGATAGAATTCGTCCTATAGATAGAGTCGCAAAATTGCGACCATAGAGCTAAATGTATGAAAATTGCATGCGATCACGCTCCACACATTGCAATTTAGACACAATTTGTTTGACAGATTGTAAATTGCTAAGATTGGATTGTACAATTTGACAATTAGTTGGAAGTCAGTCCTAATCTGCCTACTTACGTTGCAATCTGTTCGCAATCTGCAGATTGCGACAACTGATTGTGATTGAGATTGTTGCGTGAGTAGAGCCCATAAGTTGTAGCCCAATTTTTTAATATTATCATCAGAATTTTTGAAAATCAAAGACTAATTCGGCATACTTTGCATGGAGGCTTGGTTCTGTCAATTCCAATATCCTTACTTCAACGAGCAATGTATGCCGAATTACTTTCTGAATTAAGGAAGTTTAATAGAGGCTTTAAACCCAAGCTTCTCGATTAGTTTCAACATTTATACCTATGCTAACGTAGCTGTAAATACAACTTACTCGAAGCACAGTGATTCTACTAATGACAATAAGTACCCAACTAAGTATCCGGAAGAAATAAAAAATTATGCGGGGCGCAAACTAGCTCTAGCCGTTACTCGTAATACGCAGAAATAAAAAAAAAGTAAATCGGCTAAGTGCAAGTCTGACTCGCGCTCCGAGGGTCCCAAACCACTAAGGTAAAAATACCGTGTCTTAAATGCGCGCGAGTCCCGTTTGTACTTGACCAATTTTTATTATTTCTTATTATTCTATAGTTTTCGTGCTTGTAAGACTTCCCGTTTTTACAATAGAGCTTAAACAATAACTCGAGCAAAAATCGCTTACAAAACACGTTTGTAGTAGGAAAGCTCCCCTTAATTATTTATTTTAGCGGCAACAGAAAGACATTATCTGTGAAAATTTCATGTGTCTACCTATTACGGTTCATGAGATACAGCCCGCTGACAGACAGACGGACATCGGAGGCATCCCTATTAGGGACCCATTTTTCACCTTCAGTACGAAACCCTAAAAATTAGTCGTCGTCGTCGGGGACAACGCGGTAGGTGGCGCGTGCTAGAGTTAGTTTGCGCAGTGTATACAGGCTGATTGGAAATTAGTGGCTATGGCTTTAAGGGGTGATATAGAATGGGACAATTCCAGTCGAAATTACTATGAGACCTACTGTCCTAAAGTTAACTTGGAAAGGGTTAACTTTAGGACAGTAGTTCTCATAGTAATTTCGACTGGAATTGTCCCATCCTATCACCCCTTAAAGCCATAGTCACTAATTTCCTATCACCCTGTTTACTATACTACATGGTGGAAAGGAACGGAACCCTTACTCTGTTTGTCCACCGCGACGATTCCGACCCGATACCGATAACAAGAGCCGACAAAGTGAAGATCAAAAACAGTATTTATTACTTACTCACAGAATCCCTTCTAACGGCGGTGTTCTTTTATCGGTATCGTCGCGGCGGACAAGCAGCTTTAGTGCGCGAGTCTAACGCAGTGGTCCGGTTGTTACTTATGTCCGCTACGTGTGGTCTCGGTGCGTGTGAGTGTGGGTGTGGGTGTGAGTGTGAGTGTCGCCTGGTGGGGACGGAGAGGGCCCGGCCGCCACGAGGGTTAGCAGCTACGAGTCCGCTACCACCCCGTCGCGTTCCGCCTTCACTTGCTGTTAAAAAAGACATTATAATTTACATAACATAACACGAAATGCAAAATGTTTTATTAATACTTTCACACTACTATTGGAACTGTTTTGCGGGGCATTGTTTTATTATATTTTTAAATAATAAACACAGTTTGGTATTAACAAAAGGATGGAACTTCCTATTAAGCAAACAGGTTGCCTTTGTCAGGAGGCTGTTCAGTGAATAAAACTTTGACGAAAAAATTAAAATAAAATTTGCCTCTCCGTCCCAATTGTCCAATAATTGCACAATTATAATTGTGCAATTTTGCAGGAAGGCCAATTTTCTTTTCATATCCTGAAAGTTTCATTCACTGAAAGTTGTTCAGTTACGTTGCCTGATCATACTCTTTCAGTATTTGCCAACCTGTCCCTTACACTATGAATAAAAGATATTGTAAAGCGTTTTGTGAGAATGAGTGGAATATCAACCCAGTATGGGTGATATTCCTGCGGTGCGTCTGGACTCCCAAAATAAGCTGATGGAGCTCTTGGACACACTCCAAAGAACAATCTGTTAAAGACCGACAGCGACGTGGCCTGCTTGTCAGTATTCTACAGACTCGTTTACATGTGTGTCTGAATTGCACGACTTGATACTACCATCCCCCTTCCTCCAAAGTGGTGCTAGAGGAGGGTTAGAGTTCCACTCCTATGTCGTCAACACACCATCTATTCGCTCAACGCGCTTTGGTTCTCCTTTCTTGATGCGCACAGCTGTCAGGAGTGGAACTCCATCTCTTCCCTGAACAATACCGGGTGTTAGGGTACACACTGTGATCCTTGAAACAGTGCATTGAGACCAACTGAACAACTTTCTCTAAGGAACATATGTCGAAATACCAAAAAAAATTTTTCATCTCCCATACAAAATGAGCAATCAGCTGGTGCAGTATCTATGGGAAGTCGAATTTTTTTATCGTATTTCGTATGTTCCTTAGGGAAAGTTGTGCAGTTACATGGTCTGAATGCACAGTTTCAAGGATCACAGTGTTTACCCTAACACCCTGTATAGATATATAATCACCCTGTATAATCTGGATCTTTTCAAGCCTGGTCTGTATGCACATCTTCGACCCCCTCACTTACCACTAGGTGAGATCGGGGTCAAATAAATCCCTGGTTGGTTCTATGCTGTGGATACATCAATGTAAATAGGTACAAGGGTTGTCCCGTGTGGTGCCGGCAAATAGTACCAACCCATACATACCCTTGGGTGTCGTAAGAGACGACTAAGGGTTAACTGGAGGATGGGCAGCAGCATCCTCCTTTGTATCTTACATCTTACTTACTGCGGTCACCTAAAACCGCGGTCCATGGTGCCAGCCGTAACGCTAACAAGCGAGGTGACTACGGTACTTCCCCTCCACATTTTTCCAGCAAAAGCTAGAATTCTGGAGGGAGCTCCCTGTCCTGTAGTGGACGTTTCATGGGATGTTATGATGAAATAGGTACAGTCAGAGCACGTCAAGTTCTCACTCTTTTAGCACCACTACCCTCTCCACACCCTCTGACTCCAAAGCGTGATGTAGTACCAATTATTGCCGCCAGAGGGCTTATATCCACTTTGCACGAAATTACCCCCAAATGAAAGCATATCCAATCCAATCCTGCCGCCAGAGGGCTTATATCCACTTTGCATGAAATGACCCCAAAAAAAAGCCTAGACGTATACAATCCTGCCGCCAGAGGGCTTATATCCACTTTGCATGAAATAACCGCCAAATTAAAGTATCCAATCCTGCCGCCAGAGGGCTTATATCCACTTTGCATGAAATTACCCCCAAATGAAAGCATAGACTTATCCAACTGCCACCAGAGGGCTTATATCCACTTTGCATGAAATTACCCCTAAATGAAAGCACAAACGAACCCCCACTTGACATGACGTACGTATGTCAAGTGGGGGTTCGTTCGTTCGTAGTGTACGTACCATGGCCTTGGTGAGCACGGTGGCGTCCTTGAGACTGAGCACCTGCAGCACCTGTCCCTCGGCGCCGCCCTGCAGCATCACGCCGCCCACGCTGCTCATGGAGATCGCTTCCAGGGTCTCGCCGTTGTTGTCAACCTGCGAAACATTCACACATTCAAATACTGCTGGGTAAAAGCATCAACCAGGGTGTTTCTGTTCATGAAACTGAACAACTTTTCCCAAGGAACATAGATCGAAACACCAAAAAAAAACGACTTATACAAAATGTGCCTTTCGGTCTATTAGGCCAGTTCCGCGAACGTCCATTTCCGCGAAACTCTATTTCTATGAAAGGTTTTTTAACTTTCTTTTTCAAGTCCGTGTTTCTTAACCCCTCTAAGGTCCCCAAAAGGGAAGAGTTTCAAAAAATGCTAAAACTTAATTTTATTTGCATAAGTACGTCTAAAAACCAATTTATAAGTCACCATCTTCAAAAACAACGAAGTTTCCAAACTTTCCTTCATATTGGTAGAAGAGGGGTGGGGGTTAGGTTAAGTTTAAGTTTGAAATACGGACTTCAAAAAATGGATTTCCACAGAAATGGACTTTCGTGGAAATGGACATTCGCGGATGTTGACGTTCGCGGAACTGGAACTAATAGACCGAAAGGAAAATGTGCTGTCAGCAAATGGGAAGTCGGAATTTTATTCGTATTTCGACCTGTTCCTTGGAAAAAGTTGTTCAGTTTCATGTACAGAACCACCTTTTAAACTATCCGAGGTGATAAAAAAATTAAGACTGTGTAATAGAAAGATAATTTAAGTTAAATAGAAAACAAAGCGACAAAATAAAAAAATATATACACACCTGCATGCAGCCGAAATGAAGACAAAACACGTGCGGACAACCAAAACTCAAAATAAAACAAACACATACATTGACGAGTTTATTAAATTAGCAAATCACTAGAGCTTACAACAGGGTGGGTTGGAATCAAATGAAACTTACTGCAGCACTTAGAGACGCCACTTAAGAGGGCATCGTAGTTCGAGAAAGAGGTATTTGTGCAAACTGTTACTGTCGCGCTGTGCCCAAACAATCCTCCCGTAGTGTGCGATAGGGACAACCTACAGCTTACACATATTTTTCCTACAAAACAACGTTCCGTTTCCCCTTGTTTCCTTCTCAAAAACTGAGCTGATTCAATTATTTTTGTTATCAAAACTTTATGGATAATAGATCTAGCTCTAATTTTTTTATCTTGAAAACTTTTCAAATTTTGGTAGAAAAAAAGGGCATTTTTAGGATTATGTTGGTAATTATTTTTCGAAAACGAAAAAAAAAATTGCCCTTGATTTAAAAATAAAATATCACCGCTCTACAGGCATTATCCAGGGAGGAAATAGATTTGTATGTAAGGAATGAAGCTGGGATATCCCTCTTAAAGTTAATCTTTCATTTAGTCTTATGCTGTAATATTTTTGCGTAAATGGACAGCATGAGACTTAACTAAGTGACGTCTCCGAGTATGGAACGTAATCTTTAAAATAATATTTGAGTGGCTAGCTAGAAATATATTTTTTAAACAAATAATAAAAATATTGTTGGTATTGAGAAGTTTAAAAAGCGATTTTAACACTCACATCATGGGGGTCTGTGATAGCACACACGACCAATCGGGAAAATGGACCAAACGGGAAAGTGGACCGATCGCACCGGAGGGCTACAAGTCATTATCTCTTTTGGAACAGACGGCAAAATAATTTTCTAACCACTCAAATACTTATACAAACCCGACTCAAAAAATATCCTTTATCATTCATATTTACAAAAGCACATTTGATTCCTTTTGGCAACAAAATCTATAAACAAATTAAAATATACACAAAAAGTGTTCAGAATTTTTTACTTAATTAATTATAATGGCAGGCAAAGTTAACAACAGGCATAATGAAACACGAGCGAGCATTAGGCATTAGCTGTAGAAATACTAATCTTTGGTAAAAAATTATATATTTAACATGTTGTTTTGAATTTTAAAACAATATACTAAGCTTAAAACGTAACCAACAAGTAACTCTCTCTACTAACGCAAAACCTCTCGGATGTAACTGAACAACATTTTGATCTACAACTTAAACATCTAAACCGGTCAATTTGTATGGTTTTATTATGTTAATTACTAGCTGGTGCCCGCGACTTCGTCTGCGCAGGGTAAATTATAGCCTATATTATTGTAAAGTTTCATTAAAATCCATTCAGTAGTTTTTACGTGAAAGAGTAACAAACATGCTTACAAACTTTCGCGTTTATAATATTAGTAGGATTAGTAAATTGTGTAACGGGTTTCCAAAACTTGTAGAACAAAAGTTGTTCAGTCAATTATTGTTTAAAAGAACTTTTATTATGTGGGAGACAGGAACTCAAACTAGGAAAACTCTGTGCTAAGTGACTCCTGGCTCCCTCACTCGGAAAATGAACCAAACGGGAAAGTGGAACAAACGGGAAATTGGAAAAAAACGGGAAATTGGACCAAACGGGAAAGTGGACCAAACGGGAAACCATTATACGGGTGGAACTTAAAACGAGAGATTTTGCTTTGAGAGGCTACCTCCCGTCCACTAGCGCCCCCATCAGTTAAAAAAATATTGCTCACTAAATACAAAACTTATCGAAAATCCGAAAAGAGAAATTAAATTAAAGGTATCCTAGTTTATTCAGAATCTATCAATTCTGAAAAATATAATACACTGTAGGTACAGATACAAAAAGTGCGAAAAACGGCCACTTTTAGCAGTTTTTGTATCTGTAACTACAGTGAACTTTATTTTACAGAGTTAATAGCTTCTAAATAAACAAATGTACCTTTACTTCAATCCGTCTTTCCAGATTTTTTATAAGTTGCGTATTTAGCAAGTAATATTTTTTTAACTGATGGGGGTGCTAGTGGACCGGAGGTAGCCCCTTAATAGAGTTATACATTGTTTATTATAACTCGCTTTCGTTGTATAGGAAACCTGTCAGGTAAAGAGGTTCCTAAGTGCAATGTAAAAGAGCGTCGCTAAAAATTATCACAATTGAAAAATAACATGTACATAGACTTTGAAAACAAAACATGCATGCAAATAAACTTAAAATTTACTCTTAAATTTAACGAAACACAATAAACTTATATACACACAATACAACACTTTTCACTTAAGGTATTTGGACAAATCAAATGATTGAGCAGGGATATAAAACATATGAGCAGTTAAGAGCAACATATTGTAAAATAGTACTCAGGTTGACAGTTACGAATATCAAGCCATATAATAATGCATCTGCTAGGCAGAAGAAACAAAATATAATCGAAAGCCTCAACATTACTGGGACGAATAAAACATGAAGATTCCTTATCCTACCTAACTCTAAGCGCATACAATTTTAAAACTTTATTGGAGGTATAAGAACTCCTATAAAAATCCTAATTGTTATATAATATATATATCGAGTCAAAATCAAAAGCCCTTCATCATATTGAAATATTAACAGCTCCTGAGATAAAACACAATCTTTTGCTGGAACGAAATAATTAAAAGCTCTTTAGTGTAGGCAACGAAGCAGTTGACCCCAACATAAATTACTCAGGCAGATTTTATTTGACAGGATGATAAAAAACCATGAATTAAATGTAAATTCAAAATTTTCAAAAAAAAAAATTACAAAAAAATTTTTTCATACACATTTTGTAATTTTTGTATGGAAAAATTAAAAGTACCGATTTATTTTTGGTTTTTTTTATAGACGGTTTGTCTCATGTATTGTAATACCCCAGCAAAGTTTCATCGACTGAGGATTTAATGCGGGGGTCTTCATACAACGATCCGCTTCGTTGCCTAGACTACTTCAACAATTTATTTCCGTGACTGTACACACATAATATTTTCTAATGAATTTTATGTTTCTAACTTTAGGTACTGTCAGATCAACTGCTACGTGCCTCTTTTTGACGACAATTTGTTTAAAAATCTTCTTTGTTTACACGAAATTAAACCAATTTATACATCAAAATAGATTGATCCGGAATCATGACTTAAATTCGTCGATCGTAAATTGGATTTGCAAACCTAATAAAAAAGGATTAAATTTGATCATGCGCCCTATTTATCAAAAGAGTGATAACTACTTCCCGTTTCGCTCACACGTATACTCTCGCATATCACTCTGTCCTGCTCATACGTATTGCAAAATCTATCCGCCAGATGTCCAAGCCTTTTTCGTTTGAACAATACTGGTGTTTATCACTACTGATTCTGCTTATTACCACGAAACAGGTTATGAGGGGCAAGTTGAAACTGAACAACTTTTCCCAAGTATCAATTCTACTTTCGATGTTTATGGCTCGATCGCTACTTGCGATGAAAGTAACATACTCGTATCAACCGAAAAGAAAGAAAAAAAACAGAAAACAGTGTTAGGTAAATAACGCAAAACCTCTCCGGTGGTAGCTCTGGACATGAAACTGAACAACTTTTGTTCTACCACTTTTGGAAATTCCAAAAATTTTTTTTTTCTTTTTCATACAAATTGGCTCGGTCATCTGGTCGATTTGTATGCAGAAGCAAAATTTTTTTTGCGAATTTCCAAATGTCGTAGAACAAAAGTTGTTCAGTTTCATATCCAGAGCTACCACCCGAGAGGTTTTGCGTTATTTACCTAACACCTTGTATGACGTCTCATACGTGTGATCGAGACAGAATGACCAGCTGTCAAGCTGTAATTTTTATCCGCTACGGAACGAAAATGTGGTAATAAGCAAAAATAAATAATACACACAAAATAATAAACTTTTGAAAGCAAGCAACAAGGTGAATGTACAGCCAATGTGCACACTTACAATATAAAATTTAATACTATTATGGCAACAACCGCGAAATTTAAAATTTTATAACTATATCCTATAACTTATACTTTGACTAACAGGTATTTTGTTTAAAAACGAAAAGGTTACCTAGCTAAAACAAAAACATGCTATTTATTTTATAAATTTAACTGGTATGAACCAGTTCATTAGAGACTAACCCCAATATTTAAATATCCAATTAACATAATATTTGGCAATTTATTTTAGCCACTTGCTACATCAAAACAATCACAGTTTTTATAATTATAACATCTGACACAAAGCAAAGAAATAACAAAATATTTGCTAAATAAATAAACTATATAAAAAAACATCTAATGCAGTAACTACTTAGCAAAGCACTAGTCTTAGAGATCGTAGGTTTCTAACAATATGCAGGGTGTACCGAAAACTGTAAGAGCGTGCTCAGTCAACGAAACTGAACAACTTGCCTAAAGAAACATTTTTGGGAAATGAAAAAAAAAAATGACCTCTTCATACAAACTGTTCGACCACAGTGAGCCATTCAAGAGAGGTCAATTTTTTAGAGTTGTTCAGTTTCGTTTTCGGTATACCGTCCCTTTGTATATATTTAAGGACATCACATTTAGCTCACTGGTAAGCAAGGTATTAAAAAAATACGGAAATACTTTCAAGGCGTGACTCAAAACAACGAACTATACCACTTTAGCAAAGAAATGTAAGAAAGTTGTTCAATTTAATTATCTGAGTGATCCTTTAAAGCATTTTCGTACTTTTGTTATCTTGTTTTAATCTACAACTAAATTCGTAAATGGCACGGATTCGTTGAATCGAGCAAAGCATAAAGTTTTGTACTATGTACAGTAAAATTTGTGTCTTTGGAAAATTTTGTACTCATAGATTCGTACGACACAATAAAATTCTATCTAGACGCGGGATGAACTGATGCAAGCTACACAAAATGCCGTTCTCGTAGCTGAGTACTGGGCAAAATTCATTTAATTTTATTGGATTTGCGTCGACACGAAAAGAAGAAGTCCAGTGCCCATGGTAAAAATATTGTTACGGGACTTCTATGTCCTTCTACGCAGAAATAAGGCTTTATAAGGACTATAAAAGGGCTTTGACTAAATTCTTATAAATTTCTAAAGAGATAATAATATTATATTACACACCAACACACTCTTAGCAGTGTACATTGTAGTGTAAAAGAGCATATGATGATCGCTCAAATAGCAGATATCACATGCTCGCTTGCACATTACCTACTCTGGACGCAGGTAAAGGGGATGTGTTTATGTGTGCATGTGTATTAGTGGGGATGAGTGTACTAGCAGTGTTTGCTAGGGTGAGTATGTTTATTATGTTGTGTTTATAGGATGTGAGTATACAGGTTTTTTATAGTTTTTTACTTAGAACATCTAACTAAACAATTTTTTCCAAAGAGGCGTTGGGTCGAAATACGAGAAAAATGTTGGTCATACCAGACGTTTTCCTATTGTTTACGTAAACTCAACAAATAATTTTCGAAATATGTTTGGGAAAAGATGTCCAATATTCTGAGTAATATACTAAAATTTTACCAGGGATTTAGAAATAACCAGGTGTGGGGTGTGTGTATGTGATGTGGGGTGTGTGTATGTGATATGTGCAGTATGTATGTGATATGTGTAGTGTGTATGTGGGTATGTGTAGTTGTGTTAATGTGTTGTATGTTTGTCGGGATGTGAAGCGTGATAACGAAATGTCTGACTATACGTGAGTATGGTGCTTAGGATATTACTGAAACATAAGTTGAAATATGAAAAAAAATTTGGCTTCCGCATACAAACTTTGCGCAGTCAATACTGGAATTTGCATAGGACGATATTTTTTTTTTTACATTTTTAGACCTGTCTTTTAGGGAAAGTTGTTCAGTTTCATGTTCTAAGTAACATACTCAAGTCACGTCATTTCATTATCACGACGTATTTTTGTGGGGATGTGTATTTGTGTGTCTATGTATAATGTGTTGGTGGATGTGTGTGTGTGTAGTGCGAGTGGCTGTCGGTGGTGTGTGTAGGTAAGTGTGTGTTTGTGGATAAGTGTGTTTTTGTGTGGTGTTTGTTTGTGGGTAAGTATGTTTGTGTAGTGTGAGTGTTTGGGGGTAAGTGTGTTTGTGTAGTGCTCATGTTTGTGTGTGGTGCGTGTGGTGTGGCGCGTCTACTCGATCTCTATCTTGACGGGGTAAGGGTGTGGCACCTGCACGAGCGGCGCGACGCACACGCCGTCCTGCGCCTGCATGCTGGCCACCATGGACTGGTATACGGCTGCTGACACTGGGACTGTGATCACGCCCGACACCGACACTGGGTAGCCTGCACAACATAACACACACACTCAAACATCTTAATAGTAGTTTATGCAACGGTACATAATGAGGGGTATAAAACTCAAGTGTCGGTTTATGGGACGCAGGCGAGCGTAGCGAGCCAAGTTCTATAATAGATGACACGAGTGTTTTATACCTAATTATGTGGAGTTGCATACACAACTTTATCTACTCTTATATCGTGAATCCTAAAATAATGAGCTCAAAAACAAACCTTAATGTTTTTCTCTTTTTCCGGTGATAACCGCAAAGCGAAGTTCCTGTAGCTGCTTTAAAAATACTCGAAGGCAAATCGTAAACGTTTTTATCACTTATTTCATTACAAAACGAATAAAAATATATAAATACAACTGTTGTTTGCTGAATTTTCCGTTATTGCAATGAAACCTCCTTGCAGCCACAGACTACATAAGCATCAAGCTGTCAATGGCGCGCCTATAAAAATTAAAAAATTGTTTAATAGGTCTCCCGCGATGACTGTTAGTAAATTCAATACTTCATAATACACTCCCACAGATAAAAAAATGCTGCTAAGAGTGTTTCTAGGCACAGATTAACAATTTTTGAACGCATTATTGAGGATTAACGATATGAGAGTAGATAAACAAACTTACGTTTAAACCTCATCATGGCATCCCATGACGCGTCCACTGCAGAACAGGGAGCTCCCTCCAGAACTCCAGCAAAAACAAGTGCTACTTTGGAGACGATCTACTTTAGTCACCACGTTTGTAAGCGTTACAACTGGCGACCGCCGTTGTTGCTGATCGCTGTATGTAAGCTGGTATAATACACGAAAGATGATGCTGCCCATCCCCCGGTTCATAATCCCTTAGTCGCCTCTTACGACATACCGTACATTTCATTCTATTCTATTAACGTTCAATTTAGGCTACTGTTACTGATAAAATAACAAAGTCAGAAGCCATTTTGAATTTTGAAAACTCTTAGTTGCCAGACTTTTTATGTTCTGTGGGCTTATTCTTGACCGCGATCTGGCCCTGAGGATTAACTTAATGTATAATTATACCTGGACGACCGAGCTTCGCTCTATAATTGCCGCCTCAACATTAAAAATATCATCGGGTGAGCAAGCTATGCTACCCGCCAACAGATGGCACTGTAGGTTTTTGGACTAAAACGCGGTATTTTATAAAAACACGGGGAAAACGAATTTTCCCAGACATGAGACCTAGCTAGATCGATTTTTAAAATCCCCGTACGGTAAATTTCAGAGCCGTTTTCGAGAAACCGATTACAAATATATATAAAAATATTGCTCGTTACCATAGTCACCTCGCTTGTTAGCGATACGGCTGGCACCATGGACCGCGGTTGTAGGTGACCTCAGTAAGTAAGATGTAAGATATAAAGGAGGATGCTGCTGCCCATCCTCCAGTTAACCCTTAGTCGCCTTTTACGACACCCACGGGTATGTAAGGGTTGGTACTATTCTTTGCCGGCACCACACGGGACACATTCCCCCTCTACATTTTTCCAGCATACGCTAGAATTCTAGAGGGAGCTCCCTGAAACATCCACTACAGAGTGGATGTTTCATGGGATGTTATGATGATTGGTGGTTATAGGATTATTAGTAGTTAGTTACCGTGTCCGTCCTCCCCGGTGAGTATGATCTGGCCGTCGTGGTTGAGCGTGGCCTCGGCCACCGCGTTCAGGTCCACGGCCACCTCGCCCTCCAGCGCTTGCACCACGCTGCCCACGCCGCCCTCGCCCGTGTGGATCTGCAACCACCGCCCGGCACCCGCTTCACTCAAACAACTCATATCCAGCTCCACCAGCCAACAGTCAATGGAAACTTTGGAAAGGTAAGGCCGTCACCACCCAGTTGAGTCCTCATCGTCATATCTACTCGTACCAGGCAAGAGTGAATAGAAACTATGGAAAGGTGAGGCTTTGGCGAACGTTCCAAGACCAAATTCAGGACCTTCTAAAAGGCCAGGTTAAAAATATCTTGAACCGACAAGTGTGTATGAATGGGCTGATAAAAATAAAGGAAGCGAGAGTATGTCAAGATTGTAGCAGGTGCGGTAGAAAACTAAATCCTTTCCACTAATCTCATACTAAATGTATGGGAGTGTTTAATGTCAAAATTTTGGATATTTCTCGTTTTAGTGTTAAAAAACTTATTGATGTCATTTTACTTATTACGTAACGTACTTTCGATATCAGTTTAAAGATTTTTGATATATTTTATAGTTACAGAATAATCGCCTGGACACACTAAACTTAACGATTACACCCTGCATATTGTGCCATCATATCAGTCGAAAAAGATCTCCACGACTCGCGATTCTGTTTTGCTTTCATCCAGCGGCTTCCAGCGACTTTAACCTGATCAATAGACCACTAGTTCTACACTTCATGAAATAAACTAGTACAAGTGCTATAAATGCTTGGTGCTCTTAACATCAGCTTCCTAAAGTCGGACAAATGTTGGTGAATATGGAGGATTAAATACGAATTCCATGACTTCGTTTGCTGTAAAATAATAAAATTCATCAATTGTAAACTACAACGTAAGCACCAGCTTCCCAAAAACAGCCGAATGTTGGTTAATATGGAGGATTAAATACTACTCTAAAGCTCTCGCATTCCGTAAAATCATTGATCGACTGTAAACCAAAAAGTAAAAATATACATAACGTTGTGAGTTTGACATTATGGGAATTTGTCAAATTTTCAACCAGCTAGCTGTTACGATTCAAAAGATACACCTTAAATCTAAATTATAGGCATAGCGTATATGAGTACGTTCCTATGGTAGTGGAGGAGTGGTTACATCATTGGAGTAAGCAGTGCAGATGTATAGGCTGTCCCTGTCACTCTAGGGCCGACACCACCCCTCTGGCACCGCACAGATGAGGTAGGAAACTACCAGTTATGCGTTATGCCTGTAGTAGGTAGGTAATAGGGTCGGGTTGGAGCCCTAAGTACGGGTGTACTCACGACTTGCGCAGTGGTGCCGTCGGGCAGCGTGATGATGGGGTTGTTGGGGTCCACCTGTATGAGCGACACCGACCCGTCGGGGTTGGTGATGGTCTGTAGTACGGCCGGCGCGTAGCCCGACATCTGCGGACCACATACAATCCATTACAGGCCACATGCTTCTGTACACGAGTTCCGAACATTCATCTGACATATTTTTGTATACAAGAAGTAAAAAAAATTGTAACCACAATTTTAACTTATAATTCAGACCGTGAATGAAACTGAACAACTTAGCCCAAGGAACATAGGTCGTAATACGAAAAAGAAATCAGCTACCCATAGAAACTGCATCAGCTGATTGCGCATTTTGTATAACAAAATATTTGTTGACCTATGTTTCTAAGGGAAAGATTTTAATATTTGTTGACCTATGTTTCTTAGGGAAAGATTTTCAGTTTCATGGTTTGAGTAACACGCTAAAACAATGCGCACTTACAATTTTTTATACACGATATTAGTTATTTTTTAACTTTACATTGAGATACGTAATGGCGAACTAAAGGTCACGTGGTATTATCACCGGCTAACCAAAAGGCAAAACAAAAAATTAGATGCAGGTACACAAAAGTTAGACGTGGTTTAGTCGATTAAAAAGTAAAAAACATGTGGGTGACATTTTAAAAGACATTTTAAGACCATCATAACTCAAACTAAAGCCTGAGAATTTGATAGGAAATACAAAATAGAAAAATACCCCAGACACAGAACAAACACTCAAGTTATAGATAAACCGCTTAAATGAGTCCACGTACAGGGGTGTGGGGGTAAGACGACAAAGGGGGAACGAAAGAGGTGCGGGCGGCGGGGCATTCTCATTCTCTACGCGCATCCGCCGTCCGCACCTGCCCGCACGTATCCCCAGGGCGAGGACTCATTTAGGCGGTACTACTATAATCACACGTTTATTCGCTCTGGGCGTGGTTCAAACCACAATCTACGGCGTAGAAGTCACTGCCTTCTACTTTACTATCAACCACACCAATAGGCCTGCCAGAATAGACTCTGTCATTAAGCATAATTACATACGTCGCGGTTCAATTTTAAATCAGCTGGATTATTTTGTTTGACTACGCGAATCATGCTATATCCACTCGTCCACTTCTTCTTTTTCCACTAATTTGGGGTTTCATATTCATATTATATTTCGAAGAACGAAGTCCTCATAAATATTTGGAAACGGGATTAAAGTTGAAGTGTAAGTTTGCAGAGAAAATAACTGGCGTACATCGACATCGGCGAGCGTCATCTGGTCGATGCAGACTTGCTGCGTGGTGATCTGCTGCTGCTGGTGGCGACTGCCGCCCGCCCCCCCCGCGCCGCTCCCGCCCGCCCCCCCGCCCCCCGGCGAGCTCAGCCCGGCCGACACCGACAGGCAGCTCGACAGCTGGTGTGTGTGTGTGTGTGTGTGTATACGGTTACCGTGTCCAAAGCGGCAATCCAAAAGGTAGGCATGAATGGAGAACACAATATTTAAAATATTGAACGATTGAAGATTAAATTACTTTCTAGTGACGCTTAAGACAATATATTGAAATCCTTGAGATATTGTTCAATAGTTAAATGAAACCCTCAAGTGTACTCTGCTTGAACTCCCTCCTTTATTACTAATCTAATTGATCTTATATACTAAGTTATACGTGCGTCTGCATGACGTCACACTACGTTTCCTACGTGATTCTATTGAGGAAGGGAGCTACGTGATGATATGTGATTACCATATCACACCTCCCCTGAAAAGGATAGGCTTCCCTCCCCTGAAAAGAGAATCCTAGGGACAAACTTTTTATAAAACATTAAATCTACTGTTACATTAATCTAAATTTCGATAACTTTACAATCATAAACAAGAAATATACTAAATATAACTTAAACATCATGATACAATACAAAAAAATATAACTTAAATTACGTACCAAACGCATTTATGCGCTCTCAACCATTCAAAATTGAACTGCAATACTTTATAATACTTATTAAATTTGACTTCTGTAACTACTGTAAGTATACAATTTCCTTTAATATGGATATTTTTTTTTTAAAGAAAAATTAAGCAAATCACAACATAATATTGTTTTCATTAAGTATTCCCACTTTTCTACATTCATCTTTATTTAACTTGGAAGAAATAAAAAAAACCGTATCTTTAACATTAATGACAATCTTAAAAATATTATGGTCAAGTGAATCAAGTCAATTCCAAACAAACTAAATCTTATTATTACTAAATAAATCCAGTAAGCTAATTACTATACAAAATAATATCATGAATTTATTGGAACTAAAAAAAAACCAATCTATATACTGAAAATTCATGACGCTATATTTTAACAATTGTTGGCTATATGCGTTATGTATAGTCAAAGTATCATTTCAATAATTTGTTATAGTTAAACGATGATGTAACGAACGGTCATACTAGAAAATTTAATTAAAAACATTATTCTTGATACTCATATTCATACCATTGTGTAATATAACATTATAATATTTTATCCAATTATAAAAAAAATTACGTATCAGACTTTCAGGGAAAAAACTCTATTCAAAACATAATATTCACTTAGAAAATTCGTGATCAGAACATAGCATTTATGTTTACCCTTTACCACACTACATGAAATGCATGAGTTATCATATTCTTATTTTCCCTCATTACCGGTTAAGGTCATTCATTACCTTTTAATAACGCATTTCGCGCTTAGTCAGACTCATAGACATTTTATAATGGTCTGTAACTAAATACCTAGGCCTGCTGCGTCTCGGCGCGCCTTCAGAACTTCAGATACTAGTCATTCCCATATAACTAATTTCCCGGGTTGGCCAGCCCGTAATTACCATAATCGGTAGCACAATATTTTGGCACTTTCTACCGACCTGTCGCGACATAATACTGAGTTCCACTGAACTTCATTATAACATAAATAGTATAAGGTCATATTTTAAGACATCTAACTGGATGTCTCCAACATCTTCAAAATGAAGGATCTGAAACCTTATCGTGCCTTTTCCCCCTATCGCTACTTTGTAGACAATGGGTTTGTCACATATTGCATTAAATAATGCTTACTTATCCTAATCATTCCTTCCTAACTATTATGCTCAAACTAATCATTCAGCTAATAACACATCAACTCTTGGGTGATCAATCCAATCGTATTACGATACATTATTAACATAAGATTTTCCAACGTTTATAATTTTCCTAGAAAAATAGACTTTCCTTTCTATCCCAATCCTATTTCAACTTGCACTTACAAGGACCATCTGGCTGCAATATCAGTAAGTTGCCGTACCAAGTTGAATTAACATAACATCAATCCAAAATGATTTTTAATACGCAACCACTCTATCGCCTATCTTCTCCTAACTATACTCGTCCGTGAGATTTTGAGACGTTATCAAGAAACACTACCAAAATCGTTTCATTGATATTCTGTTCAAATATACTTCCATTCTCAAATACTTTTTGTAAATGGGAAATAGCGTAGACCCATACTGAACAACATATTCAATTCCACTATTCGTAACTTGAAAATAGACAGAATGCATGAGATGACACATCTCTGCTACCATATTTTTAAATATTCTCTCGGAATAGGAATACTCCACAAAAAAAAATTCAAACATATCATCACGTCTGCCCGTCCGTATGAATGTATTATCAATTTGATCTAAATTTGAAAAACAAATACACTCGCATCACGTGCAGTGCATAATACAAAACAACAAATTGTACGTCAGCATTTAAAACTACTGAAATATAGACACATTCCACGATGTGCTAGAATCTGCACAGTTTGCAAAACAATAATTCAAAGTCAATCAAGTTATGATGTAATAATTAGTTGTAACATTTGATTACAACTCCACTGCGATATCTAGAACTCTGTTATTTTATTAGTATTTCCTTATTATTTTACCCGCAGCGTCACAAATAGCTTAATATTAGTAAATCATTATCCTAATATAACATAATCGTGAACACCCCGAATAAAAAACCCTTAATTATTAATTAATAAAAATACCTCAACAACCAGCATATTATAGCGTAAAATATTTCGTGAACAATGTACAATATCGTTGATTCTAAGCATGATTACGCTTCAGGCATGCTTGCGCGTGACGTAATCACGTTGAAATGCAAAACGAAAAGAAATCGAAACGAAACCAAAACTAAAACGAAACCAAAACGCAACGCACGAAACGCGCGCGCTATTTAACACTTCGTTTGTTTACTTCCATTAACTGGTTATATGCATTCTAATTTTTACTAAACATTTAAGAATTTGTGTGGTGAATTTTCTTTAATGAAGATATTGTTTAAAATTTTATGACTGTTATTTTAAAAAAAAAAAATGATATTTCCGTTCGTATCTTCAGCATCTTTTATTCGTTTTAATATATAGACGCTATTAATTTGATAACCCTTCTAATGTTATTTGAACTACAATACATGAATGCTGAAAACCAGGTATTGCTGAGCTAAGATCTTGTTAACACCTACTTAATTTTAATATACCTGTGTGAATAAAAATAACCTGAAATTGATTAATAGAACTTAGCATTCTTAAAAGATAACTATAACTAAAAAAAAAAAAAAATTAACCACTCAAAACAAAAGATAGATTATTATGACTAAAAAAAACAACCAACTAGGTATTTAGGTTATGTAAAATAAACAAATTAATAATACCCAAAATTGAGGACTGCTATCTTCCAAACGCTTCCTCCGGGGTTGAACTTGTTGCTGTCCAGAAGGCTCTTCGTGCTCTTCACTCATGCAGATAGGACCTGCACCTTGCACTTGCCATCCTGTCGCTCCCCGCCGACAGCTCTTGATAACCATTGCGCTGCCACCCTGCACTTCGCACTCACCGTCTATGTTTGAGGTGGCGAACATCCCTCTTGCCATCTCGTCGTTGCGTGAAATTGCCATCTTACCCGTCGTACGTTAACACGCAGCATCCGGTAACGTAGTCCAGAAAGCAGCATGGATTGGATGCCTTACAACGGACCTCGATCTGGAGCCATCTTCTTACAAGGCCCGTAAATCGGTGGCCACGATGCGGCGCTTTTCCCGATGACCGACTTCTTCACTAAGACGCTGCTCTATCCACTACGGTCGCCATGAGATATTGTTCGATGGCGAATATTAGTGGAAGGCTGTCACGGTCGCCATGAGATATCGTTCGATGGCGAATATTAGTGGAAGGCTGTCACGGTCGCCATGAGATATTGTTCAATAGTTAAATGAAACCCTCAAGTGTACTCTGCTTGAACTCCCTCCTTTATTACTAATCTAATTGATCTTATATACTAACTTATACGTGCGTCTGCATGACGTCACACTACGTTTCCTACGTGATTCTATTGAGGAAGGGAGCTACGTGATGATATGTGATTACCATATCACATCCTTGAAAAGTGCACATATTAAAACTTTCTAAAAAAAAAAGAACATTATTAGCTGACTGCGCCAGTTTTGTGAATTTCTTGGAAAAAGTTGTTTGATCCTTCATGATAAATTCAACATTTGGGCATTTTAAACTAAAACCAAATTTTTCGCAGTAGTTAATTTAATCGTTGTTTTTATTGCTTAGAAAATAAATCTAAAGATTGTTAGATATGTTTTCGCAGTCATTGCAGTTGTGCCAGCCACAACGCTAACATCCCTCCCCCAAGCAAACAATTTTGGTGTGAAAATCTGTCCAGTAATGGACTTTTTTGGATAGTTATGGTAATACTAATAATGCACGACGGCGCTAAAACGTGTACTAAACAAAACAGTTTTAAAGATATTTGTTTCAGTTGAATACTTGGAATAAACTCGTTGCTAAGAAATGTGCGGCTTTTGAGTTTTCTCGTCATACACCAGTGAAATCTGTGGCAAGTTATGTCTATGATACCTTCTTGAAACAATTGACAAAATCTGTCTTTCATTTATGCCTTAATGTAATAATATATTAAACTTACAGTCTGCTAAAAAGTATACGGTTTCACGACGTCATTATTAGTAAAGCTGGCAGCAGATTTTCTTTACCACATTTGACGACACTCAATAAAAACACACGTGTGTACGACATTGAATTAAGTCACATTTTGCTGGGGAGTGTGAGGTTTTTCGTCGTCATCAGTAAAGGCTGGCAGCAGATCCTCTGTCGTGGTATTTTAGCAGTTGACGATATATAATAAACGATATACATAATGGTTGTAAAGAACAGCTTTCCGAACAAACTGCCCTTAAAGTTTGCGGCAAGTTGTCCCTTACAACAATATGTGTAGTGTAGGACATTAAAACTAGAGTAAGCGGGGTATGAAAAGTGTGCGGTGTTCCGTTGTCATCAATGAAGGTTAACAGGAGATCTTCTCTTCCAAGACACTTTTAGCAGACGACATTGAATTAACACTTATATTTGTCCAGGATATTAATGAAACTTACATTCTGCTGGGGAGTGTGCGGGGTGTGAGGAGTGTGTGGCTTCTCGTCGTCATCGGTGAAGGCGGGCAGCAGGTCCTCCCGTCCATGATACTTGTAGCAGTTGACGACGATCTGGCGCAGCGCGTGCGTCCACGACATCTTCTGCTTCTCGTCCTCGGAGCGCGCGTCCATGCGCACGTTGGCCCACGGCAGGTCCTTGGGCCACCACGGCGGGCGCGTCGACTCGCGGCCCCAGCCCGGCTTGCCGCGCACTGCGGGGCGGGGGGCGGGGGCGGACGTTAACTCACTTCACCTCTACTATGTAGCTGACCTTATCGACCCGTTATACTCCCACTGCTGGGCAAACACCTCAATCTTTTTCTTGCATTTCTCCCTATCAAAAGCCTGTGAGCTGGAAAAATTCTGACTAAAAGGATTGGTAATTTTTGTACGCAGTTCTGATCTAGGAAAATGGAGCAATTCTATTGGTTAGAATTTTTACAGCTCACACGATTCGTAGCTACTTAGCACACCTCTGATGAAAAAGCATTTAGCATCACACATATCAGAAGTATCGAATCCAGAAAGAACCTTGAGAGCCGGTTTAGAGCCAAACGCTGTAATCGCTATATTTTCAGAGTCTATTTCGACTTCTTGAATAGACCACAAAAGCTGTTAGCGCAAAAGCGACATGTTTTTGTGGTTTGCATGAAAAATTCATAAGAAGATACAAAGAATAAATTTATTAAGTTCGGCATTTGAAACGAGATGCGATTTCTGTAGACAGTCAGAATTTTTATATGTTGACCAACATTCCGATGGAAAGTTTTCTATTTTAAGGTCTGTACTAGGACAGGTCTATGATGAGCGAGAAAGCTCAACTGTGTATATCTACAGCTTGTTATAAGCCTTATTAAAAATCCGTCTGATGGAAAAAAAATGGTAGCAGAGCGTGGTTTCGACCCGACCCTTGGACCTCTGGCTGTGGACACTCACCCATGGAGTACTTGAGCATGAGCGGGATGAAGGCGCGCAGCTGCGCCTGCGTCATCTTCTCGACGGGCGTGGGGATGCCGTCGATGATGAGCGGCGGCAGCTCGAACAGCGCGGGGTCGTCGGCCGGCGGCGGCGGCGCCTGCCCGCCCGACCCCAGCCCGAACTGATCCGTTATTGGGAGTTACCAAAGAGATTCCAGCTATCATACGTTACTCTACTCGTACAACCAGAGAGTGCACGCGAATGGCATAAACATCCTTCACCACAGATTACATTTCCTTAGACTTAATGGGCCTGTATCTCTTTCTAGCATACCGCTGGCACTGTTGCTGGAAAGTGATGAAGGCCTTTAGATTGCTTTTTTCAGGGACGGATATGTTCCTTCACGTGAGCCATCTAGTTGTATGTGGAAATATACATGAAATCTCTTTGGGAAAATCAGTGTCTCGAATCAATGTCATACCATAGACTTCCTAATAGTAATTCATATAACTGTACATTTGCAAACTTTGGCGCCTGCTCAGTTAAGTCAGGCGAGATTGGCCGCTAACCGCTATAGTACGTATAAACACTCGTGTCACATTAGTATGAAAATTGCCTTCGCTTTACTCGGCTGCAGCTACATCCCGAAGATCGACAATCGAGATTTAATACCCCTCATCAAGCACAACTGCATTAACAACTATTATGCACCTGTCAGCACATAATGATAGACATTAACCGTCTTACTACAAAAAAGTTAGACATCTGTTGGCTATGTCATTGATGCGCAGAAGTCCAAAATGATTTATTTTCGACTTCTGCGCATCAACTGACATAGAAGTGTTCAACAGATGTCTAACTTTTTTGTATTAAGACTCTAAAACTCGAGTGAGTTTATTGGACTAGACGAGCGATGCGAAGAGCAACTGCAGTTTCGTACACAACTTATGAACTACACTTATATCGTTAATCCTTAATGTGTTGCGGAGGTTCTGGGTTTGATTCCCGGTGGGGACACTGTCAAACAAAAATCCCTTTGAGCAAACTCCCCAGTTTGATTAGGATATTGCAGGATGAATCACCTGATTGTCCAAAAAATTAAGATGATTTCGTGCTTCGGAAAGCACGTTAAACCGTTGGACCCGACGACTATCTACAGATGTAGTCGTTAAAGAGCTATGTCATGGCCTTTAACGGCTCAACAACTCTGACACTAAGGTTTGTGAGGTCGGTCATCGACCTAGCAACCCACAAGATATGATGATGAATATGTTCAGAAAACTCCCCATCTCTTGCAGATTGTATTACCTTGCATTACTATTTGTTACCTTGCATTTTGTTTGTAATCACTTGGACCTTTAATAGAACTTTCACACCTTAAGAGACACTTGGGTGGCGACTATAAATGTCGTGAGGATAATCACCCCTCCAACAGTCGCTACGTCTGTTCTGTAGACCCAGATATATAATTTGAAGTTTGAATCCTCTTTGAGAAATTTCATTATTATATAATCTTATGGTAAAACATTGAAGCGAGACACACTGATAAAAAGAGCAAAATATAAATAAAAATATTAAGGAAAAATTAAAAGTTACAGTATAGATACTATAGATATCAGACTCTTTCATGGAATCCTCTTTAAGGTGTCCCACTGCCAGGCAAGGCTTTCGCATTTAGCCATTGGTTAAGGCTTTTTCCATAAAAGTGTTGGGGCATATTACATTATCAGAGAGCTTGGATGATCATCATTACTAGTCCACTAGTCATAATGAGGTAAAATTTAACACAATCCAGCAAACAAATTGGATATTCCTCTAGTCTTAGTACCTACTATCTGTTCCCACAATGAAATCGAAATAACACCAAAAACGAAACAGGGCGTATACTCTCAAGTTTCGATATATCGATACGATACTACTTTGATACAGTTGAATTCATAACGTCTTTCACTGACAAAGTAGTATATTGGTTGGATTAATTGACGAGATTAAATGACGATGTTTTTTATTTGCATGTTTCAAATAGTATCGAATCGATATATCGAAAATTGAGAGTAGCCACCCAGATAAGGAAGCAAAAGCGAAGTACGGAGAGCTTTTACCAGGACCAAATGAAAGCCTTCTTTTAAAAGGGATGGAAGTTATGGAAAATTTCGGGATTCAGGGTCAGAAGAGATTTTGAAGCTACATAGAAAAGTGCATTATTAATTTATCCAAAGCTGTTCATTTACTGGATCATTATCACTACTTATGAACAACTTTACTAAAGAAACATTTCTGGGTAATGAAAAAAAAAATGCCCTTTTCATACAAACTGTTCAATCAGAGTGAGCAATATGAATGGAATTTCCCAAAATTTATTCTCTGGGAAAGTTGTTCAATTTCGTCGACTGAGCACGCCCTTTCAGTTTTCGGAACACGGTTCCTTACACTATTTATATCAGAAATAGTAATAACAAAAGCCTACCTGTAGTGCGAGAGCATTCTCCAACTCTTCCATGATCATGCAGCGCAAGTTGCGGATCACATCCTCGAGAGGCTTGGCGCCGAACACGCGGTACGAAGTGTTGGGTTTGCCGGGGGTCGCTACCAGCACCACCGCCTGTTGGCCCACGCGCGTCGCGAACTCTTCTATTGTTTGCTGGAGGGAGGAAAGTAACTCTCAGACTGTGAAACTAACGCGTGCTTCTTTATTGCTAAGACCGGAGTCGAGGAGTGAAGCATCGGAGGAAGTTTAAATATGCATAAATTCTTTTTGTCGCATTTATTAACAAGTTATGAGAATACCGTAGTAGAGATGACAAAAAGTTAAATCAAAATTTAATCAGCTAAGAAATACGGGCGATACATTCAAAACTATTAATTACGCGCCGATTAGATAGAGATCCGACATGGCCAGTGACGTCACAAATTTCTTTCTGCTAGAAAGAGACAGAAACAAATCTTCGATGGCGTATATCTCTTTTAATTTCATACTTATTCGATAAATAGTTTTAATAAACTGTTTATTACATGACGATATTTTTTAAAATAAATAAAATCATGCATATTATATTACAAGCGATCGTCATGTAAAGCACCGACGTGGACGTCGTCATCCTCTAAATAAGGTCTAAGAGCACCGTCGCGCGACTAATGAGTGCTAGGGAGTGATCGCGGTTCCGAATTTTTAGGGTTTAAGATATGGTAATTAGATTCCAGTCCTTTGATTAAGACTAAGGTGCGCCTGAATAAAGTCTGAGATGATCAGAAAAAAGATTGCATATCGCGGCAAGTTTCGGATGTCATCTCTGGCACTCCATTCTCGTATAGTTTCACATGTTTCGTGCAACGCTTTTCAAACTTGTTGCGTCGCATGATTGGCGTAACAAGAAAATTGGTCTTTTGCACCTACACTTCATCATAACATTCCATGAAATGTCCACTAAGGCCAGGGGCCAGCTCCCTCCAGAATTCTAGCTTTTGCTGGAAAAATGTGGAGGGGAAGTAACATAGTCACCTCGCTTGTCAGCGTTACGGCTGGCACCATGGACCGCGGTTGTAGGTGACCGCAGTAAGTAAGATGGTATGATACTCCAGTTTATAACCCTTAGTCGCCTCTTACGAAACCCAAGGGTATGTATGAATACTATTCTTTGCCGGCACCACACGGGACCGCACGGTCACCTAAACTTTTTTTTTATTAAGATTTAAAAAGCACAGTAAACTTAAAACTAAACATTGCCCCACAAAACTGCAAAATCCAGCAGTTTGTCTGTGGGATCTATGAGTGTCAAATTACAACATTAGAACTTAATACTAGGTATAATTTAAATTAGGTGCTAATACTTACTCTGAGTTTTCTAAGCAGTCTGTTCTGGTGACGCTTCCGCACTGAGGGGTTGGTTTCAAACGAGTGTGGTCTCTTGCGCTTCTTAGAAGACGCTATAGCAGCAGCCGCGGCCATGCCCACTGGACCTACAGGATTGTATAGACACATTATTCATTAATCCACAGAAATATGACAACAGAATGCAAAAGAACAAATGGGCCAACTGACGGTAAGTGGTCACCACCGCCCACAGCACACTGTCTTATTAGTAGTATCATCATTACATCCCATGAAACTTCTACTACAGGACAAGGCACTCCCTCCAAAATTCCAGCTTTTACTGAAACAATATGGAGGGTAAGTACCATAGTCACCATGCTTGTTAACGTTACAGCTGGCATCATGGACCGCGGTTGTTGGTGACCGCAGAATGTAAGATGATACGATACACAGGATACTGCTGCCCATCCTCTGGTTCATTTATCCTTAGCCGCCTCTTACGACACCCACAGGTAGAGATGGGTTGGTACTATTCATCGCCGGCACCACATGGGGCAGTGGTATACTTTGACACTAATAAGACAGTAAACCGCGTTGCCCACCCAGAAAACTAAGACTGTATATCTCATGTGCCAGTAACTTCACTGGCTCCCTTGTCCTTCGAATTAAAATACAGTAGTGAAAACACGGGTTGCTTTACAGGAGAAAAAAGCAAGGGGTGGTGCTTCCCAAGATGGTGGGAGGCTTCCCTTTAGAGGTGGTAGGGCTTTTGTGCAAAGTCCGTCTGGGGAAGTGCCACCCTCTTGCGTATTTCTGCCGTAAAATAGCAGTGTTTGCACTGCTGTGTTTCGGTTTGAAGAGTGAGGGAGCCAGCGAAATTACCGGTACACGAGACACCATCTTAGTTCTCAGGGCGGGCAACGTGCTTTGCTGTCTTATTAGTATCAAATTATGTCACGAATAAGACAGCGGGCTCTATGGGCGGTTGTAACCACTTTCCAACAGGTGGACCACCTGCTCATTGGCTCATTTGTCACATTTAAAAAAATGGACTTTGAACAAAAGCCATATCACCTTCAAAAACTTACCAGCAGCGGCGAGTTGCTTGGTGACCTCATCGCTCATGGCAGACTTGATCATGTCTCCACTGTCGTCGTAGTTGGACCCCGCTGGTGATGATGCACATTCGTCCTCTTCGTCCGATCCGCCTGACAGTCCACATCCCTCCACAGCTGACATGTCCTGGGACAGCTGAGTTCATATATTTATTTAGTCTTGCTTAGTAACAGTACCATAATAACAGTTAGGAACATCTGTAATTGGCCTTATTTATAGGCTCTAAGCTCTTATAAAACTTTTTGTATTAGGCTGTTGATGTACCAAAATAAAATAAAAATAAAACATTCTGAAGACTTAATAAGTAGGTGCCAGGAAACGTCCACTGCAGGGCAGGGAGCTCTCTCCAGGATTCAATCAAAAACGCTTGGTTCAATTTGAAGACGAAGAAGCCGAAGATATCTTACGCTTCGGGATAAAAAACTTTGAAAAAGTGAAAGTTAAAGCCTCGCGTTACGTAAGTGCAGATGAGACCGTGAGACCGACGTATACTTCACTACTAGGTCGCAGGAGAACCGGAGGAGTCGTCGTGGCCGGCGTATTGGCAATCCCAGTCGGAGGATGAAGTACCATTCTTACCACGCTTATTATCGTTGCGGCTGGCACTATGGAGTGCGGTAAATGGTAATCTCTTAATCGCCTCTTACGACACCCACGGCTAGAGATAGGCAGGTATGTACTATTCTTTGCCAGCACTACACGACCGGCGAATAATTAACAAACTAGACTTTACTAGACAAAAGCTTTCTTTGCAGATTTCTTATAAAAATGTCTTGAAGACTTTTGAGTTTTAAAATTTTTGTGTGTAACCTTTCAGGGGCTTATTCTGGGAGCTAAAAGCAACAACTTCTGTTCTACGACCTTTAGGCCTGGATCAGTGCGACGCGGACGCGGATGTCCATTGACAATAAAAAAAATTAAGCCTATACAGTCCGTTAAATTCTCTGCCTAAGTATGTATTCCCGAGTTCATATAAACCGAATCTATTCAAGTCGCGAGTGAATAAGCTTTTTCTGGGCTCGATCCATCGTAGACCTCATCTCTGCCCTCAAGACTAGATCGAGGTCAAGAGTTAGCCCATTGACATAAAAAAAGAAGTGCGTCGCGGTGCGGATCAGGAGCGGATAGCTCCGCATTGGACTGAACGGACTGTATTAACTTCATAAATTTTTCGGTCCATGTCGGACGTCCGCTCCGCCTAGTAGTGTAGGCAACGAAGCAGTTGACCCCAACATAATTCTCTCAGGCAGATTTTATTTGACAGGATGATAAAGAATCATGAATTAAATGTAAATTCAAAATATCCAAAAAAAATTTTTATACATTTTTTGTATGGAAAAATTCAAAGTACCTATTTTTTTTGAATTTTTATAGAAGGTTTGTCAATGATCCAGCAAAGTTTCATCGACTGAGGATTTAATGCAGGGGTCTTCATACAACGATCCGCTTCGTTGCCTAGACTACTGTATTAACTTCATAAATTTTTCGGTCCGTGTCAGACGTCCGCTCCGCCTAGCGCCTCCGCGTCGCACTGATCAAGCCCTTAGAAATTCTCAATATTTTTTTTACTTTTCATACAAATTTGAGCGATCAGCTGATCATTTTGTATAGGATTGTATTTGACTGCAAATAAAAAAATCTGAATCAGCAAATCAAAGAAAATCCCGATCCTAATAAAAAATACTGATTGCACAGCAAAATAGTTACCACAAAATGTTATTATTTCAGCAACATTATGTCGCAGCTATATCGTATAACACGCCGTATTACAAATGACGGAGAAATTTTTAATTCGCCGTTTTACAAAACGGCGCGTAACTCGTTTTTCGTTGTTGTGGTCGCAAGTTGATCTAACCCGTAAACCCAACCTAAACGATCCCTAGTCGGGATCGGTTAGGTCGGGTTTACTTTATCTATCAAACCTCAAGTTTTTTGATGCACAATCATTATTTTTGATATGCTTTTAAGTATTTCCCTTTAGAAGTAGCAATTTGGTATTTTTCATGCACGGTCAATATTTTGATGTGCAATCAATAGTTTTGATATGCAGTTAAATATTTCCCGTTTGTATAGTAGATTTTTTGCGACTTTCAAAATTCTAAGAACAAAAGTTGATGCAATTAGCCCCCTGAATAAGCCCTTTTTTCAACTTTATTAAAATATCAACTAAATGTTTGACTCTGCCTTTAAACCTCAAGTTGCATAAAGGCCTGCTAATTAATGTAGATGTACACTATTACACTACACAAGGCCGCACGTCAGTGGTAACAGTTTGACCTTGAGCGGGTCTCCAGTTTCGGGCGTTTGTTACCACTTACTTGCCGCCGTGCACACCATTCATTCATGCTAATAAACAAACATTTTAAGTTGGATTAACTTTAATGGTGCTTTTTGCAATAAAAATAATAGAATACCTCTTCAGTCATGTCCATGGACTCGGTGCTGACTGCGGAGTTCATGATGTTAAGGCCTTGGTCTTCCTGTTGTTTCTTCTTGCTTGACTCCAAGACCATGGGGTCTCCCACAAATTTAGCAGTGTGTTTCTCACACTATGAACTAATTTTGGTTCGCAAGCCTCTCTTCTTTGGTGTTTTAGAGCCTAAGTAGATAACGAGATTCTAGAATTAGTTACTTTTGGAAGTTATGAATTCAGAGAACTGTGAAAACTAAATTATAGTTAGGTGCAAAGGGTAAGATAGGTTAACAAGTCCCGTAACCAGTACTTCAATTTAAGTTCTCATACAGTTAATGCTAAGCTTGACACACTGGAGTTTGTACAATCAACGACAGGTCAAGCTTGACACTCCCAGTGCCACTCTAGCCTGTACGTCTATTGAAATAAGAACTGTACAAAGTCCTATGTGTCGAGCTTGATGTGCTCTTGACTGTACCATACTTATTTCAATTCACACCACAAGTGTCAAGCTTGACCTGAATGTACATCTCATGAAAAATGAACCCTATCAAGCTAGTATGAAGCAGCTTTCTTTTACATAAAGTAGAGCATGTTTCACATAAGAATTCCTTTAGTCATGTTGGCTGTCATACATTTTATCAAAGATTTCGGACCTCCTTGCTTCGCTCGTAATAGATACCTTGCTAATTTATTTTACTATGGGATGACATCTGCCAACATGTCCCAATTTTTTTATGTCAAATCATCAATGATCACTAGGAAATATTCAAAATAACTCCTCAAAACTATAGAACGACGCCTTCACTACCTTGTGATGAATTATTGTTTCAATCCTCCTTCTAATTACTCTTATTTTTCTGTGTATTTTTTCTGGGTGAAAGGGACGGTGTATCGAAAACGGGAAGAGTGAGCTTAGTCAATGAACAACAAACTGAACAACTTTTCCAAAGAAACATTGGGAAATGAAAAAAAAAGTTACGTCTCCACATAAACTGCTCTAGAGTGAGCAATTTTTAATTAATGGATGATTTTTTTTATGTGATATGATGATTGATGACTAACTTATATGATATTTTTTGTATTTAAAAATCTACTTAATCTTTAAGCAACCTTTTAGTGTAAGTTATCATACTGAATGTTAATTTTAATTTTGAGTTTTGCTGTGCCCACCACGGTCCACAAATGAAACTAAACCTTACAGTTATATCTTTATGTGGAATGCAATAAATGTTTAAATTTGAATTTATATGAAGAGGTAAAAATTTTTTTCATTTCCCGAAAATGCTTCTTGGGGAAAGTTATTCAGTTTCGTTGACTGAGCACGCCCTTTCAGTTTTCAGTACACTGTCCCTTACACACTATACAACCCAACAAGATGGGAAAGGAACTTATGTGAACCGGGCTCTAGATATTTTCCTATTGTGGTATTTGTGCCATTATTTTTTTTTCTATTGAGAATCTGTTGGGTCCTTCAATACCTATGAAATTGGCAAAATTTTATTGCAGATTTGTGAGATCACAATAGATCTATCTATCACACTATAGTTTTATTAGCCATTTTCGTTGCATGTTTTATATTTTAAAGTTGATTTCAAGGTTATCAATCTATGCATTAATTCTTCTTAAAATGTCATCTGTTTTCTTCAGATTTGTTACATTTTTTTACACATAATATTTGAAAATTAATGCTACCATAAGCTCAATGTTTTGCCATTCATACATAACCTTAATTATGAACTAAAACCAAACTGTTCGGTTTTAGTTAATAATTTGAATAAAATATCCTTTGAATTAAATTTTATTTTAGATTCCTAAAATTCTTTTATTGAATGTGCCTATATCCCCATGCCACTAGATTTTTTTTTAAATTGCCTCTCCACTGCCTAATAACTAGTTTTGTATAGAGAGAAAGATTATTTTATCAGTGATGTAAAAGTTATTTAGTTGATTAAATCACTGAATATGCCTTTTATATTTGTTGCTAACCTATCCCATACACCCCATATAATCCTGTTGTAGTACTTGTATCTAATGGTTTAAAAATAAAAATACATTTAAATTAAGATTTCCTCAGGCTTCTTTTGAAGCGACTCTAGAGAAGCAAATTGAATTTTATTCTGTCTTATTTTCTCTTTATAGGCTGGTACTTAAATTACACCCACACATTTATACAAGGCAACCTCTGACCTTTCGAAAAATTGGTAAGTGTTTAAAATGGTCTGGTTCATAGGCTCAATTACCTTAGCAAAGAAAAATCTAATAAGAAACCTTGAACTTAAGATTATTGGGAATTGAAAATTCTGTCTGAAATATTTACCTACATAGGTAGATAATTCAATCATCCAACTAAAATTCATACTAGCACAGTCATAGCCATGTAGAAATCTGCTATAAATCATGAAAGTAGTGTAAAAACATCCCCTTCAGAAGTAAAAAGCTGAATCATTGATTTCCCACCCCAAAAGAGCTAAGTACCTACTTTCGTTTGACTATTCTATTGTGTGGTAGCTAGGACTGGGCGAAAAATCAATACTTGAACATCCTACACACGAACTGAGGCGAATATAACGATTAGCCTGGAAACATACAGAAATCTCCTGAAACCAGTCAGCCATGCCAAATACAAGCTACAAATCTCAAGCTGTCTCTAATGAAAACCAACAGCTTCGATTTATTACTTATTCTGGGCTTAGAACATTGTTGGGGCGACTGCAATTGACGCATTTTATTTTAGTGTTTTTGTTTAGACGCAATGCTCGGCTGTTAGTCGCAGCAGGTCACTTTCGAAGACAAATGACACAGACTCTTTTGCGGCGGCGTAAAGGATAAGCCCAAATGAATGGCCATCATGAAGGGGAACCGCGCCGATGGAGCAGGCTCAGATAGAATAGAAAGACTACGGCTGCGTACGCACCTGCGTGATTTGAAATACATTTCGCGGCCTTATCAGCAACCTCAGGAACTTGCTGTGATGTAACCGGACCAAATCAACACTTTTTGAGACCGTTTCACTCAACTGGACACAGAATTCACAAAATACATGGAGGACACGAGAGACCCCGAAAAACGCAAATCCTCCATTAATATCGATCGGTAAAAGCGATACGAAGATCGGATAGACTTCACTTCGCGTGACGCCATTTTGTACGAGTCTGCGCGGTAGGATTTTTCGCAAGGAAAGGGAAATTTCCCCTCAGTTTGCGGGGGGGCTGGAAAAGCTTCGTAAGTACTAAACTTCTTCGATAATTGGAAAACACTCACCGTATTTCCTCCTGAAATAATTTTCTATATTTTATTTCATGCCCTGAAAACTGGGCCTGGGCGTTGAGGAAAAATTCCAAGTTTATTTTCGAAAACATTGATTGGTCACGTCATTTACTAGCGCCCTCTAGACTAAACGACATTTTTCTGAACTAAATTTGACATTTTCATTCATTTGTAAACACATGAAAAGTTTGCAGATTTTCAGCCAAAAGTTTGTTGTTTCAACAAGTTTTGTGCGATAATTCATTCTATTACATTAGGTACTGTCTTTGTAACTCGTGCCACTATTTATCCATTTTCGTTACCTCGCGCTAAACGCAATCGTGTATTACACAGTTTGGTAAATATAATTTTCTTTGCTTTATTTTTAGCCCCATGTATTCTTAACAAGTGTTTGTGTATATCATGGGTTTTATGACGCATTAGTTGTCTGCCTTGTAATTCATTAATTCCTGCCACATTCTTTTTGGCTCTGTTTTGTCCTAACCTCTAAACTCTTCTTATATTTTTTAGAACCTGTATTTTCATTGTTTCTTATATGAAAGATCTGAGCTGACAGAGTTGTCTGCCCAAGTAGATCATGTTTATTAGTAAATAATAACATAATGTTATTGATGAAAGCTATTTAGTAAATATTATTATTTATTTGATAGCCCAGCAGCAACTTTGCTGATATGGCTACATCTAAGCTGGTGTGTTGTTCACTGCACATTAAGAAAGTTTATTGTCTATAAGCCACTGGTCAAGCCGGTTTTTAAAGCTATTTGTTGAGGGAGCGTCTACAATGTCCTGTGGTAAGCAGTTCCAAGTGCACATAACTCTATTGTTAAACTCGTGATAACCAACATTCCTCGTTGAGCTTATCCTCGCCAGCTGCAAATTATTTTTGTGTCTGCCTCTTGTGATTGTCTTTCGGTTAAGTATATTCTGCAGCCCTGGACAGTTACAAGCTGCAAACCTTTTTTCAAAAAATATAAAATTCTGACATTAACATGTATTTATATCTTAGAGGCTTCAATTTTTGTAAAAAATAATATTCATCTCTTCCCAATATATTCTCGTCCTCAAAATTTAAGGCCACAAACTAGATTAGCTCTGCCAAAATCTAACATGCAACTGGTTCGATCGGGTCCACTCGGAATGGCAGCAACAATATATAATAAGATTCCTAAACATCTACAAAGCGAGCAAACTTGTAAAAAATTCAAACAAAATTTAAAGCTTTTCTTACAAGAAAAATGTTATTATAAGTTACAGGATTTTTTGAATGATGTATAAATACGATTTCCCGCCAATACTATCTATAATTAATTTTAATTTATTAGGTTGATTAGGTTTAAGATTTTGACATTACAATATTTTTTCTTTTTACTTCTAAATTTTCATCAAATATGATTTAATTGCATGTTTTGTTACTGTTTTGTCGTCTCAATATTTATTACAAATAATTGAATTATGTTAAATAGTGACACCTTTTGCCGAGATATTTTATTATTGTAATTACTACCATTTAATTGCAGCGCCCTACCAGGGTCCATATTGTGTTCTGTTTTATGTATTTTCCATCTTTTGTACCATATGGAAGCAATAAATAATTTGAATTTGTTATATTTGCCAGTCAAGATCTCGTAGGCTTCGATGAGTTCCCCGCGCTTTCGAGGATCACTTAGAGTTGGAAGGTTCAAAATAGCAAGTCTTTCCTCATAAGTCTTCTTCCGTAACCCGAAAGGCATGTTAGTAGCTTTCCTCTGTACACTCTCCAACAAGTCTATGTCTTTTGCAAAATATGGATTCCAAATCTGAAAGGCATATTCGAGCAGTGGCCTTACATATGTTTTGTAGATTTTCAAAAATCAGTCTATATTGATGAGTTGGAATGACTTCCTGATTGTATGTAAGAAATAGCTTTCACCTACCTACTTTTCACCATAAGTGACCTTATCATTTTGAAATTATGATGTAAAAACTTTTTAACAAAAAAATTAAACCGCGGAAAAAACTCAAAAGCAAGAAATAATAAAACTTTTTTATTTAACCTTAATAACAAAGTTCTTAAACTAATGTAAGTATACCCGAGTAATTTTGAGTCGGCGCCAAACAAGCAAATTAATTATAGACGGAGAGCGCGTGGTCGTCAACCCTACCTCATCGATTACCAAGATGCGACTACTCTAGGGTGATGCACGTTAAAAAGTTATATCCGAATCAACAGGGTTGCCTTGGCGCAACCTGGCAGGTTTTGTACAGTGGCCAAAAAACTTGTCATTTTTTGGCCAAAAATTACCTCATCGAATACCAAATAGGTACATGGTACATTCGATAGTGCTCATCAAGGAGTGCCTAAATCAACAGGGTTGCCTCACTTAATCCTGGCACATTCGCGAGTCGGCCTGATTTTAAGGTGGTCAAAAATTACAAAAATTACCTCATCGATTACCAAGTAGGTACTTATCACAACTGATAGAGCTCTTCAAGAAGGGGCAAAATCAACAGGGTTGCCTCCCCAAATCCTGGCACATTCGTGAGTCGGCCTGATTTTAGGTTGGCAAAAAAATACAAAACTTACTTACGATAATGAGGAATGAATTGAAACTTATGCCATTTGGAGCTTCTAGACATCTTAATAATATTTGCTATAGTATGCCGGCACTTAAATTAATGTTTCATATTTTTATATAGGATATAAAGTTAAGATGGGGTACACACGGCAGCTACTATAAGCATTATAGCTACAAGAAAACTTAGTACAGAGAGTTACCCTAACTTTTAGAGGTATTTCGACCTACTTTCTCAGATTTTGGAAAAAATGTACAGTCAACAAGAAAAACGGCAATTTCCACAAAAATATTTTTCATTCCATTTGATCTTTAATTTGTATGTGTGAAATAAGGAATATATACAAAATTAATAGGGTTACCCGCCAAATCCTAGCACTTATGTGAGTCGGTCTGATTTTGGGTTGGCGAAAAAATACAAAATTTAACTACAAGAAAACATAGTACGGAGACTAACCCGAACTTTTGGAGATATTTTTTCGCACACTTACTGATTTCAAATAATGTTCAGTAAAAAAAAAACTGCAATGTTCACAAAACTTTTATTTTTCATTTCATTCGATCCTCTTACTGGTAAAGAACAATTCTTTGTGGGA
Source organism: Athrips mouffetella (assembly GCA_947532105.1). NCBI lineage: Eukaryota > Metazoa > Arthropoda > Insecta > Lepidoptera > Gelechiidae > Athrips > Athrips mouffetella. The sequence continues at coordinate 1,718,722 of OX383960.1, read as the reverse complement.
TCAAACGACGTCAAAGTATTAGAACTCTCACAAAAAGCAAACTTTTTTCCCATTCATTTAGTAGAAGAAACTGTCATTTTACAAACCTTTTTTCATATCATTCGATCCTTTTGCTGATAAAAAACAGAAGGCTTTGTAAGGTCAAGCATATTCAAGGTATAAGATTTCTCGGAAAACACAATATAAAATTTCAACTGGCTTTTAGGGAAATTTGCGTTTACTTAGTGGGAAAAAACTTCTCTTTAATAAAAATCACCTTATCGATTGTCAAATAGGTACATAGTATATTCGTTAGTGCTCTTTAGAAGTGGCAAAATCAACTGGGTTGCCTTACCAAATCCTGACACTTTTGTAAGTCAGTCTGATTTTAGGTTGGTTCTAAATATAAAACTTAAATACGTTTATGTGTTATAAAATGATATTATGCCATCTGAAGGCTCTAGTCATTTTATTAATAATCAATGTAAGAAAACTCATGTTTAATAAATGGTAATAATATGTTTATTGTTGGTTTTTTGTCCCGTCTGGTACCGGCAAAGAATAGTACCATCCCATACATAAACTGGTAGATGGGCAGCGGCATCCTTCTGTGTATCATTCCATCTTACTTTCTGCGGTCACCTACAACCGCGGTCAATGGTGCCAGCCGTAACGCTGACAAGCGAGGTGACTATGGTACTTCCCCTCCACATTTTTCCAAAGTTAGAATTCTGGAGGGAACTCCCTGTCCTGTAGTGGACATTTCATGGGATGTTGTGATTGAGTCTTTTTTATTCGATGCTATATTATTTTGAAAATAAATCCTGTTGAAGATTGGGATGATAGTCGTTTTCGGTGACGAAAGTTAATTTCACTCCTCCGATCGATCCTTCCAAATTCCAAATAATGTGCTCTATGTCTATAGAACTAAGATTACGAATTTCGAATCTGAATGATTGAGTCATGAAGTGAACTTTCGTCACCGAATAGCATACCAGATTTAGGGTGGTTAAAATTTAGGTACTTCATCGATCACCAAGTGCGTTTGTGCTTCAAGAGCTCTTCAAAGAATAGCGACATCAATAGAGTTGCCTCACCAAATCCTGGCAATGTCGTGAGTCGGCATGATTTAAGGTTTTTACCGTTACCGTTAATGAGTTAGAATGGAATTTATGCCATTTAAAGGTTTTACAATAACTAATATATTATTATACCAGCACTTTCACTCTTAAACTTTATAAACAAAACACATTAAGAAAAAGTCCCAAAAGACAACATAAATTACGTTTTATTACCTGCTTTGCATAAAAATCGACTAATGTCAGAAATTTTATAATATAAACATCAACATTGCGCAAAATAAAGGCATTCGCATACTTGCTTAGTAGGTGCAGTGAGTGCTCTGTAAATCTTACTTAATATTATTTTAGAACCTATTCACCTATATTATTACCATAAGTTACTTTATTGCACACACCCCCACGCACACACACCTACACCCCCACACACACACATACACACACACACTCACCCACACATACACACACACACACACACTCACCCACACATACACACACACACACACACTCACCCACACTCGCACCACTCAATCAGTAATAATCTAACCTTACCTTTTTCTCTTTTGTCATAAATTATATTTTACTTGTTTGAATTTAAGATACAAGCAAAGTAGGCTTGACATCGGGCCTGTTACCGTTATTTTTCATTAGTTGTAGAGGCTAAAGTCGGGCCATCTGTCAAGCTTGACTTATTGTTTACTTGTATACTGTAACTACGTAGTCGGTTATGGAAGAGCGGAGCCTCCTGACACAGGCATAAAAAGCTTAAAAGGAGGCTTCGGCAACTAGATGGTAAGCACACTTCTGGTTAATGAAATAAATATTTTGTATTTTTTGTATTTTGTATTGTATTTGTATAAGCAATGAATCTCTTAGTCCAATAAATTACTCTGTAATAGTTAACACAACAATAAACGACGATCACATTGTGAATTCTTATATTTGACATGAATGTAATTTATAATGTAATTTTAATTGTGTGATAATTAAATCTAATCTAATCAAAAGAAAAAAAAAGAACAAGCAAAACTAATAACACGTAGTAACGTCTTATTAAAAGCACTTTTTTTACACGCCTTATGAATGTATAAAACTCTAACAAATTAATCATTAATACTGATTAATCTTAAACTGTTTGCTAGTACTGCAGTTCTCGAGACTAAAGCAATGGTCATCATAAGAACGACCTTTGCACCTATTGGCATCAAACTGTGGCAAAAATATAAAACAATATAGGGTGAATTCTTATTAGTTCTTGATAGCATAAGATATGCATGTACATATGATACTGAACAACTGTTCCCAAGGAACATAGGTCGAAATACGAAAAACCAAATTTGAACTCCCATAAAAAATGCGCTATCAGCTGATGCAGTTCCTATCGGAGGTCAAAACTTGATTTTCGTGGTCCTTGAGGAAAGCTGTTCAGTATCATGAGTACATAAATACCTTTTTCTATCAAGAACTAATTATACGTCACCATATATATATAGATATACATTCTAGCTTAGATAATAACTTCTTTTATAAAAATCCTAAAATAAAGTACATTTTATTCATTTAAATTAAATAACTTTCTTAAGGAAGATTGGTCATTTTATAATACAAAAATACGACCTTGTTTATTTTTATAGTTACAAATCAAATAATTTGTAAGGATTTGTTAATAATTTCTAAATGCAAAGCCAGTAGAAACACTTACGTCACGGTAATAAAGTTTTAAATGTTTCCAATGACATGCGGTTGACCAGACTGAAAATTTAGTTTTCATTACACTTATTCGAAATCGCTAATCGGTTCGTCAAAAAAGGCGAGCATAACACATGACTACCCCAAGAAATTTTCGTAGCGGGGAAAAATTAAATTTATAACATGAATTTTTTTTTCCAGTGATCTACGACCAAGCAGGTCGAACATAAATATTGTAGGAAAAACGTTACAGGCTGGTTGTATTATACAATGTTTTAAAAAAGAAATACACTAGAACTGTTAACATGACTGCAAACAAACGAAGAGGTTCCTCTCCTTATTAAAATAACCAAAAAATAACTATGCCAATAACATTTTCAGTTTTTACAAAATTTTAATAATACCATAGATAATACTTATACTAATTATTCTTTTTCTCATTGTTTCTTTACATAATATCATTGTAATGCTATTTCATATTTATAATTGAAAATGAGTGTGTCTTAATGAGCCTCTTGTTTTTAGGGTTCTTTTCTCACAGAGGGAGATGAAAAGTAGAGTACATCACGCGGCTGAAAAATCGTGTTTACTTCGGACAACCTATTAAATCCCTCGCTACTTACAGAATTCTACTCTAGAATACATACTTCTCTCAGGATTAAAAATAGTATCCTCGCCTTAAAAATATTATTTTTCTGCCTTCTGATACAATCTAAAATATATTTAAATTCTCCATTTGCAACGGCATCTTCAGTCAACGACACTGAACTAACAACTTTCAGTGAACAAAACTTTCAGGAAACGAAAAAAAAAATCGGCTTCTCCGTACAAACTGTCCGATCAAGTTTACAATTTTGTATGGAGACGCGAATTTTGTTTTTTTCGTTTCTTGAAAGTTATGTTCTCTGAAAATTGTTCAGTGTCGTTGACTGATCATGCTTCTTCAGTATTCGGAAGGCTGTCCCTAACACCCTGTATGCAGGGTGTAAAGAAAAGTACCGATGTCCTTTTAACCATGTGGTTAACATGTGTTCAGAACAGGAATAAAAAAATTATATTAAAATTTAATTGTGTCAACCCTCGCCAGTCGCAGCGCGCATTAAGGTATCTATTTGTCTTGTTTACAATTGGTGCGCTGCGACGGGTGGGAGGAGTACGTTGTGATTCTTAGATTAGGGTTGGCAACTTGAACTTTTTTTCATAGGAAGTATTTAATTTTTATGTTATTTTTTTATAATTAATATGTTCTATGTACTTTATTCTACTTACATAACATGTGGTTAAAAGGAAATCGGTACTTTTCTTTACACCCTGTATAAAAATAACGTACCCTTTGTTTACTTTTGTCAAAGTAGTAGAGCACTAGAACACCTCCACTTTTTTGGCAATAAAGTCCTCTTGAGTTTTTGTACGCTGCCTTAACTATTTCGGTCGGCGTGAATATTTTACTCATATTTACAAATTTTGAATGGAAATCAAGATGTTTATTATAAATTAAAAGATATTTTTTTCACAGATTAAATAAGCGCGAATTGCGCGAATTCCTCTCGGCCAGCCATTATATAATTTAGGCAAAATCCTGAATGTGTGGTATGGGATAACGATCGGGTACAGTACGCGCGTTAAGCGCTCGGTAGTCACCGCATGGCCTCCATCCGTTATCTTTCTTTGGTACTAGATGCAGTGGAGAAGACCAAGGACTTTCTGATCGACGAGCTATGCCGCTTTGTACCATTGATTCAAATTCCTTTTTTGCTATTGAAAGTCGATCAGGAGCAAGACGACGTGCGCGAGCAGATACGCAAGGACCAGGTGTGGTACGTATGAAGTGCTAAGTATTGTGCTTCAGTTTGTGTAGGTCGAATGTTCCAGCAGGACGAGTTATCTCCGGATACTTCTTCAGAATCTCGTGGAACATGCTGTCTCCAGCGACTGCTTTAACAGAAGAAATGGATTCAGCTGACCTTTGCCGTGGAACTTGTACTTGTAGGCTCGTGAGATTGTCGACGAGTCTCTGATTCCGACAGTCGACCATGAGGTTGTAATAACTAAGAAAATCGACACCAATTATAGGTTTGCTAACGTCAGCAATTGTGAAATGCCATGTAAAAGCTCTTCGAAGGCCGAGATTTAGCTCTAGCTGAATTGTACCGAAAGTAGAAATAACTGAGCCATTTGCAGCAAACAATTCATATTTGGCCTTCTGCGGGCGTCCTCTAACGGATGATCTGGGAAATACGCACAGATCGGATCCTGTATCTATCAAAAACTGTTGCTTGGTAATGTGATCGGTGATGAAGAGGCGGCCAGGAGTTCCATTGGGCTGACAGTCGGCTACGGCCGTTAATGACTGCCGCCGTTGGTGTTTAAATTGTTGAAGTTGCAGGGGCGAACGCACTTTATAGCCTTATCGCCAAACATGTTGTGGAACCAGCAGTGCTTGGGGTTCCTTGAGCGAGACTGGGAGCGGTTTCTATCGTGCCGGTATCGTTCGCGATCGCGACTACAACTGCGACTACGTAGCATCATCAGCTCGGCTACTTGTTTCGTCAGCTCTGCTATCTTCTGCTCAAGTGAGCTAGCCTCAATAGTTGAAGTCATATTTTGTGGGTTTTAATTTTTCCGTCGGTGTTCTGCGTTCGGCGGTCACCAATGTGGGGACGAACCCCAAATGATACGCAGGAGTGATTTTAACGTAATTATTTATATAATTGCGGCTCAAACAAACTTTACAAAATTTTCAGCTTTTAATCGACTGAAGAATAACAACCGAATCTCCATAGCAACGTGGCTGTACGACGCTCATTGCGGGGCGAGCGCGACGGCATACATTGCGCGCCGCCACACTGTGTATGGGGGGGTTCAGTTCATAAGTGTATAAATTCTTTTTTGAAGTTGTCCTTTATGGCCTTGGAAACTAGCATATTAGCCGATGGCATCCAATACAACATAGTATTACCGTAATTTTGTTGCCAAATCTAACAAAAAGGTGAAAAAATTATATTACCGTATTGTAGACAGTTGCATTTATAAATATTACGCAACCTGTTGTCGGAATGGCAATGTTTGTGATACTGTTTCCGGTTTCGTATTTCGAACTTTAACAAATGGAAGTAGAAAAAAAAAGGTATATGAAAATTTCTGATTCTCCTATTAAATGTATGGGAAAATAATTTTGTGTTTCTGATAGTTCTTATACATTAACCTCGGTAGACACTATAGAAAATTATGTTCTTTAACAATTAAAGATCAAATGAAATGAAAAATATTTTTGTGGAAATTGCCGTTTTTCTTGTTGACTGTACATTTTTTCCAAAATCTGAGAAAGTAGGTCGAAATACCTCTAAAAGTTAGGGTAACTCTCTGTACTAAGTTTTCTTGTAGCTATAATGCTTATAGTAGCTGCCGTGTGTACCCCATCTTAACTTTATATCCTATATAAAAATATGAAACATTAATTTAAGTGCCGGCATACTATAGCAAATATTATTAAGATGTCTAGAAGCTCCAAATGGCATAAGTTTCAATTCATTCCTCATTATCGTAAGTAAGTTTTGTATTTTTTTGCCAACCTAAAATCAGGCCGACTCACGAATGTGCCAGGATTTGGGGAGGCAACCCTGTTGATTTTGCCCCTTCTTGAAGAGCTCTATCAGTTGTGATAAGTACCTACTTGGTAATCGATGAGGTAATTTTTGTAATTTTTGACCACCTTAAAATCAGGCCGACTCGCGAATGTGCCAGGATTAAGTGAGGCAACCCTGTTGATTTAGGCACTCCTTGATGAGCACTATCGAATGTACCATGTACCTATTTGGTATTCGATGAGGTAATTTTTGGCCAAAAAATGACAAGTTTTTTGGCCACTGTACAAAACCTGCCAGGTTGCGCCCAGGCAACCCTGTTGATTCGGATATAACTTTTTAACGTGCATCACCCGAGATTAGTCGCATCTTGGTAATCGATGAGGTAGGGTTGACGACCACGCGCTCTCCGTCTATTAATTACGTAAAGCGTGATGCACGGCGGCGGCGCCGACTGTGATTGGCTTTTTAAGATGTTTTCTTTTTAATAACTATTCATTCATTTATTCTCATTCATTAGAGCCATTTCAGAGGCCTTTGGCGTCTCAACAACTCTGATACCAGGATATTTAAGGTCGGTCATCGACCTTGAAACCCACACTATGATGATTGCCATTCCTTTTTCCACAACCTTTTCTTCACGTTCGATACTCAAAACTGCAACTAAAACATTTTTTTTTTGTTTTTTACGTCCGTCCAGCACAAAACACAAAATCAAATGAAATTGGCAATCTGATTGGGTATGAGTACGTGTAGACGCGCGATCTGATCCTAACGCCAATTTAATTGCCAATCAGATTGGGTGAAAAGTTGGCCGTGTGGAACCCACTTTAAGCTTATCTTAATAGCATAACAGGGAAAAGAAGAACACTTCTTTTTCACAAAACAGGAAGTGTTTAGCTAATATTTGAACCTGGAGGAGACACTTTAACAACAATAGTCTTGTATGGGTAACTAGGAAAGAAATACGTTTTTTTCACACTGCTGCACTGCACACACATACATCACAACACACATATCTCACATATTATTTATATCTAATTTAGGGAACATTATTTAAATCTTTTTTAAATAACTAAACAGCAGATAAGGCACCTGATGTTAAGTAGTCATCTCAACCTTAATAATAATAAGCACCTTCAGTTTTACTTACTTACCTACTGACTGTAGTAAGACAGCAAAATTGCATGCCCGAAAGACGCAACAATGGACTTCTCTATGGATGGAGTTTCTGTTTAGGATTCTCTACCCAAAGGCTGCAAACAAAACTAATACGAAGTCCATGTTGTTGGTCTGTCTGTCTGCCCAATCTTTATATCATTTGAAGCGTAATAGGTAGTCAGTAAAAATTTTGAAACATGAGTTGCTGTGGTAGATTTCCTGACGGGTAATAAAAATATACACAAGTACAATGCGCGCAACGAAAGGAGAGCCCTGTCAGATCACGTGGTTAACCTGCGCAGTAGACAGTTTGCGACAAAATGGCCTGCGAACTGTCTACTGCGCAGGTTAACCACGTGGGTGCGGCCGTTAGGCTCCCATTCCGGTACGCTCCCGGCCGGTACGCTCCCACAGTGAAAATTTTGTTATTCCGGCACGCTCCCGGCCGGGACGCCCCCGTTGTTTTTATTACTTGAGTAAGGATTGTTAAGAACAGAATTCTTATAAAAATAAATTAAGACTAATTTTGATCAACTAGAATATGTGTTCTAAAAACTTCAGGGATTATAACATCTAAAGGCTTCTTGAATTTGGTTTTCGGTACATTATATTAAGGCTTTATTTCGATGATCATAAACGTGGTTTTTACATCTGTGGAGGCTGGAATGTCTTCATCAAAACCTTTTTTTTTAGCTCAGCAGTCCGCGATTCAATTTTTTTTTTACTGAGCCGAAATGTGTAGCCACCTCTTTCTTTATCTTGTCCATGACAACACTAATTTCGTTCTTAGAGAAATCTGGTTTACAGTCAACACTATGTCTCATTTCAATTTGCACATTATCACTCTCATTAACTAATTTCACAGAACCAGTATATTTTTCACGTCTCTTATTAGCACACACCCACATACTTGATAAATTATTATTTCTTTTTAATGTGTACCTATATCCCGCTTGTAATAACGTTTTCCCTCCATATCTATTATTATCTATAAATTGGTAATTACGTTGCAGCCCTTGAGAGGAAGAAGCACCTTCACTCGCCATTGTGAGATAGCAAACTGACCAGTTGGGCTTTCTTATCACTTGCAATGTTGGAATATTGGATCGCGTGCGAAAGAGATGGACATATGGTCCACCTGAACTTGTTCATTGTATCAAAAACTAGTTTGAGTTCTGGGAACACCAACACAATGGGTTAAGCGAGGTACCCTTTCACTGTTTCCGTGCGTTGTTCATATTTTTGTTATTATTAGACACGCAGCATTTTTTTGTCTTTTTACTTGTCTATTTATTTATACCACATACAGCATGCAAAAGGTTGGCTACCTATATTCTTGATATTTACGCGCGACTTATGTGTAATTACCTATTTTAAGTTATGTATGTTAATACTTGTAGGCTAATGTGATTTGTTTTGTGTGTTATGTTTATTAAATAAAGGTTTTATCTATCTATCTATATTTAAAAGATTATATATATATTTTTTATTATTGTTAACGGTGTTTTAAAACCATTACACTAATTAAAAGGCCATGCGTGACACAATTACATACATAGGTAAATATAATTATTTAAATTTCAAAACACTTTCGTTTTCAGCAGTACTTGCTAAAGTGCCCTGTCAAAAAAAATTTTTGATTTTAATGGGGGCGTCCCGGCCGGGAGCGTGCCGGAATAACAAAATTTTCACTGTGGGAGCGTACCGGCCGGGAGCGTACCGGAATGGGAGCCTAACGGCCGCACCCAACCACGTTATCCGACAGGGCTCTTCTTTCGTTGCGCACATTGTAAATTAATGGAGGTTCTCATTTATCATTCAGAAAATGGGTTCCATTTATTTTCGATAACTTGGTGTGATATAAGTCCATAAATCCTATAGTCAAACAACAAAAGTTGCCCAAGTACGAGTTGGACCAAAAAAACACACAGTAGTTTTCAAAAATTTTGTACTAACATATACAATGCACAATTCTCAATACGCAGAACCTCTCGGAGGGTAGTTCTACCCATGTCACTGAACAACTAGAACAACTATTATTGTTCTACAACTTTTGGAAAAAAAAAACGAATCTTTATTTAAAATTAAAATCTGATCCGGTCAATTTGTAGGGAAAATAAAATTTTATTAGAACTAGCCCCCGAGAGGTTTAGCGTATTTGGAATTACACATTGTATAGTGCGCTGGTTACCCTTGGTGTGTAAGTCCGCCTCGCACTTGGCCGTTTTTAGGGTTCCGATACCGAAATCACAGATTATATAATAGTAAACCGATATGGTAAAAAGGAACCCTTATGGTGCGACTTTGTCTGTCTGTCACACCTATATTATATCTCGTCAACCACTCATGCTATCGACTTGAAATTTGGAATAGTTTTAGAATATAGTTGCTCAACTTAATTGCACATGCAAGAATAAAAAAAATATGATTATTAATGTAAAGGGGGCCCAAATAGGGGGGGGGGGGGGATTGCGAAATTTCGTTACTAGGTCGAGTGGGGTATCATATGAAAGAGCTTTACTTGTACACTCTGAGATATATTTTCGTATTTTTTTACGACTCAGTTTTGAAGTTATGATGAAAAATGTCAAAAAAATACCATTCTCCCTTATCTCCGAAGTTTGTAAAAGGAAAAATCTGAATTAAATACAGTCGATAGAAGTTTATATAAATATTACAGCAATAATAAAACGATCTTTCTAAGTTGCACAGTTTTTTAGAAATCTGCAAAAAACCTTTACGAACAAATTTAGTTTTGCGGTCCTAAAAATGGACTTTATTGCTTCCAAAAATACTATAGGAACCCTCGGCGCGCGATTCGGACTCGCACTTGACCGTTTTTTAGGGTTCCGTACCTCAAAAGAAAAAAACGGAACCCTTATAGGATCACTTTGTTGTCCGTCTGTCTGTCTGTCTGTCTGTCTGTCTGTCAAGACCCTTTATCTCACGAACGGGTAAAGGTATCAGGTTGAAATTAATACCATATGTTAGGGTCCATGAACCACACCAGATCTGAAAATTCAAATTTTTTACAACGACGCAATCAAAAGATATGGCATTTTATGTCCTCATCTCCATACATTTATTCAAAAATGAAAAACCTACAGGGTACTTCCCGTTGACCTAAAATTATGAAATTTGCGAGAAGCTAGGTCTCACAGTACAAATAATGGGAAAAGTCTGAAATCATTAAATATTACAACTTTTCTCACAACTAATGGTAACCAATTGTGGTGAGCTCCCGTTTCAAGAACATTCATATAAGAGAGGGGTCAAGTTGGATGGTTGCTGAGGCGATTTTTGTTTTAGTTCTATTTAAAAACGGGAACACTTACAAACTTGAAAGTTGGTATGTTTATAGGACATAGGCTATAAAATAACAACAAATAATAAAATTTGGTCAAGAGCGTGTCGGACTCAAAAAATCTAGCACATTAACTTACTGAAATTTCAACTAATACAATTATGTTTATGTGGTGGTACGGAACCCTCAGTGCGCGAGTCCGACTCGCACTTGGCCGGTTTTTTTTTTGTTATGGTGCAATTTCTTAGGCAGAGCCATATCCTTATGTATAGTACACACGGCTGCACGTCAGTGACTTGCACTTGGCGGCGGCACTTTGACCGTGAGCTGGTGTCTGGTTTCGGGCGTTTATAGCGTGACGCTAGTTTCCACTTCCTTCCTGCCGTGCGTACACACGACCGCACATCAGTAGAAACACTTGAACCTTATGGCGTGGTAATAGAGTTGAAAAAGTTTCTACCGACAAGCGGTTGACCGTACCATTTGCTTAGGAATATTCTGATTGAATGTGACAAAGAAAGAAAACAAAAGTACCTACTTATATAATAATTTTAATAATCTCTATTTATATTGCATAAAGTTATTCTATAAACTAAATGACATAGCACTTATATCTATGACTAATTTTAATGTTATGTTTAGTATGTATAAAATTTTATAATAAAATTAAGAAATCACATCTTCAGTAAGTAGTTTTGTCCATCAATCACTCATCGAGGCCGAGGTCGCTTTAATTCACTTGATTCCTCTGAAGAACCTGTAAAGATTTTTATTTTTAAAATCATAAATTATGTTGGAAAAGATATTGCCACATCCATTAATTTCGGGTGTATTACTCTACTGGTCAACAAGGACCTGCTAATATTAAACAACCAATAAATAAATGCATTTGGGGTATATTTCAAGCAATTTGAATTGCAGAAAAGGTCTTTATATCCTAAACTAAGCAAAATTACTAGGGGTAGGTATTAGAAATTGAATTGCCACAAATTTTCATCACACAAAATATTATTTGCCTCCCGAACCCGCGATACATTTTGCACACTCTTGCCACACAGGTGCCGTGTCGACACGCTGTGGGCAGCCTGGTCGCTCTAGAGCAGTCTGCTCCTCCGTCCATCTTTATAGTTCAATAGTTACGTACCAATGAAATACGATGACGCACTTTTCCCCGCCACCCTGACTCGCAGATGCACACACCTGCCACACAGGTGCCGTGTCGACACGTTGTGGGCAGCCTCCTCGCTCTGGAGCAGTCTGCTCCTCCGTCCATCTTCATAGTTCAACAGCCACGTACCATTAATACGATGGCACGCCCTGCCTCGCCATCCTGACTCGCATATGCTTACACCTGCCACACAAGTGCCGTGTCGACACGCTGTGGGCAGCCTGTTCGCTTTAGAGCAGTCTGCTCCACCGTCCGTGTTCATAGTTCAGTCACGTACCATTAATACGATTACACGCTCTTGCCCGCAATCCTGACTCGCAGATGCACACACCTGCCTCACAGGTGCCGTGTCGAAACGGTATGGGCAGCCTGCTCGCTTTAGAGCAGTCTGTTACTCCGTCCATCTTCATAGTTCAATAATGATGTACCATTAATACGATGGCACGCCCTGCCCCGCCATCCTGACTCACAGATGCAAACATCTGCCACACAGGTGCCGTGTCGACACTCTGTGGGCAGCCTACTCGCTCTAGAGCAGTCTACTCCTCCGCCCATCTTCATAGTTTAACATCACGTACCATTAATACGATGACACGCCCTGCCCCGCCATCCTGACTCGCAGATGCACACACCTGCCACACAGGTGCCGTGTCGACACGCTCTGGGGCAATCTGCTCCTCTCCTCCCCACTTCGCAATGGTTCCCGCCCAACCCGGGCGGACACCGGCATTTGTTAACTCCTTTACATTTACCCCCGTTTAGGCACGGGATCACACATTTTGCTGAAACGGAAAATTGGCTTTCAGTTTTCATATTCCCATGGCTAATAACCGGTGACCGAAGAAACTTGTCTACATTACAGCAAAGAAGTTGCATTTGATACAATCTTTTGGTTAATAGATTTTGCATGATTGTTTCGTTTACCGTACTTAACTCCTGAAACGTTAAGTATGAAATACATCGAATGATGTGTGTAGCTCTTAAGTAACAATACTCACAGAATTCACATCTCAATCCATAATATCCTTTGGGACAGTCGCACGTATCTTTCTGTATACATTTCCCGCCATTCAAACATTTCTGCGAGCATATGCCTGTAACAAACAACAAATAATGTAATCAATAAAGTACTTCACGTTTGCTTGTTTCTTTTCAGAATTAGTGTGAAGTTGACTCGCGAGGGAAGATGATGCGTCCACAGACGTTTTTGTTTCAAGTGAGAAGAGCGCATTCTGCTACATGGAAGAAAAATCCACAAGTAAGTGCTTACAAATAAAATAAATAAAATTACCGGCCAAATGCGAGTCGGATTCGCTCACCGAGGGTTTTGTACCACTAAGGTAAAACTACCTTCTTACTCAGGGACGCGCAGAAGTGTAATAAATGCACGCGAGTCCGATTCGCACTTCACCAGCATTTATTGTTTGTTGTTATTCTATAGGGTGACTTTTAATTAGTTCTTGATAGAAGAAGGTATGATTGTACTCATGATACTGAAAAACTTTCCCCAAGGAACATAGGTCGAAATACGGAAATCAAGTTTTGACCTCCCATAGAAACTGCATTAGCTGATAGCGCATTTTTTATGGGAGGTCAAATTTGTTTTTCGTATTTCGACTTATGTTTCCTGGGAAAAGTTGTTCAGTATCATGAGTACATGCATATCTTTTGCTATCAAGAACTAATTAAAAGTCACCCTATATACACTATAATCAACATACCAATTTTTACGCTAAATCTAATATAGCATGTAGCATTGATTAATATGTAGCTAGGTATTGATTAATCACCATTTTTCAAGTTTGAATTTAGAACAACTGCTTTCCTCTTTGCAGCTAGATCAGATAATCCGCGTAGACCACGCGGGCGAACTAGGCGCAGACCGCATCTACGCGGGACAATACGCGGTGCTAGGCAACACTAAGGAAGGGCCCACCATACAGCACATGTGGGATCAAGAGAAACACCACAGAGCGAGGTTCGAGAGCCTCATAAATGAGTACAGAGTGCGGCCGACGGTACTTACGCCTATTTGGAACGTTGCTGGATTTGTGCTTGGCGCTGGTAAGTGCGATAAGGACGGATTTAATGTTAGCACATGTGTAGGAGAGAGATAAAGCACTGCCATTCATAGGCCTTATAAATGAGTATGGCTGACTGTATTTACGCCTATTTGGAACGTCCCTGGTTTTGTGCTTGGCGCTGTAAGTTTGATAAGGACGCATATAATGTTAGCACATGTGTAGGAGAGAGCTAAAGCACAGCCATTCATAGGCCTTATAAATGTGTACGGCTGACTGTACTTACGCCTATTTGGTACGTCGCCGGGTTCGTGCTTGGCTGTGGTAAGTGCGATAAGGACGGATATAATGTTAGCACATGTGTGAGAGCGAGATAAAGCACAGCGATTCAAAGGCCTCATAAATAAGTATGGCTGACTGTGTTTACGCCTATTTGGAACGTCGCTGGATTTTTGCTTGGCGCTGGTAAGTGTGACAAAGATGGATATAATGTTAGCTCATGTGTGGGAGAGAAATAAAGCACAGCGATTCAAAGGCCTTATAAATGAGTATGGCTGACTGTACTTACGCCTATTTGGTACGTCACCGGGTCCGTACTAGGCGCTGCTAAGTATGACAGGGACGGGAATATGATACCGCAAAATGTGAGAAAGAGTCAAGCACAGAGAGGTTCTAAGTCTTCAACAACAAGTACTTTAAAACTGTAACATCTCGGTTGACCACGCAAAGCCTAGTAAAAAAAAGGTTTGACTTCCGTTTAACAGAAGTCAGATAACTACGTGTAAAACTACATAGTGTCTATATCGAATCCTCTTGGTTAAGTAGCTGAGCTATCGTAGCTAACTCCGTAAAAAAGTATAAATCTAGGAAAAAGCAGAAATTCTAGGAAGAAAACTTTTTGACACGTTTGAAACAGTAATTGACTCAAGGTTGACCCGCTCTAATCTGGGAGTTTACGGTCAAATCAGCTTCTTTATTTTCAAGAAATTTTAGAGCATTGTCATTATTGTTTCTTGCCATCGGCTACTTTACGGACCTTTTTAACACTAATGTAATTTTATTTTTAACCTACGAGTAGTAGACTCGAATTAAGTAACTTGAAAACTATTTGACTTTCAGTCTTGTGATTTTTTATGTTTGGTGAGATCCGCCTAAACACCATGAATTAAAAAATAATATTAATAAATTAAATTTTATTATATTTTTTTTAAAGAAAAACAGATAATGAAAATAAATAAATTATATAAAAAAATAATTAAAGAAAATTAATTAACTATGTAATTTTTTTTAATAAATAACTTTCATGAATAAATCTTCTGCCATTCTTGTGATATTGGTGCATGGTATCCAAAGTTCATAATTTTTAAGGGTCCTTATATTTATTTCCAGGCACAGCACTACTAGGCAAAGAAGCCGCGATGGCGTGTACAGTCGCTGTCGAAACTGTTATAGTTGACCACTACAACGACCAACTGCGAACATTGATGGACGATCCGAACGTCGATAAAGAAATACTCGCCACGATCACGAAGTTCCGCGACGAAGAGCAAGAGCACCACGATACAGGAATTGACCACGGAGCGGAACAGGCGCCATTTTATAAAGCGTTGACGGAAGTTATTAAAACAGGATGTAAGGTCGCCATAGCTATATCGAAGAAAATATAGAACCGGCATTTATGAATATACAGGTATTTTCGTAGTTACTTTTGTAGTTTTATTTAATAGCTAACTGTAGTAAGAAGAAGAATAGTACGGTGTACGAGAAACAGCTAGCTCAGCATGAGCCTCTAGATAAAATTTTAACTTAACCCAAATGTATTTTTTTTTCGTGCTGGCGCTGCTGATACTATTATACAAAGCGTTGACAAAAGTTATAAAGACCGGATGTAAGTTCGCCATAACTATAACAAAAAACATCTTTGTCTGCATACCAGCTGATCATAGAGGTCATTTAACTCCTCATTCAACTTCTTTTTAAGAAAAAAAAATGCTTTTTTATTTTTTTAAGCAATGTATTACTGTTGTAGAATTAGCTCTTAGAAGGATCATCGTACTTTTTTACACCCTGCATATTTAGTTTATTAAATTAACAATAAATTAATTTATCGATTTAAGACTACAGAAGTAGTTAATTTAATGTAGCACTTGACTCGATAGATCGCAGAGCCAAGAAGCTCGTTGGTGATGAGATGCTGGTGAAAACCAAGTTTCACAGTCTGGCCCACCGGCGCAAGGTTGCATGTCTGTCGGTCTTCTACAGATTGTACTTCGGAGTGTGCTCTAGAGCTCCATGAGCTTATTCCACCATCTCCCTTCTACCATCGGGAGTCCAGATGCAACGCAGGATATCACCCATACTTGGTTGATATTCCGAACATTCGCACAAAGCGCTTTGAAACATCTTTTATAATGCGCACGGCTAAACAGTGGAATTCTCTGCCTGCGTCTGTGTTCCCGAGTTCATATAACCCGAATCTATTCAAGTCGCGAGTGAAAAGGCTTCTTCTGGGTAAGCTCGTTCCATCGTCGACCTCATCTCTGTCTTCAAGACTAGATCGAGGTCAAGAGTAAGCACATTTTCAATAAAAAAAAAAGTGTTTTCGGAGAGGTTGTTGCCGGGGATCGGAAAGATGTTGCCGGGGAGAGAAGCTTGTCTCGTTTACGTATCGTCTTTTTATGGTGTTTTATTTCGTTTACTCACCGCCCTACCAAAAAGTTTCTGTCTCGTTCACTTATTGCTGTCACATCAGGTCTGTCTCTCTCACTCACCTCCCTCGCAGTTCCGGCCCTGGTACCCTGGTATTCCGGTTGGACAGGAGCACACGCCGGGCGCGGTACAGTTGCCCCCGTTCATACAAGCCGGGTAGCACAGCGTCGTGCGACAGTGCTGGCCCATGTGGCCCTCTTACTAACAGCAGTGTGTTGTCTCTCTCACTCACCTCCCTCGCAGTTCCGGCCCTGGTACCCTGTTGGACAGGAGCACACGCCGGGCGCGGTACAGTTGCCCCCGTTCATACAAGCCGGGTAGCACAGCGTCGTGCGACAGTGCTGGCCCATGTGGCCCTCTTACTAACAGCAGTGTGTTGTCTCTCTCACTCACCTCCCTCGCAGTTCCGGCCCTGGTACCCTGTTGGACAGGAGCACACGCCGGGCGCGGTACAGTTGCCCCCGTTCATACAAGCCGGGTAGCACAGCGCCGTGCGACAGTGCTGGCCCATGTGGCCCTCTTACTAACAGCAGTGTGTTGTCTCTCTCACTCACCTCCCTCGCAGTTCCGGCCCTGGTACCCTGTTGGACAGGAGCACACGCCGGGCGCGGTACAGTTGCCCCCGTTCATACAAGCCGGGTAGCACAGCGCCGTGCGACAGTGCTGGCCCATGTGGCCCTCTTACTAACAGCAGTGTGTTGTCTCTCTCACTCACCTCCCTCGCAGTTCCGGCCCTGGTACCCTGTTGGACAGGAGCACACGCCGGGCGCGGTACAGTTGCCCCCGTTCATACAAGCCGGGTAGCACAGCGTCGTGCGACAGTGCTGGCCCATGTGGCCCTCTTACTAACAGCAGTGTGTTGTCTCTCTCACTCACCTCCCTCGCAGTTCCGGCCCTGGTACCCTGTTGGACAGGAGCACACGCCGGGCGCGGTACAGTTGCCCCCGTTCATACAAGCCGGGTAGCACAGCGCCGTGCGACAGTGCTGGCCCATGTAACCCTCCGGACACTGGCATATCTTCTCGTGGTTACACCAGCCTTGGTTCGCACATTTCTTATCGCATTCTGGGTCTGGGCCTGGGTCAAAAAACGCTTTATAAGGCACGGAGATATATAAATAAGTTACAAGTTAACAGAGAATGTGCGGTTAAAATTCTTTAAGTAGGTAGAATATAAAAGTTAAATTGAAGTAAAATATACACGTTAATTAGTTTCTTTTTGCTTGTGTTTGGAACACTTATTTCTTCAATTTGATTAATGCAAGAAGGCAGCCCTATAAAATCAGAGAATAGGGAACATGCATACATTTTTTTAGTTGCATTTATTAACAAAATATGAAAACACCGTAGTAGAGATGACAAAAAGTGAAATTAAAATTTAAATCGGTTTATAAATACGGCCAATATAAGCATTTAAAACTATTAACTACGCGCTTATTAGACAGAGAGATCCGACATGAATAGTGACGTCTCAGTTCACTACGTCCATGTTAAATTTCGTTTTGCTAAAAAGAGACAGAAACAAATCTTCGCTAGCTTATATCTTTTTTAATTTCATAGTTATTTGAAAAATTGTTTTACTTAACTGTTTATTACATGAATGAGTATAATTTTTTTAAATACGTATAAAAAATCATGCATGTTCCCTATTACTATACAAACTGCAGTCAAAGTAATGTAACTTGGATTAGAATGACACTTGGACAGAATGACGGCGGGACGGAGCAGGAGTGATGTGCAAAATATCGGAGTGACAGAGCAGGCGGGACGGAGCAGGAGTGATGTGCAAAATATCGGAGTGACAGAGCAGGCGGGACGGAGCAAGAGTGATGTGCAAAATATCGGAGTGACAGAGCAGGCGGGACGGAACAGGAGTGATGTGCAAAATATCGGAGTGACAGAGCAGGCGGGACGGAGCAGGAGTGATGTGCAAAATATCGGAGTGACAGAGCAGGCGGGACGGAGCAAGAGTGATGTGCAAAATATCGGAGTGACAGAGCAGGCGGGACGGAGCAGGAGTGATGTGCAAAATATCGGAGTGACAGAGCAGGCGGGACGGAGCAGGAGTGATGTGCAAAATATCGGAGTGACAGAGCAGGTGGGACGGAGCAAGAGTGATGTGCAAAATATCGGAGTGAAAGAGCAGGCGGGACGGAGCAGGAGTGATGTGCAAAATATCGGAGTGACAGAGCAGGCGGGACGGAGCAGGAGTGATGTGCAAAATATCGGAGTGACAGAGCAGGCGGGACGGAGCAAGAGTGATGTGCAAAATATCGGAGTGACAGAGCAGGCGGGACGGAGCAGGAGTGATGTGCAAAATATCGGAGTGACAGAGCAGGCGGGACGGAGCAGGAGTGATGTGCAAAATATCGGAGTGACAGAGCAGGCGGGACGGAGCAGGAGTGATGTGCAAAATATCGGAGTGACAGAGCAGGCGGGACGGAGCAGGAGTGATGTGCAAAATATCGGAGTGACAGAGCAGGCGGGACGGAGCAGGAGTGATGTGCAAAATATCGGAGTGACAGAGCAGGCGGGACGGAGCAGGAGTGATGTGCAAAATATCGGAGTGACAGAGCAGGCGGGACGGAGCAGGAGTGATGTGCAAAATATCGGAGTGACAGAGCAGGCGGGACGGAGCAGGAGTGATGTGCAAAATATCGGAGATTACTTCGTCCTGCTCTCACATATAACTTTGTCCAGCCCCCTCAGCACGATACCCTAGATAAAAATTATATCTAAGACCAATTTTATTTTTTATTTTTAATGTATGGAGCAAACGTCAAACAATGACGTTTAATCTTAGAGTACCTGGGCGACCGAGCTATGCTCTGTATGATTAAAATATCATCGGGTGAGCAAGCTACTCAACAACAGATGGCGCTGTAAGTTTCTCGAACGCACTAAAACGCCCTAAGAAGTATTAAAAAAGACGGTGAAAACTAATTTTCCCAGACATGAGACCTAGCTAGATCGGGTTTTGCCCCCAAAAACCCCTTGTATACTAAATTTCATCAAAATCGTTAGAGCCGTTTTCGAGAAACCGATTACAAATATATATATATATAAATATTGCTCGTTTAATAGTATAGGATATATAATTTTTGTCTTGGGCATCATGCTGAGGGGGCTGCTGTCATTCTAATTAAGATACATTTTATTGCGGTTGTCAAGCGCGACGGTGGCGTATATCTGTGCTGTGCCGTAAATTAATTCATTGATTTAAGACAACAGAGGTAGTTAATTTTATATAGCTATTTTCGGAGAGAAGACTCTTAGGTTGTTGCACATGACATTCTGACACAAGACATAAAAAATCACAGTTAAGGTAAAACACACTGCAGCGGAGCGGCGCGGCCTTGTTTAATCGCACTATAGTGGCGCGGCCCGATACTGCAGCGAAGCGGCGCGGTCGGTAAGCACGATTTCGGTCTCATACACTGCAAAACTTCGGAAGGAACTTTAAGTAAAATGCGCCGCACCTCTCCGCTGACGCAACGTATCACGCGCTGGCGGCAGCGGAGCGTAGTAGTGGCGCGGCGAGGCGCGACAAAAGTTGCCTCCAGAAGCATCTAGCTGCCGCGACGATATAGTGCGGTTACGGACGGTCATATAAACTAGTACAAATAATATATGCTGCGCCGCGTCGCTGCGCTACAGTGTCGCGCCGCGCCGTGGTAGTGCGTTTTGACCTTTACCCCTCCAATTTCGTCCAGAGCTCTTTTTACATAAAGGTCTGTTTCACTGGCCGATAAAAAAAGTTAAAGTAAAGCAAGCGTACCAACCTAAAAACGCAAATGCTGTGAGCAGAGGCACCGTGAGTTGAACCAATCAGCGCTCGGCGATAGCCCGGAAATAAAGGCATTTGGTTAATACGGCCTGACTGTATTCGGCAGGCTTGAAGAGTACACAGAATTTAGCATAGGAACAATGCGGCAATTAGGGTTTGGTCATATTTATAGAAAATTAAAATAGCTATACTACAAATGGCAAGTCAAAGGCAACCTATGTGGTAAAGATGTGGTTGTGTTTTTCGAAAAACGTA
Organism: Athrips mouffetella; assembly: GCA_947532105.1. NCBI lineage: Eukaryota > Metazoa > Arthropoda > Insecta > Lepidoptera > Gelechiidae > Athrips > Athrips mouffetella. The sequence goes on along the minus strand of OX383960.1, from coordinate 1,697,987 downwards.
TGGTAACGAAACGCAATGATTATTACTTCTGTATTATCCATCATAAGCCTTATAAATAAATCTGTACGAAAGGGGCGTACGCCCGTAAAAATCGACATCAAAAAGGGTTTAGTTTTGCCTGCGGATGAGGGGGAAACTTAAAAAAGAGTACGGTAACCGCACGTCGGTATAAACTTTTTCAATTCTGTTACCACGCCAAAAGGTCCAAAAGTGTTTCTACTGACGTGCTGTTGAGTGTACTATAGAAAAATAATCCAGCTTTGAATTGAAGGGCTTGTTCCTTAAAGCGTTTATAGAGCTGGGATTGGGTTTTAATTTATTGACTTTAGAACTGTTTCTTTTTTTACAATAACGCATAAAAAGTGTGCAGTATTATGCAGCGAGCACAAGTTTTTTAAGTTGCAAACTTGAACTGGTGAGTACAATATTTAGGTACAAAAAAATCAAAACTACAACATGCTTTGCGATTTTAATTTATGTTAAATGCACTTGCACGTCTGTTGGTAAGTATAGGTACATCTTATGGTACCCATGCAAACAAACAACCAAGGTATTTCCTTTACGTCCAAACCATAATCATATCTTAATATTTACGACCGAGCACTTCCACGAGCCAATAAAAGGCGTCGTTTCATTCGAACCGCAATTTGTTTTGTCTAGTATTGCCGCGAAATAATTGTTCGTGTGCGCAATAAACATAAAGTCGTCGGCGTAAACTGCAAAAAACAATGACCAATAACGCCAATTGCCGTATTGTTCCAACTTCGGAACACAAACAGTTCGTGATGAACGGGGTTTGATTCAGTTAGTGTGATTCGCTTAGCGATTAGTGGGCATGGCTTATAATTTGGTCTGTTGATTTTTTTTAAAATGTTGGATAGGTAAGCATTTGACTCCATTCTTACCTGATTATGGTAAGTGACGATGAAGTCGACCTATTTAAAAGACCTATTCACTCTTGCCTTGAAAAGATTCAGATTGATTCAGATCCAGACTGTGTTCGGGGAACAAATCTAAAACATTCCTACCAGGAGGCCATGACCAACACTCCTTTTATGTATTATTGACTGAAGCTTGTAAGATTTGAGAGCCTCACCGTCAAGCAAAGAGCTTCTTTAAAGAAGTTTTTACAGTAAACATGCTCAGTATCCTGTTCTGAGACTTTTAGATTCTTCTCGCTACGCGGGACGAAAGTACGCCTTCCACGAAAAATCGCATTCTGACCACGGGAGGATATAAAAAATGCTCAGATCACACGTTTGCCACACTCGGCTTCGCCTCGGATCGCAACACACGAACTAAATCGCACCCTAGGGTAGGCAGTTGTTTACCAACCCGTATGGTAAGAATATTATTAGTAGCATAAGCCAACAATTTCAACTGGATACAGATGTAATAGGTACCACGTTTGTTGCTGTAAAAGTCTGAAGTATGGTAAATCTTAACCTTAGCCAGCAGACGAAGTAATCGAAAGACGTTGGTGAAAACAAGAAGCAAAGGAAGTATAGTGCGCGTTAGCTCGGGAGTGCGGACGAAATGTATGGTGGACCATACGTTTCAACCGTACTCCTGAGCTGTCGGGGTGGCCCATTGATAGGCGTCCAAAAGAATAATTTCGATGCTTCATGCTAAGGGGTTGGGGTATCCAAATCACCCCCATGTAAGTTCCGCGATTATTTGCAGTTTTCGAGTTATAAATTATTTTATAACTTTATTTTTTTTTGTACAGGATATTTTTTCAATTTTCTTTTTGGTTCATGAATGCTTGAACGTTACTTTCACACATAAAATAATGAACCTCCTAACATTCCTGCTTATTTATTATATTACTCAAAAAGTAGATAAATATTTCTTTTCACCTCCAAAGCTCGGAAACATTTGTTTTGTCGGTTAAATTCTGCGGCCAAAAGCGATTTTTGGCCCCTAGCGGGCAAAAGGTTTTTCTGCGGCCAAAGGCGATTTTTGGCCGCTAGCGGGCAAAAGGTTTTTGAAATTCGAACGTGATGCAGTATGGCAGACCTCCACGCTGCGGTACTGGCTGCTTCCTCGCTTTAGTGAGGTGAAAAATGTTGTGTTTCGCTCGGCAGCAAAGTTATTTTGCGTTTCGTGCCTTGAAACCTTCGCTATGCTCAGGATTCTTCTTTGAACAATCCTTCGCTTGCTCAGGTTTCAATACAAGGCATTCACGCCAAATAACGCTTTTGCTGCCTTGCATAACAAATAACTATTTTTTAATTTAATGGGCCGTTTCAAATTTTGATCATTAATTTAAAAATACAAAAATGAATGTTGCATACCTATACTGTGGCTGGTTTTGAAAACTGCAGGTCTCTAGGCTACGAAAAACATCTAATGCTGTATTATTTGCTGAAATCGGCGTTCAAAAGTTGAGAGGGAAAAAATCCTTAAGCTTACTACGGCAGTGTAGTCGGTTAAAAATATGCGAACCAAAATTATTTGGTAGCCCAAAATAACGATACCATATTTTTTTATTATACTTAAATTATAAAAAAAACATAACCCTCCTGTTTTTCTGTCGGGTATTGCGCGCGTTTTTTCATTCCAGCAAAATAAAGGTAGCGTAACCATAATTCTAAACCATTTTGATTCTAACTTTAAAACAAAGCGGTACCGTAATTTTTTACCGGTAGCGTAACGCATTTATGCCTACTTGGCGCTGATTTACCGTGTTATTGTCCTTAGCTAGCATGTACTTGTTTCTGAGTGATTATATTAAGTGATTTCTAGAATATACATACGCCCTTCTTAGAATTTACCATATTTCAGAACTTTTACAGGAAGGACTTGTATATATGTTTTTATATGGAAACTCTGTATTCCATTCCCATCACTGAAATTCGGAAAGGAGATAAAAGTGTAGATTGCAAAAACTTAAGTTTTATATTACCTACTCGTATCTTATATAATTTTTGGTGGAAGTATCAAATATTAAAAATCGCCTTTTGAAATCACCGGCTTTATTGCCTTGCACAATTTCAGTGTTTGAGAAATTACTGTCAAGGTCACTTTCTTGGTTGATTGGGCTATGTTCCAATTGTTTTTGAATTCGTAAGCAGATTATAAGCTGATGAACTTTTTATCAAAATGAGAGTTACGTTTTTCGAAATAATGACAAAAACTAAGTAATGAAAGCAAAACGCCTGTGGTTCTCAAGTTGCTGTGACTAATGGCTGACATTGGCTGTGACGATTGTGTTATGTAATTATATTACTCATTAATGTTATTACTCACTTATTTATGTTTGTCTGTTTGTCATTGATGGATGATTTTCACTAATTAGAGCTCGTAATATTCTGTTTGTATTCCTTGTTTTGACCATTATTTTTTAATTGAATAATATTTTCCTGAAAACTTCTTCGTTTATCAAAACGAGCTTGATTACTATTAATATCAATCGCGTTCCAACCCACAATAAATAAGTATTAGTATATGAGTTATGAAATAAATAAAAAATAAATTATTAGTAAGATGTTTCGGTACAAACGAAGACTTGGATTTGTATCCTTCCTGTAGTTGTGAATACATTGTAAATTGTACACGGTGTAACAAAAAGGGTATACCAACCCTGAAGGATGTGAATGCCCATGAAACTGAACAACTTTCCCCAAGGAACATAGAAACTTAATCAGCTGATAGCGCATTTTGTAAGGGATGTAAAATTTTCATTTTCATATTTCGACCTATGTTCCTTGGAGAAAGTTGTTCAGTTCCATGGACAGAATCACATCCTTCAGTGTTGATATAACCTTTCTGTTACACCTAGTATATTTTCATATTTTATATACATGAAGACTAAAACAAGTTTAAGTGATTTAAAAAAATATAAATAAAGATATTGACAAAGTGCGAAAGTCTGATATAAGCCAATCCTGTCTGGTCTACTTTAGGTTGAAATATAAGGTACTCGTCACAGCAACTTGAGCATCATAGGCGGTGTTAAAAATGCGTTGGCGATACAATACCTGTCCTTTCTAAATACACACCTCTCTGTGCGCATTCCTTCTTTAGGTTTAACCTCAGAGGGGTGCCTTTAAGCTGGATGCCGCGCCCGTTTTTTAACACTAGACCTATTTCTAATGTTGCTACTCCACTGTTGTTGCCGACACACGGCAAGAAAATACTGAATTCTGTGAACAAATGCTCGTTAAAGTAGCGATCGGCTGTGGCTTCTTCAACAACCGGAGTTGTGAAATTGTTTCATTGTCTCAATCTCAGGATTTGATCTACGAATGATTCGTTTAGGCATGCATGCAAATTACTACTTTCTTTAAGTAACCATTTTTTCATAATGACTGTTTTCCCGAAATGTCTCTTATATCAGAAAAAGACATGACATGATGTGAATCGTCGCGCGCCGCGCTGGCCGCTACTAGGGACGGCAGCACATAGTAGACGCCAGTAAAAATAATATCGTGCTCTGTAGCTTAACATGATTCTTTAATTTTTTATGTTACGAGAGCTTATTTTTGTCAGTTCTTTTATATGTTGTGGTAAATACACTGTTGATTTTAATATTTTGCTATCATCTTGTAACTGTAAACTTCAAGTCTTAAGATTTTTAAAATTGTTGTCTTATCTTACCTTTAGAAAGTTTGGGTACTCTCCCTTGCCTTTTTATAGACAACACAGGTGGTTGTAATATTTGAGGATCTGACGACGTCAGAGTGTCAAAATGATAATAGTATCTCTTCTTAGATTTCCATGTGAAGTTCACGTATCCCACCTCTGACGGGATTATGGGTAGTTTGTGCGAGAAGTTTGGGTCTAAAATGTACGGTGATATGTGCCCATTTAGTATGGCAAATACTTGCATTGATATACCTGTAATTGAGAAATTTTTATCTTTATTTTTAATTGTTAGTTTAATTATAAAAGTCTAGCGCTTAAGGCTATATTTGTCTTTACAGGATCCCTTTCCTGGATTCGCAATATTCAGTTTGCAAATATTGAGTTGCCTTGGTGTAACCGGCCTGTACTAGTAAAATACACTAATAATATCAACCATTTATTTAAATGTTATTGGTATTTATAGGTGTACAGTCAACGACAGGTCAAGCTTAACACTCGCAGTGCGACTCTAGCCCGTACATCTATTAAAATAAGAACGGTATAAAGTCCAAAATGTCTAGCTTGATGTGCTTTGACTGTACGTAATTGAACGTAAGATTAAAATATATAGTAGTCACCTATAAGCTTGAAAACTGTACTTTTCTTTTATCCAGATGTGTATTTACGAGGGGCTAGATAAGTACTATACGTAAAACGTATTTACACATCTACTTAGATCTGGCATTTGACAGTAGCGATTCACTAGTTGACCACTTTTTAGTCATTAACAGCGTTATTTACGTGATTATCGGATCCGCGTCAGTTTAAGTAAATGAGAACTAAAGTAAATAGCAAAAAGCTTCACACTCAAACACTTGTAAGACATACACACTTGTAAGAAACCTTAGCAGGAATCGTGGCTAGAACTTTACTAACTTCGTTGACTTCTATAACAGACTTGTTTATTTCGTAGTATATTATTATGTCAATATGTTCTTAGTTCTTACCACTAAACATCCTAACTTGCCGCTCGTCGATCCAGAGGGAAATATCGGATCCCATTCTGTCGAGGTCCTTGTAGTCTCGGCGTCCGGCGCGCGCGCTCCACGTCAATGATAACGCTAGTGCAACTCCTGCGCACAGCCGCGCGCCTAACGACGCCGATTGCCACATTCTGTAAGAAATAGGAATTATACGGTGTCATACTTATTTGAGTATGGTACTTAGGACATGATACTGAACAACTATTATATTAATAGTGAAAATATTCTTTGACTGTTTGTTACAAAGCACTTGTTAGCACTGCAAACATGCTATGGACAGGACACGCGTTTGGAGTGCAGTCGGGCACAAAACAATATTTTCATACTTTTTATAATGTAATGATTGTAATTTTTTGTGTGTTCTTAATAAATGAAAATAAAAATAAAATAAACTTTCCCCGAAGACGTAGTTCTAAACATGAGAAGTTTTTTGGTCGTCGGGAAGACAATTTATTTTTTATTTTTCAACTTCTCTTCTGTTTCTTGGGAAAAAATGTTCAGTTGCATGTCCTAAGTACCATACTCAAGTATAATCAGACATTTCACTATGTTGCTGTATTGGGCTAAAAATGAGGGGTAATGAATGTAAGGTGTTTCTATTCTATTTGCGTGGATTTTGTAAAAGGTGATCAAAGGATCTTGGATGGGCAGCAGCAGCAGCGCTCTTCTGCGTATCGAACCATCACCATACCGTCGCCACCAATCACCTCGGTCTGTTGTGCCCGCCGTAACTATAACGAGCGTGGTGACTATTTATTTTCCAAAATACAGGGTGTAAGGGACAGCTTTACAAAAACTGATAGGGCTTGATTTTTTTTATAGGGCATGAGTGAATGAAACTTTCAGGAAAAAAAAAAAAAAATCCGTGTCGCCATACAAAATTGTAAACTTAATTGGATTTTTAGTATGGCGAGGCCGATATTTTTTTCATTTCCTGAAAGTTGTAATCACTGAAAGTTGTTCAGTTTCGTTGACTGATCATGATCATGCCCGTTCTATTTTCGGAAAGCTGCCCCTTACACCCCGTATACCACGTATCTTTGCTGTACAGCAGGTGGTTAATTTAGTACATAACATCACGCCTTGTTCCCGTTGGGGTAGGCAGAGACCACAGTTCTCCACCTGCTACGATCTTGACATACTTCCCTTGCTTCCTGAACCTTCATCAATCCTTTCATACATGCTCGTCGGTTTAGGGTACTTTTAACCTGGCCTTTATTCAGAACGTCTTGAATTTGGTCCTGGTACGTTCGCCGAGGCCTTCCCCTTCCAACGTTTCCATTCACTCTCGCCTTGTGGATCTCTTTCGTCAATCTTCCTTCATTCATTAATTTAATGCTCGTTTGTTTTCAGAAAAATATACCTATTTGGGTATAAACCCAAGTAAAAAGACGTACGTCATCACGAAATTTAATTAAACGGTCAACAACACAAATCATCGGCTTCCACGCCCCAAAACGTCCCAAAAGCTAAGGCGAAGTGATGATAATACCCTTGTAACTGGCGTATAATTTGTTTGTGGACGATACGACAGTCGGACACAAAAAAAAGATAAAAAATAAAATTATCACAGTTAACATAATTGATTGAGACCGTTTGGGACGTGCTTCTACAAAAGACGCCCCGTGGGAATCGGCTGGTTCTTGTAAAACATGGGCTAGTAAGGATCAGGCTATGTTTATATGTGTTCCGTATATAGAAATGTTTGTAGAGCTTTGTATCACTGCTGCATGCTTAACATTTGTAGTAAGACTTATGTAGAGCGTTTAAAATGGGGAAGGTTCAAAGTCTAATGTGTCAAGCTTGACTTGCTCTTGACTGTACCTTTCTATCCATCAAAATGAAAAAAAAATCTGTTCAGCAGTTTAGTCATGAAAAATGTTAACGTATGTATTTGTACGTTGATTTGGTATGTATAAGATAGAGTGAGTTACTTTTTGTAAATGAGCACGTGAATACAATAAAAAATTTTTTTTAAATAAATTATAGCAAAATCATCACAACAACTTGAGAACCACTGAATTTTTTTATTTTTTTTGTTATTATTTCGATAACCGTACTACAAATTAATAAAAGCCATTGCTGGATTTAGTATATGTTGTTCCAATATCACCAGTTAATTGCAATGTGATAGGTCTTACCCAACTTCAACTGAATCCTAATACCCAACAACTTCATTACGTATCCTCTGTCAAAAAGTAATGTCTACTACTTTTTTTTCACGCTCCCGATGTCAAATTATAGCTACAAAAGGTGTTAACAAAAAAGAAGCACCTATCTACGAGTATGAGAAGGAAGGTGTAGTCAACATTTTTATCTAGGGTTATTTTTCTTATAAGCTTACCTGATTTTTAATTTAAAATAATTTATTTAGTTAATATTTTGGAATTAAGTAGCAATATTTTTATACAATTCTCAACTTTTAAAAAATTGTTTACATTTAACAATAACTGATATGTAATTGTTTTGATTTTAATGCGGCGCCAATATTGGCACGTGTTTTAGCACATTATAAATATTTACTTTAAGTTTGATAACTGATAACCTCATATTAACGTTACATGATTGGGCGTGTATAGTTGATAACATTAATCTGTTTTTTAGTTTGTTATTTTTATTAAACATCTTCTAGTCGTTTCTGCTTTTTAGACTTCCGTAGCAAAATGGCGAAAAACGGAACCCTTATGGATTCGTCATGTCTGTCTGTCTGTTTGTCCGTCCGTATGTCACAGCAACTTTTTTCCGAAACTATAAGAACTATACTGTTGAAACTTGGTAAGTAGATGTATTCTGTAAACCGCATTAAGATTGTCACACAAAAATAGAAAAAAAAAACAATAAATTTTAGGGTTCCCCATACTTAGAACTGAAACTTTTTCATCAAACCCATACGTGTGTTTGATATCTATGGATAGGTCTTCAAAAATGATATTGAGGTTTCTAATATATTTTTTTCTAAACTGAATAGTTTGTGCGAGAGACACTTTCAAAGTGGTAAAATGTGTGTCCCCCCCCTGTAACTTCTAAAATAAGAGAATGATAAAACTAAAAAAAAATGTATGATGTACATTACCATGCAAACTTCCACCGAAAATTAGTTTGAACGAGATCTAGTTAGTAGTTTTTTTTTAATACGTCATAAATCGTAAACCGTAATTTACCTTTCATTCAATCAACTTAAATCAGCTAATTTAATTAATACAATGTAGTGGTGCGGAACCTTCAGCGCGCGAGTCCGACTCGCACTTGGCCGGTTTTTCAACTGCTTTGAGGAGCGAAGTAGATGTCATGAAGTCATCTTAAAATATCCTAATATGAAAACTGATTAAATATAAATTTATAAACATACTTTTATTGATCTTAGACCTTAATCAGTCAAAATAACTACATTCTGCTATTCATCACAAAATTTGTAATTGTTACTGCAAATATGTAAGATTTATTTTCTGATTAATAATATGCATTTAATAAATGACAATGTAAACGCGTCTACTCATCCTACATCCTGCGACAGCGTGTGCGAATGACCTAATGCGGTTTTACCAAGCCCCTTAGCGACATGTGTAACCTAAACCTAGGGCTTGTAATTAAATCTAAGACTAGACAGTTAAGCGAAGATTGAAAATTTCTGTATAAGACAATATAATTTTTAGTACCGCAATATTTGTGTCAAATATTTTTTTTTAAACCTGTGATGAATCAGTTACTATCTTTAAAAATATTTCTTAGATTAGGCTCCTAATATTTCAATGAGAAAGACGACAAAATTGTTTAAGTGGTATTTTTTTATTTAATGAGAATTTCTTCTTCAGAACAATGCTAAATTAAGTAAACTATTATATTTTCGACACGCCACCAAAACTTGTGAAAATATAAAAAGTATATGAGAGGTGCTGCGGGAGACCTGGTTGGACCTTTTTTTAAATATTTTATTAACACACGAATAGCAAAAGTGTCACGATGGTACAAATCTTACATCTTTTCCGACTTAGCTCTCATTCGCCAAACGTTTTGAGACTAACGTGTGATGAAGAACTTAGTTCTTAGAAGCCCAGGTTAATGTTCGGTTTCGTTCCATTTATCAGTGTGATAACAAGGTGAGAAATGTGCAGCACCCCTGGCGTGCACTTGTTAACCTAAGCAGCATCCAGCACCGGCCAGTCGTCCGTCCCGTGAACCGTATTATAGGGTTGCTCTCGCTTGACATACCTCTTTATTATAATAAATATATTTATTTATTTATTATTATTTTTTTAATAATATATTCTTTATTGCACAATTAACAAATAGAAATTTACATATACCTGGACATTTACAAAGGTGGGCTTATCTCTACAAGAGATTTCTTATAATAAGATTAGATGAGATTTCTATTATAATAAGATTTTTATTTTAAGTTTAGTTTTTGTTTATAATTATTTTATTTCTGTTAATATTTGAATACTCAACATCTGAAGCACAAGCCACCAAGAAAAATTTAAAATATACAGTTCTATTCTACATAGTAGGTTTTTGAGCTATAAGGCAAAATTTCCATCAATTTCCATATCGATTTCCCAAAAACTCTGTGGGTTTCGTTTATTAAATAATATACCTTAATGGTCTTGAGAGATTTACGATCGATCACTTTTTGACGGCAATAAAATATTGGTTGTTTGTTTTTCCTTCACGCTATACTAGTGGTTAGGTGCAAAATTCATACTTTATTTTGCTCTACAATATACTTATAATTTTATTACTGGTATGCAAACTATTAAAACCAAAGTTGTAGGTTCAAGTCCTGTTCGTAAATGTTTTTTTATATTGTTTCGAACTACCATAGGAAATGTCTAAGTTATATTGAAATTAATTAATTAATCTAGGACCAAGATTTTAAGAGGCAGCCCTGTTAAGAAACAGGTAACCGAGTAAAAAGGAAAAAACTTGCTGACGGCCGCTGCAGCTCCGCTGGCTAAGGCTGGCTACACACTAACATGCTAGACTCCGATGAGATGGCAGACGGTATTTATGGGTTTCAAGATAGCCCATAAATATAAGTATGGGGTCTCATGTCGGTGTTAATTTTATATTTTAAGAGCATAGTCAAAACATTTTTTTTGAGAACTTATCTAAACTATGATTTATAAAGACGTAACATTTTCTTATCAGGCTGATAATTTACCTTACACCGATGTTTGTTTATGTACTACTTAAACAAGTAGATACTTAGGTTTTACGGCAAATGCCTTTTCAGCGTCTGCGTTTTACGGTTTTACTAAAATCTGTATTTTGGAATTATTTTAAGAAATATTAAAATTCATGTACGCTACGACCCAAAAAAGATCTTAATAAATAAACAAATTAAGTTGAACAGGTGTTTTTGTAGCACCACCTGAACAAAGCAGGTCGTTATAAAGTCGTCGAGACAATGCCCTATCTCGTTCTAGACCGGCCTTAAGCTCGTCTTGCCAAAATTAGCGAAACCATATCAAATTGGGATCAATTAAAACAGAACCGGTAGGGATTGCATTCTCGCGGTCAAACTCGTTTCGCGTCAAATCGGAGACGTTAATGAGAAGCTTACAAGCGTGCACTGAGCTTCACACGTATTCCTTACTATTAATAACCCCTGTTTACCTTCCCAGATAGCAATGTTTACCTTTCTTAAGCTTTAATCTTTGAAATACTTTCTAACAAAAAACTCTGTCTTCACTCATCCATTCACCCCTTAAAATATAACATGGCACTTTTATATCGTATTGTTAAGTACTTACAAATTTTATGAGATATAGTTAAACTGCAATTGATAAGTCTATTTAATCGATGGCTATCGTTCAAACAATTAAGTTTAAAGTGGGATCAACGGTCTGGATAACCCTTGCTAAAATTAACAAACCTTTTCTTTGTTTGAATGTCCTTTGGGCACCTGGATGTCAGGATGTATTTTTAACAAAGCCACTGTGTTGGGACATTATAACACTCCACTACGACGGCCGTTTTCATAAAGGAACACTCGAAACGTCGCGTACGTGCCACTTGAACCGCGGTCGAACACAGACTGCCTATATTTTGCTCCTTTACTGAACACACAATATTATTTTACAGCTCCATAAATTTACATCAAGGGAATTGAAACGCTATAAGTCAACGAATTAGGGTTGTTCGGTTATTATCAAATGGTATTTTAAGACATGAGACGGTAAAAAAATGGACTTTTGTTTCAGCTATTGCGAACTTTGTTCGACAGAAGAATTAAAAAGTTGTGCTTGCGGTGTTTCGCGCTCCGCCAGTTCGTCTCGTCAATTCTACGGTCCTGTATTTCTACAAATCTATTTGATTGAATCATTATTTAAATTAATAATTTATAGTATACCTAATAATATATTCCTTATTATTCAGGTAAAAGGTAAATAACAGGTACCTATAAACGACCATAAGTTTGGTTCCCTTTAGTAATTTTTCAGATTAGAGCAGGTATTTTTGAACTTGAAGTTTGAGGACCGCTACACTTTCTTATCTACGCCCCAAAGTAATATCACTGCTTAATTAATATATTTTCTGTAAATAATATTAGCACTACACTACTTAATTAAATATCATAAATTATAATTTGTAATAGTAAGTCGTAATGAATGATTTACCTTCTCTCTGATAGCATTTTTTTATATAAGTTTGGATAAGATTCTACAGAGCAAACTCGGTCGCCCAGGATCTAAAAGTATAATCAAATATGCTACGGATACAAAACAATAAAAACCGGTCAAGTGCGAGTCGTACTCGCGCGCCGAGGGTTCCGATATACTTACCTATAGTATTTTTGGAAGCAATAAAGTCCATTTTTAGGACCGCAAAACTAAATTTGTTTGTAAAGGGTTTTTGTAGATTTCTAAAAAACTGTGCAGCTTAGAACGATCGTTTTATTTTTGCTGTAATATTTACATAAACTTCTATCGACTGTAAATAATTCAGATTTCTCCTTTCAAAAACTTCGGAGATGGTATTTTTCTTCAGGGGAATGATATTTTTTTTGACATTTTTCATCATAATTTGAAAACTAAGAGTTTTAAAAAAATACAAAAATATATTTTAGAATTTACAAGTAAAGCCCTTTCATACAGCTTTCATATGACACCCTCGACCTAGTAACGACAATTTGAAATTTATCCCCCCCCTATTTGGGCCCCCTTTACATTAATATTCATATTTTTTTTATATTTTCGTGTGCAATTTAGTTGGGCAACCATATTCTAAAACTATTTCAAATTTCAAGTCGATAGCAGGAGTGGTTGCTGAGATATACAGGTGTGACATGACAGACAGACAGACAAAGTCGCACTATAAGGGTTCCTTTTTGGTATCGGAACCCTAAAATATGGTGAAATAAAAACGACTAAAAATTTACTCATATCAAAAAATTCTGCTTTTTATCAAACTCGCTAGCCAAGACTCGAGATAACCCAAAAACAGGAACGTAACTCAGTAGCCCTTAGATCTCGGCGCTATTGTGCCGCCGAAGATGCCTGAAAGGAGACCATTATGACTTTAATGTTATACCTGCTACTCCCTTTGTTTAGCTTGAGGTGGTGTAAAGAATTATTACATTAGATAACGCCATATTAAATTAAATAAGACTTTTCATTATCAAATTTTAACAATAATAAGTACGGCGTGAAGTTTTATTAGTTTTAAACCCGAAGCTCAGTGATTCTATTCATGAAAACAAGCAACTTTCCTAAAGAATTTTTTTTTTACTCGAAATTAAGTAAAGTGGTCACGTGATCGAGTCATTTTGTGTGGGAAGGTGAAAAATTTTTTACTGGTATTTTTTTTTCTGTGGTAAAGTTGAATGTTTTCATGAGTAGAAGCTTCGGGTTTAAAAAAAATAAAAAAAACCGGCCAAGTGCGAGTCGGACTCGCGCACCGCCGAGGGTTCCGTACCACCACATAATCATAATTGTATTAGTTGAAATTTCAGTAAGTTAATGTGCTAGATTTTTAGAGTCCGACACGCGCTTGACCAAATTTTATTATTTGTTGTTATTTTTTAGCTTATGCACTATAAACATACCAATTTTCAAGTTTGTAAGTGTTCCCGTTTTTAAATAGAAATAAAACAAAAATCGCCTCAGCGACCATCCAACTTGACCCCTCTCTTATATGAATGTTCTTGAAACGGGAGCTCACCACAATTGGTTACCATTAGTTGTGAGAAAAGTTGTAATATTTAATGATTTCAGACTTTTCCCATTATTTGTACTGTGAGACCTAGCTTCTTGCCAAATTTCATAATTTTAGGTCAACGGGAAGTACCCTGTAGGTTTTGCATTTTTGAATAAATGTATGGAGATGAGGACATAAAATGCCATATCTTTTGATTGCGTCATTGTAAAAAATTTAAATTTTCAGATCTTGTGTGGTTCATGGATCCTAATATATGGTATTAATTTTAACCTGATACCTTTACCCGTTCGTGAGATAAAGGGTCTTGACAGACAGACAGACGGACAACAAAGTGATCCTATAAGGGTTCCGTTTTTTTCTTTTGAGGTACGGAACCCTAAAAATGACGCTGTATATTTCACTTGTAATTTTTCTTGTTTTGTATGAACTCAACACTTTGTATTTAAGCAACTTTCACTTGGAAAAATTTTATTTGTACGGAAAATAATTGTTCACATTGTATGAGTACAATGTCGGTCGATCACGTGACTCTTTTGAGTCTTTAATATAGGAGAAACAAAATTGTTTCAGCAAGAATTATTTTTCTTCGAGAAAGCTGCTTGCTTTCATGAATCATGAATAGAGTCCACAAAGACTAATTTTTAGGGTTCCGTACCTCAAAAGAAAAAAACGGAACCCTTATAGGATCACTTTGTTGTCCGTCTGTCTGTCTGTCTGTCTGTCTGTCTGTCAAGACCCTTTATCTCACGAACGGGTGAATGTATCAGGTTGAAACTAATACCATATATTAGAATCCATGAATTACACAAGATCTGAAAATTTCAATTTTTTACAACGACGCAATCAAAAGATATGGCATTTTATGTCCTCATCTCCATACATTTATTCAAAAATGCAAAACCTACAGGGTACTTCCCGTTGACCTAAAATTATGAAATTTGGCAAGAAGCTAGGTCTCACAGTACAAATAATGGGAAAAGTCTGAAATCATTAAATATTTCAACTTTTCTCCCAACTAATGGTAACCAATTGTGGTGAGCTCCCGTTTCAAGAACTTTCATATAAGAGAGGGGTCAAGTTGGATGGTCGCCGAGGCGATTTTTGTTTTAGTTCTATTTTAAAAACGGGAACACTTACAAACTTGACAATTGGTATGTTTATAGTGCATAAGCTGTAAAATAACAACAAATAATAAAATTTGGTCAAGCGCGTGTCGGACTTGAAAAATCTAGCACATTAACTTACTGAAATTTCAACTAATACAATTATGTTTATGTGGTGGTACGGAACCCTCAGTGCGCGAGTCCGACTCGCACTTGGCCGGTTTTTTTATTATGCTGATACTAATAAAAATACTTACGTTATTTTTGTGAGAATTTCGTATTCAGTTTTGGATACAGCGTTATTTCTTTTTCATCCCAGATATTTTAAGAGGTGGTTCTGACCATAAAACTGAACAACTTTTTCCGAGGAATATAGGTCGAAATACGAAAAAGAAATTTTGACATACAAAATATGTTGTCAGCTGATGCAGTTTATATGTAGTCGAAATTTTTTTTTCGTATTCGACATAATATGTTCCTTGGGAAAAATTGTTCAGTTTCATGGGCAGAACCACATCTTAAAATATCAGGAGTGATAAAAAAAGGGTGTATATTTTTACGTATGGCTTGGGCTCCAAAACTCTCCTTTTATCTTAGCTGGTTTAACTTGCAAATCTTTTGAGCAGCCTCCGCCCGGCCTATTATGCGGTCGTCCATAACTTATCTGCAATTCTACAATATAACTTGAAGGATTTGTTGTTTAGAGTCTTTTGTGTTTAGTGTTACATAAGTTTGTTAATGATTTTGCATACGCAAAGGCAGCATTGCGCCATTTGTGTCCTTTTTAGCTCCTAGGTACTTACCTTTTATTGTTAGGGGAATCATGCAGACACATACAGGTTGTAATTCATATATATATGATAGAAGATAGGTAAATGATGTCTTCAAAGTAGAAAATCGCAGAATTTTACAACCACAGGCAGGATTCGAACCTGCGTCTTCTGCGTCAATACCGCAGACGCTTTACCAACTAGGCTACTGTGGTCCTGCCTGATGTTGTGAAATCTGCGATCTCTATACGCATTCCAACGTTGCGTTAGTGCTGCCGCCTAGTAAGCATTAGCTGTACTAATGTTGGTGCTGCCACCTAGTAAGCATGAACTGTACTAGCCCAACTAGTCCATTATTGCAAATAGAATTCAAGTCGAAAATTGGTAACACTACGTATAAGTGAAAATGATTTTATTTTAACACTTCCATTGTTCGGATAAATCTACATTGTAACACTTCCAGTGTTCGGATAAATCTACAAGTAGAAAATCGCAAAATTTCACAACCACAGGCAGGATTCGAACCTGCTTACTAGGTGGCAGCACCAACATTAGTACAGCTAATGCTTACTAGGTGGCAGCACTAACGCAACGTTGGAATGCGTATAGAGATCGCAGATTTCACAACATCAGGCAGGACCACAGTAGCCTAGTTGGTAAAGCGTCTGCGGTACTGACGCAGAAGACGCAGTTTCGAATCCTGCCTGTGGTTGTGAAATTTTGCGATTTTCTACTTTTTAGATTTATCCGAACACTGGAAGTGTTAAAATAAAATCATTTTCAAATGATGTCTTATCCTAATTTATTTAGGAGCGGCGCAATATGTTGATCGCTTCCATTTCTCTGTACAACGTGTAACGAAAAGGTGTGATAATACTGAAGGGTTTGAATCTGCCCAAGAAACTGAACAACTTTTCCCTAGGAACATAGGTCGAAATACGAAAAACCATATTTGAACTCCCATACACTAAATGCGCTATCAGCTGATGCAGTTTCTATGGGAGGTCAAAAATGGTTTTTGTTCAGTTTCTTGGGCCATTGGCCAAAAGGTGTGTTGGTATTATCACATCTTTCCGTTACTCGCTGTATATACCGTCATCTCTACATTTACTTCTTTCTTCCTCTTATCATCTTTCACACAGTCCACCCATCGTTTCTTCAACCGTTCAAGGTTATTCCGTCCACGGTCATACCATACCATGCCAAACACTTCCCTTTCATTTTTTTCAGTTATAGGAGTGAATTTCCATTGATTTTGCTTACTTAAGCATTTTTCCTGAAAGAAAATTGTTTTTAATCCAAAATATTTTTCGCCTTTCCAAACAAAATTATTCGATCACGTGTAACACTTTACTATGGAGAGTCAAAAAAATTTATTCGAGTATTAAATAAGTTGTTTTGTTTCGGGAATGTTGCTTGTTATCATGAGCAGAATCACTGGGTTTCGGGAGCAAAACCAATGGAAACTCACGCTGTTATTTATAATTATGCATGTCCAGTCCAGCAGTGGACGTCTTTCGGCTAATATGATTTATTTGCACTTATCTTATAGGTACTTATCTTATCCATCTTTGTCATTCCACACATCCATCTCCCAACATTCGCCCGCTGAATGCACTGGTTTCTTATCGGGCCAACACTCGATCCATACAAGACGACAGGTCTTATCGTGGTGCGGTCTTATTATATTGCTTATTTTGAAAAGTTGCATCAGAGAGGTTGCAGAGATTTACCAAACACCCTGTAAAGTTGTTTAATTTCATGGCCTGGATCTAGTTTTCTGAAGTTTTTTTTTACACCCTGATTGATGATACCTAAAGTAGTGCCAACGCAAGAAGTCCGTTTTTTTTTACTATTTATGGGCTTACTCTTGACCTCGATCTAGCCTTGAGGACAGAGATGAGGTCGACGATGGAACGAGCTTGCCCAGAAGAAGCCTATTCACTCGCGACTTAAATAGATTCGGGTTATAAGAGCTCGGGAACACAGACGCAGGCAGAGAATTCCACTCCTTAGCCGTGCGCATTATAAAGGATGTTTCAAAGCGCTTTGTGCGGATGTGTGGAATATCAACCAAATATGGTTGATATCCTGCGGTGCGTCTGGATTCCCTATGGTAGAAGGGGGATGGCGGAATAAGCTCATGGAGCTCTTGGGCACACTCTCCGAAGTACGAGTACAATCTGTAAAAGACTGCAATTTTGCGCCGGTGGGCTAGGCTGTGAAACTCGGTTTTCACTAGCATCTCATCACCAACGAGCTTCTTGGCTCTGCGATCGATCGAGTCTAGAGCGGCTAGTTGGTATTTGGCTGAGCCATCCCAATGGTGGTAGCAATTCTCCATGCAAGACCGGACTTGTGCTTTGTATAAAACTAGCAACTGTCCAGGAGTGAAATACCGCTTAACCTTATTGAGGATACCCAACTTTTTGGCCGCAGTTTGAGCTTTTGACTCAATGTTGGCGCCGAAGTTCAGGTTTGCACACAGCTTCATGCCAAGAAGCTCGAGGCTGTCGGTGACCGGTACAGACGTACCTCGAAAAGTAGGAGCCAGATTGAATGGACTCCTTTTGGCAGTGAACAGACACGCTTGTGTTTTGGTGGCGTTGAAACTCACCAGATTTTTGTCACCCCAGTCGGAGAAAAGATTTAGGGTTGAGTTTATACGCTCTACCATGGCCTCTCTCGAAGAACGTATTTCGTCACTGCTGGCTTTTGCGCTTGACATATATCTCTCGACGACAGTACTGTCATCTGCGTACCCAACAATACTAGGACCAAGTAGGTCGTTGATGTGCAGCAGGAAAAGAGTCGCAGAGAGAAGTGACCCCTGAGGAACGCCGGCGTCAATAGCCATGAGGTCAGAGGAGCAGCCATCAAGGACTACTCGGATCGACCGTTCACTCAGGAAGTCAGAAATCCAAGAGCAAAAGTCAGCGGGAATGCCGTATGCAGGAAGTTTGCTCAGCAGAATTGCGTGCCATACCCTGTCAAAGGCCTTCGAGATGTCCAGTGATACGGCAAGGGCTTCACCGTGTTTCTCGCCCCAGAAATGCGTAACATACACTAAAAGATCCCCAGTTGATCGTCCCCGGCGGAAGCCATACTGACGATCACTGCGTAGGTCGTTAGTTTCTAGGTATGTCAACAATCTTCCATTTAGTACCCTTTCCATAACTTTGCAGAGTATGGAGGTGATGGCGATCGGACGATAGTTGGTGGGGTCGGCACGACTACCCTTCTTGGGTAAAGGCTGTACATTAGCAACCTTCCAAGGTTTAGGCACCGTTCTTGTTTTAAGAGAGAGGCGGTACAAACGCGTCAGCACAGGAGACAACTCAGGCGCACAGTTTCTCAAGACTCTTGCTGGTATTCCATCAGGACCGCTAGCTTTCTTCACGTCTAGACTGCGAAGTACTCTACGAACCTCTTTTCAGTGTATTGTGATCTCCGACATCGAAGAATCACAGTGAGGAATCGTCGGTGGCTGATTAGAGTCGGCATCTAGGCGAGAATTGCTCGCAAATAGAGATGCAAATAAATTTGCTTTGTCTGTTGCGGCGTGGGCTAGCGACCCGTCTGGTTTCAGCAGGGGAGGTAATGTGGGACGGCAGAAGTTTGTTTCGACTGACTTGGAAAGGGACCAGAATTGCTTACTACCAGAGGGATAGGATGCAAGTTTGGTCCCTATGTGGCTGACGTTGTCGTAACGAGCCTTTCGGATCACCCGCTTGCAGAACTTTGCAGCAGAATTAAATGCCCTTTTTTTCGCGCGAACCCGTTGAGCTCGAACTTTGCGGTCACGGGCTTGAACCCAGGCTTGGTAGCGCAGTCTGCATTGAACCAAGGTCGGGCATTGTGACCAAGCGGTATATCGGAGAACGGAAAGTAGTATTCTATTCCCTGCCGTATCACATCTGCAACCGCTTCAGCTGAACAGATGGGGTCGCCCGAAGAAAAACACACTTGCTGCCATGGCTAGGACGCAAAGAAGTGCCGCATCTCATCCCAGTCTGCTGACTCGTATCGCCAAAGTCGCCTCGTGCCTCTTGGGCTATCATTCGGAGGAGAGATGATCGACACGAACTTCACCAGACCGTGGTCGGATGTTCCCAGCGGGGCTGATACTCGTACCGACACGGGGTGCCTGTCCGGATCTGTGGTCAGCAGCAAGTCCAAGCAATTGGGCGTGTGTCCGTCAACGTCTGGCACCCGCGTAGCAACATTCACCAGCTGGGTGAGATCTAGCGACAGTGCTAGTTTGCGCGCCTCTCTCCCAGCGTGGTCAGTTTTCTGGTATGGGAACAACCACTCGCTGTGGTGAGCATTAAAGTCCCCCAGAAAATGAAGCTGCGCTGTTGGGTACCGTTGTTGGGCGCAATCCGCCTTCTCCATTAGCTGTTCAAAGAGCCTGGTTGTGTCCTCGTCACTGCTGTACGACCGATAGACACCGACGTAGAGAGATTTCTCGACCCCGGTGTCTACCAGTAGCCAGATTGCAGAAAACCTGGAATCTTCAAAGCAACGGAGACGCCGATAGCAAATGTCATCGCGAACCCCAGTTAGTTTACTATTATTTAATCTGTGACCCCAGCTCGTTTTTTGAACTTGTGCTCCAACGAGTATCCTGGGTAGTTGAGGTACGCCGCGTCAGACGGTGTTCCTATTTGCGTCTCCGTTAAGAATAAGTGCGGCTTCTCGGTCTCGAGATGATGGTGGACCGGGTCGATATTTAAGCGGGAGGAAGTGCCGCCGTTTGGTAAACTTATTTCTTTTTCGACTTTTTTCATTTTGAGGAGTTTGTGGTGGGGAAACGGAAGAATGGACGAGACGCTACTCCTTTTTCCAATTAGACGCTTCAGCTCATTTCACCTGAGGGGAACTCATCTGGAGACTGCGGGGACGCCCGAGCCCCCCCGAAAATAGCCATCGGGTCCTCCCGTCCAGTCGCCAGCTGGCACAATGGAGCATTTCGGGATTTTTCGCTAGTTGGCTCGGCAGCCTTTCCCACGTCGGCTTTCGTGGTACTTGGGCCCCCTACTACCTGCGGTCGGCCAACGGCAGGGACCGTGCCTCGGATCCCGCTACCCTCCAGTATGAGTTACCCGGTACAAACTTGTTAGAAACCAAGACCGAATCAGAGCCGCGCTACTGACCACCTCCCATCCCCCAATGGCACATCCTCCCATCTCCCACCCCATTTTGAACTTTTGACGTTTCCTTATCACCAACACACAGGGTTCATTTTTCTTTGCAGGTTGTAATTTTTTCATGCGTTTTGACAGCTGTCAGAACGGACCTGTTACGATGGACTTACTTTACTTATCGTACAAGTTCTCTAATAATGTGAATTGTCCCTTAGGCCGATATTTCACTGGGACACCATGGCGGCGCAACCAGTCGCGCTACCGTGGTGTCCTGCGGCCACAGTATTAAGGGCTATATTTCACTGGGAGTGCACGGATAAAAACGATTTCTCAAAATAAGACACGTTATCTTGTACCAAGATAAATTGCATAAGAACATGGTGCTCTCATACTCGTATATAGTGAAACTAATATTTACTTGCTGCAAGAAAAATATTTACTTGAATTGAAAATGATTTTATTTTGTATTAAGAAAAGTGAGACTTGATCAGAGACAATGTATCTATCATCAAGAACAATTTGTATTCTAGTCCCAAGTAACCCAGTTCTCTTAATACAAGAGTTAATTATTTCTTCGTTCAAGAAAATATAGATTTGTAATTAATAAGCGTTAGGTATCTTTTCATAAATTAGTATTTTCTTAATTTAAGAAACAACAAATTCATATCAAGATAGTATAAATGACATTACGAGATAAATTTTATTTGTTTTTAGATACATATTATCTTCTTTTAACATTATTTTATCAGCTCCGATAATAAAAAATAAAAAATCTTACAACATTTTGCGGTTAAGAAAACCCGAGGATTACAAACAGAGAGAAAACGACACACATGAAAACTCTAAGACTATCGTTTTATACAAGGTGTAACAGAAAGGGTATATTAACCCTGAAGGATGTGATTCTGGAAATGAAACTGAACAACTTTCCCTAAGGAACATAGATATACGAAAAAAATTTTGACCTCCCATAGAAATTGAATCAGCTGATCACGCATTTTTGTATGGGAGATCAAAATATTTTTTTTCGTATTTCGACCTATGTTTCTTGGGGAAAGTTGTTCAGTTTCATAGGCAGAATCACATCCTTCAGGGTTGATATACCCTTTCTGTTACACCTTGTATACAGCTAGTCATAAATATACACTTTTTGAATACGTTTTACATCTCTAGTAGAACTCTCTCAGAGAACTTTTTGTAATTTAAGCGTCGTTCATTGGTGATGCCCGTAAATAAATATTGTTTTACCGTAAAAATATTTACTTAAATATAATTCTTATTTTTCTCCCATAAAGTTAAATCACATCTTAGAATAATAAAGATATTCAAATTCACGTTTACTATATATTGAAAGTGTATTATCTTTTAATGAGAATTTTTTTTCTTGGTGGCTAAGAAGATAACATTTTCTTGCCATAAGATCATTTCTTATTAATTAAGAGAATATCTTGTGTCAGATTAAGATTAATAATAAGTTGAAATAAGAAATATTGGTGTTCTTAGATTAAGACACTTTTCGTTTAGTTGAAGATTGTTTTCTTTGGTTGGAACAAATATGTCAAGTAAATTTTATTATTGTTTTAAGAACGTCGTCGTACTCTTTAATTAAATTAATATTTCTTGGACAGAGACATATTTTCTTAGATTTACGAAATATTTCAAGAAAATATATTTTCTTGGTCCGAGAAATCCTTTTTATCAGTGTGGTAGCGCGACCAGCATCCGAGCTGGTTGCGCCGCCAAATTGGTTGCGCAACCAAACGGAAACCAGGTGAGTTACTCTCTATAGAGCAGGAGACGCATTTTTGAAGCGTTCGAACTTCAATTCGCATTCGGATTGGCAAGATTCGTATACGAATCCGTAAAATCGCAATTTTTGAATATTCATACCTGTGAATTCTGCAACGAATGGTCCGACCCACTCGTTTTGCAATTCTACCACTCGAAAGTATGTATAATCTGTGATGAGAATGACATTGACGTTTCCTTCACACATGACATTATACTGACATATCAACTTTTTAATTTGCGTTCCATTCCCTCGCAATTCATTACCGGTTTTTAAAATCAATGAGTAATTGCTTTCCGGTTTTGATTTTATCTGCGTGAAACGGAAATTGTTTAAAGATTGTAATTTAATGGCAACATTGCTTTCGAATGATTCAAAAATGCGTAAAATCGAGAGCATTAGAAATTTAATTCGTACACGATTCGTTTTCGTATGCGAACTAAAGATTCACTTCGAACGCTTCAAAAATGCGTCTCCTGTATACATTTTGTTGGTAGCGGCGACTGGTTGCGCCGCCATGGTGTCCCAGTGAAATATCGGTTTAACATCCTGTTGGCGCTTAGGAATTGACATTCGTAATAAATAAGCATGCTATTAATAAATCTTGTTGGTAACGAGGAAGATCCGTTTGAATTAACGAATCAATTAACGGAGACGGTCGTCGGCGCGGGTTCACCGACGTTTTAACCCCGCTTCTCAATCTTGCTATCTAAAGCTACGATCACAACTAACTGAATTCAAAGACTAATTTAGCATACATTGCTGGGAGGCTAGGTTATGTTAATTGCAATATCCTTACTTCAACGAGCAATGTATGCCGAATTAGTCTTTGAATTCAGCTAGGTGTGATCGTGCATGGCTTTACCGGATACTCTTACAGTCGAGAGCATGTCGAGGATAACATGACCCGCCCATACACAAGTGCTAGTGGACTATTTTGTTAAGGATAATTTGCATATACTTGTATCTGAATAATCATGACAAAATGTTTCTCGTATTGTAATATTCGTCATAGCTGTAAAGCTGCCTCGTGCGAATCAATTCTGTTCACGAATTAATAATTTTACATTTTCGTTCGCAATTAAGTAACTGTAATTTATTGTGTAACTATGATGAATATTTTTTTATGATGCATAGAAAATAAATTTTAAGAAATTGTATTTTTCTTGTTTTATTATTTTTATATTTAACCTTCTACATATTTGATAGCACACAGTCCTAAAAAGATAAAAAATTTGATACCAAAACTTTACCTACATTAATTCATTCAAATGTAAATTATTTTTAGGTTGCTGTAAAATAAAAGGTGGTTTCAACAATTTGTAATCTTTTGTTGTATAATATGTCGCAGGCAAGTTGTATAATTCGTCGCTTTACATTATGCCTTAGCATTCTACAAAATGCCAAAAAAATTTAATTACACAATGCCGCGGCAATTCACAAAACGGTGCGTACTGTACAGATCTGAAGTCCCTTCCAATAGGATCCTCAAGTCAGATACGTGAAAGTTTTGGCCAAAGTTGATCGTCTAGAATAATACCCTTTTAAGAATATTATATCTTTCTCTGAATCCTACGTCATTCCGTTTTATATATTTATAATATCTTGTAATTTACAGATTCTGCTCGGTGGAGAGTGGCAATAGAAGAATGAAAAAGAAACACACTTGTTATTTTAATACTTATATTTGAATATAAACCTAATCTTTACATGTCTAATTTGAGTTATTTATTTTATTTTATATCACTATTTATTTGAATTTAGTCTCATATTGTTTGGTGTAGTTCATCTGAATTCATGTAGATTCATCAGTTTAGGAGAGGTTTCATCTCTTTTACAATGCAATATTATTATAGCCGTTAAGTTTCTGAAAAGAAACCTATGTTAATATAAACGAAGTAATAAAAATAATGTGGGGACAATCCCCAGGTTTGGAGCACCACCTTCGCCCCAAGCAGCTCGTCCTAGGCTTCCTCTACCCTAAGTCCTAGGTCCGAGGCATATCATCACCCAGCTCACGATGACATGACGCTAAACTACCCTAACAATCCAACTGGATCGTCAGGATTCTGATCATCCTCGCGGAGCTGGATATCCCATCGAAAACTTAAACTACAGTAAAGACTAGGGTTAATGTATGTGGAGAGTGGAACTAACTAACCACAGTACAACCCAGACGGTGATGATGTCTCCCCCCGGTATGTTCATGCCCCGCGTCAAAACCCGACTTCCACGTGGCCCACCTTTAAGGGACGATCACTGACTCATCCAGGGTTCACAGGGTATTTGACTATTTCTTTTAGTCACCCATACCAGAGCTGGTCACCGAGCCCGCCAGGCACACGAAGCATACAGTCTTCCTTTAGGAAAACAAGGCACTCCTACAAAATGAGCTCTTCCTGTAATCCCTCCGGGCAGACAATGATCGACATCATCGAATCCCTTAGTTTGTTTTGAAATAAGTTAAACTGAAAATAATTAGCCAGCTCCACACGTCCAAGTGTGAAGTCTGTACTAGATACGGGTATAGTATTATTGCTTGCATGGCCAGCCTAGATCAATAACGGTTTTATAACGAGAGATATAAAGAGTTTGAAGGGCAACTTCCCTCCCCCCAGTCACTGAGTGACTATATTGCACCAACAAGGTCTCCGTATATCCTTCATAGCTCTCACTTGTGATGCGTAGCTAAATCTCTTTTCCGTTACCAACCCACGCAGGACAAGAATTATGTAGAGTAACCCCAGTCTAAACACTCATTTAAATAAAATGAATTGCATCTAAACTATAATGGGATTACCCAGCATATTTCGAAGAAGAACATATAAGAAGTAAGTATGACAAAAGATTACTGAAGGTAATCCTTAAATAAAAGTGAAGTTTGATGACCAGAACCGAGAAGATACGGGATAGTAGTATCTAAGCTAGGTTGGACCAAACATTTATGATTTAAGATCTTAAGGGAAAAACAAAAGCATCGAGTATTCAAAACCAAGAACACTGGGAGAATTTAGCGTAAACAACACTAGCTAAAACTCGATGTTCTTTTAAAAGAGGACTCAAAAGAAGTATAAAAAAATGGGATTATTGTATATACTTAAATATTCGGAACTTATCTACAATGAAAGAAACTAAACATTATAATTTCTGTTCCATTATTGTTTCCAAGAATCTATTTAGTAATGTTAAAGGTGGTTTCACACTGAGTCAAAGTATAATTTTAAGTATGATAAATTATGACAAGTTTTATTAAGGAAAAATAAAACTTAGAATCTTATAAGGTTTAGATTCCTGTATGATTCAATGAAGACAAAATAGATTATATAACTACTTTAGGATGACACACATAAAGTTCAGAGGTCCCCCAAGGTCAGAGTGTCGTACAGCCGTCGCAGCCTTACGGGCGAACGTCGTCAACACACTTTACAAGAAGCAACCCACGAACGAACGTAATGTCTCCATCAAGAATATTCTTCCTTTTGATTCAAGACAATTCTAATTTATTCCTTATAAACAATTTAATGTCATTAGACTAAACCAGAATGTCCCTACACAAAAGAAGAAGGTTTTAAATTTTCTAACTACTCTACATTTGGTAGACCAACGCAAAGATCAGGAGGTTCTCCCGTGGTATATGCCACTCAAACGACGCATCCAATAATGGGCGAGCGTTGTCAGCACATAACACAAGAAACACCAATTCCAAAATCCAACGTTAAAACACCTTGCTAATATCCCTCCATTTGTACCGGAATAACACCAATTCATCCCACACATACAGAAGGGGGAAATCAGGATGAATCAGCGAAACCTCACACAAATAGAACGAGAAGAACTTTAGAATCAGACCCTTTTAGGCTTGAGGGCTCCGGCCCAAGAAAGATTAAAATAAATAAATCCGAAGGTTGATATTATCAGATAGACTTAGACAGATACTCCAGTGACACGCGACATACATTTGCCACAGCCAATATAGTGGACATCGGGGACACATGTCACGAGGGCATCCATCCATGCTTGGTTGAACTAAATAAACCTGAGAGCAGGTATTTCTTAATCCAAAGATCTGGGACTCCAATAGAATGATAGTAAAAGGAAAGATAAGCACCTCCTATGAACATGAGTACTGAAATGTAGTAATGTTCTCAGCATGTTCCAATTTTGGGAAATTGAGGCAAAAGATTCAAAATCACTATCAAAACAATTTATTATTATTTGAAATAATATTATTTATAATATTCACTCTACTTAAACTTACCCTTTATTTCACAATAAAATGTCACAAACTATATCCAAGTTTTAGTTTTCAGATATATTATTTTAAGATTTTGAATTGACGTTCTAATTCTTTTGATCTGACGGAATATTTTTAAATTTTATCATATGATGACACTAGTATATTAAAAACTGGAATTTTGATTTAGGGCCAAAGATTTTATATTATTTTCTAAAAAGGTAATTATTTAATGTATTAATATTTTCTTCCATTTTGATTTTGGGTTTTGATTTATTTTTAGTTAAAGAGATAAAAAATTTATAAAGATTTCAAAACAGCGTCTAGCTTTGAGTAAAACTAAATCAAAAATGATTTATTTGTTGACTATTTGACAATAATGTCAAATAGACAATTCTACCTAAAAAAGTATAAAAATATACATCGTCTAAAGTCTCTTTGAAATGATGATAAAAATATACATCGTCTAAAGTCACTTTGAAATGTTGACAAAATAAACAACATCTAAAGCCACCCTGAAACGACGACAAAATATACATCAGAGTCCAGTTTCTATGAATTCACCAAGGACTATTTTAATCAATTTCTCTGTAAAGGAAAAAATTAAACACAATGAAATTTACATTACCTTTACAATCCAAGCAATACCTTTTTTTTAGCCTTCACGTTTTATCATTTGTGGTTTGCTTTTCCATGTCTATAATGTTCCTTGTAATTCCTGTACCTGTTTAGAAATAGAACATTATCCTGCCTAGCTATACGCGAACAAAGACATTTGCAGAACTAGTTTATACTTAATTATGGGAAAAGGAAATCTTTATTACTATCTACAAATAACGACTCAGATTAGAAACACAGTATGTTTTAATTCTCGCAGAGTTATTAATGTTTACAAAAGAAAATCATTAAGAGGGAATATCAATTTACTTAAAGTATCACACAATACAAGCCTCTTATGATCCCGCAGGTAGATCTGTAAAGCTGCAAATATTCTCCATTCAACTCTTCCTCTTTTGACAATGAAATCTGATTTTTCTCAACGTTATTTAGCTCACACAACCTGGAAGAAACTATAAATTTCATTAAGTCACATTTCACCTTAACTCAAATACACACAACAACTTTGAACCGAAAATAAATAAAAGATGGAAAACCACAAAATTGAATACTTACATAACGTTAGTTTCACACCACTTATTCTATACAATTTAGAATCAAATCCTGAATGTTAGCGTCTTGAAATTATACGCAAATAAACCTTCCTATACTATATCCTACACGGAGCAATGCCTATCTTTGTCTCAATTGAAGGAATCCGAAATCAAGGATCACGGTCTCCTTCAAAAGATTCATCACATCAGCTATTTGATAGCTTCCTCCACGAGCTACAAAAAATATATAAAAAAGACTTACTGATGTCTGGAATTAAACCTTCCCTTTTTACCAAGACTATTGGGTGGTCCAAAGATTCTTCCAAAAATTTACACAGCCGCAGATCACTTCGTTTCACGATTTTGCATGTTAGGCTTTTGCCCAGCAGTGGACCTTTGTTTTTCCGGGATTACCTGAAACTTTACAATCACGTTAAAAACTCTATTTCAGCTCCATTGCCCTCACTATTCAACAAAACCTGATTCTTAGTTTTCTTCTGTTGCTTTCGTCCATAAAATTTTTGCAACTATTTTTTTATCACAATTTGACTCGCAACTCTATTTTTAGCTATTATTCCTTTTTTTCCAGCAAAAATGCTTTTTTTCTTCATTCCCCTTTCCCGACTCTGTTCCCGGCTCTGTCTCGACTGTCACATTTTTCTACTCCCCGTTTCTCGCTACACTTCTTGACAGTTCCTCTAAATAGTATTTTATGCATTTAAAAATTTTTTAGGGTTCCGCAAGTGCACAGCCTCCCCCAAAATTTTATTATTTCGAAAAATCTAAGAAAACAATTTTGTTTTTTTTTTTTCGAGAATTCTAAAATTTTCAATTTTAAGTTAATTTTTTTTTAATTTTTTTTTTTTTATTATTATTATTATTTTATTAAAATAAAACCTCCTATATTGGCCCTTAAAATTTTTTATTCACAAATACAATAAACAAAACAAATAACTAAACTACTAATATTATAAATCATTAAATTAAATTAATTTTTTATTCAAAATTATTAAAATTATTTAACATGTTTATCTAAATTTAGATTTATTATAGTTCAACTTTAATTATATAATCAAATTAAATTTGTATTAAATTATAAATTATTAAAGTTCATTATATTTTTAAAACGAAGTCAATTTAATAATGCCAGTCAATTCACTAACAAATTGGCTCACCATATACTATAATCAAAATAATCTTCTAATATTAATTATTAAATTAAAACTAATAAAACTATATTAATTAGGTTGTGACCAGGAATATCTCAATTCCTCTAAAGTTAAAATTTATGAAATAGTCCCGTGAAAATCTCAGTAGCTAACATCCTAAGTATAATATTTAGCCAAATGGACTGCATTATAAACTCCTTTGACACTTTGAGTTTCAGGGTCAACAAGAATATACACATTAGCATATTTTATTCCTCCAATTCGATATGGTCCATCATATAATAAATCAAATTTCTTAGTTTTATTTCGACTAGAATCCGATTTATTAAGCCTCCTTAATTTTACCAAATCACCAACTTGAAAATCTATCAACTTATGAGTTCTATTGAATCTATCCTGCCGCTTCTGACTCGAAAGTCTAAGGTTTTCTCTAACTTCCTCTCTAATTTGGTCTAACGTTTTATTCGTGAGTGCCCGTGGTAGAAAACGGTCTACTTTAAGTTTCTCTGAATTTCCAAATAATATTTCATTAGGAGAAAATTTCGTACTCTCGTGGAACGTATTATTATACAATTCCTCAATCTCCAACAAGTAATGATCCCATCTAGTATGGTCATCATGACAATAAATTCTAAAGAATTTGTTTAATTCTTTATTCACTCGTTCTGTAGTGTTAGGTCAAGGATTGCGAATAGTAGTATACAAAGTCTTAATTCTCAAAGCTCTGAGTCCATTTTTCCACTTGTGACTAATAAATTGTTTTCCGTTATCTGTCATAATAGCCTTAGGTTGTATTATTTCAGTGAACACTCTCATACAATAAAGCACTGAGTCTGCTGAAGCTCCACGAAGTCCGAAAAGTTTAATAAATTTACTAAAAGAATCCTGTATTACAAAAATGTAAATATAACCAGCCTCAGTTTTAGGTAGTGGTCCGAAGATATCAGCCATTACTAATTCCCCCGGGTTTTCAGTTAAAATCGATTTACATTTCCCTACCCCTTTTATATAGTCAGGTCTAGAAAGCTGACAAACATGACACTTCTGAATACAAGACTTCACTGTCTTACCCATATTTATCCAATAACACCTTAATTGTAAATATTTCAAAGTTTTATATGCGCCAAGATGACCCATCTCTATATGTACCTGTTTACAAATCTCTTCTTGTAGAACCTTGGGCATAAACAAAACGTAATCTCCACGTACAGTTTTAAAATAAAGTAGATCATTATTGACAATACAGCGCAAAGTTATACGTGTAAATCTATCTGTTCTTTCGGGAACTCTAGAAACATTTATTCTCTCCCTAATCCCACATATGACGTTGTCAAGCCGTTGGTATTCCATCATACGTTGTAATTTATTTTTCAAGTCACGGTCAGTAGAAACACCTACATACATAACAGTTGGATACCACACCTTCTCTTCTTGCAAAACTCCCCCTGGCGGATATCTAGATAAAATATCTACCCCAATATTTTCTACACCTTTTACATGTTCGACTTCGAAGTCAAATTGTTCAAGAAATAAAATCCAACGTGTGACTCTACTGTTGTATAATTTCATTTGTTTCATGAAAGTTAATGCCTTATGATCTGTACGGATAACAAATTTCGCTCCTCTTAAATAAGTCTCAAACTTTTTCACAGAATAAATAATAGCCCACAACTCTTGTTCAGTTACAGTCCATCGTAATTCAGAACCCCGTAGCGCACGACTACAGAACCCCAAAATTTTAACCTCACCATTATTTCCAATCTGAAACAATGATCCGGCTATTCCGATCCCTGAACTGTCGGTCTGTAAATAATATAATTTATCCTGATCAGGATGGCTCAATAGAATCGTTGTAATAAATTCTTCCTTTGTATTATTGAAAGCTCGATCTAATTCTTCATCCCAAAACCATGCTTGGTTTTTCTTTAATAACCTAGTTAACGGAACAGTCAAAATACTATAGTTCTTAATAAAACGTCTATAATAATTACAAAGTCCCAAAAATCCTCTTAACTGTTTTTGTTTCTTTGGAATAGGGAATTCCTTTATAGCTTTTATTTTATCCGGGTTAGGTTTAATTCCCGAAGTTGTAACTATATGTCCTAACATTTTTACTTCACTGCAGAAAAAGTTGCACTTTGCAAAATTACAAGTCATTCCAGCTGATTCTAAACGATCCAAAACTATATCAATATGATCCAAATGGTCTTGCCAAGTCCCACTCGTTAGGATTGCAAGATCATCCAAATAATTGACACAAAACTCTCTAACACCAGGACCCAATATAATGTCCATTGCGCGACAAAAGGACCCTACTGACGTCTTAAGTCCTTGCGGAAGCACGTTGTATACGTAAGACTTTCCATTAACTGTAAATCCAGTATATTTTTTACTATCCTCAGTCAACGGTATTTGAAAATAAGCGTTATTTAAATCAATCAATGTTATAAATTTTACACCAAGGAAAGCATTAAGTATGTCAATCTGTAAAGGCGGTGCTTCTACTTCTGGAACCATATATTTATTGATTTCCCTAGCATCAAGTAATATTCTAACAGATCCATCGGGTTTTCCAGTGAAAGTTAGAGGACTACAAAAATTTGTAGTTTTTCTCGATATAATCCCTAATTCTTCCATCTCCCTCAACTTTTCTTCTACTTTTACCCTATGTGCATATGGTATAGGATAGGTTCGTTGTATCCTTGGAGTACCCTCAATCATTTTAATGTCATGAGTATAACAATTTGCCCTTCCAAGTTTCTTTGTAAAAACTTGCATATGGGATCTCAAAACATTAAAAATTTGTTCCTTCTCCACATCAGACAAATCCATTCCCAACCGAATACTTTTAAACAAATCTAATAATTGCTTTTCTTCACCGCCTTCCTTTTCGTTTTGTTCCTCTACTCCAGATATTAGATTTATTCGATTCTCTTCTAAAAACCCACTAGAAAGATTTCGAAACGGAATAGTAATTTCTCCTTGCCCAACGATACCCAATTCTAATGTTTGTGGTTCTTTTAAATGCAAAACAGCGTTGTGCGCAACTAACCAATCTACCCCAAGGATAGCAGAACAAGTTAACTTAGCAATCACTAAAAATCCCGTATCAATATCAAATGAACCCCACGTCAACGGTATAGAGACTAGTTTTTTTATTTGGAGACTCTTTTGTCCAACGGCTCCCCTCACACATATTGGTCTAACTGGTAACGCAGGCAATTCTAACTTTAATTCTCCTTGTAAACTCTCTAAGAATTCTTCCGAAATACAAGTTACTTCACTTCCAGTGTCTACCAAGAGAACTATAGATTGTCCCAAAATTTGTAACTCTATTTCTGATTTAAATTTGGGCCCCTCATTCTCAAAGCAAACCTCTTCATCATATAAAGAATTACCTTCATATTCTTTAATGAACTGGTTATACATTGGTTGATTTTGTTTAATCACGGAAACGTCAAAAACTTTAATTAAATCTAAGACTGTTTGTTTATTATTATATTCTTCTGAAGAATATCCTAAACCTTCTCTATTACAATTCGTTCTAGTATTATTCGGGGAAACAGGATATAAGATCCCTTCTTGGTCACAACCCAATCCTACCCCTGGCTTCCAACCTTGTTTTATTAAATATTTTACAGGAAAAAGATAATTTAAATTTTTGTTAATTGCAGCCACCTCCTGCTTATTGGAGATGGCCCCAGCTAGTTTAAATCTTCTTCTTGAATTATTTCATTAGTGATCCTTCCCCTTGAAGTCTCCCCCTCGATGTGAGCCACCACTTTTGGTTTTTTATAAAATGGCTTGTCTTTATTTGATACGAATGGACTTTGACGCTTTGCTCCCCTATCAGCTCCAATAGTGGAGTCAAAGGAAGAAGATCCACATTGTTTATTCACGTCATCCAATTCACGAAGAAACTCTGTTGCCTCAATCAAAGTATTTCCTTTCTTCATCCGCCAAGCATATTGTACATCCTTCGGGAAGTGTCTCATCAAATCCTCCACTATTTGCCATTCAGGAATTGGTCTAGACATCATCTTTGCTTGCCCTGCTAAACTAACGAAATGTTCTAGCATTGTTCCATTTTCCTTAGACCAAGTGCCATTTACAATCATTCTTCTCAAGGTGTTTTGTTCGGCTTCTCCCCAATAAGCATCCAAAAAATCTCTTTTGAAATCCGACTGTGTAAACCATCTTTGTCTATAAATTCTGGCCCATTTTCGAACATCACCTTCTAAACAACTGATTATAGTTTCAATTGTAGCATCTTCATTAGGCATTCTCCGTAAATAATTCTGAAGATCCTCCAAAAACGACACTGGATGTACCCCAAATCTTCCAGGATAACGTGGTTTTTCGACTCTTGTATCAATCACCGGGCATATATTAATCGGTGCTTCATGCCTTTCAGACGAAGTTGATGCAGCGTTAGTTTCCCGTGCTTGCGACAGCTGATTCTCTAAGTTCGACACCTTCTGTGTCAGAATTCCCATGTTTCTTCGAAGTTGGCGAAACATAGTGGAATTGCGTAAAGAAGGTCGTGGACGTTCTTCTTGCTGACCTGTCCTTTCTAATTCATCTTGTCCCTGAGATGTTCTAAGATTATAACGAGGAGGCATTTTCTTTTCTTTGAATACTGAAAGTTTATTACAAATTATTGGTTGAACTTTTGTTTAAATTAAAGAATAGAAAGTTTATCTAATATTCTCTCCTTAATTTCCCAAAACTGTTGTTTTATGGAGCTAATATTTTGATCTCCATCGATAATCTCTATCCTCTCAAAATCTTCCCTTATACTAGGGTTTAATAACCATTCCTCATGAATGTTGTGAATCCTCTCTATATAATCTAACGTTATCCCTGTCTCTTCAGGTCGACCACGACTTAGGGCTCTCTGATAAGAAACCATAGGGGAAGTCCTAAGATAAACTACTAAATTAATTCGAGTAACAAATTGTTCCTTGAAATAAGAATAAGTTTCATCTAAAACTGCAAACTCAGCCGGGTGCAACAATTCACTCTCTTGCAATTCCCTAATAAAACAGTTTTTGGCTGAATAGATGGAACGTTCCATAACTTTAATCTTAGCGCTAGATTCTTTCGTATGATTCTCTAACATTGTTAGGAGAACATAATTTTGAAAACAGAAACCCCACTTCTTAGGGTTTTCCTTAAATAACTGGAAGAGATTAACGCCAGATAAATTAGTCCATTTATCAATTGGTTCTGGTATTATCTCAAAATCAGAGTTGCCTCCCAAAGTTGCCAATAAACTAGACTTCCCTGACCCTATGTTTCCTTCTATTGAAACTGTAAAATTTCCCATCTTTATTCTGAAACAAGGAATGCATCATATTTTCTATGGTCTCCAAAACAAATAACCCTAAGCTAAAACCAATTCTAACGTCCCGCTTAACAACTTTAACTTAGATAGACTTTACTCTCAAGTTTCTTCAGTTCAAAACTCGAAATTAGTGTATTTTTCATTTTGTTTCTTTTTTCCACTCTTCAATACCTCTCTCGCTTGAAACCAGCATATCCTGGTCACGGCACCAGCTGTACAGATCTGAAGTCCCTTCCAATAGGATCCTCAAGTCAGATACGTGAAAGTTTTGGCCAAAGTTGATCGTCTAGAATAATACCCTTTTAAGAATATTATATCTTTCTCTGAATCCTACGTCATTCCGTTTTATATATTTATAATATCTTGTAATTTACAGATTCTGCTCGGTGGAGAGTGGCAATAGAAGAATGAAAAAGAAACACACTTGTTATTTTAATACTTATATTTGAATATAAACCTAATCTTTACATGTCTAATTTGAGTTATTTATTTTATTTTATATCACTATTTATTTGAATTTAGTCTCATATTGTTTGGTGTAGTTCATCTGAATTCATGTAGATTCATCAGTTTAGGAGAGGTTTCATCTCTTTTACAATGCAATATTATTATAGCCGTTAAGTTTCTGAAAAGAAACCTATGTTAATATAAACGAAGTAATAAAAATAATGTGGGGACAATCCCCAGGTTTGGAGCACCACCTTCGCCCCAAGCAGCTCGTCCTAGGCTTCCTCTACCCTAAGTCCTAGGTCCGAGGCATATCATCACCCAGCTCACGATGACATGACGCTAAACTACCCTAACAATCCAACTGGATCGTCAGGATTCTGATCATCCTCGCGGAGCTGGATATCCCATCGAAAACTTAAACTACAGTAAAGACTAGGGTTAATGTATGTGGAGAGTGGAACTAACTAACCACAGTACAACCCAGACGGTGATGATGTCTCCCCCCGGTATGTTCATGCCCCGCGTCAAAACCCGACTTCCACGTGGCCCACCTTTAAGGGACGATCACTGACTCATCCAGGGTTCACAGGGTATTTGACTATTTCTTTTAGTCACCCATACCAGAGCTGGTCACCGAGCCCGCCAGGCACACGAAGCATACAGTCTTCCTTTAGGAAAACAAGGCACTCCTACAAAATGAGCTCTTCCTGTAATCCCTCCGGGCAGACAATGATCGACATCATCGAATCCCTTAGTTTGTTTTGAAATAAGTTAAACTGAAAATAATTAGCCAGCTCCACACGTCCAAGTGTGAAGTCTGTACTAGATACGGGTATAGTATTATTGCTTGCATGGCCAGCCTAGATCAATAACGGTTTTATAACGAGAGATATAAAGAGTTTGAAGGGCAACTTCCCTCCCCCCAGTCACTGAGTGACTATATTGCACCAACAAGGTCTCCGTATATCCTTCATAGCTCTCACTTGTGATGCGTAGCTAAATCTCTTTTCCGTTACCAACCCACGCAGGACAAGAATTATGTAGAGTAACCCCAGTCTAAACACTCATTTAAATAAAATGAATTGCATCTAAACTATAATGGGATTACCCAGCATATTTCGAAGAAGAACATATAAGAAGTAAGTATGACAAAAGATTACTGAAGGTAATCCTTAAATAAAAGTGAAGTTTGATGACCAGAACCGAGAAGATACGGGATAGTAGTATCTAAGCTAGGTTGGACCAAACATTTATGATTTAAGATCTTAAGGGAAAAACAAAAGCATCGAGTATTCAAAACCAAGAACACTGGGAGAATTTTGCGTAAACAACACTAGCTAAAACTCGATGTTCTTTTAAAAGAGGACTCAAAAGAAGTATAAAAAAATGGGATTATTGTATATACTTAAATATTCGGAACTTATCTACAATGAAAGAAACTAAACATTATAATTTCTGTTCCATTATTGTTTCCAAGAATCTATTTAGTAATGTTAAAGGTGGTTTCACACTGAGTCAAAGTATAATTTTAAGTATGATAAATTATGACAAGTTTTATTAAGGAAAAATAAAACTTAGAATCTTATAAGGTTTAGATTCCTGTATGATTCAATGAAGACTAAATAGATTATATAACTACTTTAGGATGACACACATAAAGTTCAGAGGTCCCCCAAGGTCAGAGTGTCGTACAGCCGTCGCAGCCTTACGGGCGAACGTCGTCAACACACTTTACAAGAAGCAACCCACGAACGAACGTAATGTCTCCATCAAGAATATTCTTCCTTTTGATTCAAGACAATTCTAATTTATTCCTTATAAACAATTTAATGTCATTAGACTAAACCAGAATGTCCCTACACAAAAGAAGAAGGTTTTAAATTTTCTAACTACTCTACATTTGGTAGACCAACGCAAAGATCAGGAGGTTCTCCCGTGGTATATGCCACTCAAACGACGCATCCAATAATGGGCGAGCGTTGTCAGCACATAACACAAGAAACACCAATTCCAAAATCCAACGTTAAAACACCTTGCTAATATCCCTCCATTTGTACCGGAATAACACCAATTCATCCCACACATACAGAAGGGGGAAATCAGGATGAATCAGCGAAACCTCACACAAATAGAACGAGAAGAACTTTAGAATCAGACCCTTTTAGGCTTGAGGGCTCCGGCCCAAGAAAGATTAAAATAAATAAATCCGAAGGTTGATATTATCAGATAGACTTAGACAGATACTCCAGTGACACGCGACATACATTTGCCACAACCAATATAGTGGACATCGGGGACACATGTCACGAGGGCATCCATCCATGCTTGGTTGAACTAAATAAACCTGAGAGCAGGTATTTCTTAATCCAAAGATCTGGGACTCCAATAGAATGATAGTAAAAGGAAAGATAAGCACCTCCTATGAACATGAGTACTGAAATGTAGTAATGTTCTCAGCATGTTCCAATTTTGGGAAATTGAGGCAAAAGATTCAAAATCACTATCAAAACAATTTATTATTATTTGAAATAATATTATTTATAATATTCACTCTACTTAAACTTACCCTTTATTTCACAATAAAATGTCACAAACTATATCCAAGTTTTAGTTTTCAGATATATTATTTTAAGATTTTGAATTGACGTTCTAATTCTTTTGATCTGACGGAATATTTTTAAATTTTATCATATGATGACACTAGTATATTAAAAACTGGAATTTTGATTTAGGGCCAAAGATTTTATATTATTTTCTAAAAAAGGTAATTATTTAATGTATTAATATTTTCTTCCATTTTGATTTTGGGTTTTGATTTATTTTTTGTTAAAGAGATAAAAAATTTATAAAGATTTCAAAATAGCGTCTAGCTTTGAGTAAAACTAAATCAAAATTGATTTATTTGTTGACTATTTGACAATAATGTCAAATAGACAATTCTACCTAAAAAAAGTATAAAAAATATACATCGTCTAAAGTCTCTTTGAAATGATGATAATAATATACATCGTCTAAAGTCACTTTGAAATGTTGACAAAATAAACAACATCTAAAGCCACCCTGAAACGACGACAAAATATACATCAGAGTCCAGTTTCTATGAATTCACCAAGGACTATTTTAATCAATTTCTCTGTAAAGGAAAAAATTAAACACAATGAAATTTACATTACCTTTACAATCCAAGCAATACCTTTTTTTTAGCCTTCACGTTTTATCATTTGTGGTTTGCTTTTCCATGTCTATAATGTTCCTTGTAATTCCTGTACCTGTTTAGAAATAGAACAATATCCTGCCTAGCTATACGCGACCAAAGACATTTGCAGAACTAGTTTATACTTAATTATGGGAAAAGGAAATCTTTATTACTATCTACAAATAACGACTCAGATTAGAAACACAGTATGTTTTAATTCTCGCAGAGTTATTAATGTTTACAAAAGAAAATCATTAAGAGGGAATATCAATTTACTTAAAGTATCACACAATACAAGCCTCTTATGATCCCGCAGGTAGATCTGTAAAGCTGCAAATATTCTCCATTCAACTCTTCCTCTTTTGACAATGAAATCTGATTTTTCTCAACGTTATTTAGCTCACACAACCTGGAAGAAACTATAAATTTCATTAAGTCACATTTCACCTTAACTCAAATACACACAACAACTTTGAACCGAAAATAAATAAAAGATGGAAAACCACAAAATTGAATACTTACATAACGTTAGTTTCACACCACTTATTCTATACAATTTAGAATCAAATCCTGAATGTTAGCGTCTTGAAATTATACGCAAATAAACCTTCCTATACTATATCCTACACGGAGCAATGCCTATCTTTGTCTCAATTGAAGGAATCCGAAATCAAGGATCACGGTCTCCTTCAAAAGATTCATCACATCAGCTATTTGATAGCTTCCTCCACGAGCTACAAAAAATATATAAAAAAGACTTACTGATGTCTGGAATTAAACCTTCCCTTTTTACCAAGACTATTGGGTGGTCCAAAGATTCTTCCAAAAATTTACACAGCCGCAGATCACTTCGTTTCACGATTTTGCATGTTAGGCTTTTGCCCAGCAGTGGACCTTTGTTTTTTCGGGATTACCTGAAACTTTACAATCACGTTAAAAACTCTATTTCAGCTCCATTGCCCTCACTATTCAACAAAACCTGATTCTTAGTTTTCTTCTGTTGCTTTCGTCCATAAAATTTTTGCAACTATTTTTTTATCACAATTTGACTCGCAACTCTATTTTTAGCTATTATTCCTTTTTTTCCAGCAAAAATGCTTTTTTTCTTCATTCCCCTTTCCCGACTCTGTTCCCGGCTCTGTCTCGACTGTCACATTTTTCTACTCCCCGTTTCTCGCTACACTTCTTGACAGTTCCTCTAAATAGTATTTTATGCATTTAAAAATTTTTTAGGGTTCCGCAAGTGCACAGCACCTTATTAGTTTCTGGCCTTTTCCGTTTGGTTCCTAAATTCTTTGTAGTCGTAAGATAACATAACCCAACCTAACCGATCCCAACTTACAAACCTAAAACGCAGTTTGGCTGCCGCTTGTAAACGGCGAATTATACGATTTGCCAGCGACATATAAGCGACGGTGTACCGGAAACTGTAAGGGCGTGCTCAGTCAACGAAACTGAACAACTTTCACAAAGAAACATTTTTGGGAAATTAAAGAAATTGTTCACCTTTATACAAACTGTTCGATCCGAGTGAGCAATTTGTATGATGAGGTAAATTTTTTTTTCATTTCCCTAAAATGTTTCTTTGGAAAAGTTGTTCAGTTTCGTTAACTGAGCACGCCCTTTTAGTTTTCGGTACACCGACTCTTAAAATCTGTAGATTAAATATGGTCACACTGAATGTGTGTTTCCATATTATTATGGGCACCTGATAAGCGTAGCTAGTTTTGATGCTAACTGTACGATAGTCAAAATTGGTACCAAAACTTTACATGAAATATTTGAGCCAGTGATAAAAAAAGCTCGTATAAAAGAGCATATGAAAACATTTTCATATGCTCTTACACACAAACAACACACACACACACACACACGTCCTATTGCTTATACATATAAACAATAGGACGACAATTCGTTTAATCTTATTTTCAATACATTTTCTCGAAAAACGTACTTACCGAACTAGTGCGGTAAGTAAAAAAAGTATACCTACTACCAAGGAGGTCCGCAAGCAAAGTCCGAATTACACAATTTCGAATAGACTTAGTGCGAAAGTATTTTTTATCGAAATCCAAGGAGTTTTACACTCAGGGGACCAATTCTTGAATATCACCGGGTGATAAAATATCACTCAAAAAACTCAAAATCACATATTTTTCTTTTCAAAAGTTAAGATTGATCTTCGTAAAATATAAAGCAGTCCTTGTTTGTTAATTTTCATGTATTCTGATTTACCTTTTAACAGTTAATCAGGGTGAATGTGAATTTTTAAAGTCTCAAAAGTGATATTTTATCACCCGGTGATTTTCAAGAATCGAGTCCTTGATCATAAAATTCTTTTGTAAAAAATACTACAGTGGTGACTTTTTACTTGGGTGACGACTGCCTACCTATGTTTAAAATAAAATGGAGAGTACCAGGAGAACATAAATCGACAAGAGGCTGACAGTACCCATGGTTGGTTCCTTTAACAAGTGTATTACTTATACCTTTTTTCTCACAAATGTATTGAAAAACGTCGTAAGATACACGGCCGTAAGGGTTAAAAAAAATGTCAAATCCTACTAATCCTACTTACGGCACTTGTATCTTAAACTACTATTACAGTTCTTATTCTTTCTCAGACTCTTCCACAATAACTTTAAGTTTCTTGATGTTTAATTTTCCCCCCGGTGTTAACGGTAATTCTTCTAAAAATATTACCCCGCCCCTCAGTTGTTTGGTGTCAGTTAAGTTTTCTGAAACAAAAAAAAAATATTTCGCATATATTTTACAAGATACTCGTAGTTCAGTAAAAAGTTAAAACTAGGTCAGGAAGCTTAAAATAAAACCTTGAGAAAATTATAAATTACAAACAAAAAGTTTAAACGCATGGGTGACCCGCGGTGAGGGTTAGCCAATCACGATTCTCACCTATATAAGGGTAATAGAAGGTGGACAAGGCGTTGTCGTTCTATTAATTTAAGAATTTACTAATTAGTAGATCGATCTTCTATTACCCTTATATAGGGTGACTTTTAATTAGTTCTTGATAGCAAAAGGTATTCATGTACTCGTGATACTGAACAACTTTTCCCAAGGAACATAGGTCGAAATACGAAAAACCAAATTTGACCTCCCATACAAAATACGCTATCAGCTGATGCAGTTTCTATGGGAGGTTAAAACTTGATTTTCGTATTTCGACCTATGTTCCTTGGGGAAAGTTGTTCAGTATCATGAGTACATTCATACCTTTTTCTATCAAGAACTAATTAAAAGTCACCCTATATAGGTGAGAATCGTGATTGGTTATAAACGCGAAAGTTTGTAAGTGTGGATGGATGGATGGATGGATGTATGTTTGTTACTATTTCACGTATAAACTACTGAATGGATTTTAATGAACCTTGGCACACATATACTCGTAGGTTAGGTCCTGGAATAACACATAGGCTAAAACACCACAAATCCTCGAGTTGGTGTTTTGCGTATGTGGTGTTATGCGTCTAAAGGCTTTTTACCGCGGGAAAACACTTCATTCCCACGGGAAAAAGCATTTAATGTTAATGAAGAAGGTGACTGACTCACTGACTGATATATCAACGCACAACCCAAACCGCTGGGTCTAGACATTCCAAATTTGGCATGTAGGTTCCCTATGAGGTCTTACGGTGCATTAAGAAAGGGTTTTACAAAATTCCACCCCTAAGAGGGTGAAATAGGGGATGAAAGTTTGTATGAAAGTCCGTTAGTTTTGAAGTAAGAATCTTCAAATGTTGTATTTAGGCTTACGACTAAAAATTAATATTTACGTATCTCAGGGTTTTTGAAAATTCGACACCCTAAAGGGTGAAAAGGGGGATGACGTTGACAATCCTTTATTTTTAAAGTAAAATCCACATAATTTATTATTTAGGCATTAGGTTATCAATGTTAAGAAAACAAGCGCAATATTATTTAAAACCACGGCTAATAACAAAGAAACCTTGAACTTGCGCTTATTTAATCAGCAAGTTGACGTAGTTCAGTCAGTAAAATTTTTGGGTGTTCATATAGATGCTCTACTTAATTTGAAAACTGAATTAAATTACATCGAAAACTCCATCAGCTCCGCTTGTTATGCTCTTAGAGTTTTAAGAGACGTATTAAAAATTGATCAGCTCAAAACTGTATATTATGCACTAGTGGAATCTAGGCTACGATATAACAAGGATATAACAAGGACAGGGACATACTTATAGGGACCCTATATGTACTTACCTATTTATTTGTATTATGGTTTTGGCACCCAGGACTTACTTCAGCGCGAAAACTGCTTATTTTCCTGTAGCGGTGTACGCATGTGTGAGTGCGCCAGTTTGGACGTTTGTTAGGAGTTTCCATACTGCTTTAGCTTATATATTTACTGTGGCAAAAGGGAGAGGGGGGAAAGTGAGATATCACGTGTATTTATTTTTGAAAACGAAATTTTGTAAAATATAGAAAAAAACGTCTTTTCAACGTAAGGAGCGTTTTATAAAACACATTGAGAACATTTTATAAAATGTAAAACAAATCAATCAGATAGTTTAAAATCAAATACCTGCAGAACGAAGTCAGGTGCATCTTTCAATGCTTGAAGAATGAGTTTCCCTAGGTGGAAGCGATCAGAAGGCCGACCGGACTTCGCCACAACTCTTGAACTTAAGTCACTCATATGCCAGTGCACGGCATCGTTTACCCGTCTCTGTCCGTACATTTTAAAATTCACTTGTGACAAGTGTGTTTCTCAAGTAAGAAGTTTACGAAGACTGTAGTTGAGTTAGAAAGATAAGCAAAACATTGAAGATCCGTTGATATTT
Organism: Athrips mouffetella; assembly: GCA_947532105.1. Taxonomy (NCBI): domain Eukaryota; kingdom Metazoa; phylum Arthropoda; class Insecta; order Lepidoptera; family Gelechiidae; genus Athrips; species Athrips mouffetella. The sequence continues at coordinate 1,655,036 of OX383960.1, read as the reverse complement.
TATTAGCTTATCTCATTATTAAATGACTAGCACTCCGCTCCGGCTTCTCATAAAAAAAGCGTCATTTTGCAACCTCATAAAATTTTTCAAGTATCATTTCTAAACTTCCGGAATAACTAAATTTACATACATACATAAGACGACGAAAGAGATCTACCAGGCGAGAGTGAATGGAAACGTTGGAAGGGGAAGTAAGGCCTAGGCGAACGTACCAGGACCAAATTCAGGACGTTCTGAATAAAGGCCTGGTTAAAAGTACCCTTAACGGACGAGCATGTATGAAAGGATTGATGAAAGTACAGGAAGCAAGGGAAGTATGTCAAGATCGTAGCAATTGGAGGAATGTGGTGTCTGCCTACCCCGACGGGAAAGAGGCGTGATGTTATGTATGTATTTATATGCACCTATATCATGGTAAAAAACCACATTGTTCAATAGATTTTGATGCGTTTTTAAGCATGGTTTTTATAATCTCTGTCTGTATCCCGATGCCTCTTCACTCACAGGCTACAATTGCCCTCACAATGCCGCTGGTCAAGCAGCTGGCGACACTGTCCGGATCCGGATAGTTTACAACATAGAAGCGCTGTGCAGTTGTGGGCGGAGTAAGTGTAGCGACACCTAAGCAAAATTTCCAAGCGGAAGTGTGAACGTAATGAGCCCAATCAATTTACCTCTATGACACATACACACATGTATGCCTCTTTTACTTCATTATAGGTAACAAAAACCTTGGTGTGGTCATGTTTGATACCGTTAACTTTATGATAAGAACTTCTGTATTTCTTAGAGCGCGGGCACACTAGCGATTCTCGGGCGCGGCGATTTCGCGGCGTTCATACTATTTAGCGTCGCGATAAAAAATTATGTAAATAACATGATCGCTGCGATATCGCCGTGTCTACAGCTAGTATGCACGTCCCCTAAAATAAGTGTCAAATAATAAAGATATCAGGCGTGGCGTCTATGATTAAGAACCGTAGGAGGCATGAAGCAAACTCACTACCGCTGATTAAATAATAGGTAGTACTTAATATTAATGTTGTTTGTTTAGTAATGCGGAAAACAAAGCTCGTATCTAATATCTCATACAGAGTGTAAGTAAACGGTGAACCGAAAACTGAAAGGGCGTGAAACTAAACAACTTTCGCAAACAAACAATTTTGGGAAAAGTAAAAAAAATTGACCTCTCCATACAAATTGCTCACTGTGATCGAACAGTTTGTATGGAGAGGTAAAATTAGTTTTTTCAGTTTTTTCAAAAGCTGTTCAGTTTCGTGGACTGAGCACGCCCTTTCAGTTTTTGGTACACCGTCCCTTACACCCTGTTATGTCCACTGCTGGAACGAAGGAGCGCTTCCCAGAATTTTACACCAAATGTGTAGTATATTGGGGAGGACGATAGACGACGACTATAGTCACCACGCATGTAACGTTGAATTAGTCTGCGACTGACACAATGTTTGGTGAATGATTGCATGTACAGTATGTGTAAGGGACATAGGTTTCCGAAAACTAAAAGGGCATCAGTCAACGTAAGTAATTGCACAACTTTCAGCAAATAAAACATTCAGGAAATGAAAACTGCCCAATTTTGTATGATGATGCGATTTTTTTTTATTTCCTGAAGGTTTTATTCGCTGAAATATGTTAAGTTACGTTGATTGATCGTGCCCTTTCAGTTTTCAGAAGGATGTCCCTTACACCCTGTATAATAATGCTCGGTTTTCAAAAACTAAGACACTATCTTCTGAAACTAAGGGCAAAGCACTTAGCACTTTGGTAAGAAATGAGATAGCTTCATATATAAATATGCAAACTATTGGTGTTTGTGGTCGGTACCAGCCTGAATATTAGGAATAAAACACGTGAATGTGTCCCGTGTGGTGCCGGCAAAGAATAGTACCAACTCTCTCTGTACTCAATCTCTACCCATGGGTGTCGTAAGAGGCGACTAAGGGTGTAAAAACCAGAGGATGGGCAGTAGCGTCCTTCCGTGTATAGTACCAACAACCGCGGTCCATGGCGCTAGCCGTAACGCTGACAAGCGTTGTGATTAAGGTACTTCCCCTCCATATTATTCCAGCAACAGCTGGAATTCTGCTGGGAGCTACCTGTCCTGTAGTGGACGGATGTTATGATGATGGCTCGGCGCACACCAAAGGGCAGAGCAGACAAGAGCAGTTTTTGATAACATTGCAAAATTGAGTTTATATTCATAGAAATCAAATGCAAAATTGCCTGAGCAGTCACGCGCACGCAAGGTCGCGATGTTGCTTGCTTGAAGGTTTTTGGGCTAGATATAGCATTTTAACAATTTTTTTACTCAAAAAGGAGTATTTTGTGAGTTGTTTAGACCGAATCAAGCTTTTTTCGTAAATTCATATTCTCTGTTGTTGAGTTAATGTGTCAGTCAATCAATCAATCAGTCAGTCAGGACTTACCTCTTTATTATACTGACGATGAATTTATTGTACTACCGGTCCATGTACGTACGTACCTTTGCATTTAAGGACCACATAACGTGATTCCGATTCGCACTTGGCAATTTTTTTTACTTAAGATTGAGTGCTATGAACCCACCTAGTAAGTCGCTTGCACGTATCATCGGTTTTGCTATAGAGCAAATAAAAAAAAACCTAAAGTAAACCCGTTTTTATAATGGGTTACCCTTCTTTCTTACTTTTTTTTTTTTTTAATTATTGGTTCGTATACCCACTAAAGAAATACATATTTTACGAAAATTTCTATCGGTATTAGGAATCGAAATATAGTCATTTTAAGGCAGGACAGTCAGACAGGCTAGGCGTACAGACGGATGGCATAGACAAGTGTTATTTTTTTGTATCGGTGTGTATTTTATGCCTCAAAGACATATTACCTCATTTTTTAATTTCGTTAAAATGTCACGTCAGGCAAAAAAATGTAGATTTAAATTTTAGGCCGTATGTTATTTATGTAACAAGCATGAATGAATTCTGCATGGTAGTATTGGTCTAAAAACTCCTTAAAATAACAGATGTTCGTTTTGAGATTTTTTTTAAAACAATCAAAAATAGTTGAAAGTCAGTCCCAATCTGCCTACTTACGTTGCAATCTGATGGCAATCTGTAGATTGCTACAACTGATTGTGATTGAGATTGTAGCGTGAGTAGACACTTTTAGGATAGACAGTCCTTAAGATTAAGAACTTTTTGACAACATTTATCGCAAATATATATCTTTTATCTTATCTGACCATAACAAGGTTGTTGTTACCTATAATGGAGAGAAAGAGGCATACTTGTTTGTATGTGTCATAGAGGTAAACTGGTTGGGCTGATTACGTTCACAATTCTGTTCGTAACTTTCCATAGGTGTCGCTACACTTACTCTGCCCACACACAACTGCACAGCGCTTCTATGTTGTAGACTATCCGGATCCGGACATGTCGCCAGCTGCTTGAGCAGCGGCATAGTGAGGGCAATTCGCATAGGAAACTTATATGTAAGGTACCTTGAAACTTGGCTCATAAACAGGAATAGGATCATTAAAGATAAATAAAAAATACCAATTTTTTTCGGCCATAAATGACGAGGTTTTTAAAAAAAAATCGTTCTCTTCAAATATCGATAGGTCGTATGGCAGAATGTGATGAGTAGTCATTGCCTATCATAAAAAAAACTAACAGCTGTATAAACCGACCACAGACTCATAGAACAGTTGTTTTTTTTTTTTAAGACTGGCCATGGCTACGTTTCATTCTGCCATACGACCTATCGATATTTGACAAAAACAAAATTATTTTTTAACTTTATTATTTGCAACCGAAAAAAATTCGTATTTTTTATTTTTACTTATTGACTTTATCCCTGTCTATGAGCCAAGTTTCGAGGTACCTTACAAATACGTTTCCTATGCGAATTGTAGCTAGTGAAGAGGCATCGGAATGGAGACAGAGATTGTAAAAACCATGCTTAAAAACGCATCAAAATCTTTTGTACAATGTGGTTTTTTGTGGTTTTATTCCGGAATTTCAGAAATTATACTTGAAAAACCTTGATGATGTTGCAAAAAGACGCTTTTTTGATGCGAAACCGGAGCAGAGTGCTAGTCTAGGTATAAGAGATAAGCAAATAAAACATCAACGAATCTTCATTTTATTTCTTATCTACTCAACTACAGTCTACGTATAATTCTTATTTGAGAAACACACTCGTCTCAAGTGAATTTTAAAATGTACGGACAGAGACGTGTAAACGATGCCGTGCACTGGCATATGAGTGATTTAAGTTCAAGAGTTGTGGCCAAGTCCGGTCGGCCTTCTGATCGCTTCCACCACGGGAAACTCATTCTTCAAGCATTGAAAGATGCACCTGACTTCGTTCTGCAGGTATATGATTTTAAACTGTCTGTTTGTTTAGGAGGCATTAAAATAATAAATCAGACTTTGTTTAACATTTTATAAAATGTTTAAATAAATACCTAAGCTGTATTTCTGGTCAGAGGATAATTACATACGGGAGGACTTTGGAGCTATGTTTGTGTTTGCAAAAAATGCTCAGATCTCCCTTTTGCGACGCGAGGGGGAACTTTGGAGCTATGTGTGTTTTTGCAAAAATGCTCAAATAGACTATCCAGTCAGGTACATAACCAATCCAGAATTTTAATTTCAGAACATTTAAATAACTCAAAGGAACCAATGTGAGTAAATCACGTGTTTATATTTCGGTAGTACTGGAACTTATATGAATTCTCAGTCATGCAAAGCTTCTTCAAAGAGCAGTTTTGCAGCAAATTGCAATTCCTAGTTTTTTGGGTTCCGTAGTCAACAAGGAACCCTTTACGTTTTGTTATGTCCGCCTGTCTGTCTGACCGCGACTTAGCTCAGAGGAAACTAAAATTTAGTAGATATGGATACAGCCGACAAAATTGTAAAATAAAATAATAAAATAAAAACTTTTAGGGTACAAGTAAAGTGGGGGTAATGTTTTTTTCTTGTCTATCCCATCTAGTGGGATATACAGGGTGTTAATTTAATTGCATGCCATAGCTTAAGGGGTGCTTCAGTTACGATGAAGGAACTAAAAAAAAATAAAAATCCTACAAAAGAAAAACTAAAACTGCATTGAAACTTAACTAACGCGGAGCAAGGTCGCTAGCGCGCGAGTATCACTGAATAAGGTAGGCACATCATCACCATATCAGCCAAAAGACGTCCACTGCTGGACATAGGCCTCCCCTAAAGATCTCTATGACGACTACACAACTGAAATTCTTTCGCGCGCTTTTGATAGCGCGCCTATTCGCGCGGTCATTGCCCTCCGCGTTAGTTTAGTTTCAATGGAGTTTTATTTTAGTAGGATTTTTTAAAATATATTTTTTAGTTACTGAACCACCCCTTAAGCTAAGGCACGCAATCAAATTAACACCCTGTATATATACCTATACAGGCTGTTAATTTAATTGCGTGCCATAGCTTAAGGGGTGCTTCAGTTACGATAAAGGAACACAAAAAAAAAATATATGAAAAAATCCTGCAAAAAAAAAACTAAAACTCGATTGAAACTTATTTAACGTGGAGCACCACGCTATCACCGAGCCAGCGCGCGAGAATCAGTGGATAAGGTAGGCACATATATAACTGAAACTCTTTCGCACGCTTTTGATAGCGCGGTGCTCCGGGTCATTGCCCCCTTGTTAGTTTAATTTAAATGGAGTTTAAATTCTTTTTTAGTAGGATTTCTTTAAATAATTTTTTTGAGATCCTTTATCGTTACTGAACCACCCCCTAAGATATGGCACGCAATCAAATTAACACCCTGTATAGATCTTTTACAAAAAATGTTAGTCTGCAAGTTTCATTTTTCGATTAAGGGATCTGCATGCGAAATAATTAGCTTGAAAGCACAAATTTATTGTCGCCAGCTAAACGGTTGTTATAGGAAATGTGAAAAAATCACAGTATGAAATTAAAGGAAAAACTATTACAGCTAGGACCTCGCTGAGCATTGGCAGGTAAAAAGTTTACTATCTTATGAACATTAAATAATTAAACCCTGCTTCACGACGAAAAATCCTAAGGAAACTATTTTATAAATTTTTGAATTAAAACATTTTTGATGCTTTGAAGATTGACGGCGGAACTTGTGAATCGGAAACTAGTGGATCCGTTTCAGAGCGAAGTGTCCGGTGTGCGACAGCCTTATCAGATCTTGGGCTACAACTTGGTGACGTCATGGTCCTGATGGCACCAAATCATTTGGATTTATGCATTCCGTACTATGCTGCTTTGTATCTTGGCATCGCTCTTGCTCCTATCGACAGGACTTTAGGAATAAGTAAGTAGTACCTTCATGCCAAATTTAACATTTTTATATTATAAATGATTGAAAAAATTCCGCTAAATAAGAGGAATAACTCCTCCTAGACAGCATCGGTCGTGTATTCCAGACAAGAACGAGGTTTAAGGTTGTTACAGAGCATAGGTGCTGCCACAAATCATAAAACTCATTTCATAATTAGCTTAGCTTATCGTAATAGCTTTGCGCTGGTAAATTGCGATTTCAAGACCAGAGACACACTACTTAAGACAAACTAAGCTCCATAGCTAAACTACGGGCACGAGTATTTTTTTTTATTGTCAATTTGCTTACTCTTGACCTCGATCTAGTCTTGAAGACAGAGATGAGGTCGACGATGGAACGAGCTTGCCCAGAAGAAGCCTATTTGCGGCTTGAATAGATTCGGGTTGTATGAATTCGGGAACACAGACGCAGGCGGAGAATTTCACTCTTCAGCTGTGCGCATTATGAAAGATGTTTCAAAGCGCTTTGTGCGAATGTGCGGAATATCAACCAAGTATTCAATGCTTATAAAATGTTTTGTATTTGTGAGAGTGAGTTGTTGCAACCAATTTGTTTAAAGTGGCATCATTTCTGCTATACAATTACTTACCTTGGGGGGTTCCCCTGAGTCAAGCGGCGCCCCAATAAGTAAAAAAAAAATAACTCTTTACTCAACGAGTTATTTTTTTTTTACTTATCAAAAATCCGGTCAGACATTATGAAGTAAATTTAGTATATGGGGGATTTCGGGGATGAAAAATCGATCTAGCTAATGTCTGGGAAAATTCGTTTTCTCCTTTTTTTAACATTCCTTGAAAAATTTGCCCGTTTCAGAAACTATACAGCGCCATCTGTTAGTAGGCTTTGGTTCAGATTATACCACGGAGTAGAGAAGTCCCCTTCTCTGCTCCGTGGATTATACAGAACAAAGCTCGGTCGCCCAGGTACTTAGCTTGGCTTAGGGGAACCCTTGGTCAACTGAAAGTTTCATGTATGTAATAAGAGTATTTGTTTTTCAGAGGAACTCGAACATATGTTTAACAATGATAACCCGAAAATAGTATTCTGCCAGAGTGAGAAAGCGAATGACGTCCGCTCAGCCCTGAAAAACTGCAAAATGGAAGCCAAAGTAGTAACTTTCGATGAAGAAGTAGAATATCCGGAGGGGATGAGCTTTAAGAAGTTTATGGAGGAACATGGAAATGATACCAAAGTAGATGAATTTCAGTACGTATCATAGAAATAATGATTTTTTTTATCGACCACACACTTGACTAGGTACTGCAGTCACAACCGCGGTGAATTGTTATGCAGCCATAATACGCCAGTACCTAACTGTAGACTCAAAAATTGCGTTAGCTCGCAAAAAAATGTATTTCACTGATTTTTGGGGATGTAATTAAGATACAAAACTTTAGTATTAAACCAAATTATTAGCTACCTCATCGTTTTTTAAGTGCATAAAGTTGCTACGATTTTAGTGTAACTACAGATTTTTAGGTATAAAACTCGAGATAAAGCACTTTACACAAAACTGCAATTCCGAACTTTGTGGAAAAAACGGCCAATGTTTGAAGTGCTGTATCTTAGCTGTATTAGACCTACAAAGCCATTGACATCGTAGCAAATTTCATGTTCTTTACAAGTGACGAGGTGACTCCTATTGGAAGCATTAAGCCGAAATCTGAAAAAAGTCGAGTTTTTTGGGGCACCACGTCTTTCAAAGTTGTTTTTAAAATCAATTTTTATTATAATGTTTTGTGAATTATATTTTTTTTATTGAAGTAGGATGCCTTTACTTAGATATCTTATTGATATTACAATCTAGCTGTATAGCTAATAAGTAATTTGCATTTAACTTAAACTACTACATAAACAATTAAGCCTAAGAATGCGTCCAATAACTACTATTCTTATTGTCTCTAATTACGTAGGGGGAAGACACATTGTTTTTGTGTTTCATTTCTTTACATTATGTAGTGATGTTTTGCGTACGCGTGAGGACGTTTTGAAGAAAACTAGAGAATATGTTTACACTATTTATTCTAAAATAACTAATTTTACAATTAACCGGCTTTACGACCGTAAAGCCGGGAGTCGATTTAAGTACTGACTATGCTATGCGAGCCATGCATCGCGGCGCTGGCGCCGGGAGCTTTCCCGAAAGTCTGCGTCAGCGTCTAGACTGTGCCACCATGCCTGCTCACGCCGGGCGGACGGTGATGACGCGTGGGCTGGGATACATAACTCCTCCCTCCCTAAGTTCAAAATCATCAGGGGCGTGAATAGGAACCTGAGGATTTTGAAAACATGCATATTTCTTAGATTTCATAAAAAGAACTATAACTATGCTTAATATTAGGATTACATATAGCCCTAAAGTACCGATACTAATGCCTTTCACTCTCACAACATTTTCACTGCACTTTTCCACTGTTTCACTATTACTCTTCCTAAGTTCATATTGTAGAATCTGAAGGTCTGCTAGATTGACTCCATCCAATATCATGGGCTTCCTCTCGGGAAGTGGTTGTGGAGTAATAATCTCAGGAAGATTAATTATTGGTAGAGCAGGTATGACCACGTCTTTGCGTCTTGTCAGATGTCGTCTCAAAGTTCTATCCAGAATTTGTACTTCGCAGCTGTCATCCATAGTCAGTATGAAGGTACCACGAACCTTCTGTTGCGTGACTTCTGTCTCACAAAGCCTTTTCAACTTTACTGCTTCAGCAGTGAAGATTAACCATTGATTCTTTTGCAGTGGTTGTATTTTCAATACTCTTATTTCCGCAGCAACGGGGTGACAGGAATTGGTGTTGGTACTGAACTTCATTAGATCAGCTACACATTTGTCGGACTTCAGGGTAAGTATCGCTTCCTCTTGACAGAGGAAGAAGTCTTTGGCAATCTGCTTGCAGGGTTCAGCGACCGGTTCTGTTTTCGACCCCTTCACCAGGATATAAGGATGTTCGGGAATTACAAGAGTTGTCTGGTTTCGGGAGTTAATGGTAGGTAAAGGTAATATTCTATATATTCTATTTCCTCTCTAATAATCGGAACATCTAGCAAAAACGTTATCTTACTTCCCTTTGCATACACTTTTAGTTCCATACATTGTTCTATTTTAATTATATTTTCATAGGTAACAGGATATATTAATCTATCTTTTAATTCGACAAGTTTCAGGATCTTCAACAATTCGTTTCTATCTATAATGCTTTGGTGTAATGTTCCTAATCTACTAAAAGCTATGGCGTCCTCAATTTCATCCAGTCTGATAAAGATTAATAAGAAATTATGCATAAATAAGCTATAGACTTTAATTAGTTTCTCGTTAGTTTTATTGAACTCGGTTTGATTAAAATATTTACGTATTTCCCAAATTTCTTTGTCTAACTGGATAAAATTACTTCTAGAGGAATTCGTGACATTTACAAAAGAATCAACTATTTCGGAAACCAAGGTGAATCTTTTTGATGTTGCATCTTGGTGTGACTTCATTTCACTTATCATTCGATCGTACTTAAGGGCGTCTTCGTTATCTAAATTTCCCGTAACTATCTTAATTAACGAACCTAAAGGATTTAGAATTCCACGTTTAACTCTGTATATTGGAATTAATTGCGCCAATTTATCTATGGTGATATTTTTGACATGGTTAGTTTGGGTTTGAATATTAGCAATTTCTGAATCACTTTTCTCTCTTTTGTACAAGTTAGAAACATGTTTGTTCAAGTTTGTATATCTGTTGAGGTTGAATTCTAAGTCTTCGCGTATTAAACCTAAATCTAAAGTCTTAACTATAGTCCACTTATCTAAGCTAACTGCAGCTTGGCCCTTTTTAATGGGTAAAATGCCAAGGTCTCTATTTATTTGGTGGAGCTGAAGGGCCTGGATCATCAACACCTGGATCAGCAGCAGGAAGACGTACCTGTGGAGGACGTTTGTCGTCTTTAATTGGATTCTTAGTCGCTCTGCCACGTGTTATTACAGGTACGGTATTTCCGGACACCATACTACTGATTTGAGGCTTTTGATACCGGGGTTTATCTTTTGTGTGACGCAATTGTACGATTGTAAAACCTTGTAGAAAGTTAAAATTTCCTTTAGCAAGGAATCTACGGCGTAAAAGAATTTTCTAAAAGGGTTTTCTTTTAGTTTGGGTAAGTTGTAGTTAAGGTTTTAATGGGTTTCGGTTATATTTTATAGTTCGCTGTGTCAGTGTAGTTTACTGAGATTTCTCCAAGTTTGAAATTGAATTCTGTTACAGAAAGTGGTTCAGTGAAAGTGATAGTAATATTTTCATCTGAAGCATTTTGGATTATAGTTGTAGCAAAATAATTTTCGTAGGTTACCAATACCGTTGGCATTCTGACACCTTTCCCAAAATCTTTATATTCCGTTCATTGATTTAAATTGGTCGGGACCTTAACCCGGGTCTCGGTTCATGGTTCTAAACAGAGAGGTCTGGGGGGATTGTATTTGATGGGGATTTTAGTATCACCGGTGTAAAGTATCAAGTTTTTCATATCTATCATTGCGTCTAGTAATTTCAGTAAATCAGCTCCTATTAGGCCATCATAGTTTTTCACTACATTATACACATAAAACTTGTGGGATTTCGTGCTCTTGAAAGTACCCAGAAGAGGTATGTATATAACGTAATTATGAGCACTGCGTGCGTGGGTGCTTACAACTTCGAAAGGTTCCTCATACACAAAATGTGAAAAGTACTGATACGCTTTATCTGGTGAGATAAATGATCGTGAACTACCAGTGTCTATTATGAAACGTGCGCCTATTTCAGGAAGTTCGATATATGGCAGTTTAGAAGCTTCGTCACAGTGTACTTTTATTACTTCGGTTTGTGGTTTGAGGCACTTAACTGAAAATTTTTCAAATTTTCATCTTGAGATTTATCCGTTAGCTCTACATAAGGTTCGTTGGCGATCTGAGGTAGAGATTTATTATAATGATTTAACTCATCTAAGGTCTCGGATTCACTGTAACAGAATAAATTCTCAATTTCCTCTGGTGAATACAGAGCATTTGGTCTTACTGTACGCATAGAGACGTCAGAATTTTCAAAAGCCCCAAGATTTCGTCCTTGAGTTTGTGGTATCTCAAACTGAAAACCATGGGACTGTTGGCCGGAAAATCCGCTTTGTTGTCGATTAAAACTATTATTATATTGCGGCTGGAAGCCCTGATATTGAGTTTGAGGGGGAATACCGAATCTAAAATTATTTGGTTGGTTTGGTATGCCAAATTTAAAATTCTGTGGGGACTGATTCATTCTGAAAGCTTGAGGTATTTGAGGTTGTGAGGGTCTGAAGCCCTGCTGAGGTTGATTTGGAATGCCAAACTTAAAACCTTGAGACATCTGATTTTGAGGAAATCTAAAAGCATGGAGCTGGTTTGGTATTCCAAATTTAAAGCCTTGAGCAATGTTGGACTGTTGAGTTTGGAAAGGCTTGGGAAAATGTAGTTGTGACAATGGCTTGGAGGCATGTTTAGAATTATACTGGTATTGGAAATTAATTTCTTCTGTCACAGCACTCAGTGCACTTTCTAATGTGGGGCAATTCTTAAGTCGTACTATTCTAATCATGCTTTCAGGTAAGTTATAAAGAAAGGTATTCAAAGCAGTATTGTTATAAATTGTCATTTTCGCTGTCTTCATATCCGCATTTTCAATTTCATTAACTTTTGCAAAAAGAGTGCTACGCGTGTGCTGAATACTATTGCAAAAGTCTGTGTAAGATTCACCTTGTTTTATCTTCAAGTTCTCTAATTCTATTGCGATACATTCCTCAGAGCGAGGATCCCCAAAATGTTGTCTTAATATATTTTTCAATTGGTCCCATGAGTCAATGTCTTCTCGTTCACTGAGAAGAGACGCAGCTCTTCCTGTAAGCCTACCTGTGATAGTATGAAAAAGATATACATCCTGCACTGGATTATTATCTCCTCTAAATTTTTCGATTACATATTCGGCCTTTCTAATGAATAAATTTAGTAGCTTGTCATCACCTTCAAATTTTGGGACAATTTCTATAAATTCTTTAGGGATTATCTGTACTACTTGAGCCATTTCTAAATCTTACCAAAAATTATGATAATCGTTATTAAATCACATTAACAAGGCGGGTAGCAGTTAATGATAATTAAAAATTATTAACCAAAGCTAATCTCGCTCACTTTTTGAATTTTAAAATCAATCACTAACTTAATGGAATTTGAATGCCCAATAACATACTTATGACTAACAATTATTTTAATGGGTTAGAATGCCCAATAATACCCTAATTCTTAATAAAATTACGTTACCGATTTAGTGTAACGAAATACTAATCCTATAATAAGATAACGTTTTCGTTAGGGTTGCAGCGAGGTTTTGTCTGCAAAACGGGGAATCGAAGGAAAAGAAAAAGGAATGTGAAAAAGTCTACTCACAAACCGCCGCTTTCCATGATCGCCGTGAAAACGCCAAGATTCCTTTGTTACGTCACTCACGTTACAGTTCAGGATCACTAATTTATTTGGTTCGTGCTATATCCGAAGACGGTAAGAAAACGCGATTTTGTCGTCCTCAAGAAACAGTCTTACGCGCGATGCGAAGCGGATATCCTACCGGCTGCGCCAGTGATGTTTTGCGTACGCGTGAGGACGTTTTGAAGAAAACTAGAGAATATTTTTACACTATTTATTCTAAAATAACTAATTTTACAATTAACCGGCTTTACGACCGTAAAGCCGGGAGTCGATTTAAGTACTGACTATGCTATGCGAGCCATGCATCGCGGCGCTAGCGCCGGGAGCTTTCCCGAAAGTCTGCGTCAGCGTCTAGACTGTGCCACCATGCCTGCTCACGCCGGGCGGACGGTGATGACGCGTGGGCTGGGATGCATAACTATGTACTAATGAGTTTATCACAACACTAATTACACTAACTCAAAGGGTTTGGTTTTATATTTAATGTATAATTTTTTAATGTATATTTAAATTGTATAATTAATTAAATATTTAATTATTTTTAAATAATAATGTTTTTAGGGCAACAAATTTCGATCCAGAGGAAACGATTGCTTTGTTAGTATCAACTAGTGGCACAACAGGTCTTCCGAAACAAGCAGTTTTAACTCATAAGAACGTTGTAATTTCTGAACCTTATATATGGTAAGTAACATATAGGGTGACTTTTTAATTAGTTCTTGATAGCAAAAGATATGCAGACAAAAATTAGGCTAAAGATTTTTTCTTCGGGAAAGTTGCTTGTTATCATGAGTAGAATCACTGAGCTTCAGGAATATTAAAAATTCACGCTATACCTACTCACCAATATGTGGCTTACCTTACCAGGTCGTCAGAGTTCAAATTCCCTCAACCAACACGATTGGGTCTGCTCGTTTCGCCACTGCAATGGAGCACGGCCATGTTACATTTCAACCTATCCGCATTAGTGCGGTACACACGGCTACAGTCTTCTAAAGTCATCGACCAGGATCACTTTTACCAACTTGTCAATACGTATAAGGTACTTACCTTTTGTTTTAAATACTATCAACTTTTTTGCGATGCCACCTCTGCAGTAATTTTTTTAGGGTTCCGTACCTCAAAAGAAAAAAACGGAACCCTTATAGGATCACTTTGTTGTCCGTCTGTCTGTCTGTCTGTCAAGACCCTTTATCTCACGAACGGGTAAAGGTATAAGGTTGAAATTAATACCATATATTAGGATCCATGAACCACACAAGATCTGAAAATTTCAATTTTTTACAACGACGCAATTAAAAGATATGGCATTTTATGTCCTCATCTCCATACATTTATTCAAAAATGCAAAACCTACAGGGTACTTCCCGTTGACCTAAAATTATGAAATTTGACAAGAAGCTAGGTCTCACAGTACAAATAATGGAAAAAGTCTGAAATCATTAAATATTACAACTTTTCTCACAACTAATGGTAACCAATTGTGGTGAGCTCCCGTTTCAAGAACATTCATTTAAGAGGCGAGGCGATTTTTGTTTTAGTTCTATTTAAAAACGGGAACACTTACAAACTTGAAAATTGGTATGTTTATAGTGCATAAGCTATAAAATAACAACAAATAATAAAATTTGTTCAAGCGCGTGTCGGACTCAAAAAATCTAGCACATTAACTTACTGAAATTTCAACTAATACAATTATATTTATGTGGTGGTACGGAACCCTCAGTGCGCGAGTCCGACTCGAACTTGGCCGGCTTTTAATACCAAAGAATACTATCTATAAGTAGTTACTATAAATATTCTCCAAAAATTTGCAGTAAACACGCTCGTCCATGTACTTAGGTAGATGTCGTGTCTTATTTTTAGGGTTCCGTATCCAAATTGCAAAAAACGGAACCCTTATGGATTCGTCATGTCTGTCTGTCTGTTCGCCCGTATGTCACAGCCACTTTTCTCCGAAACTATAAGAACTATACTGTTAAAACTTGGTAAGTAGATGTAGGTATTCTGTAAACCGCATTAGGATTTTCACACAAAACTAGAAAAAAAAACAATAAATTTTAGGGTTCTCCTTACTTAGAAATGAAACTCAAAAAAACTTCATGTCATTCTATCACACCAGCTAGGTTGGCTGGAAGAGATCTCTTATAGAGATAAGCTCACCTTTGTAAACAAATTTTAATGTCCAATTTTATGTTATTTGTGCACAATAAAGAATATATATATACGTGTGGCGTATCAATGAAGAATATATATATTACGTGTGGTATTCAAAAATTATATTGAGGTTCCTAATATCGTTTTTTTTCTAAACTGAATAGTTTGCGCGAGAGACACTTCCAAAGTGGTAAAATGTGTGTCCCCCCCTGTAACTTCTAAAATAAGAGGATAATAAAACTAAAAATATATATGATGTACATTACCATGCAAACTTCCACCGAAAATTGGTTTGAACGAGATCTAGCGAGTAGTTTTTCTTTTAATACGTCATAAACCGTAAACCGCAATTTACCTTTCATTCAATCAACTCAAATATAAATTTTAGTTACTTACAGCACATAATAAAGTTTTTTAGCAATAAAAATACCATAACTTTTACATATTAGGTCTTTACCTATGAAATTGCCGTTTTGTATGGCGAATTTTAGGCAAACTCAATTTTCAGTACTAACATTTTTGCATTTTTCTTAGGAATTATAAATCCAATCTTTTTTATTTTTTTAAGCGTTATTGGGAAGACATTAAGCTAACAGAAGCTTAAATTTGATTTTCGAAAAATATTATCTGTAATAAAATATAACAAATGTAATGATGAAATCGGACGACAATTAAGACGAACAATTTTCGAACCTTAAATTTTATGTATCAAACTAAAAATAAAAACTTTATTTTATGCGTAAATTAATAACCTTGAAGTCAACTTACAAATATAAGACAAATGAAAAAAATTGCATTAGTATTATGGAAATTATGATCTCATTAATCTGTAAGAAAATTTCGGCAATTTCATAGGTAAAGACCTATTATATACGTACAGGTTTGTACGGAACCCTCAGTGCGCGAGTCCGACTCGCACTTGTCCTGTTTTTGTTTTAGTTATTTAAATTATTATTGTTATTATTATTAATTGTTATTTTAGGTATTTTAATTATAACTTGATTAAGACTTAATTGTTAATTAAATAAAATTTTGAGAACCACCAAATCATTTGTCAGATTTCATAGATTACTGCGCTTTTTTTCTGTTAAGAAAAATGCCATATTGAACGCACTATTTTCGAGAAAAGACAGACAAATAGTTAATGTACAAAAAAAACCGGCCAAGTGTGAGTCGGACTCGCGCCCTAAGGGTTCCGTAACAATTTACCATATGATATACTAAAAGCTTTTGCTCTTTGATTTTAATAACTCCGCTTCCATCCAACTTGACCCCTCTTTTATAGAAAAGTTCTTGAAACGGGAGCTCACCTTAATTGGTTACTATTAGTTGTGAGAAAAATTTAAATATTTAATGATTTTAGACTTTTCCCTTTATTTGTACTGTGAGACCTAGCTTCTTGCCAAATTTCATAATTTTAGGTCAACGGGAAGTACCCTGTAGGTTTTGCTATTTTGCTTAAATGTATGGAGATGAGGACATAAAAAGCTACTCGTACATCATTTGATTGCGTCGTTGTAAAAAATTTAAATTTTTAGATCTTGTGTGGTTTATGGACCTTAATATTCGTTATCAATTTCAACCTGATACCTCTTCTCGTTCGTGAGAAAAAGGGTCTTGACAGACAGACAGACGGACAACAAAGTGATCCTATAAGGGTTCCGTTTTTTTATTTTGAGGTACGGAACCCTAAAAACGGACAAAACTAATTTTCCTACAAATCAGACCTAACTAGATCGAGCTCCCCGGAGGTATACAAAATTTTATCGAAATAATTAGAGTTGTTTTCCAGAAACTGATTACAAATATTATACAAATATCCATGATCTTAATCCATAATAATTATTCCCTTCACATTTGCAGCCTACGTACACAACAATAAGTCCAACAATGCTAGCAACACTTCTCAAGTACAGCAAAAGAAAATGTGACTGGTCGAGTTTCGAATTCTTCATCACCGGCGGAGGAGGAGTGTCCATAGAACTTCTGAAAGCAATTGAGGTTCGTTTGTAGTAAACTAGTGGTCGTATTAATACCTAAACCTGTCTCAAATGTGATATTGCTATCAAGACGTGTAGTGAGTTGTTGCATTAATTAATAAAAAAAAAAAGTACTAAGCCTAAACAAGCAAGCCAAATCTTGAGAGCGCATTCAGCGTTGATTCAACGGATACGCTCTCAGGGCTCAGGAGCGATATTGAGAGACTTGAGTACCTAACTTAAAAAGCAAGCCACATCTTAAGAGCGCATTCAACGGATACGCTCTTAAGAGCGATATAGCCCTGAGGCCTGAGGTGCATCATACAAAAAAAATTGTTATGGTATCTTATGGTATGGTATTTTCTTTTATCAAAATAACAGGAGGTGGCTCCTAACGCGTATGCAGTCGACGCTTACGGAATGAGTGAAACTTTCGGAGCCGCTTTTATATGGGGACACGTCCAGGTTCCTCGGTCCAGCGGGAAACCTTTGGGTCATCTACAGTACAGGGTAAGAACTGTGGTATATTCCACGGTGAGCTTCCTCATAAGGCCCATCATGAGTGAACATGTCTCGGTGCCATAAATAATACGTCATTACTGTCAACACAAACACTAAGGCCGGTATTTCACTGGGACACCATGGCAGCGCAACCAGTCGCCGCTACCAACAAAATGTATAGGTACAGCTCTATATTTAATTTTTATTTTAATTTATTAATCTCTATAGAGAGTTACTCACCTGCGTTTGGTTGCGCAACCAATTTGGCGGCGCAACCAGCTCGGATGCTGGTCGCGCTACCACTCTCAGTGAAATATAGCCCTTAATACTGTGGCCGCAGGGTGTAGCGACTCTGGTGTCTTTACTGGTGTCTAGTTACGGACACCAGTGGCGCAACCAGTCGCACCACTGTGGTGTCCCAGTGAAATATCGGCCTAACGTCCTAAGTTTGGTTTTGGATCGTTTGCCGAGGCAAATATAGGCCTACGCACAGATTTATAAAGGAGAGCGTCTCCTTCGGCCTGCGTAATGTAATGACGTATTAATTTTTTTTCAGCTCATAGACGTTGACACAAAGAAAGATATTTTAGAGCCAAATATACCTGGAGAGCTGTGGATGCGAGGACCAAGCGTGGCGAAGGTAAGAACCAAACTTAATAATCACTACCATTGACGTAAGAAAATGCGCGCTCCGTTTTCTGAACGTAGGCATAGGTGTCCAAAAGTCTTTGATCACTACTTCAGTATGTACCTACCTAGAAATAATTTCTAAAATATATTATGGTGGTTCGCACGCATGGTACGCACGGCAGCAAGGAAGTGAAAACAAAACCAGTATAAGCTGAACCAGCGCTACGCTACAATCACCCGAAACCAGAGATCTGTGCAGGGTCAAAGTGTTTCCACTGACGTGCACCTGTGTTTACGAAACCCTCAATGCACGAGTCCGACTCGCACTTGGCCAATTTCAAAAATCTCTTCAATATGTTTGGCAGGGCTACTACAAAAACCCTGAAGCTACGAAAGAAGCCTTCAGTGAAGATGGTTGGATCAAATCTGGAGATATGTTCTACAGGGACGAGCAATACAACTTCTACTTTGTCGAAAGGATCAAAATGCTGCTTAAATATAAGAATCACCAGGTAATATTTACTTACGCTGACTCAGCGACCCGAAGAGGATATTGGCCTCCGACACTAAGGGTCGCATTGATAAATCCCTCTCAAGTCTGAGATTACACTCTTGTATTTGGTCCTGAGAGCAATCTAATAAAGGGATATATTAATACTACCCTAAGGGTGGTATTGATAGATGCCTCTCAAGTCTAAGATTGCACTCTTGTATGTGGAAAGTACATCCTAAGAGCAATCTCATAGAGGGCCATACAGGTTGCATGCAAGGGACGGTGTACCGAAAACTGAAAGAGCGTGCTCAGTAA
Organism: Athrips mouffetella; assembly: GCA_947532105.1. Taxonomy (NCBI): domain Eukaryota; kingdom Metazoa; phylum Arthropoda; class Insecta; order Lepidoptera; family Gelechiidae; genus Athrips; species Athrips mouffetella. The sequence goes on along the minus strand of OX383960.1, from coordinate 1,636,139 downwards.
ACGATATTGAAAAACGTTCCTGATATAGACCGTGAAATATGCCGAAATTATCGCGAGAGCACATGCACTAACTCACCTGACAGAACAGACTGACTTGCGTTTGTGCCGCCATTTTGGAATATATGACATGCCTTTCCCCCGAGATGCCTCACTCATAGTCTTTCTTCTTGGGAGTAGCACTAATAGTCTCACTATCCAACACAACACTATCACTTATCATTATAACATTAACTTAACTTACTCACTAATTACTTCTATATTTTTGCATGCTACATTATTCTTTTATTTACTTAATTGATCAAACAACTGCTTGAAATCATCTGATGTTATCTCTGACTCTTCTAACTCTTCTTCATCTTCTTGAGAAAGACTTCGAGCCATCTTCTTACAGTTTGATTCGGGAGGAGAATCAGACAGAGCCCTTCTTATTTACATTAATTGGTGTTTGCTTCTCTTGTAGACTATTGTGTATTACAATGTCTTGTGGCCCTGACACTCCAACAACATCAGCCCACTTCGAAGGTGATGGAATGACGATATCATCTTCATCTAAAATATTTTGTTCCTTTACTTGCTGATGATTGTTCTTCTGTGTTATCTCTTCCTTCTCCTCCCCGAAGTCAGTAATCTGATTAATATGTCTCTTCAGAAGTTTCCCATTCCATTTAACTAAATACCTACATACCCCGATCTTCTTCTCTACTACTCCTTTAAGCCATTTTGGTGATCCACTGTAATTTCTTACATACACCGTTTGTCCTATCTCAAATTTCCTTACTTTTGTGTTTTCATTTTGTTCTAATTCCTTCAATTGCATTTTGTCTTTTGATGCTAGGGGATTCAAGTAGTCAAATTTAGTTCTGAAACGTCTATTATTCAATAATTCTGCTGGTGTCCTATCATTAACACTGTTGGGTGTTGAGCGTAAGCCATACAAAATTTTAGGGAGTTTCAAGTGCCATGGTTCAGAAGAATGTTTCTTTAGTTTATTTTTTATTGTCTGAACAGTTCGCTCCGCTTGTCCATTGGATGCTGGGTGATAAGGTGCTACTAACACCTGCCTTATACCATTGGCTTTGCAATAGTTTTGAAATTCTTCTGAAATAAAACTTCTTCCATTATCGCTTACTACTGTTTCAGGCAATCCTTGTTCAGCAAATATCTCTCTCAGGGTCTTTATTAAAGTTGTGCTACTCATGTCAGGAACAATTTTGACTTCTGGCCATTTAGAAAAAGAATCTATTAAAATGAAAAAAGTTTTCCCTTGAAATGGTCCCGCATAATCCATATGTAGTCTAGACCAGGCCTTGTCTGGTCTTATCCAATGATGGGTAACTTTCGCTGGCATATTTCTGTTTTCTGCACACACCTGGCATCTTTTTATCATGTTTTCTATTTGTTTATCCATCCCAGGCCACCAGAAGTAACTTCTAGCCATTGCTTTTGTTATTACTATTCCATCATGATTTATATGGAGTTCCTCCAATACTTTATCATGCAATTTTTCTGGTAGCACCACTCTATTGCCCCACAATATACAATTTCTGTATGTTGACAGTTCTTCTCTTTTTAGCCAATAACTTTTTAATTCTTCATCTGTCGTGTTTGGCCACCCATTTCGTATCCAGTACAAAATTTTACACAATTTGGGGTCTTTCACTGTCAGTTTCGCAACTTCTTCTGCAGAAAACTCTAGTTCCAATGGTGTTTCTTCTATCAATAACACCCCAGAATATTCCTCTTCTGTCTTTTCTTCTTCTGACATTGGCCAGCGACTTAATGCATCTGCATTTCCCAGTTTGTTTCCTTGAACATACTCTATAGCATAGTCATATGAACTCAACAAAAGAGCCCATCGTAACATTCTGGGTGAAATAATATTAGGAATAGCTCGTTTCGGATCAAATAACCCCAACAAGGGCTTATGGTCTGTTCTATTATTATCTTCCTGCCACTCAGGAACTGATGAAATTTCTTTAATCCAAATATTATTGCTGCCGCTTCTTTATCTATTTGAGCATAGTTGCGTTCATGCACATTCATAGTTCTTGAAGCAAACATGATGGGTCTTATGCTACCATCTTCCATTTCGTGTTTTAAAATGGCCCCAAGGCCATATTGGGATGCGTCGCATGATAATATCAGCTTTTTCTTTAAATCATAATGTATCAATGTATCTTTACTTGTCAGCATCTTCCTTAGCTTTTCGAATGCATTTTGATGTATTGTTTTCCACTTCCATGTTATTTCTTTATTTAATAGTCTGTACAATGGTTCTGCTATAGTAGCTTTATGAGGTAAAAAGCGGTCGTAAAAATTTAAAAGTCCTAAAAATGCTTGTAATTCTTTTACATTGCGAGGTGCATTTGAACTCTCAATAGCATGAATGTTTTCTTCTGAAGGGTGAATCCCCAATTCATCAATGACAAATCCTAGAAAATATACACTCTTCGCTGCAAATTTGCATTTCGTTTTGTTTACTCGCAGCCCTGCCTCCTGTAGCTTTTTTAATACTGCCTTTAATCGAGTATTATGTTGACACATGTTAGTGCCACTCACTACGATATCATCAAGCAGTACAGCCACTCCTGGAATTTCAGCCAGCAAGGAAGACATTAATCTCTGAAAAATACCAGGGCATGCTTTTACACCAAATGGCAATCTCTTTACCTTGTACAGACTACTACAGACCCTTCGGCGTATTCAATGTGAGTAGTTGAGATGTAGCTTCATCTACTGCCACTTGCGTATATGCTCTCTCTAAATCAATCTTTGTAAATATTACACCACCTTGTAATTGTGTAAAGGCTTCATCGAGTGTTGGTAGAGGGTAAGTGTCTGTCTCTGTGACTGTATTGACTGTGGACCTGTAGTCCCCACAGATTCTCACATCACCAGATGGCTTTGACAATGGCACAATCGGAGTAGCCCACTCCGAATGTGGTACTGCTTCTAAGACATCATCTTTCACTAATCTGTCAATTTCATTAAAAACTTTCTCTCTCAATGCAAATGATACAGGTCTACATTTAAGAAATTTGGGAACAGCCCCTTCTCTGGGTGTGATATTTACAATTGGTCCTGTATATTTTCCCAAACCATCTTCAAACACACTGCTGTATTTTTCAAGTAAATTGGTAATGTCCATTGTATCTGTTTTAATATTATTAACTCCTTGTAATTGGATGTTCAACTCACCAAACCAATTTCTTCCTAATAGACTTGGTCCTTGTCCCTTTGCTATTATTATAGGCAAATCTTTTTTAATTCCTTTGTATACTACGGACACCATCACTTTCCCTACAATCTTTAAATGATTGTCCGTCCATGTTTTCAGTGAAATATCATTATCTTCACATTTAGGTAAACTTCCTTTCCATATGAGTCTGGCAGTCGGTTCACTAATCAAAGTAAATGCACACCCTGAATCAACTTCCATTTCCATCTTTGATCCGTTAAGAACAATATCTACTAAGAAAGCGGGCACTCTGTCCTGTCTTACATTGTGAATAGGGGCTTCATAAAGACCATTACAGTTTGATCTCAACCCTCTACTTGAATTTTTCTTACTCATACATACAGCTTCAATATGGCCCGTCTCCCCACAAAAATTACAATTTTCCCATCTAAATCTGCATTCGCTTTTATGTTGTTTACCACAACGGAAACAGTTAGGTTTATTTTCAGACTTGTCACTCTTTTTATAAGAAATTTTATTAACCTCCATGGGTTCCTCTGTATCTAAATTTTGCGGAACATGACTACTAGCCCCTGGTCCGACAATTATGCTTGAATCGCACACTGCCGCCTCATGAGCCAATGCTATTTCACATGCAGATTTGAATGTTAACCCTTCCTGCTGTAACAATTTCCTTTGAATACTTTTATCGATCACTCCAAATACCAACCGATCACGCAACGTGCGTTCAACCTCTTGAAAGTTACAGTGCATGGATAACTTCCTTAAATTGGCTATATAGTCACGTATTTTCTCACCTTCGTCTTGATTTCGTGTGTGAAACTTAAATGATTCCACTATTTCATTTGGTTTTGGGTGGAAATGACCGTCTAAATGCGTCTTTATTGCAGAGAAAGTAACCTCACTTATTTTCTTCGGAGTAATTAGCGAAGAAATCAAATCAAACAAGTCAGGGCCACATACCGCTAGTAAATTTGCTTTTTTCTTTGCATCGTCTATAATTTCATCAGCCTCCAAGCAGAAATTAAACCTTGTAATGTAATTTTCCCAACAGCCATGTGCTACGTCAAACTCGCCAAATTTCATCAACATTTTGCCACTATATTTTTAATTATTTCTACAAAAATTATATTTGCACACGTATTTTGTACACTTTTAAATAGTTTTCTCTCGTCGCCACTGATATAGACCGTGAAATATGCCGAAATTATCGCGAGAGCACATGCACTAACTCACCTGACAGAACCAGACTAACTTGCGTTTGTGCCGCCATTTTGGAATATATGACAGTTCCCAACGAAACATTTTTGGAAAATGAAATAAAAAATACCTCTCCATACAAAACTGTTCGATCAGTGAGCATTTTGTATAGAGAGGTCAAAAAATTGTTCAGTTTTTCAGTTTTGTTGACTGAGCACGCCCGTTCCGTTTTTAGTAAACCGTCCCGGCACCCTGTATTAATACCACCCTAGGGGTAGGTTAAATCCCCCTCAAGTCTGGCCTTCTTTCCTGTTATGTGCAGCTTGTTGCAAGTAGACTATTATTTGAAATTCAGAGATAAAATTATAACCTCAAATTCATATAAAAACTTCAGTAAAAACTTTTAATTACATGTCGATATTTCTGACTACTTGTATGTTAAACTATAGTCTAGTCTAGCTAGTGTATTCTGTTGTATATTGTGGTTACAAATGTGTACAGTCTACGACAGGTCAAGCTTGACATTCGCAGTGCGACTTATGTCTATTGAAATACGAACGATACAAAGTCCAATGTGTCATGCTTGATGTGCTCTTGACTGTACCTACTGGACAGGGAACTTCCTCCAGAGCTCCAGTATTATATATTCACTGCTCCAGCTAAAACGCGTGGTACTTTGGAGGGGTTGCCATAGCAAAAACAAACAAGCAAGCAAGTAAAGGGGATTTGGGGATTTTCCAATTACTTACCTCTTCTTTCTTCTTGTTCGTGAACTCTGATAAATGTTCGTAACATCATCATTACATGCCATGAAACGTCCACTGCAGGACAGGGAGGGAGCTCCCTCCAGAATTCTAGCTTTTGCTGGAAAAATGTGAAGGGGAAGTACCATACCTCGCTTGTTAGCGTTATGGCTGGCACCAAGGACAGCGGTTGTAGATGACCGCAGTAAGTAAGGTGGCATGATACACAAGAGGATGCTGCTGCCTATCCTCCTTTTTAGAACCCTTAGTCGCCTCTTACGACACCCACGGGTATGTTTGGGTTGGCACTTTCTTTGCCGGTACCATACGGGACTCTGGTAAATAGTGAATGGTTTTCAACAGGTTGCCCCAGCGGAGATCCAGAACGTGATCCGGTCCCACCCCGGGGTGATGGACGTGGCAGTGCTAGGTATCCCTGATTACGAGTGCGGGGAGCTGCCCGTAGCCTGCGTGGTGAGGAAAGCAGGGCACGACGTCTCGGCAGACGAGATCAAGGGGCTTGTTAAAGGTGAGATGTTAGGAAGAGAGTAAAGTGCAAAGTAAGCCACTCCGATGCTTCCGTTAAGTGGCTGATACTCGTAAGAGCTAAATTACCTCCCTTTCTAACGGACAGAATGCGCGTGTTAGAACGAAGCGGATTCGTGCTGTTTTATATTTTTCGCTTATTTTGGAATTTTTCTCAAAATCTGTAGGCATAATACTAATTATAAAACAGCTATATGATAATGCATAATAAATTGAATAATGTGTAAAAGTTTTAGCGTCATAGATTAATGCCTACTTAAGAAAAAAGGTTTAAAAGCAAAAAAAAAACCTTCGAATTTTTTTATGGCGTATAAAATATACTTATTTTTAATCGTGTTTCAGAGTCGGCCATATTCTTTAAAAGATGCTTAATTATCAATTTTTTTTTAAGTGAAGCGTATTTAGGTCTTTTTAGCTCCTTCGCAGATCACCCATGCGTTACAGAACAAAGTAATAGTAAAGAAACGGACACTCTCCGCCCCCCTTGAAATCCACTCCGCACCCCGCGAGCCCCGCGCGCGCCCCCCGCCCGGTGCTCCTGTACTGAATATAATAAGCGCGAATTTGAAATTGGAAGGTCGCGCAAGCCCGCATATTCAGTACAGGAGCACCGGGCACTACAGTGTTAGAGCGTAGATTTTATTTATAAGCTATCTTGCCTAGGGTATGTTTTAGACTTTCGCACTTTTCAAACATTTTTATTTTATTCCGGGTCTAAGCGCGATAATAAAAATAAGGCAAAATAAGTCTACCCCTTACTAGCTCTTCAGTCTAACCGTGAGCACGGCTGTTGCAACGAATCCAAAACGTTGAGAATTTATTTTGCCTAATAATTATTATCGCGCTAAGACCCGGAAAAAAATAAACTATCTTGCCTAGTTTCAACTTTTTACTGGAGTGCAAAGTAAAATCTTGAAAAATCTTAGCAATTTTCTTTTTGTTTCAGAAAACTTAACTGACACCAAACAACTGAGGGGTGGGGTAATATTTTTAGAAGAATTACCGTTAACACCGGGGGGAAAAGTAAGCATCAAGAAACTTAAAGTTATTGTGGCAGAGTCTGAGAAAGAATAAGAAGTACAAATACAAATCCATTTCTTTTACATTTTTTTAAAATCCATTTATTAATTATTTTTAATTTTCAACTGTAAATAAAAATATACGAATAGTGTAATATTGTTTATATATTTTCATGCTCTTCTGACACGAGTTTTTTTTATCACTAGGTAGTTCAATTATTTGATGTACCTAAAGTTTTGATACCTACCAATTTTTTATTATCGCACTGTCAGCATCAAAACTAGCTACCCTTTTCAGGTGCCCATGTAGATCCACACATTCAAAGTGACCACATCTAATCTACAGCGTGATTCTTTATTCATTAGAAAAGAAATAAGGGATGATACAGCCCATGAAACTGAACTTTTCCCAAGGATCATGGTCGAAATACGAAAATCAACTTTTGACCTCCCATAGAAACTGCATCAGCTGATGGCGTTTTGTATGGGAGGTCAAATTTGCTATTTCGTATTTCGACCTATGTTCCTTGGGAAAAGTTGTTCAGTTTCATGGGCAGAATCATCACTTAATTTTTTTCTAATGAATAAAAATTCACGCTAGCAATCTCACAGGCAAATCGTGTAATTCGCCGCCAAACTGTAAACGGTCGGCAAATTGTAAAACGGCGCCGGCACATATTAAACGGGTTTAGACTACTGGGACAGAATACCATAATATGCTACTGGTGCGTATTAGGTTCATTAGTCGGGATCGGTTAGGTTGGGTTATGTTATCTTACGACCACAACGAATTTAGAAACCAAACGGAAAAGGCCAGAAACGAATTACGCACCGTTTTGTGAATTGCCGCGGCATTATGCACACAATACAATAGCATTCTAAAAAATGCCGAGAATCTTTTAATTCGTTATTAACGAATTAAAAGATTCTCGGCATTTTTTAGAATGCCCAGGCATAATGTATAGCGACGAATTATACAATTTGCCACGAATAAACATTTTGTCATGAATAAGTGCGTAGGAGTGGATGGACATTTTATTTATAAATATCTAAGTAAAAATAATTTATTTTACCTTTTTTTTTAAATATGGTGCAGCTGGAAATGAAAATAAAAAGCACTGCATAGAATAGAATAGAAATAACATTTATTCATTGTAATTCATAATACATAAAACGATTAGCTACCATGAACATTATTTATAGTCAAGAGTTTACAAAAATAAATATGAGGCAACTATGTCGTGATGTGTATTATGTGCGACAGTGAAAAGGCGCTGGCTCAGCATATTGTCGCAGCAAGCTACGACGCTGGTGATTCTGCCAGAAACCTAAGTGAGTCGACATAAGCGACACAGAAAAGGATCGATAAATTAAAGAATTTGTAAAAAACGTAAAGTGCGAATAAAAAGTAGTGTGTGCATGTATGTGTGTGTGTGTGGGGGGGGGTTAGTGTGCGAGTAAGGGGGGGGGGGGAAGGATCAGCAGAGTAGGATAACGGTGTAGTGATTTTAAAAGTAACTAACACAATTTACAATACGATACCCGGAAAAGTCACAGATATAATGTGCTCATTTGGAAGATTGATCTAAAAGGTAATTTTTTAATAAAGTTTTAAAATGTTTAATTGATTTCGTGTTTCTTATAGGAGGAGGTATGTTATTCCAAATTTTTGCCGCATTATATCTGAAACTGCCGCGGAACGCAGTTGTTCTGTGGTTAGGTATAAGAAGGGGAGGGACACAGGGTCTAAGATAATCTATATTAGAATTTCGAGTTGTTCTCCAATTAAGTTTTTTATATAGATGCTCAGGACTTTTGTTTTTAATAACTCCGAATAATAAAGTTGCGGTGTAAAGCTGTAGCCGTTCTTTCATTTTTAATATTTTTGACGAGTTTAGATAAGGCGTGACATGATTGCGAGGAGGGATTTTAAAACAAAATCTGGCACAGGCGTTTTGTATTCGTTGAATCAACTTATGAGATCTAGCATGCAGACAAGGACCATACACGGTGATGCAATAATTGAGCTTTGACAGAATTAATGTTTCGCAAAGTAAGACACGCAAATCCAAGTTTATATAGTCTCTAATTCTATAAATCACCTTAAGTCTGTAGAAGCAATTGCGAGCGGTCTCCAGAACGAAATTCTCAAATCGTAAACTACCATCCATTAAGATGCCCAGGTTCCTTGCCTCCTTTACACGATCGATGTCCGATCCGAGCATAGTAATTTTAGGGTTATGTGCTATGGTGTTTTCTATTTGTTTAGAAGTGCCAAGGATTAGATACTTGGTTTTAGAAGGGTTTAGTAGCAAGTCATTTTTCTCCGACCAACGTGCAACACGATCGAGATCCTGATTAAGAGCTTCAAAATCGCTAGCGGCATTAGACTTGTTGATAGGTAGGTATATCTGGAGGTCATCCGCGTACAAGTGATAGTTACAATTTAGAATAGATTTAGGTAAGTCAGCGGTGTAAAGGATAAACAACAGAGGGCCGAGGATGGAGCCCTGGGGTACACCTCTATTTACAGGGTATTTTTGAGATACTAGGGTAGAACCACTTGAAGTTTTGATCTCTACTTGCTGAGAACGACCGCTTAAATATGAATCAAACCATTTAATTGCTGATATGTCAAAGCCGTAAAACGCTAATTTTGATAGTAATAAGGGTATTTTTATAGAGTCGAAGGCTCGCGAATAATCTAGCAGGACCAGTATAGTAGCGTTACCGGCATCTTGATTTGAAAGTGCATTGTTAACAACTTCCGTTAACGCAGTTGTCGTACTGCGACCCTTCCTGAAGCCCGATTGTAAGTCAGGAAGGATGTTGTTTGATTCGCAGTAGTTTAACATCTGGTCATAGACCACTTTTTCTAAAATCTTAGACAGAAAAGTGAGCAAACTAATAGGTCGAAGATCTTTTATCTCATTAGGGTTGTTATTCTTAGGTATCGGTCGAATAATAGCTGTTTTCCATAAGGTAGGAAACGAGTTCGAGGATATGGATTTGTTAACTATAGCAGTGATGATTGACAGACTTTGAGGTAGCGTTAATAATATCATGTCTCTGTTTAAGCGATCTACTCCGTCTGCGTTTGACTTCATATTGAGTATAATTCTGCCTACAACGCTCTCCGACACCGGTGACAGTCTGAACGTACTAGAGATACTCCTGTTCCATTCGAGGTAAGTTAAATCAGAGATAGATACATGATTACTACTCGGCACATTGAGGAAGTGTGAGTTTATAGCGTTGGGATCGAGAAGATGTGAAGGTAATTCTTGGACTTTCTTAGTATCCGGTAGTACTGTAGACTTAAGGTTTTTCCAAAGAACCTTGGGCTTCTTAATGTTGGCATTTATGTGCTGTTGAAAATACGCGCTACGTTCTGTAAAAAGGCAAATATTAGCAGTTGTTTTCAATTCTTTATAATAGCTTTTGTCCTCATCTTTGGTTGTCGAATGGTATATTGCTCTTGCTTCGTCTCGTTGCTGCATTAGGTATTGTACGTTACTCGTTATCCAAGGTGTTTGACGATCACGGATGGTGATGGTCCTAGTTGGCGCATGAAGATCGAATAGGTCTGACACTCGGCTAGTAAAAGTATATACCATATCATCCACGCTAAGAAGAGATAAGATCTCTTCCAGTCTACTGTTACGAAGGTCTTTATCGAATGCTTCTAAATTTATATCTTTAATAGGTCTAAATTGGATGGTTTTAAGTGGGAGTTTATTTCTTTTAATTTTTAAATAAGTTGTTACGATTGCGTGGGATCCAAGCTCTGGGATGTAATCTACATCCACCTTTGAAATTGAGGCATCAGCACACGCCAAATCAATAAGAGATTCACTATGAGATGTGAAGTGGGTGGGTTGTGTCACATAGTTAGTCAGGTTAGAATAACGCAAAAAATCATCCAACTGTTTGTAATTGTTAGTAGTTTTGTCAAGTAAATTTATGTTGAAATCGCCTACAAGAAATATTCGATCAAAATTCACAAAAGAAGCCAAAGATTCAGTAATTGCATCGAGGAAGCTCTCTACTCGAAGCCACGGGGGACGATATGCTGTGCCGATTAGTAAGCGAATAGAATTTATGCGCAACGAGATCCACATTTGATCAATATGACTAGCAGGCAAAGGGTGTGGGCAGGTACGAACGTTTAGGCCTTGTTTAATGTAAAATGTTTAATGTTCATAAGTTCATTGCAGCGGCAGCGAGCGACAGTCTCCGCGTGTACGTCCATCTTGCTTGCTAGAGCTATTGTACACGGTATGAGGGAGCCGCGCCAACATGTGAACGCTGTCATCAAGCTTGCCGAGCCGCGCTTGGGCCAACGTCTGTCAACGTCAACCCTGTACTGCGATCACTCACCCACCAACCAGTGTGTCAGTCGCAGTGACTATAGTCGTCCTCTACTACGCATTTGCTGTAAAATTCTGGGGAGGGACTATATACAGGTGTAAGGGACGGTGTACCGAAAACTGAAAGGGCGTGCTCAGTCCACGAAATTGAAAAAAAAATTGACCTCTCCATACAAACTGTTCGATCAGAGAGAGCAATGTGCAGAAGGGTCAATTTTTTTTTACATTTCCCATAAATGTTTCTTCGCGAAAGTTGTTCACAATTCGTTAACTGAGCACGCCCTTTCAGTTTTCGGTACACCGTTTCTTACACTCTGTATGAGATATTATGTTGTACGAGCTTTGTTTTCCGCATTACTACATACAACATAATAGTAATAATACTACCTATTATTTTATCAGCGCTAGTGTGTTTACTTCATGCCTCCTACGGTTCTTAATCAAAGACCACACGCCTGATATATATAGATACTTATTATTTGTTTGACGCTTATCTAAGGGCGCATGCACACTAGCGATTTAAGACACGGCGATATCGCAGCGAACGTATTATTAACATTAATTTTTATCGCGACGCTAAATAGTATGAACACCGCGAAATTGCCGCGCTCGAAAATCAACAGTGTGCATGAGGTCTAAGAATTACAGAAGTCATTATCATATTATTTAAAGTGCAAAGGTTGTTGTTACCTATAATGGAGAAAAAGAGAGATACGTGTTTGTATGTGTCATAGAGGTAAACTGGTTGGGCTCATCACGTTTACACTTCCGCTCGGAGCTTTCCTTAAATGTGTCGTTACACTTACACTGTCCACAACTGTCCCTCAGCTCTGTCCACAACTGCCACCACAGCACTTTTATATTGTAGACAATATGGATAGTCGTGGACAGTGTCGGCAGTATGGCGGCGATTAACGGTATTCTGAGGACAGTTTTGGAGAAATCTAATGCCCTCATGTGGTACCCTCAATCCTCATCTAATAAGTTACCTATTCCGGTAGTTTCGAAACGATACTTGTATAATCTTGATAATGTTGTAAAAAAACGCTTTGTTGATGCAAAGCCGAAGCGCAGTGCTAGTTATATAATAATGAGATAAGCAAATAAAACATCAAATAATCTTCAATGTTTTGCTTATTTCTACAATTCAACTACAGTCTACGTATAAACTCTTGAGAAACACACTCGTCACAAGTGTATTTTAAAATGTACGGACAGAGACGAGTAAACGATGCGGTGCACTGGCATATGAATGAGTTAAGTTCAAAAGTTGTGGCTGAGTCCGGCCGTCCTTCTGATAGGTTCCACCTCGGAAAACTCATTCTTCAAGGATTGAAAGATGCACCTGACTTCGTTCTGCAGGTATTTGATTTTAAACTGTCTGTTTTGTTTAGGAGGCATTGAAATAATGAATGAAATACTTTGTCTACCATTTTATAACATGTTTAAATAAATACCTAAGCTATATTTCCGGTCAGAAGATACGTACTTACGCGAGGAGCTTAGTTTGTTTTTGAAAAAATGCTTAAATAGACAATCCAGTCAGGTACATAACCAATCCAGAATTTAAATTATAGAAAATTTAAATAAACTCAAAGGAACCAATATGAGTTGATAACGTGTTTACAATTCTTTATTTTTTAGGGTTCCGTAGTCAACAAGGAACCTTTAACGTTTTGTCATGTCCGCCTGTCTGTCTGTCCATGGCTTAGCTCAGAGACACTTGGAACTAGAAAACTGAAATTTAATATGGATACACATTTTATTCAGGCCTACAAAATTCTAAATTAAAATCACAAAAAAAAATTAGGGACACAAGTTAAGTGGGGTTTTTTTTTGTATAGTCTATCTGTTAGTATGCAAGTTTCATTTATAGATTTAGAGATCCGAATCCGAAATAATTAGCTTGAAAGCACATTTTTTTTGTCGGAGTCAAATGTTCTACCAGCTAAACGGTTGTTATAGGGAATGTGAAAAAAATAGTTTCCCTTTAATTTCACAATATGAATTTAAAGGGAAAACTCACAGCTAAGTAGGTTAATGCGCTATACTTTTCCGAAAAACTGGAAATAATAAAAATAGCAATCAGGCGCTATAGGACCTCGCTGAGCATTGGCAGGTAAAAAGTTTATGTTATGAACGTTATGAAATACTTAATCAAACCCTGCTTCACGAAAAAAAAGTCCTAAATAAACTATTTTTTAAATTTTTAAATGAAAAAATTTTTGATGCTTTAAGATCGACGGCGGAACTGGTGAATCGGAAACTAGTGGTTCCGTTTTAGAGCGAAGTGTCCGGTGTGCGACAGCCTTATCAGATCTTGGGTTAAAACTGGGTGACGTCATGGTCCTGATGGCACCAAATCATTTGGATTTATGCATCCCGTACTATGCTGCTTTGTATCTTGGAATCGCTCTTGCTCCTATCGACAGGACTCTGGGAATAAGTAAGTAGGTCAAGTCAAGTCTGTCAAGCTTCGACAGGTCAAGCTGGACAGTCGCAGTGCCACTCTAGCCCGTGCATCTAATGAAAATAAGAACGGTACAAAGTCTAGTGTGTCCAGCTTAACATTAAACATTTTTATATTGATTGGAATAATTTCGCATAAAAAAAGGAGAGCCTCGGTCGTGTATTCCAGTCAAGAACGAGGTTCAAGGTGGTTGCAGACCAGAGGAGAGGTGCTACACATCTTAGCTTATCGTAAATAGCTTTGCGCTGGGAAGTGCTTATTTAAACACAAGAGACACACTACTTGTCTTAAACGAACCAAATGTTTTGTATTTGTGACGCAACCTATTTTGTTTAATAGCGTTCATATAAGAGTGCTCTTCAACGTGGCTGTTACGACCAACGTCGAGACTCTCACCCTTAAAAAAAGGGTTTTAATTGATTTCATACCACATTAATAATTATTTTTTCAAATGTTTTACTAATATTTCAGAAACCGTAAAATTTAGAATTTTTGGGTGGAAGAAGCATCAAAATCGTTTTAGACGTTTAGGAGCCTTCGAAGCAATAGGATATTTTTTGTGTAAAATAAGAGGAGAGAGAAGATTTTTTTTCTGGCAAAACTAACAGTTATAATAAAAATAATCTACTTTAAAATTATGGTTTATCATATTGATTAACACATGTATATTTTTTTGTAACGATTGGACCATTCGTTTGGGAGAAGTTTGCCTTTAAAGTTAGCTCATTTTTGCAATTTGAGGGTTATAATCGTCTTAAGGGGTTCCCCTGAGTCGAGTGGCGCCCCAGTAAGTAAAAAAAAATAACTCGTCGAGTAAATAACTTATCAAAAATCCGGTCAGACATTATGAAGTAAAAGTATAGTAAGACATTATAAAGTAAATTTAGTATACGGGAGTTTTCGGGGATGAAAAATCGGTCTAGCGAGGTACTTATCATGTTTGGGAAAATTCGTTTTCTCCATTTTTTTAGCATTCTTTGAAAATTTGCCCGTTTTAGAAACTATGTTAGTCGGCTTTGGTTAAGGTTATACAGAAGAAAGCTCGGGCGCCCAGATTAATTTGGCTTAGGGGAACCCTATTTGGCTAAGTCCGGGTATTGAGTTTCATGTCAGTAAATTTTCAGAGGAACTCGAATTTGTGTTCAACAATGATGACCCGAAAATAGTATTCTGCCAGAGTGAGAAAGCGAATGACGTCCACTCAGCCTTGAAAAACTGCAAAATGGAAGCCAAAGTTGTAACTTTCGATGAAGAAGTAGATAATCCGGAAGGGTTGAGCTTCAAGAAGTTTATGGAGGAACATGGGAATGATACCAAAGTAGATGAATTTCAGTACGTATCATACATAGAAATAATGATTTTTATTCATCGACCACAACCGCGGTGAATTATTTATTATACAGCCGTAATCCTTATACGCCAGTAACTGTAGAGTGTAGACGCAAAAATTACGTTAGGTTGCGAAAAATGGTATCTCACTTATTTTTTGGGATGTTATTAGGATTGTAATTACGAGTATCAGCTTCGATAGACTTGTTAACTGTGTTGTGCCTAGTGCTAGAAATTTTCAGAGGTTCAAAGTTACCTTATCGTTTTTTAAGTGCATAAAGTTGCTACGATTTTAGTGCAACTACAGCTCTTTAGGTAAAAAACTCGATATAGAGCACATTACACAAAACTTTAATTTCGAATTTTGTGGAAAAAACGGCCAATGTTTGAAGTGCTGTATCTTAAGCTGTATTAGACCCACAGAGCTTTATTGACATCGTAGCAAATGTCATGTTCTTTACAAGTGACGAGGTGACTCCTAAAGCATTAAGCCGAAAACTGAAAAAAGTCGAGATTTTTGTGGAACCACGCAGTTAGGTCTTTCGAAGCTGAGAATTTGGTTTTAAACTATTGTAATGTATGTCAATAACATACCTACCAAAAAAATGTGTTAAGTATAATTTTTTTTTTCGTCTTCGATGTGTTACTGGCTTATGTAACCACGGGCGTAGCTTATTGTATTTTAATTTCACCCCTTTTATCAAAAGTTGTTTTTCTTAATAATGTTTATACATTAATTTTTTAAGGGCAACAAATTTCGATCCAGAGGAAACGATTGCTTTGTTAGTATCAACTAGTGGCACAACAGGTCTTCCAAAACAAGCTGTTTCAACACATAAGAACTTTGTAATTGCTGGACCTTATTTATGGTAAGTAACATATAAGGTGACTTTTAATTAGTTCTTGATAGCAAAAGATCTGCAGAAAAAAAATAAGTAAAATACTTTTTCTTCGGGAAAGTTCCTCGTTATCATGAGTAGAATCACTGAGCTTCGGTAGCAATATTAAATATTCACTCTTTACCTACTCACCAATATGTGGCTTACCTTACCAGGTCGACAGAGTTGAAATTCCCTCAACCAACACGATTGGGTTTGCTCGTATCGCCACTGCAATGGGCCACGGCCATGTTACATTTCCAACTTTCTCCATTACTGCGGTACACACGGCTACAGACTTCCAAAGTCATCGACCAGGATCACTTTTATCAACTTGTCAATGCGTATAAGGTACCTACTTACCTTTTGTTTCAAATACTATCAATTTTATTTGCGATGCCACCTCTGCAGCGTTCTGTTCGTACCTTAAGGCTTTTACCACAGAATATTATGACAGAAACATTAGTAGCTACACGGTTGGTCAATGCAAATACCCACCTCATTCACGCGTTGTACAAAAGTGCCATGCAACGTGGATGTTACGTTGTTACGAACGACTAACGGTGAAACTAAAGCTAATGAAAATGAGAGGAAAGTATACTTTTTGCAAACGAAGGAATTAAAAACAAATATTAATAATATTGTAAATGAGGCGCAAATAGGGAAAGCAAAATTTAAAATGGTCGTTACTGGGTTTTGTTTGTTGTCTTTACATGTATTTTCAAAATATATTTTGTATTTTGGAGAACTTGGTTTTTCTATACGAAAAATCTAAATTAAATATACCCCAACAAATTGAGATGACGGCAGGCCAATGATGATCATCATAACATCCCATGAAACGTCCATTGCAGGACGGGAGCTCCTTCCAGCGTGGTATTTTGGAAAGGATTTACCATAGTCACCACGCTTATAAGCGTTGCAGCTGGCGACCGCTGTTGTTGGTGACCGCGGTAATTAAGATGGTACAATACACAGAAAGCTGCTGCTGCCCGTCCTCCGGTTCATAATCCCTTAGTAACCTCTCACGACCACCACGGGTAGAGATGGGTTGGTGCTATTCTTTGCCGGTGCCAAATGGACACAATGATAATCCATACTAATTACTTCCATGCTTCGCATTTGCAGCCTACGTATCTATTAATAGGTCCAACAATGCTCGCAACACTTCTCAAGTACAGTAAAAGGAAGTGTGACTGGTCTAGTTTCGAATTTGTCATCATCGGCGGAGGAGCAGTGTCTAAAGAACTTCTGACAGCAATTAAGGTTTGTTTGCAGTAAAGTAGACTAATTATGAAACAACTAAGGCGAAACTAGTGGTCGTATTAATAAATCCGTCTCAAATGTGAGATTGATCTCGAGTTGTTGTATTAATTAATAAACAAAACTTGAGTAACTTAAAAAAGCAAGCAAAATCTTGAGAGCGCATTCAGCGGATACGCTCTCAGGAGCGATATTGAGAGCGATTTATTAAGTTCTGATGTGCATACATAATTTTTTGTTATGATAAAAAATTAACCTTACAGTCCGAATAATGCAGCTTGATTAGAATGACAGCAGTGTGAGAGCAGGACGGAGCGATGCGTAAGATATTGGAGCGACAGAGACACGTATCGCTTGGTTAGAATGACAGCAGTGTGAGAGCAGGACGGAGCGATGCGTAAGATATTGGAGCGACAGAGACACGTATCGCTTGGTTAGAATGACAGCAGTGTGAGAGCAGGACGGAGCGATGCGTAAGATATTGGAGCGACAGAGACACGTATCGCTCCGTCCTGCTCTCATGCATAGTTCTGTCCTGCTGTTATCCTATCCTTCTTGTATATATATATATATATATATATATATTTGTAATCGGTTTCTCGAAAACGGCTCTAACGATTTCGATGAAATTTAGTATACAGGGGTTTTTGGGGGCAAAAAATCGATCTAGCTAGTTCTCATGTCTGGGAAAATTCGTTTTCACCGTCTTTTTCAATATTTCTTAGCGCGTTTTAGTGCGTTCAAGAAACTTACAGCGCCATCTGTTGTTGAGTAGCTTGCTCACCCGATGATATTTTAATCATACAGAGCATAGTTCGGTCGCCCAGGTACTTCTATATAATCAAGCTACATTATTTCGACTGTAGGTATTTTGCTAACAGGAATCTGCTCCTAACGCGTATGCAGTCAACGGTTACGGAATGAGTGAAATTTTAGGAGCAGCTTTTATATGGGGACACGTTCAGGTTCCTGGGTCCAGCGGGAAACCTTTGGGTCATCTACAGTACAGGGTAAGAACTGTGGTATACAGCGTGAATTTTAATTGGTTTTTCTCTCGAAGCCTTGTGATTCTACTCATGAAAACAAGCAACTTTCCCGAAGAAAAAATTTTTTAATCGACAAAATTTTTTCATCTTCCCATACAAAATGACTTGAACACGTGACCACTTTACTATCATCATCACCATATCAGCCGAAAGACGTCCACTGCTGGACATAGGCCTCCCCTGAAGATCTCCATGACGACCGGTCCTGCGCTGCTCGCATCCAGCGGCTTCCCGCGACCTTGACCAAATCGTCGGTCCACCTTGTGGGGGGCCTGCCAACGCTTCGTCTTCCGGTACGTGGTCGCCACTCTAGAACCCTTACGCCCCATCGGCCATCGGTTCTTCTTGCGATGTGCCCTGTCCACTGCCACTTTAGTTTAGTGATTCTCAGGGATATGTCAGTATGGAGTATATGTGTTCCCACTTTACTATGGGGAGTCGAAAAAAAATTTCCGAGTAAAAATTTTTTTTCTTCTAGAAAGTTGCTTGTGTGATGATGAGTAGTATCCCTTCCCGAAACCAATGAAAATTCACGTTGTATTCCACATTGAGCCTCCTTATAATGCCCAAAGTGAACGACCATGTCTCGGTGCCATAATAGTACATTAAATTGCAAGTGCGCTATTTGGATATTATACCCGAGGCTCAGAAATTGCATAGGAGCCAAAGGTGCAATCACCAACGCGCTCGAGCTTTTTACGTTTTTCAACACATTTGCGAATAAAAACAAATCAAATTTGCTCACCTTTAGATTTTTTCCGCTTTTTCGTTACATTTCTATGTACAGTCAACGACAGGTCAAGCTTGACACTCACAGTGTGATTCCAGCCCGTACGTCTATTGAAATAAGAACAGTATAAAGTCCAATGTATCAAGCTTGATATGTTCTTGACTGTACAACCGATGTTTTGTGTCTAAGTATTTTCGATGTTGATGCACTACACTAAGTTCTGTTTTTTAGGGTTCCGTACCTCAAAATAAAAAAACGGAACCCTTATAGGATCACTTTGTTGTCCGTCTGTCTGTCTGTCTGTCAAGACCCTTTTTCTCACAAACGAGAAGAGGTATCAGGTTGAAATTGATAACGAATATTAAGGTCCATAAACCACACAAGATCACACTATTAAACAGCCAACTCTTCAAATTATTTTAATATTGAATATTTTGTTACTTTAAAGACAAATTTGTAGTTAGTTATTCGATAAATAGTACATTAAGATGCTAGTGCGCTGTTTTGCTCATTACACACGAGGCTCAGAAATTGCAGCCCGAGCCGCAGTCGAGGGCGTAATGGAGCCGAGAGTGTAATGGCAATGCGCAAGCGCTTCTTACGACGTTTTTCAATACATTTGCGAATAAAAACAAGTAAAATTTGATTACCTCTTTTCCCGAAGGAAAATTCGTAAACAACAAGCTACGTATTTATCCTTAGATTTCTACGATTCTCCAGTCTTGTTTTTCGTGCCTTAGTATTCGGAACTAGGTACATTAAGTAATTACAGTTTTTTTTTATTTGTAGGAGTTGATTCTTTTGAAAATAATTACAATAAACACAATGTAACCCCCACAAATATTTTTAAAAATGGCGCGTGCTGTTTAAACGGACATGTAAAACCTATGCCAAGGAGGTTTCAAGCCGAAGCGTGGGTTAAAACCTCCTTGTATTATACATACATGCGCGCATTGACTTAACAGCTTAGTCTTTAAATAATTTAAAACGAATATTTAGGTTCCAGCCGAAGCTTGAACCACTTTGTGAGATTACCTCTTGGATTTTACGTGTGGCAACACTGTTTTGTACCATAAAGCGCCCCCTATGCATGTAGTTGTGACGTCACAACCGGTTCCTGACAACCGACGCGCACCTCGCAGCGCCGGGCGCTTGCGCTTCTTCAGTACTCACAAGCCAGCAAGAATGTTAATTCTTAGTGGGTCAAGCTTCGGCTGGAACCTAAATAATCGTTTTCTACCCTTCGGGAGGAAAACGGTGTTATTTAGGTGTCCGAGCCTTCGCTTGACCCACTTTGTGAGAAGTGTTTATTTTCTGCTGGCGCTGCGGTGCGTACTGTGATGATAAGGAGCCAGGGGCGCTTAAATGCTGTGACGAACATTCCTAAATTAAACACATAAAGAACAAAATCATTCTTTATTGTGCAAGAATGTTACAAGGAATATTTATCGTGAACAATTTTTTAATTAAAAATTAGCAAGGACGGAACACTTAATTTTATTATCAATTATACAGGTGAAAATGAATCAAGAATGCCTATTGATGCCAAATCATTAATTTGTGTGCCATGACGGCTATCAGTTTCCTTAAAGTAATATTTGAGGAACGTATCTCTACTTCTCCAATTACCTCGTTTCAGTACTTCGTCTGAATCAAGGTTATTTTCTTATCCAATTTGCACTATTAACTGCAGATCTAAAGCTGCCGGGTGAGACATGAATTTGAGCTTCCTTAAGGATTGTTCGTATCCATCCCGCTATGACAGTGCGAGATGCAGGTCCAACTTTTCCTCTTGTTGTAATGAAAAGGTTTGTTAGATTTTCTTGACTTGATCTGCGAGCTTCAGAGATTGTAATCAAAACTTTTATCCAGTGAAATATATTGAAATTCTGCCTCTCATTGGGCAAAAATTTCCAGCCAGATTGGCGATAAGTAGAATTGTCGGTCTTTGACCCAAATTTAGGCCAGAGAATCAGAGAATCTTGTCTTATCTGAAGGGAATCAGGGCTTATGTCCAGGAGAGTGAGATCGTGTACTCTATACGGTCGCAAGTAGCAGCAGAGCTGCCACGTGGCGAGACACTTGAAATAGACTGTCGACATTGAGCGAGTATTGTTGGAGGTGATCAATAAGTCTGCCAACGTCCCAAGTAAGAATTTTCTGAGGTGGTTTACTTAAGATGACTGCTTTCAAGCACGTTGTCGTAGTTCGGCTTTCCAGAAGGTCTTTTCCCACTTGGGTACTACAAGTAGGTAGACTCCTGTGCTTTTCTCTAGGTGGCGTAGAACTCGTGGTACTAGACCTGGTGGAGGGAATATCCAGCCGAGTTTGAAGTCCCACGTGTGACTGAAGGCGTCCACGAATAAACAGTTCTGGTCGCGTGCATTCTCGCTCACATAAATCTTCACTACTGCAGATCGTTCGCTCGCGAAGAGATCTATTGAAGGAGTTCCGAACTTCTGAAATATTGGTTTTAAGATTTTTTCTGACAGCGTCCATTCTGGTAATTCCTTTTCTCTTGAGAGACTGTCGGCCACTAGATTGTAACGACCTGGGAGATAACGGGCAATGAGATGAATTTGAAAGTAGTCTGCGACCTGAAAGATTTTGAATGTCGTCTGAAGCAGTTGTTGGGATTTGGTTCCTCCCTCTCTTGTTATAAATGCTACGACAGTCTTGTTGTCTGTTTGTATCATAATGGTTTGACCTTTTAGTCCAGGGCCCATTTTCTTTAGTACTTCCAGTACTGTCCATAGCTCTTTTTGATTGCTGTGCCACTTACGTTGTAAGTGACTCCAAAGTCCGCTTAATTGTATACCGTTTACTGTGGCTCCCCAGCCAAGATCTTTGCAATGGATGGGAGACGTCCGAGCAATGTTCATCTTCCACCATTTTAATTCCTCTATTACTGGAGTCGGTAAGGGGAATCGTTTGTTTCGCTTTTCCTCTGGCAGTTTGTTTGCCTGTATTTGTATTCTTCGACAGTGAAGACGGCCCCGCGGTACCGCATAAGATGCGAAGTTTATGTTGCCTAAAAGAACATGTCATTCTTTCACACCAGCTAGGTTGGCTGGAAGAGATCTCTTATAGAGATAAGCTCACCTTTGTAAACAAATTTTATGTTAACTACAATTTTATGTATTTTGTGCACAATAAAGAATATATATATAAGAACTTTGGCAGTTTGCCACGTCCACCACTTCTTTCGTAGTGTGTTTTTGACTAGGCATAGGTTTTTCACTATCTCGTCGTCTGTGAGACTTTTTGTATTTGCCGCTGTGTTCCAGATCAATCCTAGGTACTCGAGGCACTTTGTTGGATCCAGCGTAGATTTTTTGTAATTTACAAGCCAGACAGTGCAAATATAGCTGTTTTATGAGCAAATGTGTTGAAAACAAATACCTAATATCATCACTGGCAGCACGAGGCATATGTATGGGCCTATACGTAATGAATGACGAATCAATTTTCTTTCAGCTCATAGACGTTGACACAAAGAAAGATATTTTAGAGCCGAATATACCTGGAGAGCTGTGGATGCAAGGACCAAGCGTGGCGAAGGTAAGAACCAAACTTAATAATCACTACCATTGACGTAAGAAAACGCAAGCTCCGTTTTCTAAACGTAGGCATAGGTGTCCAAAGTCTTTGATCACTACTAATAACAGTATGTACCTACCTAGAGATAATTTCTAAAATATATTATGGTGGTTCGCACGCATGGTACGCACGGCAGCAAGGAAGTGAAAATAAAACCAGTATAAGCTGAACCAGCGCTACGCTACAATCGTCCGAAATCAGAGATCTGTGCAGGGTCAAAGTGTTTCCACTGACGTGCGGCTGTGTTTACGAAACCCTCAATGAACGAGTCCGACTCGCACTTGGCCGATTGACAAAAACCTTCATGTTTCGCAGGGCTACTACAGAAACCCTGAAGCTACCAAAGAAGCCTTCAGTGAAGACGGTTGGTTGAAATCTGGAGATATGTTCTACAGGGACGAGCAATACAACTTCTACTTTGTCGAAAGGATCAAAATGCTGCTTAAATATAGGAATCACCAGGTAATACTTACTTACGCTGACTCAGTGACCCGAAGAGGACATTGGCCTACGACCCTAAGGGTCGCATTGATAAATCCCTATCAAGTCTGAGATTGCACTCTTGTATGTGATCCTGAGAGCAATCTCATAAAGGGATATATTAATACCACCCTAAGGGTAGTATTGATAGATTCCTCTCAAGTCTGAGATTGCACTCTTGTATGAGATCCTGAGAGCAATCTCGTAAAGGGATATATTAATACCACCCTAAGGGTAGTATTGATAGATGCCTCTCAAGTCTGAGATTCACTCTTGTATGTGTAAAGTACATCCTAAGAGAAATCTCATAGAGGGATATACGAGTACAGGTTGTAAGGGACGGTGTACCGAAAACTGAAAGAGCGTGCTCAGTTAACGATATTGAAAAACTTTCCCAATGAAACATTTTTGAAAAATGAAAAAACATAATTACCTCTCCATACAAATCTGTTCGATCAGAGTAAGCATTTTGTATGAAGAGGTCTAAAACTGTTTAATTTTTCTTTGGGAAAGTTGTTCAGTTTTGTTGACTGAGCACGCCCGTTCCGTTTTTAGTACACCGTCCCTTACATCCTGTATTAATACCACCCTAAGGGTAGGGTAGTATTGATAAATCCCTCTCAAGTCTGAGATTGCACTCACGAAGTAGGTAGTTAGGATGTAGGTTAGTTTGTGTAAGGTACATCTTAAGAACAATCTCACACTTGATAGGGATTCATAAATACCACCTTAAGAGTCGCCTTCTTATCTGATATGTGCAGCTTGTTGCAAGTAGACTATTTGAAGCTCCAACAGGTCTTTTAAAAGATAAAATTATACCTAACCTCAAATTCATATAAAAACTGTTAAACATGTGGATATTTCCGACTACCTGTATGTGAAACGATAGTCTAGCTAGTGTATTATGTGTGTATATTGTGGTTAGAAACGTGTACAGTCTACGACAGGTCAAGCTTGACATTCGCAGTGCGACTTCCCGGAGCCCGTATGTACGTCTATTGAAATAAAAACGATACAAAGTCCAATGTGTCATGCTTGATGTGCTCTTGACTGTACCTACCTCGTGTCATCATAACATCCCATGAAACGTCCACTACAGGACTGGGAGCTCCCCCCAGAGCTCCAGGTAAAACGCGTGGTACTTCGGAGGTGATTTGCCATAGCAAAAACAAACAAGCAAGCAAGCAAAGGGGATTTTCCAATTACCTCTTCTTTCTTCTTGTTCATGAACTCTGGAAAATCATCATAACATTCCATGAAACATCCACTACAGGACAGGGAGCTCCCTCCAGAATGCTGAAAAAATGTGGAGGGGAAGTACCATAGTCACCTCGCTTGTCAGCGTTACGGCTGGCACCAAGGACAGCGGTCGTAGGTAACCGCAGTAAGTAAGGTGGTAATGATACACAAGAGGATGCTGCTGCCTATCCTCCTGTGTATAACCCTTAGTCGCCTCTTACGACACCCACGGGTATGTTTGGGTTGGCACTATTCTTTGTCGGTGCAGGACTCTGATAAATAGTGAATGGTTTTCAACAGGTTGCCCCAGCGGAGATCCAGAACGTGATCCGGTCCCACCCCGGCGTGATGGACGTGGCAGTGCTAGGTATCCCTGACTACGAGTGCGGGGAGCTGCCCGTAGCCTGCGTGGTGAGGAAAGCGGGGCACGACGTCTCGGCAGACGAGATCAAGGGGCTTGTTAAAGGTGAGATGTTAGGAAGAGAGTAAAGTGCAAAGGTAAGCCACTCCGATGCTACCGTTAAGGGGCTGATAAGAGCTAAATTACCTCCCTTTCTAACGGACAGAATGCGCGTGTTATAGAACGGAGCGGATTCGTGCTGTTTTAAATTTTTCGCTTATTTTGGAATTTTTCTCAAAATCTGTAGGCATAAGACTAAATATTGAATAATGTGTAAAAGTTTGAGCATCATAAATTAATGGGTAGGTACTTAAGAAAAAAGCTTTAAAAGCAAAAAACAGAGGTAACTTCGGATTTTTTATGGCGTATAAAATATACTTATTTTTAATCGTGTTTCAGAGTCGGCCATATTCTTTATAAGATGCTTAATTATCACAATTGAAGCGTATTTAGGTCTTTTCAGTCCCTTCGCAGTGCGTCACAGAACAAAGTAATAGTACAGAAGGACACTCTCCGCCCTCCTTGCAATTCACTCCCGCACGCCCCCCGCCCGTAGCTCCTGTACTGAATATAATATGTGCGAATTTGAAATTGTAAGGTCGTCGCGTAGGCCCGCATATTCAGTACAGGAGCACCGGGCACTACAGTGTTAGAGCGTAGATTTTATTTATAAGCTATCCACCTAGTTTTAACTTTTTACTGGAGTGCAAAGTAAAATCTTGAAAAATTTTAGCAATTTTTTTTTGTTTCAGAAAACTTAACTGACACCAAACAACTGAGGGGCGGAGTAATATTTTTAGAAGAATTACCGTTAACACCGGGTGGGAAAGTAAGCATCAAGAAACTTAAAGTTATTGTGGCAGAGTCTGAGAAAGAATAAGAAGTAAAAAAAAAATACAAATACAAATCCATTAATTTTAAATTTTTGTTAAATCCATTTATTTATTAATTTTTAAGTTCAACTGTAAATAAGAACATATACGAATAGTGCAATATTGTTGTTTATACAAAGTGTAACAGAAAGGGTAGGAGGAGCATTTAGGTAGCATTTTGTATGGGAGGTCAAATTTGCTATTTCGAATTTCGACCTATGTTCCTTGGGAAAAGTTGTTCAGTTTTATGGGCAGAATCATCCCTAAATTTTTTTCTGGTTGAAAAAAATCGCGCCAGTAATCTCGCAGGCGTAGACTCGCTCTATTTGCATTGTATTCTGCATGACATTCAATAAGTATTCTGTAAAGAATCTACATTGAATAAAATTATCTGAATCTGATATCGTGTATTCGCCGTCAAACTTCAAACGGTCGGCGAATTGTAAAACGGCGCCGGCAGATATTAAACGGGTTTAGACTACTGACACAGAATACCATATATGCTAGGTACTGGTGCGTTTTAAGTTCGTTAGTCGGGATCGGTTAGGTTGGGTTATGTTATCTTACGACCACAACGTATTTAGAAACCAAACGGAAAAGGCCAGAAACGAATTACGCACCGTTTTGTGAATTGCCGCGGCATTATGTACAACAACGAATTAAAAGTTTCTCGGCATTTTTTAGAATGCCCAGGCATAAAGTAAAGCGACGAATTATACAATTTGCCTGCGACATATACATCAAAAGTTTACAAATTGTTTAAAGCACCTTTTATTTTACAGGAAGCCAAAAATAGAATGAATAGATGAACTGATGTTTTTGGTATCAATTTTTTTATCATTTAGGACTGTATGCAAACAAATATGAAGGTTAAAGATTAAAATAATGAAACACGAAAGATACAATTTCTTAAAATTTATTTTCTATGCAACATAAAAAAATATTCATCATAGTTACACAATAAATTACAGTTACTTAATTGCGAACTAAAATGTAAAATTATTAATTCGTGAACAGAATTGTTTCGCACGAGGCAGCTTTACAGCTATGACGAATATTACAAGACGAGAAACATTTTGTCATGATTATTCAGATACATGTAAATGCAAACTATCCTAAACAAAATAGTCCAATAATATGCAGGAAATATCGTAAAACTGCGTAGATACTTCGTTATTGTTTTTTTACTACTTCTTTTTTTACTTTACACTTGTGGCCACAAAAACTTAGCATCTACACAATCATACATTTTAACACTGATCATCGTACCATACAACAATAACTATCGGTATAACCTGTTTTTGAATACACGTATTTTATTGTAACAAATATGGATTATGTACTTAAAATTTAATAATATAAATTAAACATCAAAATTCAAACTACCCATTTCGCAATTTTGGTGAATACACTGACGACAAGAAATTCGAACACAACAAGTCTTGTAAAGTACAATTTAAATTCCACATTTTGTCTATGAGTGTATTTTTCAAGACAATATTTGAATTTGTCTTTTAAAACACTAACTGAGCTGTACTTTGATGCTTGTCTTAACTAATTTAGTTACTAGATATATTTCCAATAATAAAGATTGTGACACATGATACAGTAAATAAATGCAAAAACTTGTGCTAACGAATACTGCCAAGCACTACATATACCGACTAATGAATTAGATATTTCTTTTACATTTACATAAGGCAAGTGTAGTTTAGAAAATTCTATACGTTACTAGATTTTGTAAAAAGTAAAATGAACACATTTAATTTTGTAACGGTTGGGAGAGGAAAGGCAGTGATGACGATGACCTTCATGAAATGTCCTAAACATTTTTCAAGTCATGAACCGTAACGAATCTTTAAAAAAGATTTAATTAACATTAGCTGCGTAAAAAGCGACGAAACAGACGCAATCGAACAAGGCATTCCTACTATTAATTAATATACATATATTAAATTCTTACTAGACAATAGACATGATAAAGACTCCTTAACAAACAACTCAAAGGGGTTATAATAACAGTGCATTCAAATATAAATATAATGCAATGTATAAGGTACGAATGGTTACAGTGTAAGCTCTATAAATCAGAACGATCAAGATCCTTGCATTAAACACGTTAATTGAAAACCCATACATACAAAATGGAGACAAATCGATACATAGTTTCATGATGACGAAATAAATAGTTGCTTTAAGAAGTTCTCTTCGCGACAGTCAAGTTTTAAAAACGTTTAGATTACATCCAACTGTCGGCGTCGAGATATGAATATAAAAGATATTAAAAAACTCAACATATGGTTAAACCGTGTGGAATGTATTAATAGGACCCGACACCTTTCAGGCGAAGAAAGACGAATATATTGAAAAATATATTAATTAAATCATAAAATAAAGCACACTGCAATTTTAGCTTTTGGCTATCACCATGTTTGGGTTAGCAAGTTTGTCCTGCAGTGTACGTTCAAATACATAATGCAAAGAATAGTTAATCGTTACAGTACAGATGCGACAAGCGGACGCGTTAGCTGCCTAACATTAGATAACACGAGACCCTAGCCTTACTTACACCTACCTACACACGAGATATTTATATGGGGCGAAGACGGTTGTCATTAAACAAATGATTTTTGACACACATCAACAATCGTCTGCTTAACAATTTGGCTTCCGAAGCCCAGTGATTCTAATAATGAAACAAGCAATTTTCCGAAGATAAAATCGTGAAATAAAAAAATTACGATACAAGATCACGAGAACACTTTAGAATGAAAAGTATTTTTTTTACGAATTATAGGAAATACCTATAATTCGTAAAAAAATATAATTCTGGAAACGGCTTGTTTTTATTAGTAGAATTACTAAGAAAAATGGATCGAATAATAAAATTAGTGGCTGTGACAAATTTGATGGCTTACCAATCGTTGAAAAATAACCCAAACGGCAACACCTCCACCAATTTCAAGTTAACTTGACACTCGTCTCAACCCCATTGCAGACAGAAATATGAAACATCAACTTTGAATAACGTTAATTATGTGGTGCGAAAACTTCATATAAAGTCAAAATACGAAATAGTTAATAGAAAAAGCCTTAGGACTTAACTATGAAAGAGAGACAGTTTCTGACGGGGTTTCGTCACAACAATACAAAATTGAGATTCTGAAGTGACCTTAACAATATTGTGCAATATGGCCGCGATATCTGGTCATAAAAATTGAAACTTTTTTCATAGTGAATTGGCAAACAGGTTATACAGCGTGTAACGGAAAGGGGTGATAATACTGAAGGCTGTGAATCTGCCCATGAAACTGAACAACTTTTTCCAAGAAACGTAGATCGAAATACGAAAAACCAAATTTGACCTCCCATACAAAATGCGCTATCAGTTGATGCAGTTTCTATGAGAGGACAAAAATTTATTTTGTTCTATGGCCCATGTTTCGTGGAAAAAGTTGTTCAGTTTCAATTTCAATTATTTATTGCTTCCATATGGTACAATAGATGGAAAATAACAATTATACAGAACACAATATGGACCCTGGAAGGGCACTGCAATTTTTGGAATCGACATTTCAAAATACAATTATTTTTACAATAGTTACGTGGTAGCATGACATGAGTTTTATGGGCAGATTCACACCCCTCTTACACGCTGTATCTTCTATCCACGCTGTCAACTGGACAGATATCGCTATCATACTGTAGGTAGGTCACGAAATAGTCTATTTGATAGGTCTTTTCAAAGTGTAGTTCAAAAATATTATATCTTCGACAGGGCGTTGATTTGACAGCGATTAGATAAAAACTGGATATAAATGACGGTTTATTATTAATACTTTAATAATAATAAAAGTAGACTTTACAGCTTGACTCCCAAATGATAGAAAATTATTTCACAGTGACAGTGTTTTAATTTAGTCTCATTATAATTTAGTAAAACGCCACTTACACAACACTTTTAATGGCTTATTACACACCATCGTGTGTGCTGTTGGTCCGTCAAGAAGACAGACCTACAAGCAATTTATGTCAGTCGCGAGGGACAGATTGTTCTAATAACAAGTTTAAACTGTCAATTTGAAAAGAAAACATCTGTTTCAGGAATATTGACAAATATCAAAGTAAATTCGAGATAAAACAGGCTATATTTTGATTTATGAAGTTCAAAATACCGTAATAATATACAAATGCAAGCAAGATTCAATGCTGATTCATACGTAGATTTTTTGAGATTCGTAAAACTATCATTAATTATCTCTATCATGTTCATATAACATTGTCATTCTTATCAAAGTTTACTCAGATCATCCTCTATTCAGATTCTAAGTTTTGTCAAAAAGTTGAACACTACCTGATAGTAAATATTGTCAATGTTGACACCACAATGTCATAGATAGTGTCAACATTTATGTCAATGAGGTTCTCGAGGTGTTTACTAGGTGGCAGCACCTATGTAGAAAACGAAATGGCAATCTTCGGACACAGAACTTGTTGACGTAAATATTCAGCACGAACAATGTCATGTCAACATTGACAAAGCCGTCGTTGGGAGGTCAAAAGACGTTATTATCCTACTCCAAGCTACTCTACTAACGATCACAACACCAAATACAAGTAACCTTCTCACGATACTCCGCAAAGCACCAACATCACCCGGTGGTCAAACTGCTTTCACATACAAAAATATCTCCATTCGTATAGAAAATATACATGCAAATGACATCTAGATATGATTCAAAACAATGAATAAGCTTGGTCATTTGCAATTGATATAGAAATAGATTTATAGTCAGAAAAAATATGCCATTGAATACGCTACTGAATATTCGTAAGATTTGTAAAAATAAATCTTCGAAATGGTCCATGAAAATTTGTTGATCGTGATTGTATAGATAGATATGATTTAATACAAAAATAATTGCAATACGTAACTGATTTGTTTGACAATCCTATTTCAAGGTGATTCTTACAAGTAGGTAGGTATTGCTTTTAGCATTATATTTTGGTTTTTGAATTGACCGTTTCAATATGTCATTAGTTTACGTCGATGATGTTGTTATGGCCTCAAAGGTAGGATTGTCCTTCAAACGCAGCAAGTCTGACCACCGGTCACCAGAGCTAATATTTTTTATCCTTATTTTCTGTGACAAAAATAGCTTCTCTTAAATTCAAGTCTTCGCTACCGTATCCTTAATTTACATGTAATTGATATCAGCGTCACCACGCGTCTTCAAGCCTAAATCAAGTGTCAGAGTAATGTTGACTATTTCTATTTAAAATTTTCTTTTTTTTAACACTTTTATTACGTAAAATCAGTCTCATAAAGGAAAAAAAAATGTTTTATAGCGAGTTCTATGACGCAAATTGTATAAAAACCTACATTTGAGATAATTATGGTATTTTTAACTATAGCGTGTTAATTTGATTGCGTGCCTTAGCTCAGGGGCGGGATCAGTATCAGTACAGGAACATAGTTCGAAATACGAAAAACCAAATTTGACTTTCCATACAAAATGCGTTATCAGCTAATGCAGTTTCTATGGGAGGTCAAAAACTGATTTTCGTATTTCGACCTATGTTCCTTGGGAAAAGTTGTTCAGTTACTTATACTGATCCCGCCCCTGAGCATGGCGCGTATTCAAATTAACACCCTGTATATTCGTGTAAAGTATACCGAAATTCTGGATTTGAAGATATTTTTGTTATAAAACGTATTGAATCCTTAGCCTTCACTACCGACACTATTTAGGGCCAAAACCGTTGAACTAGGCTTCGATTTCCGCTTAACCTAACTTGGCCCTATGTTAGCTAATAAATTTCAACTAAATATCGTTCAAAAACTCTGCCGTTTTATTTGATGTTTATTGGCAGTTATTCATTTATTTTGTGATAATATTGATTTCGTTTTGATATTTTATTGTAACGTAGCAAGAACTAATATCCTTTTCGAAAAATCCACACAATTGTTTTCAAATAAGTATTCTTAAAACACTTTACAAGATCCAATGCCTTGCTACATTACTGACGAGTTAATTTTAATTAGTGATTGTAAACTTCCCCCTTCTGAAAGCACAACAAGATGTTCTCTTATACTGAAATACGAGGAACAGATCAATAATCCAATCACAGATCACCTTTTACACATCCTGCTTTGTTATTGGCGGAAGCAAAAGTAGCTTTGTCATACAGCTGCGAGGTTTTTCAATGATGCCAACGTAAGAATGAGACGAAACACTGCTGCCTGACCAATAAATCCGTTTAAACGTCCTTCATTACAGCCGAAATAATGCAGCAGGGGCAGTCTTTCGCTCCAATATCTTATCGCTCCGTGCTGCGGTCATACTGCTATCATTCTAATCAAGCAACTGTAGTTGATTTTTATGCTGTCGACCGCCACTCGAATACTTGTTGATTGGTCGATGGTAACGTGTTCCAGAGCTGCCAACTTGAGCGTTTCAGTAGGGGAACGTAAAGCGTTTAGACGTACGTGGGAGGCTGCCCGTTGCCGCCGGCTGGCGGGGCGCGCGGGGAGGGGGGGGACAGCGGGGCGGGGGGAGGGGGAGGGGGCAGCACGCGCGCGCCCGGGACGTACTGACCGATGAACGAACCGTCTTCGGTGAAGCGACCTGGGGAATTATACATCAGTTTTAGTTACGAACAATATAAAGCCAGCTACGCACTATCGTTTTGACCGACCAGTACAGGGAGAAAGCTATAACTATTCTATAACATTATTTCTTTCTTTCCTATAGCTGCATACTCGTTACTGGACGTGTAAGATGGATAGTGCGTAGCTGGCTTAAAAATTTGAGGTCTAGTACTTAACTGAGATGGACTCAACCAGAATGGTGTGCGTGGTGTGACCTTCCCTGCTAAAAGTCCCAGGAGGATTCTTGTTCTTTAAAAAACTTTTTAGTTTTTATTCTTAATTAGTAGAATCATTGAGTTTCGCGATCAAAATGACGAAAAGCTCTCGCACTGCTCTGCTTCAGAAGGAAAGGAACAGTCTCAGTTAAGTACTAGGCCTGTAGTTTGCTTAGTATTCAGTTACAGAATTATAACAGTCCAATATAGCTCGATTAGGATGACAGCAGGAAAAACTATGCGTGAGAGCAGGTGGGATCGCTACGTGTCTCTGTCGCTCCAATGTGTAGCGCATCGCTCCGTCCTGCTCACACACTGCTGTCATTCTAATCAAGCAACATTAATTCGACTGTAATACAGGGTGAAAGGGACAGGTTGGCAAATACTGAAAGGGCATGATCAGTCAACGTAACTGAACAACTTTCAGCACACAAAACTTTCAGGAAATGAAAAAAAAATCGACCTCTCCATACAAAATTGCAAACTTGATTGGACAGTTTGTATGGAGAAGCCGATTTTAGTTTTCATTTCCTAAAAGTTTTGATCACTGAAAGTTGTTCAGTTACGTTGACTGATCATGCCCTTTCAGTATTTGCCAACCTGTCCCCTACACCCTGTATAAAAAGAAGATATACGAGTATTAACCTAATTAAGACAAAATTCGTAGACAGTTTTGACGTTTTTCAGAACACAGATATATGATGATTATGTGTTTTATCTATTACTTAAAAAAAATTAAAGTGATAGTAAAACAATTAATATAATAAAAAAGCTGAAGAATAAAAAAGGAACAAAATAAAACAAAATCATACCTCACAAAACATAACAGAAAATCGATGCTCGTGCGCAGGCAAACAAGGAAGGGAAAGGACGGAAAAGGAAAACTACCCTAAGTTAATAAATGCAAAACAAACGTACAATATATAAAGCTTGCATATAAAAAAAACTTAAACTGGACAAAAATCACTCGGGAATATTCACTCTTATTTGATTGTTTTTACAACCTATCTTTAAACCTAATGTGTACTTAACATCTATTCTAGTGTAAGAAAAAAAAATCGGTGCGAATATAGCCACAAATAGCTGCCTAATATTTTGCACGAG
Organism: Athrips mouffetella; assembly: GCA_947532105.1. NCBI lineage: Eukaryota > Metazoa > Arthropoda > Insecta > Lepidoptera > Gelechiidae > Athrips > Athrips mouffetella. Next base: position 1,602,784 of record OX383960.1, on the reverse strand, counting down.
GTCTTTTTAAGTAGTAAATTAACAAAAGTGGACTGTGAAAGAACCTTCTTCAGAACTATTTTTGAAATAGTACAATAAAGGTCTCTACGCCCGGGCCTAAACTAAAAATATATTTAATTACATAATTAGAATAGAACTTCTACTATTTAGATCCTAAACGAAAATGCCTGTTAATTTCGCATGATGTCAAAAAATAATATCATTCATCACAACCTGGCTGTATGCAATCAAAACCTTAGTCAAAATATGTCATGCGAAAAAAACAAAACACGAAATAATTTTGTGGGCGGATTCACCGTCAAATTTCTAACCAATCGGAACGAAGATCAAATAATGTTCTAACGTGATTGGCCGTCACAGTACCAGACTGATTTCTTGTGATGCAAATTTATTAACGTAGCAAAATAGAAAACCTGTTTTAACCTTAAAATCCTAAATAAGAATCACACGGGGCTTAAATATCAAGCAATATATAAGTAAGTGCAAAAATAAGGTAGCAAGAGAAGTATTCGTAAACTTGCATTTTTTAAGCTTGTAAGAGGAAATGTAGGTACTTGCATTTTTTCTATATTGACGATCAAAATACAAATCAGACATTGTCAAAAGCACGCAGTAATAATTATATATAAAGGAAGACAACGCGATTGGCGGAGTCTACAAGATAAAAGGGGATAGCAAGATTTTTATAAAGCACATCAATTTCTACGTCAGCAAATGCAGTTATAAAAATCTTGGTACATAAGGTGATGATAGAAATAGCCCAAAATCTAACTTAATTAAACTAAACAACTTGCCATTTTCATTTTGATAGTTGCGTTTTCGCTAATTATCATTTGAGTGTTTATTTTCATTCCGCTTTGAGTTATTTTATTTGCGAACTTACGTAGTTGATTATTATTTTGAGAAAACAAACCTATACAAAAAAAAAAAAAAACTTCGAGATATTCCTCAATCAATTTCAAAATCCTTTTGAAAGTAAGGAATGTTGCTGAGTATATTAGATGATATAAGGCTATATCTACACTTGTAGGCCACCTTGTAAAGGCAGTTATCAGGGAAGGACAGGTAAAGGATCAGACGAGCGTGGCGAAGGCCCCGGACGCGGAGTCGGTCTGTCCTTGCGGCGCGGGGCGACGCTTGCGACCGTACTGACCGATGAACGAGCCGTCTTCGTTCATGCCCGCTACGGTCAATTCATACTTTAAGCTTTATGTATACTGGATGCAAATTACAACAAAGGACTGACAAGGCTCTATTAAGGATACCTTTTCACCAGAACTGTGATAGGTAATTAATCTGTTAGCTGGTTAAAGTCCGACCAATAGGATTAATGCAATTTCCTTGCTTAGAGCTGCGCTCAAAAATGTTGCATTCCTGCTGCTTTGAATTGAAATAAAATGAAAATATTATTATTAAAGAAACAAGAACACGTGTAAGCTTAAGCTCATTATTGTATTAATTTTAAAATTTTCCAGCTCACATGTTAGTTACTTAATACAGATTTGGTGGAAAGGCACAATAATGTAGAATGCCAGCGGGATAGTTGGAGACACAGCTAAGCCCAAGATACGTGTCTCCGTCGCTCCAATATCTTACGCATCGCTCTGTCCTGCTGTCAGACTGCATTCATTTTGATTAAGCCACATTAATTCAACTGCAGAAATTGCAAACCAGAAGAGCTCACAACTAGATGGCGCTGACTCGTGGTCATGTAACGCAATAATTAATTATTTATGTTTTTAAGTATGTATTTAAGTTTTTGTTTTCGCCAAACTGGTCTTCTTATTGTATCAACAATCACTTCTACAAATTATAGGTAATTAAAGAGATTTGCATTTTCCAGGGGCGAGAGCCTGGGGATCTGTCATACAGGATCAACCTAGTACAGACACCAAAGTAGCTTATAGATTTGTAACTATTTTTGTATGAGAGCAAATAAAAGCTTTATTATTATTATAATGCTAGCGCTTTTTTTGATGTCTGTCAGTATTTTCTAGGTCTCAGGTCAAAACAGAATTGACTCTTATGCTGATAGTAATAAATTTAATTTTTAATAGTATCAGCAAATGCCTCTGCTTTCGTTTCTGCTAATAAAAACAATAAAAAAGTGACGACTGTTGAAATTCTGTAATTTTTTCCAGCGTGATTCCGAGCGAGATACTTGATAGGCATGCCAGTCAGCGTTGTCTAGTTTTAAGCTCTTATGGGTTTTAATTTCTAGTAGAAAATTTTCAGTCGTCTCGTTTCACCATATTTAGGTATTAAAAGGAATTAAAAAAATTTACACGTGTTTTTGCCGTAATTAATATGCATGTAAAAATTGCTTACAATCCTGAATAAATATGGAATTCATATTAGGATCAAGTCAGTAAGTGCTACACTTTGGTGCCGTGACCAGGATTAGAAAGACTTTTCAACATTTTAGTAGAAATAGCTAGTAAAAAATTAAATACATTAATAACTATTTAAGTGCCATTATACGAATTATATTTTTACGAATTGTAGTCAAGATATGGTTTTATCATTTTGGCTTTGGCGTATGTAGTTTTTTTAATACAAAAAAGATGACGTACTATTCCTGATCACGTCACCTAGCTGGACCTTTAAAAAACATTACTCAAAATAAATTAAAGGCAAAATAATGATCGATGAACTAAATTAGCAAATCAAACAAGCGTACACATTTTAGCACAAGCAAACCATTCAGTAGATAGTGCGTGCAGAATTCAAGATATAAAAAATTGTAATCTTCAGTCAGTAGGTATCAATAAGTTTTGTTCATAAATTATTATTACGGGAGCATGGGTGATTGCCAGTGGCACAACAGGACAAAATTAGAGCGTTTCCGTGTTTCAGAAGGCACGATGTCACGGCTACTGTATGATATTGGTTGTTAAGTCAGGTCAGATCGGCCACTAATCTAGCAAAGCCAAAATTACAGGGGCTAGATGGTAGTCGCTCTGTGCGAAAACCAGTGTCCTTGTCAAATCTCCTAAGTAAAGGAGTCGACTACGTAAAAAACGGAATAAGGATCCGGCATGACGAATTAATAATTGGCAGTAAAAACATCTGCAATTGCAGAGTCATGGCACAATCTATGGCCCATCTCGCAACTCGCAGCGTGCCCTCCAACATGCTCGCTAAAGGATCTGTACGAGGCTAGGCCAAATGCTGTCTGCGTTGCCAAATCATCATATCAGCCGAAAGACGTCCACTGCTGGACATAACCTTCCTTAAAGATCAAGATGACGACCGGTCATTCACTGCTCGCATCCAGCGGCTTCCCGCGATCCTGACTAGATCGTCGGTCCACAAGGGTGTTGCCAAATGCTGGTCAGGAAAAGTAAGTGTTGCCATCGACACGAAAGCAGTTAATAGAATCAGGCGTTACTCTGCGAAAGTCCATTTCAAAAAGCTATGGAAAACAAATATATAGCCACTTCCGCAACAATGATGGATGCTATGTACTTACTGTGCACCAAACACTCGGTGTTTGGCACCAGTTGGTCTAACAACTTCCTGAGGATGCCTCGTAAAGGCGAAACACGTGTAGAGTGGTTTGGGTGGATGCTGAGTGTGCACAGTGAGTACATAGCATCCATCATTGTTGCGGAGTTGGCTATATATTTGTTTTCCATAGCTTTTTTTACGAAAGAAGAAATTGCAGTGACGTACCGGTCTCGCCCTCGCCGTACTCGGCCATGCTGTCGGTGTCGCTCTCGACGCCCGGCTTGTTGCCGCTGCTCATGGAGTGTCGCGACTTGTTGTCCAGTCTGCAACGACACACCACCTTGTTAACGAGCTAACTCCAGCTATAGCGTGCTCAGGATAAGTTCGGCTGTAACGGCTATTTAGTCCAGGGTATTTAGAAACTTTTATATGAGTGGGTTTGAAGTAAATATAAATGTGACTTTTTTATTATTATTGTCAAAATTAAGTTTAAATACATATATGAAAAATAGTATTAAAAAATAAATGTATAGGAAAGATGACGAAAAATACATTTTAAACAAAAAAATTCGTGTTATACGAGCCAAAAATACTTATGGGCCAATTCTTATTTATAATAATTGTAAATATTAGATAACAATATTTGGCATCATTATTAAACACTTTATAATTCTGCTTTATAATTTAAATTTATAAATATATATATTATTATTTTTCTAAGGAGCTATAAATATTTATGCTAATTTTAAAATGATTTATGACTCCTGATGAAATGCATTATTAGGTTTCACAATAATTAAAAATGTAAGTTGTAGGGAAAAGCCCCCTATGATATATATGCATTTATCTAATCAGCTATAAATGCTAATGGGCGTATTTCTTTTTAATTAATCATATCTTAGGTCTACTGATTAGCCTACATTCGAATGTTTGACGTCGCAGATTGGGAATGTTGGAAAAATATATAATTTTACTTACGTAAAAATAGGTAAGAATGCTCTAGCGTACCGCGGTGCGGTGGTGGGTGAACGCGGCGGAGAAATCGAGGTAAGGGGGGAGGGGCACGAGCCACGCCGGCCGCCGCCACGGAGCAAAAACGCCGCCGACCGAATGTACCTATTCTATTTTTCAATTTGCAAGTTTGCGCTAGCGGGAATACCTACCTGCGTTGTAGACATCTTCGCGTTGTTAAACTGTCGGTACTATAGACTAATCTGTGGTATGGGACTATTTTTCTTTCCAACTAGGTACCTTAGATAAAACGTTCATAATTACTACCTACTTAAAAACTAAACTTGTGACCACGATCACACCAGCTTAATTCAAAGACTAATTTGGCGTACATTGCTGAGAGGCTTGGTTATGTTAATTGCAATATCCTTACATAAACGAGCAATGTATGCCGAATTAGTCTTTGAATTCAGCTAGGTGTGATCGTGGCTTAATGTAAATTTTGGATTATTTCCGCAGTCCCCCAGTCCCGCTGGCACCCGAATTTCATAAATTTGATTACATTTTACATTGTTATAGTTTTATAGTTTTCAACTAGTACCGTCGGCATAAAAAGTGTTTCAAGGTAAGAAAATGAACTTTTAGGGCACCGAACCAAAATGATAAACACCGAACCCTTATGGTGCAACTTCGTCTGTCTGTCTGTCTGTCACACCTGTTTATTAGCAACCACGCTATGACTTGAAAGGAATAGTTTTAGAATATGTTTGCCCAAATTTATTAAAAACATATTATTATTGTAAAAGGGGCCTAAATAGGGTGGGCAAAATTTTAAATTATCGTTACAAGGTCGAGTGGGGTATTAAAGGGTGTTACCGGTACATTCCAAAATAAATTCTTACTCAACACATGTATAAAAGTAGCATCCCCCCTCCCCCCCTTCTTATCTCCGAATTTTGCAAAAGGAGAAATTTTAATTAAGTATAGTAGATAGAGGTTATGTAAATATTACAGGAAAACTAAAACGATCACTCTAAGTAGCAGTTTTTTGAAATCTGCTAAACACTCATCATAATGAACTTTATTGCCTATAAACATATTAAACCCTTGCACCCTCAGCGCCCGAGTCCGACTCATATTTGACTTGTATTTTCAGTAGCTGTCGAGACTTAATACTAATTTGGTTCTAGATATGAGAAATACGCGGGTGACGAAAGTAATTTAACTTAAAAATAATCAGAATGAAAGGTGATGTTTCATAAATGTATGGAGCCTGGGCTATCAGTATTGACATATTTACAAATGTATTTGATAGAGGCGACGCTTGCACATGACTCAACTTTGATGTGTGTCTCAAAAGCCCAAGAATGCACTGGTGAGTACGAAACTACTCATCTGTTATCAACAACAATAGGGAACATGCATAAATTTTATTAGTCGCATTTATTAATAAAATATGAAAATACTGTACTAGAGATGACAAAAAGTGAAATTAAAATTTAAATCGGCTAAGAAATACGGCCGATATTAGCATTTAAAACTACTAATTAGACAGAGAGATCCGACATGAATAGTGACGTCACAATTCACTACAGCTCTATAAACTCCATATTAAATTTCGTTTTGCTAGAAAGGGACAGAAACAAATTTTCGATGGCTTATATCTTTTTTAATATTATAGTTATTCGAAAAATAGTTTTACAAGTCTGTTTATTACATGAATGAGAATAAATTTCTTATATAAAAAAAATTCGTGGATGTTCCCTATTGGCCACGCGAGTTCATCTCAGTGCTCACTTCACCTACCTAGGCGACCGGCGCCGATAACTTGGATATCCATTCTCACCAGTGACTGTTTCACTGATGAATACTTTCGGAAATCTTTTGAAGCAACGCCCGTTTTTCATACATGGTGAATTTAGATTCACGATACCGCAGGGCCCGTGATACATATGAGCCTTAATATTATTCTGGGTCCAGAAGCTCTGCACTAATCACTTGGTTAAGATCGTTGGGCCTGATCTTATCTTAAAGCCACAAAAGGTTATGTGAGTGTGGCAGGCCATGCTTTTGCCATTCAATGGAGTACATAAAGCAGTGGACATTGCCAGTTTTCATAAGAATTTTTATAATCACATAAGTATTATTATTCATAGCCATTTCATAGCCAACTTGTTTTAAGTAACCATTGGTAACCATAGTAACAAAATGATGAGCAAATAAACCATGAAATGTGCTTCCCTTAAAAAAAAAATCAAAAACGGATTCTCGATATTTGTATTTGGACCAAAGACTTGAACACAAAGTATAAACCTACAGTGTTTTGTTATCAGTTCTGGATAAAATCCACAATCAAAGTTGACTACTGAAATGTACTGACTTTGTACTATGCCGAAGTTTTTTTTTGTGGTTTACTATTTCTCGACAATTTTTCGAGTTTTTTTTATATGATGTTATTCTGGGACATACACTATCAACAGTTCAAAACTCAATATTTAAAGTTTCGTCAAAATCCGTTCAGTAGTTTTTGCGTGATGCTCGGTCAAACAGATAGACAAACAAACAAACAAAAGGTTTGTTTTAGACTTTCGCACTTTTCAATCCTTTCCTTTGTAATCCTTTCCTAGGAGAGGTATCATCCCGCCCTCGTATAACAACATCAAAATCACTCGTTTCATTATGGCGAATAGGATGGAGAGAGCAAAACGCATATATCCAGTTATTTCTTCTTTCAATCTGTTCTCAACATAAGTAATAATACCATGGACAGCTATTATTGACTTATGATGTAATAAGATCATGTAAAAATTTTATATAATAAGTGCTGATGTTGTCTCAAACAAAAATAAATAAATCGTTAAGAGAAGCAACCAATCCTTCATGTTCAGTTTTTTAATATCACAAGTTGGTAAACGAGCAGGTGGGCCTCCTGTTGGTAAGTGGTCACCAACGCCCATGAGACCCACTGTCTTATTAGTGAAATAATTTGACACTAATTAGACAGCAAAGCACGTTACCCACCCTGAGAACTAAGATGGTATATCTCATGTGCCAGTAATTTCACTGGCTCCCTTACTCTTCAAACCGTAACATAGCAGTACCACTGCTGCTTTACGGCAGAAAAAGGCAAGGGGGTGGTAATTTCCTAGAAGGACTTTGCACAAAAGCCCTACCGCCTGCCAAAAATACTCAGCGAAGTATTTGGAATAAAACTTTTCCAGCTGACGGTACTTCTAAGCAACATTAACTTTTAATCGGCTTTATAAATAAAATTTTAATTCGGGTACCAACCAGCGGGACGGGTGTCTTCGGGACTGGGGGACTGTGAGACGAACCCTAAATTTTTGATTGACGTACTTGCTAACATCTTGCGAGTTTTACGTTAGCGATTTGACGAACGACTCCTAAACAGAAGGTACTGATAATTACTTGCAGGGTGTAAGGGACAGCCTTCCAAATAGGTACGGAAAGGGCATGATCAACGTAATGAACAACTTTCAGCGAATAAAACTTTCAGGAAATGAAGTGAATGAATAAAGTTGCTTGTATGGAGAGGCTGACATTTTTTTTATTTCCTGAAAGTTTTATTCGCTGAAAGTTGTTCAGTTACGTTGACTGATCATGCCCTTTCAGTATTCGGAAGGCTGTCTCTAACAACCTGTAAGTATATTATTTTTAGGGTTCCGTACCTCAAAAGAAAAAAACGGAACCCTTATAGGATCACTTTGTTGTCCGTCTGTCTGGCTGTCTGTCTGTCTGTCTGTCAAGACCCTTTATCTCACGAACGGGTAAAGGTATCAGGTTGAAATTGATACCATATATCAATGTCCATGAACCACATAAGATCTGAAAATTTAAATTTTTTACAACGACGCAATCAAAAGATATGTCATTTTATGTCCTCATCTCCATACATTTATGCAAAAATGCAAAACCTACAGGGTACTTCCCGTTGACCTAAAATTATGAAATTTGGCAAGAAGCTAGGTCTCACGGTACAAATAAAGGGAAAAGTTTGAAATCATTAAATATTACAACTTTACTCACAACTATTGGTAACCAATTGAGGTGAGCTCCCGTTTCAAGAACATTCATATAAAAGAGGGGTCAAGTTGAATGGTCGCGGAGGCGATTTTTGTTTTAGTTCTATTTAAAAAACGGGAACTCATACTAACTTTTTACAACAAAATTTTATTTTAAAACAAAATTGGTACGTTTATAGTGCATACGCTATAAAATAACAACAAATAATAAAATTTGATCAAGCGCGTGTCGGACTCAAAAAATCTAGCACATTAACTTACTGAAATTTCAACTAATACAATTATGATTATGTGGTGGTACGGAACCCTCAGTGCGCGAGTCCGACTCGCACTTGGCCGGTTTTTTATTTAAAAGATAACACTTACAAGTTGAAATTAAAAGTATCTTAACTGATAGGTGAAACGTTAGTTTAGGCATCGACGCAGTTTTATGGACAGTAATAATGGATAGGTAGGTACAGTAGAAATAATAAGTCATCCAAAGCCTACAATAGGTATTGGTACAAATATTCTAAAACGGAAAAATGACACTAGGACTTGCTATTTTGGCTGTACCACTAATTCGTAGATTTGCTACATTGCGTTGCGCACGAGCCGTTCTACCGCTTTAGACTCTAATGCTGCGCGGGTAGAGGATAGTATTGTATGCGAAGAGTGACCGATGCCTCATATTATAATATCCTGTAAGTATTTCTTTTTAATTTTTTTACAGAAGTATGTGTTTTTGTGAAATTTGTATAATTAAAAATATAATTTCTCATTTTCATTTTTTCTTGATATATAAAACCGAAAAATTTAGAAATAGAGTTTATCATTACAGTTGACATTTTAATTTTGTATAAAATGTATTTAAAATAATATTTAAGAAGTAAAACATTAAACTTACTTCCATTACATATTATCCTTTAAGTGCAATTTCGAGTTAACTTATTACGTTACTAAAACTCCGAATTTCAGCAATTCCAATGGGAAAACTTTTTAATTTTTAGGTAAACTACTTAGAATTAAAGTTCTTTTAACAATGCTAATCGATTGATTGCATTAGCATTTTTGTATAGAAAATTTTTTAATTTAATTTAAAACTATTAAATTAAAATATGTTCCGGAGGTCATACGATTTTAATAATTACACATTTGTAGGAGAGATTAGTTGTTTAACAAGAATCCAAGAAAAAACAGCCATACTTAATTACTTCCAGGTCAAATACTAATTTCTCTGGCCTATATTTTCTGTGCATGGGTGACAGGCGCCACGCTTTTTAGCATTGTAGCTGGCCCATAGATCGCGGTGGTTGGTTACCGCAGTAATACAGCGACGTAGTCTTTACAATATACTTATTAAATATCATGACATGGAGAATATAATGCAAATAGAGCGAGTCTCCTATCGTATCGGATCGTGCTATAACAGCGTAAAAGAAACTACAAGAAACCACTCCAGCACGGCCTACTTGAGTCGGTTTTCTAATGTTTGAAGTTCTCTATCGAGCACGTCGCACTTTCGCTGGTGCTCCCAAGCAGCGGCATGTACTCACACGTGCGTGTACTCGTGGCAGCCCGCGTCGGGGTAGTCCCGGCGGCCGTGCTGCAGTCCCGGTACTCGCTCCCCCCGCCAGTGCCCCTAGTGCCAGTAGCGGTAGTACTCACACGTGCGTGTACTCGTGGCAGCCCGCGTCGGGGTAGTCCCGGCGGCCGTGCTGCAGTCCCGGTACTCGCTCCCCCCGCCAGTGCCCCTAGTGCCAGTAGCGGTAGTACTCACACGTGCGTGTACTCGTGGAAGCCCGCGTCGGGGTAGTCCCGGCGGCCGTGCTGCAGTCCCGGTACTCGCTCCCCCCGCCAATGCCCCTAGTGCCAGTAGCGGTAGTACTCACACGTGCGTGTACTCGTGGCAGCCCGCGTCGGGGTAGTCCCGGCGGCCGTGCTGCAGTCCCGGTACTCGCTCCCCCCGCCAGTGCCCCTAGTGCCAGTAGCGGTAGTACTCACACGTGCGTGTACTCGTGGAAGCCCGCGTCGGGGTAGTCCCGGCGGCCGTGCTGCAGTCCCGGTACTCGCTCCCCCCGCCAATGCCCCTAGTGCCAGTAGCGGTAGTACTCACACGTGCGTGTACTCGTGGCAGCCCGCGTCGGGGTAGTCCCGGCGGCCGTGCTGCAGTCCCGGTACTCGCTCCCCCCGCCAGTGCCCCTAGTGCCAGTAGCGGTAGTACTCACACGTGCGTGTACTCGTGGAAGCCCGCGTCCGGGTAGTCCCGGCGGCCGTGCTGCAGTCCCGGTACTCGCTCCCCCCGCCAGTGCCCCTAGTGCCAGTAGCGGTAGTACTCACACGTGCGTGTACTCGTGGCAGCCCGCGTCGGGGTAGTCCCGGCGGCCGTGCTGCAGTCCCGGTACTCGCTCCCCCCGCCAGTGCCCCTAGTGCCAGTAGCGGTAGTACTCACACGTGCGTGTACTCGTGGAAGCCCGCGTCCGGGTAGTCCCGGCGGCCGTGCTGCAGTCCCGGTACTCGCTCCCCCCGCCAGTGCCCCTAGTGCCAGTAGCGGTAGTACTCACACGTGCGTGTACTCGTGGAAGCCCGCGTCGGGGTAGTCCCGGCGGCCGTGCTGCAATTCCCGGTCGTGTACGTCGTACTTCCCGCCGCGGTTCCGGCGCGCCACACACACGAGCACTAGCACCAGCAGAAGGAAGGCCAGCGCGAGCATCACGCCGATGAACCAACCAGCTGTCGCCATCTTGTCGTCGCGCATTATCATCGGCCCGTCTGGAAGGTGTTACAATTATTAATCTGTGAAAACTCTAATAGCCTTAGGGATACAGGAAAATTTTGACATATGACCTGTCAATTTCCCATAGAGTTCCCGGAAAATGGAAAATTCATGAAAAATGTATTACATTTTAAGCGAAAATAATGCCTTATCGCGTGAATAACTACGTTTTCTTTTCGATTCCTGAAAATTTTGACATGGGGCTTGAAATATTAAACCGGATATCGTATGAAGTTAAGTAATAGGACCGCTTTCACACTAGGCGGTCTTGTAATGCGGCAAGTATTTTTTTTTTCAATGTCACAAGTGGGTAAACGAGCAGGTGGTAAGTGGTCACCACCGCCCATGACAGCCACTGTCTTATTAGTGAAATAATTTGACACTAATAAGACAGCAAAGCGCGTTACCCACCCTGAGAACTAAGATGGTATGTCTCATGTGCCGGTAATTTCACTGGCTCCCTTACCCTTCAAACCGAAACACAGCAGTGCAAACACTGCTGATTCACGGCAGAAAAAGGCAAGGGGGTGGTACTTCCCCAGACGGACTTTGCACAGAAGCCCTACCACCTACAAATGCATGCCACCTAGTGATGCAGAAGCAGACCTTCACATTATGACGATTTCTACAAAGTTGCAAAGCAATTACGAGACACATGCTCGCGATGTCGTGATTCCACGCTGCTATATCGCGAGAAAAGAGCGACATCCGAGCTGCTAACGTTTGTATCGCATCTAGTGTGAATTAGTTCACTCGTTCTTTAGTCAAGCCTAGCAGCCATTTTGGCTAAAAGTATTTGAAAAGAGCTCATTTGTTTGCCGGGAGCGGTTTGAGTATGACGTTTTGTGAAAGTTACTGTGATAGCTCGATTAGAATTCCTAGGTTTTATTCGATAACCTAGGTCGTGTAAAGAGTGTGTTTTATTACTGATCGTGCCAGTTTGAATGCTGAAATCATTTTATTCTGAGAAGTGTGCAGCAGTCATTTGAGGAAATGAGAGATTCTACGGCGACAGGAGCAGGAGCAACGCTATAACCGAGAGCTAAGTATACCACTTGATTTGTTGACCCTAAGCTATGAGGTTAGATTACAATATGCGATTCATTATTTACTTTGTAATAGTCAGACACAGTGCGCACTGGGGTTTAGACACGTAGAGAGATCGATAGGATACAAGTCCACAAGATGCTCATATCTTTGGGGCTGACAATGTGTGGTCTCCAGTTCACCCGTGATCATGTTGCTTGCAACAGCGCCGAAATATTGGGAGCTCATAAAAACCATAGCGTGGTACGAACCCGTCAAACTATTTTCATAATATTGTTAGTGACCCTACTCAAACAAAGAAAAAAAAATTCATAGCAAAAAGTCACTCACCGATGGTAGTATCAACTTCTTTAACATCACTAACGCTGAAATATTCTCCATCGTGCGCTGTTATCTTCACCTCATATATCTGTCCAGGCTCCAAGCCAGTCAAAATTACAAACTCATCCTCTGTAATTTCATTAGTTTGCGTCCACTCCGAGTGACCCTTAGGCCGGTACCACGCTACGAAATGGGTTCCAGCGTGACCATCTAACGTGGGCAACCAACGTACTAAGATATGCGCAGTTCCCTCTTTAGCTGGTAACGTACTGGCTTCAAACATTGGAGGATCAGGTTGGGCATTTACGACAGATTTGGTAGTTTGTTCAACGTAATACTTATCGCCTTCACCGGCTTTAGTTGTCGCTCTGATCTCAATCCTGTATTTAGTATTCGGTTCTAAGCCAGCAAGCTTCGCGCGATCGAATTTGGGATCGATTTTGTTCTTCCTCTCTTGCAACGGTCCGATGTTCGTTCCTTGAACCTTTTGGTAGTAAATTTTGTAGCCAGTTAGGATGCCGTTTTCTTCAACAGGTTTGTCCCACTTCAGAAGCATAGCTGATGAACCTATTGGATAAACTTCGAACGATTTGACGGTACCAGGTTTGCCTTCAGGAGTGACAAAGGTTAACTTTTCGCTTGGTGGTCCGTTGTACCTTCCATTGTAAACCATGATTTGAGCGTTGTTCTTTTTGAACGGCTTGAATTTGGATACTAAAGTGTTCGTGGCATCAGCTTTGACTAGGATTTCTTTAAGGTTGTCTTCTTCTCCGTCCACCCAGGTTTGTATCTTGTACCCTTTGAAATGTCCTCGCAAGGTCTCCGGCGGCACGGGGTCCCAGCGTAGTAACGCGGTGGTGCCGGTAGTGACCTGTACGAGGGTGAAGTTAGCGGGAGCTTGTGTGGGCGTGTCCTCGCCGGACCAGCCGATCACTTCCACGGGCGCCACGTTGGACGTGCCTTTCGAGTTCACTGCTATCACCTGTGGGGAAACAAATTCACTGGGTGAAACACGTTGATTTGAGCTTCAAGCGATCATTACCTGTGGTATACCAGCGCCCCTGCAAACACGGGAGTACCAGTATCATTTTTTATCGCTACGCTGGGCGGCACTTGACTCGGTTTATCGCATGTGTACACCAAATGTTTATGTTTCCCGTTGATGAAAAGCTATATCTTATTTCAAATTGAGTTTGAATAGCCTCTCAAACAATAACAATGGCACTTTGAAGTATGGTTTAGTTTTTATAGTCGATTTGTTTCAAAGTAGAAGAAAAAATATGTCTCACTTGAGTGAATATGCTTTCAAAATATAAAATTTACAAGACTGACTTGTTTTACTATGTATTGAAATGAATTTGTGATATTTTCTATAGAAAGCAACAATAAACTACCCATGCTTACATATAAAATAATCAAGATATATGGATTTGAATTTTTGCAATACATCACGAACTTCAATCCAAAATAGAACGCATTCTTTCAAGAATGATTTGTGTCTTTTCATCTCTGATTGGAATTTCATTCATTTGACACAAACTGTAGTGAAATATTACAGCAGTCCAGCAACATTCATCTCCCTGAACATGACGATAAGAGTGAGTTAAAGACATCGACTGTAACTATCAATATTCCAACAAAAAACTCATTTGAATCACTTTCAGTCGAAGATTTAAGTGAATCTAAAAATGAGGTATTGATCAATAGAAATAAACAGCCATCATCATCTTCTTTTGATTATGTTACGCGAAGGAAAATGTACAATAAAGTGGGTTATTCATCTCTTGATCAGCAAATTATAAACTACAATATGTCAAGCAATAGCCTGCCGGATAATTTAGTGGATATAAATGAAATCCATGAATTGAAGAAGGAAATAGAGAAATTACATTCTGAACTATTATCGGCAGAAGAAGCAATCGAGACCTTAGGTATTGAGAATAATGGACTAAAAAAACAGCTGGGGGCATATGAGCACAAGATAAAACTATTCAAAGCAGTGGGAATTGGAACTCCACCTCCAAATACCTACTACTCACCCACTACCTTTAATAAATTTCGCAGAAGATTAATTTTAAACTCTTCCGTATCGTGCCACGATGTAGAAAACAAAAATAGCTTTGATGCAAATAACCTAGTGACATCATCGCCAAAATCTGACGTTTCTTCCCCAACGAAAATTTATATACAGGGTGCAAACCATATGGAAAATCGCAAGGAAATTCAGCATCCGACTAATTTGAATTCAACTGCGATTAATACTGCAATGGAAAATAAAAAAGAAGTTATTATTAAAAATTTTGAGCACAAAATCATGATCTATGCGGACGAGAATGGAAGAATGTTAAGAAATTCCTTACAAACACTTTTAGGCGATAACTTTAAAGTATCTTCAATACTAAAACCATACGCATCGGTAGAGCGGTTGCTGGCAACTTGTAGACTTGATTGTAAAGACTTTACTAAGAATGATTATATTATAATAGTAAATTGTACAGGTAGACTTAAGGATTTCACCTCCTTGCTGCCTGATGTTGTGAAGGTTCTAAGTAACACGAATATATTAATCAGTGAATGTTTTAAAAATAGTAGAGCCGGACATACCGCAGCTATGAATGAAATCCTGAAGTCGATATGTTTACACAATACCCACGTTCACCTTTTCGAGGTGTTTACCTCATTTAGAAATGTAGACAGGTTACATAAGATGGACACTTGCAGGTCGATATGGAGGACTATTATGTATCTTAAAAATACTCATTGTTTTGATCACGCCTCTCAAATACAGGAGGAAGAGGTACATGTTTCAGAGTGTACGTTTTTTCGTGAGAAATAATAAAAGTGACCACGAAGTCAGCCCACCTCCGAAGTGTCCAATAAATTGCCATAGCACTAAGAATACAAACGTAGATGAAACTTCAACACATAGTAAGACAGTATTAAATATTATTCATCAGAATGTGTGTGGTCTGCATTCTAAGCAGGATCAATTAGAACTATATTTAGAGTGTCTCGTACCTAAACCTGACTTTGTTTGTATAAGCGAACACTTTCTTACAAACCAATCGGCTACTTTTTTAAAAATTTCAAACTACGAGCTAGGAACTTTCTTTGCTAGGAAAAAGAAGACTAGAGGTGGAACATTAATATTGACTCAACCTGGGAGAGAGTTCGAAGATGTTTCTTATTGCAAAAGTGTTGCTAAAATAGAATGTTTCGAAATCTGTGGGATTAAAGACTTGTCAACAAACATTTACATATTTTGCTGTTACCAAAACAACAACAGTTTCGACATATTTATGGAAAAGTTAGAGTTACTTTTACACAAATTTTTTGATAAGAAGGTTATTATTTTAGGCGACTTTAATATTAATATTCTTAAAGATTATAGTAAAAAAGAAGAATTCTTGAATCTCTTAAAATGTTACAATTTTAGGTGCCTTATTAATGAAGTCACTTTCATAAGGAACAGTTCGGAATCATGCATCGATAACATGTTAACTAATATAAAAGAGGAGTCTTTCCAGAATACAACAGTCGACCATAACGGGCTAGCTGACGGACATGCGGCAATATCGGCAAGTTTGTTTGTGGAACACTGTACACAGGAAAAATGGATAGAGCAAGTAGTGTTTGTGGAGCGTAGAGTCATAAAAAAGCAAGGAATGGATCGTTTTAGAAGGCAAATAATAAAGTAAATTGGGGGAATTTGGGAATTAATGGGTTTTTGAAGACTTTTATCAACATTTTCAAAACAAATTTCAGGAAAAGTAAGAAAAAGGTACATGTTAAAAATATAGGAAAGCTAAAATGGATTACCAGGGGAATTAAAATCTCGAGCCAAATGAAAAGAGTTATGACCAATTTAGACAAGACTCATAATGATGTAAGTTTATTTCAGTATAAAGCGGAATATATCAGAGTTTACAGGAAAGTTCTACAAGAAGCTAGAGCCATTACAGTTCAAACGAAAATAAGTAAGGAGAGGTATAGATCAAAAGGGATATGGAACATAGTGAATAGTCAAAACAATACAAAACGGACCAGAAAGAGTACAAAGACTATTCTCAAAGTAAATGGAGTTATAAAGAAGGATCTATCTGAAATTGCGGAAGTTTTTTCGAATCAATTTGATTACGGACAGTTGCCTTCGATAGGCAATTGTGACTTGGCCATGCAATTGCTTGAAAAACATATCAACAGAATACAGGTTGACATGGAAATCTGGACTGTAACAGCAAAAGAAGTAGCTAAGGTTGTTAATGATATGAAGAATAAAAAATCGTACGGATATGACGAGATTCCAATATCAATCTACAAAGATTGCATTGACCTCTTGGCGCAGCCCATTGCACAATTCTTTAATCAATGCCTTGAATCAGAAACGTTTCCTGAACAGTTAAAAATTGCTAAAGTTTTACCCGTCTATAAGAAGAACTCGACATTGGATCCTAAAAACTATCGGCCGATTTCTTTGCTGACAACATTGTCAAAAATTTTTGAAAAAATAATTAACGTAAAAATTTTTACTCATTTCAATAAATATAAAATTCTAAATCTAGAACAATTTGGATACCAAAGAGGAGTGGGGACTTCTGATGCGATTTATAGTTTGATAGATGATATAGTGGTAAATCTCAACAACAAGTTAAAAGTAACCGGATTATTCCTCGACCTAAGCTCTGCTTTTGATATGGTAAACCACTCTATATTATTAAAAAAATTAGAGTACTACGGTGTGAGGGGTAGCGTTCTTAAACTGTTTGAGTCTTACCTGCACAATCGAAAGCAGTATGTGGAGATGATGGGTATGAGTGATGATGGTGCCGAGTTGAAGCACAATTCAGAGCTCACTCTTATATCAAGAGGGGTGCCACAGGGTTCTATCCTGGGACCAACATTGTTTTTGATTTTCATAAACGATATGGTTAATTTTGTCACTTCAAATGTTCCTGGCGTAAGGCTTGTGCTGTTTGCTGATGACACAAACGCAGTGCTATCGGAAAAGAGTATTGAAGAAGTTTCAGCATCAGCCAATCATGCACTTGTGGCTTTCTCTACTTGGTTTAAAGTTAACGACCTTGAGCTTAATATAAATAAAACATTTTCTATGTTATTTAGATCCACAGCTAGGAAGAGTGATGCTCTACATTTGAGCCTAAATGATAATTTAGTACAACAAGTGCAGGTTACAAAGTTTTTGGGAGTCCACATTAATTCGCTGCTTAGTTGGAAAGAAGAGCTTAGCGCGATTGAGAGTTCTATAAGTTCGGCTTGCTATGCTTTACGAAGCCTAAGAGAGGTCTTAAAGATAGAGCAGCTAATTGAGATTTATTATGCACTAGTAGAGTCAAAATTACGGTATAGTATTAGGTTTTGGGGAAACGGCTACAAGTATAATTTGAAAAAAGCTTTTACTATACAGAAACGGGCAATTAGGACCATTGCACGCATTCCTCCTTGGGTGTCATGCCGAGAGTATTTTGAAAAATACAAAATACTTACAGTACCTGCTCTCTATGTAATGGTACTCCTAACCGATATAATAAAGAACAGGTGTAAATATGAAACTGAGCAGGAAATGAAATTACGTCTGACTACGAGAAGGAAAGATTTGCGATTGCCATTCAAGGCGTGCCTGAACATAGCTAAGCAATGCCCACGGTATCAAGCGGTTATTTTATTTAATAGGTTGCCGACAGATTTAAAGATTGTAAATGATGTTTCGGATTTTAAATTAGAATTAAAAGCATTTTTACTCAAAAAACCCTGTTATTCAATTGACGAAATATTTCTAAAATAGTTTTCACATGTTAATTAGTCTGGATCTGGTGCTGTTTTGGTAACATTGTTGACATTTTACGTAATTATGACTTTTATAGTAGTTAAATTATAGTGGTAATTGTATTATAGTACATTAAATTTTGATTTTTAATTTATGATATTTCTATTTCCAATTTAATTTTTATTTGACATTGATGTGTGATATTTTGAAAGCAATTTTAATTTTTTTTTTTTTTTTACTTGACTTTTTAATGTACCATTTGAAATATTGTAACTATGATAATTTCTCTATGTAATTTTATGTTAATGATGTGATTTTTTTATTTTTATTTTTATTTTTTTTATTTTTATTTATTTAACTTGATAATGATTTTTTGAATTGTAATGATGTTTTTTAATAAGAGTTTAGTTATTAGTCTAATTATAAATTATAAATACTTGTAATATTCGCACACAGTAATACTGTTTTATGAATAAATACATGATGATGATGATTCTTTATCGAACGATATATCATTCAACCTGTATTTGCAGATAAATAAGACAAAAGTTTAAGTGAGGTCGCTGTGCCCTCATATGCCAGCACTGATAAAGCCGGCCCAACAAATTATATTTCTTATTTTAATCTTCTTTGTTACATTGATCTTGTAGAGCAGGTGTGCGTGTTGGGCACGAGTACTGTGGTTTGTGTCCAGTCGCGGAACTACTGCTCGGTCCACTACTCAGTGATTTGGCGTGTAATAGCGAGGGTGGATCAGTAAGTCATCGTATCATCTAGTAGTGAGGGTGGGTCAGTGACTCACCTTGATCTTGTAGGGCACAAATGTGGGCGTGTTGGGCACGAGTACCGTGGTCTGCGTCCAGTCGCGGACCTGCTGCTCGGACCACTGCTCCCCGGTGATGTTGCGGCGCCAGTAAACTTGGTAGTAGAACCCGGGGCCGTTGTGCTCGATTTGAGGCATTTTCTGAAAACAAATGGACATATTTATAAGTTCTGTATTTGCACTATACACGTGGCTTTAAGAAACTGACGCGAGGGGTGGGGGAGAGGGAGATGGAGAGGAAGGGGGAGAGGGAGATGGAGAGGAAGGGGGAGGGGGAGGGAGAGGAAGGGGGAGGGGGAGAGGGAGAGGAAGGGGGAGGGGGAGATGGAGAGGAAGGGGGAGGGGGAGATGGAGAGGGAGAGGGAGATGGAGAGGGAGAGGAAGGGGGAGGGGAGATGGAGAGGAAGGGGGAGAGGGTGATGGAGAGGGAGAGGAAGGGGGAGGGGCAGATGGAGAGGGAGGAAGGGGGAGGGGGAGATGGAGAGGGAGAGGAAGGGGAGAGAGAGAGGAAGGGGGAGGGAGAGATGGAGAGGGAGAAGAAGGGGAGAGGGAGAGACTAAACCAGTGGCTTAAGGTACATGCACTTTCGCTTAATACTGATAAAACTAAATATGTATAATATTCATACAATACCTCAACCCAACCTAATGAGAGCACTCATTCCATAACAGCTCACTTCTGTTCTGATAAAGACAGGATCACACATGTATGTGATTGCGAAGAGAAGCCCGGGGATCGAGGAGCGGGAAGCCCAGGGATTAAAAGAAGAGAAGCCCAGGGATCTAGGCGCAGGAAGCCCAGCGATTAAAAAAGGGAAGCCCAGGGATCGAAGGAAGGGACGCCCAAAGTTCAAGGGGCGGGAAGCCCAAGGATTAAGAAGGGAAGCCCAGGGATCGAAGGAAGGGAAACCCAGGGATTAAAGGGCGAGAACCCCATGGATCGAGGGGCAGGAAGCTCAGTGATCGAGGGGCGAGAAGCCCAAGGATTAAAGGAAGAAAAGCCTAGTGATTGAGGGGCGGGAAGCCCAGGGATCTGTGGACGTTTGGTAGGGCGATGGTGATACTGACCGACCAGGAGACGAGCATGTTGCCGGGCTCGGTGCCCTTGCCCTCCACGTGGTCGGGGTTCTTGTAGGGCACGTCGGGCTGCGTGGTGCACACGTCCGAGTGTCCCGACGGCAGCGAAGGCCCGATCTTGTTCCACGCTATCACTCTGCCGAAACGAAACATACGTTTGTTTAAGAAGCTTCCCTTAATTTTTTATTTATTTTATTTTTAGTATTTGTTGTTATAGCAGCAATAGATATACTATTGCCGCTATAACAGTAATAGATAATTTTTAAATGTCTACCTAATACTGTTCATGAGATACAGCCCAAACAAAATTTTGTAAAAAAAAAGCTTACTTCGATGGCATCTTATTCCTATGTTTTTAAATATTTTTTAATACAAAAATACAGTACTCGTATTTGTCTACTCAACGAGCTCTAAACAACGATACCCAATGGGATAAGTCAAGATTGGTCAATGTATACGCTTCTATAATAAGGTACCCACTGATATTGAAAGTTTACCGTTAGATAAATTCAAAACTGTAATCAAGCAGAAATTATGTAAGAAGGGTTATTATAAAATATCAGATTATCTAGAAGAGAAAAATCCATGGGATTAGACTACGGTTCTAACAGGCTAATTCAAAATTAAAACTGACCTATGTATGTTGTATATCAACCTTGTACATTCAAACATATCTAAAAGAGCGCGTGGGTTTTTATTGTCGCTTCTTTTTTTTCCCACAATGGCGCCACATTGTTTGTGAAGCGATGTAGTTTAGCTGACGTCATTAAGAGATTTTAATATCCAACAATGAATAAACGATTTTGATTTGATTTGATTGGCGTGTTGCTCGTAAAGTTTGGACCAATTTGACTAATGTTTTTTTTTTAAATAATTTGACTAAAAATGTTTGTTTTCTAATAGTCTAAATTATGTTACCTGAAGGTATAATTATCACAGGAATTGAGGACTATGGTTCAAGTCTGTCCTGCATGTTATCTGAAGGAATAATTTGCCCAGTGACTGAGCACTATGGTTCAGATGTAATCTGTGGGACACTGCACGTTACCTGAAGCTGAGCTCTATGGTCCAGGTGTTCTGCTTGTTACCTCAAGATATAATTAACCCAGAAACTGATCACTATGGTTCAGGTGTTATTTGTCGTAGCGACACTGTACGTTACCTGAAGGAGTAGTTGGCCCAGTGACTAAGGACTATGGTTTAGGTCTGTGGGACACTGCTCGTTATCTGAAAGTATAATTGGCCCAGGGACTGAGCTCTATGGTCTGGGTGTGTCCTGCACATTACCTGAAGGTGTAGTTGGTCCAGGGACTGAGCACTATGGTCCAAGTTTTGTCTGTGGGACACTGCACGTTACCTGAAGGTGTAGTTGGTCCAGGGACTGAGCACTATGGTCCAAGTTTTGTCTGTGGGACACTGCACGTTACCTGAAGGTGTAGTTGGTCCAGGGACTGAGCACTATGGTCCAAGTTTTATCTGTGGGACACTGCACGTTACCTGAAGGTGTAGTTGGTCCAGGGACTGAGCACTATGGTCCAAATTTTATCTGTGGGACACTGCACGTTACCTGAAGGTGTAGTTGGTCCAGGGACTGAGCACTATGGTCCAAGTTTTATCGGTGGGACACTGCACGTTACCTGAAGGTGTAGTTGGCCCAGGGACTGAGCACTATGATCCAAGTTTTATCTGTGGGACACTGCACGTTACCTGAAGGTGTAGTTGGCCCAGGGACTGAGCACTATGGTCCAAGTTTTGTCTGTGGGACACTGCACGTTACCTGAAGGTGTAGTTGGCCCAGGGACTAAGCTCTATGGTCTAGGTGTGTCCTGCACGTTACCTGAAGGAGTAGTTGTCTCAGGGACTAAGCTCTATGGTCTAGGTGTGTTCTGCACGTTACCTGAAGGTGTAGTTGGCCCAGGGACTGAGCTCCACGGTCCAAGTCTTGTCGGCTTGCGGCACGCTGTCGCTGGCCACGTCCCAGGAGTCAGGAGTAAAGCTGGTGTTATACTGGATGGTGTATCGCAGTGTTGGTGCCCGGTTGTCGCCCATATCTTTCCACTTGATAAAGGCCACGCGACGGTTGCATTCCACGCCCAGCAGTTGTGGGGGGTTTGGCTTGTCTATAGAGAAATGAGCCACGATTTATAGCCGTTCAGAATTAGTTAAAATTACCAAGAAATATTTTCTAATTTAGTCCTATAGAATATTGCTTATAAATCATGCTGTTGCAATTAAATCAATTTCTGCCACTTTCTTTGTCAATCGATTTAAGCAAGCTTTGACTTTAAAGACGCTTTTTGCAAGTGGCGCATAATCTGTTAGAGAAAATAATTAAAATGACTGTTTAGAACCAACTAGCGATTTTTGCTAGTTTGGGGCGATAGTTAAAAAAGTCGAATGTTTACATTGGTGTAAACATACACATACAAACCATCACGCCTTGTTCCTGTCGGGGTAGGCAGAGACCACAGTTCTCCACCTGCTACGATCCTGACATACTTACCTTGCTTCCTGAACTTTCATCAATCCTTTCATACATGCTCGTCGGTTTAGGGTAAAATTGATTCGAAAACGCATGGTGGCGCGCCCATCGTACGGTACTCAAGTACCACGGCACGGTTCGCACGCGGTCGGTCTGCTCGTGAGAGTCGCGCGTTGTCGTGGAGTAATATTCCCGAAAATTTGAGATTCGGTTGACTTGTTAGTATTGCGTTTGCGCGGGGCAAAAGAATAGTGAATTTGGTGTTAATATTACTATTCGGACGGCGTATAGTGACTCGCGTTGTAAATCGGGCATGCTTGGCGAGACGCCACTTTAATTGCTACGCGGGGCAGTATTTGGATTATTTGGTGTGTTTTGTAACCTGTGATGTCGCGAATTCCGTTCGGGACAATATTCTGGCCAACGTTAAGAGCCATTGATTGCGTTTATTTGGATAGTTGTACGACACTCGCGATATTGAGTTACCCGCCATATCGTGCGTCTTGACAAGACGTGGTGAAAAAAAATAACTTGAATAACACACTTGCGTGGACTTGAGTAGTGCATGAACAATGACTATTATTCTCTTTGCCAGTCTTGCTCATTTTGACATTTACATAGTGTGAGCGGGACAAATTAAATTCCCGCAATTATCAATATCTTTCTTTAACTAAGCTATACCAATATATTCGCTATACAACGACTTACCTTGCACAGTCAAAGTAGCTTGCGCTCTGGCCTCATCAATCTCCGTCCTCGCTATACAAGTATACTCCCCGGAATCCAATTCCGTAGTGTCAGAAATCAACAAGGAGTAATCGTTGGTCATCCTAAACCTGGGTTGGTTGTCGAAGTCTATGGGCTGTCCGTCGTTGAGCCAGATGATCTCGAGGTGGAGAGATTCGTCCGAGTTGGCGTTGCAGCGGAAAGTGGCGGGCGAGCCGGCCGCCACTTCGTAGTGCTCCGGCCGTTCCGTTATTACTGTGCGCTCTGGGAACAAAACATATTCATATTTATTTAAGCTCAAGTCAGACAGAGGCGGTATGATAAGAACTCATACTTTACAAAAAATACCGGCCCCGGAACGCTTCCGCTACCGCCTCTGTGTGACGCGGGCTTTAATGCAGTCACAGGTATAATAGATGTTACAAATATAAAATAAGTACAAGTGACGCCTAGCAAGGGCACAGCAAACATGAGAGGACTAGTTGCCACAGTAAAAATGATATTTATGTACGGTCAACCGCTTGTCGGTAGAAGCTTTTTCAACTTTATTACCATGCCATAAAGTCCAAAAGTGTTTCTACTGATGTGCTGTTGAGTGTACGTTACACCATAACCATTACACCAGTCGTCTTTGTGGTATCGGCTGAGAATAGTTAGTAGTTAGTGGGCTCCCGTTTCCTCAACTTAACTCTAATTTTGTCCTTTTTGCGTGCAGGTTGTGCTTAGAATAGTATTACCTCATCAATTCCCGTGAAACTGAGGATGGGAAACAACGTTTTCTACGTATTATACTGCGGTCACAAACTACAGCCATTGTGCCACACGCAACGGTAAAAAAGCGTGGTAACTAAGGTACATCCTGTCCAAAATATACTGCACTGTTGTAAAATGGTGACTGCTCAATCTTTGCGATTAAAGAATTAGGTAACATCTACCGTGGTCAAAACTTGGATAAACACATTAGAACTAAAGCGTTTTCTTGCTTCGAAGGGCACGTCTACCGTAAGTACCGACCACTTTTTTCAGTAACGCCTACGTCGTATCAAGCCTACGTCGTAGGCCATCCAGCCTACGTCGTAGCCACTGATCTGACGATGGCTACACGAACTTTTCCAAGTTAGATTATAATGATTCTCTAGCCTTCTTTTTTTAGCTGCAACGGCAACTGTCTACCCATTTTTGGGGACATTCCTGCTAGTGTCGTGTTGGGATAATTGTAATTATTTACAAATTAACATAGTGCGTTTTTAGGAAAATCTATAAACCTTTTAAATAAACTTTATTATGTACGTTGAGAATGGACGACAAATTATAAGGAAGAGGAACTTTTAAATTAATCAGAAAAGAAGAAGGAGAGGAAAAACGGGGACAAGAGAAAAGAATATGAGAGATAGTTTTATCTTCCAGGTCACATGAACACTTAGGAGAGTCTTTAATGTCTAATCTATGTAAGTGATAATTCGAAGAGTTATTGTTCCGTTTCAACGAAGTGGGTACCTAATGTAGAAGAGTTGACGAGGGCCAAGATTTTTACACAAAGCGACTGTCATCTCGATTTTGATGGTTAATATTAATAAAATACATGAAGACAAAAAGCTAGAAAATGTAAAAACTTACTTTTGACCGTCAGGGATCCAAATGCGGACTTCTCTCCGAATTTGTTTTTAGCGTAGCACTGGTATTTACCGACGTCGGTAAAGGACACTTCGCGAATCACAAGATCGCCTTCAGGGGTTATGTTGTACCTGAAATTAAGAATAGGTACGGTAAAAATAATTCTTTGTCTAGATTTTTTTATAATTATGCTTTCTACTTTTTTTACACGCAGCACAGAACAGGGTTTTGAACCATGATAAAATATAAATAGAAGACGTGGGTGAGGACTAAGAAAGGATTACTGAAAATTTATTCCTTAGCTAGTGGGTTTATATAGAGGATGAGTCTCCTCAGCACTCTGAATCTATATATACCAACTCGAAATTTACGCTACAAGAAACTCTTGCATGTTCCGAAGGGCCACACAAATTACAGAAATAATAGCTTTTTACTGAGGACTCTTAAAATTGTTAATAATTTGAATACTGACGATCGTTTCGATCTATTTTGTATTAGCACTCAAAGCATCAAAGCGATTATTAGCAAGGAACCTACCCTAATACATAAATGATTTATATGTATTTGTAGCTGGCCACAGCTTTTTGGTTTTTCTCATTGTCATCCTGTAACGTCATTTTGTAAATAAATCATTCGTTTTTCATAGCAAAGTCAAATCGGTTTGTTTTTATTGAATTTTCTCTATTTTACTAGTAATATACAACGATCTAGTAAAATCTGGTGACCCCGATATTTTAAAATATTTATTTCACCATAATATATCATAAATTAGTGAGGAAATGCCAGACCCAACATCTAATGAGGAAAGGCAAACCCAACAGCCCGAAGTCATTGGCTACAGTCTCAGCCGTAATATCCTTCAGCGGGATCGCTTCCGGCCATGAGGTAGCTCTATCGATAATCGTTAGCAAATAACGACAACCATTTGAGGTGGGCAAAGGACCTACAAGATCAACATGAATGTGTTCGAATCTGTCAGATTTAACAAATTGTCCGACTGGGGACTGGGTATGCCGAATAACTTTGGCTTTCTGACAAGAGATGCAAGACTTAGTCCATAAGTTGACATTTTTGTTTAAAGATGGCCAGAAATACTTTTGTGCCATCAAGGTGCGAGTGCTCCGAACGCCTGGGTGAGTAAAACCTTAGACTATATAAACCGACCACAGACTACTTAGAACAGTTGTTTTTTTTTTAGGACTGGCCATGGCTACGTTTCATTCTGCCATACGGATAATCGATATTTGACAAAAACAAAATTAATTTTTAACTTTATTATTTGCAACCGAAAAAAATTCATATTTTTATTTTTACTTATTGACCTTATCCCTGTCTATGAGCCAAGTTTCGAGGTACCTTACACATACGTTTCCTATGCGAATTACGGAGGGGACTAATAAATTCATTCATTAATAACATCCCATGAAACGTCCACTGCAGGACAGGGAGCTCCCTCCAGAATTATAGCAAAAACGCGTGGTACTTTAGAGGGGCATTATCATATTCACCACGCTTGTAAGCGTTGCAGCTAGCGACCGCTGCTGTAGGTGACCGCAGTATGTAAGATGGTACAATACACAAAAAAATGCGGCTGCCCATCCTCCGGTTCATAAACCCTTAGTCACCTCTTACAACACCTACAGTTAGAGATGGGTTGGTACTTAACTATTCATACGGGCAAATAAATAAATGATGTAATAAGAACTTGTCGACTTACTTTCCACCAGTGACCTCGACCTCGTCCCTCATCCATTTGACGATGGGTTTGGGCGCTCCGAACACTCGGCACTTGAGCACGGCTTCGGAACCATCCACCTTCACCAAGTTGTCGGGACCTTCTTTGATTTCTGGCGGGATCGCTGGAGTAAGAGAGTTAGGTTTTAGTAGTGCTGAAACTTTCAACGTCAGAACTGAAAACAGTTCCGAGGAACGTACAAAATAACTCGGGCTGTGACCGTTAATGCGCACAAGTCGAAAAATGAGTCGCGGGGGTGAGCGCGGCATGTGGGGGAGGCGAGCGAATCGTTCATTGGCTCTCCGCCTGTCACCCATGCGCAGAAAATAACCATCATAGCCCTATCCTAAACGCGCTTGGGTAGAAAATTTACATTTTGTATTGAGAAAAATAAATAGTATGCAATTAGTGTAAAGTTGTAGTGAGTAGTTGTCGATGTCCACAAAAGGATTGAATGCTTCAAAATAATATTTGGTCAAAGTCTGTTCAAAATAAAGATAAGTAATTTAATTTCTAATGTTAAGTAGGTAAGTTTAAATTGGATAAGCAACGACGGCATTTCAAAAATCCCTTACAAATAAAATATTCATGGGCTGATTATCGTTTGAGATTTAATGTGTCACATGTAGGTCAAAATCGTCGCAGTCAGTAGATTCAAAAAATATTTAGCTTTAGATTTCGAACGACATAGTTAGCGCAAATAATTTAACTCGACGAGCGACAAGCGATTCAAAAATAGAGCTCCTGTACCGACATTTTATTCCTTTTCCTGCGAAATCTGACAAACGACGACACATGTGTTTTTTTTTGAGATGTCTGTACATCTTCCCGTCAAAAGCGATTAGCTCTAGTTCCTGCATACGAATTACACGACAATAGTACAGCCTTGGGTTTTAGATTGCCTATTTCGTATCTAGTCACGTATTACGTATAATAATCCAGTATGATGGGTGTCCTTGACCCTGTTTTCATTTAATATCTACAATGTCATATTAGTACGAAAATCCCTTGAAGCGGTTATGCAGAATACTGAAGGTAACTGCACTGCATCGTCAGGTATTTCGTTGTTATATTGTACCTACACAGTAAACAACACAGAGACCAGCGAATCATGTTTTGACTTTAAATGTACAAAAGAAGAAGACCATCTATTTTAGCCAGTATAGACACTCTTACGCATATTTTACATTTGATCTCTAAACTGAATCATAGATTAGTTAGAATTTCTACACTTAAAAATTATCGGAAAACGGTGGGATACATATTGGGGGACATTTCACACAAGGTTATCTGATCCCAAACTAGACAGAGCCAGTAGTATTGGTACCGGCGACTGATATACATAATTAAATAGATAAATAACACTCAGACACAGAACAAACACTTGTGTTCATTACACAAATGTTTGCCCTGGGCGGGGATCGAACCCGCGGCCCACGGCGCAGGCTCACTGCCATCCACATCAACGAGCCATATGTGTTAGAACCACTTTGTAGCCGATGGTAAAGTAAAGACAGCGCATAAAGCAAAATTAAGTGCAGCTTTATATCCTGTTTATGACCTAGGAACCGGTCATCCACAGAAATTAAAGTGCACGTGTTCCATTTAACAGGGGTCGTAAAAAACAAATTTAGATAGATACATAAATACTTTATTGTCACACATGTTTCACATCAACAAAGTAAAAGGAAACTCTTAAATCTAGGATGACAAAGCCGGTCTTGTCGCTGGGAGCGATCTCTAGCTGGTGTGGTCTAGTTGAAATGTATAAGATTCTGGGGTGACTAAATTCTGTACGATTTTTGCCAGCGTGAAACTAAAATAATCCTCATTGGGATTATGTTTAAGATCTAGAAGTGCAGTCAGCCAATAAGTTTTTGTACATTTATTCCAGTTTTTAGTTCCCAGTGACGAGTACCTATGGATTTGTTTGAGTAGTCAGTTTGACTCGACACTAAAATTGACACCGCAAACATGACGTTGGCACACAAATTACGGGTCACTTGCGAAACGAACCATAAACTTCAATCCATATACGGAGGATATAAATGAAATACCAAACTTTAGAAGACATGTATTGTGTAAACAAAAAAGTTTTCTTTTACCCATTACTCAACTGCGGTAAAGATTTGTCGATCTCGATCGATCTTAATGACGTCAGTTACATTTACGTCTCTTCACAAACAAAGTGGCGCCATGTGGGGAAAAAAAATCTCGTTTAATATGTCCGTTTGATTGTGATACTTTTAATTATGACTTTGTAGTTTGTTAACACGTTGACAAACTTATTGCAATTCTGGTGATATGTAATTTTGTACAGGATGTAAGGGACAGCCTTCCGAATACTGAAAGGGCATGATCAGACAATGGAACTAAACAACTCTCAGCGAATAAAACTTTCAGGAAATGAAAAAATCGATCTCTTCATACAAACTGCCTATCAAGTTTGCAATTCCGAAGCGAGAGCCCGATTTTTTTTCTTTTTTCCTGATTGTTTTATTCTTCGAAATATGTTTAGGTACGTTGACTCATCATGTCCTTTTAGCTTTCGGAATGCTGTTATGGGACAGCTTTCCGAAAGCTAATAGTAGTAAGCATTTTTTTGTGTTTTGTAACTGTTAGAAAACTGTCTAATTCTCAAGGCAGCGAGCGGCGCGGCTTAGCTTACAATTTTATCCGCGTGCAAATATATTCTGTGCCCTTGTCGCAAATTGGAAATCGAAATGTCGATCGCGTGAGAATAGCCCCCCCGTTGCAGTAAATTGTAAAGTTTAAGATCTTATCAAGGGATAATGTGATAGGTAACTTCCAGTATCGTCATCTTAATCAGCGGGGTCTGGGTAGTGATGGACAATATATTCTGCAAAAAAGTTATTATCAACTCTTTTAGTCCCTCTAAGGTTGGCTTGAAGAAATTCCATTTTGGGATAAGTGCGCCATATATGGGACGCGACACGAGATGCAGAAAGCATTGCAAGGATTATTTTATGAATTTTGTTACTTTTGTTTTTTCGATAGAGAAATGGAAGCAATCGACGTGTTGCAATGACCTCAAACAATAAGGAATATGCATGAGTTTTTATGAAAAAAATTTAGATATAAGCCATCGAAGATTTGTTTCTGTCTTTTTCTAGCAAAACGAAATTTAAAACGTAGTTTATATATATGGCCGTAGTGACATGTGTCACTGTCTATGTCGGATCTCTCTGTCTGACTTTAAATGCTTATATCCGCCGTATTTCTTAAACGATTTAAATTTAAATTCAGTTATTGTCATCTCTCCTACGGTACGAGTATATTCATATTGTGTTAAAAAATGTGACTAAAAAATATGCATATTCTCTAGTATACTCGGGCAGGCGAATCACGTACACCCAAAAGCACGTCAGTAGAAACATTTTGGACTTGAAGGCATGGTAATAGGGTTGCAAATGTTTCCTTTGGCGTGTGGTTGACCGTACAATAGAGGTCGCTTACTCTGACATAGAGACGATATAAATGGCAGAGTACACATCGCAAGTAATAGTATCCGTCGTTTCGTGTAGATTGGGGTGTGGGCGTGTGAACTGCCACCGGTCATGAGGATGTGCCCAATATAACGCGGCTTTACGGTACAGGCAAGAGCACATCAAGCTTGATCCGAAACGTCGTAGACTCGCTCTATTTGCATTGTATTCTGCATGACATTCAATAAGTATTCTGTAAAGAATCTACATTGAATAAAATTATCTGAATCTGATACATTGGACTTTGTACCGTTCATATTTCAATAGACGTATGGGCTAGAGTCGCACTGTGACTGTCAAGCTTAACCTGTTTTTGACTGTACCAGGATACGGTGTGATCTAGTAGGGTTTGGAGGTGGATATTACATTGATATTGATAATCTAAACCATGTTGGCACCGGCCTTTCTACATTTGTGGGTCTAGAGAGATAAGCTCCTACAAATACGGTTTTGTTAAAGGTTTTTTGGAAATTCCGATTGCCATTATTAGCGAATAAAGTAATGTCATTGCAACTGAGAATAGACACATTTTTTTTATAAACTTAAGTAAATACATTTATTACTATCAGCCCCGTGTGGTGCCGGCAAAGAATAGTACCAACCTATATCTACCCGTAAGAGGCGACTAAGGGTTAATGAACCAGAGAATGAGCAGCAGTATCCTTCTGTGTATCGTATCATCTTACAATCTGCGATCACCAACAACCGCGGTCCATGGTGCCAGCTGTAACGCTAACAAACGTGGTGACTATGGTAATTCCCCTCCACATTGTTTCAGCAAAAGCTGGATTTTCGGAGGGAGTTTCCTGTCCTGAAGTAGACCTTTCATGGGATGTCATGATGATTATTATCATCGCACAAGCTTTTCCTTATTGTAGAGGACATGGATTGTAGTCCCCCTTGTATTTGTGAACTCTACGCTCTCTTCCAAAAATAATATGGTACGTCCATGATGGTATTATTCAGAAAATAACTAAGGTACGCACGGCAGCGAAACAAAACCATTATACGCTGAACCATCGTAACCAGTGACCAGCTAAAAGTCAGTGTTTTTTTCTATCGACGTGCTGCCGTGTGTACCTCTCCTCTGCTAAGATTTAATAAATCTGCGCCGGCGTCGTTATCATTTTGTTTCTCTTATATTGTATCCTTGCCTCGACCTACATCGTTGTCTGTTCTTGTCTGTGTTTCTACTTGTTTGTACAATAAATCACGTTTCTCTTAAATTGTTTTGGATTCGTTCAAACACATGTTCTTTTGATCGAGGCCACCAGATTCTAATAAATACTAACGTAAATACAGTGAGGAGCACGTCAAGCTTGATACATTGGACCACAGAATAAGTAATATTATACAGAACGGATGGCGAATGTGACTATTTCGCCTAAAATAACAAATTCATATTCTTTGTGTCCTAAAAAAATTCTCGCCTAGTCTTTTTCAAAGACAAGAGTCCTACCACATTTTTCAGTGTCTCTTTTGACGATGTGTTCCTTTTCACGAAACAGTAGGTATCCTACTTATCTTATTAATATTATAAGAAAGAAAACTTAGAAAGTTTCTAAGTATGGATGGATGGATGGATGTTTGTTACCCTTTCACGTAAAAACTACTGAATGGATTTAAATGAAACTTTACAATAATATAGCTTATACATCAGAATAACACATAGGCTACAATTTATAAACGTGCGCAGACGAAGTCGCGGGCACCAGCTAGTTTAAAATATAACTGTATCGATTTTTTTATAACACCGTCGACTCATAAGCACATTAACCTACTTCATAACTAGAGATCGATATATTCTTGGAAATTACGCTACCAACAATACAAATTGCACTCACTGGTACACTCAACAGCTCGTCAAAAGAAACACTTTTGGACCTTATGGCGTGGTAATAGAGTTTAAAAGTTTCACCGACGTGCGGTTGACCGTACAAATTAATGTACAGACATTTCCCGATTGATTTTCTGTAATGCAACAGACCGTGTGGTGCCGGCAAAGAATAGTACCAACCCATCTCCATCCGTGGGTGACGTAAGAGGCGATTAAGGGCTTATGAACTGGAGGATGGGCAGCAGCGTCTTTCTGTGTATCGAACCATCTTACATACTGCGGTCATCAACAACAGCGGTCGCCAGCTGCAACGCTTGGTGACTATGGTATAACTCCTTCAAAGCACGACGCGTTTTTGCTGGAGTTCTGGAGGGAGACCCCTATCCTGCAGTAGACGTTTCATAGGATGTTATGATGAACCGACCGGCGACCGCTCGCTACGGTATAATTTGAACTAAATTAATATTTCTAGAAAACAAGAATAGTTACTTATGCAACTGTTGCGTAATGACACTAATTTGAACACGATATCTGGTTTTTGATCAAAGGGCAAAAGCTTGCAGTATCATACTCGTAGTGTGGTGGAAGGTACGGATCCCTTAGTGCGCGAGTCCGACTCGCACTTTGCCCGTTTTGTTTTACATGAGGCCAGTAAATCTAGTAAAATAAACCCATAATACAATGAGCTACACAACACTAACACTTTCTACTCAGAGCTTTTGTTGGTTCTTCGCTCATAGCTATTGTTGGAAGAAAACATTCATTCTCCGTTTTAATAAATTCCGTTCAGGACGAAATACCTACCTAAAGAAAGCGTAAAAGCCCAGCGAAACGTGATCGAGACACAATGAGAGAGGATGAGTCAGAGGTTGTCGAACTTTACCGAAATCGTACACCCACCTACTTCCAATAGTTAAGGTGCTGGCTGCTATTTGGGTATATGATTTGCTCATGATCCATATTAATAGGGATGATAGATGAGCTCAATACGAATCGATTTAGTCCTAACAGGTTTTTCTGTGCGTCACTGCGCTTTTAAAGCAGTAAAAAAAAAAAAAGATACTAAATAATGCTTTTTTTGTCTGCCTTTGAGGCTGCTTTTTAATACTTCTGAAGATATAGAAAATCGAAGAGACAGACATGCAGGGCTCTACATTATCACGGGACGAGGTAGTGGTTTTTTTTTCAAGTCTGAACAAAATGGCTAGCTCTATTGATATTTGGCATTGTTCTCTGGCGGAATTCAGAAAGCACTGTGTTTTGTCGTTAGAATTTTAATGTATAATTTTGACTTTGAAATTTTTAATTTTGACATGATTATGTTATTATTATTTTTTGTTTTTACTTTAAATGGATTGATGTATTATGATGATGTACTATTTTTTTTTTTAGCTTTACTTGACTATTATTTTTGACTGTAGCTACTTTTATCGCATTGGTTTTATTTTTACTGTAATGATAATTGTAATGTATGTAAATAAATAAATAAAATTTGAAGCGCTGTAACTTTACAACGCAGGGCTATTATGGTGGCAGACTATTTTTCTGGGGACCTATACATTGTGTTTAATCGGACAGTCATAGTCTGCCAGGTGTACGTTTCATTGTCAAATTTCAAAATAGTTAAAACTGTATTCTTCAAAAACGCAGGGGTGTGGATGTCTGCCAATATTTTTTGTATCTTTTAGAGGATGCTTCTTATCATCAATCAAAGAGGCAGACATGAGCAAATCATATAGAAATTTTGTCCGTCAGCACCCTTATTACAATATGCTGACGGCTCACCCTAGGGCGTGTCGCGAGCGAGGGCTTATCCCTAGTTCAAATACTTACGTATCATGTAACGCAAAATCCAGTGTTTTAATAAAATGAAAATATGATAGATTTTTGATGATTTCATTTATATGAGGGGGATAACTCTTTCTCACTAGTGTTTCATAAAAAAAATAAAACATGGGTTTGGCTTGTTTTCATGCTTTCAAAAGTACCCATATTTCATGTTTAGTTTTTCTTGCAATTGCTCTTATGTTTCAATTTCAATTCAACTCGTTCCATCGTCGACCTCATCTATGTCTGTGACTAGATTCGACGTCAAGAGTAAGCCCATTATCGATAAACAAGTATTTTTTGGTTGGACTAAAATACTGTTTTCCATCCTTGTTTATAAAACCACTTTAATGGCCACATGTCAAAATTTTAATATATTTTATCTACTCTCATATCGTTAATCCTCAATAATCCGTTCAAAAATTGTAGGTTAACATCTCCATAATGTCAATCTGTGCTTAGAAACACTTTCAGCAGCTTTTTTTATTTGTGGGAGTGTATTATGAAGTATTGAATTTACTAACAGTCATCGCGGGAGACCTATTAAATATTTTTTTAATTTTTATAGGCGCGCCATTGACAGCTTGATACGTTTGTAGTCTGTGGCTGCAAGGAGGTTTTATTGCAATAACGGAAAACTCAGCAAACAAAAATTGTATTTACATATTTTTATTAATTTTGTAATGAAATAAGTGATAAAATTGTTTACGATTTGCTTTCGAGCGTTTTTAAAGCAGCTATAGTAACTTCGCTTAGCAGTTATCACCGGAAAAAGAGAAAAACATTAAGGTTTGTTTTTGAACACATTATTTTAGGATTCACGATATGAGAGTAGATATAGTTGTGTATGCAACTTCACATAATTAGGTATAAAACACTCGTGTCTTCTATTATGGAACTTGGCTCGCTACGCTCGCCTGCGTCCCATAAACCGACACTCGAGTTTTATACCCCTCATTATGTACCGTTGCATAAACTACTATTTGCATACTTACCGACCCCAACTGATAATTTTAATATGGGAAAATGGCACTTCGACATGGATCCCAAAGGGAAAGTTTATTTACTTATACAGAGATACTACTTTAAAGGAATACAGGGTTTACTCTAACATTGGCTAGCTACCAATTGGCACCTAACAACTTGTTTACTATTATAAGGGGACCCTGGGTATAAGCGACCGTGTACCGAAAACTGAAAAGGCGTGCTCAGTCAACGAAACTGAACAATTTTCCCAAAGAAACATTTCTGGGGAATAAAAAAAAATTTTGGTCTCTCCATACAAATTTCTCACTCTGGTCGAACAGTTTCTATGAAGAGGTCAAAAAAAGTTGTTAACCTTTAATTTCGTTAACTGAGCATGCCGTTTCAGTTTTCGGTAAACCGTTCCTTCATCATAACATTCCATGAAACGTCCACTACAGGCCAGGGAGCTCCCTCCAGAATTCTAGCTTTTGCTGGAAAAATGTGGAGGGGAAGTACCGTAGTCACCTCGCTTGTTAGCGTTACGGCTGGCACCATGTACCGCGGTTGTAGGTGACCGCAGTAAGTAAGATGTAAGATACAAAGGAGGATGCTGCTGCCCATCTTTCAGTTAACCCTTAGTCGCCTCTTACGACACCCACGGGTATGTATGGGTTAGTACTATTGTTTGCCGGTACCATACGGGACCAACCGTTCCTTATACCCTGTATATCCTGTCACCTAACACAAGGTTTTGGAACCCCTATGTCCTCTTTTTCACAACCTTGTAATTCAACCTCGATTTTACCTACGACAAGTCTACTCTAGGCACGTCAGTTTACTATAATTTGATCTGTGGCTAAGCTAGAGCAATCGCGTAAAACATGAGCAAACTGTACGTACAGTCAAGAATACACTGCGCTTGACACATTGGTATTTGTACTGTTCTTATTTCAATCACCGTAGGGGCCAGAACAGCAAAGATTCAGATAATTTTATTCAATGTAGATTCTTTACAGAATACTTATTGAATGTCATGCAGAATAAAATGCAAATAGAGCGAGTCTACGCCGTTCGGATCGTGCTACGAGTATGGCAGCGTAAAAGAAACGGCAAGAAACCACTGCAGCACGGCCTACTTTAAGAGTCGGCTTTTTACAATGTGTTTCTTGTGTTTCGCTGGAATATCAGAGCACCATACCTCTTTGGCATTCATATAGTCATCCAATCTATAGTAAGCTTTTTTACATAACGTTTGCTTTACACATTCTTTAAACTTTCTCTCAGGTATTTTGTTGTAGTATCGTATACACAGACCAACGAAAGATGTATTGACTTTAGTTAATCTAGTATATGGTTGGTATTGCAAGTATAAAGCTTGACTTGTCGTTGACTGTACAAAATAGCAAAATACTCACTCGTACCTAAGCAAACCCGTCGCCTGACGAAGGGTGGTTAAACAAAACCCTACTCAAATGATATCACGTAACCAAACAGACATCTGGTTAGTTAATTCATTTACGTAATGAATGTCTTCAACAGGGGTTTAACGAGATTATCTTACTTTCACAAATTGTCGTGTAACATGGATACTGTCGAGATATTTTGGGGGTTCATGTTTTCGTTAAATAACACAATTAAATTCGTATAAGTAAATTATTTACAGCTGTACTCGGATTTGAAAACTGTGCTTTAGCGACAAATGTCAAAACGCGTGACTGAGAACGCAGCGGAATAAGAAAAAAAAAACCATGAATTGCAAAAATGTAAGAATTTCTCTAATAGCGCAATTTTCCTTACTTTTCTGCATATTCGCGGCCAGAATGCAGCAATACACAAAATATTCAAGAGTGCTTAAAAGAATAAATAGAATAGTTGGGAACGCTAAATCTTGAACAAATTTTTGAATAAATAGATATTTTTTTAGAAAATCAAATCGGTTAAATCATACCGAATCGTATTTTGCTGTCATTCCAAGATTGTATGTAGGTACGGTCAGCCGCACGTCGGTAGAAACTTTTTCAACTCTATTACCACGCCATAAGGTCCAAAAGTGTTTCTACTGATGAGCTGTTGAGTGTACATAATCAAACATAGACCATATTAATAACAAAAGAGCTTCGAAAAGCACATCAAAATCCAAGACATATAAACATGGTACCCTCATTCAGGTACGAAACGTGCCCAGAACAGGCGAAAAGCACCATAAAATGAGCCAGAAATAGACTACGACGTTGTTTACCAAACTATACATACTACTATATGATACTGCACATGTATATTTCGCGCTAACGTTTTTTTAACAGTACAATGACCTCTTGTATGGTAAAAAAATAATGAGTACGATATCAAAGATTATAGACACCTTTTCGAGAGGATGGAAGTAATAAATAAAAAGGCTAAAGTAAATCAAAGTACTTGACCGGTTTTTAGTTGAGATCACTCGTGTTTGAACTTTGTCATTTACGACTTTATGGAAACAAATGAGATGCCCGTGGCCTAGTGGCGATTTTTATTTCTTTTGGATGCTTAAATCTGGATGGGTGACCGCTAGTAGTAATATGACAGGTAGAGCGTTATCCGTGTCAGAAAGCATCACTTGTTAAAATTAGTATCATGGATGAACACAAACCACGCCTAGACCAAGAAAAGTATATAGATATTTATATTATGTGTTATAACTATACAGGGTGTTTGGTATATGTCTGCAAACCTCTGAGCAACTTTCCCTATGAAACATAGATCGAAATACGAAAAATAATTTTCAAACTCCCATAGAAACTGCATCAGCTGATGGTGTATTTATAGAGGAGGTCAAAAAATTCTATCTTATTTCGGCCTATGTTACTCAAGAGCAACCAACCGAAAGGTTTGCCGACATATACAAAAACCCTGTATAAATAAGCACTGTACAAGCTTTCCTTATTGAAAAATACAACTCTAACGCAATAACTCTATCAATCTGCAAAATTATAATCCCTTTTCATAGCTTACTTTTCGCCACTGCGACAAAGTCCTATCAACAAACTTGCACAGTGATTTACGACGCCCCAACGAAGGCTGCATTGTATCGATGACATCACGCAATGGGTGCAGCTGCGGATTTTTTAGAGTTCCGCACCGAATTATGGAAGACGAAAGCCTTACGGGACTAATTCCATATTTTTCTATTTATGAGTCCATTTTTTTCAACGTCGATCAAGGCTAGTTTATTTATTTTACTATAGTCTGACCGCAACCGCTGTATGCTCACGGCGAGACGGGGACATCGCTCACCATATCGTTGACGACGGCAACTAGTTCTTGCTCTTTCCCTTTCCTTCCCACTCCCCCACCTCCCCGCACATACCTATACAGCGGTACAGCGGTTGCGGTCAGGCTATAACTACAAGTAGTAGCTTCCTATTAGAAAGATGCTGCGGATATAACAAAGGGAACTTCTTCGTCTCCTAAGAGATAGTGAATTAGTTTAAGGAAAGTATAGAAAAAGTGTAAATAGTCGAAGAAATTAATGCAGAGTGCATTATTTCTAGACTGAGTTTCCAGACCATGAAACTGGAAACCTTGAAAAGCTCTTCCCACGTAACAAAGGACGAAAAACGAAAGAAAATTTCAAGTTCACCGCTAGGGAAACTTATATGTAAGGTACCTTGAAACTTGTCTCATAAACAGGGATAGGTCTCATAAACAGGGGTAATCGTCCAATATCGATAGGTCGTATGGCAGAATGTGATGAGTAATCATTGCCTATCATAAAAAAAACTAACGAGCTGTATAAACCAATGATCTTACATTCACCAAGATTAGGGACTCCTAACAATTTGTACAGAGGCAAAACGAGTAGAGCAAGATAGCATGTTTGATGTACTTCGTCCCTTTCTAATTGTTGCCATACTAATGAAGTTTGCACAATTTCCGTGCAAAAAGTTAAGTTTTATATCCACAAATTTTTATTTATACGTATTTTTAAATACTTATTTGAATAATTTTCAACGTACAAAGTATAAACTTCTCTCTCAGTTTTCATTAAATATTGATAAATGCAGAAAATCATTTTCTTTTGATTTATCTGGATTAAAAACTCTTTGGTAATATGATTTTAAATAAAGATTTTGCATGACATTTTGTTGATGTTGTCATGGCAACATAAACAAAATGTCATGCAAAATCTATTAGAAAGGGACAGCTTCATCTCATCTTACGTCCTACTCTGCTCGCATAATTTTTGGAAGAGCGCAATCTGGTTAAAAGCGCCGCGGGCGAAGTACTAAATCTATGGTATAAACCGACCACAGACTACTTAGACCAGTTGTCAGTTTTTTTTTTAAGACTGGCCATGGCTACTTTTCATTCTGCCATACGAACTATCGATATTTGACAAAAACAAAATTATTTTTTAACTTTATTATTTGCAACCGAAAAAAATTCAATTTTTTTATTTTTACTTATCCCTGGCTATGAGCCAAGTTTCGAGGTACCTTACACATACACGTTTCCTATGCGAATTGCATTAGCTGATTCCGCGTTTTGTATGACAGCTCATTTATTTAGGTACCCTTTTCACAAAACGATATTTTTACGGATGGTACAGAACCCTACAGAGCGCGAATCTAACTTTCACTTGACTGTTTTTTCCCTGTCTACCTTGAAGAAAGGCTGGGTAGATAAGTTTTGTGCTATTGTAATATTTTATCGATTGAAGCGTAACATCGTCACGCGGATTCGAAGTAGCAGATGTTTGGTTAATTGTAGCGATGTCTTAGCCCTTGGTGGGGAAAGCAGTAAATTAATTGACTGTCATACTTTTCGGGTGGTAGTTCCACTCATGTAACTCTACAAATTTGTACTCTATACCGGATCAGATTTTAATTTTGTATGAAGATTCGATTTATTTTAATTTCCAAAAGTTGTAGAACAAAAGTTGTTCAGTTACTTGGGTGGAGCTACCCCTGAGAGGTTTTGTGTATTTAGAATTACACGTTGTATAAGTATATAGTGCTTAAATAAATAGATGATTAAAATCTATGCTCAAATAATATACTCAGAACAATATATTGTTACTAATGTGCTCATCTATACTTGTAATAAAATCGTACACTCGCCGATTCTGTACATTAAAAATTTTCGCGAGAATATGATCTGGGCCTCAGATTCTGGGGGGACACAGAAAAGGTAATAGAACCCATTCGGGTCATTTTTGGAATTTTTGTCTGTTTGTCTGTTGGTCTATTTGTATGTTCGCGTTAAACTCGCAAACCACTGAACATGCAACATCTAAGCTTGATTTCATTGCAATCGGTTCACTCAAACAGAAACTACACGTATGCAAAGATCAAACGGCCTAAAGTCATTAGTTACGTTTTTCTGAACCCCACGCGGACGGAGTCGCGGGCAACGGCTAGTATAATATAAATTCATAGTTTGTATATTCTTACATTTTAGACAAATGCTATTAGACTTCTGAATGGTGACCCTATTTTATGCGCCTCTATTATTTCACTCCATTTTATATCCGTGTGGACATCACCCAGATTTAAACATCTACAGTTGTCCTAATAACAAAGCTATGTAGCTACTAGTTGCTTGTATCTTACATCTTGCTTACTGCGGTCATCTACAACCACGATCCATGGTGCCAGCCGTAACGCTACGAAGCGAGGTGACTATGGTGCTTCCCCTCCATATTTTTCCAGCAAGAGCTGGAATTCTGGAGGGAGCTCCCTGTTCTGTAGTGGACGTTTCATGGGATGCTATGATGAAATGTATACCGAAGAAACACCACACTGCGCTTCAAAAGTGGCATATTGGACGTCGAAAAAAAGTCCTCTAAGTTGGAGTGGGATTGTGCAAGTCATGTCTGTCGCATGCACCATTTCCACTCAATCCAACTTTCAGAGAATTCAACATAATGGGATTCAACATGATGAGATTCAACTTAATGGGAATCCAACGTTCGAAGAATTCAACATAATGGGAATTCAACTTAATGGTCCTGAAGGCACCCGGATAAGTGGGCTAGAGTAGCCTCGGAATGGGTGCCAGAGGATGGTCGCCGCCGTCCTAGACAGATTTCTGAGAGACTGGCAGTTGGAGGCTCAAAACAGGGAGGAATGGCACAATAGAGGGTAGGCCTTGGCCCAGCAGTGGGACGTATTATAGGCTAGTTAAAAAATGTATACCGGAGTTCATGAAAGAGTCAGGTGTATTATAAACAAAATCATAACCTCAAACATTATGTAAAATTTGTTTAAAATGTAGATATTTCTAGCCGGTTCAGCTTATACTGGTTTTGTTTCTAAGTGCTTGCTGCCGTGCGTACCTAGGAAATACAGATTCAAGAAAAGAGCTGCGAAGAACCAAGCGAAGCCCCGGTAATCTTCTTTCCTAAGAAATCTATCCTTTTTTGAAAGCGATATTTTTGTATATACATCAATGAAAGGGTTATATACGAGTATAAATGAACCACTTGGGTAAGTGGTAAGATCTCGTTACCAAAATATGTAAACACACGTAAAAGCAAATCCCAAAATATTTATGTTGTACTGACACAACACGGAAGCTGTGATGTAAAAATCGGTCGAACAAAAGGCAAAAATAGAATAAGTACAGTCACGGGAATAATTTGCTATGCAGCTTGAAGACCTAAAATTTTCGTATTAAAATTTGATGCGCGCGACACTGATTAGATGACTTTTGACCTTGACTCGATATTCATCTTCTTTATTTTTGAGTAAGAATTATATAAAGTTAAAAACTTAAGTTACGTGAGTATTCCTCCAAAGAAGTTCTTGTTCTCTGAGTGACAAGTCAATTAAGTCCAAAATTGTTAGCATTTAGACGTATACGTAGGATTTTCTTCACGTTTTATTTGTCCCAGACTTTTGATAGCATACTTTTTTATTCTACCTAACAAATGTATCGGTATTATACGACAAATAACTATTCAACCTGCTCGCTCAACAATCATCTACATCGTGCGAGTTGTAATACCTATGACCGACCTTACAAAACCTGGTGTCAGAGATGTTGAGTCAACAATGCTCAACAATTAAATACCGTGAGTTTACTTGACCTATTTTCGCAAAACTTTAACGAGTACTTTTTTAACTTTCGTACATAACTGACTATTACAACGAAGATGTACGTTTTAGGAATGTTAGCCAGGATGTGTGATTATTTAATCTAGCAAAACGTAAGTCTGTAGTTAGATTTAATGCAATAACTCGTTGTGAACAAGTTACTAGAAACAAGCCGTTTGCATTGAAGCTATAGATAGATGCATAACTGGTTTGAAATAAACTCTTAGAACGGCTTTTTCTGGAAACTATCGCAATAAGATGGGTGAAATAGCTCCATACATGTGATCTGACCACTCGTCTGCGCGAGCCGCCGCTTCCGAAGCGGAAGAAGCGCTCGTAGCCGAGTGGTAATTAGCCATGCTACTAGCTTTAAAATTTTTTTTTTTTATAATTTATTCTGAAAATATAGACCATTTTAAGAAACTAATTTCGGTACTTTCTTGTTTTATTAATTGTTTCTATTTTTAATATTTTTTTAAACATTTACCAGAAAGAAGCGAATGTGACGTCACCAAAGAAATAATGGGATTGTCCCTTTGCCTACCACATACTGAAAAAATTGTTAAGTCAACTGTCAATGTCAAAGTCAGTCAGTCGGTCAGTCATACAGGGCTGCCAGATCCAATTTTCAAATTTCCCCAAATTATTATTTCTTCCACAAAATGTAACGCTTTGTAACGAAATTGCCCAACACATTTTTTGACATAAAGTAGTAAAGCGGCACAGTGCAATTATTATTATCGACTATATGACACGAACGCTAAAGAGCATCCGACCTGTGGTCACCCAAAGAGCCCCACTGTGGGAAAAAATCGGTGGCAGCTGATAAAACTAGTGCCAGTCGAAAGGATTCTAAAATGCAAATGAAAAATGTTCTTTAACAAATTGTTCTAAGTAATATAATTTCGGAGATATCAAGGTTTGAATAGTATATTTTTTGAATGTCAATTGGCTTACTCTTGACCTCGACCTAGCCCTGGCTCAGGTCTTTTTCTTCAAAATCTACATTTTTACTACACCCATGGGTGGGATGAGTTGATACTATTAATTTTTAGTACCACAGGCCACAGCATTACCTAAACAATATTATTTAAAAACCTCCAAAATTGCTAACGAAGACAGGCTGATATGTCATCTTGAGATTACGAAGAATCTAACGGTGTATGTCTTAGGTAAATAGCGCTTGTTTCCACGGGCTTCCTAGACTAAAGTTTTCCCCAAGAAATTATTTTTTCCCCAGAACTTCTAAAAAGCTCCCAATCTGGTAACACATCATAGACGTAACTGTGACAGTGAGTGACAGATAAGACAGATTAATAAACGTGTTGACTTTTTTTGTAGGCAAGGCAAAGGGATCTTTGTAATGCTTCTTCTGATGACGTCATAGTAAAGTCGAATGAAGGTTATGGTATTTTATTAAATAACTTGAAAAATACAGACTTTATTTAAAATTTTAGGAATAGAAATTGTACCGAAAGCTTAGTTCTCGAAATGGTTTTGAGATCTTTGTTTCTATTCAAAAAGAAAGCATGGCCAATTGCTCTGCACAACAACTAGAGCTTTCCATGCACGTTAAGCGAGGAGACAGTGACAAACAAAAATCACTTTGTGTAGCTTCCCAATTTAGTTAGGACACAGAAAGAATCTCTCATCTGATTTACTGAAACGTAAGATGATTTCGTGCTTCGGAAGGCACGTTAAGCCGTTGATCAAAGCGCACGTCAGTGCGCCGGCCAAGTTCTAAGCACAGGCCGCGCGCACACCGTGCACTATTTATTACGGTTACTGTCTATAGTTGTCGTTAAATGAGCCATGTAAGAGACCTTGGGCGGCTCAAAAACTCTGGCACCAGAGTTCAAAAGCTCGGTCATCGATCTTACAACGAATGATAATGATGATTGCAGTTTGGCAGAGTGTTAAAATCTGTAATAATTTGCAATACTTTTCTGAATAAATTAGTTATATACATATGCTTTAGTGCACACACCCCCACGCACACACACCTACACCCCCACACACACACTCACCCACACATACACACACACTCACCCACACTCGCACCACTCAATCAGTAATAATCTAACCTTACCTTTCTCTCTTTTGTCATAAATTATATTTTGACTTGTTTGAATTTAAGATACAAGCAAAGTAGGCTTGACATCGGGCCTGTTACTGTTATTTTTCATTAGTTGTAGAGGCTAAAGTCGGGCCATCTGTCAAGCTTGACTTGTTGTATACTGTAACTACGTAGTCGGTTATGGAAGAGCGGAGCCTCCTGACACAGGCATAAAAAGCTTAAAAGGAGGCTTCGGCAACTAGATGGTAAGCACACTTCTGGTTAATGAAATAAATATTTTGTATTTTGTATTGTATTTTTGTATACATGCTGTCATTAACCCTAAGTCGCCTCTTACTACACCTACAGGTAACATTTACATTAGGATAGGACATTTTACCTTTGGTATTTCTTTTTTTTAAAGTGCATTTCATTTCATTTTTGACGTAAGCAACATTCGGATTCCGGCATTTTTAGGGTTACTACGTCTATGCTCCATTATAATAAGGATTAAGGGTCGACAGGCGCTCCCTAGCACGCGGCACTTAATTATGACTGACGTTTATAGTTATATTGTTACCGTTTCCTCGGCTTGCCGGTTGTTTAATTTAATATAGTTGGGCTAATATGGGGCGAATTAGAGGTTCAACCTTTGATAACGTCATTTGGAC
This sequence comes from Athrips mouffetella, assembly GCA_947532105.1. Lineage (NCBI taxonomy): Eukaryota > Metazoa > Arthropoda > Insecta > Lepidoptera > Gelechiidae > Athrips > Athrips mouffetella. Next base: position 1,558,037 of record OX383960.1, on the reverse strand, counting down.
ACGTACGGTGAACCGCACGTCAGTAGAAACTTTTTCAACTCTATTACCACGCCATAAAGACCAAAAGTGTTTCTACTGTGCTGTTGAGTTTACGAGAAAAAAGAAAAATAAATGCATTTTTCTTTTCAATAAGAAATCAATAACCCAACAAGCCGTGCCGGCGGCCGTGTGGTGCCAACCAACCCATTTCTACCCCTGGGTGTCGTAAGAGGCGACTAAGGGCTTATGAACCGGAGAATGGGCAGCAGAATCTGTGTATCGTACCATTTTACAAGTGGTCGCCAGCTGCAACGCTTACAAGTGTGGTGACTATGATAAATCCTCTCCACAGTACCACGCGTTTTTAATGAAGTTTTGGAGGGAGCTCCCTGTCCTGTAGTGGACGTTTTATGGGATGTTAAGATGTAAGTAAGAAGAACCAAACAAGCAAATGAGTGGCAACCGGCTATAAACTTTGATCCACTCAAAACAAGCAACGCAACTAGTGTTTGTTTCCTTATTATGAATGTTACCATCCTAAACTTAGTGTAGGCAACGAAGCAGTTGACCCCAACATAAATTTCTCAGGCAGATTTTATTTGACAGGATAATAAAGAATCATGAATTAAATGTAAATTCAAAATATCCAAAAAAAATTTTTTTTCATATATTTTTGTAATTTTTGTATGGAAAAATTTAAAGTACCGATTTTTTTTTTCATAGAAGGTTTGTCTCATGTAGTGTAATACCCCAGCAAAGTTTCATCGACTGAGGATTTAATGCGGGGGTCTTCATACAACGATCCGCTTCGTTGCCTAGACTAACTGCGCCATACCAAATTTCCCTAAAAAGGTTTCTTTATTTGTTATCTACCTGTTGCTAATAATCGTGTAGAAATTTAACGCCTAGAAATTTTGGAATTTAAGCTTCAGATAGGTAGAATCAAAGCTTAAAGTAGGTACCGATATTTATGGGAACCGGTACGATTTTACCTTGGTGCGATACCAGTACCAGACACAGTAACTGTACTACATGTACCGGTACTATTCAGTCAGTATCAGTAAAATAACGGTATCAGTACCGGTACTAATCAAATATTTTTCAGTTTATCAGTTTGACTCGTAGGATTCTGTGATGTATTTGGATCACGATTTTTTAATTTTTTTTATTTGATATGCGCGCGGTACCGGTACAGAACCTGTACTTTTGGTACCGGTTGTAAGCCTTGGGGAGAATAGATAATTTAAGGTTAATTTGTGTCCAGCCATGGTGTGCGTGTGTGTACACTATTATACTTGTCACTGCGACCAAGGGTTGCTTCGGCCCACGTAGTTATAAGTTCAGACGGGAAAAAATTAAAGTAGTTTCTTGAAGAAAACAACAAGGCTAATTTTGACTGGCCCGTTGGTGTGGTTAGTTTGGTAGTGAGCAGCCTTCTGCACCGTAGGCCGTGGGTTCAGTCTCCACCCAGGTCAAGCCTGTGTCATGAACACAAGTGTTCGTTTGGGTGTTATTTGCCTATTTATGTATGTAGTACGGTCAACCGCTTGTCGGTAGAAACTTTTTCGACTCTATTACTACGCCATTAGGTCCAAAAGTGTTTCTGGGCGACCAAGCTATCAGATGACCTTGCGTATCGTCCCTAATATTTTCCCATCTGACAGTTTATAATGTTCAACCGTTAAAGAGACTTTTTGGCGGGAATTTAGTGTAGAAGTTTATTGGTTTTTTGTGCATTTAGTTATTAAGTGGATAATAAAGATAGTGTATACAGTAAATTGACTAAGGAGTGCGCAGCTGATGAAAGAAAGAAAGAAAATAATTGATGAAGATTTAAAGTGATCTCGTGTCCAAGCCCCGTTTGTGATATCTCAAAAAGTCACGGACATTTTCCTTTGTAAAGTCCACTATCGCTTAACAAGGGGAGCATTGTGTAATTCTTTCACTCGACACTGGCGGTTCGCCATATTTTTAACTTCTAAAAACTGAAGAATGTTCTAGAACACGACGCTGGCAGAAATGTCCCCAAATATGAGTTCACGATAGCCAAATAAAAAAAATAGTGTAGGTAAAATTGACAGACCACTTTCTTGACAGACTGTAGCTAATGTGTTCTAGGTACTCACATTGCACGTTGATGTAGATATCCTTGTAGACGTATCCGACGGAGTTGGTTGCGTTGCATCCGTAGTTGCCGGTGTCTTTCTTGTTCAGGTCTGCGATTACGATCGAGTCCGACGTCACCTATACACAAGTTACAATATTTACATAAAAGGCAATCAAGACGCAAAAATGGAAACGTTGGAAGAGGAAGGCCTTGGCAAACGTACCAGGACCAAATTGAGAACCTTCTAAATAAAGGCCAGATTAAAAGTACCCTAAACCGACGAGCATGTATGAAAGGATTGATGAAAGTACAGAAAGCGAGGGAAGTATGTTAAGATCGTAACAGGTGGAGAACTGTGGTATCTGCCTACCCCGACGAGAAAGAGGCGTGATGTTATGTATGTATGCAATCAAGAAGAAGCGCTCGTGGCCTAAGCTACGAATTTAATTTTTTTGGATAACAAAGAAATTTTTAGCTAAAAGTTGCCAGCTATAACAGAACTATTGCTAATCTGTGCTATAAAAGTCTTACTACTATCCGTTAATAGCTTTTTTTTTATATTAAATAGGCTTGACGTTTTCTCAACTTAACCCTAAACCACAGATTAAATAATAGTAAACTGACGTTTACCTAAAGACTCAGAGATGAGGTCGACAATAGGATGTGCCCAGAATAAGCCTCTTGTGCACACTCACTAACTAAAGTACAATTTGTAAAAGACCAAAGCATGCCAGTGTAATTAAAAGCTTTCAAACCAAAAGCAGCTTGAATCCTCTCACAAATGGCTTAACTGGGTATCTCTATCTTCTGGCATTGAAATGAAAATACCTAAGAATAGCTACCTTGACAATAGGAACAGAGTAGGTAACAGACTATTAATGTCAATTATCTCATGAATGAAGACTGAAAGCATCCTATCCTGTACCACCGCGGCTGCAAAAATAGAACTCATTTCTTTGTATTCAAGTTAATAGTATTGGCGGTGTAGTCGTGTATATTGTGAACAGATTCAATTGAAATTGGAAATGGAGGAAATAAAATTATACAAAGTGTTAAAAAAACCGGCCAAGTGCGAGTCAGACTCGCGCACCGAGGGTTCCATAAAACTAAGGTAAAAAATACCGTCTTAACTATGGACGCGCAGTCAGGCAGAAGTGTATCAAATTCGCGAGAGTCTGACACGCACTTGATATTTTTTTATTATTTGTTGTCATTCTTTAGCTTATGCACTATAAACGAACCAATTTTCACGCTTGTAAGAGTTCCCGTTTTTACGATAAAACTAAAATCGAGCAAAAATCTCCTAAAAACCCGTTTTTGGTAGGGAAGCCACCTTTAATATTTTTTACATCTCTCATATCCGGTAAGTAGGTCCTAATTACCCCCAAATGGGGCTTGTAGGTGACCAATTAGCGCTCTTGGGTAATAATGTAGCTAGAAAAGCCCTAGGGCGGTAAGTAATTGGGCAGCACCACCACCTCCACGCGCGGCTCCGCCTTGATGGCCGCCTCCAGCAGCGGGGCGGCGGGCGTTTTAATTACCTACCGCCCTAGGGCTTTTCTAGCTACATTATTACCCTATAGCGCTAATTGGTCACCTACAATTTGGTGGTAATAAGGACCTACTTATTTCACAATCGAGATGTAAAGCAGAGTAGTTAGCTCGGGTGTAAGCATCAATTGCACCCTCGAACTATAGGCGCCCTCGCTGCGCTCGTGCACCTAAATATCTCGGGCTGCAATTGATGCCTTACAGCCCTTGGCTACTAATCTACTATTTTAGTATTTGTTGTTATAGCGGCAACAGAAATACATAATCTGTGAAAATTTCAACTGTCATGAGGTACAGCCCACTGATAGTAACACATCGGAGGCATATCAATAGGGTCCTTCTTCACCCTTTGGGTCGGAACCCTTAAAATTTCATTTCATTTATTCATTTACTATAATATCTAATACATTAGTCATAACAGGCACAGACCCAGTTCGACAATGTTAAATTATTTGTTATATTATCACGTTAATTCTATTCTGATGCCCGTGAATCCAAATCACAGATTTTTGGACATTTGTCTATTTATTTTATTTGTTTGAGCATCACGCAAAAACTACTAAACCGATTTTAATGAAACTTTTTTGTTTGATAGCAGATAGCTTATAGATTTTATCTACTCTCATATCGTTAATCCTCAATAATGCGTTCATAAATTGTAGGTTAACATCTCCATAATGTCAATCTGTGGTTAGAAACACTCCAAGCAGCACTTTTTTATCTGTGGGAGTGTATTATGAAGTATTGAATTTACTAACAGTCATCGCGGGAGACCTATTAAACAATTTTTTAATTTTTAATTGGCGCGCCATTGACAGCTTGATACGTTTGTAGTCAGTGGCTGCAAGGAGGTTTCATTGCAATAACGGAAAACTCAGCAAACAAATGTTGTATTTACATGTTTTTATTAATTTTGTAATGAAATAAGTGATAAGATTGTTTACGATTTGCCTTCGAGTGTTTTTAAAGCAGCTTTAGGAACTTCGCTTAGCAGTTATCACCGGAAAAAAGAAAAACATTGAGGTTTGTTTTTGAACACATTATTTTAGGATTCACGATATGAGAGTAGATAAAGTTGTGTATGCAACTTCACATAATTAGGTATAAAACACTCGTGTCTTCTATTATGGAACTTGGCTCGTTACGCTCGCCTGCGTCCCATAAACCGACACTCGAGTTTTATACCCCTCATTATGTACCGTTGCATAAACTACTATTTTAACACTGGTATAAATTTGATTTAACATGCGGATGAAGTCGCGGGCAAAATCTAGTAGATGCATAAAAATAAATAAAAAGTACATTTTCTTAAGCAGTGGACAGAGTAAAACCTCTATGATCTGATCAGCTATGAGAGAAAATATCCAGTCTATCTATGAATATAATTCAAAGAAAATTTAACTTTTGTTTTACTTCAAGGGTTATTTTCACAATGATATGGGGAACTGCAAAAGTTAATACAATGTTTTCACATCTTATCCTTGGGGTCAGGTTCTGCTTGGTCAATGGGTTTCCCGTTATGCGTTCAGGCTATCTGAGATTCTGAGGAGTTTGAGTGCCACCAGCTTTGCACCGTATCACAGCTGTTTCTTCCTTTAGCCATGTTAGAACTATTGCTGTAATTGATCACTTACCGTCCTCCTGGGGTTAGGTTCTGCTTGATCAATGGGTTTTCCGCTGTGGATCCAGGCTATCTGAGGAGTTAGAGTGCCACCAGCTTTGCAACTTATCACAGCTGTTTCTTCCTTTAGCCATGTTAGAACTATTGCTATAATTGATCACTTACCGTTCTTCTTGGGTTAGGTTCTGCTTGGTCAATGGGTTTCCCGTTGTGGATCCAGGCTATCTGAGGAGTTGGAGTGCCACCAGCTTTGCACCTTATTACAGCTGTTTCGCCTTCAGCCATGTTTTGGAAGGTCGGCTCCTCGATAAAGAAGGGCGCGGCTGTAGGATAAAACTGGTATTAGAATATAGGAGTAACTTTAAGAAACTTTGTTATGGAAAACAAAAGAGATTAGAACATTTTGATTCTGTTCTGAGTAGTAGAAATAACGAATACATGCATATAAAATCACGCCTGTTTCCTGTCGGGATAGGCAGAGACCACAGTCCTCTACCTGCTGCGATCTTGACATACTTCCCTAGCTTCCTCTACTTTCATCAACCCTTTCATACACACTCGTCGCTTTAGGGTACTTTTAACCTTTTTAACCTGGCCTTTATTTAGAACGTACTGAATTTGGTCTTGAAAATTTGCCGAGGCCTTCCCCCTCCGATGTTTCCATTCACTCTCTCCTGGTAGATTTTTTCGTCAATCTTCGTTCATTCATCCTCTCTACAAGACAGACAGAACCATCTCAACATTCCTTTCTCAATTTTAGTCACTACATTCTCAGGGAAAAGGAATTCACAAATTTTAAGAATACTTTTCTAAAATATAACAAGCCTTAGCGGCTGAGTGAATTAAGCAGAGTTGTCGTTGTCAGTTTCCAAGTCAGAAATACAAGCTCTGACATAACCTCGTGGCTCTTATTGATCTACCACTCACTAGTGGGTCACCCATCCGTCGGTAACCTATCTGTGTTCGATCATGGCTGATATTGTTTAACTTTTTTATTAAAGCTTCATATTTTTAATTCTCTTATAGGAATTTAGAACATGGAATCCATTAAAAGTTTAACTTCAAAATTTCAAACTAAAAATATTATGAACTCTAAAAGTTTTATGAGTCTTAAAATTTCAAACAATTTCAATAAAATAGAAGTTGTTATTACATCTCCTGACAGTCGAAGCGCATTCGTATTTGCAGTTTGCAGTTGGCAACTCGTTCTAGTCCTGACCTATTTCTGAGATAAAAATATCACATAATCCAGGACTTCAATATTTCTCCATTAAAATACTACTTTTGTCAAAACCGGTGTCAGCTGTAAATTTGGGATAGTTAGCTTTAAAGAAGTGTTCTGCAAGTGTCGGTTAGAGGTGTATTTTATTTTATCTTAAAAATAGAGTAAAACAATGCATTACCCGTCACATAGTTAATAGTATAGACTCAGACCAGTACTTTTATGGGTTTTACTTGTCCCTTCTTTTTTCCACATAGCGAGGTAGGTAGATACGGACGTGGCTTGGTCCAAAAACGGGTAATAATTATAGTGCGGCCAATTAGCTGTTTCACGTAGACACGCCACACTACAATTTCACCAATTATTTTCCAGGTACTAGTTAGGTACATAGCTCTCAATTTTTGATAGGAGCCAATTCATGAATTTCAAAATATTTCCATAGAATATTCAAGAATTGGTTCCTATCAAAAATTGAGAGCTATGCAGGTACCTAACTAGTACCTGGAAAACATTTGGTGCAATTTGGTGAATTTGGCGATATAAGACGTTAAGCGACCGGACTATTACCCTTTGACAGCAGTCTGTCTCGACCACAGATATCCGAAACAGATATGGACGTCATATAAAGCTGTATAAAGCTATCTTGCTGTAAGGGTAATTTTTAACAAATTCGAAACGCGCTCTTATATTATAAAGGTGAAAATTTGTATGTTTGTAAGTTTGGATGTTTGTTACACTTTCACGCTTTCGCTTTCGAACGATTGATAACTTCTTTTTATATGAATAAATAATACTTTGACATGTAAACTTTTTACAGAAAATGTCTGATCAGACCAATAACGACTCATGTGTAACGGGAAGAAAAAAAACCAGTCATGTGTTGAGTCATGTTCCTTGGGGATCGCTGTTTAGCTGTTAGGTGGGCTGAGGCACCACTCGAGACGCTTTGATGTAAATATTTTATAAGAAATTAGCATTTGTTTAGCAAACAACAAAAAATTTCTTATTAACCAAAAATTTTAACTATGAAGGGATTTAAAAAAAGAAGATGAGAATGTTGAAGAAAGGTAAAGAGAATTATTTGTACATGAAAAATAAAAACTGAAAAGGCATGATCAGTCAACGTAACTGAACATATTTCAGTAAATAAAACCTTCCGGAAATGAATAAAAAGTCAGTCTCTCTAAGGTTTCTTCATACAAAATTGCAAACTTGATTGGACAGTGTATGGAGACGCCGATTTTTTAAAGTGAAAACTTCTTTAGCGGCGCTTGGAACTTTTTAAGATGGGTAAAAAATGTTAAACTCGCGTCAGATGTCGCGTCAGATCCGTAGCCTGATCGAAAAAGCGTCAACTGTCAACCGTATTGTTATTACAATACGGGTTTTTATTCAGTGACATCAAAGAAGTACGCGAGCAATGGCGCGATTGACCCTTACAAAAAGCATAATAATTCTAAAATGCAAGTTTCCACTTCTGCCGGCACTCCCGGAGTGCAACCCGTTCTTTTCTTTTTAATTTCTTGAAAGTTTAATTCGCTGAATGTTGTTCAGTTACGCTGAATGATCATGCACTTTCCGTTTTCGGAAGGCTGTCCCTTACACCCTCTATAGATCCTAGAAATTTCCTAAATCAACATTTAAGTACACCTGCAAGCATTTATAAAACATTTACATATTTAATAACGATATGAAATTCTAATCTTCAATAGAAATCAAAATCCTATTAATTGAAAATTTTATACAAATGATATTCAATTAACGAAATACCCTTAACAAAATTGTTCGTAATTTTAGCCACTAGCTTGACAATATCGAAAAAATTAACAATAATTTGTTAGAATGAACAGTAATAGTAAAATCGCGTGTTGCCATAAGTTCACTCACACGTCTAATAAAAAACCGGCCAAGTGCGAGTGGAACTCGCGCATCAGGGGTTCCGTACCGTACCAAGTACAAACAACATTTAATTATACGAAATTTTCAGCGCGATAGGATCAAAATTACTGTGTTTTTGGGTTCGATTTGCACTTGACTGTGCTTTTATTACTTGTTTTTTTCTTACTTTATAAAAGAACTACAATCACATTAAGTTGGACGTTTGTATGTATTACCAATTTTACAATACAAAAAACAACGGTTTAAAATCGCGTTCTTATTTTATTCTTTTTGCATTTTTTATTTGTTAGGGTTCATAACACATCTACTGTAAAAATTTCAACTGACTACCTATTACAGTCCAAATGATAGCTCTTTAAGGAAAGACAAACAGATGGACGTCGTAGGTTTATTAATATGTTCCCGTTGGTTTGTTACAGAACCTAAAGAACTATTAAAACATGGCGCACGACACAACAACCCGAGGAATTCCTTTTATAGCTAGCAACTAGAAAATTTTAGATTTTTAATGCTTATTATAAAGTCAAATTATATTTGACGCAACATTCCCATAACTGAATAAAATATGTTTATTTAAGGACGGCAGCCATGTGGTTTGAATTTCAAAATTCAGTTTCATAATAAGAATTGAATGTTTCTGGAAAATGTAACTATCTGTATTTTTACTAATGTTACCCTAGTGACGCCGGCTAAGAATAGTACGGCTAATCTCTACTCGTGTGGATATCGTAAAAGGCGACTATGGGATCTTCTTGAATCGGGGGATAGGCAGAGAAGCGTTCTGCGCAGCCTACTGTCACAGTAAATATATAAGCTAAAGCTACTGTCATACTTTAAGAAAAGGCTGTATGGACGAAAAGTTCGTTGCCTTTCCCTAAGGGAAAAATTTAACAAAAAAAAAATTATACTGCCAGCCGGTCACCATAGTCACCAAACAATCACCGTGTCAGTGAAGAAAAATCTGGTCATCTGCGTATCAGGTAATTTGCGTTTCTGGTACTTTGCGTCTGAACGACTTGTATATCATTCCCAAAATTAACTAAATTCTAGGAGTCAACCTTCATCTGATTGTTATTATAGGATACAAAAATTGAAAGCCACTTATACATAAAGTTTTCTCTAACAAGAATTTTATGTCTGTAACTAAATACATGTCATATTGTCAATAAAATAAGGGGAACAAAATTCATGGGAATATGGTGTCCCATAAAGCTGCATGGAAGTGCTTCGTCATGAGGTAATAAATGTAGGGACATCGCTGAATTGACATAAGCTTATGGAATATGGATCTGCAAAAGAACTTTTCATGGTGATATGGTTATATGCATGTATAAATGTCTATAGGAATATTTGGAGGTAGAGTCAGGAGGACAAACTTTATACTACCATGTAAACTAAATAACTGAATTAAATCGTCCGAACTTAAAGACGAAATTTCAAAAAATGTCGATAAAATTTTTGTCAAGAAACGTAATAATAAAAAAAGCGTGCAGGATAATAGACAGGACGGAAGCAAATTCGGAAGAATGGTAATCCTACGTCCCTAGTCCGAGTCAAAGCTTTTTTTAAAGTCACTCTTGACATCGATCTAGCCCTGAGGACACAGATGAGATCGACGATGGAACGAGCTTGTCCAGAAGAAGCCTATATTCACTCGCTAATAGATGAGGATTTATGACCTTGAGAACACAGACGCAGGCAAAGAATACTACTCGGTATTGTACTTCCAAAAACCAGACCACATTCAGAAGTAAAAAAATCCCTAAAAAAAAACCGGCCAAGTGCGAGTCGGACTCGCGCACTGAGGGTTCCGTACCACCACATAAACATGATTGTATTAGTTGAAATTTCAGTAAGTTAATGTGCTAGATTTTTTGAGTCCGACACGCGCTTGACCAAATTTTATTATTTGTTGTTATTTTATAGCCTATGCCCTATAAACATACCAATTTTCAAGTTTGTAAGTGTTCCCGTTTTTAAATAGAACTAAAACAAAAATCGCCTCAGCAACCATCCAACTTGACCCCTCTCTTATATGAATGTTCTTGAAACGGGAGCTCACCACAATTGGTTACTATTAGTTGTGAGAAAAGTTGTAATATTTAATGATTTCAGACTTTTCCCATTATTTGTACTGTGAGACCTAGCTTCTTGCCAAATTTCATAATTTTAGGTCAACGGGAAGTACCCTGTAGGTTTTTCATTTTTGAATAAATGTATGGAGATGAGGACATAAAATGCCATATCTTTTCATTGCGTCGTTGTAAAAAATTTATATTTTCAGATCTTGTGTGGTTCATGGATCCTAATATATGGTATTAATTTCAACCTGATACCTTTACCCGTTCCTGAGATAAAGGGTCTTGACAGACAGACAGACAGACGGACAACAAAGTGATCCTATAAGGGTTCCGTTTTTTTCTTTTGAGGTACGGAACCCTAAAAAAACGCATTTGCATTTACATTTTCCTCGGGTGACGTATGCTTGGAGCTACAACAAGTGTTGCGACCTATATCGTACATTGTACTACGCCTCGGTTACTAGGTCATATTAATATAAGCAGCTCAGTACGAGTACTGACCAAGTAACATGACAAATTACATCACGGACGCGTCGACGCGTAGCCATTGTGAGCGCCGCGCAAGGATTAACTCATTAACAGATACATTGTGATTTCTATCTTTAAGATTAGGAAAATTAAACAATGTTGGCTGTGGTCAGGACCTGCCCGCTTAGCACGCCTCCAGCGAGAAAATATATCTCGGAGAAATGTCACTTTATTTGAGGAGTTATGTCATCTAATCTATCATCTCCAAGCGCGTAGAAATGTCAGTGGAGGAAAATGTTTCGCAAATCCACAAATTACGTTTTTGATATTTTAGACAGAGATAGCTTTACACACTAATACATGAAGCCGTCCTTGTCTTTCAAAATGTGTCGCACTGCTCGGATGTCAAAAAAACGTGACCATGCTTAAAGACTTTAATCTATGGGCCTAGATAAACTGACAACTGCAGCGTGCTAAGCAGGCTGGACGGGTGATGGCTATATCGCGAACGGTATAATAATATACCACCAACCACCAACACCAGAAGCCACGATCCACTAGAAGTTTTCGTGCTTTGGAAGAATTCGTTAATTAATAAGCCACGTCAGAGGCTTCTGACAGCTCAACTACTCTGGCACCAGAGTTTCTAAGCTCAGAGATCGATCCTACAAAACAATGATGATGATGATGGAAGGCACGTTAAGCTGCTGGTCCCCCTGGTTAGTTAGGCCACGGAGGCTCAACAGCTCTAACAAAAGGGTTTGTGAGGTCGGACATCGATTCTGCAACCCAATGATGATGATGATGATGGAAGGAACGTAAAGATGCTGGTCCCCTGGTTAGTTAGGCTACGGAGGCTCAATAACTCTAACAAAAGGGTTTGTGAGGTCGGACATCGATCCTACAACCCAAAAATGATAATGGAAGGAACGTAAAGCTGCTGGTCCCCTGATTAGGTAGGACACGGAGGCTCAACAACTCTAACAAAAGGGTTTGTGAGGTCGGACATCGATCTTACAACCCAAAAATGATGATGGATGAAACGTAAAGTTGTTGGTCTCCCGGTAAGTTAGGCTACCTACGGAGGCTCTACAACTCTGACAAAAGGGTTTGTGAGGTCGGACATCGCTCCTGCAACTCAAAAAATTATGATGGCAGGAACGTAAAGCTGTTTGGTTAGGACATGGAGGCTCAACAACTCTAACAAAAGGGTTTGTGACGTCAGACGTCGATTCTACAACCCAATAATGATAATGGATAGAACTTAAATCTGTTGGTCCCCTAGTTAGTTAGGCTAGCCAATACTCTGACAATGTCTAAACACGAAGTTTTTTTTCTTTTTTACTGTGTACGGGCTTACTCTTGACCTCGATCTAGCCCTGAGGACGGAGATGAGGTCGACGATGGAACGAGCTTGCCCTTGCTTAAATAGATTCGGGTTATAAGAGCTCGGGAATACCACTCCACTCAGAGAATTCCACTCCTTAGCCGTGCGCATTATAAAGGATGTTTCAAAGCACTTTGTGCGGATGTGTGGAATATCAGCCAAGTATGGGTGATATCCTGCGGTGCGTCTGGATTCCCGATGGAAGAAGGGGGATGGCGGAATAAGCTCATCGAGCTCTTGGGCACACTCTCCGAAGTACAGTCTGTAAAAGACCGACAGACATGCAACTTTGCGCCGGTGGGCTAGGCTGTGAAACTTGGTTTTCACTAGCATCTCATCACCAACGAGCTTATTGGCTCTGCGATCGATCGAGTCAAATGCGGCTAGTTGGTATTTGGCTGAGCCATCTCAAAGGTGGCAGCAATTCTCCATACAAGATCGGAATTGTGCTTTGTATAAAACTAGCAACTGACTAACGATACCGTGGCAGATATGATAGACAGATTAGAAGCTCGTCGACGCGTAGCTTCTGTGAGCGCCGCATGAAAATTAACTCTTAACAGACAAGTATATCCCTGAGTGAGCCTTTGGATATTGTCGTACTATGGTCGGGCAAGATTGAGTGATTAATAATAGTGCACACGGCTTCTTGTCGGTGGAAACAATTTGACCTTGAGCAGATCTCTGGTTTCGGGCGTTTGTAGCGTATAGCTGGTTCAGCTAATACTGGTTTTGTGTCCACTTGCTTGCTGTCGTGCGTACCTACTATCCCATAACGTAGGTGTGAAACACGTCTAAGGAACCTAAACCGGAGAATGGTTAGCAACATCTTTCTGCGATCGTATACGGTCATCCTATATCACCTCGGTCGCCAGATACAACGCTCAAAAGCGTGGTGACTATGGTATTAAAAATATGACTAATCAATTAGGTTTCGACAACACTCGATTCGATATGACTTGTATTTTTGCAGAGTCGCGTAATAAGAAAAAGAAGAACATAGGAATACCCAGCACCGTTACAAACAGGATGTGTTGTGTTCTATATTAAGCATTAGGAGCACGTCTACCATACGTACTCAACTTATCAAGTTGTAAGCCTAACTAACCGTAGTCAAAGCATCCAAATGGCATCGATATGGCTAAACAACCACCGTACTAGAAGTATTAACGTGCTTTTCGAAGCACAGATATAGCTCTGGTTATACACATAGCGGTCACCCATTTGGTTCCCAGCCAGAAAAGACGTTGCTTCGCTGAAAGAGATTTTCGGTCATTTAGAATTTATCTGACCATATATTTCCGTTAATGTGCCAGAATCACAATAAGTTATCACATCGGTGCTACTTCCACCATTTTATATAAACTTAAAAAATATTGTTAAAAATTTAAGGTTCCTCTTCTAAATTCAAATAATTTATTTGCATTAAATAGGTACAATATATTATATTACATACCTATTATACTAGGTTTAAAAAAAACCGTGTAAAATTTTTAAGGACTTATTCTGAGGGGTAAATACGACATCTTACTTCCATGACTTGGTGGAAATCGTAAAAAAATCTTAAAAGGGATTAATCTGATCGGTCCAATTAACGAGTATAAAGAAATAACGATATTTAAAAAGACATAGAACGAAACATAAAATTAGCAGCTACAAGCTCGTCAATGCAAATGTCGACCTCATGTACACGTCAATAACGATCATATAAGCGTGCTCTGCAACGTAGTTGTTACGATCGGTCGTACAGACTGATTGGTCGTGCAGACTGAGACAAATTAGGATTTACATATCAAGACATTGACTGATTTAATAACGGTATGTAGGTACAGTTTGAAAAAGAAACTTATAACAAATAAGTTCCTTCAAAAATTGTGTAAATCCATCCATTCGTTTAAGAGAGGTAACGAATTTAGTGTGATTTTTGAGGAAAAAAGCACATAAAAAGAAAAACGCAAATAATAATAGCAAATTATTTTCTAAGGGTATTTTAAATAGTGTCGAAAATATGAATGTGCCAACCATACCTTAAACATGGATATTCAACATATATTTTTTCAGATTTTTTTCTAGAATAATGATCTACTTATTTCGGTCTCAAAAAACGCCTATTTTTGCAGAACACGGTGAGAATCGCCTTAAGAAACTATCTAGATGTAACATCTAGGCTATACATGAATTTATTAAAACCCCTGCCGATTACTTATGAATGAGTACTACGCCGCTTTAGTTCGAGGACAATGACGTAATCGCCCTATCAATAAACGTGACACAATCTTAGTCAGCAGCATTCTTAACGCATGTGCTAATTTTTTTTATCATCAACAGACAAAAAGTTCACTGTTGGACAGAAAGCTACCTCCAGAATCTTACAGAGAAATCTTACAGAGCTTCATTATCAACTGCGTCCCTGTGAGCATGTTACTTAGACCATAAAAAGGAAAAACTTTCCCTAAGGCCATTTGTCTACCGCAACGATACCAAGAGAAACCCGCCGGTATAAGTTACGATCAAAACCTTACTGATAGTGTCATCGCCGATATCGGCGTTGTTTTTTTAGGGTTCCGTACCCAACGGGTGAAAAACGGCACCCTATTAATATGCCTACGATGTCTGTCTGTCAGCAGGCTGTATCTCATGAACCGTAATAGGTAGACAGTTGAAATTTTAACAGATTATGTAGATATTTCTGTTGCCGCTATAACAACAAATACTAAAAGTAGAAAAAAAATTAAGGGGGCTCCCCTACTAAAAACGCGTTTTTTAGGCGATTTTCGCTCTTGATTTAGCTCTATCGTAAAAACGGGAACACTTACAAGCGTGAAAATTGGTACGTTTATGCGCAAGCTATATAATAACAACAAACAATAAAAACTGGTCAAGTTCGTGTCGGACTCGTGCTTTTTTAATGTACTTCTTCGTCACTGCACGTACATAACTTAGACGGTATTTTTAGTTTAGTGGTACGGAACCCTCGGTGCGCGAGTCCGACTCGCACTTGGCCGGTTTTTTATTTTATCGGTATCGCCTTGGTGACGACGGCGTGGCGCGTTGGACGTAGGTCGAAAAGGTCTGAATAATAGGTGAATTTTGTATGGGAGCTCAATATTTTGTTTTTGTAAATCGAATTATCAACCTATGTTTCTTCGGAAAAGTTGTTTAGTTTTTTGGTTCGAGTAATATACTCTTAGACAGCACCCTATATTTAAAATTCCGCTAAATCTGAAAGATTTTTAATTAAAAAATGCAACTGCCTGAAAGTCTGTTTAACAGAACGACACAATTCACATCCCCAATAATGCAAGTTCATTTAAATATATTTTCTATGTTCAATTCAATGAATATACATTTCATGTAAACTCAACCATCTGGCTTCCAAGTTGGAAGTTCCAACTCTTACAAGACAGGACAGGTTTCCTTAATAAGTGTTCATGTACTTACACAGATCTCCATACTTTAGACTGGCTACTAACTGGCTTTATGTGTCTATCTATCTATAGTGATAGGAACAACAGCTATGCCCTTTAATCATTCACTTGGAACCAGTGACTTGGTAATGTCATACGAATATTTAATATGATCAATTGTTGAGGAAGTGCGCACCAAAAAAGGACGCCCTTTTCGGGTTAAGGTTCCTTAATAGGAACATAATATGTGGTCCGTACTGTACCTTAGTTTGGGCACAGGAAAGAGACAATAATATGTATTAGTCTTAAAGTAATCGAATACAACGATCACATACTTAAATTCTGAATCGAAAATGATTTTTTTTTTGTACTAAACAGGATTGTCTTGACCCCAATCTCCGCAAATGCACCCTTGAGTTCTATAAAGTTGTAGGTACAATTTTAAAATATCTAATTTCTAAAGGTTGCTCATCCGTGTTCTAACAACGTATAATATTGCCAAAGAAAGAGCTTTCTACTCTCAGCGGTTCGTAAGCTAACAAATAGTAATTTATATAATATAAAAGAAGAAGGTGACTGACATATCAACGCACAGCCCAAACCGCTGGGTCTAGAGATTCCAAATTTGGCACGTAGGTTCCTTATGAAGCCTAAGGGTGCACTAACAAAGGGTTTTACAAAATTCTACCCCTAAGGGGGTAAAATAGGGGATGAAAGTTTGTATGAAAGTCCGTCAGTTTTGAAGTTAGAACTTCAAAATTTGTATTTAGGCTGACGACTAAAAATTAAGTTTGATGTGTCTCAGGGTTTTTGAAAATTCTACACCCTAAGGGGTGAAAAGGGGGATGAAGTTTAAAATCCTTCATTTTCAAAGTAAAATCCACTAAATTTATCTTTTAGGCATTAGGGTTGTAATTCTGTGGAATGTACATCACTATTATTGAAATTTCACCCCAAATTCAACCCCTAAAAGAGGGAAATGGGGTGAAAAAGTCTGAAAACCAATATGGGTATCGTTTGTATGGTTTGTCGGGTCGCTGATTACGAAAACTACAACAATTTTAAAATCCAGCGTGGTGGACGTGAAATACCATCATCCCCTAGAGATGGGGTTGAGGTGCGAAAGGGTTGAAATGTCTAAAAATCAATATGGGTGTCGTTTGTATGGTTTATCGGGTCGCTGATTACAAAAACTACATGAATTTTGAAATCCATCGTGGTGGACGTGGCATACCATCATCCCTTGGGGATGGGGTTGGTGTGCGATAGAGTTGAAATGTCTAAAAATCAATAGGAATGGGTGGGAGAGGGAGGGGGAAAGGGAGGGGGGAGAGGGAGGATGAGAGGGAAGAGGGAGGGGCGAGGGAGAGGAAGAGACAGAGGGAGGGGGAGAGAGAGAGAGAGGTAGGGGTAGAGGTAGAAGAAGCGGTAGAGGTAAAGGTAGAGGTAGAGGAAGAGGGAGAGTAGAGGGAGAGGGAGGGGGTGAAGGAGGGGAAGAGAAAAGGGGGAGAGGGAGGGTAGAGGGAGGGAAATGGGGAGATGGAGGGAAAAGGAGCGGGAGAAGGACGGGGAGAGGGGGGGGGAAGGGGGGAAGGGGGAAGGGGGGAAGGGCGAGGGGGAGAAGTAGAAGGAGGGGGAGGGGGAGAGGGAGAGAGAGGAACGGGGAGAGGGTTTTAGTTTTTCTCAATTACTTCTGCGAGTTGACTCTGTTTTAAAATATAACGTAAAGGAGTCTCTCATATCTCTCACTACATTTGTTAGGTTAAGTGGCAACTTTAAGGCATAATACTGCTGCTAAGTTCCTCTGTTCTGAGGAATTTATGAGTAACGTCTGTATATTATATAAAATTTAGCTGGATCTTGAATTGTACTCATTGATTTGCGCAGGGTTAGTCCCATTTTTCCTTAGTTTAAAATTACCCCGGAATGACGGGAAAATATCTCATTGCTTCGGAAAACCGTTTCGTATGTGTGTTGTCTACTGTGTAAGCTCTTTCAGTTTTCGGGAGATCGTCTCTTACACGCTTTATAGATAACGATAGTTTCCCTTTTGAGTTGAACAAAGCCTTAATAAACGAACAAACAAAATGCCTAAAATTATACCTTTCTTACTTTATCTAAAACCCATGCAGGGAAAAATCTATGCAGTAGAAAGAGACGAGAAGAGATACCAAACGTTGTGCGACTTTGTCGAGAAGACTGGCTCCAAATGTGTGGAAACCCTACACAAGGACGCGCTTGAGTTGAAGAGGGGAGAATACGACGACGTCGAGTATGTCCTGCTTGATCCTAGCTGCTCTGGGTCTGGTAAGTATACGGCGTACAAAATAACTCGGACTGTGATCGTTAATGCGCAGAAGTCGAACTATGAGTCGCGGGGGTGAGCATCGCAGTTGGGGGGAGGCGAGCTAATCGTTCATTGGCTCCCCGCCTGTCACTCATGCACAGTAAATAAATCTTTGAATGCAGTTTTGTTTCTTGTAAACAACATAAATACGAAATCCACGCGAGCGAAGCCGCGGTCAACAGCTAGTATGAAGATAAGATAAAATGATTTATTGAAGTGATATAGATACAAAAACAGGACCATAAACAAACATATTTGAATAACAGTTTCACAACTTCCTCTTTAAGTATTACAACGACTTTCACGTAGATACCCACAGCACCTATTTAAAATATTGTTTTGTCTCCTGCATGGCTTCGCATTTTCCCGTATTATTCATATCCAGGAATAACCCGTGAGAAATAAGCCTAATAATTCGAGAAACCTGCTTGAGTCTGTCCGTTATCAATCACAATTCTCAAGAGAGTGGTCAAGTTCAAGAAGTCCCTAAGTCTATTTTCTTTTAGTTCAATTTTGAACGACGAATTTTCAAGAATTCTGATGATGTAATTTTAAGGTTCCAAATAGAAAGAGAAGAAAATAGGCGCCTTGAATATAGACTCCTCTATTCAAATGTAAATGCCCCGGTGGTGTTCTAACTTGTTTTCTTGATAGCTAAAATATCTCGAATATGTACAGTGTCGATCTGACTTACGAGTTAAGGTATCTTACCTTCCACGTGAAGCTGGATGGAGTAACTCTGTGCGCTGCCCACTCCGTTGCTGACTTCACAAGTGTAAGTGCCCTGGTCTTCGTAGCTGGTCCTCTTGATAACCAAAGTCTTTCCGTAGTTGTCTTGAGTGATGTCTTGTGACGATCTTATTGTTTTGCCGTCCTTATTCCATACTACTTGCGGTAGTGGCCTGGGAAAGGAGTTAAAGCTTAGACGACAATTTTATCACGATCAAACAGACAGCTCCACGCTTGGAAAAGTGGGTAGAATAATAATAAAATAATTGACGTAGCAACTCGATGACAGCGTATATGTATGTATCTATAGTGAAGTTTTAAATAGCATATTCAAAATTCTTTTGAGATTTTTTCCAGCCTATTTTCAAATTCTATTCATTTGTTTACAAAGGATCAGCTATTTTCAAGCACACGCAACCTTCGGTTCGACAGGCAATAAGCAAACGAATTTCATCAGGCAAACACGATTTGACCAAGAAACTGATAGGACTCATTATACGAATCTTTACACTGGGGAATTGAACCCGGAACCTCCAGAAGAGTAGGTAACTGCTCCACAACTGCACCAAATAATCCGTCTAATAATTGAATAGTACAGAAAGTATTCGTTCGAAAAAAACCGGAAATATGGGAAGATATTCACACGTCTAGTCTAATGTTTGTGCGAATTACATAGGTTTCCTAACATTTTTCAAATCACAATTTAGATAAATGAACGTGAAAACAACTTACGTGCCGCCGTAAATACAGTAGAGTTCCGTCCTCTTCCCTTTCAAGGCAGTCTCCACCTTTCTAGTAACATACTGCCTCACTGGTTCATGCTTATTCTGCGCAGGAGATGTCCCAGTTTGTTCCACTTCCAAGTACACCTTATTACCAAGCTTGTATTCGTTACGGAACAAGGATTTGGCAGCGCAAGTGTACGCGTAGTCGACTGAAGCATCATTTCGAGTTACGTTCGAGAACAAAAGGTTCCCCTCAGGATCCAGGGTCATTCGAGAATTGTTGATAGTTTTTAATTGTCCTTGGTCTCCTTGCAACATCCAGTATACTTTCGGCTTCGGATGACCGTCGGGCGGAATGCAAGTCAATTTGAAGGGGTACCCTTCTTGTGCTGTAACAGTCTTTTGCTGACCATCGGTTTCGTTAAAAGAATTGAGTTCAGCTTTTCGCACAAAGACGGAGTTGGACGTGGCGGTACCCCATTCATTGGTGGCGAAACATTGGTACTGCCCGAGGTCTTCGTTCCGTGGACTGCTGACCACGAGCGTACCACGGCCAGGTTGCTGTGAGATACGGTTGTCGTAACTCGTATACTCGAAGGGCTTGCCGTTTTTGATCCATCTGTACCTGTTGACGACAAAAATTAGTATTATTACGAGATTAGTATTGTTGCCGTAATCGAATTAATTAAATAATGAGGATTGAATGAATTTACGACTGATAATGGACAATGTTTTATTTAATACGGATTCCAACAAATCCTTGAATTAGCCACTTTAAATACTTTAATCTAGCTATATCTTGAACATTTTTTAGGGTTCCGTAGTCAACAAGAAACCCTTATAGTTACGACATGTCAGTCTGTATGACTGTCCGCGACTTAGCTCAGAAATCCTTACTAGACAACAGTGATTTGGTGCGTGTATGTCGCAGCCAGGTTAAACTAGCCGGCTATTTGAATGGGTAGCCGGTTGACTGGAAGCTAGCATTCAATTGAAGGGCTAAACAACAACTAGCCTGCTTCTTCTTTCTTTAACTATATTTAACAGCTCTTCATTAGTTTTCATCTCTGTACAGCTGATTTCCTCCAACCTCCTTCAACCACACATCCCGAATGTTTCTAACCTTTCTCCATCTATTTGCGTTAGGGTCCACGTTTCACAGTTTAAATTTAGCTATAGCACAAATATTTTGGCATAACAGCCTCTTCACTTAACGAAAACTTTAAGACGAGCTCCCGGAAACTGGCTGATAGTAAAGGATGAACTTTTATTTTTGCTTTTCGTATTAGTTTTTAAAACACCTACGAATAAAGAAATCCTATCCGGGCGAAGCCGCAGGACAAAGTTAGTCATCCAATACATTTAAAACGCAGCTCGGCTTTGGACAAGAGACGAAACGATCGAAACGGGCCATGAAAATAAAATAATGAAAATGCAGCGAAGAAATTCGTAGTTTCGTACACCGAACCCGTCTAGGAAGTATTACAATTTTTTTATACAAAACAACACGAAAAGTATCACATTTAAATTTAATTACTACATTACTTATAATATAACAAAATGAGCTGCTGCAGTTCCAATGGGAAGTTAAAATTTGTTTTGTTAATCAGATAAGGAATTGAAACATGAATACATTTACGACTGATAATGGAGTGGACAGAGAGTGTTTTATTTGATGCGGATTCCAATTAATCCAAGAATTATCTATTTTAAATACTTTAATCTTTCTAGCTATATCTGGAACATGCTTTTTATTATACAGGGAAAAGTACATGCTTATCAAAATACCCAGTCATCAGTATAAATAAAAACCGCAACAGAAATATATTAGTATACAGTTGCTCAGTTGCGAAGGATGCGTGTCACTCTGATTGTTCTTTTGGGGGCAGCCTTTGCTGCCGCGCTGCCTTCAAGCGAGGTCAGGATCATAGGAGGCTCCAATGCTTCCATCCAGCAATATCCATTCGCAGGTGCGCTCCTGTTTTCAAATGCCGGCAACGTTTTCACACAAACATGTGCCGGCGCTATCGTCAACAACCGGACATTCCTGACGGCTGCTCTCTGCGTGTACCGACGAGAGTCGACGTCGCAATGGCTTACCAGAGTTGGCTCAGCTTCAGCCAGCAACGGAGGAACCCTATACAGCACGCAACAGATTATAATCCACCCAAACTATGACGAGACAAATTTGGATAAGAATTTTGCTCTGGTACGCGTCGCTGGAACATTCTCGTTCGGAACCACAATTGCAGCAGTCGGTATCGCCGGTAGTTCGTATACCGCCCCGGATAATTCAGCCGTGTGGGCGGTCGGTTGGGGCGCGACTGTCAGTGGAGGGCCGCGATCTGAACAGCTTCAGCACGTGCAACTTTACGTAGTGAACCGGGAGACGTGCAGACAACGGTATATCATCACCACTTTGGAGGTGACTGCCAACAATATCTGCGCCGGACTGTTGGACGTGGGCGGCCGCGACCAGTGCACGGGAGACGAAGGAAGCCCACTCCTGCATAACGGCGTGCTTGTTGGTATTGGCTCGTGGAACTCTTGTGGATACGGGTTCTTACCTTCAGTCAACGCTCGCATCTCATCTGCTACTAACTGGATCACCAGTAACGCCTAAATTATTTTTCAACTAAGTAGTTCATTTAACATAAATAAATGCTATTTAATTAAAACAGTTTTACACTTTCACTATTATTTGTTATTCATTAAAATTATAATTAATACTAAGATGATACTAAATAACTCTGTTTGTGTGTTAGGTTTCAGGAGTAATCTAAATATACTATGTGTCCGGTGACCGACTGCACAAACTTAAACGCTAGATTCTCACCATGAAACTGAACTACTTTTTCCAAGGAACAAAGGTTGAAATTTAAAAAAAATAATTCGACCTGCCATACAAAATGTGCTATCAAATGATGCAGTTTGTATGGGAAGCCAACATTTTTTTTTTCGTATTTTGACCCATGTTCATTGGGAAAAGTTAAGTGTGCAGCCGTTTACCGGACACACAGTATATAAAAGAGCTTGTCCTGACTGACTGATTCATCAACGCCGAGCCGTAACCGCTATAGATACAGATCAGAAATTTTGTACACAGCTTTTTTGCGCTTCAAAACCACGCATTAAGGAAGGAGTTTACAAAATTCATCCCCTAAGGGGGTGAATTAAGGGATGTGTTTGTATGAAAATTCTTGATCTAGATTCACACAAATTGGAATTTAAGCTTTTGGTAAATAATAAAGAAACACGTGTTTAAGCATTTCTTAAAATTTACCCTTTAAGGTGGTGAAAAAGGGGATGATTTTTTTCCGTATATTGGTGTACCTATATAAGTCTTTCATTTTTAAAGGTAGAATTATAGAAGATTGGTTTTGAGCTCTTGGTAAAAAACAAAACAGAACGTGTTTTGGAATTTTTCGATTATTTCGCCTCCTTTTCTGTAAGGTCTATTTCGACGTTTAACGTAATATTAAAGAATATTAGAGTAAAATTTGTAGATACCCACTAATTGTACAATTTTTAGGGTTCCGTACCTCAAAAGAAAAAAACGGAACCCTTATAGGATCACTTTGTTGTCCGTCTGTCTGTCTGTCTGTCAAGACCCTTTATCTCACGAACGGGTAAAGGTATCAGGTTGAAATTAATACCATATATTAGGATCCATGAACCACACAAGATCTGAAAATTTAAATTTTTTACAACGACGCAATCAAAAGATATGGCATTTTATGTCCTCATCTCCATACATTTATTCAAAAATGAAAAACCTACAGGGTACGTCCCGTTGACCTAAAATTATGAAATTTGGCAAGAAGCTAGGTCTCACAGTACAAATAATGGGAAATGTCTGAAATCATTAAATATTACAACTTTTCTCACAACTAATGGTAACCAATTGTGGTGTGGTGAGCTCCCGTTTCAAGAACATTCATATAAGAGAGGGGTCAAGTTGGATGGTTGCTGAGGCGATTTTTGTTTTATAGTTCTATTTAAAAACGGGAAAACTTACAAACTTGAAAATTGGTATGTTTATAGGGCATAGGCTATAAAATAACAACAAATAATAAAATTTGGTCAAGCGCGTGTCGGACTCAAAAAATCTAGCACACTAACTTACTGAAATTTCAACTAATACAATTATGTTTATGTGGTGGTACGGAACCCTCAGTGCGCGAGTCCGACTCGCACTTGGCCGGTTTTTTAACACTAAATAAAATAGAAAAACAGTAAAATATTGCGTTAATGGGTAATTCTTGGCACTTTAATAATATAAAACTTTGAACGTCAAGCATGTGAGCCACCTGATAAAAAGTGGTAACCACCGCCCATAGAGCCCGCTGTCTTATTAGTGGCATAACTTGACACTGATAAGACAGCAAAGCACGTTGCCCACCCCGAGAACTAAGATGGTGTGTCTCGTGTGCCGGTAATTTCGCTGGCTTCCTTACCTTTCAAACCGAAACACAGCAGTGCAAACACTGCTATTTTACGGCAGAAATAGGCAAAGGGGTGGTACTTCCCCAGAAGGACTTTTCACAAAAGTCCTATAAAAGTGCTTTTATTAAACAAGAATTGCCTAGATATATTTTATTTATTAAAAAATTTAAAGAAGCCATTAAATCTGCGGAAAAGCTGCCAACTTGGCAGTAAGTTGCGCCGCGGCCGACCAGATGTTTTTGAAGCTCCTAAAGGTCCTCCGGTTCTACAAAGTGCGTTTGTAATTTTTTTTGTTTACGCAACTTTTTTTGGCTTCCGGGCGCAGACAAAAATGGTCGGTCTGGAAAAACTGCCAAGGTGAGGTCAGGCCGTCCAAGGCAAATGTTTTTAACTTTAATTTAGCTTCAATTTGGCGTTTTCACCATTCTGCTTTTCGATGAGGTAAAATGTATCATTTTTACTGCACCATAAAAGTGGTTGGACACGAGAACCTGCCAGGTTTGAAGTAGGCCTATTAAGTCTTTTAAGCTTTGCTAAGTGGTTAGAAGCCCCACAGACTAGTTTTATTCTGCTTTTCGATCGGGTATTTTAACCGGTCGGACAGGTCACTTTATGCGCTTACTGCGGAAAACCTGCCAAGTTGCGCCGCGGACGACTTGATGTTTTTGAAGCAACTAAAGGTCCTCTGTCTCTGCAAAGTGCGTTTGTTAATGTTTTTTGTATATACGCAATTTTCGTTTTGGCCCCCGGGCGCAGACAAAAGTGGTCGGACTAGAAAAAATGCTAAGATGAGGTCAGGCCGACCAAGACAAATGTTTTAACTTTAATCAGGGGGGTGTCACTTTAGGTACGTTCGGCCGTCGCCTGTACTCGGTACAGTATTGCAGTAGGGGTGGCAACTGCGCGCCCGGCGGCCGCCCGCTGCGTTTTAGTTGCGACCGCAATTTTTAACGTAAATCTTTACTATGACATCCACTAAAAGAAATACTAATTATTACGTTTATTGTTCAGTTTATGGATGCCTAAACAAAACTACAAAATTTTCTGAGTCTGTAGTATCATATTTTAGGGTGCCGAAAATTACTGAAAGGTACTTTTATCGTATAAGTAGTAGGTAATTAGAGTTTGTAGTTAGTACCCAGTTGTAGTAGATAGTTATAACATAGAGAAAATTATGTACAAAATAAAACAATAACTTAGTAAATAAAGTGTGGTAAAGTACCTACCTACGCGCATTGTAGTTTCCTATTTGATATTTTTGTGGGTTAAATGGGTTAGTCAGGAACAATATCAGTAACACACTTATTTTTCCCTTTTAAAATTAGACAAGTGGGCAAGCAGGTTATCATGTAAAGTTAGTTATTGAATGCTTTATATTTTACTTTAAAATAATTAATATCGGCGAGCGAGTCACAACCCTGTGCTCTAGCCACTAGGCTGGTTGCGTGTCAGCGGTACCCAACGGAATATGAGCGCTGGTTCAACTCAATAAGTTTCAATTTCGCATGCAGGCAGGTAGCGTAGGCAATTTTTTATACCTAAACTTGCAGTTAAGTATTTCTCTTATTATTATTATTAATTTCTAACACAATTGTAAAATATTGTTTATGAATAAATGAATTGAATTGTTCGTTCGAGAGTGCTCTTTCTGTATGCTAGTACTATTACCCATTCTGTGCTTTAATTTAGCTATAATTTGGCGTGTTCACCATTCATCTTTTCGATGAGGTAAAATGTACCATTTTTATTGCACCATAAAAGTGGTCGGACACGAAAACCTGCCAGGTTTGAAGTAGGCCGACAAAGTTCATTCATTCATTCATTTATTAATTGCCTCCATGAGTACAAGTGCGTCTTAATGCTAGTGTAAAGTTCTATATGAAACCCTGTTTGGGCATTATGCAATATTAGTTTGGTGCTTAAAATTAACATATTATCATTATTTCATTTATCACAATTTTAGTTTAAACCTAACAGTATTATATATAAAATTTTAATCAAACGCAGTTTCAGTTTTTTAAGTTTTGCTAAATGATCAGAAGCCCGACAGACTAGTTTTATTCTGCTTTTCGATGAGGTATTTTAAACGGTCAGACGGGTCACTTTGAGCGCTTACTGCGGAAAACGTGCCAAGTCGCGGCGCGGCCGATCAGTCGTTTATGAATCTACTTGTTTTTTATGTTACAATTGAGCAAGACCAGGATTTACACTTAGTGTCCTCTTTCTCTACAAAGTGCGTTTGTTCTGCTTTTTTGTACGGTAGGACTCTCTACTGTCGGCTGACGGCCTATTATACAAATAGGAGAATATGCATTACCTAGCGGCCCGCCCCGGCTTCGCACGGGTTGCACTTTGTTTTGGGGGATATTTATCTAGAAATGCTTTAAAAAAAATCTTATTATTCCCCCCCTTATCTTCGAAGTTAGTGAAAGGAAAAATCTCAATTAATTACTGTCGATAGAAGTTCATCTAAACATTACAGCAAAAATAAAACGATCTTTCTTAATTGCAGTTTTTTAGAAATCTGCAAAAAAACCTTTACAAACAAACTTAGTTTTGCGGTCCTAAAAATGGACTTTATTGCTTCCAAAAATACTATAAGTATTTTGGAACCTTTGGAGCGCGAGTCCGACTCGCACTTGACCGGTTTTTTTCAATAGTATTAAATACATGGAGGTTAAAGTAGCAGCACTTACTGTTAAGGAGAGAGCCATAAGCTTATCCATTTTTTGCAAGGGACCTCCATACTAAAATGTATGAATTTTTATCAAATCCCAAAAATATAAAATTGTTATCTTTTTCTCTGAGAAATATGTGACTTGGGACTAATAAATGTTATAACCACAGTTTTTCTGGTGAAAATACTAACAATTCAGGAAAAAACGGTGTTAAAAATCACGCATAAAATGGCTATTACGGATTATTTATACTTCCATTCTTAGTATTAATACTGTACTGTATTCGCCATACGATTAATTAATAATAGTATTAATGATCAATTCACAAGTAAAAAAAAGATGTATTTTCACTTTAGCAAATAAAGTTTAGCTAAAACAATAGATTTTTAAAGATTTTTAATTTTTGTAAAACTTAACTGGGTTTTTTTACCGACTAGTTATAGTCGAACTAGGAAACGTTTTACACTTCACTACCTTCTGTCGATTTTGTATATGCCGGACTCTACTTTACTCAGTGATTAAATATGCTTCTTCTTTCTTTAACCATACCATAACCATAGTTTTCATCTCTATTCAGCTGATTTCCTCCATCCTCCTCCAACAACACATCACGAATATTACGAACCATTCTCTATCTCTTTGCGTTATATTTTGGAATATTTATTGTTCAAGTATTCTATCAACTTAAAATTAAGGATATAAGTAATTACGAGTAGCTAAACAGCCTCTTCACTTACCGAAAATTTTAAGACGAGCTCCCGGAAACTGGCTGATAGTAAATGATGAACTATTATTTTTGCTTTTCGTATTAGTTGTTTCAAAAACCACCTAAGAGTAAAGAAATCCTATCCGGCCAAAGCCGCAGGACAACGTTAGTCATCCAATACATTTAAAACGCAGCTCGGCTTTGGACAAGAGACGAAACGATCGAAACGGGCCATGAAAATAAAATAATGAAAATGCAGCGAAGAAATTCGTAGTTTCGTACACCGAACCCGTTTAGAAAGTATTACAAAAAAATTATACAAACAACAAGAAAAGTATCACATTTAAATTTAATTCCTACATTACTTATAACAAAATGAGCTGCTGCAGTTCCAATGGGAAGTTAAAATTTGTTTTGTTAATCAGATAAGGGATTGAAACATGAATACATTTACGACTGATAGATAATGGAGTGGACAGAGAGTGTTTTATTACTTGATGCGGATTCCAACTAATCCAAGAATTATCTATTTTAAATACTTTAATCTTTCTAGCTATATCTGGAACATGTTTTTATTATGCATGGAAAAGTCCATTCTTATCAAAATAATCAGTATAAATAGACACCACAATAGAAATGTATTGGTATAAGGTTCCTCAGTTGCGAAGAATGCGTGTCACTCTGATTGTTCTTTTGGGGGCAGCTGTTGCTGCCGCGCTGCCTTCAAGCGAGGTCAGGATCATAGGAGGCTCCGATGCTTCCATCCAGCAATATCCATTCGCAGCAGCGCTCCTGTTTTCAAATGCCGGCAACGTTTTCACACAAACATGTGCCGGCGCTATTGTCAACAGCCGGACATTCGTGACGGCTGCTCTCTGCTTCTTTCAACGAGAGCTGACATCGCAATGGCTTACCAGAGTTGGCTCAGCTTCAGCCAGCAACGGAGGAACCCTATACAGCACGCAACAGATTATAATCCACCCAAACTATGACGTGACAACGTTGGATATGAATTTGGCTCTGGTACACGTCGCTGGAACATTCTCGTTCGGAACCACAATTGCATCAGTAGGTATCGCCGGTAGTTCGTATATCGCCCCGGAGAATTCAGCCGTGTGGGCGGTCGGTTGGGGCGCGACTGCCATGGGGGGGCCGCGATCTGAACAGCTTCAGCACGTGCAACTTTACGTAGTGAACCAGGAGACGTGCAGACAACGGCATATCATCATAGCTTCGGACGTGACTACCAACAGTATCTGCGCCGGACTCCTGGATGTGGGCGGCCGCGACCAGTGCACGGGAGACGAAGGAAGCCCACTCCTGCATAACGGCGTGCTCGTTGGTGTTGGCTCATGGAACTCCTGTGGATACGCGTTCTTACCTGCAGTCAACGCTCGCATCTCAGCTGCTACCACCTGGATCGTCAGTAACGCCTAAATTATTTGTTCAACTAAGTAGTTCAATTAACATAAATAAATGCTAATTAATTGAAACAGCTTTTCACTTGCACTATTATTTGTTGTTCATTAAAATTATAATTATTACTATGATGATACTAAGTAACTCTGTTTGTGTGTTAGGTTTTAGCAGTAATGTAAATGGGTGTTTCTACAAAAATTGGGTAACTCGATGTCATCAGCCAATAAAACGATGTATAATTATATTTTATTTATATTTTTTTATTCATTTTAAAACAATTAAGAGCCTATTATTTGGTCACCCAATTTCAGCTATTCATTTTAAATAGAAATTGGTAGAACTTCACAATATATTATCAAAAAGTCAGGGTGTCTACTCTCAAAGTCCGATATATCGAAACGATACTACTCGAAACATGCAAATGCAAAACTTCGTCCCTTGATAATTGAGTACAATATTGGTTGGATGCAGTTTGAAAATTTATCCAACCAATATTCTACTCTATTATCAAGGGACGAAGTTTTGCATTTGCATGTTTCGAGTAGTATCGTTTCGATATATCGGACTTTGAGAGTAGACACCCAGTACTTTGGCGTGTCACAACCTCAAAACCGCGCAATCAAATAGCTGTGTATTAAATATTACCAGTCATATAATAAAACTTACTATTTCACTATAATCTGTGATGTATTAATAATATATAATCGCATCTTTCATATTATAAAATTCTCACCGTTGTTGTAAAAATAATAATAAACTTTGTGTTCAGTTTTATTCGTCAGTCCGTTGTGTGTTGTTCGAATTTGAATTTTCCGCTAAATACCGGCGACATAAATTCATACCACGCATTAAATTTCAAGGTTGGTACTAAAGTTAGCTGCAGACCGCGCCATTGTTCGGCCGCCATTAGTAATGGCAGTGCTAGAGTTGTGTTTGTCTTGTGAACACGTGCCGATCCAGACAAAGTGTCAGTCCTATGGCGAGTCACTATTTCCTTGTAAATGTGTGTTATATTTTAATTTATGCATAGCTAACTATGATTTGTTATAATGTAGCTTCTTGATATTCAAAAATATCAAAATTAACGTTAGTTTTAAAGATAACCTCAAATTCATCTTTGTTTCGTCAGTCCGTTGGCGTCAGTCCGTTGTCTGATACTTTCTTGATTGGTACTTTTAAGGCAGAGAGAGTCATATTTTTGTCTCAATTGTGTGTTAATTACTTAGAAAATGTATATTGTTAAGAGAAACTACATAAAAATAGTTAAGTTAAGTTAATAAAAAGCAGCTTTTGAGGTGGAGAAAGTTGTTCCTCACAGTATTACGTAAATAAATATTTTTTTAGTTGTTACCTAAGTGAATAAAGATTAAAAGTGAGACTTAAAATATGTGCCATTATTAGTTTCTCAGAGATTTCTTCAAAATTTTAATAAATTTCTTGCATATCTTGTGTGTTTTATTAGTACCTTGTCACCCTCGTCAGTCCCCTAGCAGTCAAATTTGGAAAAATCGAAATATCTCCGCATCTACTTTAAAAAGTGACTGGCCCTATCATGAGCAATATATTCATTACATTAGCTATCTTATAATGCACATTTGTAGGAATTTGATTTAAAAACTATCATAAACAAAATATCCCGAAAAGTTACCCAACTTTTGTATATTCGCCCAAATATACAATGTGTCCGGTGACCGACTGCACAAACTTAAGGCCCCCGGGCGCAGACAAAAGTGGTCGGACTAGAAAAACTGCTAAGGTGAGGTCAGGCCGACCACCAAGACAAATGTTTTTAACTTTAATTTAGCTATACTTTGGCGAAGCCGCAGGACAACTTTAGTCAT
This sequence comes from Athrips mouffetella, assembly GCA_947532105.1. NCBI lineage: Eukaryota > Metazoa > Arthropoda > Insecta > Lepidoptera > Gelechiidae > Athrips > Athrips mouffetella. The sequence continues at coordinate 1,527,424 of OX383960.1, read as the reverse complement.
CCAATACGTTCAAAACGCAACTCGGCTCTGGACAAGAGACGAAACAATCGAAACAGGCCTTGAAATAAAATAATGAAAATGCAGCGAAGAAATTCGTAGTTTCGTACATCGAACCCGTTTAGAAAGTATTACAAAATTTTTATACAAAACAACAAGAAAATTATCACATTTAAATTTAATTCCTACATTACTTATAACAACATGAGCTACTGCAGTTCCAATGGGAAATTAAAATTTGTTTTGTTAATCAGATAAGAAATTGAAACATGAATACATTTACGACTGATAGATAATGGAGTGAACAGAGTGTGTTTTATTTGATGCGGATTCCAACTCATCCAAGAATTATCTATTTTAAATACTTTAATCTTTCTAGCTATATCTGGAACATGTTTTTATTATGCATGGAAAAGTCCATTCTTATCAAAATAATCAGTATAAATAGACACCACAATAGAAATGTATTGGTATCCTCAGTTGCGAAGAATGCGTGTCACTCTGATTGTTCTTTTGGGGGCAGCTGTTGCTGCCGCGCTGCCTTCAAGCGAGGTCAGGATCATAGGAGGCTCCGATGCTTCCATCCAGCAATATCCATTCGCAGCAGCGCTCCTGTTTTCAAATGCCGGCAACGTTTTCACACAAACATGTGCCGGCGCTATTGTCAACCACCGGACATTCGTGACGGCTGCTCACTGCTTCTTCCTACGAGAGCTGACATCGCAATGGCTTACCAGAGTTGGCTCAGGTTCAGCCAGCAACGGAGGAACCCTATACAGCACGAAACAGATTATAATCCACCCAAACTATGACGTGACAACGTTGGATATGAATTTGGCTCTGGTACACGTCGCTGGAACATTCTCGTTCGGAACCACAATTGCAGCAGTAGGTATCGCCGGTAGTTCGTATATCGCCCCGGAGAATTCAGCCGTGTGGGCGGTCGGTTGGGGCGCGACTGCCATGGGGGGGCCGCGATCTGAACAGCTTCAGCACGTGCAACTTTACGTTGTTAACCAGGAGACGTGCAGACAACGGCATATCATCATAGCTTCGGACGTGACTACCAACAGTATCTGCGCAGGACTGCTGGATGTGGGCGGCCGCGACCAGTGCACGGGAGATGAAGGAAGCCCACTCCTGCATAACGGCGTGCTCGTTGGTGTTGGCTCGTGGAACTCCTGTGGATATGCGTTCTTACCTGCAGTCAACGCTCGCATCTCAGCTGCTACCACCTGGATCGTCAGTAACGCCTAAATTATTTGTTCAACTAAGTAGTTCATTTAACATAAATAAATACTAATTAATTGAAACAGTTTTTCACTTGCACTATTATTTGTTGTTCATTAAAATTATAATTAATACTAAGATGTTACTAACTAGGTAATTCTGTTTGTCTGTTAGGTTTCAGCAGTAATCTAACCTAAATATATAAAAGAGCTTGGCCTCACTGACTGATTCATCAACGCCGAGCCGTAACTAGGGGTTGCAAACCGGGATCCCGACTCTCGAAAATACTGGGATACCGAGCGAATTTTAGCTCTTTTGAATCCCGGGATTGGAAATAATCAAAACCGGGATATTCGGTTTTTTCGGTATTAGCGAAAATAAAAAAACTAATTACATAGCATCTTTCTTTTTTTAAAAAAAGCTCGCGAAATATTTATTCCTGCTGACAACATTGTAAGAATGTTGATTTTATCGTTATGTACTTCTTAGTTTTAGAACTATTTATATGTTGGAAACCTGGAAGTATAACACACTCGGTTTCTTAATAAAAGTACGCGTCGCGTACACAATTTTTAATTATTATTTGTGATTCTTATTTGAATCATAAAATTCTTATCAGTCTGGACTTCGACAAAATTGAAAATCTCTCCCTTGTCTTAACTTAAACTTGCTTGAACCATCAACAGTGGCTAGCAGCAAATTTAGCTGCTTCTAGTTTATGGAACATAGACACTACATTTTTTTTCTAGCTGTCGCCTGCATCAAACGCTTGGAATTCAGGAAAAATTTACTGTCCTTTCCTATGGTTTAGGATTACAAACTGAACTTATACCCTTTTCTTAAAAATCTGTCTGGCTGTTCCGACATGAAAGCGTATCAGGCAGACGAATAAGTACCATATCATTGTTCTGCACTTAAGGATTGTTTATCTTATTTAATTGTTGCTGTGCTCCGACACGCAAAACCAAATTACACATTAAATGATCTGTCACCTGTCACTTAATCACCTGTGTGATGACGCATACTTACATACATTCACTACCACACACTCTCTTCTTTTATTTTACCATATCTTGATTATTGCATGCTAAGTATAACTCAAATAGGTAGTTTTCTCACAGTCATTAGTCATAATTTTGTTTTTGTATACTTTTCTCTCCCCTAGATAATAAATAAATATCCGTTTCCGGAGGTGGAGGCCTGGTTACCTATAGTACAGGTTTACCTAGTTTAGTGGCCAGCCTCCACAAACAAAATCATGATTTTCTTTTTGATTAAGGTTTATTGTTAGCAGTTTAGTTCCTTGATTTGCTTGTGTGAGAAAATAAATATATTTTAATTTATTATTTTAAAACTCACGCGTGATCGACTCATTTTGTATGCAAGAAGATTTTCCTTTGGAAGAATTCGGGGCAGTAAAGTAAATAAAACCATTAAAAAAACACATAAATTTTTAGTAAGTCTTACTCTGTCTGTCTGAAGTAATGTTTTTTTGCCTGTTAGTTTGTTTTGTGGTTTTTACATACCGCCTCGACGGATAATGACCTAATTTTGAAACGCATAATGTTTTAAACTCATATTGAAACCTAATTTGTTACTTTCCAATGCTAATAAAGAATTGTTTTTTTTTTATTAAATACCGTAAATACCGGATAACCGGTATCGAAACTACATTAATCCCGAAAATCTCGGGATTGGAAAAAGGGTTCGGTATTGCGACCCCCAGCCGTAACCGCTATGGATACAGATATGAAATTTTGAACACAGCTTTTTTGCGCTTCAAAACCACCCACTGAGGAAGGATTTTACATAATTCATCCCCTAAGGGGGAATTAAAGGATGAAAGTTTGTATGAAAATTCTGTTTCTTGAGCTAGATTCACACAAATTTTTTTAAGTAAACTCTTTTAAGTTTTTGGTAAAAAATAAAGAAACACGTATTTAAGCATTTCATAGTCAAGGGGTTGAAAAAGGAGATGATTTTTATCCGTATGTTGGTCTGTCTTTCATTTTTAAAGAATGAATTATAGAAATTTGGTTTTGAGCCTTTGGTAAAAAATAAAAAAGTATGTGTTTTAGGATTTTTCAAAATTCATACCCTAAGGGGGTAAAATAAGGGTTGAAAGTTTGTATGAAAATCCTACAGTTTTGACACGCGGTACTTGAAAACTTGGATTTTAGGTAAAAATAAGAAACAAAGAAACGTGTTTTAGCAATTTTGAGATATCATCTTTAAAAGGGGTGAAATAAGGGATGAAAGTTTGTATGAAAGTCCTACAGTTTTGACATGCGGTACTTGAAAATTTGGATTTTAGCTAATAATAAGAAACAAAAAAACACGTGTTTCAGCAGTTTTGAGATATCATCATCACCCAAAGGGGTGAAATAAGGGATGAGAGTTCGTACGAAAATCCTTCAGTTTTTAAAAGGGGTTTGGGCTTAATGAAAGGTCTTTGAGTGTGGAAAGGTGTTTGAAGTGTTGAGTAGTTGAGTAGTTTTTGTTAGATTTTAGGATTGAGCTAGTACTTTTGGTAGATTTAAGATTTTTAGGAATTGTCACTTAATATATTGAGGAAATTGATTCTCTAAAGGAACAATTTCTGTACAGTAGATTTACACACGGTGTCACAGTAGATTCGCCAAAATCCCCAGTCCCAAGAGGCGCGATTTACACATTACACATTTTCGTCATCTTCTTTCGCAGGTTTTTCTTATTGTTAGTCTACTAGATTACTCGATCCCACGGTTCAGAAAAGCCTTAAGGCAGCTTGGAAATTGGTAGCCAGGTTGACCTACAACCTGGAAAAGTTCAATCTAATATTGCGTCTGCTTTGCCCTCTAGGTTGCAGAGAAGTCAAATGGTAGTAGTTGTTTAAAAACTAGTGTTTTCGTCAAATCCTACGACTTCATCTATATTTCACCAAACAACTGCTTCTCTTAATAATACCCTTACCTCTTCCAGTTAAAGATATCTTTAGACAATCTTTAAGCGAACTATCGCTGCACAAAACAAAGTTAAAGGAGATTTAATGGCTTGCTTAAATTTTTGAATAAACAAAATATGTCTTAGGCTTATCTTATCATTTTGACGTTTAAAATTTTATATTATTAAAGCGCCAAAAATTACCCATTAGCGCAATATTTTACTGTTTTTCTAAAAAAAAAATACCCTTTAAAATTGATGACTATTCTATTTAGTGTTAAAAATAGAACAATCAGAGGGTATATACAAATTTTAGTCTAATATTCCTTAATATTATGTTAAACGTCGAAATAGACGCAATTTTTAATTTAAGTTGACATTTCTTTACAGAAAAGGAGGCGGAATGGCTTTTGTTGTTAGCTTATCCAAAAAAGGTGACGTTTTAAAAAAAAAAAACCGGCCAAGTGCGAGTCGGACTCGCGCACTGAGGGTTCCGTACCACCACATAAACATAATTGTATTAGTTGAAATTTCAGTAAGTTAATGTGCTAGTGTAATGTAATTTTTTGAGTCCGACACGCGCTTGACCAAATTTTATTATTTGTTGTTATTTTATAGCCTATGCCCTATAAACATACCAATTTTCAAGTTTGTAAGTGTTCCCGTTTTTAAATAGAACTAAAACAAAAATCGCCTCAGCAACCATCCAACTTGACCCCTCTCTTTTATGAATGTTCTTGAAACGGGAGCTCACCACAATTGGTTACCATTAGTTGTGAGAAAAGTTGTAATATTTAATGATTTCAGACTTTTCCCATTATTTGTACTGTGAGACCTAGCTTCTTGCCAAATTTCATAATTTTAGGTCAACGGGAAGTACCCTGTAGGTTTTTCATTTTTGAATAAATGTATGGAGATGAGGACATAAAATACCATATCTTTTGATTGCGTCGTTGTAAAAAATTGAAATTTTCAGATCTTATGTGGTTCATGGATCCTAATATATGGTATTAATTTCAACCTGATACCTTTACCCGTTCGTGAGATAAAGGGTCTTGACAGACAGACAGACAGACAGACAGACAGACAGACGGACAACAAAGTGATCCTATAAGGGTTCCGTTTTTTCTTTTGAGGTACGGAACCCTAAAAATAAAATCAAATGTCAAACTTGCGCCACTGAGCAAGGAACAACGTATATATACGTTTTAGCTTGCGCTTTACCTCCTACTCGACATGTTCCCAATTCAGCAGACAAAGAAAAAAATTACGCTAAGTCCGCAGTATCCCTATCCTCTGCAACTTTCTTGACTTTCTGATACGACAGGACATTCCTCTTTTCCTAAATCTGATCCATGTAGCCTTTCTCTACCTCTCCTTCTTCCCTCAACCTTTCCCTCTATGGTGGTTTTAAAGAATTTGTCGTATTAAATACATGGAGTTGAAGTAGCAGCACTTTCTGCAAAGGAGAGAGTCATAAGCTAATCCATTTCTTGCGAGGGACCTCCATAATAAAATGTATGAATTTTTATAAAATCCCAAAAATGTAAAATTTTTATCTTTCTCTCTGAGAAATATGTGACTTGGGAGCAATAAATGGTATTACCACAGTTTTTCAGGTAAATATACTTACTATTCAGGAAAAAAACTATGTTAAAAATCACGCATAAAATAGCTATTACGGATCATTTACGCTTCCGTTTTTAGTATTAATGATCAATTCACAAGTAAAAAGAGATATATTTTCACTTAAGCAAATAAAGTTTAAGTAAAAATTTAGAATTTTAAAGATTTTTGTAATACTTAACCGGGTTTTTTGACCGACTGGAGACGTTTTACACTTCACTAGCTCATAACGATATCGCAAATTCGCAACTCTTGTAGCAACGTTCTCAAAAGAGCCAAAAGAAATTATGAAAGACATGAATTTGAAAAAGCTGGTAAAAACAATAAGAAGATCTGGCAAGTGGTAAAATCTGTCACCAACACTATCAAACCCTTTACTTCAGCAAACGCTCTCATAGACATGACTGCTCCAAAAGCAAGCATTAATAAAATTAACTAAATTCTTTGCAAACATTGGAAAAAATTTAGCCGAAGATATTATTTCTAAGTCAATTTGTTCTCTGACATCCCCATTTCTAACACAGTCTTTTCCACATTCCTTTGTCCTTCTTCCAACCGACCCTTCGGAAGTTGAGTCGCAAATTATCAGGCTACGCTCAGACTGCGCAGTTGGTAGGGACAAAATATCAAGTACCTTTCTAAAACAGTATAAAGAAATACTAGTCCCACCTCTGACTTTCTCTGGTTTCTTGCCGTTTCTTTTACGCTGCCATAGCACGATCCGAAACGGCGTAGACTCGCTCTATTTGCATTGTATTCTGCATGACATTCAATAAGTATTCTGTAAAGAATCTACATTGAATAAAATTATCTGAATCTGACTTATATCTTTAATTTGGCTTTTGAAACTAGCACTTTTCCAGCTGCTTTCAAACTATCTCGGGTACAGCCTGTTTACAAGAGTGGGGACAGGAGCAGTGTCAACAACTACAGACCTATATGTATATTACCATCGCTTTCTAAACTTCTTGAGAGACTAATTAACACTAGATTGGTTGGATATCTTGAACGGCATCACCTTCTATCTCAATCTCAATATGGTTTTAGACGTGGAAAATCAACCAGTGATGCCGTTCATGAACTGACCAATTTCATTGCTACAAATTTAGATAGCAATAAAAAATGTATAGGTGTCTTTCTTGACCTTGCAAAGCAAAGGCATTCGACACTGTTTCTGTCCCGCTCTTGCTGAAAAAATTAGAATCTATTGGTGTAAGGGGACGACAGCTACAACTTTTTTCGAGTTACCTCACAAACCGGTGCCAAAATGTCATTATAGACAAATTTGGTAGCGACGACCTTCCCGTGACCTTTGGAGTACCACACTTTTTCTTGTGTTTATCAATGATCTGTGCAATTTAAATCTCTTGAACGGTAAAGTGATTATGTTCGCAGATGATTCCGCTCTACTATTTACAGCTAAAACATGGCATGACGTGTTTCAGTCTGCTCAGGATGGCTTCAACAAAGTAACCTGCTGGCTTAACCAAAATCTACTGACTCTTAATGTTACTAAAACTAAATATATGGCTTTTTCTACACTTAACCTAAATCCACCCCCCTATGTATCCTTCTCTATCACAGCTCATTCTTGCTGTTATCCATATAACCCACCGTGTTCCTGTTCTCATCTCCAAAGCACCACTTCCATCAAGTACCTTGGCGTTATTCTTGACAACACACAAAATTTAATGAACACATCGAACTTTTGACCTCCAGGGTACGTAAAATGATCTATGTCTTTAAAAATCTTCGTCATGTTGCGAAAGATCAACTGATAAAAACTGTATACTATGCCTTGGTTCAGTCAATACTTTCTTACTGTGTTACGATTTGGGGTGGTGCGCCAAAAACAAAAATTTTACAGCTCGAAAGAGCCCAAAGGGCAGTACTCAAAGTCAGTAGAGGTTTGCCCTTTTATTATCAAACTACAACTCTCTACTCCGAATGCAAAATCCTTAACGTACGCCAGCTTTTTATCCTATCTACCGTCCTCAAGATGCACTCTCTTATTGATTTCCAATTAGTCAATATCGAAAACAAAAGACGTAAGAACCAAATTTGCCCCAGTTACTATGCTAAATCTAGCTTTGCACAAAATTTCTTTTGCTTTCTTGGTAGTTACTTATACAACAAAATAAGTAACCAAATAACTCTCTATTCTAAATCCCATTATGAATGTAAAGAAATAATAACCATCTGGCTTCTCCAGATCTCCAACTACCGAGGAACTCTTGAGTATTGCTTTTTGATTGGTATCCTATTATTATTGGGTTTCTATCCGTATTGCTTAGTATACAGAAATAATATATTCTTGTATTATGTTTTATTGAACACACACACTAACACACACATCTACACGTACACAAACACAATCACACACACTAACACTCAAACACCCACACGTAAACAATCACACTCACACATACAAACATACTGACTCACCTAGCTAATGACAGTACCTGGAACCGATCAGGGTCCCAGGTACTGTCGATTCCAAGATTACTGTCTGTTATCGTAGGACTAGCTCTCTCTAATCTCAAGAAATGTTAGACTAAACTTACCTACTAGACACTATTAGACGCGAACTGCAACAAAGTCTGTTGTATATTTATTCTATAATAAAATCACTGAATGCATAGTGTCCATATTAAAATAAATAAACCAGCATAAAAATTAATACTTAAATAATACTATACTAATGCCTGTATCATGTCGTCTTGCTACTGTCCGAACAGTCAAGAGCACGTCAAGCTTGACACATTGTACGCTGTATCGTGCTTTATTCAATAAACGTTACATGCTAGAGTAGTGTTGCGAGTGTCAGGCTTGACCTGTCGCTGACAGTACAAACATTCATTCTATCATTCGTTTAGAAAGTATTATTTTTTTTTATACAAAACAAGAAAAGTATCACATTTAAATTTAATTCCTACATTACTTATAACAAAATAAGCTGCTGCAGTTCCAATGGGAAGTTAAAATTTGTTTTGTTAATCAGATAAGGAATTGAAACATGAATACATTTACGACTGATAGATAATGGAGTGGACAGAGAGTGTTTTATTTGATGCGGATTCCAACTTATCCAAGAATTATCTATTTTAAATACTTTAATCTTTCTAGCTATATCTGGAACATGTTTTTATTATGCATGGAAAAGTCCATTCTTATCAAAATAATCAGTATAAATAGACACCACAATAGAAATATATTGGTATACGGTTGCTCAGTTACGAAGAATGCGTGTCGCTCTGATTGTTCTTTTGGGGGCAGCTGTTGCTGCCGCGCTGCCTTCAAGCGAGGTCAGGATCATAGGAGGCTCCGATGCTTCCATCCAGCAATATCCATTCGCAGCAGCGCTCCTGTTTTCAAATGCCGGCAACGTTTTCACACAAATATGTGCCGGCGCTATCGTCAACAACCGGTCATTCGTGACGGTTGCTATCTGTTTCTTCCAACGAGAGCTGGCGTCGCAATGGCTTACCAGAGTTGGCTCAGCTTCAGCCAGCAACGGAGGAACACTATACAGCACGCAACAGATTATAATCCACCCAAACTATGACGTGACATCGTTGGACAATAATTTGGCTCTGGTACGCGTCGCTGGAACATTCTCGTTCGGAACCACAATTGCAGCAGTCAGTATCGCTGGTAGTTCGTATACCGCCCCGGAGAATTCAGCCGTGTGGGCGGTCGGTTGGGGCTCGACTGTCAGCGGGGGGCCGCGATCTGAACAGCTTCAGCACGTGCAACTTTACGTAGTGAACCAGGAGACGTGCAGAGTACGATATATCCAATCGGCTATGTACGTGACCACCAACAGCATGTGCGCCGGACTGCTGGACGTGGGCGGCCGCGGCCAGTGCTCGGGCGACGAAGGAAGCCCACTCCTGCATAACGGCGTGCTTGTTGGTGTTGGCTCGTGGAACTCCTGTGGATACGGGTACTTACCTGCAGTCAACGCTCGCATCTCATCTGCTACCACCTGGATCACCAGTAACGCCTAAATTATTTTTTCAACTAGGTAGTTCATTTAACATTAATAAATGCTATTTATTCCATTCCCTCTCTAAAAAGATTCTTTTATTCACTAAAACAGTGAATAACAAGCACTTTTAATCACAATTTTCGTGTTTGAATTTAGAACACACCAATATATTCGACCTCCATTTCAATGCTATAAAACCTCCTTGCGTAAAAAATATTCGATACAAACTCCTAGTGCAAAGAATACTCGACATACAAACTCCTTGTGCAAATAACTGCTCGAGATTTGATTGGTCGACATTTTATAAGACTTATATTATATAATATAAGTGAGTAAATAAGTAGTACTACCTATACAAGGTGTAACAAAAAGAGTATATCAACCCTGAAGGATGTGATTCTGCCCATGAAACTGAACAACTTTCCCTAAGGAACATAGGTCGACATACGAAAAAAAAAATTTACCTCCCATAGAAACTGAATCAGCTAATCGCGCATTTTGTATGGGAGGTCAATTTTTTTTTATCGTATTTCGACCTATGTTCCTTAGGGAAAGTTGTTCAGTTTCATGGGCAGAATCACATCCTTCAGGGTTGATATACCCTTTCTGTTACAGTGTATATTATCGCTTGAAATCTTTCTTTTTCTCGTAGTCATGGTATAAAGTATAGTATGCAACTATTGAATAAAAGGGATTTAAATCGAGGGCCATGAATCACTTGATTCAGTCGTTAGAATTTTTCACTTGCTCGTGATTCAACTCTGGCCCTCGCTTTAAATCCGTCTTTTATTCACTAATTGCATACTATACTATTAATTTAAATTAACTTAGATGTTCCTAATGTAATCTAATTTTATTTTTTATTTTTTCGTTTCTGTAACTTATTTAAATGATAATTTGTAAATATTCGCACACAGTATAACTGTTACTTGAATAAATGAATGATGATGATGAATTGAAACAGTTTTACACTTGCACTATTATTTGTTGTTCATTAAAATTCGAATTAATACTAAGATGATACTAAGTAACTCTGTTTGTCTTTTAGGTTTCAGCAGTAATAATAGGTCTTTACCTATGAAATTTCCGAAATTTTCTTACAGATTAATGAGATCATAATTCCTATATTTCTAATGCATTTTTTTTCATTTGTCTTATATTTGAAATTTGACTTCAAGGTTATCAATTTACGCATAAAATAAAGTTTTTTAATGAACACTCTCTCACTACCATGGGTTGGCTGGAAGAAATCTCTTTTAGAGATAAGCCCGCCTTTGTAAATGTCCTTTTGTATGTAACTTTCTGTATGTGAATTTGTGCAATAAAAAATACATTTAAATTTAATGGTTCGAAAATTGTTCGTCTTAACTGTCGTCCGATTTCATCATTAGATTTGTTATGTTTTTTTACGGATAATATTTTTTTAGAATTAAATTTAAGCTTCTGTTAGGTTAATGTCTTCCTAAAAAATTTTTTTAAGCATTTTTAGGAAAAAATTGGATTTATAATTCCTAAGAAAAATGCAAAAATGTTAGTACTGAAAATTGACTTTACCTAAAATTCGCCATACAAAACGGCAATTTCATAGGTAAAGACCTATTACAATACAAATATACAAAAGAGCTTGTCCTGACTGATTCATAAATGCCGAGCCGTATTTTGTACACAGCTTTTTTGCGCTTTAAAACCACCCACTGAAGAAGGATTTTACAAAATTCATCCCCTAAGGGGGTGAATTAAGGGATGAAAGTTTGTATGAAAGTCCTACAGTTTTGACATGTGGTACTTGAAAATTTGTATTTTAGTTAATAACATGGACGAATAATAATAAGACTGACAATCCCCATACTAGAAATGCAGATGGCGCTTTCAAATTGTCTAGAAATAAATTAATTATTAATTATCGAGTATTCTGCCAAAATATCATTCAAAATTTCAACATAGTTTCAATGTAAAGAATAGCTAACATTGAAATTTGGTTTATTATTTTAGCAGAATACTAGATAAATCATAATAACTACCCGGACTATTTATTAGCGCCATCTAGTTTTATACTTTTCCGGGTTACGGTTTCTAAAGGGGATGGTCGGTCCTTTTTATACTTCGTCCATGTTAATAATAAAAAACAAAGAAACATGTGTTTTAGCCATTTTGAGATATCATCTCCCAAAAGGGTGAAGTAAGGGTTGAAAGTTTGTATGCAAATCCTTCAGTTGAAATTTGGATTTTAGCTATTAATAAGGAGTAAAGAAACATTTGTACGTAGATGGTATTTCACCATTAGAATGCTAAATTATTCCTGAGTAACATAATATATTTACATCTCTCATATTCAATAAGTAGGTCCTTATTACCCCCAAATGGGTCTTGTAGGTGACCAATCAGCGCTCTAGGGTAATAATGTAGCTAGAAAAGCCCTAGGGCGGTAAGTAATTGTAACGCCCCCGCCCGGCAGCACCTCCACCTCCACGCGCGGCTCCGCCTTGATGGCCGCCTCCAGCAGCGGGGCGGCGGGCGTTTTAATTACTTACCGCCCTAGGGATTTTCTAGCTACATTATTACCATAGAGCGCTAATTGGTCACCTACAATTTGGTGGTAATATGGACCTACTTACCTCACAATCGAGATGTAAAGCAGAGTAGTTAGCTCGGGTGTAAGCATCAATTGCACCCTCGAACTATAGGCGCCCTCGCTGCGCTCTCGGGCTGCAATTGATGCCTTACAGCCCTTGGCTACTAATCTACTATTCTTACTAGCTATTTTTATAAGTTCAGTCGTAGTCATAACATAATAGCATATTTATATTATTCACCAAAGAACTGCTTGTGTTAGTAATAAGTACTTTTAGAAGTATAATTTTAATATATCAAGTGACCTAACGCGTCTCAACTATCTTACTGCAAGGCTGATTCATGAATGAATAAATCTGTTTGTGAATAAATTATTCTTAGTAAAGATTGACCTATTCAATGAATGGGTTTAAATTGAATAGCCGATTTGTGGTTTCGGAACTAACAAGATTGCGGTTTAAGGAATTATGCATTGCATTTTAAAAGAAGAATGACATATTTTTCACTCATGCGTCTTTTAAAATAACTATGACCTATGATTGCTATGACACCCAGGTTAGGAGATGCTAAGACAACTTGAGCCGGTGGGGCTACATGGAACATGGTAAAACAAGCACATTTGGTGTGGTTGGTAGTGCACCTGCCTTTCACGCCGTGGGCCGCGGGTTCGATCCCCGCCCAGGGCAAACACTTATGTTTGTTCTGTGTCTGGGTGTTATTTATGTATGTATATCAGTCTCTGATACCCATAGTTCAGGTTTTGCCTAGTTTGGGAATATTTGGGATCAGATGACATTGTGTGAAATGTCCCCAAATAATTAAAAAACAAAATTTTAAAAATCTGCGGTCGTTATGTGAAGCCACAAACTATGGTCCACCTCGCAACTTGCGCATCGTGCCTTACATCATGCTCGCTAAAGGGTCTGTACAGGGCCAGGCCAAATGCTATCTGCGTTGGTCCAAAAAAGTATAAGTGTTGCCAGCGACACGAAACAAGATGAAGACACATTTCTTAAGAGAAACTGACTTTTTAAAACTACCTTTTATTTTAAATATACAACTATCTGAGTTGCCGGATACTGGTCCAAAAAGTATAAGTGTTGCCAGCGACAAGAAACAAGATGAAGACACATTTCTTAAGAGAAACTGACTTTTTAAAAGTACCTTTTATTTAAAATATACAACTATCTGCGTTGCCGGATACTGGTCCAAAAAGTATAAGTGTTGCCAGCGACACGAAACAAGATGAGGACACATTTCTTAAGAGAAACTGCCTTTTTAAAACTACCTTTTATTTTAAATATACAACTATCTGCGTTGCCGGATACTGGTCCAAAAAGTATAAGTGTTGCCAGCGACACAAAACAAGATGAAGACACATTTCTTAAGAGAAACTGACTTTTTAAAAGTACCTTTTATTTAAAATATACAACTATCTGCGTTGCCGGATACTGGTCCAAAAAGTATAAGTGTTGCCAGCGACACGAAACAAGATGAAGACACGTTTCTTAAGAGAAACTAACTTTTTAAAAGTACCTTTTATTTAAAATATACAACTATCTGCGTTGCCGGATAATGGTCCAAAAAGTATAAGTGTTGCCAGCGACACGAAACAAGATGAAGACATATATTTCTTAAGAGAAACTGACTTTTTACGACTACCTTTTATTTTAAATATACAAATCAAAATAAAACCTTTTTTCCATCATAAGGAAAGAGTCCTCGATTAAAAACCTCCTAGCCTTTCACAGACGGAGACTAGATCGAAACGCATTGGTGCTAGATCTTTGCAGTAAGACGACTGTACTTGAATACCATGCAATATATTTAAAAGGCAGTTCGGAAAGAGGGACGAAACGATCGAAACGGGCTTTGAAAATAAAATGCATGTCTAGCGGTATAATAATGAAAGGGGAGCGAAGAAATTCGTACGCCAGACACGTCTTTTTAATACAAAAATGTTCTTACAAAAAGCAACAAGAAAAATATCTCCCTTACAATATTTAGGTAAGTACATTACTGGGGAGAAAAAACTTGTTGCACTGCTGCTGTATTTTTAGTAGGCAGTAAAATCTCGAATTGGGTATAACTGAATACATCAAAGGAGATGAGGGAACATCCATAAATATGAGATAGCTTTGGCCGAATTACGGAAATGACTGTGAAGTTGAACAACTTTCCAAATAGGTCGACAAAGTAAAATATTTTTCAACACATTTGCTCATAAAACAGCTCTATTTGCACTGTATTTAGGTCCATAATCCAACTTATTAAAAACGCGTGCTTTTCTCATTATATATATATATATATATTACAGCACTAGTTATTTAATTTTTGTTTTTAGGGTTCCGTACCTCATAATAAAAACGGAACCCTTATAGGATCACTTTGTTGTCCGTCTGTCTGTCTGTATGTCAAGACCCTTTTTCTCACGAACGAGAAGAGCTATCAGGTTGAAATTGATAACGAATATTAAAGTCCATAAACCACACAAGATCTGAAAATTTCAATATTTTACAACGACGCAGTCAAAAGATTTGGCGTTTATGTCCTCATCTCCATACATTTATGCAAAAAAGCAAAACCTACAAGGTACTTCCCGTTGACCTAAAATTATGAAATTTGGCAAGAAGCTAGGTCTCACAGTACAAATAAAGGAAAAAGTCTAAAATCATTAAATATTTCAAGTTTTCTCACAACTAATAGTAACCAATTAAGGTGAGCTCCCGTTTCAAGAACTTTTCTATAAATGAGGGGTCAAGTTGGATGGTCGCAGAGTTTTTAAAATCAACGAGCAAAAGCTTTTAGTATATATACCATATGGTTGATAGGTACGGAACCCTTAGGGCGCGAGTTCGACTCGCACTTGGCCGGTTTTTTTTATATTAACAATAAGCAAGGAGTTTTAATGTCTAAAATATTTATGACATTTTCGTAAATATTTTCCTAATGTTGATGAAAATATAATATGTTAACAGTTTGTTGCATGAGATTAGTTAAATCTGACAACAAATCAATATTAATTGCTTTTGTAAGCAATAAATTTTAATTTTTTGTACTTTTTCAATGACTACGCTGTTTGGGAGCATTGCCACTGCTTCGCCACAGCTCCTCATTTGAAAAAAGAAATGCGCGCGCAACAAGAATTCCGCGCGCCATTTTTCAGAAGTATTTTCATTTGCTTTGATTTTTGTGACTAACTAACAATGTCGTTGGTTTCAAGCAATGAAGAAGAACTTAATTTAACCCCACAGGAAATAATTACTGGGGCACAAAATGCAAGTGAGAGTCTCGTTCCAGCAAAATCAAAGGAAAATAGATTATTTCCTACGAAAATTTCATTGAATGGAAGAACAGCAAAAATGCCAATTCGTTTTCAGAGAATGTCTTTTTGGCTTATTTCAATGAGCTGGCGAATAAGTATAAACCTAGCTCTTTTTGGTGTATTTATTCCGTGTTGAAAAGTATTGTGAGAACAAAAAACCGGCCAAGTGCGAGTCGGACTCGCGCACCGAGGGTTCCGTACCACCACATAATCATAATTGTATTAGTTGAAATTTCAGTAAGTTAATGTGCTAGATTTTTTGAGTCCGACACGCGCTTGACCAAATTTTATTATTTGTTGTTATTTTATAGCTTATGCACTATAAACATACCAGTTTTCAAGTTTGTAAGTGTTCCCGTTTTTAAAATAGAACTAAAACAAAAATCGCCTCCGCGACCATCTAACTTAACCCCTCTCTTATATGAATGTTCTTGAAACGGGAGCTCACCACAATTGGTTACCATTAGTTGTGAGAAAAGTTGTAATATTTAATGATTTCAGACTTTCCCCAATATTTGTACTGTGAGACCTAGCTTCTTGCCAAATTTCATAATTTTAGGTCAACGGGAAGTACCCTGTAGGTTTTGCTTTTTTGCATAAATGTATGGAGATGAGGACATAAAATATCTTTTGATTGCGTCGTTGTAAAAAATTGAAATTTTCAGATCTTGTGTGTTTCCTGGATCCTAATATATGGTATTAATTTCAACTTGATACCTTTACCCGTTCGTGAGATAAAGGGTCTTGACATACAGACAGACAGACGGAACAAAGTGATCCTATAAGGGTTCCGTTTTTTTTTCTTTTGAGGTACGGAACCCTAAAAATGGAGGCTCAGGAATTGCAGCCCGAACCGCAAAAAGCGAATACGATTCGTTTTTATTCGCAAATGTGTTGAAAAACGTCGTAAGAAGCTTGTGCGCTTTGGTGATTACACCCTCGGCTCCATTACGCCCTCGCCTGCGGCTCGGGCTGCAATTTCTGAGCCTCAGCCGTAATATCCAAAATAGCGCACGTGCATCTTAATGTACTATTTTGTGCGGAAAATGGTTTTATTTTCATACTAGCTGGTGCCCGCGACTTCGTCTGCGCAGAATCTGCGATTTCACCCGCATTAAATACGTTTTCCAGTGGGAATGATGTGTTTTCCCGCGGTAAAAAGTAGCCTATGTGTTATTCCAGGACCTAAACTATATGTGAAACACGTAGAAAGGATATTAAGGGTATTATTTCTCCTAAACTGCGGATATATTAAAGTCCGAGTGGTGCCGGCAAAGAATAGTTCCAACCCATCCGTGGGTGTCGTGAGAGGCGACGAAGGGTTATAAACTAGAGTATGGGGAGTAGCATCCTCGTGCCTGTGTATCGTACGCACGGCAGGAAGTACGTAGAAACAAAACCAGTATAAGCTGAACCAGCGCTACGTTACAAACACCCGAAACCAGAGACCCGGTCAAGGTCGAAGTGTTTCCACCGACGAGCGATCGTCTGTACCATCTCACATACTACGGTCACCAACAACCGTAGTCCATGGTGCCAGCTGCAACGCTAACAAGCGTGGTGCGTGTTCTTCTCCACATTGAGAGTGGATGCTATGGGCGGTGGAGACCACTTACCATCAGATGGCCCACCTGCTCGTTTGCTAACATAAAAAAAACATTGTTCGAGTAAAAGTTGGAATTCTGGAGGAAGCTCCCTGTCCTGCGGTGGACGATTCAAGGGATGTTATGATGGAATATTAAAGCGACGATGAATTGTTTTCCTCTCTCAGTTTGAGACGATGATTTATTCGAAGCCATAAGCCTCAATTTGGAGAATAGATTACATTCCTGAGTGGGCCCTGGGGGCAGAAGGTTATTAGATTAATAGCTCCACTGAATTTCTTGTTTGCGCTTGACAAACTTAATTTATAAGGCTGTCCTTTCCCGTAACTTGTAAATTCTCGGCGATGAAAAGAGACAAATATCTCATTTCAGTGTCTATTTTCTTACAATCAATGTGTTATTGGATGTAACAAGGTGTGTCTTCAAGGAACAAACAACGCTCCCAAGGTTTTGGACACGAGTTCAGACCCAAAAATGTAGGTATTTTGACAACATTGGGAAATCTATTCTTTCAATTGCGTCGAAATTTACAATAAATAAATTCGGAAAAGAGTTACGGTCTGAGTGACATATTAATATTTTTTTTAAAAGTAAGCCATAGTATATTCATGTAATAACATCAACAAGCTTCTTGGTAGCGTATTTAAGAGGGTATTCTAGTCCTAGAAATAGGTATTTGTACAAACTATTGGTGTCTCGCTGCGCCCCCGTAGTGTGCAATAGGGTTATCCGATTAGACCGATTTTACCTACAAAACGACGTTCCGCTTTCCCCTGTTTCCTTCTCCAAAACTGAGCTGATTCAATTGTTTATGGTATCAAAATTTAAATGAAGTAGATCTACTTCTCTATTTTTTCTTTTATCTTGAAAACTTAATTTTTTTCCGGTAGACGTCTAAATATGGCTGAAAAACGGGGCATTTTTTCAGGTTTTTGGATAGTCATATTTCTTTTGGTAATTATTTTTCGTAAAAAAAATAACATGCCTACAGTAGACCTTGATTTAAAAACAAAATACCATCGCTCAACAGGCATTATCCAGGGAGGAAACATGGGAATATGTACATTAGTATCAATTTGTATGTAAGAAATGCAGCTACGATCCCCTCTTAACTGCGGTATTTTATAGATACAGCCTCTATAATGATAACTTTTTCATATTTCTCCCTTCAATATAACATGAGTAAGACGTTACGCCTCGACAGCCACACAAAGTGTAAGCGGATTAAAGGTCTCAAGTTCCGAGTTTCCAAGTCTCGTACTCTACGTTTACGTCGACGATACGATAGTAACGGCGGGATGGGGGTTAAATGCACCCTACCGTTATGCAAATATCGCGCTTCACACACTATTTACCAGCCGAAAGAAAGCCGTAAGCCGCTTTATGGTTGTACATTGTGAGTTATTTTTAGTAGTTTCTTTTTCTTTCTCAATATGGCTCCACTTTGTGATGCAATGTAATTTAACTGACGTAATATCGATAAAATATCCAAATACATATAAATTAGAATTACTGCAGTTGTTTTTACGCAACAAATAATACAAGGCAAAGTGCAAGTCATACTTAAAAAAAAATACTGACTGAAATTTCGTCTAATGTTGTTGTACAGAACCCTTGATGTACAAGTCCGACACGCAACTAGCGGGTTTCTTTACTGGCAGAATTGAATTTTGATATAGTGCACTGCATACAAATGTTAAGACATATTTGCATGTCTGTCTGTCTATAAAACATTAAATAATGATTGGCAAGTATATGTATGAGGTTATGATGGCATGTTGCTCACGTGATTGAAATATTTACGACTTTAATTAGTTCACAAGCACATGCGTGATATGTACAGTCAACCGCACGTCGGTAGAAACTTTTTCAACTCTATTACCACGCCATAATGTCCAAAAGTGTTTCTACTCACGTGCTGTTGAAAGTACTATGCACTTTAAGCTAAGATTTAACAGACACAATAGGAATTAGAAAACTCGTTAAAAAAAAGAGCTAAAAAAAATTTAGAAATACACCTTTCTCGTGTGGGAACCCTCAATTTTTAGGGTACCGACCTAAACACTTGCGTTCATTCATTCGTCTTTCTATCTGGGAACCCTCACAGCCAGTTGCACAAAGCTTCCTTTAATTCTATCGCCGTCACTTTCTTTGTCAACAAAACAGAAAGTGACAGCGATAGATTTAAAGGCGTTTTAACTTAAAAACGTTTTGTGCAACTGGCGGTCAGTGTGCAAGTCCGACTTGTACAAGCGGTTTTTTAATATCTAATCAAAAATAGAAAATTTTAGCCGACCAGCCAGCTATTACGGTTTAAAAGGTACAGCCCTTCAAAGGTAGGACAGACGAAAAGTGTAGAAATAGAACAGCAGCGTAATAGGGATCCAATGGAACAATTTGGATACGGAACCCTAATAAGAGTTGTCGGCACCAGGCAAAACGCGCTGCGTGAGGATTAGATAAGATATTATTTAAGGATTTACCGAATCTAAATTAATTCATAATCTTTATGACCATATTTATACTGAAAATATCGATAGCGGCACGTTCCTACTGACGGCTACTGAATGATGCTGGATTATTTGTGCTATATTTACAGACCGCATAAAACTAATTCGGCCAAGAATATCTGCTGCAACGTCATAAACATTTTTGAAATCTCGTTAAACAACTGAAGTATTTTTTTTTATTGATTAATAAAAACGTTAAAATTACAGAAAAATCCAAGGCTCAAGAGCTAATATCATTTAAAGGGGCTTCACTTTTAGCAGTTTTTGTATGTTACTACAGCAAACTTTATTTTTACAGAGTAATTTAGAAACAATGGTACCTTTATACTTCAATCTGTCTTTCCGGATTTTCCCTAAGATTTGTATTTAGCGAGTAATATTTTTTTGAAGTGAAAACTTCTTTAGCAGCGCTTGGCACTTTTTTTAAATGGGTAAAAAAAATTAAACTCGCGTCAGATCCGTAGCCTGATCGAAAAAGCGTCAACTGTCAACCGTATTGTTATTACAATACGGGTTATTATTCAGTGACATCAAAGAAGTACGCGAGCAATGGCGCGATTGGACCCTTACAAATAGAATAATATTAAAAACTGCAAGTTTTCACTTCTGCCGGCACTCCCGGAGTGTAACCCGTCCTTTTCTTTAATGATGGCGGCGCTAGTGGACCGCAGGTAGCCCCTTAATGTAAATTTTTCGACATCCTTGATCTACGAAATCAAAGTATCTGACAGATATCTGATCTGACTAATGTGTTCCTAATTTCATTGTATGTGTGGGATGCCTGATGCCTCCTACTCAATCGGGAAAGTGGGACATAATCATAAATCTAAACAGACGCGAATGATATTTGATTTGGTTGGTATAATAGTATTATGAAATGACGATGGATGTTCTAGAAAAAGCCTGTACGATAATACCACGAAACGTTTCGAGAAAAGGTAAGGAGAGGGGGTTTTAATTTAAGAGGCCTATTACATTTTGAGCGTGTTTTTGCGCAAAATAGCTAATTTTGGCGTCGTTAATCTGAGAAACGGAAAGACTTTGACAACTTTAACTTGTAAAATGTTGAAGAATAGTTATTATTTAAGTTCGTAGCGGCCTCGCTTTTTACAATTTTTTCTTATATTGGTAGATATAGCCAATATTCCGAAGCAAGTTTTCTTAAAATGCGCGAAGGCACTTTTTTGAGCTCGTGGATTGAACTATTGGGCTAAGCAAACAAAATAAAAATAATACAATCAAATCTCTTATATAATAGTGTAGTTTGTAGCGGCCTCGGAATTTTGAAAAATATATTGGAAAATCTAGAAAAAAAGTCCATTCCGAACGAAAAAAACTACAAAAAACGCTGCAAATTGCTCTTTACTACATTAATAATATTTCGTATAACTTATACCATACTTACTAAAATTTGGTATAAAGAAAATAAAAATCGCCTACATTTGTTTAAAAACAATTCGTTGTAATACCTTAATTGAACGTAATTACAACTGCCAAATTTCTCCATAATCCGATGCGCTGGCCTTTCAAACGCAATAATAGTATCAAATAACGTGAAAATACAAAAAGTATTTATATCGTTTAGTTTTAGCTACAAAACAGTGTCGAAAAATCTGGACGCCGAGTGAGATTTTCCAATTTTCATTTTTTTTTACGAAATTTTGTAATAGGCCTTTAAGGATCTGATAATAGCTCAATTACCTCCCTTTCTAACAAAGGACAGAATGCGCGTGTTAGAACGGAGCGGATTCGCACTATTTTACGTTATTCGCTCATTTTTGCATTTTTCTCAAAATCTGTACCTATAATATTAATTATAAAACAGCTATATGATAATGCGTGATATATTGAATAATGAGTAAAAGATTTAGCATCATTTTAGTACTTAAAAAAAAGAGAGTTTAAAAGCAAAAAGCAGAGGTAACTTTGGATTTTTTTATGGCGTATAAAATATATTTAATCGTGTTTCAGATTCAGCCATCTTCTTGGAAAGATGCTTAATTATCACATGATTCTTTTCGTTAAAAAACTGCTCAAGTGAAGCGTATTTAGCTCTTATCCCTTTGTAAAACAAACAATGGACACAAAAACTTAAAATTGCTTAATGTACCTAAGAGGAAACTCGTGGAATTCCAAAAGTTATGTAATATCCTTCCTTGGAAGTAACACTATGTCCATACCAAATTTCATCGAAATCGGTTTAGCGGAAACAGACAGACATTCATATCATTCTTATTATAATATTAAAGTAATACTGATATGGATAGTCGGATAGCGTGCGTGCCAGAAAAAGCTGAAAATGAGCTATAATGATATTCCTAGGATACAGAGCCTAGACACAGAAGATGGTAATCATCATCATCATCAAATCGTGTGGGTTGCAAGGTCGATGACCGACCTCACAAACCCTGGTATGGTGTCAGAGTTGTTGAGCCGCCAAAGGCCTCTGACATGGCTCATTAACGACTACATCCGTAGATAGTAGTTGGGGCCAACGGTTTAACGTGCCTTCCGAAGCACGGAATCATCCAAGTTGCGGACAATCAGGGATTCATATTGCAATGTCAATGGTAATAAATCGTACGAAAGAACAACCCGCCCCCCCTGTTGGACGCGTGGTGATTGCGGAGGTCCGAAACGTTAATCACATTTTCATATTCAAAAGATTGTTTGATGATTTTGAAAGATCAAATGTAGTAGCCTAGGCATCCTAGATAAACTATTTGCAAAGGTAAATAGTTGGGTCGAGTTCCAAAACAGTGAGAAACTACCTTTGAAAGCAATCTGTCTCGATCACACGTATAGATGTCATACTTACTACGCTGGCTCAGCGACCCCAAGAGGATCTTGGCCTCCGACACGCGAGTTCTCCAATCTTCACTGTTATAGACGTCATACAATGTGTATTTTCATGAGCTTCGTTCCCAAAGCCCAGTGATTCTACTCATGAACACAAGCAACTTCCTCGAAGATTTTTTTTAAATCATATAAAATAAGTCACTCACGTGACCAAGAGAAGCAGAAATTCTTGAATGAAAAATTCTTTATTTTTTCGAAAAAGTTGGTTGATTTCATAATCGGGGGCGAAACCAGTGAAAATTCACGCTACACAAGGTGTAGACGTTATACAACGTGGATTTTCATTGATTTCGCTTCCGAAGCCCAAGTGATTCTACTGAAATCATGAACACAAACAACAAACAACTTTCATAAAGAAAAAAATATATGCTCCAAAAAAATTTTTCGACACTAAATGAATCGATCACGCACGTGACAAACTATGAAGTAAAAAAATGTTCTCAAATGAAATTTTTTATTCTTCGGATAAGTTGCTTATTTTCTTCATAAGTAGAATCACTGGGCTTCGGGAGCGAAACCAATAAAAATTCACGCTGTGTACAGCCTATCCTGCTGTCAGGATAATCTCTCACTATTTGAAACGCGACCTAGAATATGTGTGACACTTACTTAGGTGCAGGTTCTCCTTCCGCCTCGCACTCTATGATGAACGGTTTGTCCACTTCCCCGGGCTGTGCCACTTGGAACAGCAGCTCTTCAACTGGCGGCTGCTTCACTATCCGTGGCGGTGATGTTACTGTAGAAAAGTGTTTCTGTTAGAAAACATTTTGAACGCTGCTGTAAAAGCTCATCTTAAAAAAAATATATTCTAAGGGGTAAAATATACATAAAGGGCATACGATGAGGGCAAGGTTCTGGTAAGGCGTAGACACGTCACGGACGTGGAACGGATACGGCACGGAAGCGACAATACATAGTAAAAAACCGGTCAAATGCGAGTCGGACTCGCACGTCGAGGGTTCCGATGTGCCTATATTATTTTTGGAAGCATTAGTGTCGATTCTGGCAGACCAAAACTAAACTAAATTTGACAGGTCTAAAAGTGTTGCTGTCTTTGTTACTCCCCACAGTCTAATAAAAGACAGCATCATTTTTAGACCTGTCAAATTTAGTTTAGTTTTAGTTTGGGTCTGCCAGAATCGACATCAATAAAGTCCATTTTTAGGACCGCAAAACTAAATTTGTTTGTAAAGGTTTTTTGCAGATTTCTAAAAAAAAACTGCAACTTAGAATGATCGTTTTATTTTCGCTGTAATATTTATATAAACTGCTATCGACTGTAATTAATTCAGATTTTTCCTTCAACAAACTTCGGAGATAAGGGAGGAGGAATGGTATTTTTTTTTGTCATTTTTCATCATAACTTGAAAACTAAGTCGTAAAAAATACAAAAATATATTTTAGAATGTACAAGTAAAGCCCTTTCATATGATACCCCATTCGAACTGGTAACGACAATTTGAAATTTTGCCCCCCCTATTTGGGCCCCCCTTTACATTAATAATCATAACTTTTTTTTTATTCTCTCATGTGCAATTAATTTAGGCAACCATATTCTATAACTATTTCAAATTTCAAGTCAATAGCAAGAATGGTTGATGAGATATACAGGTGTGACAGACAGACAGACAAAGTCGCACAACTTAGGGTTCCTTTTTTTACCATTTTGGTATCGAAACATTCGGAACCCTAAAAAGCGTAAGACAAGGGGTAGGCGGCGAAGCGGCATGCCTGCACCACGTCACTTGTGTATGACTAGCGGCCCGCCCCGGCTTCGCACGCGTAGCACTTAGTTTTGGAGGTTTATCGAGTCATATTTATCTGAAAATTCTTAAACATGTTTTTCTTTATTTCGATTTTCATTTTTAAATTCGTAATATCTTTTGAATGGAATGTCCGATTTAAATAATTCAAAGGTAGTCTACAGATATTAAACAGTCTTGGATATGAAATGATTTTTTTGGATAAGGATTAATACAAAGGTCTGGAAAACATGGTCTGATTTTTAAAAGTAGCTTAAAGTAACTTTTAAAATGTAAAAAAATTTATTACATTGACATAACTGCAATAGTTGGACAAACGGAGTCATAAAGTTTTTTGTAATATAAATATGTTCATTAATATTCTAGAACATTTTTTGTTTGATCATCAATAGTTTACGGAGCGGATGCGATGAAAGCCATCATATGGCAATTTTTTTTTTCACTTTGGGTAACATTATTGAAGTTTTAGTAGGGATCCCAAATTCTTTCTAGTAAAAAATATACCATGTTACTCAGGAATAATGTCGCATTCTAATACTGAAAGATTTTTTGAATCTGACCCAGTAGTTTTTGAGTTTATTCGTTACAAACATACAAATTGGATTGGACATACAAGAAAACAGGATTGGATCTACGAGAGATTGGAGAACTTTTTATTTTCAGATTAGGCATTTCAGGGTGTCCACAGCTAATGCCCAAAAAATTTCCCTGACTTTTCCCTGACTTTCCCTGACCATTTGCAAAAATTTCCCTGACCAATTTTATTCATTTTAAAGAAAAATAAAGTATAAATGAATTTATTTTCGAAAAAATGTTAAGACCAAAAACAATGTAGGTCACTCTTTGGAGAAAAAAAAAATGCCTGAAAAATAATGCTTCAACAGTCTGGATTAAGGGGCTGATAAGAGCTAAATACGCTTCACTAGAGCAGGTTTTTAACGAAAAGTGATGTATATAGGGTGACTTTTAATTAGTTCTTGATAGCAAAGGATATGCATGTACTCATGATACTGAACAACTTTTCCCAAGGAACATAGGTCGAAATAAAAAAAAACAAATTTGACTTCCCATACAAAATGCGCTATTAGCTGATGCAGTTTCTATGGGAGGTCAAAACTTGATTTTCGTATTTCGACCTATGTTTCTTGGAGAAAGTTGTTCAGTATCATGAGTACATTCATACCTTTTTCTATCAAGAACTAATTAAAAGTCACCCTATATATGGCCGTTGAAAAAAAAAATTGATAATTAAGCATCTTTACAATAATATGGCCGAATCAGAAACTCGATTAAATATATTTTGTACGCCATAAAAAAAACAACCTACCCCTCTTTACCTCTGATTTTTGCTTTTAAACCGTTTTTCTTAAGTACCCATTAATCTATGATGCCAAAACTTTTACACATTATTCAATATATTATGCGTAATAATACAGCTGTTTAATAATTAATATTATGGGTACAGATTTTGAGAATAATGCAGAAATGAGCGAAAAACGTAAAACAACGCGAATCCGCTCCGTTCTAGCACGCGCATTATGCCCTTTGTTAGAAAGGCTCTTATCAGCCCCTTAAGAGTTCAACTAGAGCATGAATTACAGGAGTAAATAAAAGATTTCACTGAACCAAAACTATTGAAATTTATAAAAATAAAAAGGAGTAATCTCATTATTGTGACCACAAATTATGCCTTATTGTAGGTCACTCGGAACCTGGAAAAAAATGCTTCAATAGTCTGGATTAAGAGTCAGACTAGACACTAGTCACTAGAGAATGATTTATCCCTTATTTTACAATCACTGGGACATTTTGGAAAGCAAACTCTAAATTCTTAATTTTTCCCTGACTTTCCAGGTGGCTCCTCGATTTCACTGACTTTCCCTGACCACCTTGAGCTTCCCTGACTTTTCCCTGACTTTCCCTGATTTTCAAGAATGTGGACACCCTGCATTTAAGTTAGTTATTATAATTTTTTATTTTCAATCAATGGTTGTCATTTACTACAGAAGCATAATTTGTATACTTTCAAATGAACTATTTATTTATCCTATACTACTAAACAAGCATTATTTGTGTATTTTTAAATTTCTTGAAAACGGCTCTAAAGATTTCAATAAAATTTACCAAACGGAGGTTTTCGGGGGCGAAAAATCGATCTACTAGGTCTCATATCTGGGAAAATTCTGTTTCTCTGTGTTTTCAAAGATTTTTTTTTAAATAAGGCATTTTACATAGAAACCTACACTGCCATCTGTTGGCTTGTTCCATCATCGACCTCATCTTTGTCCTCAAGGCCAGATCGAGGTCAAGAGTAAGCCCATAAATAGTAAAAAAGAAAAGCTTGTTCAACCAGGAACTCACTTTTATATGGCTAACAACAACAAACAAGCCCTATTTAATACAAGACTTTCCCAAACCTGTTCTGTAAACATAATGAACATTTTTTTTGACCCGTTTAAAATTACAATAGCTCTGACTAAATAATTGCAAGGCTGATTAAAAAAAATTAAATGATGATCAGCAAACAATTTTTTTCCCTTGATAAAGACCTCCCCTTCAGGTCCTTAATAATGTTAAAGAAATTAAAGTCAATTTTGAATATTTATATTAAAATATAGTGGATTATTTCTTGACTAGTAGCACATAAGACAATGGTCTAAAGGATTTTCTGTGCAAGTCTTGTTGTAACAAATATGGGTCTTGTGTGATTGAAGGAGTAATCACACCTTGTTGGCAAAATGGAATCATGCCCTCGTGGAATCCACTTAACAAATACTCATATCATAATCTTTTTATCTATGTGTATTGTGGTTCCATGTAATGCCAGCATAGAGCAGTACCAACCCATCTCTACCCGTGGGTTTCGTAAAAGGCGACTAAGGAATTATGAACTGGAGGAAGAGCAGGAGCGATTTCTCTGTATCGTACAGTCTCACATACTGCAATTACCTACACTACAACCGAGGTCATGATGATTATGGTCATTGTGGAGATCTTTAGGGGAGGCCTATGTCCACCAGTGGAAACTTTTGACTGATATGATTGATGCTGATTGTAATTATAAGTATGTTTCTTTTTTATTAATTACTTATTAACTACTTGTATATTGTCATATTAACTATGGCAATATGGAACAACTCAACCATAGGTGGGAGGCTATAGCAACACAACCATTTCAATATTAAAATAAGAAGATGTATGTTGAAGACCTGCTTGTGGTTTTGATTTTTCTATCTTGCTATCTCAATTATCTTGATACAATTATTATTTATATCTGTATATTAAATATAGGAAATTGAGCTTTCTTATTGCATTTAGATCATTTAAAATTATTGATAAACTGTCAAAACATTAGAGGGGACAAGCCAGGGGAGAGACATTTTGCATACATGCAAACATGTATTTCTAGGTAAATTATTAATTGAGAATCTGTGTAGTGAGACTGAGTAATATTCTGTAGTATTATTAATGACTGTTTTATGTTTTTGATGTGTTTTGATATGTTTTTAATTTTTAATTAAATATATTTAATCACTTATTTAAGCTACATTGTCGATTTGGGATAACCTGTCATGACTGTACTGTTGATGTTGTTAAGAAATAAAATTAAAATAAATAAAAATGTTTGAAGTGAGATTATGAGAAAACTAAAAATATTAAAGTAATAAAATTAACTACCCATGTAAAAATGATGTTGTTTATCATGATACATTTATAAAAAGCACGCTTTTTTGTCCTTATTTTATTTATTTAACTTCATGCACAAAGGTACATAGGCGGAGTTAACGCCTAAAGGCATTGTCTAACAGTCTACTTTAGGGACATGGGATACATTTATAAAAAGCATGCTTTTTTGTCCTGGGACACTGAAAATAACTATTAACTGAGAATCACCCATCCATCAAATGTTATGTGTCATCACTATAGATTGATATTTTTACGTGCATCTTTTTGTACTTGACAATTAATATTTTCTGTATTTCATATTATAATATTTTTTATGATATAATAGGTAATTACATTTTAGTTGTTGTTTAGTAACCACTATACTTTTTTAAATTGAAGTGAAATCCATTCCTCAAAATAATTGTTAACAAAATAATTTAATCTCTTGTGAAAATAGACACGAAGTCTTCCATCTTAATTATCTATTTATGCTACATAAATTCTCATACTATTGTGATGGTTCTAAGTTTGTGGTTTCCGCACTTAGTCCAGTAAGGACCATTGTGCGTGGGCCAATGGTTTTTTTTTTTATTTACTGTGTATGGGCTTACTCTTATTATTGACCTCGATCTAGCCCTGAGGACAGAGATGAGGTTGACGATGGAACGAGCTTGCCCAGAAGAAGCCTATTCACTTGCGACTTAAATAGATTCAGGTTACAAGAGCTCGGGAACACAGAAGCAAGCAGAGAATTCCATTGGTTTCTAAACAATTAATTTCTCTTGTATTAATTTATTTTGTTTATATAAATAAAATACTTAGGTATTTTTTACATTCACCTGACATTTAACTACAATTAATGAAAATTATTATCCATCCAGTAATTTTAAATAATACACTATCTAAATCCATACTTAATAACATTATAATAACAAGTAATACTGTCAATATTACAATTAATTAGAGACCACAAGTATAGTACGCAACAGCTTAGGAGTGCATTCATATGTATGGTACACCAAATTTTTGGCCCCCACTCTTGCGCTGTCGCATACTTTGTTTAAACACCTATACAAAAACTATCAAATATTTAGGCAGAGAGTAACTCAGCCTTCAGAGCTATAAATGCAATTTATCATGACAAAAATCCAATCGTAGCACTGGCAAGGACAAAATAATACTGTCCATTACTGATCTAGCACTAGACTCAGTACAGTCAGCAACTCATTAAAGGTAACACTTTGTAAGATAGCAGTAATGCTGATATTCATAGTGTAAGTCTCTATTACTGTTCACTTGACTGTAGTATGACAAAATAAGAATCCAACTTGATAATTTTTTAAGCACTAAAAAAAGATTAAATAATGCTATGTTTGGGACTTTTACCATAGTAAAAGTAAAGTTGTTCAAAATATTCTGAGAATTCAGAACATGAATATGAAATTTTATTTTACATAGTTCTAGTCTATTTACAACTAACAAAACATGAATTATATTTGTAAATAACTGAATACAGGACTGCGGAACCTACTTCCAGTAAGTGGGAGTCAAGTGAGTTCATTGATATTGCAAGAACCACTTAGGTATATAAATGTTTATGAGATTGTAGGCGATAGTAGCACCCCCACAACAATAATAGAGCATTATGGCATAGTTATCAGGTTTTGTAAAAAGAGTTGAATGACCTTTAAGTCCATACACTTTCAACTGTTGATAACGACGCCGTAAAGCTTTGTAGTATTGATAAACAGAAGGAAATACTCACAGAGGGCCGAAGCCGTTGTGACCACCGCCAATACACATATAATTCTACAGGTACCCATGGTTGCTAGAGTCTGCTGCCTCGTGAATCTACCAAGAAACCAAACAAGCAGGTTTAGAGACACTGAAACACATTTCCCCGGCACACATGTTCACCGCACTCGATGACCTAATCCGAATAAAGCTTGGCACAATGACACCACCCACTAAAAATAGTAACATCAAAAAACAACCCGTCATAACACAAAACTTTATTACACGACTCAAGAATCCCTTGTAAACCCCCAAGCCTTTGTAATTACACTATTTTGTGTTATTCCAACGTTAGAAAACCACACAAACTCACTATTTGCTACACGGACGTTAAATCAATAACTACATCCCGTAACTGTTTACACGGTTGACTTTTAACAGAAATTAAATTTTCACATAAAATATTGTAGTATATTACCTAGAATTCTATTTTATAACAATAACATCGCGAACTAAAATTACTGGAATTATAAAAATTACAATTTTATAGGCGGGGCCTCTGAGAGTCGGCCGTCGTTCGTTCGTTCAAAAATTGACTGACCATAGACTAAAGTCAAAATGCGGCCGCGGCCATGACATTTCTTTTTTCTCTTTTTAACTAATTGTAATAAGCATTGCTATCTCTTTTTAGAGAAAGCATAGACAACATATTGGCTTTCGTGCGTTTACGCGCGAAAGATGTTCCATATTTAAAAAAATTCATATAACTTTGTAGAAATGCAATATTTAAATTGACGTAAGAAAAACGCTGCGCTTCTGGCGTAGTTTCCAAAATCTTTGGATATTTCACGAATAGTAAAATAACGTGCAAACTTCAAATGAATTTCTCATCATCTTATCAGTTTCTGACTGTAGGTAAGTACAATTTTTTTTTAAAACCTATCTCTCATTTTGTTATTGTAATATTCTCCTCTATCCATAATAAACCGTCAGTGTTAAATTGACAACTTCTATTAATTTTATTTTCATGTTAGTTTTTAGAAGACGATTCCCCGAAAATCATACTTTCCTTTTGTAAGCACGTTTTACCTCAGTCGACTCAATGATCCGCCGATAACTCAAACAACCCAGCTGATAGTTTCGGTGCATACACAGGTTTCTCGTCATCATGTGTAAGTAAAGCGGTCTTCCGTTCCGTGTGGTACCGGAAAAGTACCAACCCATCTCTACTGGTGGGTGTCGTAAGAGGCGACTAAGGGTTTATAAATCGGAGGATGGGCAGCAGCATCTTTCTATGTATCGTACCATCTTACATACTACGGTAACCCGCGACGCTTACAAGCGTGATGGCTATTCCTAAGTACCACGCGTTTTCTTTGGAATCCTGGAGGGAGCTCCTTGTCCTGCAGTGGACTTTCTTGCGATGTTATGATGAGGTACTGACATCAACTTACGGTCTCTTTACCAACTACGACTTACATTTACAGGTGAAGCCGGTGATAAATTAGCAACTAGCAGCAGCTTTACTTCACCCACATCACATCTTCCGAAAATCTATTGTGACAGTGCCTGGAAATCCGACATGCATCTACTTAGTGGCAACAATGACCACGCTCCCCACAAATTTTCAGACCCTAAAGACAGTTGCGGGGAATATTACAAGGGGTATGAATATGATGGGCTACCAGTCAAAGAATTTCTCACTTCTAGCGATATAGGCACGGGAGATAGTGAACGCGTCGTTTCTTTGACTAACAAAATACTTAAGAAATATGAATCGCATGAACTCCAGACTGATAGCAGTTCATTCGAGGGACTAGATTCCCATGTTAAGTTCTTTCAAACAACTGTCCAAGAAATTTTTGACACATTCTATGCCAATATGCGTGATATTGAAGCATATAAAAAGCGGTACCAAGAAATACTTGAAAAAACTAAAGCTGACACTATAGATGAAATGGAGGACTTTATAAAAGACATGATTCAGAACATACTTTCAACTGATTCTTCTAATGCAACTATTGGAGATAATTTGACTTACGATAAAGACCAAGAATCATTGTCAATTAAATCGAACTCTATCATTGAAAAAGTGGAAAATAAGGACTCTGTAGTCGAGTCGTACGTAAACAACAAGTATGCTAGTGGTTCGACTTCTGAAGATAACAATTCATCAACCAAAAGAAGTTGGAAATCAGGAGATGTTTTTAATATATTTTTTGTTAGAACATCTCCATCTTCTGTAGCAATTAAAATGAATAATCGAAGCATGTTGTCCGAAATTAACATTAAAGACAAAACCAATGTCGATGGTAAAGTGGCGTCTGCTGATAATTTAAAGAAACTGGCCGCTAAGAAAAAAGAACTGGCGGCACACGAAATCGAGGATCAGGACATCAATCCAGATAGAGAAATACCAATAAAGTTATCATTTCCCAAAAAGAATATTCACCTCAACGAAGATTTCCATTGTGAACATGATAAAATAGAAAAATCATTTTTATCCAGAATCTGCAATTATATTTGCAAGAGATTTCGAAAGAGTTAAACTCCTTATGACACAGTTCATAAGAAATCTCAATACCTATAAATATTAAATTTCAGTACATTCAAAATAAACAAGTGCCAGAGTCTCAACAAGAATTTTATTTTGGACTAGAGAATTTCAATACATTTTAGTAAAAAAAACTTATGACACGATCAACACTCTTCAAAATTATCTATGTAATAATACCTAATCATCGTTATATGCTTGCAGAGTTTCATTGCAAACTCTTTCTTCAAGTGCAAAAATGCTTTGATAGTTTCTAAGTCAAGCATTATTAGTGCCTGGCCATCAATTTCTTCTTGCCTCATCTTATCCGCTATTAGTTTACAGTCTTCAGTATGCGTTAAGTACAAGTGGACGTCATCTACCGACCAATCTAGAGGGTTTGCTGAAAGCTTGAGTTTGCTTTTCACCCAAGACATACTTGTATTCTTTTCGAACATTTTGTTGTCTGAAGGCAAAGGATCAAAAGTATTGAACTTAAGTTTCTTCAGTTCTGGTTCTTCAGAATCGGAGACATCTGATATGTTTTTGGCGTCACGGGAATTTGAGCTACTTTCATTTGTATCCTCCTCAGAATCGCTATCTTGTCTGCGTTTCTTGGCGACGCAAGTATTATTGTATATCGTTTCAACATCTTTCTTATTCCAATGGGATTCCTTCATCTGTTGCGCGAAGTTGGGTAGCTTTGCGCCGCGTGTTTTCATTTCTAACTTTGGGTAGTTACTTCTAGGTTCCCGCTTCCTTCTTTGAGTTCGTTTATACTCCGGGACGCTGTCAGGGGAGTTTGGTCTAGTGCCGGACTCGGAAGGTGGAGTAGACCCAGCGCTGTGTTCACTCTCAACGGATTCTCCATCTTTGTTGCTCTCGTTCTCTTGTGATGGTTGTTGCTCTCTCTCACGTTTTTCAGTGACACCCTTTTTCTTCTTTTTTCGGCCATTGACGCTACCCTTCGGTCTGCCCCGACGTTCCGTGTTGTTGTCTGTAACATAAACAAGAATAACTTAGATGAAGTGGCCTAAGGCCTGGAGCCGCGACGGACCGTAAAATGTATGTAAGTCCGTTCAATGAAGTGTTAGCGCGCTTTTGCTAGGTCAGTGGTTCAATGCGTTGCTCCGCATTTGACTTTTTTTTTATCGTCAATGGGCTTACTCTTGACCTCGATCTAGTCTTGAAGACAGAGATGAGGTCGACGATGGAACGAGCTTGCCCAGAAGAAGCCTATTTAGGACTGAACGGATTGTACAGGCTTCATACATTTTACGGTATTTCGCGGACATTCATCCTATTAAAATGGAAGATATGATAAATAGATTAAAAACCTTAAGTTGGATAATGACTTATCGCCAAATTATTTTGAGATTTGGGTCCATAATTTTACGATGGCGTCACAACTTAGGCTTACAGTTTATAAAATTGTCTATGGAGCCAGACTGTGACGTAATTTGAACGAAATTTTTATATAAAAATATATAATATAGCCTAATAATAGTAAAATTCTGCACCTATTTGTTATTTGATCAAAATGTGATAAAAAATTACATTTGGCGCATTTATGTCGCAGCCGGATTGAAGAATCCGCCGTATTTCAATTTGGGATCGTTAGGTTGGGTTTACCTTAGCTAACGAACCTAAAATAAAGGTAGGCGGATTGCAAAACGGCGCCGTTTTTAAATACGGCGGCGGCGCCAGATTAAAATACGGCGGATTCATCAATCAGGCTGCGACATATACATTTTCACAGAGAAATTGATATTGCCGTAAGATACCTTGCAAATTTCTAGGCTATGCAAAGTTTTATCAAAATCATTACAGCCGTGTTTGACCAAATTGCAATTAATTTTTTTAATGTCAGCTACCCTCAAAATGGCATAGGCATAGGCGTGATATTTGATTTACTTGATTCTGTTACACTTACGGAATGTAGACTTCTCGACATTCTGGCAGTTGTTGGGGCACTGCTCGGGGTACTCGTTGGGGCCGAACAGGCTGGGACAAGCCGAAAGCTTCCCGCACACCTCAGCGCAGAATGATGACACCTGCGACAGGGTTGTCGCCACCGGGACATATGCGTGGTACGTGCTAGTTTTTAACCTGGAATTTATATGCAATAAATTTAAAAAAACTTTTTGACTGAAATTAAGTTACGATATGGAAAAAATTGTGACACTTTTAGGTCGAGCATACGTACCGCGACTTGACGAGTCTACATAGACTAAACTGGTTAGAGCCGGTTATGTCTTTTCGCGACCACAAGTGACAGCAGATCACGATTAGTCAAGTCACGGTGCGCATCTTAGCCCGGCATATCTTTTCCCGTAAGTAGATGTCG
Organism: Athrips mouffetella; assembly: GCA_947532105.1. Lineage (NCBI taxonomy): Eukaryota > Metazoa > Arthropoda > Insecta > Lepidoptera > Gelechiidae > Athrips > Athrips mouffetella. The sequence continues at coordinate 1,492,746 of OX383960.1, read as the reverse complement.
TAAAAAACGACTACTGGACCAAAATCAGAGTACCGTAATTGTGAAGAATGTCTGGCCAGCAGAAAGTCTACTAGCACTCTTTTCAAAAGTTTTCAAGACGCCAAATGACCAATGACATGGCTCAATGCCCACATCTTATATAGAAGCCAGGTGAAACGGCTTAGTGTGTCTTCCGAAGCACGCAAAACACTAGTTGCTACACCACTAGCGGACACCTATCCGGTTTCTGGCAAGAGCCGTTGACGCTTTATTTTTACTATTAAAGGTCACGAGCGCTTTATAATTATAATAAAACTATTAACTCAACGAATCTACACATCGACAAAAAAAAGGAAAAATATAACATTAGGGCACTAAAACGGTAATAGACACGATTCAGATATTTTTGGAACCTTTTGTCTGTTTGTTTTTTAGGGTTCCGTACCTCAAAAGAAAAAAACGGAACCCTTATAGGATCACTTTGTTGTCCGTCTGTCTGTCTGTCAAGACCCTTTATCTCACGAACGGGTAAAGGTATCAGGTTGAAATTAATACCATATATTAGGATCCATGAACCACACAAGATCTGAAAATTTAAATTTTTTACAATAACGCATTCAAAAGATATGGCATTTTATGTCCTCATCTCCATACATTTATTCAAAAATGAAAAACCTACAGGGTACTTCCCGTTGACCTAAAATTATGAAATTTGGCAAGAAGCTAGGTCTCACAGTACAAATAATGGGAAAAGTCTGAAATCATTAAATATTACAACTTTTCTCACAACTAATGGTAACCAATGGTGGTGAGCTCCCGTTTCAAGAACATTCATATAAGAGAGGGGTCAAGTTGGATGGTTGTTGAGGCGATTTTTGTTTTAGTTCTATTTAAAAACGGGAACACTTACAAACTTGAAAATTGGTATGTTTATAGGGCATAGGCTATAAAATAACAACAAATAATAAAATTTGGTCAAGCGCGTGTCGGACTCAAAAAATCTAGCACATTAACTTACTGAAATTTCAACTAATACAATTATGTTTATGTGGTGGTACGGAACCCTCAGTGCGCGAGTCCGACTCGCACTTGGCCGGTTTTTTACTGTGTATGGGCTTTTCGATCTAGCCCTGAGGACAGAGATGAGGTTGACGATGGAACGAGCTTGCCTAGAAGAAACCTATTCACTCGCTACTTAAATAGATTCGGGTTATAAGAGCTCGGGAATACAGACGCAGGCAGAGAATTCCACTCCTTAGCCATGCGCATTATAAAGGATGTTTCAGCGGATGTGTTTGGCTGTCGATCACTCAAAAACTAATGAATCGATTCAAACGAAGTTTTCTAAAAAGCCTAAACTCTACCGAACCGATTTGTGGGCACCTTCTGATTAAAATTAAATATATACTTACTTAGCCCGTAGCATCTCCAATCTCATACCCTCTTCCGGCGGGCCCTCGGTTTCCCAATCCTTCAACAATTTCGCCGGCTTGTACGACGCAGATATTATCTTATTCAACACCTCTTTAAGTACTAAGGACAACGGCCCAGGACCCACGTGTTTTGGCAACTGTGACAGTTTATTTCGACTTATAGAAGGACCAGCGTAACATTTATAATTGAAATATATCTTTTCACACCACTCCTCGGAAGATTTCACTTCGTCTTTGATGTCTTTCGGTTTTTCTTCAACTTTATCCTCTTTCACAGAAGCATTTAAGTCTGGTATATGAAGCTCGAAATTGTTGCTATCGCACCAGCCCACGGGGAAAAGCAGATCGCTGTCTTGAGCGTACCAAAACTTTTCACCAATAGGCAAAAGTTCCACGCAAAACATGTGTTCAACAATATCGTCTATGGACGCGACGTGAATTTCTTCATGATTCATAGGATTTACAGCTTCAAGTTTCATTCCATTTTTGATATCTTTCAACGGTTTTTTGTCGCCGAAGCAATAATCTGGAGCGGGGACCGATGACGTCATGGTTAAGTACTCGTCCCAATCAAAAGGACCTTCTTTCCAAATGCTTGGAGTTTTGAAAGTCAAGTTGTTCTTCTGGGCCCATCCTATTGGATAAATATACGGATGCATGGAGTCACACAGCCAAGCCATTTTGGTGTCCTCGTAATCCTCATGATGGTCGTCGACGGCGACGAGGAAATGGAAGTTGTTGAACACTTTGGTGACTGTCGCTGGACGGAAGGTCTTCATATCTTGAGGGTTGAGAGCTTCCAATTTCATTCCCGTTACGAAGTTATGCGCTTCCAGGTTTTGGGTTGACTGTAAAAGAAGATTATTGTTGTTTTTAAATTTATTTCTTCCAAATAACAGGAATAATACTTCTTTATTAAGGTCAATGACCGAACCTGAATATCGGGAGCTCATAAAAACTCAAGATTATAATAAGAACCCGTCGAAAATTTATCATAATAGTGTCCATGAAACTATCAAACAATATTTCATCAACTGGCCCTAGCAAGGCCTGCTATCACTTAAAATAAAATAAAATAGAAACGTTTATTTGCATAGATACTTACAAAATACAAATTCCAAATCTTATAGAAAAATAAAGTCTTAGTATCTAGTCTGCGAAACAGGCATGCAAATATTTATATAAATGAGAAATAGTAGTGCCTATCACTAATTATTCGTGGCTTTATACTCTATATACTCCTTTAGGGTATAAAAACAATGTTCCATTAACCATATAGTCAAACATGTTTCCATCTAATTGTTTTATTCCATCTGGTAGTTTATTATATATCTCTATACACATATTGAAAACATGTTTCTTATACTCGTACATATATTTATGACCTGCCGGTTTATGTAGTAAGTTTAAATATTTACTAAAGTGATGAGGATGATCTTTTACAAAACAACATGCACTTTTTATGTATGCGCAGGGAAGGGGCAGGACATTTAGACTTATAAAAAGTGGTTTTCACGTTTCAAGATAATCGGCCTGGCAAATTGCTCTGATACACTTTTTTTTTAGTCTAAATAGCCTGTCTACCTCCACGCAGTTTTCCCACAAAACAAGACCATAATTTAATATTGAGGATACATAACCCTGATATACCGTCAGAGCTGCCTTTTTGAAACTGTTTGCGATAATCGTTTCACTCATTTACTAGTTCAATAACTCAATTGTCAATTAAGCTCATATATGTTCCTACAGGTCGTACAAAATAAATCTAGCTATGACTGTTACTGCGCAGAACTAAAAAAAATTATCGCGGGGGTGAGCGCGGCAGGTGGCTGGCAGGGGGGGGGAGGGGCACTCGACTCCAACAAAAAATTGCGATTTGAAGCTAAATATTTCGCATATGGATCCTTAAATCGAAATATCGTCTTTATAAACTTACATTAAGACCTATCCAACGACACCCCACATGACGGGATAGACGAGAACAAAAAAATCACCCCCACATTAATCTAAATCACTCCCCTAGGTACTGTAATTTTTATTTTTCCCTAGATTTTATGTTACCACTTTGTCAGCGTAAATAAAATTTATAGCCGTACAAAATTACAGCTTTCTAGTCTACGGGTCTCTGAGTTAAGCCGCGGACAGACGGACATAACGAAACTATAAGAGTTCCTTGTTGACTACGGAACCCTAATAACGGTCACTAATACATGACAGCTTGAATCTTGAGTGAATGGCACTATCTCTATTACTGGGTCTAGTTTCAACGTTCCTTACATTTCGATATCTGTTGCAAATTTTACGCGAATCTTTCTTAGATGAAAAGGGTGTTTTATTATATCCGTATACATACATACATACAAACCATCACGCCTTGTTCCCGTCGGGGTAGGCAGAGACCACAGTTCTCCACCTGCTACGATCTTGACATACTTCCCTTGCTTCCTGAACCTTCATCAATCCTTTCATACATGCTCGTCGGTTTAGGGTACTTTTAACCTGGCCTTTATTCAGAACGTCCTGAATTTGGTCCTGGTACGTTCGCCGAGGCCTTCCCCTTCCAACGTTTCCATTCACTCTGGCCTTGTGGATCTCTTTCGTCAATCTTCCTTCATTCATCCTCTCTACATGACCAAACCATCTCAGCATCCCTTTCTCAATTTTAGTCACTACGTCTTCTTTTACGCCACAACGTTCTCTTATCACACTATTTCTAATCCTGTCACTCAATTTCCGTATTACCTCGAAAAGATCGGCAGGCGTGGGTTCCTTGATGGACTCCTCAGCGCTCAGTCGCAGTTGCGTGCTCAGCTTCACTTTACACGAAAACTTATTAACCTTGCTCGGGTACTTGAACTGCCACGGGGAACCCTGAAATACATAAAATAATAGGTCTTTACCTATGAAATTGCCGAAATTTTCTTACAGATTAATGAGATCATAATTCCTATAATTCTAATGCAATTTTTTTCATTTGTCTTATATTTGAAAGTTGACTTCAAGGTTATCAATTGACGCATAAAATAAAGTTTTTATTTTTAGTTTGATATATAAATTTAAAGGTTCGAAAATTGTTCGTCTTTCATCGTTAGTTTCATCGATAATGTTTTTCGAAAATTAAATTTAAGCTTCTGTTAGCTAATTGTCTTCCCAATAACGCTTGAAAAATTTTTTAAAATTGGATTCATAATTCCTAAGAAAAATGCATAAATGTTAGTACTGAAAATCGAGTTTACCTAAAATTCGCCATACAAAACGGCAATTTCATAGGTAAAGACCTATTATCACAGAATAACTGTTACTTACTTAGACCATGAAAATGAACAACTTTCCCTTAGGAACATAGGTTGAAATACGAAAAAACCGTTTTTACCTCCCATACAAAATGCGCAATAACCTGGTGCAGTTTCTTTGGGAAGTTGTTTTTTTTTTGTGCTTTTGACCTATGTTCCTTGGGAAAATTTGATCAGTTTCACGGTCTGAGTGACAAGCTTAATTGGTGCTCACTATTTTTTCCGTTTCACGGTCTGAGTGACAAGCATAAATAGTGCTCACAATTTTTTTAGTTTCACGGTATGAGTGACAAGCTTAAATAGTGCTCACTATTTTTTAAGTTTCACGGTCTGAGTGACAACCTTAAATAGTGCTCACTATTTTTTCAGTTTCACGGTCTGAGTGACAAGCTTAATTAGTGCTCACTATTTTTTCAGTTTCACGGTCTGAGTGACAAGCTTAATTAGTGCTCACTATTATATGCCCCTGTAGATACCGCAATCAGCGATCACAACGCCCAACTGTTTACTTTATCGACGGAACTATCGCACTGCGAACTACCAAATACATTTATTGAACGGAGGTTATTTAAAGAAGATGCAATTAATCTATTTTTTATTGACTTTGAAAATTATGATTGGGAATTTATAAATAATCTTTCTATTGACATCAATGATAAGTTTTGCAAATTATTTAAAATATTGACATATTATATTGACATTCACTTTCCAATAAGAAAATTAAAATTGCGAAAAAAATCAAATGTTCCCATTTCACGGTCTGAGTGACAAGCTTAATTAGTGCTCACTATTTTTTTAGTTTCACGGTCTGAGTAACAACCTTAAATAGTGCTCACATTTTTTTCAGATTCACGGTCTGAGTGACAACCTTAAATAGTGCTCACTATTTTTTTAGTTTCACGGTCTCAGTGACAAGCTTAAATAGTGCTCACAATTATTTCCGTTTCAAGGTCTGAGTGTCAAGCTTAAATAGTGCTTACAATTTTTTTTAGTTTCACGGTCTGAGTGACAAGCTTAAATAGTGCTCACTATTTTTTCAGTTTTACGGTCTGAGTGACAAGCTTAAATAGTGCTCACTATTTTTTTTAGTTTCACGGTCTGAGTGACAAGCTTAAATAGTGCTCACAATTTTTTCCGTTTCAAGGTCTGAGTGTCAAGCTTAAATAGTGCTTACAATTTTTTTTAGTTTCACGGTCTGAGTGACAAGCTTAAATAGTGCTCACTATTTTTTCAGTTTTACGGTCTGAGTGACAAGCTTAAATAGTGCTCACTATTTTTTTTTAGTTTCACGGTCTGAGTGACAAGCATAAATAGTGCTCACAATTTTTTCCGTTTCACGGTCTGAGTGTCAAGCTTAAATAGTGCTCATTATTTTTTCCGTTTCATGGTCTGAGTGTCAAGCTTAAATAGTGCTCATTATTTTTTCAGTTTCACGGTCTGAGTAACAACCTCAAATAGTGCTCACAATTTTTTCAGTTTCACGGTCTGAGTGACAAGCTTAAATAGTGCTCACTATTTTTTTACATCCTTTATACGTGATCAACTTTGAAGTTTGTCCTGAGCGGATATCGAACCCGCGCTGGCCTTCAGTGCTGATGAGGAGTTTAATGTTTTTAGGGGTTAAGGGTTGGACTCCCATTTCCCAACGGCCACTGCGACCTGTAAAGATCTATTGTAGCCAACCGATTGTGCTAAATCCTCTCGGCCACATCGACAGCCTTAAAGAAGCTAACGATCTGCCTAGCATTAAGAGTCCGAGCATCCTCGCTGACTTGAAGGCACCAAAGCTGGTCAGCTTGGGGATGGAGAAGGATATCCAGAACTCCACAAGGTCAGCATAACGAAGCGAGCTTCGCCCGTCCTAAGCCCGTTGTCCCGTGTGGTGCCGGTAAATTGGAGGATGGGCAGCAGCATCCTCCTGTGTATCATACCATCCTACTTACTGCCAAGCCCGTTGGTGTGTTTGGTAGTGAGTCTGCCTTTCACGCCGTGGGCCGCGGGTTCGATACCCGCCCAGGGCAAACATTTGTGTGGTGAACACAATTGTTTGTTCTGTGTCTGGGTGTTATTTATCTATTTATGTATGTATATCAGTCTCTGATACCCATAGTACAGGCTTTGCCTAGTTTGGGATCAGATGACCTGTGTGAAATGTCTCCAATATTTATTTACTTATACGTTCACATACACACACGCACACACAAACACGCACACACAAACACACACACCCACACACACTGCGGTCACCTACAACCGCGGTCCATGGTGCCAGCCGTAACGCTGACAAGCTAGGTGACTATAGTACTTCCCCACCACATTTTTCCAGCAAAAGCTAGAATTCTGGAGGGAGCTCCCTGTCCTGTAGTGGACATTTCATGGGATGTTATGATGAAACCCGTTGGACAAAGTATCAACTTACCTTACCTAGACAAGCCTGTTGGTGTGGTTGGTAGTGAGTCTGCCTTTCACGCCGTGGGCCGCGGGTTCTATCCCCGCCCAGGGCAAACATTTGTGTGATGAACATAAGTGTTTGTTCTGTATCTGGGTGTTATTTATCTATTTATTTATATATATATCAGTCCCTGGGTGGGTACAGGCTTTGCCTGGTTTGGGATCAGATGACCTTGTTGTGTGAAATGTCCCCAATATTTATTTATTTATTTACCTTATTAGTGACGTAACCAAAGCTTGACAGCCTGGGGTTGCAGAAGAATATCCAGAATTGCGGAAGGTCATCGTCGCTTCCATCGTAACGGAGCAGCAGTCGCCCTCCCACGTTTTCGCATACCTGATGGTCAAAGCAGGGGAACTTATTGAAACTTTTTATAAGTAGATAGTGGGCTCCTTTGGAGACCTAGAACCTCCAGTTTGAGTAGTTAATTTCAACGAAGAATAGACGACCTTTTTAAGTGTTTTATGTTGGCCCACCGTCGCAAAGTTGCATGTCTGTCGGTCTTTTACAGATTGTACTTCGGAGAGTGTGCTTAAGACATCCACGAGCTTATTCCACCATCTCCCTTCTAATATCGGGACTCCAGACGAACCGCAGGATATCACCCTAGGTTGATATTCCGCAGATTCGCACAAAGCCCTTCGAAACATATTTTATAATGCGCACGGCTAAAGAGTGGAATTCTCTGCCTGCGTCCGTGTTCCCGAGTTCATATAACCCTAATCTTTTCAAGTCGCGAGTGAATAGGCTTCTTCTGGGAAAGCTCGTTCCATTGTCGACCTCATCTCTGTACTCAAGACTGAACGAGGCAACAAGAGTAAGCCCATTGACAATAAAAAATACTTTAAAACTGTGCCTCTTTGTGTTTTTTCAAAAAATTATAATGCCCTGGAAAATGTAAAACACATATTAGAATATCGGTAGAGGGGAAATGGAAAGCTCATGAAAAATTTGAATCTTCAAAATTAATATTTTTTTCTTTTCCTGAAAATGTTATTTGGTTCTACAGTACAAGAGGTGTTTAGACTTGGTTTAGACGAAGAATTAAGAGGGAATCGTGCCTGCGAGAAAATCGAGAAATAGGTATTTGAACAAGCTATTGCCATCGCACTGCGCCCGAGCAACCGCTTTATCAATTCTTGATTTTAAAAATTTCGAAAATCACCCGGTGACTGACACTCCGTACTCTAGGTATGCAACGCGGCACTGGAAGTCGACTGGAAGAGGCAGTCGATTTTACTTTTCTTTATGTCATCTTAAGCTTGTGGCGGCAAAATAGGTAAGTAAGTATTTGCATTTTTGATTGAACAATATTACATACCTACTTGCATCTAGCTCAGTATCTCATAAAGTAACAAAATCATCGCCTTAGCCCACCTGTCCGCGATCACCCGCGATTTGAAAACGTGTCCTAAGCGGTGCACTGCAAGTATCGACTTTATGCTTAGATCGTAAGGTGGAAATTTGTCGGCACCCCTCCTGAGAGTGTCGGATCTGTAAACGTTAGTTTACTATTATCATGGCTATTATGTAATCTGTGTGACTGTCAAGAATTGGCTCCTATATCGACGTTTTGTTTCCCCTATTTTCTCCTTCAAATGTTAGCCGATTCGATTAATTTTGGTACCAATATTTAAAGAAAGAGTAGATCTATGCTCCTATGTTTTTCGTTTATTTTAAAACCATTTTAAATTTGTATGGTAGCGTAGAACACTACGCTGCGCTCGAAAACTGGCATTGTAGACGTCGGAAAAAAGTCTGCTAAGCTGAAGTGGGACTGGGCAGGATATGTATGCCGCATGCATCCGGATAGACGAGCTAGAGTAGCTACGGAATGGGTGCCAGAGGACGGCCACCGCCGTCGAGGCCGACCTCAGAGACGATGGCGCGACGATTTTAACAAATTCTTAGAAAACTGGCCATCAGAGGCTCAGAACAGAGACACCCTACAGGCTACATTAAAAAAAATAGTAGCGTCTGAATACGGCGGCAAAAAAGGGGTATTTTTTAAGGTTTTTGGAAATTTATATTTTTTTTATAATTGTTTTTTGTGCAAAAGAAAAAATAGGGGCATGCCTAGAGTAGATCTAGATTTTATCAAAAAAAAAAACCATTGCTCTAGAGGCAATAACCAGGAAGAAAACAGGGGAAAACATTTGTATGAAAAAATCCAACTGCTATTCCCTCTTAGGGACTTACGCAAGGCAACCTCTTCCCCATTCACACTAACTATTCTATTCGTAGGATGATGCGTGCGTAAACGAGCTTAAAATATTCACAAAAACAATGCAAAGCGCGTCACGCGCGCGGATGAAAACATTAGTTTGCCTGTAGCCTTGCGTCTTTGAGACTTGAGTAAGAATTTAAACGCTGAAGGCATTTGGTAAGTACGGAAATATTTTACCTGCTTCCTGACCTTGTTAATATGTAGCGCGAAAATAAGTTATTCTGGTGATAATCCTACTTCCTACTAATATTATAAACGCGAAAGTTTGCAAGGATGTATGGATGGATGTTTGTAACTCTTTTACGTAAAAAGTACTGAATGGATTTTATGGGGCTGATAAGAGCTAAATACGCTTCACTTGAGCAGGTTTTTAACGAAAAGTGATGAATATATGGCCAAGAAAAAAATGTATGTGATAATTAAGCATCTTTCCAAGAATATGACCAACACCGAAACACGATTAAATATATTTTGTAGGCCATAAAAAATTCCAAAGTTACCTCTGCTTTTTGCTTTTAAACCGTTTTCTTATGTACTAATTAATCTATGATGCCAAAACTTTTACACATTATTCAATACATAATGCATAATAATACAGCCATTTGATAATTAATATTAGGGGTGCAGATTTTAAGAAAAATGCAAAAATGAGCGAAAAACGTAAAACAGCGCGAATCCGCTCCGTTCCAGCACGCGCATTCTGCCCTTTATTAGAAAGGGAGGTAATTCAGCTCTTATCAGCCCCTTAATGAAACTTTACAACAATATAGCTTATACATACATCAGAATAACACATAGGCTACAATTTATCCTGCGCAGACGAAGTCGCGGGCACCAGCTAGAAACTCATATTTTCGTTACTTTGTATCTTATCGTATTTCTCTAAATAGCAATGACATTAATTTTTCTGAAACTTTGGGACGAGAGTATAATACAGGGTTATTTTTGTATCACCTCAAATATTAAATCTGAACAACTTTTCTAAGAAACGTGGGTCAAAATTTATCGTCCCATAGAAAATCCTCTATAATAGGTTTGTATGGGGAAGCCAAAAAAATCGTTTTTCAGCCTATATTTTTTAGGGAAAATTGTTCAGTTTTATGGTATCAGCGTATCATGTTGTTTGTCTAACTAAAATAACCATGTATATGCCGAAGGTATGTTGTCAGGAACCGTTAAATTATAATTTACCTACTTAAGAAATGGATCATATCGAAAATTTACCGTACCATTAGAATTGGACTAGGTAAATTATAATTTAACGGCTCCTGACAATTTACCTGCGACATATACATTTGAGCCACCCTGTATGATGATGAAAACGTGTGGAAACGTCACAATCTTCAAACGGCGGCCTTGTTAATGACCGACTATTGTATTTGGCAGACGCTCAAATTTTGTTTTCACGCGACTTGTACAACTTGTGTAAAACCGAATTACAAATGTGTACAGTCCGAAATACGTCAGGCTTGACACTGGAAATGCAACACCGCTTTCTTTTGCCTCTACGGAAAATGCTACAAAGTCCAATAAAGGTTTCCGAAAACTGAAAATACATGATCAGTCAACGTAACTAAACAACTTTCAGTGAATAAAACTTTCAGGAAATGAAACGAAAAATCGGCGTCTCACAAAATTGCAAAGTTGATTGGACAGTTTGTATAGAGTGGCCGATATTTTTTTTTTATTTTCTTAAAGTTTTATTCACTGAAAGTTGTTCAGTTACCTACGTTATGTACTTATTATGCCCTTTCAGTTTTCCGAACATTTAATATTAGACGATGTAGACTAGCAGCTAGCTGTTCTTAGACTTCAGTTTCAGCCTGTTAGAACGAGTTCTATTGTATTGACATAAGACGTACAGTATACACCGTTAGATTTTTAGCGATCTCTAACTGACGAATCGGCCTGCCCCAAGTTAGCAAGATTTACTAAAAATAAAAACATCCAATAATGGTAACATCTACAGATCATCATCATCATATCGTGTGGGTTGCAAGGTCGATGACCGACCTCACAAACCCTGGTGTCAGAGTTGTTGAGCCGCCAAAGGCCTCTGACATGGCTCATTAACGACTACATCCGTAGATAGTAGTCGGGACCAACGGCTTAACGTGCCTTCCGAAGCACGGAATCATCTAACTTTTCGGACAATCAGGTGATTCATTCTGCAATGTCCTAACCAAACTGGGGAGGTCGCACAAAGAGATTTTTGTTTGACAGTGTCCCCACCGGGAATCGAACCCAGAACCTCCGGATCGAGAGCCGAGCGCTCTAACCACTACACCACGGACGGAGGCTGTCAGACACACAGACGTCGTACAGATCATGACATGACGATATAGGTATATACCTATATCGTCAGTGATATCATTGAGGTAAAAGAACTCTGTTCCTACGAACTGCAATGGATAAAACAATAAAAGCATGATTTACGCTTCATATTGTGTTCTTGACTGTACTGTCAAGGCATATGTCGCCTGTATCATGCGCACTATGCAGGTTCCGAGCCACTCAGTTTCCGCCTATTAGGAAAGAAGGAGTAAGTTCTACAAGTTTTTTCCTATTACTACAAGTTTTTTCCTATTCTATTAATGTTGTTTGGGTCTTTCCAAGGTTAGCAGGGCGTGGATCGATTGAACTGCGATATTTCGAGAGCAAGTAAAGAGTATAGTGGGTCAGGCAGGAGTGGCCACGATAGTACATACGTCCGCACGTCGGTGGAAACACTTTGACCTTGAGCGGGTCTTTGGTTTCGGGTGTTTGTAGCGTAGCGCTGGTTCAGCTTATACTGGTTTTGTTTCCACTTGCTTGCTGCCGTGCGTACCTAAGACTGTACAGTGAAGAACACGTCAAGCTTGACACATGCATTCAAGTTAAAGATTTCTTCATAAATAAGTGCGATTTGTATGCAACGTGAATTATCAATATTTAATCCCGAAGCCTAGTTCTCCTCATGAAAAGAAGTTCAAAGAAAACGAGTTCTAAGTTTCAAGTGCCACGTGACCGACACACATTTTGTATGGGAAGTCGAAACGAAAGTTCCTATAGGCCAAAGAACATTAGTTTACTATTATTTAATCTGTGGCCAAAGCGTGACGGACAAACCGACCGACGAGCGGCCATTTCTGGGAGACTTAGTTTTTATAAAGTAAAGTGATATGGAATGAAACACATTTTTGAGAAAATTAGAAAAACCTTTTTTTTTTTCACGAATACAATATCTTAAGTGCTATTTTAGCGTGTTAATTAGACTGCGCCTGAGTGGTACCGGAAAAGTATAGTATCAATCAACCCAAATCTACCCTTGGGTGTCGTTAACAGGCGACTAAGGGTTTATTAAACGGAGGAGCACCCTCTGTGTATCGTTCCATCTTATGTACTGCTGCCACCAACAACCGCGGTCCATGGTGCCAGCCGCAACGCCAACAAGCGTGGCGACTATGGAACTTTGCCTCCAAATTGTACCACGCATTTTTGCTGGTATACTAGAGGGAGCTCCCTGTCCTGCAGTGGATGTTTTACGGAATGTTATGATGATGAATTAGACTGCGAAACTGCACAACTATCCCTAAGGGCTCCCGCACACGACCGAGAATTGGTGGGCGATTATCGGCCAGGAGAAGGACGGAAGATTCAGGTGATAACACGTCAGAGCGGGATGCCAACAAAAAAATCGGTCACCGATTATCGGTCGTGTGCGGGATCCCTAAGGGACATAGTCCGAAATACGAAAAATTCCATAGAAACTTCACCAGCTGATTGCGCATCTTCTAAGTAACAGGTTGAAATAGTGCATACAAATTTTTTAACACCCGATATAACAGGTCTACATTTGTTCGCCTACTGTTGCCTGTTTTTAATAGGATAATCACTGAGATTCGGGATTAAAACGAGTTAAAATTCACGATTTATAGGAGACTAGCTGGTGCCCGCGACTTCGTCTACGCAGGTTTATAAATTGTAGCCTATGTGTTATTCTGATGTATAAGCTATATTATTGTAAAGTTTCATTAAAATCCATTCAGTAGTTTTTACGGGAAAGAGTTTTTCGCGTTTTTAATATTAGTAGGATAGGATAAATCAGTGCTATTCGCGAGACACTTTCTCTATCACGTTTCCGAGTTCTTCTTCTTCTTTTCGAGTCAATGGCAAAACTGACTATAAACGCTTAGCCCAAAAAGTAGCCACATCAATAGCCTTTTGGTTGCCTTCAAAAAGGTCTCTCCGAGTGCAGGAAACTGGAGAAGTAGGGCACGACAGCAAGTGTGTCATGGTTTGCAAAATACCGCATTCACACTTGTCGTTATCAGAGAAGCCCCACCTCTTCATGAGTTCCCCGCACCTGCCAACGCCCGACCGCAGTCTGTTTAGTGACTTCCATATGGACCAAGGAACATCGTGACCTGGTGGCAGCTTTTCGGCAGTTGGGATATGAATGTTGTCAGGAGGGTACCTTTTTGACCACAGTTCTACCCTAGCCTTGGATGGATCTAAATCGAGCGGCATGGTGTCTTTGATAAAACTGTGACGGCTCTTAAGGCGTGAGGGTGGTGGGTTATGGCCGTAAAGTAGGTGTCTGCTGTCTAATTCCTGTTTTTGCTTCTCAATAGCACAGGCTACCCGACGCCTGACGTCCGGAGGAGCTATTCCAGCAAAGGAGTATAAGTGGCCCAGCCGTGTTGGCTTCAGGGTGCCCGTAACTATTCGGCAGGTTTCGTTGAGAGCAGTGTCCACATCCCTCGAATGAGCCGATCGCCCCCACACGGCGCATGCGTGCTCACCTGCTGAGTAGCATAGCGCTAGGCTACTAGTACGGAGGACATGAGGCACTGCTCCCCAATGGGTGGTTGTAAGACGGCGGATGATATTATTTCGGGCGCTAACTTTGCTTTTCAAATTTTGACAGTTAGCTTTGAATGTTAAAGACCTGTCCAGAGTAACACCCAGGTATTTGGGATTGTGGTTATGGGCAATCCGAGTTTATCTTATCAGAAAAAAAATGTTATGAATGAAGTTGAGTAAAAAAATTGCAGTAGAGTGTACGCATTTACGCCATCAGGGCGTCAATCACGATAAAGGAGAAAATGTTAATTTTTGCCCGCGACTTCGTCCGCACGTATTATAGATAATGACTGTCCAAGCTCTGTCCGCATAGAATCTTTTACAGGAAAAACTATAAAAGCTACAAACTATACTACAAAAGCGAGCTGTACGTGCAATTTATAAAATGAAGCCTAAATAATCCCTTAGGAATAAATTTAAAGAAATCAAAATTTTTACGTTTGTGTCGCAATACATTTATGAGAATTTAATATATTTTAAACGGAATATACATATTTTTGAGAAAAATAGTGACAGGCACAGTGTCAACATAAAATTTGTAAAACTTGTAGAGGTCAATGTATACGCTTCTATAATAAGGTACCCCCTTATATTGAAAGTTTACCGTTAGATAAACTCAAAACTGTTATCAAGCAAAAATCATATAAGAAAGTTTATTATAAAATATCCGATTATCTAGAAGAGAAAAATCCATGGGATTAGGCTACGGTTCTAACAGGCTAATTCAAAATTCAAATGGACTTATGTTTATTGTATCAACCTTCTTTTTGTCCCACCATGGCGCCAAATTGTTTGTGAAGCGATGTAGTTTAGCTGACATCGAGATTTAATATCTAACAATGAATAAACTATTTTGAGTTTGACTTAAAACTGTAGTGATTACACTCAGTTATACTTGGTTGTTAAAAATTGTTCTATCTCCGTGGTTCCCATCAACATAGAAGAAATATGTATACTGCGTGAAAAATAACTTTGTCTGTGACCGTAAATGCGAAGAAGTCAAAAATTTAGTCGCGGGGGTGAGCGCGGCTCCCCATGGGGCCGAGCGAATCGTTCATTGGCTCTCCACCTGTCACCCATGCGCAGAAAATAACCGTCATAGACAGACTTGTTCTGAACGCGCTGTACCAAAGTTTAAATCTAATAAAAGCTTGTTCTAAAATTTATTTTGCTGATATATTTTTTCTTAATTTCATTTGCTAAATCTTTTTATTTTCTCTACTCATTCGATAATTTTATATTTTTGTGGCTGAATGACTAAGTAGTAAATGGCTTATTATCATTCAACATACCTTCAAGTTAAAATAAACACAAGTGTTTTAAACATTGCAGTCTACAGAATATATAAACAAGTATAATAATTAATTTAATAGATGGTGTGACAGAGCATATTAAAAAATACATTCATAATTAATTGGAAAGTAAACATTGGCGATTACTCCACCGACAAGAGCACAGCTCTTAAGGCGATCCGTTTTCCATACTAAATTCAAATGACTTGCATTCTTATGTGGGACATAAAATGCTGTTGAAAAACGAGTGTATACTGCTATTTTTAGTAAAAAATTTCGCTGATTAATACAAAGATACAGCTAATGCACCGAAAGTACTACAGTATAGATCGCACACCTACAATGGTAATATTGAACCAAAAATTGCTAACAAAAACTAGTACTTTCGGTGCATTAGTTGTATCTTTGTATTAATCAGCGAAAGGTTTCATTAAAATAGCAGTTTACACACGTTTTTCAACAGCATTTTAAGTCCCACATAAGATTGCGAGTCATTTGAATTTAGTATGGAAAACGGATCGCCTGAGGTTTAAAGAAGAAGAATTAATTATTATTAGTACCTGGGCGATCAAGCTTCGCTCTGTACAATCTTAACCAAAGCAGGACAACAGATGGCGCTGTAGGGTTTCTGAAACCCGCTATTTTCAAGAAATACTCAAAAATACAGAGAAAACAAATTTTCCCAGACATGAGACCTAGCTAGAACGATCGATATTTCGCCTCCGAAGACCTCCCCCCCCCCCCTCCCTAAAATACCCTTAAATCCTTAAATAGTTTTCATCGTAATCGTTAGAGCCGTTTTCGAGAAACTGTTTACGAATAAATGTATTTGTATAATAGGCTTTTTTACTGTGCAGCTATTTAAAATTGTATTGGAATTTACTAAATCATTCAAAAATTGTAGTTTTTTTAAATAAAAATTTTGAGAATTTCAGATTGTTCAAGTCATAGCATTTAGACTGAAGGACAATAAGCTGTAGAAGTAATCAACACATATTTTGCAACACCCACACGTTTTATTAAAAAAAACCGGCCAGCCGGGCGCGAGTCCGAGGGTCCCGTAACACTAAGGTAAAAATACCGTTTTAGTTATGGACTCGCATCGCAGTCACGAAGTGTAGGTATTACGAGTAAATGCGCGTGAGTCCGACACGAAATTGACTAGTTTTTATTATTTGTTGTTATTATATAGCATAGGCACTATAAACATACCAATTTTCACGCTTGTATGTGTTCCCATTTTTATGATAGAGCTACAACAAAAAAACCGGTCAAGTGCGAGTCGGACTCGCGCGCCGAGGGTTCCGATATACCTATAGTATTTTTGGAAGCAATAAAGTCCATTTTCAGGACCGCAAAACTAAATTTGTTTGTAAAGGTTTTTTGCAGATTTCTGAAAAACTGTGCAACTTAGAAAGATCGTTTTATTTTTGCTGTAAAGTTTACATAAACCTCTGTCAACTGTAATTAATTCAGATTTTCCCTTACTCAAACTTCGGAGATAAGGGGGGGGGAATGGTATTTTTTTTGACATTTTTCATCATAACTTGAAAACTAAGAAACTTAAAAAAATACAAAAATATATTTTAAAATGTACAAGTAAAGCCCTTTCATATGATACCCCACTCGACCTAGTAGCGACAATTTGAAATTTGGCCCCCCCTATTTTGGCCCCCTTTACATTAATAATCATACTTTTTTCAAAAAAATTTCATGTGCAATTAAGTTGGGCAACTATATTCTAAAACTATTCCAAATCTCAGCTCGATAGCGTAAGTGGTTGCTGAGATATAGAGGTGTGACAGACAGACGGACAGACAGACAGACAGAGCGGCACCATAAGGGTTCCTTTTTTTTACCATTTTGGTATCGGAACCCTAAAAATCGAGCAAAAACTGCCTTAAATACACTTTTTTAGTACATCAGTCCCCCTTATTTTTTTAAATGTTTATTATTTGTCGTTATGGCGGCGACAGAAATACATAATCTGTGAATATTTTAATTGTCTACCTATTACGGTTCATGAATTAGAGCCCACTGACAGACAGAAACACAGAACAGACATTGGGTACAAGACCCTAAAATTTAAAATGACTAGGTGGGTACTTACCGTAGCACTCCAATACTTGTAAGGATCCAAAGTATTTTGGACTTCTACTTTCATGCCTGTCTTGATTCTATCAATAGGTGACAGCCCTTTATTATTCAAAGCTTCAATAGAAACCGACCGGCCATTCAATAATGCCTTTTTCATCATATCTATGATTTTATCCCCATATTTCTCATTAATTTCATCTGGTGGTTCTATCAACTCATCATATTTCCCACACCAGCCTAAGGGATGGACTTTTGTACTGGATATATCGCACCAGAAGTCTTCCGATGCTCCGATGAACTTGATTCGAAGGAGATGACCGCAGACCATGGTGATCTCTGCGATCCAGTAAATGTCAGGGTTATTCTTGTGGCATACTTCAAGAAGCATGCTCTGCTTGATGCCATTGTTGAGACTGGCTTCCACCTGAGAATTGGTGTGATGAATAAAATATTTAAATAAATTATTCTAGTTTTGTTAATGCTAGCTTTGTTGCGAAATAGCAACATTTGTAGCAGTTAATTAAAAATTTATTTTAAGTTTTCTATTTCTCGTTACAAGTAGATAAAACATGCAAATAAAAAAGCAAGGTTTTACAGATAGCAAATTTTTTTATCCAGCACCTACCTGAAAAATAACAAACCATTTAACCCACTTTTTACCAAATTAAAACTTGGTCTGGAAATATTGTATTTAAATAGAATCTTATTTTATTTCATGTCGAAAAAAAAAAAAAATTTTTGTATGAATTTTTTATCTCAGGTATGATAGCTATGAGTGGGTTAAAATAACCATATGCATACAAACTAAATTGTAAAATATCAGTCCATACCTATTAAATATTTTACTGATAAATTGATAACATTCTTACTTAAGATACAATCAAAATTATTTTGTCCAAGCTAATGCAATAGAAATAAAAATTAAGAGGTAGGTATTTAAATTTTTTTAAATCTAAAGCATTAGTCTGGTAATAAAACTAAAATTACGAGCTCAACTAGAATTTGTTATTTTATTTTAATTTTGGTAAATGATATGACTAATAGGAAATTTTTGAGGAAAAAGAAGAAACAAGATGTGTCTTACATATTTTTGGTCAAAAACAAAACAGTACACCTAATGTATATGAATTATGATATATGTAACGTAATACAATTAAAATGGATTCCAAATATTTCAATCAATATTATGAAGACTTATGTAAGTAGACAAATTTATATAAAAGTATGTCAACACTCCCTTTGGCAAAGATGACACAGGCAGTTATACCTAAGTACACCTTAGACCATATGGATACCTTAAATTTAAATTTTTGTAACCAAAAGTCAGAGTAGGTACAAATTTTAAATAAATTACACGTAATGGCAGTTTTTCGTTATAGGCAAAGATTTCTAAAAATAGAAAAAAAGAGAATAATTAATGTTAGCACCAAGGAGAAAATTTTTAGTAATAAACTTCCAATACAGATTTGTTACTTCAAAAGTACTCAAGCAAAGCAAAATTCAGGCTAAGATAATAAAGAAACCTGAATAAATAGGAGTTTTAGATTGAAACTATTTATAATGATAACTTACATGGGAAAATAGTTCTTCAGGTACAGCGATACTTTTATTCGTCTCTAAGTAGTCGCTCCAATCAAACTCCATTATTTACAAGATGGGATACGTTGCGGTCATGAAATAAAGTTGATAAATTATAATTTTCACTCAAAAATCTCGAACGGCTGACGACGATGAAGAACGAACTTCGTTGGTTTTCAATGACGAGAATAATTATACGTTATATATCTTTTTCATCTGGCACATGGTAGACAGATATGGCTATCTCTTTCGCACATTTCCATTTATTTTCCTGATTACGCAGATCCCGAAAATAAATGAAACTTAATAATATTTCATTTTTATATTAATCAGGAAATGAAGTTCCATTTTAGTAAAATTTACGAAATTTATGCTTCACGGAACATAATACCTAACCTAAATTCATAGATGTATTAACTACATTATTATACATCACAAACCCATTTTTAAAACCGGAACGTCAAAAGTGCGTTCAAAAACCCGACTCTCGTTAGTATTAGTATTATATAGTATTTTAAAGTCTAAGTATTTTAGTCATTTTGCGATCAGAGGCGCTAGCACCGAACTCAATCGTTATCGAATCTCTCTTTTCTTTTTGTATAGAAAAAAAGGGAGAATCGATAACGATTGAGTTCGGTTCTAGCCCCTCTGAGCCAGTGTTGCCACTATAGACGATTTATGGGTAGATTTTGCCAC
This sequence comes from Athrips mouffetella, assembly GCA_947532105.1. Classification (NCBI taxonomy): domain Eukaryota; kingdom Metazoa; phylum Arthropoda; class Insecta; order Lepidoptera; family Gelechiidae; genus Athrips; species Athrips mouffetella. Next base: position 1,472,854 of record OX383960.1, on the reverse strand, counting down.
TTTTTGATATAATGTTTGATTTGATTTCACTTACTTCCATGTAGGTAGTCCCTGAGTATAAAATTAAGAGCCTAACAGGTATCCTTGATTGCTTCACCAGGCCTGTGACACTCCGCACTCTAGGTATGCAACGCGGCGCTGGAAGTCGACTGGGTGAGGCAGTCGATTTTACTTTTCTTTATGTCATCTTAAGCTTATGGCGTCAAAATAGGTAAGTAAGCATTTGCAATTTTGATTGAACAATATTACATACCTACTTGCATCTCGCTCAGTATCTCATAAAGTGACAAAATCATTGCTTTAGACCACCTGTCCGCGATCACCCGCGATTTAAAAACGTATCCTAAGCGGTGCACTGCAAGTATCGACTTTACGCTTAGACCGTAAGGTTTAAATTTATCGGCACCCCGCCTGAGTGTCGGATCTGTAATCGTTAGTTTACTATCGCGTGGTGGAGGAGGCTTTGCGCACGTCAATTTGTATGTAAAATCGACTCTGCGCAGCCAAAGTCAATGTTCAAGTAGTTTGCCCACACCTACACCATTGACAAGGTAACGTCATCAGAGCCGTCTTAAGCTATGTTGAGGCTGTTGGGCACACAAGATTTGGGGCCCTTGTGGGAAGTAAAGAAAAATAATGATACAAAGATTTTTTCTGCAGTGATCTAATACCATCTCTAAATCTTAAATCTAGTTGGTACCCATACAGCGTGAATTTGAATTGGTTTCGCCCCGAAGCCCAGTGATTCTACTCATGAAAACAAGCAACTTTCCCGAAGAAAAAAATATTTACTAGAATAAAATTTTTCGCCTTCCCATACAAAATGAGTCAATCACGTGACCACTTTACTAAGGAGAGACGAATTTTTTTTTCTTCTATTTAGATATATAAAATCACTGGGCTTCGGGAGCGAAACCAATACAAATTCACGCTGTACATTAACAGTTAGGCATGCCTGTGCTAATTGGTTGCGATTAAGATAATGGTTTCTTTCGGGAACTGTTTTAGCCTGTTTTACATAACTTTCGGGGGTTTCCCTGACCCTGTGGGTACAGGCGATAGATAAATTTGATGTGTGAAACGTGCAATGCGCAAACTCGACTGTGGATTCAAAACGGTAGGTATCGCTAGATGGAGCTGTAGTTAGAATACACTCGGAAAAATTATTGTACAGCAAAATAAAAAGTTAAATCGGCGGAAAATGCGGTACTAACTAAGTACTTTTTAGGAAATAGAAATGTGTATAAATATATCGTTCTTTCGGGGCCCTCGAGAGGATGGAGGCCCTGGGCACGGGCTCCGTGTGCCCTTATGGTAAAGACTTCACTGAACGTCATGTTAATGCTAATTTTTCCTAAGGTGTAATACTTTTTCTCATACAAGTATCTTGTTTTCTAATGTATGGAGTTAAAATTTGTAGTAACACTACAAAACATTTATCTTCCATCCTGAGGTAGTTTTTAAAGTCGTCGTGGTCTTCAGATGTTAGTTGTATTTCCTTAATTAGGTTCAAATGAGAATACAACTCACTCCTATGCAACCACCGCTTAATCCAGTACATTCTTTCTGATTTCTTCATGTTTAGGCCCAGAATAATTGTTACAACAGATTTTACTTGATTAAAATCCAATTCAAATGAGGCGTATTAAAAAAATCTCGTGAAGCCAAATGAAGTAATGAAAATAACTTGTGGCTTGCTTCCTTTGGAATCTATCCCTTTTAAGTTACTTTCATAGATGGAGGAGCAGATGTAATCTCAGAACTAAATGCATATTGGTGTCGATTCTGGCAGACCTAGACTAAAACTAAACTAAATTTGACAGTTCTAAAAATGATGCTGTATTTTATTAGTCTGTAGTGAGTGACAAAGACAGAAACACTTTTAGACCTGTCAAATTTAGTTAAGATTTAATTTGGCCAGAATTGACACCAATAAATAACTAAATGCTAAATGCATAACTATAAGGCAGCACGCAGTCTGATAAGGCCGTTTTTATATTTGGTTACGGCGGTTTTCTGGTCTGGCCAGAGTTTTTATATCATTACTCGTTTTTATATTATTACAGAAGTAAAAAATTATCGCCCAATTTCCATTCTATCTTGCCTGTCGAAACTGTTTGAATCTCTTCTATATCCACACATATACAGCCAAGTTAAAAATGAGTTATCAGTGCATCAACACGGATTCATAAAAGGTAGATCGGTGGATACAAATTTAACTTCATTAGTATCAGCGATTTCCCGAGAGGTGGATGAAGGACACCAGGTCGACACAATATATACCGATTTCAGTAATGCTTTCGACAAGGTCAGCCATACCTTATTACTAGTAAAACTTAAAAGATTCGGTGTATCGGGTGCATTGCTTGATTTTTTCGAATCGTACCTTTCAGAAAGACCACAGACGGTGGTAGTTTCAGGTTTTTGCTCATACATGTACTTGGCCCAATCAGGAGTCCCTCAAGGATCCCATTTGGGTCCTATTCTCTTCTTGATTTTTATCAATGATGTAACTACTGCTATACGCCATAGTAATGCTTCCCTATTTGCCGATGATTTAAAGTTATATAAAACCATACATAATTCTATGGATGCACAGTTTCTTCAAACAGATTTAAATAATATAAAGATATGGTGCGAAGAAAACGGTATGACTTTAAACGAACAAAAGTGCTTTCACATATGTTTTACGAAAAAACTTAAACCTATTCAAACTCAGTACACCCTGAATAATGTGTTTCTAACAAAAATTAATGAAATAAAAGATTTAGGTATTTTACTAGACTCGAAGTTAAAATTTACCTCTCACACTAACTCAATTGTGAATAAAGCTGCTCGTATGTTAGGTTTCTTAAAACGGAACACACGTGGTTTTAAAAATCGGAAAACTAGGATTATTCTTTATAAAAGCTTGGTTCGTAGCCAGTTGGAGTTTGCGTGCACTGCGTGGAACCCTACTTACTGTGCACCATCCCAAAGAATTGAGACGATTCAGCGGGCTTTTACAAGGCACCTAGCCTATATATCGCACGACATCTCCAACAAACTTCCTTATGACCAAAGACTAAAAGTATTCAAACTACCGAGTTTAAAAAATCGTCGAACAATAGCCGACCTTATGTTTCTGTACAAGATTTTGAACAATAGAATTAACTGTTCCGACTTATTAGTGTTGGCTTTTTCTAAACTTAAAGTAAATATGTGTGGTTAAATATAGTTGTTTATAATACTAGTTAAGTACTTGGATATGTTGGCAGTCAATAGTATGGTTAATTAAGTTGTTTTTGTGGATAATATTACATTCCCCTTTCTCATTGGCTCGTAGCGCAGCGTCCAAGTCCAGCCAATCGGATGTCAGCGAGCGCGATGCGAAGTTAGCTACATGTGAAGTTGGCTACATGTCGATGGTAGGGAGAGATAATGATTGTAAAGTGAAAGGCAAGGCAGTCGGTCGATAGCTCTTAGCGTGTAAGGTTGTGCTTTAATGTAATACTGTGTCTGGGTAAATAATAAATCTATTTAAGGAAGGTGATATGAGTTTCACTTCTCGAACTTGCCAATAGTTCAGAAGTGGGATATTCGAGAATTATACCGATTCTCACACCACGCCAACAAAAGTGGAAATTCACGTAAGTCAATTTTTGGTAACCAGAGAAAGCTAAAAAAAATAGGATTTGAATTTTCCGGAGGTATTTCACTCTTTGATTTTTTTTTTCTCAAACTGCCACTATTCATTTGAAGGGTTGATAAACTACCGACCCTACTAACACAAGTCCGAACAACGATTTATTTTTCCATTTCTATATTTACATAGACCTTCCTTAAAACTGTTTCATAATATTGCGTTGAAAACAAATCACACGCTTTTTTTTACTTACAACGGATTTTACCCGTCCCCACAGATGAGATAATAAGTAGCAATAAAACTCAATGAAATGGCAATAAAACAATAGTTGAATGAGGGTACTCAAAACAGGTTAAAAAAAAATAAAGTAGCAACGTGTCTTCCAAAACAAAGTCCGAATTCCTTAGTGTCTTCATTGTGCGTGCTATAAAGAGTCTGAGAGCAAAAAGAGGCTTAAGTTCTTTTATGGTGCCATTTTTTTTAGGCAGCTATCGAGCATCATTCAATGTAAGTACAAATCAAATATTTGTAAGTACAAATTAAGATAATATAAAGAAAAGGTGTAAATGGATAGGCCAGATAAAGCTAAATAATTACGTGTAACACTCACGAGTCGTTTAGTAATAAAATGCACATTAGTTCAGACACGAAATGACTTTAAACCTAAAGTAATATACACTAAAATAAGTAGATATTCTGGCACCTACCCGACCGATACAAAGATTTTTCGGAGGCTTACTTCAGAACTCATTTTAGATTCATAATTTAATTTATTTCTTAGATATTTGTTGTTCGCTACCTACAAAAAGCACGTGGAAAATTGTGAATAATACACAGGACTAATCTTCGATCAACTTTTTAAAAAAAGTAGCTTATCTTTACCTTCCTACTTTTATCTTTACTTACCTATTATTATGTTCCTTCGTATAAAGTTGAAATAGTTCTGTTTTCGATATAATGTCAAACTTCTTACATGACGAAAGTTGACACCAGGGTTTGTGAGGTCGGTCATCGACCTTGCAACCCACACGATATGATGATGATGAGTTGGGTAAATCATCCTAGTTCGGTAAGTAGCCTGCAAATTATGTATATGGCTTTGCCACGCATAAGCGGTAACAATACCAGTATAAAATACACAGAACTAGCCCTACGCTACAACAAACTGTAGAATACAGACTCGCTCGAGGTAAGAGTGTTGTCTTTGACGTGCGGCTAACTGTATTTTTTTCAAGTAACTGTACTTTAGAGAAAATTTCAATTACAAAAAAATATTCCATTCCGGGAGTCTAGACTCTGAAATTCTGATTATTCTGGAAGATGTAACTGGTTTACTTATTGTTTTTATCTCAACATTAATTTTTACAACATAGGTACCTAATTTAGTAGGTGTGATACCTATATTTTAAACTTATTTCTTGTGTGTAATGTAACTATGTTTCCTCTTCACCCTGCTTTACTCTTGAATGATTGGAAACTTACTACAACTTTCACTTTTTTTTCGCACTTCCTAACAAATCTGTTAAATATGCCAGTCCATTTAATTAAATTCAGAATAACATAATTTCTATAAATACCTACATGAATTCAATAAATAATGAAATATTTTGTACAAGATTATAAATATTTTACTACCTACCTACCTACTTGCTTTGTTCAGTGGTCTGCCACTTTCAGTTTTCATACATTCATATACTTACCTGTCCGTAGCAAAATGGTGGGTATCTCTAACTGATCATGAAAAATAATAATAAAGCTGTCTTGCGTAGCAAGAGCCTGGATGAGCGACTACAAGTGGCGATACAAAAGGTACAACTAGAGCGTTTTCTATGCTTCGGAAGATAATTCAAGCCCTTTGGTCTCGGCTACTATCATAAAAATATGGCCGTGAAGTTATTTCAGATACCAAATCAGAACGTTTATTGCCTACCTACCTCTTTATAATATTTGTATATTATTTGTTTTCACAAGTGCTTATTCGCCAAAAACTGACTTATCACACCATCGAGCTGAATTTACTGGGTAATATCAATTCAACTTAGGAGCAGAAAACTAATCTTCTTTTTTGGTTTTCAAATCAAGATTAACCTAAGAAAGCATAAATTAAGATGAATTAAATGTTTTCGTGGGAAATAACGAAAACTTTACCATATAAATAGCATAGTTAACACTGCAGCTTATGAAAGTTGTGCCAAGTAGTGCTGATCCTTGATATCATAAAGACTTCACATGAAAGGTTCATGTGAAGTGACTTCAACTTAAGGGAATATGGAGGATGGTAAGCCAGGGAATTCCCAGCTCTAAGGGCTGCGGTTCTTCATCATACTTATTCAACCCAGGAGCGCCCAGGTCACAGGGCCGGGGTTCATCGTAGTTATTCAACCCAGGAGCGCCCAGGTCACAGGGCCGGGGTTCATGGTAGTTATTCAACCCAGGAGCGCCCAGGTCACAGGGCCGGGGTTCATCGGTCTTATTCAACCCAGGAGCGCCCAGGTCACAGGGCCGGGGTTCATCATAGTTATTCAACCCAGGAGCGCCTAGGTCACAGGGCCGGGGTTCATCGGTCTTATTCAACCCAGGAGCGCCCAGGTCACAGGGCCGGGGTTCATCGTAGTTATTCAACCCAGGAGCGCCCAGGTCACAGGGCCGGGGTTCATGGTAGTTATTCAACCCAGGAGCGCCCAGGTCACAGGGCCGGGGTTCATCGGTCTTATTCAACCCAGGAGCGCCCAGGTCACAGGGCCGGGGTTCATCATAGTTATTCAACCCAGGAGCGCCTAGGTCACAGGGCCGGGGTTCATCGGTCTTATTCAACCCAGGAGCGCCTAGGTCACAGGGCCGGGGTTCATCGTTCTTATTCAAACCAGGAGCGCCCAGGTCACCGGGCCGGGGTTCATCGTATTTATTCAAACCCAGGAATGCCCAGGTCACCGGGCCGGGGTTCATCGTATTTATCCAAACCCAGGAATGCCCAGGTCACAGGGCCGGGGAACCCGGAGATCTTCGTACAAATTCAAACCTAAGGAGTACTTAGTCCACGGGGCCAGAGGTTTTCATATCTATACTAAAGAGTGTCCGGGTAGATAACATGGAACACGAGGTAAACCATTCACAACATTTCTTGTTTATTTTTCAATGTGCACAATGTTATTTGTACACTGCTATTAAACTTTTTCTAAATATGTACATTGATTTTAGAATCTTCACTAATAAAATTAATAATTTAGACTTTGAAAATTATTCAAATTCTAAATTACAAGCACTAAAATAAACACCTGAATGCTGGAATTTCCCTTAGCCACATAGACTACATTTATTAAATACTAAACCGTGTAAATAAATAGATTCCATGTACCTAAAAGCGCGTTCACCTTACTACCAAGGTGATGAATAATCTATTAATTTTATTCATTAGAAAATAAAATACAAAATTTTAAAATAACATGAAATTTTGTGAATTGACTTAGATACATGTACTTGCACATAAGAACTGACCTATCATCACGTCACACCACGCGTTATCACGTTTTAGGTTCAGAACTGAAGTCTTCAGCCCAATTTTCAACGATACGGACCCTTAGTAAATAAAAAAAAAGTCCTTGTATTATCATAACTTCGGCCTATATGGTAAATAAATAATCAAGAAATTGATTTCTTTGTATTGTTGTTTTCTGTGTTGATGTATTGTGCGCCGTACTATATAATCTTTCACGAACTACCGTCCATGTTTCATACAATACAAAATTAGAGTTATAAGTTCTTGTTATTATTTTGGTATCAGAATTACCAAGCATGTTTGTAAATATGGAGGGTACAATCATTGCAGTTTTTCATGTCTCCTTATTGTGTTTTAATTATTATCTCTACTACTACTTGAACAATAATTACTATTGAGTGTTATTACTATGTACTATTGTCGTTATTTTTATCATTACAATAAAACAATTGCGATACATTTTCATTTGATATTATGATTTAAGAAACAGTTTTTTTTGACATGTAATATTAAATCTGTTCATTCTTTGCAACTTTAGAGAACTATTTACATTTCTAAGACATTTCTTGTTCTGTTTCTGTTTTGTACATTTTAATTATTGTTTTAGAATATTTTCCTCAAATAATTTCTATTGTTGTTTTTGATATTTTTTTTGTGTTTGTATTTATTGTTTTATGATATCGTTTCCTTATATTATCACTAGATGTAAAAAAAGAATAATGTACCTATTAAGTAATTTACTGTAACCACGCGAAGGGACTCGCGCTTATCAGGACGGCCGAACTGTTGGCTTTTTCTAAACTTAAAGTAAATATGTGTGGTTAAATATAGTTGTTTATAATACTAGTTAAGTACTTGGATATGTTGGCAGTCAATAGTATGGTTAATTAAGTTGTTTTTGTGGATAATATTACATTCCCCTTTCTCATTGGCTCGTAGCGCAGCGTCCAAGTCCAGCCAATCGGATGTCAGCGAGCGCGATGCGAAGTTAGCTACATGTGAAGTTGGCTACATGTCGATGGTAGGGAGAGATAATGATTGTAAAGTGAAAGGCAAGGCAGTCGGTCGATAGCTCTTAGCGTGTAAGGTTGTGCTTTAATGTAATACTGTGTCTGGGTAAATAATAAATCTATTTAAGGAAGGTGATATGAGTTTCACTTCTCGAACTTGCCAATATTAGGTTCTATTAACTTCGCTATCCCCTACAAAAATCCACGACGACCACAAACAAAACTGTTTCCCAGCAGGGTTTTTGGAGTGAAACTCTGGAGTATTCTATTTAAATTATTTATTGAAATAGAGACGCAGCCGCCATTACAAGTACTCGTACAAGAAGAGAACAGCAATACTTATATATACCTATCCTACTCTAGCAGCTTACGTTTCATTACACTCAACACTCCCCCTTAATGAAACGTCTTTCATTCAAAAAACAGCCCTTAAATGCATTAACAGAATTACTACCAAAATTTATACATGACCATATAAAGTTATTTGAATAACAATTTCGAAAAAAATAAAAAGTTAATACAACTTCCCCTTAATGAACTAAATAGAAAACTTAAAAATATCTTAACCAGATATAAACCTTAACCTGTCTTCAGGTAAACAAAATAAAATTGAAAAAGAAACATAGCACTGCTCCATATTTTTCCATCTTTTAACTTTCCTTAAAACTTTTTCTTCATCGTTCCCATTAAAAAAGCTGATGTTTTTTAAATATATACTTTAACTAGTTTTATATCACAAATATAAATGTTGGCTATTGTTTAAATAAACATACATAATACATAACAGTGAACTTTCATAAGTTATTGTTTTATTTACTTCCATACATACCTATCTAGTTACTATTAAAAGTCTAAGCCGATACATTTTCTGAACTTTTCAAAACTGGGTCTGGGTAAAGGTTTTGTCAAGAAATCCGCCAACTGATATTCAGTACCAATATACTCTATTTTTACACATCCACAATAAATTTTTTCTTGAATAAAATGGTACCGAATATCAATATGTTTCAAACGCTTAGGTTGTTGTGTACTATTCGCTGCACATATTGCAGATTGATTGTCCTCATAAATATAGACTGTTAATTTTTTATTAGGCACAATTGTCATTTCTATAATTAGATTTTTCATCCAGCAGCATTCAACAATGCAATGGCTTAAGACCACATACTCCGCCTCCGTGGACGAGAGGGCGACACATAATTGTTTTTTACTACACCATAAAACAGGGTTGCTGAACAACATGAGACAATAACCCGAAGTGGATTTCCGGGTTAATGTATCACCAGCCCAATCTGCATCTACATAGGCTTCTAGAATTTTACAAGAATTTACCTTTTTGAAAATAAGTTTCAAATCCAAAGTTCCCTTTATATACCTCATTACATGTTTAAGACATTTCCATAACTGCTCACTAGCACAACTTTGAAACCTACTCAATATATTTAGAGCAATACTGAGGTCAGGTCTTGTACCCAGCATGGCATACATTATACAGCCAATCGCTTTCCTACACCTGTTTTCAATTTCACTACTTTCTGACTTTTCCCTTGACAAAATTTTAACATCAAAATTATTTTCTAAGGGTGTTTTTACACTGTGACAATCCAACATATTGAAATTTCTCAGCACTTCTGTCAAATAAACAGTCTGGTCTATGCTTATACAGTCACTATATTGATTTATTCTCAATCCTAAATAATGAGAAGCCAACCCCAAATCTTTAGTTTTAAAACATGCAGCCATTTCACTTTTTAGATCTGAAATTAATTTTGTATTGGAGCTGGTAATTAAAATGTCATCGACATATAAAATTACATATGTTTTCTCATTTCCAGAAACTTGACTGTATAAGCACATATCAGTTTTTGATCTCACAAACCCCTTCTTTAACATGAACTCATTAAATGTATTATACCAATATCTGGGAGCTTTCTTTAATCCGTAAATAGCCTTTCTTAATTTGACTACTTTCTTAGACTGACAGTGACCTTGAGGTAAGTAAATGTGAACATTTTCATCTATCTGACTATGTAAAAACGCGCTACAAATATCAGCTTGATGTAGTTCCCAACCAAAGTATGCAGCCATCGATATCAAACATCTTACCGCTGTCAAGCTTGTAACAGGGGCATACACATCCTCAAAAGAGACTCCTTCCTGCTGGAAACCACGTGCAACTAACCGTGCTTTATACACTTGAACCTTACCTTCACTGTCCCTCTTCCTTTTGAAAACCCACTTTGTGTCTATCACTTTTCCCTCATAATTTACCACAGGCTCCCAGGTTTCATTTTCTTCTAAACTCTGAATTTCTTTTTTTATTGCGCTACTCCATAACTCAGCTTCTTGACTGTTCATTGCTTCCTGAAAAGACTGAGGTTCATTATCCAACTCACCAATATATGCGTAGTCAACTTCTTCATAACATTCGTAGTCCTTCAATTTCAACGGAGGCTGCAATAGCTTTCGGTCCCGTAACTGTCTCGCCTCCACTTGCCCACTAGTCCCACTAGTGGTCACTGTACTTTGACTAGCACTTTCCTCTCTTGCCTGCCTAACTGGTGACTCTGCACAATTATCTGTCTGTATTTCCTTACTTTCCAGATTCGGTGTGCTTTGATTCTCATCTTCATTTCCTTGTCCTGCTTTTTCTTCCCTCTCCTGACCAATATCTCCTTCCTTGGTAGTATCCAGAGTGACTATTTCTTCTTCTACCTCACAGTCACATGTTTCATCCGATCTTGACTGATAACCACTCACCTTCTTGTCTAAGAGACACATCTCTGGCAAAAACACCACATCACGAACAGTCTCCACTTGATTGTCGTTTAAGCAAACTCTGTAACCTTTGACCTGATTGTCATAACCTACAAAAATACCAAACTTACACTTTACATCCAACTTTTGTCTCTTTTCTTTTGGAATGTGCACTGCAACCTTCCTCCCAAAGGTTTTTAAGAAAGTAATATCAAAGGTCTTACCTGTCCAAAGCTCATATGGAGTTTTGTTTAACACTGGACTTGTGCCGCACCTGTTTAGTGTGAAAATCACAGTATTTACCGCCTCCGCCCAAAAATGTTTCGGCATCTTGGCTATTAAAGTCCTCGCAGCCTCAATCACCGTCTTGTTTGCACGCTCGGCTCTTCCATTTTGTTGTGGGGTGTAAACTACAGATCTTTGGTGGGAAATACCATGTTTTTCAAACAAAACTGTCACCTCTTTATTACAAAATTCCAAACCATTATCCGTTCTCATAATCTTCAATGTTTTTTGTATTTGAGTCTGCACTAAATTCACAAAATTTTGTAAACATTTAATTACCCCACTTTTATTTTTTATGAAATAAACAAATTTATAACCTGAAAAATCATCTGTCAGTAAAAGAAAGTACCTTGACCCGCCCAAAGAGTTGACCTCCATAGGTCCGACTAGATCTGCATGAATCAAGTCACCAATTGAGTTAGCACGTGAGTCACTCGACTTGTATGAGACTCTGTGTTGTTTACGTAACAAACATTCCTCACAAAAACTTTTCTTTGAAGTATATTTTATGCTATGAGTATCTAAAAAATTTTTGACATGGGAAAAATTTTGATGAGCAAAATTAGTATGCCATTCAAATAAATCTGCAATATTAGCTGAATCAACATCCTGTCGAAAAACCAAAGAATATAATTTACCTGACCTTTGTGCAATAGCTCTGACCTTTCCTTGCTGGTCCAAAATTTGATGAGAATCTTTATCGCATTTCATGACAAAACCTTTATCCATACATTTTGCAACTGAAAACAAATTTACTTTTAATGAAGGCACAAACAAAACATTATTAAGTGTAGTGTCCAACCATGAATGTCCATTCCAGGCTTGTAAAGTGATCTGGCCTGTACCTAACACATCCAACATAGTACCGTCACCAATTCTGACCTTCTTCTTCACACATTTTTCACTGAAGTCTGAGAAAAGTTCACGGCTGTGGCACATGTGTTCACTAGCTCCACTGTCCAGAATCCAATTACTGGCAGTACTTGACATGATGAGAGCCTCTTCTAAAGCTGAAGACACAAAAGCATTTGTGTGGTCATTTCGCTGTTCCTGGTTAGCCTTTTCTTTAAGCAGACGATGAAAGCATTTCTCCTGTTTGTGTCCCTTTTTATGGCAGTAGTGACAAATCAACTGTTGTTGTTGATGTTGGTTGCTCGGGCAGTTTCTTGCATAGTGACCCACCTTATCACATTTAAAACATTTTACACCAGATGTTTTAGCAGCCAATGCCTGTGCATTTTCTCCTTGCATCAATCTAGATTCCTCGATAAAAAGCCTAGCTGAGAGCTCATTAAAAGTTTGTGATTCCTCTGGAACAGATTCCCATGCTGAGATAAAGTGTCTATATTCGGGGGGTAAACTCATCAGGACTTTCGTCATTATCATTCCGCTAGTCAGCGTTTCACCTTGAGCTTTAAGTCTAGATGAAATATCTTCAATCTGTGATAAGAACCTGGCAATGTTTCCTTCAAACGACAGATTATAGAATTGTTGATGCAACAAATGCTTACTCACACTCGAGTCCTGTTCATAAATAGTCTTGAGTTTTTGCCAAATTTGGTAAGCTGTTTCGCAAGTGGTCAAATTCAACATCACATTTTCTTCCATGCGAGATATCAATAGGGCTTGTGTTTTGGCATCATTTTCCATCTCTTCTTCATCATATGCTTCCGGATCTCGACTTAACAACTCGAAAGTGCCTTTGGCTTTTATTAAAATCTGGATTTGGAATTTCCACACACCCCAGTTTTCCGCACCGCGCAATTTCACACCATTGCTTGCGCAAGCTGCCGACCGCTCCATCCTTGAAGCGTATTATTATACTCGTCGATATAATCAAAGAAATTTGACCTCATATAGAAGTAATATATAAGAAATAATTCGTCACAAGTAGGGATGTGGGCATGCTTTCATCTATCGATAGTCGATAAGTTACACAAGGACAAATCGATGTCGAAACTTTGACCAAAAAGTTGAAGTACTAAACTTTAATAAAAGGCAAATCTGTTAAAAGCAGTGATTAAATTCATTAAAAAAAAAATACTTTTTGCATTTTTTACTACAGGTGATTTCTTACGTAGGTGTTTTAATATTAAAGATACCAAATTTCTTACTTACTTACTTACTAAAAGTAATGGACGGTAGCGGTGGAGGCAAGAGGGGTAGGAGGTGTAAAGGTGCTTTTTTTTTATTTTCATGAATATCTCTAGCTTACATACAAATTATGAAGGATTTTAAAACAAACTTTTATCCCTCAATTCAATCCATTTGGGATGGTTTTGCAAAAATGCTGAAATACGGGTTTGTGTTTTTCTTCTAAGTAGCTCAAATCAATTTTCAAGCGAAATTTCGTGTATCTTATCTTGCCTTATAACGTGGAGCTGAGTTCCTTATTGGACCTTAGAGCACAAGGAGCCTGTAGTCTTCTGGTTTCGGATAAGCTTGACCCAGAATCTTCATACGCTTGTGAGCCAAAGCGTTGCATGAGCACAAGAATTGCTTGTCAGTATTGTTTGTAGCGAAAAACTTTCAAACCTTTTTTGTAGAGAATTTTATGTAGATTAATTTAGTATTTTTATTAATTTTCTTACAATTTGTTGATTCAGGATGATTCATGCTGATTGAGACATTTCAATTTGGCGAAGACACACAAAGTTATATTTGTTTGACAGTGTCCCCATCGGGAATCGAACCCAGAATGAAAACAAAACGCGTTGAATGTTGTAAAATATAATAAATGGTACAGCAGCACTGCACTAACTTTCTCACGATATGCAATTAGAACTGTAAACCGCAAACTTAAATTTGTAATACCATACCTACACATAGTATGGAATTACAAACGTTTATTAAGGTTTTTCTGAAAAATGTTCTACCACATGAATTCGGAACTCGAATTGTAAAATATTAAAACAAACCAACCGTAAACGATTTCGAACAAATCACATGTTCAAATTTTGGTAGTACTGGAACACCTTTTATATGAATTATCACAGATTTTTAAATTTCAAAACTCTGTTTCTTATGAATAGTTGTTCAGTTTTGTCGACTGTAAAGCTCTTTAAGTTTTTGGTACATCCTGTGTACTAAATTTTCACAAAATCCAATCAAATTGAATATCCATTCAGGTAGATAACCAAAACAAAATTAAAATTATAGAAAATAATACAAACTTAATGTAGTCAATTAGGGTCAATGTAGGTACCACTAGTTGACCATTTAAGCGGTTTTATGACGAAATTCATAAAAAAACTTCTAAAAGTCACTTCTAAAAGTTCGACTATGAATTAGTTAGGCTTGTGATATAATAAGTGTTAAGGACTTTACAAAATATGCTCTTAAAGTTTTTTTTTTTTTCAAATGTTACATTGCATGACCACTTCGAATAAACATACTAAAGTACTAGCTAGACAAACCCATAACTTTATTGTAAGACGCCAACATAGTTAAATTCTATATAAAATCGCGGTATTTTAAAATTTTCTTACTTTCAGTTCAAATTTAAGTTTTGGTCAGCTATTGGTGCTTGGTCATCTAGTGGTGCACTGACCCTATGAGTAAATCACAAGTTTACGTTTTGGTAGTACAGGAACACCCCTTATATGGAATCACACAGACAAACTGATGATGGCGCAAGATACCTTGCATAGAGATGCTTAGTCAAGCAAAGTTTCATAAAAATAATTTGAACCGTTTAAAAAAAAAATCAATTCTTAATTTTTGTTGAATGACAGCTACCCTCAAAATGAGAGCCAGCAAAAAACCATTCGGAATAAAAGTCTTAAATTAAAAATATGGTGTTAATAGGACGATTCGTTTAGCCGCTACGCCAAAGCGTGACGGACAGACCGACCAACCGACAGACAAACATTTTTAGGGGACTTGCTTAAGTGATATAGAACACATTTTTGAGAAAGTTTGTGCAACTTTTTTCACGAATACAATACCTTTCTCGCTCAGCTCGAAAGTAAAAATACTACTATCGATAAAAAATACATCACTCATAAACTCCAACATGATCCCACAAAAAACGATAAATTACAGTAAAATACGTAACAATTTCCATATTATCTGACTGTAGAAATGATAAGTTCACATTTTTTTATGCAATATTTGTGATAATAATCCACAAACATGAAAAATACTGAATAAAACTTACAGATGAAAAGACAAAATTTCTGCAATTTTCGTTTTGTTGTTTTGAAGATGTACAGCCATCAACTACACACGTTATTATTAAAAAGAACAATCACTAATATGGAGAGCAACTTAAGAATAAATTCACGATATTTTCAAGTTATTCACTACATGTTTTTTATAATTTACACAATGTTTACAACATATAATTTAGGAAATATTTTCGACCGTTAAAATCCCAACAAGTTACAATAATCCTATAAACTTTGTAAATGCAATGAACGCGTCGTTCATCTAATTTGGTAGGATGTGATCACTGACGACTTGACATGGCATGAGACATGCTAGCAGTTGTCATCCCATACTGAAAAAAAATAGCATGGTTTCTTCTCCGAGCGAAGCAAGGAGGTTTTTGTTCTGAGGATATAATATTCACAAACCTCCTTGCACGGAGTATATTCGCAATCCACCAAACTCGACGATACACACGCGGAGACAAAAATGGCGTCTTGCCCTTTGCTGCCTCGACCAAACCGTGACGCACCAACTCGACGTCGACGTATTTTTTTCCTTCAACCTCCACACTCCTCGACCTGCTGGAACAGATTAAAGCGTTTCTGGACCCATAACCTGTTTCCCAGCAGGGTTTTTGGAGTGAAACTCTGGAGTATTCTATTTAAATTATTTATTGAAATAGAGACGCAGCCGCCATTACAAGTACTCGTACAAGAAGAGAACAGCAATACTTATATATACCTATCCTACTCTAGCAGCTTACGTTTCATTACACTCAACAAAAACTTTTTTCCATACCAAGATACAGAACCAATCTGGGCTTGCACCATCCCCTTGCCAGGATGTGTACAACTTACAATACCTTAAACACTAAAGAATTAAAGTTAGACATATTTTCTGACTCGCAAAACGTTTTTAAAAACAAATTGCTGAAATTATTTGATTATAATTCTTAAAATAATTAAAAAAAAATAATTTTTGGATCTCATATATATTTCGTTTCTTCTTTTGTTGATATTATTTTGCTTTAAAATTTTTAGTTTAAATAACAAAGTGTTGTTGATTATTTTGAATGTTGTGTATGCTTGTAATAGGTAAGCACATTCGATATGTCATACTATTAAGTTCAAAATGTAAATGTTTTTAATGTGTATTGCTGTAAGCGTACCTTATCAATAAATAAATAAATAAATAAATAATTACTCATCACCTCGCATCTTTTGGCATGAGGATTGTTATTGCTGAAGATCACTTCTTTTTTGTCCTTTTTCGTTTCCAGACAATGGCCTCCTGAACACCGGGCTCCCGTCCGGTCTGGAACATTTTACATAGTTTTTCGCGATTCTCTCATAAAGCCCTATCTACTGAGACATCTCTTTGTCACCCTGATTATCACGTGAAAAATCCTTAGCGGCTCCTCTACCAACGGCATAGGCGTCGTTCTGTAAATTTTGTATAAGGATGTCAAATCACGTTTTGTGATTTGACATTTTAACTTGAGACACAATGGCAGAAGTCATCCAGTAGTAAAATAAATTACGGTGCCACCAACTTATCTGTAGAACGGCCAAAAGCGGAACTACTGACGTTATTTTGAAAGCATCATTTTGTTGCTGTAAGGCAATGTTGTCTGTGCTGTTCTTGTTTGCCAAAAGCGATTGAAAGTGGTATGCGAGAAATTATTCTCAAAATTAAATCATTATTTGATGCCATAGAGTAACACGATTTTCGCGGGCGGTTTGACGCGTTGCTCTAAGTTTGATGCAGAAAAGGAGCAAGATTCAGTTAATTTTATTCAATAGGTACCTATAGATTCTTTACCGAATACTCAAATCAAAATTTAATTTAATAACTGCGTGAAAGGTTATCAGTAAAACGAATTATCCGGGTCTCCTTTCAAAATTAATGTACTGTCTAAGCATAAAGTCGTTACTTGCAGTGTATCGCTTAAGACACGTTTTTAAATCGCGGGTGAGTGCGGACAGGTGGGTTAAGGCGATGATTTTGTCACTTTATGAGATACTGAGCGAGATGCAAGTCGGTATGTAATATTGTTCAATCAAACATGCAAAATACTTACTTACCTATTTTGCCGCCATAAGCTTAAGATGACATAAAGAAAAGAAAAATCGACTGCCTCACTCAGCCGACTTCTAGTGCCGCGTTGCATACCTAGAGTGCGGAGTATCACAGGCCTGGCTGATGTTGTTTATATTTGTAATAGGTGGCAACCCTTTTCGATCGTGACGCCATCGCAAAAACTACAGATAATTTGGTAAAGCTCAAAAGCTGTAGAGTATATAAGTCACTAGCAGCTGTAGTATTCCTACTATTCCGAGCGGAGCTCGGCGTCAGAATTTTTTGGTCGAACTAGGCTCCACGCACACCAAAAGGCAGAGCAGACGAGAGCAGTTTTTGATAGCATTGCAAAATGGACTTTAAATTCATAGGAATAAAAAGTGTTGCCTGCTTGAAGGGTTTAGGGCTAAATATAGCATTTTTTACAATTTGTAGTTCTCGGTATTATCAAAAATGCTTCTTATGGTCATTATTTGTTAATATACAGGGTATTAGGCTAGGATGTTAGGGTGAGTACACAAGGAGTTACGAGTAGGTTAGGATAACTACTATATGTACAGAGTGTTAGGGTAAGTATACAGAGTGATAGGTTAGGATGACTACTATATGTACCGGGTATTAGGGTAAGTATACAGGGTGTTAGGTTAGGATGACTACTATATGTACAGGGTGTTAGGGTAAGTATACAGGGTGTTATATTAGGATCACTATATATACAGGGTCTTAGGGTAAGTATACAGGGTGTTAGGATAGGATAACCATACAGGGTGTTAGGTTAAGATCACTATATGTACAGGATTTTATGGTGAGTATACTGGGTGTTAGGTTAGGATTCTCTATACAGGATGTTAGGGTAAGAATACAGGGTGTTAGATTAGGATCACTATATGTACGGGGTCTTAGGGTAAGTATAAAGGGTGTTAGGATAGAATAACTATACAGGGTGTTAGGATAGGAAAACTTCACAGGGTGTTAGGGTAGGATCACTATTATGTATAGTGATAACTACACAGGGTGTTACGTTAGGATCACTATACATATAATGATTCTAACCTAACACCCTGTTTAGTTATCCTATCCTTACACCCTGTATACTTACCCTAAAACCCTGTGTAGTAACACCCTGAATACTTACCTTAAGATCCTGTACATATAGTGATCCTAATCTAACACCCTGTGTACTTACCCTAACATCCTGTATAGTACAAAAAGACGGAAAGGTATTAGATCCTAAGGAATCTGTGAGACTACTTGCGGAGACCTTTTATCCTGAGGATCATACGGAGAGTGATAATGCTCAACACCGTCGCGTAAGAGTAGAAGCCCATAAAGTGAATGCTGACACAAGATGAGTTGGGTGATCCACCGTTCACGATGGCAGAACTCAAGAAAGCATGCGAGTCCTTCAATCCCAAGAAGGCTCCAGGATCTGGCATTAAGAGGTAGGGATGTGGAGCGTATGACAGCAGCTATCGACGCACCCCATCCAGCTGAGCTTATGAATCTAGAGGTGATCAGCTTGGTAAACCAGGAACAGTTTGATGCTCAAACCGAACCAGATGATCGTATATTTACAGACGGGAGCAAGATTAATGGTAAAGTTGCCGTTGCGCTATCCATTTGGAGTGGCAGCTCCGAAACTAGGGCCCACAAGCTTGCTCTCGAAAGATACTGTACGGTATACCAGGCTGAGCTCCTCGAGATATGCGAAGCGTCTGGCAAAATTTTGGATACCGACGCTGTAAACTTCGGAATTTACAGCGACTCAATGGCAGTCCTCCTGACCGTCAAAAACTGTGAATGTTATCATCCCCTGGCCGTGAAAACAAGAGAGAATTTAAAATCAGCGTCTCGCCAGAACAAGATAGTAACCTTGTTCTGGATCAAAGCTCACGCAGGTTTGGATGGTAACGAAAGAGCAGACGAGCTAGCGAAAGAAGCTGCCACCAAAACGAAAAGAGCACCAGATTATGATCAGTTTCCGATTTCATTCGTAAGGCGTAGCATACGCATGGATACGATTGACGAGTGGAACCGAAGGTATTCTTCCGGTGAAACGGCGTCGGTAACCAAAATGTTCTTCCCCGACGCAGCAACGGCATATAGACTCGTAAGGAAGATCACGATAAATAATGTAACGACACAAATTATGACAGGACATGGTGGGTTCTGTGTGTGTGACTCAGATGTAGCAGAATCTGTCCCACACATCCTATTTGAGTGCCCATCATTTGCGAAGGAAAGATATAACATTGAAAAAGAATTAAACGTGAAAGTTGTGAAGTAAAATATAAAAGAAATAATGATGGGAAAGGATATTGACAAAAATATTGATTTTTGCAAGAAAACAGCTAAAATTGTGATAAAAAGAAATAAGAGTTAGTGTTAAATATATGCTTACATAATATATGTTTAAATTATTCTGAAGCATACCAATAATTAGAATATAATGAAAATGTAATTAGCAATACGATCAATATTGTAAAAACAAAATTTGTAACCCTTCTACTGTCTTCCTTCTAACTTCGCATGAAATTTAAAATGTATTGTAACAATACGCAGATCCCTTGTCGTTGCCAGGGCTCCCGTACGAAAATCCGGAGCCCGGCAACACCAAAAACCTATTATGAACAAAAAAAATAAATGCATGCTCTCAAGTCCGTGTTCGTTTGAAAAAGTCTCTGATCCCATGTCAGAGGATACAAAAGAACATACAATAAAAAAAAAACATCCTGTATAGTAATCCTAACCTAACACCCTGTATACTTTTTACCCTAAAACCATGTACATATAGTGATCCTAACCTACCACCCTGTTAGTGATCCTATCCTAACACCCTGTATACTTACCCTAACATCCTGTATAATAATCCTAACCTGCATGCACGTCTCAGTGTTGAATTACCGCTACAAATTAGTAACATGGCATGGCAACCCTAAGAAACTGCTTCGGACTGCTCGAGCATGCCAGAGAATTTGCTGCGCGGTGGTTTTCGATAAATATTTCGAAGAACCACGCTGCGCTCGGTTGTATATGAGGTTTTCGAATGTACTCTCCTAAACGTCATTTCACGATCGGGTTCCAGGGCTGCCAGATTGGTGGATTTTTTTGTAATTTAAATTCTTGGGGATTTGGGGATATGGAATCGTTGGGGTTTCCGGGGAAAATATAGTTCTATAATACATTTAATAAAATTTGATAGAAACAAATGTTACACGTAAAATTGTGTATTCCTTTATAAATCAACGAAAAATTGTGACTGCCTAGCACATATCGATCAGTTACGTTACGATGATTTCAAAACAAGTATTTGTTTCAAAAGTTCCACTAAGACGAATAGATTTTGTAAAAATTCACTTCTAAATAAAAATAACCACTTAGCGTTACGTCAGTTACGTAACAAATGTGGGTGTAACGTAACCAAAAATGTAACGTTACTCACAGCTTAAAGTCAAAGACACAATAAAAACGTATCACAACATTCTTGCGAACTATTAAATGCAATTTTCTTTAATTTACAAGAAAATTATGTGTACTAAGATATACTACTAAGAATAAAATAAATAAATATTAAAAAATATATAAAAAAAAATGATTATAAAAACGTATAGGCGCGCGTCCCAATCCCACCACCACCGCAAGTCCAGAGCACACCGCACCCGCCGCACCTCCGCTGACGCCCAGTCCGAGCGCGGACACACAGTCGCAGGGAATGAATAAGAGATTGACTGTGTGCCACCAAAACATTTGTGGTATATCCAGTAAAACACAAAAACTAGAATTATTATTAGCAGCAAACCTGACATGCGATGTCCTAATTATGACTGAACATTTCCTTCGTGAAGATCAATTACAATGTGTAACCTTAAATAATTATGAATCAGCTTCTTATTTTTGTCGATGCAATATTAACCACGGCGGAAGTTGCATATACGTACGTTCTGGTATTAAGGCATTAAATAGAACAGACTATTGCTATTTATCTCAGGAACAAATATTTGACGTGCGCAGTATATCTATTGGATTTTAAAGTACTGATAATCGGTATTTACCACTCAAATTTGACCAGTCATAACGACTACTTATTACTATTTGAAAATTTATTAACTAAAATAAATGATGAAAATTGTGACACCATCATTATGGGCGACGTAAATATAAATTTACTTGAGCAGTCCTCAAACAAAAAGAAACTTAAAGACAGTTTGTACATGTTGACTTTTCGACTCGCGAGGTTGGTGATAGCGCGACATTGCTAGATCACGCATACTGTAACGTCCCGGGTGACTATGTGTCAGTTGCAAAAGTTATTACTCATTTGAGCGACCATTCAGCGCAGAAACTAACACTAGAGTATAGTAGTCTCATGCAGGATAAACCGATATCAAGACGATTATTTACAAAGTCAAACAAACACAATTTCGGCATTGCTATGCAGTCTGTGGATTGGCCAGTAATTATCCAGTCTAACAGGCACGATTGCCAGAATTTTGCAGAGTCGGTCTGCAAGGTTTTGCATGGCAATTTTGAAATTTGTTTTCCTGAAAAAATTATAAAGCCTTTATACTATTAATAAAGGATGGTTAGACGCCGAAATATTCAATATGAAACAATTATTATTTGAGCTACTGGAGTTAAAAGAAAAGTTCCCTCGTTGCGTAGATTTACATATACCATCGGAAGATATGACTGCTCGGTATGGCGTGACCTTGAAAAATAAACGCACCAATTTCTACAATGGGCTAATAAAAAACGCGGCGAATAAAAGTAGACAAATGTGGAGTATTATTAATACAGAATTAGGACGTAAAAAGAAAGACTGCACTGACTTTACGGGCCTGGGCCCTGAGTCAAGTTGCTTTCTACAATCGCAAACGCCAGTAGAATAGAATGAAAATGTATGGAATTGACATTAGCTAACGAAATGTCACGTGACAGCTTATGTCAAATCTATAGAGTTTTATTCTATTCTACTGGCGTTTGAGATTGTAGAAAGCCACTTGACTCAGGGCCCTGGTAAGAGATAGTGAAGGTAGACCTTTCCAATCGAAACGCGATACGACTAATGCGTTGAACGAGGAGTTCATTTCCGCGGCTATAGCATGCGGCGTGCCAGCAGCGAACATACCCATGTCGGTAGCTGCACTCTCAAGAGGAGTGCCCGCAAATGACTCGTCTATACTCCTGAGACCTTTTTCTCCTTACGAGGTCATAAAAATACTGCAGCTGCATATTGCGCCTAAAAACAGTACTGATGTGTATGGGTTATCACCCAACACACTGAAGGACGTAATTCCCCATATAAGCTGTGCATTAGCGAGTCTGTATAACGCCTGTCTGCAGCAAGGAGCCTACCCGCTTACACTAAAGAAGGTTAAAATAGCACATCTTTATAAGGGAAAAGGTAGCAAATCGGCTACTAAATCGTACCGGCCTATTTCACTAATCCCAGTGATAAGTAAAATTTTTGAAGTAGGTATAAATAATAGTCTGTTATCATACTGGGTACCTCGTGGCATTCTATCAGATAGGCAGTATGCGTACCGACATGGCCGGTCCACAACAGACCTAGTGCGTGAAGTGGTTTGGCAGGTGCTGACTGCGCGTGAGGGGGGCAGGCATGTAGCCGCCGTGTGCTGCGATCTCTCCCGGGCTTTCGACACCGCCAACCACGCTCTGATTAAGGACAAACTGAGCCACTACGGCATTAGGGGCCCCGTGCTGTCGCTGATAGTATCGTTCATGTCGAACAGAAAACAAATAGTTGCCGACCGTTCCGGGCACGTCGTTTCGGAGGAGCTGGAGTGCGTGATGGGTGTCCCGCAGGGGTCTTGCCTTTCCAACAAGCTTTTCAGTATCCTCCTGAACGACTTGCCAGCTGATGTTGAAGGTGCACAGATATATATGTATGCGAATGACATAACAGCCGTGGTCACCGCAAATTCAGCAGCCCAGCTTGAAACTAGTCTTTGCGAGGTAGTGAGGAAGCTTCACGTATGGTTCTAGGCAAACGGTCTGGCCTTTAACAAAGACAAAACCTGCTTTATGCGGTTTGGTCTTAATGGTCACGCTTCATCAGCTCTGAATGTGACTGCTGGTAACGTAGTCCTGAAACAGGTGACTTCGACTCGATTGCTCGGTTTTCAAATAGACAATGGCCTTTGTTGGCACGAGCATATCGAGGAGTGGTGTGCGAGGCTAGGAAGAGCATGTTTCGGATTGCGCCGGCTGGCGTACACCGTTTCTACGGACGTGGTCAGAGCCTGCTATTTTGCGACAGTCCACGCGATCCTTACCTATGGTGCAGAGCTATGGGGACGAGCCGCGGACTGGATCAGAGTATTTCAGATGCAAAAGCGCGCAGTTCGCGCCATAGCACGAGTCCCCGATGATGTTTCCGCTCGAGAATACTTTAAAAAGTACAAGATTATGCCCTTACCGTCCATC
The DNA here is from genome assembly GCA_947532105.1 of Athrips mouffetella. Taxonomy (NCBI): domain Eukaryota; kingdom Metazoa; phylum Arthropoda; class Insecta; order Lepidoptera; family Gelechiidae; genus Athrips; species Athrips mouffetella. Next base: position 1,449,003 of record OX383960.1, on the reverse strand, counting down.
GTGATACAGCAGATCGCATTATTTGTCTACAAAAATCAACAAAACTTTGACAAGAAAGGTATTAATAGCAACTACACTCTATGAAGCAACAAACAGTGTAACGACCACGGAGTAAAGAAGGGAAGAGGAGATGATGATACCAGTCGAGCCGTGATTCAATCAATTGAGCCATGACGTCACGAAAGGGGGCGGGGCATACGCCATTTCCTCTTTGAACTTACCAGTGATCACATCGAAACACGCTCTGCAAAAAATTTTTTAAATAGTTGGAAAAACAACTCCCACTATGAAGTGTTGTGTGCCTTTGTGTTTAAATTCGTCAGAAAGGCAAAAAGAAACTGCATTTAAAGTGTCTTTTCACTTGTAAGTAAGATTTTTCAATAAAATTTGTTATCGATGTACTGTAGGCATGTGGCCGTAACATTAGTTCTGCTTTTTTCTAATCTTTATGTCGCTAGATGGTTTTGGGAATATTTGTAGACGATCGAAATTCACCCCTTCTTTTTACTTCCACAGACTCAATTTACATTTCTGGCTTTAGCTTTAAAAATAGTTTGATAAAAATTACGTGAATATCGTGAATATTTTATTTTTATGGAGAAATATTTGTAGTTTGTAGTTATGTTGTTTGTAGTAGCGCCACCTAGCATGCAGTGGACAAACTCGCCAGAGTTAGGTTCAAGAACCGTCTTCCAGATTTCAGCAAGTAAGTAGTATATAGGGTCTTAATTTAATAACGTGCCATAGCTAAGTGGATGTTCAGTATCGATAAAAGAACACAATAAGATATGAAAAAAAACCTACTTAAAAAAAATAAAACTTCATTGAAACTAAACTAACGCGGAGCGCAATGACCCAGATCATCAAACCAGCGCGCAGGTATCAGTGGATTAGGTAGGCACATACATAACTGAAACTGTTTCTTTTTTGCGTTAGTTTAGTTTCAATTTCAAGTTTTAGTTAGACAAGGAGATTTCGTTTTTTTATGTAGGATTTTTTAAATATTTTTTTGTGTTCCTTTATCGTTACCGAACCATCTTCTTAACTTTGGCAATAAACACCCAGTAGATAGAGAGCGGGAAGTCAGCAACCTTACCTCATCGCAAACAAAATCGTGAACAACATACCTACTTCTCATAGTAGGAATAGCGGAATGCCTCTTATTTTTAATTTGATTACTAAGTAGGTATACAAATGAATACCTATTGTTATTTTAGAATTTTCAAATCAATATAGTTGGCTCTATATTCATATAGATAGAGGGAGCATAACGTGTTAAGCTGCCACCACTTTTATCTTTTTAATCTACTTCAAAAAGAAGAGGTTATCAATTCGACCCATCCTGTCAAAAATACACAGTTTTTGTAGCTTAGCTTACAGATTCGCTGAGTTCGCGATTTTATTATACGTATAGATTGGTCGCTATTTTCATAAGCAACGAGGAAGGGTTACCGACTGCCCGCTCTTAGTCTCAGGTTATAATTTGATTGCGAGCCATAGCTCTGGAGCAAGATCCGTATCAGTGACTGAATAACTTTTTCCATGGAACATAGGTCAAAAACAAAAAATAATTTTGGACTTTCCATACCTACTGAGTGACCAAAACAATTGTATGGTAAGTCTAAAATTTATGTCCTTTATCGAACTATGTTCCTTTGGGAAAGTCGTTCAGATACTGATACTGAACCCGCGAGCTATGGCACGCAATTAAATTTACACCCTGTATAAACAATTTATTTTTGTAGTATAGTGTCTTTTACGCCATCTAGTAGAGTATAGCAGTACCACCAAAAAGTGCGTAAGGACAAAAAGTGCTAGTAGTTTCACTATTTGCCACTAGATGGATTTTACATAAGTAGGTGGAGTCTAGTTATGTCCTGCAAACCCTTGACTCAATCTTCACCCCCGCGCACTGTCACGCTTCGTGTCGTACAAAAATTCCGTAGGGGCAGCTCCTCTCTCCTTCATTACTCCGTGGTAACGACCTTCTTACACCTGCACATAAATTAAAGAAGACTGAACAATCAGTATATATATATGTGGGCCATTAATTTACAATAGTATACCAGACGAAGTGCGCGATGCACCTTCCGACCAAATATTCAAGAATAGGTTGAAAAATTGGCTTCTCGAGAAGCAGTTTTATGATTTTCAAGATTTTAGAATTATACAATGAATGTAATTTAATTATATACAAAACGACTATTTTCATTTTTATTGGATAGTGTCTTTTACGCCATCTAGTAGAGTATAGCAGTACCACCAAAAAGTGCGTAAGGACAAAAAGTGCTTGTAGTTTTACTATTTGCCACTAGATGGATTTTACATAAGTAGGTGGAGTCTAGTTATGTCCCGCCAACCCGTGACTCGATCTTCACCCCCGCGCACTGTCACGCTTCGTGTCGTACATAAATTTCGTAGGGGCAGCTCCTCTCCCCTTCTCTGCTCCGTGGTTGTGACGATAGCATATCATTTTGTGGAAAAAAAAAATTACGTTTTTGAAAATCACAGCAATTGAATCTGGCAACCCTGATTCGTTTCGTTCTGTCGTTCCGTCAGTCAGTCCTATTCGTCATACAAAATCTTGTTATCTTCAACCAGTCTACAAACAAAGTAAATCGGTTGTTCCAGCCAGATGGTATTGTAATTTGGGAAGCTTGTATGTGCCCTATCGGATTATCGTGCTGTGTTTTAAAAGTGTGATGTGATAGTGGGACCAGAACTATGTGAATACTTTCTCTTTTCGCGCTGTTGAACCAAAATAATTGAGACATCGAAATGAGTCGCTACACGAACGAAATATTTTACACATTAGCAACAAATTCGAACAGTTCCAATGGGTCTGATAGTGAAGGATGTATGTTAGTGAATCCATCGCAGAATGTGATAATAACCGGAGCGTACAACGGCATACCTCAGACCTTGATTCTTAACTTAGTTGCTTGGTTGTGTCTAATTGTATTATTCTCAGTGTTGCGACGGAGTGCGTGGAACTATGGCCGTATGGCGCTACTGCAGCGATCAAAAAGTAGGTGGACCAACTTATTCCATCGCAGTGGTGAGGGTGACCAAGCTTTAGTGGATAGAAGAAATCTACAAGAATCCCCAAGTATAGACGAAGGATTATTTACATGGCTACCTGCTGTGTTCAAGCTCACTCGTGAGCAAATACTAGCAAAATGTGGACCGGATGCTGTCCACTATCTATCATTTCAAAGGCATGCAATAACACTCATGTTTATTGTAACACTTGTATCTATCTGCATTATACTGCCAATCAATTTTCAAGGCACAAATCTAAATGTCGATGCCAGCACATTTAGTCGAACTACACTTTCTAACTTAAATGGAAGTTCATACTGGCTATGGGTGCATACCTTGATGAGCATAGCGTTCCTGCCCGTAGCTGTTCTAATCATGAGAAGATGCACAGGCCGTAAGCCAGTACCAACATCTTTGACTGGCACAATTATGATTAGCAACATTTCAAGAGCTGACCGGAATGAGGCAACAATCAGAGCATATTTCGCCCACAATTTCCCTAATATACAAATTGTGGACCTCCGTCTTGCTTACAACATAAACAAACTCAACGAAGTCCAAGAAGAAAGGGAAATGGTAACGGAAGCTCTTCACTACACCGATTCATACCTCAAGAAAACTGGGAAGAGGATCACAGTGAAACCGCACTTGTGTGGACCGGAACTGGATGCCCTGGAGTTCTACACTACTGAAGAGAAGCGTTTAAAAGATGAGATCAAGAGATGTCGCGCCATCGTCCTGAATGATCCCTTGGGTATTGCCTTTTTAACTTTACCTTCTTACCAACTAGCTCAACATGTTATTAGTAACTTCACTTTACACCGCGGTTGGGTATTATCCCATGCTACTAATCCTGCTGATATAATTTGGGAAAACTTGTGTGTACAACCAGGGATATGGTATCTGAAAGCTATTGTCATCAATATTGTTCTATTTCTAGTACTGTTCTTTTTGACAACTCCAGCTTTCGTTGTTAATCAGTTCAATGCTTTATTTGCCAAGCCAGAGAATTTGAGTAGCTTTAGCGGTTTGATTTACGAGTTTTTGCCGACCTTGCTGCTGTGGACGATGGCGGCGGTGATGCCCGCAATCGTCGCTTTCTCCGACAGGTTTTTGTCCCACTGGACCAAGTCGCAAAAAAACTATTCTGTTATGACGAAAACTGTATCGTTTCTGCTGTTGATGACTTTAATCTTACCTTCGTTAGGTCTAGCTAGTGCTGAAGCTTTCGTAGTTTGGACCCTGCACCATGAGAACGATACAATGCGATGGGACTGCGTGTTTCTCGCCGATAAAGGCGCGTTCTTCGTCAACTACATAATCACTTCAGGGTTCATTGGTACCGTGTTAGAGCTGATACGTTTTCCGGAACTGTTTCTTTACGTTTGGTATTTGCTTCAGTCCAAATCGAAAGCGGAAAAGAGTTATGTAAAGAAGGCCATTCTTTACGAGTTTCCTTTCGGCGTGCACTATGCTTGGAGTTTAGCTATTATCTCTATAACAATAGTTTACAGTCTCGCGTGTCCTTTGGTCGCGCCATTCGGTCTGATCTATCTGTGTTTCAAGCACATCGGCGACAAACATAACTTGTATTTCGCGTACGGACCGTGCGATATGAGCGGAGTGGGTGGCGGTCGAATTCATGCGACTGCAGTCAGTATGATTCGAGTATCAATATTGCTTTTATTGATTAACATGGCCGCTTGGGCTGGATTACGGTCCGGTTTTGAAGCGAGAACGATAATCTTGATCATGGCGTCAATTGTTGCCTTTGGTACCTTTTTACTGCTGAGCCCGTTCCCAAGCTGTACGCCTCCGGCACCTTTACAAGAGGAGTCCACAGTTCGATTCCCAGAGTACGTCGCTCCAGTATTGTTAAAGCCTATTGAAACTCCTCCAATGTCTACTCCCTCCACTCCTGATTACGGAGCCTCGTCTCCAATATCAACTCAATCGTCTTTACCTCCCGACCCTATCAATATTTAAGTGTTGATTAGCGTGAAAGCCATCAAATTCGCGTTAACTTTGTTTACGTGATAAGCGACGTTAGTACCGGCCGGATACGGACTGATCGCGGAATTAACTTTATTAAAGTCTTGTAAATATATCTAAATGCAATATTTTTATATTCTTTAGTTAATATACATGTTTAAGATCTTCTGTGCTGATTGATTCTTTACCTTATCACCATTAGAAAACTACATCTGTAAATTCATTCACCAATAACTTCCAATTGGAAATAAAACCTGTCTAATGACTCACGTTATGCATTCGTTTCTAGTTTGTGTAATCGCATACCAGTCAAGTCACAGTCAGTTCACCTTGATGAGTTCAACACTTAGTTAAACACGTCAGAGGGTGGGGTCGAGATTGTTGCTTTAGCAAAGTCATAAGTTACCAGGTATACATTTGTAGGTACAAGAAGATGAGATCATGACATCATATAAGTGATTTTTTCCAAAAATTGCTGCTGATAAAACTCATTTTAGAAGGTATTTCGGCTTGGACAAAACCTTGCCGCTACACGGTCTAAACGGCAACCGGTTTTTTAATACATTTCCTACATACCGCGAAGGACAGGCGCAAATGCGTAATAGATGGGACTCCACAAGACATCACACTCAGTGTGTAGAAATCCCGCTCGCCGCTTGTATGTGTAAACCGCAGTGGCCAGGCCGTTTAGGCGACCTTTATTCCAATGTATCATGCACATACGAGGCTTCACCATCACCTGACGTTTCCTGTGATAGTTTTTTTGCTATTTTGTAGTTGCCTTTTAAGTTGATAGTTTTTAAATAAATGCCTTATTGCAGATTTACCATTTAAACCAATTATTAATTTAAAGTTGTTTAGATAACTTTATTTACATCACACTAGTATATTTACTCCGCAACGACGCCATTTTTGTTTAAGAGTTATTTGATATCGTCATAATTTAATTAGCTCGTTTCTGTTTTATTTACATTTGATGTATTTTATTTTTACTTTTGTAGCTTGTGTGATCATCTCCTAGTATATCGCTTGTTCGTTAATTTGCTCTGATAGGAAAATTTGGTTAACAACTTTTATATAACTGATAATACGAATTAAAGGTATATCTTTCGAAAGCAAGACATTTTGTTTTCTAATCAGTATTAAAAAATCTTGTTGACTCGATTTATAAAAGTAGCGTTGATTTTAAACGTACGCCATGTTTAGTAAACACACGATTGCGTCATTAACGATTCGCAGCGAGCTGGCGATCTTTGAAGTAGAGTTTATTAGCACATAAAATTTTACAAAAGCTCTAATTGTTTTGGGAAATTTTGCAAATACTAATTTTCGTTTAGCCAATTTTGCTTACTTCACATTCCTAGGGTATTCCTAGGGAGTCAGTGGAATTGCCAGCACCTTAGACATTCCATATAAAGGCAGAATTTATCCTTGAACATCAGATTATATTTCTTTAATTAGAATAGAGAGAGAGGCCTTTACCCAGCAGTGGAACGCTGTAGGTAAGATAAGAAGAAATAATAATATAAAATTATTATTTGCCCTATAGTAGGATTTGCGTTTCTAGGGCTTTTAGCCTGTGCTAATTCTGGAAATCAAGTTCTTTCGACATTTATGGGTCTTCGTCTAGCTTTTGCCGAGCTGTTTGTGATGTTATTCATTCAGCACGTGTATTCACGCGTCATCTCAATAGGGCGCACACGTGACATCTGAGGCGCTCATATACTCCACAAACACCTGAATGTATTTATTTACCTCAAGAACCAACTTGGCCTTACTTACTTAACCGAAGCCGTATAATATCCTCAAAGGAAATAAAGTATCAAATCTATAGAGTTCTGGTAAATTCTGGTGACGGTACGGTCAAATGATACGGGCCTCCTATCGGTTCGAATACATCAGAGGTGTATAATTTCTCATTGATTTTCTATTAGACCCAAAAAAGTTTGGTAGTTTTGTTGTTTCTGTTTGAAGCGGTCTTGGCCTAATGTAGATTGCTGTTTCTTTCCGATTAGGATAGTTGAGCTTTGACTATTCTTGCTGAGAACCGGATGGGTGTATGTTTGTAACTATTCTATAATCTTCGGAAAGTATGTTGAGCAGTAGATTGCGGTTACTATTTTAAATAGGCTATGAATCGTCTTGAAAATTTTCACAACAGATTGCTAGGCTATTTTTTATTGTTTATTTGGGTTAAGACCCTGTCCAGAAAGGGTGAATTCGCCGCGATTTACTCGCGCGTTCATCTGCGTCCGCAAACAAGGCGCTCCTAGTATCTCGACTCGCGCGAGCCGAGAAAATTCGCGGGATGCTTGTGGACGCAATGTATTGACACCCAGTACCTCGCCGACGCGCGTAGAAACTCGCGCGTAACAATTCGCGGCGAATTCGCCCTTTCTGGACAGGATCTAACAAACAGTGATCACAATGTGTTCTTCTAATGTATACATAAGTTATATCCACCAGCTCCGTTAACCACAGATTACTTGCAGCGAAACTAAAATAATACAAGTTTCAAATAAGCCCGCGTCACACAGAGGCGGTAGCGGAAGCGTTCCGGGGCCGGTATTTTTTGTAAAGTATGAGTTCTTATGCACCCTGTCACATTGAAAAGCGGTCGCGGCGCGGTATTTTGTTCCCGCCAAACCGCCCCGGACCGCTTTCGCAATCATACCGCCTCTGTCTGACTTGAGCTATAAAGTTGAAAATAATGAAATTTAAATAAGCTAATAATAGCGTCATCGGCAAGCTACATACTAACTGCATAACTGCATTAAAATGCATGCAAATGCAATGACATTAAATATACTACGTGCAATCATAACATATATACAAAACATCACACCTCTCTCCCGTCAGGGTAGGCAGAGACCACAGCCATTCACCTGCTACGATTTTGAAATACTTTCCTTTCTTCCTGTGCTTCATCTTCATCATCATAACATAACATTCTTAAAGTCTTCCCAAACCTTTGGGGCCTCAGGGGCTCAATAACTCTAACAACAAGTCACACTGAGGCGGTATGATTGCGAAAGCGGTCCGGGAGCGAATCTGCGAGAAGAAATTACCGCGCCGCGACCGGTTTTCAATGTGACAGGGTGAAGAACTCATGCTTTACAAAAAAATACTGCCCCTGGAACCGATTACGTTTCCGCTACCGCCTCAGTGTGACTCGGGCTTTAATGATGATAACGAATATGTTTCGTGTTCAAATAGAACAAAGCCAAAATCATTAACGATAATCTATGTCAATGCGTTCGACAAATTGTCTGTAATAGACCTCGTTCTTTCATAGTTTTCTCAACTTAGCTAATGGTTATTTTCGGTTTCGAAAAACAATTGAGGATATTGACTGTTTTTGTCTCTTGTATTGATTTTGTCTCCATTCGACTGTCGCGGTGTCGGTCATTGTTTATATTTTATGCTGTTAATCAGCCGCCGGGTTAAGGCTGCGGCCCCATTAGACAAATAGTTTGCGGCTGACTGTCGGCTGGCTGACTAGACAGTACTCGTAGTATGAACGATGTATGAACGTTCGTAACTAAAATATACTTACAACGTGTTAATGGAATAAGCGAAACCCTCATACACCCTAACTGATTTTCGTTAAAATAAATCCATTCCCGTAAAAAAAACCTTAAACAAAGATTGTTTTTCTAGATATTGTTATTTTAAAGCTTCATGAATGTTCTAGTTTCATTGTTGTTCTAGTCCGCGCACTCCGCGCACGCCACGCCCACTTCCCTCCCCTCCTCACTGCTCATGAATCGCGCGGCGCCGGCCGCCAGTGAGCGTATCCACAGAAATATTTAGAATAGAAGCGGCAAAAATTTAAATAATAAAAATATAAAAAAGGCCCTTATCAAAAACCCGTGAAATTGATTCTACTCTCGATTCTGAACACACTATTTTCTCAGTTTCGCTTATTCCGTTAACACGTTGTATTCCGCGGGTTTTAAGTTCGATTCTCGGTGGGGACACTGTGAAATAAAAATCACTTTGTGCGACCACAGAATATAAGTACCTAATCAAGTTTGTGCGACCCACTTGGGTTAGGACATTAAATGAAGATGATTCCGTGCATCGAAAGGCCAGGGCTGATAAGAGCTGAATTACCTCCCTTTCTAACAAAGGGCAGAATGCGCGTGCTAGAACGGAGCGGATTCGTGCTATTTTACGTTTTTCGCTCATTTTTGCATTTTTCTCAAAATCTGTACCCATAATATCAATTATAAAACAGCTATATTATTATGCATAATGTATTGAATAATGTGTAAAAGTTTTGGCATCATAGATTAATGGGTACTTAAGAAAAACGGTTGAAAAGCAAAAAGCAGAGGTAACTTTGGATTTTTTTTATGGCGTACGCAATATGTTTAATCGTGTTTCGGAGTCGGCCATATATTCATCACTTTTCGTTCAAAACCTGCTCAAGTGAAGCGTATTTAGTTCTTATCAGCCCCTTAAGCTGCCTTTTGGCGGTTCAGCAACGCAGGTTTGTGTGGTGGCTTATTATCAATGATGATTATAAATGTCATCACATTTGCATTTGCGTTTCACAACTTTTTGATTGGATTCAAACCGGTTCAAGACGAAGTTTTTCCGTTAGATTATAGCCCCAGGTTAAAAACTGCTTTTATTGTCAGATCAATGACCTTTCCCATTTACATTTTGCAATTCTCCGCTGATAAGTCTTTGTTTGAACGAGAGTGCCTTGATTCAATTTAAAAAAACACAGTTTTTAAGGGGTGACCAAGGATTGACTATAGCAGTTTTTACGACAAGTGCATAAAACATGACTTTTTATACAAGGCTTACGTATTCGCACGACCCGTAGGGGAGTGCGAATAATTAAGCCGCGGATAAAAAGTGTTTTATGGTCGAGTCATAAACTCTGCTTTTCACTTTGATTATGAGGAAAAAAAACGTAAAAATAGTTTAGAAAAGTAGTATTTTAATTAAAGTTGAATTAGAGTTTTATCGTATGACTGGCTGGAAAGTCAATTTAGAAGAAGAAATTACTTTTTTGACCAAGTGCATAAAATACAATTTTAGGCTGCCTATACCCAGCATAAACTACAACTTTTCGAGCATGAGAAGTGAAAAAAAATAGTATTTTATTGTGTTACTAACACCTCTGTCAGTAACTGCGAGAGCTTTGTACGTTTTTAGTTAAGTTTTTCAACCAATATTTTTACACTCTGTATGCAGAAGCTTTCCAGAGCATTCATATTTTTATTATATTAACTTCCTATACTTATCAATGCCAATTTCATATCGATGATTGTGTAATCAATACTGTTATCGTTTGTCCACCTAAAATAATGTTTCCAGTACCTTTGTACTCGATGATGAATAATTAAATGATTATAAACACAATGTGAAACAGTATGAATGAATAAATAGACTAGAAGCGCTCGTGGCCGAGTGTTAGTTGCTCTGTCTTTGAGGTCACAAAAGTTAAGCAACGTTGACCGTTGTTAGAACCAACAAGTAGAGCCTCTGTACTTCGGAAGACACGTCAGGGCCCTTTTCCTGTCATCCGGATTTCCCTCCGCGTCCGGATCTGGTACGCATCGTCCGCACTTGATCATTTCATATACATGCTTTTCTTGTTTTTAAAATGTCAAATTTCAAGTCAATAGCGTGAGTGGTTGCTGAGATATACAATACAGGGTTCCTTTTTTTACCATTTTGGTATCGGAACCGTAAAAATGGAGTAAAGCTAGGGCAGCGATGGTGACAGTGTGAATCAACAGTAGGTACTGTACGAACCGAATATTTGGCAACAAACTTGAGACTAGTGACCGAGCAGAAACTTAAAATTAGAAAGGAATCTTGCAAAATATGGTCTGAAGGTTTTGAAATAAAATCTTTATCAGTCCAGTCTAAATTTTTGATTAAAACGACTTGAGATGATAAACTTTGAGTGTTTTAGTGGCGTTTTTTTCTTTTCTTCCGATTGGAAAAGCTGAGCATCTTTCTAGGTCTGTGTCTTTATGTCATCTCAGAGGCCACTGGCGGCTTGACAATAAGGTTTCAAGCTTCAATTGTACACACGGCCGCACATCAGTAGAAACACTTTTGAACCTTATGGCGTGGTAATAGAGTTGAAAAAGTTTCTACCGACAAGCGGTTGACCGTACTAGGCACTGCCCGAAGGTGTCTACATCGTTGTCATACTGTTATTTCGCCCGTCAATCAAATGGCTAGGCTTAATTTTAAGGGGCTGATAAGAGCTAAATTACCTCCCTTTACAACGGAGCGGATTCGCGCTGTTTTACGTTTTTCGCTCATTTTTGCATTTTTTTTTTTCAAAATCTTAACCCATAATATTAATTATGAAATAGCTATATTATTATGCACAATATATTGAATAATGTGTAAAAGTTTTGGCATCATAGAAAAGCAAAAATTAGAGGTAACTTTGGATTATTTTTATGGCGTACGAAATATATTTAATCGTGTTTCAGAGTCGGCCATATTCTTGGAAAGATGCTTAATTATCACAAAAAAATATTTTGGCGGCCATATATTCATCACTTTCCTTAAAAAACCTGCTCAAGTGAAGCTCATTCCTTCATTCCACGCGCAGCCCCTAAAAGTAAATAAACTTGCCTGTTTTTCTACTGGCACAGTATACCATCTACTGGCTCAGCTGTTCATCAAACAAAACACCGTTCCGACGAGCAATTTTATGTTTGATGAGAGTAGAAGAAGCTGCCAGCCGTAACGCTAACAAGCGTGACTATGGTACTTCCCCTCTTCTGGAATTCTGTAGGGAGCTCTCTGTACTGCATGGTATGTTATGATGGATAAGGATAAGAAAAAGCTATGGTCTCTGCTTACCCCGACGGGAAAGAAAGATAGCACACTAAAAAACAAATTCAAATAACAATAATTAATTACAAAAAGTGAGCAAAGGCGGCCTTATCGCTGTAAGCGAAAGAGACGTGATGTTTTTATATTTATGCAGGCAATCAGTGAAACGACTTGGCAGTTAGTAAAAATTAATCTAGATGGTCTTTTCATTCTAAACTACTAACCTAGAATGTAGTTGCATAATCTCTTCTCTCATTTTTAATTCCTAGAAGTTTCGTTAGTGTATTTTTGTATCTTTCAAATTGTTGGGTAATGCAGTGGGCTATTTCAACCACTTATGAAAAATACGCATTTCCTGAGTAATCAGACGTCCACCGCTTCAGCTATTACGGCATGTACCATGTGTCATGATGAATGAGGCGTCATCGCCTCTATACAAAGAGTTAAAGCCGTAGCCGTCTGATTTTTCAATATATTCACATAATATTGTATTTATAACTGGTATTGAGACATGTTCCGATAATTTTAACTGTGGATTTAGAACAAATCAACTTTTCTCAAGAAAAATGGAGCTTACAAAAAATACTATTCTATACGAAATTCGCTATAGCGTTTTGCCGTTTCCATAGGCAGTTGTTTATTTTTTAGTACGATTTGTACTTATCTGTCTATAATCCTTGGGAAAAGTCGTTCTCTATCACCTTAGAGCAACGCGTCACACCGCGCAAGCCCGTTTTTGCGCGCGTAAATCGTGTTACTCTATGTCTATCACAGACTAGAACAAAAGGTAAAAATTTTCTTAACTACTCTAAATTTAAATATTTATCATTGTCCAATATTTTATCTTGTTTACATCGAAAGCTGCGAAGTCTGTTCTTTCATTGTATAGGTAGCAATACTCTTTACTGACCATTGAAGAAAACCTTTAGGGCCATTAGTTGAATTCCATGATAAAATAATTGCCAGATATGATTATTATAAAACTAGGAATATGATGAAATCCAGGCTACATTTTGTAATATTCTTTATTTTATTGACTTGTTAGTGTCCCATCCCTGGTCAAAGCCCTTTTCTTGCATTGATCTCTATCTAAAGCCTGCTTTTGCCAAACTTTATAAAAGACCTCGACCATATCGCGATATGGCCGCTTTGTTTGGCCTCGATGCCTTCTGTCACTTTGTGGTTGCTAGGAGGTGATGGTTTTGGCTTAGGTATTCTAAACATTATCATTATCCTGCAACACGTAATACACACGGGCGAACTTCAGTGGTAACACGTAGACCTTGAGCAGGTCTCTGGCTTCAAGCACATGCTAAAATCAGTATGACCTGAACCAGCAGCGCTAAGCTACATAGCTTAGCGCTGCTGGTTCAGCTCATACTGATTTTGTTACCATTTACTTGCTGCCGTTCACATATAAATTCTGTCGGCTTTTCTTCAATCAATGGCCACTTAATAGTGTTGCTGTTTGTGCAGATAATAAACGGCTTCGTGTAACCATCTGGTTTTATTGAAGTGAATTTGGAACAACATTGATGATTCATCATAATACGAGTATTTAATTGAAACAGTTTATTATTTCGTTATGAACCAGACGAATGATTCATCGACTGCATTACTCATGGGGAACGTTTGGAAACAAAGTTCCTGTAATTTTTACGGTGATAAAATAGTAGGTAAAAACTGCTCATGAATCTGAACAAATGTATGGAAAACTACAAAATAAAAATTGCTTTAAAACAAAACTCAGTCGCCAGGTGGCCCACCTGCTCGTTTGCTCACTTGTAACATTAAAAAAAATGCCGAAGTGGAGACCAAACTGATTTTCGTTTTCGTTCCATATTTGTAAATACTGGGTCCTTCCTTAGTCGTGGTCCTTACCTATGAAGTTGGCGAAATTTTCTTGCAGATTCATGCGATCATAATTCCTATTCCTACTATAATTCTGTAGATATTTTCATTATTTGTTTTTTGTTTGTAAGTTGATTTTAAGGTTATTAATGTATGCAGTATTGTTTTTATTTTCAACTTGATATCTAAAATCCTAAAAAATGCAACCTGCAATAATTTGCAATACTGCAAATTGATTTACTGATTCACTTAAAATTCTCCATGCAAAACGCCAATTTCATAGGTAATACCGTAATACCATGGTAAAAGATAATTGTTTTGTTATAATTTAGCACTGATATTTGTATCAAAAAAACCGGTCAAGTGCGAGTCGGACTCGCGCGCCGAGGGTTCCGATATACCTATAGTATTTTTGGAAGCAATAAAGTCCATTTTCAGGACCGCAAAACTAAATTTGTTTGTAAAGGTTTTTTGCAGATTTCTGAAAAACTGTGCAACTTAGAAAGATCGTTTTATTTTTGCTGTAAAGTTTATATAAACTTCTGTCAACTGTAATTAATTCAGATTTTTCCTTACTCAAACTTCGGAGATAAGGGGGGGGGAATGGTATTTTTCTTGACATTTTTCATCATAACTTTAAAACTAAGAAATTTAAAAAAATACAAAAATATATTTTAAAATGTACAAGTAAAGCCCTTTCATATGATACCCCACTCGACCTAGTAGCGACAATTTGAAATTTGGCCCCCCCTATTTTGGCCCCCTTTATATTAATAATCATACTTTTTTTCAAAATTTTTTCTTGTGCAATTAAGTTGGGCAACTATATTCTTATACTATTCCAAATTTCAGGTTGATAGCATAAGTGGTTGCTGAGATATAGAGGTGTGACAGACAGACGGACAGACAGACAGACAGAGCGGCACCATAAGGGTTCCTTTTTTTTACCATTTTGGTATCGGAACCCTAAAAACGGGAATTTCGTTTAGCTTTCCCAAGAAAACGTGTTTAATGACAAAACTTGCGGGTTTCTGTATGACCAGAGGAGGAGGTAATCACTACGTCTTATGTTAGAATTGACGATCGAATCTCTTCTTAATCGAGCCGACGGCTAAAATATTGTCTTTAACAAAACAAACGATTTTACAAGAATCAGTGATGTTAATAATTAATTACGTTTGTTTGATTCAACATACATAATATTGATATCTGTTTATAGGAATTACTCAGTCTCAATAATAGTGTGGCATAATCATATTTATAATAATAAATCAACTGTTTGCGAAGGCAGGTACTTAGTTTAGTGGAAAAGTCCATCTGCCGAAGTTGTTTACTATAAGTTGGCTGTTTGTAGGGATTCTTAATATAAATAGGTACTTAAAGTAGGCCGTATAATATCGACTTGGACGTCGCAAAGGCATGTAGAACTAGGTAATTTGGTACAAGGTAAACTATCGATATGTTTTAAATCGGTTACCAATCTTAGGGCGCATTTTCACTGGTCTAAACTCGTTCGTCAGCTTCGCAGTTCGCATCCTGCCTGACACATGCGGGCTAATTTCGTATGCGGGGTATCGTAACGACTTGTGAAATTATTCGGTCGATAAACAGCAAAGAGATAGTGTCTACTCTCAATTTTCTCAATTCGATGCAGTTAAATTCATAACTTCGTACACTGACAATAGAGAAGGATATTGGTTGGATCAAAGAGATTTTAACCTCCCGAGCGCAGCGAGGTTAAAATCTCTTTGGGTTGGATGCTAATCAATGCCAATTTGACAATTAATCCAACCAATATTCTACTCTATTGTCAGTGAACGAAGTTATGAATTCGACTGCATCGAAGTAGTTTCGTATCGATATATCGAAAATTTAGAGTACCTAGGTAGGCGGACATACCAGCATTTTTCAAAACAGCACCTGTATCATAATATTGGGTAGGTTGACGATATGGGGCAGAATTTATATTAATGATTACTATGAAATTCATAAGATTTTTAAAAAGATGCTTTATGAAATCTCTTCCGCAACCCGCAAGCTTGTCTGACCGATAAAGTTGGTTTCCAGCATGCTGGGCGCTGGCCTTATGGCTTACGTTACGGAATCTACAATACCCTGCAACTTTACAACGGCTTTCCCTAAGGCGCTAGTCAGACTTCTGTCTGTCTTCTGTTTTGTGTCTGCGCCGCTGCACATGCACTTTACGCCGTACGGCTTACCCTTTCTGTCTGGCCAGCGCCTTTCTACCAATGAACGTAAATATTCTATAGAATTAAAATATAATTCTATTGGCCTTTTTTTACCCAGCGGCCTAAAGCCGCATTTACACCTTCCTAAATTCAAAGACTAATTCGGCATACATTGCAATATCCTTACTTCAACGAGCAATAAATATCGAATTAAGCCCGAGTCACACTGAGACGGTAGCGAAAGCGTTCCGGGGGCGGTATTTTTTTGTAAATTATGAGTTCTTATGCACCCTGTCTCATTCAAAACCGGTCGCTGCGCGGTATTTTTCTCCCGCAGATCCGCCCCCGGACCGCTTCCGCATAATCATACCGCCTCTGTGTGACTTGGGCTTTAGTCTGTGTATTAAGGAAGGTGTAATAGCCGCTTAATCTGAAGCTTGACATGGCAGCAAAATAATTGAAATTGTGATATTATATTATAATATTGTTTTATCTGATTATTGATCGTCAATCGGCTGCTAAGTTATCGACATCCACTGAACACATATCAAAATGTTCTGCTGATCCAATTTTATTCATCTCATGGTTGAATGTATATTGAAAATAAGCTAGTGTTATACAGCTTGACTACCATTAATGTTGCGTTGATAATATTCACAAGTGCTGAAAAGGACATTTCGTGTAAAAGTAAATACTATACTGAGAAACACAGTTATTAAGACATATTAGATAATAGTAAACTGGTTAAGAGCAGGTCAAGCTTGACAGTCGCAGCGCGACTTTAGCCCCAACGATGGTTGCGTTACGGCGCATGTAGTCGAGGAACGATTGCACTCCTCACTCATTCGAACACGTTGTGTAAGTGCGATAGGGATGCACTGCACGCTAAAATGCGAAATTACTAGTTATTTTGGAATTGTGTATTATGTGTAATGTAAAATTAACACACAAATCAACGAGCTTTACCTTATCTCATAACTATAGTGTCGTGTTTGTGAAAATACTGTTTATTTTAGACATAAAATGAGATTAAAAGTAAAAAAGGGGTAATAATGAGATTTTTTTCTATAGAGTAATATTTATTCAATCGTGTAGGTACTGGAATCAACTACACCTAGGAATTATCCTTGACTTTTTGGAGGAAATTTTTTTATCAAAGAAGCGCGTTTCACGGCTACATGCGTCTTAAGCCCGCGTCACACAGAGGCGGTAGCGGTAGCGTTCCGGGGCCGGTATTTTTTGTAAAGTATGAGTTCTTATGCACCCTGTCACATTGAAAAGCGGCCGCGGCGCGGTATTTTGTTCCCGCCAAACCGCCCCGGACCGCTTTACCGCTTATACCGCCTCTGTGTGACTTGAGCTTTAAGAACGGTACAAGTCCAATGTGGCTGGCTAGAATGATATGCTCTTGACTGTACAAATGGTACAGAACCTAACGCCGATTAAAAAAGATTGTAAACTCCAATTAAAACATATTCGTTTTTGTTATACATTTAAATTAGATACAAAAAGAAATGTTATTGCGTGCGTTACAAAAATGTATCTGCGCAGGTATACACGGCTGCATATCAGTGGTAACACTGACCTTGAACTGGTCCCTAGTTCAGGGCGATTGTAGCTTAGCGCTGCGCTGGTGCAGGTCGTAATGGTTTTGTTACCGCTTGCTTGCTGCCGTGCGTACCTTTTTTGTTCGACATTATTTAGACGATTGTTCTATTTCAATGCCGTCGTAGAACATGCAAGTAAATGGCGGCTATTGCGTATTGGCCATTATTAAGCAGCGAGCGAATTTTCAACTCACTAGGTACCTGCCCTATGCACTGCTGAATACATGTGTAATGTTAGACCATATTCAGAAGGAGCGAATTCGTGGCGATTCCACGTACAATGCCGCTTTGTTTAGCCGTGCAAGTGATCAAATTGTTAACGATTATGCGATGTACAACAAACTCGCCTACTTCTGAACAGTGTATTTAGGGCGTCCGCTAAAACTTGCGCGGTGCTATGACCAGCGTAACCGGCGGCGCGGGCGCGTGTGACGGGCTTTTTCAAACTTATTCACATGCGTGCGGGCGCCTGCGCGAGTTTTAGCGGACGCCCTTAGGTTTCCACAAGAGCTTTACTAGAAAGCTAACCCTTGAGCTGAAAGAATTCCAACCAGTAGAAATGCTTAGCTTAGAGCTGCGCTCAAAAATGGAGTAACCCTATTGACTGGAATGTTCTCAGCTCTAATGTTAGCTATGCTACCTAAGACAGCTCTGGTGGGCAGCCATCCTTAGGGCCTGTCTCACCGCTTGCTACTAAGTTCCAGATAGCCTCTCTGCTAGTTATTTCTGCCAGATAGTGAAAATGTTTTGTTTCAAAAATGCCTGATTGCTCTAACTGACAGATGAACAAAGGCAAAAATCTGACATATATAAGCGGTCCGGGGACGGATCTGCGGGAAGAAAATACCGCTCCGCGACTGGTTTTCAATGTGCCAGGGTGCATAAGAACTCATACTTTTCAAAAAATACCGCCCCCGGAACGCTTCCGCTACCGCCTCAGTGTGACTTGGGCTTTATCTTGACGCTCGGTGTCATGAAAAACCGCTCACTACTTCGTCTGTAGCCGCCATAGCGGCGTCGCCGAGCCGTTATTTCGTTGCTCGAACCAAGTGTTATTTTTTGTAGATATAAGCCTATACATATATTATGTTTAATGTTAAGCCACGATCACTGAATATAAAGAATAATTCGGCATACATAGCTGGGAGGCTTGGATATGTTATTTGCAATATCCTTAGCTACTTCAACGAGTAATGTATGCCGAATTAGTCTTTGACTTCAGCTAGGTGTGATCGTGGCTTTAAGAGTCAACGGATTTATTTCGAAAAAATAACATGCATGTAATTCCTTTAGATGAAGACGTTAATTATAATTTATTCAACCTGTATTCACTTTAATAAAGTTCATTTAATATATTACATAATAATTTTATTAATGTTGTACTAAATGCAAATTTATTTTTATAAATTAAGTTTCTTTGATTGTTTGTTGCACTTCTGATAGTACCTACCTTGTGTAATTGCAGTTTATGTATATAAGCTTTTAATAAACACTGTTTTTACATAATAATATTTTAATTGTTTTATTTTGTCTTACTCATGGCTGCTGGTAGTTGGTGAGAATGAATAAAAATAAAATAAATAGTTCAAAGTTTACAAGAGATGGAAAGCGTGAAAGTAGGAAATAATAAGGAAATGGGCGTGATGTTATGTATATGTAATAAATAATGTGAAGTAAATATCAGAGATTTAGTTATAACAGATTTCTGATATGAATCAAAAGAATAAATAAAACTATGCAACTAACTGTCCCCACTGCTTAGAAAAGACCTCCTTTCTCTGAATGAAATTCACAAAATATATGAAGCTATATTTTTAGTGTTTACTCATTTCATATTTTAGCACAAAAGTTCACCTCTAAGTATACAGGATGTAAAAAAGTATGATGATCACTTACTTACAAAAATATTTAGTGAACTGTGTGAAGAGTTCAATGATTTCCATGATTAGCTGGTGAAAGAAGCATAGTCACTTATAATTTTTAACCTAAATAAAAGAATTAACAATATTTTTAATTATGCAGCATTATACTTTTTTTACACCTGTATCAATAAATTTAAAAAGTTGATGTTAAATAGTAAAAATTGCAAATATAAAAAAAAACTTATATTTTATTGTTCATATAAATTATTAACAATGAGATGATGATGAAACACTGCTAATGTGATAGACATTCTATTCAACTTTAAAAGAAATCACAACATAGTCTTCTAGAACCCTGTTAATTGTACAAAATTTTTCTCAACTATGAAAATTATTCAACAATAAGTAAGTGAAACTGAAGAGTACATCTTGATCATTTTGTTCCTTGAAAATAAGGATATTTTAATTATTTACAGTGTATGACAGATTACATTTTCATAAAAAGTTATGGGTAATCATTTTTAAATTTTGCAATACCCTAATTCATTAAAAAAATGTTCTCTGTCATCTGCACTATCCTATTATTTTAACTTAATTTTAAATGCATACAACATTAGCAACTCAATTACTTATCTAGTGCCCCTTCTTTGGCTTAGCTAGTTTTTCATATTTGCTCTTTGATGAGTACCAGAGACCGAAAGGAATGGCTAAAGATGGTAGAGTCATAACGGCGAAGGCTGCCCAGTCGAGGATATGCGATGAGAATTTACGGTCATAGTCTTTATAGGCAACAATGGCACCCTCTCCAGGGCTGCTTGAAAAAGAGATCTGAACCTGTAACAAAAAAAACAATGTTTTATTGATAATATTAGAAACCAACAAAAAAGTCCATAACATTTTTGAGAGTTATTCAATTCAATTTTTGATGGTTATGGCTCCATCGCTACTTGCGGTGATTCTGCCAATGTCAGAGTTAAATAAGACATGTGATTTTTTTTTAAAACAATGGGCGGTAGGTACACAATAGGTACATAACACAAGTCAATTCCCAGGTGAACTGAAAAGAGGACAACACAAACATTTAACATCACAAATAAATAGATACAAGCATATATAATTGTTATTATGAGGGTAGGGTAGACATGTAAACATCATACAATAAAATAACTCTTTATAGTTTTAAATTATTAATTTGAATAAATTTCCCTAAAGTATATATTAAGGGGGAATGGGCTTGAGACAAAAGAAAGTTAATGTTAACAGGACGGGGAACCTTTAAGGGAAGCAGGTCATACAGGTGAGTGGATATTTGGGGGCAGCGGAAAAACAAATGTTCGATAGTTCCCTCCTCAATACCACATTCACAAATTGAATTGTCACGCACATGAATTTTGGCTAAGAAAACTGGAGAACAAACATGACCAAGGCGTAAACGGATAATAATAGAAGTTAACAGTTTGGGCATTTTTCTTTGGGCAAAAAACCAAGGCTTCGTTGGAATACAGGGTTGCAAAGAGCTGTAATATTTTCCTTTAATTTGGCGAGTTCGTTGCCACAATTCATTCCAAGCTTTAGTCATTTGTATGCGGGCAGAACTTTGGAGATCACGAGCAAAACATTTCCAATGAGTGTCCAGACCCGTATGTACGGCCTGTTTAGCACATGCGTCGGCTGACTCATTTCCTGAGATATTTAGGTGGCCTGGAATCCAGGCCAAAACCACCTCCAGACCAGATCTGTGACATTCATAAAGGGTCTCTTTAATTTTGAAAATAATACCTAAGTAGTTTTTGGACCGAAATGGAAGTTTTGAGATGTCTTGCAAGCAGCTTAAACAGTCAGAAAAAATTATAGATTTGTTAAGATTGTGAGATTTAACGAAAGAGACTGCTTCAAATAATGCTATTGCTTCTCCAGAGTATACCGAACAAATTGGGGGCGATTTAAAATTTAAAATAATATTGTAACGAGGGATCCAAACAGCTGACCCTGTATTGCCATCCTCAGTTAGTTTGGAGGCGTCTGAGTATAGAGTAAGCCAACCTTGCCAGTCCCTGTCTAAAATACTTAAAAACACATTATTGGCATCGGGGCAATCTTTGCTAATACCAAAATTGAGAATAACACGGGGTCGGAAGCTTAAGGATTCGAAAGGGGAGTCATAGAGGGGATTTCTAGGAATTTTGGAAATTGGAAAAGTGAGGTCTTTAGTTTTATTAAGGCTAGTAACCAAAGGAGGGGGGTCTTTGTGAGACCAGTAACTGGATGTCGAAACTAGTTGTGAAAGATCTTGTAATTTTTCATGAAGGGGATGAGTAAAATATTGGGATAGGTTGAAATAGAAACGATCGCACATATACTGGCGCCTAAGGTGGAGGGGGGGTTCTAGACACTCGACCTGAAGGGCATTAATAGGAGATGATTTCATAGCACCAGTGATTATTCTCAGACATTTGGATTGAATTTTGACAAGGTTTCCTAAAGCGATTTTACTACATGGTTCCAAAACAAAACTACCATAGTCAAAGTGACTACGGACAATGGCATTATAGAGAAGTTTTTGACTATATGGATGAGAACCCCATCTGACTCCAGAGAGTGAACGGAGAATGTTAACACTCTTTTCGGCTTTGCAGCAAATATAGTTTAAATGATTTATACCATTGAGTTTCGTATCTAAAATAACCCCCAGAAATTTGGCATTACTAGCGACAGCTATTTGACTATTATCAACCAAAATCTCAACGTCGGGAATATTTCTCCTACGGGAGAATATTACCGCGCTAGACTTGTTAGGAGATAAAGAAAGTCCGTGGTCCGAAAGCCAGGTGTCTAGATAATGCAGCGCGGAATTTAAACGTGAAGCAGCTTTGTTTATGGAATTCTCTGAAACGTATAGAGCAATGTCATCGGCGTACTGGAGTATTGAGCAGAAGCTGGTTACAGACAGATGTAGGTCGTGCGTGTAGATGTTGTACAAAAGGGGACTCAGTACAGAGCCCTGTGGTAAGCCTTTCCAGATTTTTCTTGTCGAATTGATTTGGCCATTTACGCGGATCGAAATTGATCTGTCCATAAGCAGGTTGCACACAATATTAACTAGCCTCTCTGGAAGACTCAGCTGTTGCAATTTGCATCTGAGCTCAGGAAGTAGGACATTGTCATACGCTGCTGCAACATCCAGAAACACCCCAATGACAGAGTCGTTCTTGGAGAAAGCTCGTCGGATATCGGTGGTAAGAATACTTAAGCTATCTATTGTACTCATACCTCTGCGAAAACCAAATTGGGAGCGCGTTAGGATTCCTCTGTTTTCCACTATCCACTCTAGTCTGTTTTTTACCAAATGTTCTAAGATTTTACACAAAGTAGAAGACAGAGCAATTGGTCTATAAGATGATGGATTAGAAGGGTCTTTACCTGGCTTCAGAATCGGGATAATAATTTGGGATTTCCATGAGGGGGGAATGATTCCAGAAACAAAGATACAATTTATAATACTTAAAAAATATAGTTTGGAGGAATCGGAACAATTAATAATAAATGAATATGGGATTCCGTCACCTCCCGGAGCCGAGTCCTTCAAACCATCTAATGCACAGTGGAGTTCAGCGAAAGAAAATGGAGCATCAAAGCTGTCCTGGGAGTTTGTGGAAGAAGTCGAAGGGAAAGAGTCGTCAGTCGGTACGTATGGAGGGGCGAGTTTATCTATGAAGCCAGGTAGCCAAAGATCGGTCTCATTGGATGTTATGTTGTTGGACGTTACAGAACGGCGGTAGCATCCAACTTTCTTCCAGACTAAAGAGGGAGGAGTGGAGGGGGACAGGGATTCGCAAAATTTCCACCACCCAAGGCGCTTTTTCTTTGAGAGGACTCTACAAACAAAAAAGTCCATAACATTTTTGAGAGTTATGCTGTAAAGAATGGCTCAGGGAGTGAAAAGGCAAGTGTCTTACACTAATGGCTAACTGTCAGTTGCTCAAAACATCTTTAAAGTTCAAGCTCCTTAATATTTGTTGTCACTCTTTATATCAACGTAACAGCAAGAGATTTGAAAGAATTTTTTGTATCAACACCGAGAACTGCAAAGAAGCTTTGGGCAATTGCCATGGACCAACACTGCACTTTGTTGTCTATTTATGAAATGTTCTAGTTGCACAAGTATGAAATTAGATACAAATGCAATAGAAATTATGGAAAAAGATCCTCACCTCAGTAGAATCTTCACTGGGCCTGTAGCTAACTTCAGCGGACGTGAAGTTGAAGTACCCGTATCTGTCGGACCTCACGGTAACGACGTGGGTAACATTGGTCTGAGGTGGGATCCTGTCGATATGCGCCGTCAGCTGTCCTCCGACAACCGTGAACACTTCAGGGTGGAATCCATGGTCTACCAGCTTCACATCAACAGCAGGCGCCGTTCCAACGTTGTACAATGTGTATTTGACGAGGATATCCAAGTTCTCCACAAGGTATTTGTTCAACACTTGTTTGGAAACTAACAGCCTCGCAAAAGTTGGCTCGTCATCAGCTGATACTGTTGCGGCGATGATTAGCACCAGGGAAAGGAATTTCGCAGCCATTATGTCTGAAAAATCAAATTTGAATTTCGTGACTAGGTCTCGAATTCGTTGAATAATATGATACGAAATTTGCGTTAGTTTAAATGAAAGCTGCCGTAAACCACACACCTTATCAAACTTTAGAAAATGTTTTACAAGAAAAGTAGAATAATTATAAGAATTACCTTATAGTCTCGCAATTATCAGGAAATAAAACAGAAAGGTGAGATTTTTGCGGTGACAGATTGTCGTACGTGGCTGACGTTTCACTCCACGCGTAAGGGTTTGTTGCCATTTTAAAATAATTTATGGATGCGTTCACCTACAAATTTGCTTCGAAAAAAATTAAAGGTATTCCCACACGTATAATTTATCGATATTTTTGCCTCACTCTCACTAGAAGCATTAAAGAGAGATAGCAAACCTAATAAAGTGAAGTTAGCTACGTACTGGATAGAATGGAAAACCGAGAACGGAACGAACGAACGATCAACGAAAACTTTAAATGTCAAAAATGCGTATTTGTTTTTTCCTCTCCTCGCGTTTCAATTTTGGAAATAATGAATTTCCACGATAATTTCTAGCGCCTGTAAGAAGTTACTTAGTTTATTGACGAGGTGATATTAGAACATATTTTAGAATACAAACTATGACAGAGAACGACGATGCTGCCAAAAAACCAGACACTCAAGAGCTAGACGACGAAGCTTTAGAGAAGTACGCATATGTTTTCTTTTATCTGTTTATTTTTCATAAAATAATGCTTGATAAAATACTTTTGTACTGTTTTGTAGATTAGCTGTAGAGGAGCTAATGCGGGAGGCCGTCCAGGGTGCTGCTAGAGCCGAAATTGTAGGCCCTTCAGGTTGGGTAAAAAGTCAACCCAAGAAAACAAACAAACGATTCCTAGTCAACACACTGCGGAATGCCGTAAGCTCCAACAAGTACCACGGTACCCGAAAACACCACAAGAACTCCTACAACCGGTCATCTCCCAAACGAGAAAGAATCCCAGAGCCTACCATAAGAAAAGATAAGAAAAAGAAATACTAAAAATGGCAGAATATAATGTAGATGAAGTTTTACGGAATATTTTCGATAGCAAAGAAGCCAATTGGAAGCCTGCGGACAAGATTCCACTTGTGAGCAAGGAGATAGAGCAGCTCAAGTCAAATTTAAAAGTGTTTCTAAGCAACAGGGATTTTGATTTAGTTGGTATTGTAAAAGAGGGCAAAGAGTTATGCGAAGAGAGCAAAGCTTTGCTGGATGATATGAAGTCTTGTAAGAGGGAGATAGAAGAAGAGACTATGGCGGAAATACTCAAGTCAATAGAAAACCATGATATGCTTGCCACAGAGCTGGAGCGAGTCAGCTATGCTTTGAACATTGTTTTTGATGTTGTCCAATGTGGGAGATATGTTAAAGAATTTGAAGATGGACGAGAGGCTCATAGCTTTTCCAGAGCAGTTGAAAGTGTCTATGATCTTGTGCAGTTTGTTGAGCATCCTGCCGAAGGATTCCCGCAGTTAGAACTTTACTCCAACATTAAAAACACAGCTCAGCTCATTCTGGACAGCCTGCTCCATGACTTGTTTCAAGAATGGGACCAAATGATCTCATGGAACATTAAAGCCGGTGCCAAAAAAACTATAGTCACAATTACACTCAAAATGGAAGACAACCTGATTACAGTTGATATATTAAATGCTTTGGTGAAATGCAAAAAACTTGATGAAAAAGTTGCTGAATTTTCCAAATTTCTCTTGAAAGATGTCCTCATTCCAATTATTCAAAATGATTGTGTTGTTTTTGCTGAAACAGATGAATTAATGACAGTTACAATAACTCACAAACCAGACTGCAAGCCACAGTATGATGCTGTAATTTCTAACTTGCGGTTGCTTTTTCACTATTTAAGTAACAAATTAAATATAGAATTTACTTATACTAGTACTATTATGAGCATGATAGGAATGCAGATAAGAACAGAATTTAGGGATGTATTAGTAAAAGACTGTCTTGTAGACACTATACCGCACAATATCAATGAGTTGCAAAGCTACGGTAGAATAACAGCAGAAATAGAGGATTTCCAGCAATTCCTCGCCATAGTCAAAATCTTTCCAAATGAAAAGTTCTCTATTCTTGATTACATTGATGATCTTGACATCCTGTTTGCGAATAAGTCCAGTACATATTTTTTAGAGACTGCCCGCACAATAATGCTCAAAGATTTGAGTGTTACAATGTCCATTGGTGTTGAAAATATACCTGAAGAGGCTGGAGGCGTTAGTTGCGCGGATAAAAAGACTGAAGAGGCGTTGATAATTCTTGACCGGACCATTCCTAGAAGCTTGTTCTATTTCCCAAGATGCATGATATCAAAAACCGCACAGGAATTGCTAGATTTGTTGTACGTTATGATGGAGCAAGCGGTCCAGTGTTCGGATGTGGTTTGCAAGAAGCTGTACCAGGCTACTAGGCTGGTTATTGAGCTGTATGATGCCGTGGTCCCATATCACCATGAGAAATTTCTGCAGAACATTCCCCAGTATGTTGGTAAGTTAAATCTATATTTACATGTAGAAAATTGCACACAATTTGTAAATTGATCTTTGATGTGTTTTAATTATTTTTGCCCTACATCAGGAACTTGACTAAACCTTAAGTATTTAAATTACAAGAAAAATGTTTGTTCTGTATTATAGTTTTTAAGTTGTTATATCAAAGATCTTTACCAAAATTTCAGTTCTTTAATAAAATACTGTTTTAAAAATTATGATACAGAACAGATTTTTCTTGTAGCTTTATACAATGCCCTAGTTTAATACAATGTTGAAATAAAAAATAAAAAAAGGTAGTTGAACGGTTCAAATCTTCTCCGTTATAATTTTAGATTAATAATCGTTAATTGTCGTAAATATTTATAATTTCTGGTATTAGGTCTTCAAATAATAATAATATAAGCCTTTATTCCGAATACACATACATACACAATTAACACATCAATTTCAATTCAATTACATTATTACATTTTCATCATCATTAAATTACATACACTTAACATTAAATTTATATCAAATTACATAAAATTAATAATTTACTATCACAAAAAGTCTCTTAATTCGGAGTGCCTGTTGGCAAAGGCCTCCTCCAGGTTTCTCCATTGCGCTCTGTCTTCTGCGACCCTTCTCCAGTAAGGCCCAGCGGTAAGCTTTATTTCATCTTCCCATCTCCTAGTAGGCCTCCCTCTGTTCCTTTTTCCCGTTCTTGGGTACCAATTTGTTACCTCTTTACACCACTTTTCCCTACCTTCCCTGATCATGTGCCCCGTCCACCTCCATTTCAACAAGTCTATCCTTTCCATAACATCTGTAACCTTGGTTTTTTCCCTTATGTCTGAGCATCTAACTTTATCCATTTTCTTTATACCCAGCATACTTCTTTCCATGGCGCGTTCACATCTTATCAGCTGATCTCTATGGGATGAGTTTAATGCCTAAGTCTCACAACCATATGTTAGGCAAGGGAGGATGCAAGTGTTGAAAACTTTGCGCTTCAGGTGTAGACCAAGGCATTTACTTTTAATTATTTCCTTTAGGGAAATAATTAAAAGTAAATGCCTTCTATTTATTTCTTTTGTTGTCAGGTCTTTTGGAGAGATGAGATGTCCCAGGTATGGGTGTTAATTTAATTGCGTGCCATAGCTTAAGGGGTGTTTTAGCTACGAGAAAGGAACACAAAAAAAATATTTAAAAAAATCCTACTGAAAAAAAAAACTAAAATTGCATTGAAACTTAACTAACGCGGAGCAACGTCGCTAGCGCGCGAGTATCAGTGAATAAGGTAGGCACATCATCATCATATCAGCCGAAAGACGTCCACTGCTGGACATAGGCCTCCCCTAAAGATGACGACTACATAACTGAAACTCTTTCGCGCGCTTTTCATAGCGCGCCCATTCGCGCGGTCATTGCTCTCCGCGTTAGTTTAGCTTCAATGGAGATTTTTTTTTAAGTAGGATTTTTTTAAATAATTTTTTTGAGTTTCTTTATCGTTACTAAACCACCCCTTAAGCTATGGCACGCAATCAAATTAACACCCTGTATATTCATCTTCATATATCAGGGGTTGGGCATGCACCTTGATCTCAACTTTTTTGGTGTTTGTCATGATTCTTGTTTTTCCGGCATTCATTGTTAGTCCAACTCTCTCACTTTCCTCTGCCAGTGTTTGGATCATATATTCAAGTTTCTTAGGGTCTTCTTCAAAGAGCACTAGGTCATCAGCAAAGCGTAAGTGATTTAGGAGCGAACCATTTATGTTAAGGCCCACTTTTACCCAGTTCAGGTTTCGGAATATGCTTTCGAGGACAGCTGCGAACATTTTTGGGGATAAGGGATCTCCTTGCCTTACGCCTTTTCTGATTGGGAACTCATCACCAAGTGTTTCAAGTTGGATCTTTGCTTTGCTGTTTGCATAAATGTTT
Source organism: Athrips mouffetella (assembly GCA_947532105.1). NCBI lineage: Eukaryota > Metazoa > Arthropoda > Insecta > Lepidoptera > Gelechiidae > Athrips > Athrips mouffetella. The sequence goes on along the minus strand of OX383960.1, from coordinate 1,420,587 downwards.
TTTAGACAGTTAATATATACCATGCTTATACCTTGTTGCTGCAGACTTTCCCATAGGGACCTGTGTTTCTAGCTGTCAAATGCCTTAGAGTAGTCAATGAATGCTATATATAAGCTCTTGTTGTATTCATTATATTTTTCAATTATCTGTTTCACCGTATGTATATGATCCACAGTGGAAAGTTTTTTCCTGAATTTTTTGCTTGTTCTTTCGGTTGATTTTCATCTAGTTGTTGGGTTATGCGATCAAGAAGTATTTTTGCAAATACTTTATAAATATTTGATGTTAGGCTTATTGGTCTGTAGTTACTTATGTCCTCCCTTGGCCCTTTCTTATGTAGGAAAGTTATATGGGATTCGCACCACTGCTTTGGAATATTGTTGCTGAATAGGATTTCGTTAAACATCTTTGTAAGAATAGGACTAATATAATCAAATATTACTTCAACATTAAAGTGATAATTACCGTTACCGTGATGTCATCGCCGCCGCCGCCATCATCCGCGTTTAAGTGTGGAGCTTATGCAAGAAAATTGGCTGTGAAAGACTCTTAAAATGTACCCAATCCGGCTGACCCATGCAGTTTCACCGTCTTTGTGATGGAGCTGCTGTAGATACCAAGATTGGAGAATCGTGGATATGTCCCCAGTGTCAGACCAAATCAAGACGTAGAGGAGACAACACAGACACGCGTTACTCAAAACAAGTGGAGCACTGACAACCAATCTACACCAGTAATGGACACCGGTACTGAACAAGGCGGCATCATCCTCACCTTTACTTACAAGTAAAGGCGAGGATAGTGCCGCCTTGTTAAACACACTGCGAGCTAGTATCAACTCTGTTCGTAACGGGCTACCAATTCAAATACGGACCGCAATCAAAATATTCAGACAATCGGATAAGTCATGCTGCAATCAAATCAGCCGAAATACGTCCACTGCTGGACATAGGCCTCCCTTAAAGATCTTCATGACGACCGGTCCTGCGCTGCTCGCATCCAGCAGCTTCCCGCGACAGCCACCAAATCGTCGGTTCACCTTGTGGGGGGGGCGGTCCACCTGCCAACGCTTCGTCTTCCGGTACGTGGTCGCCACTCTAGAACCCTTACGCCCCATCGGCCATCGGTTCTACTTGCGATGTGCCCTGCCCACTGCCACTTTAGTTAAGCGATTCTCAGGGCTATGTCAGTTACTTTAGTCCTTCGGCCGATCTCCTCATTATGCTGCAATATCCTAACCAAATTGGTGAAGACACACAAAGTGATATTTGATTGACAGTTTGCCCTCCGGGAATCTAACCCAGAACCTTTCGAACAGGAAACAACAGCCAAACGCTCTAACTACTAGATGAAAAAAGCTGCAGAGAGTAAAAAATTTTCAAAATTCGCCTTATATAAGGATGTTAGGTTTAATCTCTAAGTTTTATCGATGGCGGAATCATAGCAAATACAATGGGAGCCAATAACTGAAAAAATTGAAAATGATGTGTGGTTATTATTGGTCACTTTTGTCCGCAGCTCTGTTTCACAACAACTGCCTGTACTTGGCCCATAACCTGCAGACGTTCGGAGACAAGTGGCTGATGCTGATGGAGGGCCGGGAGCTTGACTACGCTATCAGCTTCGTGGACCTGGTGCAGAAGCTCCGGGACCTCGGCTACAGGCAGCTCACTATCCACATGCAGCAGCAGAGGAAGCAAATCTTGGATAACATTCGGTCTTCTGGTATGATACATTTTCTATTATCATAATCATCATTCAACCGTTTTCAGCCAAAGCGACTTTTGTCGACTCCTCACAAAGGGTTGGGGCGCTGATGTATACTTATATGACTTATGTAGCCTATCTTTGCAGTGAACCCTCCCACAATAAGGGCACTATTTATTTATTTATTTTTGAAAAAAGGAGAACTTACAGCCTTGATTAGACTATAATTATTGTTTCTCTGCAAACGCAGAACTGATGTTCTGATAACTATAAATTCAGGGAATTGCGCTGATGTGCAGTGGTTAAGCGGAACGGGCGTAAGCTCGTTATGGATAAAAAAATTGACAGCTTTCCTTTCGTTGCGGCTGGCCTGGAGGTGATACGTGACGTGAAGAACACTGCACTGCTGCCCAACTTCCGGTCAAAAGTCCCTTAGTGTCCTTTTCAGACTTCCACGGGAAATTATGGAATGGTGCTTTTCTCAGTCGATACCACCCACACGCACGATTCCAGAACCGCACGGACGAAGTTGAGTATGTTGCCTGCGTCGGAAAACGAATAAAATACCTATGCTGTTTCCATCTGCAAAATTGTTAAAACTATCTACTGTATAACAAAGAATCTACACAAAATCCCCTAACCTTTACTTGGGGTTTGATTAACCGAAATGATTCGGAATACCGAGAAAATGGCTATCTACCTGCTTCAAAACAAAGAAACTGCACAAAAACCGCTTGCCTTTTACTTGGGGTTCGAACTATAAACTATCGAATAATCATTGTCATAAAATTCAACATAATGGGAATTCAACATTATGGGAATTCAACTAAATGGGAATCCAACGTTGGGAGAATTCAACATAATGGGAATTCAACATTATGGAAATTCAACTTAATGGGAATGTAACGTTGGAAGAATTCAACATAATGTGAATTCAACTTAATGGTCCTGAAAGTTTTATTATAGTCTGACCGCAACTGCTGTACCGCGCCTTAGGTATGCGCGGGGAGGTGGGGCAGTGGGAAGGAAAGAGCAAGGACTAGTTGCCGCCGGGAGCGATGACCCTCGTCTCGCCGGGAGCACACCTATACAACGGTAGAGTGGTTGCGGTCAGACTGTAAACAAACTATTTTGAATACCGAGATTACTTTTAATCGAATTTCGAATAGGTTAACATACAACACATTTTGAAGTAATTTTGAGGAAAGCTTTATTGGTTGTCTCAGATCTGAACAGCATCGTGGTGAAGGATGTTCTAGGCGAGAATGCGGAGGCGGCCGTGCGGCAGTGCCTCCGACAACTACAGCTGCTCAAAAACGTATGGATCGGAGTGTTTCCCGCCAATGTCTTCACCAGGTATGATACTGATATTAAAGGGGTTCAAACATTAGTGGCATAGTAAACCGCCGCACTCTACACTTTCTTTTCCAAAATTGCGTCCTACAGTCTAACCTTCAGAAATAGAAGGTTAAACAAATTAAAAATGTCTAATGATATAGTGTCCTAAATTGGCACGTTACTGAAGGCGACAAAAGTCGGTAAATACTTTGTTTTTTTTTTACTTAATTGAAGTGTACCACTCGCCCAGTGCGTTTAGGTTAAAAAAACTTCCATTAAGTAAAAAAAAAATGTATATACCGACTTTTGTCGCCCTATAACTCAGTAACGTGACACTTTAGGACACTATATCAAGAGACATTTTTTATTTGTTTAGCTTTCTTCTATCGATTTCTGAAAGTTAGACTGTGCGACGCAATTTTGAAAAAAAAAACGTAGAGCGACGGTTTACTATGCCAGGCTCCATATTGTTTGAACCCCTTTGTACCTGGACGAGCGAAAACTGTGTAAAAACTAATAAAACGAATTATATATATTATCTAGTATACCAGAATGCAAGTAAGTGTAACAGAGACGGTGAATGCGCAATTGGCTAGTTGAGATTTTAATCTTAGTTTTGTTTAATCTTTTAAAAAGTTAAAGATATGAAATTTTAAAACTTTCAGTTTGAAAAAGAGAGAAATACAGATTTTTTTAGAAATACCGTTACATTTCAATATCACCATATAAATTACAAGCAAAATTTCGTTTTGTAAGAAATTGATAGATAAAAATGTTTGATACGTTATACCTTTTTATGTTTCGACCAATTTCAATTTTGTATTATTTTATCGTATTACGTATTATATATTTCATTTATTGTATAAATTAATATATATTATTTGGCACATGAACTATCGAATTGTCCTTATTGATAGAAGCAATTTTAGAGGCATGTTGGGCAGTCCCGCGAGTCGCGTATTTTTTGCCCCAGATGTCCGTGCGCAGCTTTCCGCTCCAAAAAACCAGAACTATTGGACATAAACGCCGTAAATCATTATCTTTTCACATCATTTGTTTGTAAGGAACACAGGTCGAATGATTAAGAAACAAAATGTTTTCGTATTCTTGATACCAAGTATGGGAAAGTCGAAATATCTCGTTTTTCGGTCCGTTATACTTTGAAGTTGAAAAGTTTTATAAGTTTTTGTTTTAATAACAAAATAAACGAGTTTTTTTAAACAAAAAAAAATGTATTATGTCCATTTTTTCCAGACTGATGGGCACCCTAGTGAACATGTTTGTGGACGAGCTGATCCACCGCGTGTGCACCGCTGAAGATATCTCCGCGGAGATGGCAACACAGCTCACCGATATATACTCGCTGGTCGTACAAAAAGCTCCCGGACTCTTTCAGGTGGGCAGTAACATGATATAGTTTAGGCAACGAAGCGGATCGTTGTATGAAGACCCCCGAAATAAATCCTCAGTCGATAAAACTTAGCTGGGGTATTTTTTTTTACACTATATGAGACAAACCTTCTATAAAAAATCCAAAAAAATCGGTACTTTAAAATTTTCCATACAAAAATTACAAAAAATGTATGAAATTTTTTTAATTTTTTTTTGATATTTTGAATTTACATTTCATTCACGATACTTTATCATCCTGTCAAATAAAATCTGCCTGAGAGAATATGTTGTGGTCAACTGCTTCATTGCATACACTAATATAATAATGTACTACGTCGAAATAATATACTGACATGTGAAAAAATGTAGCAGGATTGAGCTGTACGTGAGAGCAGGACGGTGCGACACGTGTCTCTGTCACTCCAATATTTTATGCATCGCTCCGTCCTGCAACAACACTGCTGTCAGTCTAATCATCATAATAGCAGTATACACTCGTTTTTCAACAGCATTTTATGTCCTGCATAAGAATGCAAGTCATTTGAATTTATTATGGAAAACGGATCGTCTTAAGAGCCTGGAGGCGTTTTACGCGCGAGCCAACTCACGCGCAGACACTCGCGCGTTCTCGAGATACTAGAGCTACATATATTCCATCCAGATGGTGCCGCGCGTTTCCTCACTCGCGCGTAAGAGCCTGTCCTGGACGGAATACATGTAGCTCTAGTATCTCGGGAACGCGCAAGTGTCTACCCGCGAGTTCTCTTTTTTTTTTATTGAAAATGGGCTTACTCTTGACCTCGATCTAGTCTTGAAGACAGAGATGAGGTCGACGATGGAACGAGCTTACCCAGAAGAAGCCTATTCACTCGCGACTTGAACTACTTGACTACTGACTATTGACTCGCGCATAAAACGCCTCATACAGGCTATCGGTCTACATGGAGGAGTCGGTCTATTGTTAAATGATGTTGCCTGTGTGGTGCCAAAATATCACACCATCACATGTCTTCCTGTGTCACAAGAGATCACGTGAACCGTAGGATGGGCACACCATGCTTCTGCGTATTGGTCACCAATCAGCACGGTCACAAAATAAAACAACTAGATGTTTATACATTTTATTAATTAACTTTTTACCCCACAGAATACCACCGATGTAGAACAACATGTGAAGACTTGGACCAAGCTCCAAGAACTGATCTTCATACTAGGCGGGACCCTCAAGGAGATAGAAGCCCACTGGGCGGACGGATCCGGTCCCCTCGCCATACATTTCCGCACAGTCGAACTCCGCAGCCTCATCAAAGCTCTGTTCCAAAACACGCAGATCCGCGCGAACCTTCTGTCGAAAATTAAATAAATAGTACATTATTTTAGTTAAAATATTATAATTGATGTCTAATTTATGAATAAATGGTGTTGAATGGCTGTTGCGGTTTTAATTTGCTAAAACAAATACTATAAATCTGTTTTAACCTGGGGTTTCTGTCAACCGAAGTTGGTTTCAACTTATTTCGAATTCATCAACCATGCGTAGAATGAAACTTATTCCAAACAGCTGTCAAAATAAATGAAAGCTGCCAGCTTTAATATTATGTGCGAATTTGGCAGCTTTTAGTTTTTTCATGACGTTTTGTTTAAATCTGGGCCAACTATTATTAATATGATTTCAATCGAGCAGAGGCGTAAATCTGAAATCGACTATCTTATTTGCCACCTTCTCCACTCGGAACAATTTCTGAGGCCACACCCACACGCTGTATAAAGCAAAAATGTCGCATCATTTCATTTTTCTTACACTAGCTGGCAACATTGTTGTCAAACAAATCGATCGATCACTTTTCGCTGTTATAACCTCAAATATATCATGATTTTCTTTTAAAAATTCCATTGTTGTGCGTGAAATGATTAAGTTAAGTTATCGAAAATGAATTGTTTAAAAGTGTTACTACCACGTAGAACTGTTGGTTTCGTTTGTAATCGATATTACGCTACTAAGAAGAAAAAAATTCTTGACCCGAATGAAGAGGAACAATTACCAAGTAAAATTCTTTGTTTTCTTCTTAGTTTTATAAGATAAAAGAATCAAATACTTACCTACGCTTTATACATATAAAAGGGCAGATTTGACTTATCGTTCCCTTCAAATACCATTTTATTATATAACTTTAGCTTACTGCTTTGAGTGGGTTGGTATTTCAAAACAAGATTGTTTTATCTAAAACTTCTATAATCAAGATTGTTTAAATAATAAATAAGTACGTACGTTCATAAATAGACTATGGGACAGCTATTTACTTGAAGTAAAAATTCAGTTTTGCATCTCTTTCCTCATTCTAGAAGAGATAAAATTGTTTGAGCACAAAAGATCTTGATTAATGTTTGTCTTTCAGTATTTCAATACCCAGTAAGCAAAAGCTCAGACCGGCGCGTGTATGTATGGGGCTTAGCAGAGACCGGAGCCCTCGGCATCCATTTGCCTAGAGGCAAGCGGGGGCGGAAGGCATATAAGAACAACTTCACATTAGCGTGGCACCCCATGAGATCGAGTTTTGCTGAGAGGTTTGATGTAAGTATTATGTTTATTGATTAAAATGAAATAAAAATTTAAAGAAAAATTATACTATTTTCATTAGTGATTTATTGCTTTGAAAGGCTGTTACATCTAAGATTTGGCTACAATAGATTTTTACAGGTTGCAGTGGCCGTTAAGAACTGGCAGCCCAACCTCATTACATGCCAACATTACAAAAGAATAAGATCTTGTTAGACAAAATTAAAGAATGCATAATAATAATGTTTCGGAGGTTATTCTCACAATATAATCTTGATTTCTAGTCAATAAAATAATGATTTCAGGTGACTCAAGTAGCCTGTGGTTATGGGTTCACAGTGGCAGCAATAAAGACGAATGAGCAGCACAAAGTGTTTGGGACGGGCATCAACACCGACTCACAGATTGGCTACCACGCTCCTAGGATAGGTCACCCTTTGGAACTGTTGCTTAGTCCAGCACCTATTTACATACCGTACAAATCCTTGGAGACAAAGGTTTGTGAATGATTTTATTTTATTGTGTTAATTTATTTGTTTGTTGGTTCCATGCCATGTCAAGAGGACGTAAGTATATGAGATGGGAAGACGAACTCCGATTAACTTTGGGGCCCTGCTGGACTTGAGTGGCACTAGATCGAGGTCAATGGAAGAAACTGGAGGAGGCCTTTGCCAGAAGGCACTCGGAAATAAGAGATTTACTATAAACTGTATTGCAGTAGTACCTACCGCTAAAGAAAAAACTTATTTCTGATAGAAGGCTATATTATTTCCATGCCACATGGGTTTTCATATAGGTGCTACTTTGTGAACTAATGTAATGTTACTGCGTTATTAAGTTACAATAATAAATAATAATATAGCCTTTTATTCTGAAATTATTATTGTTTTTGATTGGTATTTCTCTAAAGTAAATCTCCTATTTCAGTGTGCCTCTTGGCATAGGCCTCCTTCAATGATTTTCCTGTCTTGAGTAGCTAGTCTTTATTACTCCCATCTAGTCGTCTGCCATCCCGGCTTTCGTTTACTAGTTCTTGGGTACCAATCAGTAACTGTCTTGCTCCATTTTCTTTGGGTATCTTGCATCATATTCCCTGTCCATCTCCATTTTTGTTGGTCTATTCTGGTTAGAATATCTGTTACCTTTGCCCTAGTTTTAAGAAAGAGCATTTGATTAATTTGTAAACATTCTGTGTTAAATTGGGGGCTTTTCATTATACTTTCTTACTTGTTTGCCTGGTTTTTCTTACATTTTCGGTTTCATCGTCATAATATTCTGGAATTTGTATACTTACACACAATATATGAGAAACTGTAGTCTTTTCGCAATGCTACCACTGTGATAGGTGCACTTTCCAGACAAATGATAGGTATATTTTGGCCAAAGGTCCTATAAATTTCTTATTAGTCCTGTTTTATTTGTTTTAATATTAAGGAACTTTTTACCCCAAAAAATTTAATTTACTTTGGCGATTAATTTAGCACTTAATTTTAACTATAGTTTTTTTTTGTATGTAGATAATAGTATACTAAAAAGAAAGAAAAAAAGTTCAATTTGGAAAATAATAAATTTTTATTCGTTTCCAAATTGAACTTGAACTGAAATTGAACTCTAAACAAACAGTTTTTAAACAATTACACAAAATTGTTCCCAAAAATGGTCTCCACTCAGCACAAGGCTACTGGTAGTTACAATACACTAACAACAGAGCTGATATTCTGGTATAAATACTATTTGGCACATGAGTACATACATAAATAGACTTCATGCTTTTTCTTCTCAACATTCTTCAGATCAAGGCCCTAGCGGCAGGGCGAGCGCACACAGTAATCTTAACAGACAGTGAGGGCGCGTACACACTGGGCAATAACGCTTACGGCCAGTGCGGACGCAAGATCAACCCTCGGGAAGAGTACAGAGGCAGTATGGTGACGCATCACATCCGGAGGTTGGGCAACGAGGATATTGTTAATGTCACTTGCGGGCAGGACCATACGTAAGTGTTATAATTAATGATTATGTTACCGTAAAATGATAGAATCGTAAATTGATCAATTTCCTAGGAAGTGGATCAACTTTTGAAAAATCATAAGCAGCAGTTGAAATTTATTATTTTACGTATCGATTTCAGGTAATTGATAAATTTACGGAGTCTCGCGGTAAAATGATCCGACGAATGTGAGGTGTTAGCTGCGCTGATTGGTTGAATGTCGATTGTTAAGTCAATGAATAAACACTTGTCACATGATTGCCGCATCTACCAATCACAGAATAGTGTATTCTTTTACGGGTGTCAGTTTAACGTAAAATTTTTATTTTATTTATTTAGATAACCAACAGCTGGCACAGAGCACTTCTATCGAAGCCCGAGAGTTTATGCAAATAGATTGCTAGCTTTTATGTAATTAAACACCATTTTCACACTAGTTCCACTATTTATTTAGTAAAATTTATACAGAGTGCGACCGGTTTCGAGTTAACATCGTCAGGCACGATAGTGCCTCGTAAGTTGATCAATATGGTGAAATAACAGTCGCAATAATATACCTTGATTAGAATATATATATTAGGTCTTTACCTATGAAATTGCCGTTTTGTATGGCGAATTTTAGGTAAACTCAATTTTCAGTACTAACATTTATGCATTTTTCTTAGGAATTATAAATCCAATGTTTTTTATTTTTTTAAGCATTATTGGGAAGACATTAAGCTAACAGAAAATTTAATTTAATTTTTGAAAAATATTATCTGTAAAAAAATATAACAAATCTAATGATGAAATCGGACGACATTTAAGACGAACAATTTTCGAACCTTTAGTTTTATATATCAAACTAAAAATAAAAACTTTATTTTATGCGTAAATTGATAACATTGAAGTCAACTTTCAAATATAAGACAAATGAAAAAAAATAGCATTAGAATTATAGGAATCATGATCTCATTAATATGTAAGAAAATTTCGGCAATTTCATAGGTAAAGACCTATTATATTATTTATTGCACACATACCTACTTAAAATAAACATTCAAAATGAAAGGACATGCAAAGGCGGGCTTATCTCTAAAAGAGATTTTTTCCAGCCAGCCTAAGGCAGTGAGAAAGCAGGACAAAGTATGTGTGAGAGCAGGTCGGATGGATACGTGTCTCTGTTGCTTCAATGTTCTGCGCATCGCTCTGTCTTGCTCTCACACTCCTGTCATTCTAACCAAGCTACGTTCAACTGCACTAAACATAGTAGTTTTGTATGAACTGTACTGAGCTTAACGTGGCTGTGCAAGCGAATGTTGGTAAAAATCACGAAAAATTCAGTCTGTTCATAACAGAGTCCGGTAAAGTGTTCGCTTGCGGGTGGGGCGCGGACGGGCAGACCGGGCTCGGGGGCTACGGGGAGCAGGGGCCGCCCGCGCCCGTCCGCGGGGACGTCACCAGCGAGAGGATCGTCACCGTCTCCTCCACTGTCGACTGCGTGCTGGCTCTCAATGGTGAGTTTGTTTAGAACCACCCTCCATTTATAGGCGGAGAGCGCGCAGTTGGAAACCCTACCTCAACGGGTACCAAACAGCGACCTATCGAGGCTGCTGCACAAAGATATGGTGGGTCTTAAAAAACAGGGTTGCCTGGGCGCAACCTGGCACGTTTTGTACAGTAAACAAAAAAAACTGTTTTTTTTTTACCACTTCATGTTCCAAGTACATGCATAAGTACTAATTATATTAATTATGTACCAAAATAACCAGAGTTACCTTGCATAAACCCAGTAATTCACGGGGAGTTGCAATGTCATTTTTAGGTTATGTCAACTCACTAACACTACGGTTTATTTCTATATGCGTGCATTCGTCGAATACGATCGAATACAGTTTTAAACCAGACTAGAGCGCGCTTATGTCAATGTCACTGAGAAAAATTAAAATTTTGATTTTTTTTTGCGTTTTAAGAAATTATTGAGAGATAATGATTATTCGATAAGATAATTAAATCTAAAAACCCCAAAAAAGTTTAAAAAAATCTCTCGAAAACGAGATTGATGACAAATGTCTTATGAATTTGACGTTCAGCACACGCTGCACTACCTCATTTTTGTATGCAATGACGTCACATCACTTAAACGAGTGAATACGAGCAAGTTTTGAACCGACTATTAGCGCGCTAAAACCGCACATAACGCTCATATGCAGGTTTTAAACCGTAGTGTAATTATCATGGTTGCCTTTTGCATGCACTATGTGCTCGCTGTTTGGTAGGCAATAAGGTAGGGTTTCCAACTGCCCGCTCTTAGTTTATTATAAGGCATACGCAAGCTGGATCCTATTTATGTTACGTTAACATAAATAGGATCCAGTTTCATATCCTCTCCTCTATCATCAGATCCAGATCCTCTGGGGTTCCACAGGGCTCCCATCTTGGCCCCTTGCTGTTTAATATATTTATCAATGACGTAATTGGTTGCTTTCGTCATTCACACATACTATTATATGCTGATGATACAAAAATTTATACAGTAGTTAAATCAGTAGAAGACTGTCATAAACTACAACAGGATCTAGATAGGCTAAGTCAATACTGTATAAATAATAGATTATATCTTAATGTTGATAAATGCTGCTGTATAACATACTCCAGGAAAAAGAAACAATTACGTCATAATTACACTCTTCAAAATAAGTCGCTGCATAGGGTGACCGAGATTAGGGACCTAGGCGTTCAACTTGATAGTGAGCTAGTTCTTGACAAGCACATTGAAAAGATCTCTAAGAAAGCTTACAGAATGTTAGGTTTTGTTCTACGTCAGAGCAAAGCATTTAAGAAGGAAAGTACAATACAGATCCTTTACAACTCACTTGTAACTTCGCAGCTTCTATATGCCTCAACAGCCTGGAACCCTCAATATAAGAAGTACATCAACCTTATAGAGCGAATACAAAATAAGTTTCATAAGCACATGAAGTTTAGGTTCAAAGGGTATGATGCTGGTACAAGTTTGACATTAGAAAAGAAACGAGAGCATAGAGATCAAATTTTCCTATATAAAATCATACATAACATAGTCGATTCTATGTATTTAGTTAGTAAAATTCATTTAAAATGTCCTAGAGTTGGTCTCAGAAATAAAAATATAATATTTTCTACAGATTTTTGCCACACTAACTATGCCAGAAACAGATTTGTTACAAGATCCACACATGCTTATAATGATAGATATTACAATGTTGATATTTTCCATAATAGTTTTACAAAATTTAAAAACTTCGTCAGAAAACTATAATTTGAGTATGTTGAATTATGATTTTTAACAATTTCTTGCTCAATTTGTTTTTTTTTGTTTTATTTTTTTACATAAAATTCTTTAAGTGTGTTACTTTAATCTTTTAGCGTTTACTCAATGGCATAGAACTTTTTTCTCTTAGTGGAAACTTTGTTGGCTTATGTATTTTCTATGTAGTTTAAGCTATTATGTACTAAATTTAAGCTGTTTGTTTCCCAAAATAAATAAATAAATAAAAATAAATAATATTTGCCTTTAAACACTTTTCGATAGGTTTCAAACCGATACCAATTGAGTATCTACGGTATAGCCCCAGATTACCTGTTTAAAATAGTTATCTTTCTTGTCAGATAAGGGCGAGCTGTTTGGCTGGGGTAACTCGGAGTACGGCCAAGTGCCGATGGCGACCAAGACCCAGCAAGTCAACATGTCCTACTCTCTACTCAACTTCACGCGCGGACTGGGCAGGATCGTCGACATCGCTGCGGGTGGATCTTTCTGCTTGATTGTCAATGGTGGGTATAGTTGTTGAATCAAGACCGTACAGTCCAGTTTGTTGTTGAATCAAGACCCAGTCAACAGGTCAACATGTCTCTACTTAACGCGAGGACTGGGCAGAATCGTCGATATCGCTGCGGGTGGATCTTTCTGCTTGATTGTCAATAGTGGGTATAGCGTGCGCAAGATAAGTTTGGCTCTGACAGTCTCCCTACCCGTCGCGCTCACCCCCGCGATTTATTGTTGTGTTCTGCGCATTGACAGTCATAGCCAGAGTTATTTTGTTAAATCAAGACCAAACAGGTTAACATGTCTGTACTTAACGCGCAGACTGGGCAGGATCATCGACATCTCTACTGGCGGATCTTTCTGCTTGATTGTCAAAGGTGGGTATAGTTGTTGAATAAAGACCGTACAGTCGAGTTTGTTTCTGAATCAAGCCCTAGCCAACATGTCTCTACTTAACACGCGGACTGGGCAGAATCGTCGACATCTCTACTGGCGGATTTTTGTGCTTGATTGTCAATGGGGGGGTACTGTTGTTGAATCAAGAACGTACGTCCAGTTTGTTGTTGAATCGAGACCAAGCCGACAGGTCAACATGTCTCTACTTAAGACTGCACCCCGCGCACACTAGCGCCCAAATCAAAATTTAATTAATTTCTTTGAATTGGAGACCAAAATGAAAAATTGAAGAACGATAAAGTGTTCTTTCAAAATCCTTAAAACTGAAATTGGTGGCCACCGCGTTCCGTTCAAAGGATTTTTAATAAACAAGTTAACATAAAGCTTAGGTATTGTAATAGTTTAAAATAACGCTATCCTAACAAAGAACACTTTATCGTTATTAAATTTTTCATTTTGGTTTCCATTTCTAAGAAATAATTCAAATTCTGATGAGGGCGCTAGTGTGCGCGGAAATAAGTCTTAACGCGCGGACTGGGCAGGATCGTCGACATTGCTACAGGCGGATCTTTCTGCTTGATTATCAACGGTGGGTACAGTTGTTTTGTTGAATCGAGACCCAGCAGATCAACATATGGGCAGAATCGTCGATATCGCTTTGGGTGGATTTTTCAATTAATTAATTGTCAATCTTAATTGTCAATTGTAAGTGCATTTCTTTTTAGTAAATTTTTTTGCGGGGAATGGGCACTCAGGGCAGGAAATCTATTCGTAGAAATAGAAGGTACCTACCTATACAAGTAAAAAACAACAGGTCTGCCTTGCATCCTCTTGGCAGTTTCGCCAGTCCGACCAAATTTGTGGTCCAATCACATCTGACCACATTTGTGGTCCGACTAGCGAAACTGCAAATAGGATGCAAGGCAGAATGTTTAAGGAATGAACCTGCGGAATAAACGTTTTCTCTCTCTCTCAGACCCGACTCTTTTTTACACGACAGCACAGAATTAATAATCAGTGCAAAGCCAAAAAGGAACAAATGTGAAAAAATCTGATGTACCACTCTAGCTCCTAAACTACTGGACCGATTTAAATGTTAATGGTACCATTTTAATCGTCAGAATTTTGCAGTGGTTATAAGCTATGTTAAACTGGTGAGGGTGGGTTACACTAGTAAATAGAGTTGATAATATTATGCATTAATATCGTAGTTAATAAGCGATTCCCATGAACAAGGTATGTATTTTCTGAATCGTGTTGATCACGTTAGTGACACATATCATCATCATATCAGCCGAAAGACGTCCACTTCTGGACAACAAATATTATAAGGGTGCGTCATAGTGGAAGTTCCGAAAGTATTCGACTATTTTCAGAAAATGAGTTATTATTTGAATCATGAAGACCAAAAGAGTTATAGCTATATATCAAAATTATAAGGGTGCGTCATAGGGCAGGTTTAAATAAACAATATCAGATTAATTTACATTAAAAGCTCGTCACTTCGGACTTTGTATTGTTCTACTTATTTCATAAAGCATAGAAGCTACAGTTGCGCTGTAAGTGTCGAGCTTGACCTGCTTTTGATATTACCTATAGAATTTAGTTTTTCATGTGTTTTTTTAAGCCTACCTTCAGTTCTTTTTTATCTTAAGTTTCATTTTTATAGGTGAAAACTTGTTAATGGCCCAGATCCTACCTAATGTATAATGAGTAATGTGTAAAAAATAAGGCTGTAAGTTTTCCAAACAAAATAAAATAAAATAAATTTACATTATAAAATCGCGTTGCAATGGAGAAGATATATGGATACTAAAATACAAAAAAAAAATACGTTAATAAAAAATTAAGTTAAAAACACGACTGCCGACGTAAAAGTTGCAAATAAACGAAAGAATGACCCTACCAAAATAAATTTTTGTCGCGGTTGGAGGCCAATGAATAAAATACACAATTAAAATTTTTGCAATAAATATTCCCTATAACCTCTTTTGAGATTGAGCTAGTTTTGTCGTTCACTGGCCTTCAACTACAATATTGTTTGGTAGGATTATTCTTCCATTCATTTACTACTTTCACGCCGGCAGCCGTGTTTTAGTTTTTAACAAAAAAAAATTTCAACATATTTTTTACTGCTTAATTTTTCTATTACAGATCAAGGCGACGCTTTTGTCTGGGGCTACGGTTTGCTAGGCCTTGGTCCTAATGTACAACACTCCGACAAACCCAAACTCATACCACCAGCTTTATTCGGCCGAAATGAGTTCAACCCAGAAAGTATGGTCACCAAGGTTGCATGCGGGATTGGACATTTAGCTGCTATAACCAATGGAGGGGATTTGTACATGTGGGGACGAAATAGACATGGCTGTCTCGGACTTGGTCATGCCAAAGATCAACAGTTCCCATTAAAAGTATCGGTTGGAGCACATGTTTTAAGTGTACATTGTAGTGTCGATCACACAATTGCAATGTGCAAGCCATTTGTTTAGTGTTTTAGCTAGCAGTGTTATCAAGTTGTTTTTATTATTATTTATAAGACTGGTTATTATTATATGACATTTTAGAAGATAAATGTGTTTTATTTAATGTTATATTGCATTAGAATTAAAAAAATTACAAGACTAGTTATTATTACATTTTATAAATATATTTTTTTAATTTAATATTATACTTCGCGTATTACGAATTAGTATTAAAAAGCAAGCTTACAAATGTTCCAGATGTTTCAAATTAAAAACATTTAAACAAAAAGTATATTACAGCACAAAAATAATATATTTTCCTATGCATTGTTGCAGAAAAGCCTATTACTATTAACGCCAAATTAAGCTTAAACACAAGCTTGAATTTTGCGTTAACAACAACATATAGGCTTACTGCAACCACAGATTCTGTCAGCTATCTACCAGTTGCAAAAAGGATTTTTAAAGTTAAAATTTTCAAGTCTGCAAAATTTTCAAAACTTTAAAGGAGCTTTCTACATCTGGTGGGAAATAAATAATTTTACAAGTCTAGTGGAGAAAGTAGGAAAATATTTTTGAAAAAAAAACCAAATATTTACAGCACACTTTTAAGGTAACAGCAGGCAACAACACCAAAAAGCATGGAAGAGGCAGGTTTCAGCCCATTCCATGAAGAAATCCTACATCCATCAGCTGGGTACGATACAAACTTAGATACACCTTTTATTCCTAATACATACTATAAGAGTCTCTGATTGGCACTAAATATTGAACAAGAAAGCATACACATCATACTGGATAAAGTCTATGCTTTCCCATTCAATACCACAAAGACTATTGCTTGCATTCGTCATGAAAAGTCTCAAGAGTGCGGAAGTCACGCCAGGCCGGAGGCAGCAGCGATGTGTGGTGGAGATGACAGCCGCATCTCTTGCAGGGCTCGCTGAACAAGTTCACATAACTATGTAGCCAAGTCATGAAAGACCTCACTGCTAGTTCTGGTAAAGTAGGAGAATAGAAATGCAACATTGCTGCATGTGCATTTTCAGTCACTTTTCTGAAAACATGATGCCGTGACTCCGTCCACAGGTCTAGGGTTTCTCCATAGCCTTTAACCATAACCCATTCCATCAATAATCCTTTAAAAGCAACAAGAGCTTTTAATACATGACTTAAGTTTATTTGTACAACAGCATTGCTTGCGAATGGACGAGATATAGTTATCTTCATATCATTGTATGAACGGTCTATATTATTGATGACATTGTCCACTTGTAGGGGTGCAACATTATGATTGCTTTGTAGTTTGCCTCTTCTCTTAGCACTGCCCGAGTTAATATAAGATCGTTTCAAAGAGTTCTGACTCAGTAAAGTGTGCGCAAAAGAGCTGTACTCATGAATCTTGTCTGTCCATTTGTAACTGTTAACTAGCTGAGTATACAACGCTTGGCGGTCTTGTGTGGTCTCCTGGCTTAGATATGTCGTGTTTCCTAAGTTAAAAGGCGCTGTAGGTATAGGTAGACCGTTAACCGTCTGTTCTAGATCACGTAGATTGATGTTCACATTGTTTAATAGCTCTTGCAGTTCCAGAATGAACTTATCTTTGCCGTCATCTCCATGATCGGCGCGAACGCCATCGGAGAGAGTCTCAAAAACATGGCTTACGCTTGATCTTAAGGTCCGTAGCGAGTTTAGAGCTGAATTTAATTGTTCTACATTAATAGTTTGGTTCATAGGTTGACCCATTTGATTCATTTTTATCATGAATTTGTTTTTACACGAAAAATACACTCGACACCACAGCACTCAAATCAAAAATTTGTAATATGGCTTCTGTCAACATGGACAATTTTGCCAGTGTCGAAGTTGGAGACAATGAGTATATAATTACTGACGTTTAGTTGGAGAATACACGGCACTACAATGACCAACAAAACTGAGCTGTCCTGTCAGCTGAGCGTCGGGGCTGCCAGATCTTAGTTAACTCAATTTGCCAAACTCAAACTATGACTTAGTGTAGGCAACGAAGCAGTTGCCCCAACATAAATTTCTCAGGCAGATTTTATTTGACAGGATGATAAAGAATCATCATGAATTAAATGTCAATTCAAAACATCCAAAAAAAATTTGTCATACATTTTTTGTCATTTTTGTATGAAAAAATTAAAAGTACCGTTTTTCTTGGATTTTTTTATATAAGGTTCTCATGTAGTGTAATACCACTAATACCCCAGCAAAGTTTCATCGACTGAGGATTTAATGCGGGGGTCTTCATACAACGATCCGCTTCGTTGCCTAGACTAACTGCCGAGTAGCCTATTTTGAGCAAAGTAACCTAAATGTAGCCAAAATAAAGAAAAAATCTTGAAAAATAAATCAATGAAAACCTTTAAATAAAAAAAAATCAAGCTTCTTCAGAGCGGCTTATTAACACTATCTAAGTTCTAGTACTAGCTGCAAGGAGGTTTAAATAACAGCACTTTCTGCTAAGGAAAGAGCCATAAGCTTATCCATTTCTTGCGTACTCCTTGCGTTTCCTCCTTACTAAAATGTATGAATTTTTATCAAATCCCAAAAACGTAAGGAAAAAATAAGAATAGTAAAAATAGAGAAATATGTAACTTAGAACTAATAAATGTTATAACACAAATCCCTCCCACAGGATATTACACAAAATGTAAGAAGACACCTGACTGTATGCACACAAGAGCCAGCCAGAACCTCATTTGCTCAACGATTTTTCCGTTTTCGAAGTGGAAGGCTGTACAATAAAATAAATAAAACATTACACATACACAAACTTAACAAACATGAAACAAAAAAGAAAATAACTAACTGGTTGTTGACATTTAATTACAATGAAACTGAAAAACTACTAGAGATTATGCAGTAAATACAAATACGTACATATATCAATACACATCTACATTTACAACACAAACCATAATAAACACAAATACATACATAACATATAATAGTAGTTTATGCAACTGTCATATAAAACAGGTTATTAAAACACGAGTTTGGGTTTATCACATGAGGCGTAGCCGAATGTGATAATAGCATCAAACGAGTGTTTTAATACCATATTATATGCAGTTGCGTATACTACTTTATCTTCACTCATGCAATAGGTTTCTTTACTTATAAAAATGATAAAAATTAAACAAAAGTAAGTAAACAACAATGGTAACTTATATTATGTAGTTCTGATATGAGTCTGAAGAAGCCGCCTTAATATATCCGCTAGGTCTTCTTTGAA
This sequence comes from Athrips mouffetella, assembly GCA_947532105.1. NCBI lineage: Eukaryota > Metazoa > Arthropoda > Insecta > Lepidoptera > Gelechiidae > Athrips > Athrips mouffetella. Next base: position 1,401,693 of record OX383960.1, on the reverse strand, counting down.
ATAGCAGAACATTTTCTTAACAAGACATGGTTTTCTTTTCGATTTTCATTCTTTCCCAATTCATTGTAGGTTATGTCTTAAAATGTCCTAGACTTATATGGGAGAAGATCATAAGTTATTGAGTATCTTCTGGTGTAACTGCAGTATCCTGACTGCACCACTTTATCTTCTTATTCAATAAACTTTCACATTACTTTCACGGGCACAAAAAACTTGAAAAAGGTAAATATTTGAAAATGGCGGCAAATTTAATATCTATTTCCTTCTAATTTCAGGCTGCGCACTATATATAAGTAAATGCTGCGCACGCATATTTTCCACTACAGATAAAAATAATTGTAACTATACTATAGTAACTGTTACTGTAACTGCTCCAAAATAATAGGTTGTTTATAAGGCACACTTTGTAAATATGCTACTAATATTTGACAGCTACTAAGAAAAACTGTTACATTTATAACCGTCTCTCTAAAAGACCTTATATTCAGTCTTCTTTAAAAAGGTTTAGGTTCAAGAAGAATTTTATCCAAGTGTTATGTTATGATTAAAAAGTTAAATTACGTAACACCTTTGCAAAATTTTCATACAAAAATCGTTACGTAATGGTAACTTTTTAATTTTTTATGCATACTCTGCGTAATATTCAGCCTTATGTACCAACTTTTTGAATCATAATTCAAAGGTTACGACATGAGTGTAGATAAATACATAAAATTCATTTACTTCAGACATTGTACAGCCCATATTACATTTAAGAATAAAATAAAATCAAAATTATAATAATAATAATTATAATATTAAATTAAATTAAAATTTATAATTATTTTTTTGTATTAAGTTACATAGTCATTTAGGATGTAGAAGTTTGGATGTCCAAAATTTAAGTATACTGGGACAGTAACTAGCAATAGCGTTTATGAGGTTGTTGTTGGAATTATAAAGTTTATTTCTAAAATTAGCTATACGACGTCGGATCAGCGCATCAAGTCCCGGGCAGCGCGCCTCAGCGAACATCGTTGATGCACTGCAGTACCTAGGCAAGCGGAAAAGTATTCTGAACGCATCATTGTATTACACTTTTAAACAGCGATAGTCCTCCTTGGTGTAGTGCACCCACAGTTGTGGTGTATACAATGCTTGGCAGTACGCACTATAGAGAGAAAGTTTAGATTCTTTAGAGCACTTACAAAAACGTCGACCAATCATGTTAGCCCTAACAGAAAGAGCACGACGCTCACGGTCAATATCCAACGAGTCACGTAGATTTGGGCATACCACGTGCCCGAGATACTTAAAATGTATTACAAAATCAAGACGCTCACCACACAACACCAGCGGTGGCACACGCTTATAGTCAACGACTTTTCGTTCAGAGAACAGCATGCAGACCGATTTATTAGTGTTGTATACGAGATAATTTTCAGCTGCAAACTGTTCACATGTGCTCAGCAACTTACGCATATACTACACCTACTTTTACAATGCAAACCTCATACAATCTTGTGCTCATAAAATGCCGTCACCTTTATGTCACGTCGTCACTTGCTACAACTGTTTCAAACACACACGCGTACTCACACCGTTTCCTCACGCGATCACACACGCAAATGCATTCGTTCACATTCACACCAATCACCTCTTGTGAAAACACACAATCACACCAATCACTTCTTGTATTTTGTAATATCGATCACTGGTATTACTTAGTTTAAATTTTCAATGTTTAGTTTTTGTAACTACTTTATTTTTTCTTTTATGATTTTCTTGTTTTACCTGTCAAACTTGTACCACAAACGGAAACTAACTTTGTACCATAAGAAGAGGGTCGGAACCTGGAGTCCTAAGGCACAGGTGAAAACTTAGTTTAGGCTCCAGTTTCTCACACACATTTCTTAGCACATAATTTTTATTTTGTTATATCACATATCCCTCAAATTTTAAATGTTTGTGAGAGAAAATAAAGATTTTTTTTTTTTTAATATATTTCTAAGTAGTTTTAAGTAATAGGTAAATATATAGTTTAACCATAGAGGTATAAACTAATTCGTAAATGTACCGTATATTGTTACTGAAAAAAAAATCTACAGTTTTTCAAGTAAACCATTTAAGAAAAAACCGGTCAAGTGCGAGTCGGACTCGCGCGCCGAGGGTTCCGATATACCTATAGTATTTTTGGAAGCAATAAAGTCCATTTTCAGGACCGCAAAACTAAATTTGTTTGTAAAGGTTTTTTGCAGATTTCTGAAAAACTGTGCAACTTAGAAAGATCGTTTTATTTTTGCTGTAAAGTTTACATAAACCTCTGTCAACTGTAATTAATTCAGATTTTCCCTTACTCAAACTTCGGAGATAAGGGGGGGGGAATGGTATTTTTTTTGACATTTTTCATCATAACTTGAAAACTAAGAAACTTAAAAAAATACAAAAATATATTTTAAAATGTACAAGTAAAGCCCTTTCATATGATACCCCACTCGACCTAGTAGCGACAATTTGAAATTTGGCCCCCCCTATTTTGGCCCCCTTTACATTAATAATCATACTTTTTTCAAAAAATTTTCATGTGCAATTAAGTTGGGCAACTATATTCTAAAACTATTCCAAATTTCAGCTCGATAGCGTAAGTGGTTGCTGAGATGTAGAGGTGTGACAGACAGACGGACAGACAGACAGAGCGGCACCATAAGGGTTCCTTTTTTTTACCATTTTGGTATCGGAACCCTAAAAATATGTGAATAATCACACATAAAATGGTAAATAGGTACAAAACACTCACGTTTTTCTTTCTTATTATTAATGATCAACACACAGGTAAAAAGAATATATTATATATTCTTTATTGCACAAAATTTTACAGAAATGACTATAACTAAAGGACATACACAAAAGCGGGCTTATCTCTAAAAGAGATTTCTTTCAGCCAACTGTAGGCAGTGAGAAAGGTGTATCAACGGGAACACAATAGTGCATAAAAGTAAAAATAAAAAAAATAAATAGTGATACCATTTTGACATAACAAATATGTAGGAATCATGAATAATAAATAAAAAAATAGACTAATAAATAATATAAATATATAATTAATAGATACTTAGGACATATAAATATATAACATACTATATACTATACATAAATAAAATGATGAATGCTTAACAGACAGATATACAATGATGATTGCTATGAAGCAACTTGAGATAGAAGATGATCTTTTATTTTCAAAGGGCAAACTTTTGTGTGATGAATACAAGTGTTCATTCTGTGTCTGGATGTTATTTATATATTTATGTATGTATATCAGTTTCTGATACCCATAGTTACAGGCTTTGCCTAGTTTGGGATCAGATGACCTTATGTGCAATGTCCCCCAATATTTATTATTATTTCCCAGAGTTGGAAAAAAGCCCGCACCCGGCAATGCTCTTTGATCATGACATTAGGGCACAGATAGACATGCTAGTAAATGAGCATACTCACTAGCATGCTAGAAACGAGCATGCTCTTTAACTGTCTACACTTGCTTGCAAAAACCAAAGATTTTAAGCGCATCGTTTTTCTTACGTCAATGGCAAAAACCATGGTCGTTACTAGCATGCTACGAAATAAGCATGCTCAAATCAAATACTCTTGACACACATGCCATTAAGTAGCATTCTAATATAACTTATAAGACGTTAGTGAAAATGGAAAATCAAGTGGCCCTTCGAATTGAACTTACTAAAATAGTTTTTTCGTCGCCCCAGCGAGACATTTCCATCACAGAACACTATTACTTGTACCTATTTTGATGCGATACACACCTGTGACAGCTTTCAACTGATTGACACTAACATGCTTATAAGCAAACCTGTTCAAACGTGCTCAAAACACACCCCCTTCCACCGGCGCCGCAGGTAGCATGCTAGAAAATTGAACGACGGTAAATTTTTGACAATGACATAAGCATGCTAGAAATGAGCATGCTTATGTTAAGCAAAGCGTGTACACACATGCTACTAGGTAGCATTTGCTACGTAGTAGCATGCTTTACTAGCATGTCTATCTGTGCCCTTACGGTCGGCCTAAGGCCGTTTTTAGGGTTCCGATATCAAAATAGTAAAAAAGGAACCCTTACGGTGTGACTTTGTCTGTCTGTCACACCTGTATACCTATCTCAGCAACCACTCATTTTATCGACTTGAAATTTGCAATAGTTTTTTTTAGAATATGGTTGCCATACTTAATTGCACATGAAAGAATAAAAAAATATATGATTATTAATGTAAAGGGGGCCGAAATAGGGGGGGGGGGGCAAAATATCAAATCGTCGTTACTAAGCCGAGTGGGGTATTACTTGTCCATTCTAAAATATATTTTTGTATTATTTTACAACTCTTAGTTTTCAAGTTATTATGAAAAAAGTAAAAAAAAAAAAACCATTCCCCCCCCATTATCTCCGAAGTTTGTGAAAGGGAAAATCTGAATTTAATTACAGTCGATAGAAGCTTATGTAAATATCACAGAAAAAAATAAAACCATCTAATTCTAAATTGCACAGTTGTTTAGAAATTTGCAAAAAAACCTTTACAAACAAAAGTTTTGCGACCTGCATAGATATATTGTAGTCAAACTATTTAGTATACATCTCCTCGGCCACACCAACAGCCTCAAAGAAGCTGAGAATCTGCCTAGGATTGAGAGTTCGGGCTTCCTCAGGGTGTAGTATATGTCCTCCTGTTTCCCGCTTTCTGTTGTGAGTTAGTGCATCACAGTGGCAGATTAGCTGTATAGGCGTTTCATCATCCTCTGCACAAAATCTGCAGTAAGGGTTTTCGATAAGCCCATTATGTTTAGGTGCTTGCACAAGCTACAATGTCCCGTGATGAGTAGGTAGGTACCCTAAATTGATTCCGATTTAGCTTAAAAGCTTCAGATGTGTATTTCTTTGAGAAGCCTCGGATCAACTGTTTTGAGTGTGAGAGACCAGTTGAACCTTGCCAAGCTAGGATGGCGTCGCACTTCGCCAAAGCTCCTAGCTGAAACCTGGTGGCAGATTTAGGTATACCTACCGAGGGTTGGCTTCGGTCCAGTAAATTTAGTTCCGGAGCCTTCTCTTGCCAGTTCATCTGCCACCTCGTTTCCTCCTATTCCCGAGTGCCCAGGAACCCAACCTAGGGTAACTTCGTTTTTTGCACCTAATTGGCTATCCGATAGGCCAAAGGCCTTGCATCTAGGCTGAAGAACATATAAAAAAACCGGCCAAGTGCGTGTCGGGCCACGCGCAATGTAGGGTTCCGTAGTAAAGTTGCTTTAGGAATCATTATTGAAAATCAGGTTTAGATTTTTTCAAAAAAATATTTTTCTGTTCTATCGACCAGCGAAGCCCAGCGCTTCATTACTATTATTACCTACTCCTTAACCTGTAAAGCCTACTTAGCTGTGATAGGTTTCCTTTTAATTCCATTATATATTGTTGGGCCGACAAGAAAAAAAATGTACGGGAAATTGCAGTGTTCTATTATACCACCGTCGGCGTAACAAATAATATTCAAACCAAATTATAGCTTTCTAGTCTCTATTAAGGGTCGTAAATTTCCTATACCAAAGACAAAGGAAAAATCTATTCTGGGTATTCCGGCAAAACTTTAGAAAGTATATAGCTAGAGAATTTTAATTTGAAACCGAAAGATTCCAAAAGAAGATTAAGAAATCTGAGAAACCTCACAACAAACAACGGCCTACTTGAACAGCAATCTGTTTTATCGAAGAAAAAAAAATATTGAGTAAGTAACAAACAAAATGAAATGGGCTGGCTCCTCATTTATCACAAAGAAGAATCAGTTTTCCTCAACTGTCGATTGCTCCTCCATTTTTCTTGTTCGCGAAATAACACGTATCCAACTGAAATGTACCCTAAATAATTCATTGTAATGTTGTTCGAATGAGAATAAGGATTCTGAAGAGATCGTCTCTATTGCTCATTACATTACGAATTTTGTATGCAAATGTCAGTTTGGCGAAATTCCCGCCAAATTGCTGGCAAAGCTTTTTAGCTTTCATTTTGGTGGGCAAAGTGCTTATTTGATGTCAGCCTATCTGTGCAAGGAGTTTTAAAGTGGCCGTCGATTGCTTGTTTTAGGCAAGTGTCGAGATGGGAGCTATCATAGTAATAGTTTTTGTTCGAGACCCATGTTGGGCGCCAAATGCGTTCATTTTTATCGTAGGCGCTCATAAGAATATTGAACAGTTTAAGCCGTGATCACACCTTCACTAATTCAGAAACTAATTCGGCATACATTGCTGGTTGTAATAAGGATATTGGAATTAGCAAAACCAAGCCTCCCAGCAATGTATGCCGAATTAGTCTTCGTATTTAGGAAGGTGTGATTGTGCCTTTACGTCGGTGTTGTTTTGTTATAAAATGACGTAAAGTGATTACTTTTTATGATTCATACCTTGCCATGACTACCTATAATAAAGCCATCGCAGCTGAGGCCGTCGAAATGTAGCGAATGTACACATAACAATATATTGTTTCTATTTTGGGTGCTTATTTCCATAAGTATTTAATAAAACTGCAAATGTGTTTTCGTGCGGGTGCTGAAATGGGAAGGATATTCGGGAATTTGCGTAATGTTGCCATATTGCTTGTTGTTTTTATTTTTGGCTTTTGCGTTTCAAGAAGTTAAGCCGATCGTTTTTTAGAGTTCCGTACCCAAAGGGTGATAAACAGGACCCTATTAATATGCCTCCGATGTCTGTCTGTCTGTCAGCGGGCTGTATCTCATGATTCGTAATAGGTAGACCGTTGAAATTTTCACAGATTATGTATTTCTGTTGCCGCAATAACAACAAATAATAAAAATTCCCTTCTAAAACGTATTTTTTGGCAATTTTTGCTCGATTTTGGTGTAAGCTCTATCGTAAAAACGGCAAAACTTACATGCGCGTGAAAATTGCATTAAGCTATAGAATAACAACAAATAATAAAAACTGGTCGAGTGCATGTCGGACTCGCGCGAATTTAATACACTTCTGCGTGACTGCGCGTCCATAACTAAGACGTTATTTTTACCTTAGTAGTGGTACGGAACCGTCGGTGCGCGAGTCCGACTTGCACTTGGCCGGTTTTCGTTTTTTAAATCACACGTTTAATTACTGAGGTATAGGGGTCGATTCTAAGGCAGCTTTTTTTTAAGGCTAAAATACGGCAGGTCTGTCTGAAAGTGTTCCTGTCTTTGTAACTCTCTATCAATTTTATTATCATTGCACCCTATCAGTAGAAAAAAGGCAGTTCCATTTTTTGACGTGTCAAATTTTAGCCTCCATACACACATTAAAGAAATAATAAATTATGATTTATTTCAGGCACTTTCATCAATCATTTTTTTTACAAAATATGATTTTGTAGTCCCATAATTACACTATCATAATTACTAAACTATAAAATAATAAAGAACAGTAAGTTAAGATGCAAGTGCGCTATTTTGGTAATTACAGACGAGGCCCAGGAATTGCAGCCCGAGCCGTAGGCGAGGGCGTAATGGAGCCAAGAGTGTAATGAAAATGCGCACGTGAGTCTTACAACATTTTTCAACACATTCGCGAGTAAAACTGTTAATCTTCTGTCCACCGCACGTCCACCGGAACATTTTGTAGGCTGCATGTAGGTATATTGTCTTTTATTCCTCCAAACTTTCAGAAACTCCTTTAATTACAGTTTTTTATTCGTAGAAGTCGATAATTTTGGAAATAATTACAATATACAATACACCACAAAATATATGGCTTGCTCATTTTTTTTCAGTGTTCACATATTATACTAAACGCGTATTTGGAACGCACAGACTAAACTGCCAAACAGCCTAATCCTTGATATTTGTAGAATCACCTTATTTTTAAAAGACCTATCCAACGATGTGAAGGGGTGAACTTTTTTTCTCGTCGACACCACACGATGGAGTAGACGAAAAAAAAAATTCACCCCCCACTTTATAGGTACAGTCAACGACAGGTCAAGCTTGAAACTCGCAGTGCGACTCTAGCCCGTACGTCTATTGAAATAAGAAGTTCAATGTGTCAAGCTTGATGTGCTCTTGACTGTACTTGTAGGAGAGGTACCCTAAAAAGATTTTTTTAATGATTTTATTTTACCACTTTGTCGGCGTGCGTGGATGAAATGTATATCCATACTAAATAACAGCTTTCCAGTAGTAAGGGTGTTTGAGCTAAGCCGCGGACAGACAGACGGACATGACGAAACTATAAGGGTTCCTTGTTGACTACGGAACCCTGAAAAGAAACACGTTTTTGAAAAATCATCCCCCAGGGGGCTGAAATTAGGGATGATAGTTTGTATGAAATTCTTCAGTTTTGACATGAGACGCATAAAAATTTGGATCTACTGAAAAGAAATAATGACACACATGTTTTAGGATTTTTGCAAAATCGTCCCCTAAAAGGGTGAATTATGGATTTTTCAAAAACAAGTTTTATAATAAAACCTACAAAAACCATGCGAGCGCAGCCGTGGGCAACAGCTAGTGACCTATGTAAATAAAATCAGTTTAGAGTCCAGCCAGTTTAGAGATGCGCACCGCACGGCGACTTTAGGGATTCGACCAATTCCCTGATTTTATTATATCTCCGCGACAGAATCACTGCACTAGGTTTCAGAAGCGAAACCAATGAAAATTCAAAATGTATAAAAGAGTAGCTCATTTACCAACTAGCTTAGGTATTATATTATCATAATATTATCAAAGAAATAACAACTAAGGTCGGTAATTTCCGCAGATCTCCTTATATTATTTCCGTCTATTCCTACAGCCACGATCACACCTTCAAACTTGTTCGGCTTACATTGCTCGTTGAAGTAAGGCAGGTGTGCAATAAAGATAAATGTTACTTACATTACTTAGTTACTATTATTACTATAATTTTTAAATAGAGTTTATTTAAGCTCTTTGTATTGCGTGTCCTTACAGGGCGTCATTGTACTTGCAATAAACGAACTTGAACTTGATATTCCAATTAACGTATCCAAGCCTCCCAGCAATGTATGGCGAATTAGTGTCTGAATTCAGTTAGGTGTGATCATGGCTTTACGGACCACTCAAACCACCCACCTTGATGGATAAGGAATTTCGTTCTGAAACGATCACCTAGACGACCGACTGTAATTTGGGTTGGCGTGAAGTGGAGGGGCAATCCGGGCGATCAGACTTCATTTGCAAGGTGCCACATGCCAGTTGGACCGTCGTCATTACTGCGAAGGAATTTGACTGTCTTTAGTACCTATGATTAAGGATACAATCAAAATCTTGAGTTTTCTTTCGAGTAATTATGTTCAATAACTAAGGCCAAGTTCCAAAACAGTGAAATATTACCCTGACAACAGAATAGCTTCATAATAAAATAATAAATATGACAACTGAATGATGAACATGAATTTTCATATATGTGGTCGAGATAGGTAGATTGCTGCCAACAGTATAGGTCATTTTTAACTGATACTGAATGTGCCCTCTGTCTTTCTTTTTTCTTACGTGAGTGCCATGAATTAGAAATAGAATTCGGATGCTTTTTTTCATAAGTACTTATTTAATCATCATCATTATCGCGTGGGTTCTAAGATTGACGACCGAATTCACAAATTCTGGTGTCAGAGTTGCTGAGCAGTGTGGCCTCTGATATGGCTCATTAAGATTAAGTAGTAGTAGTTTATAGGGTGACAGGATTGGTTTGGCTCTGACGGTTATTTTATGCGCATGGGTGACAGGCGGAGAGCCAATGAACGATTCGCACGCCTGCCGCGCTCACCCCCGCGACTCTATTTTTGACTTCTGCGCATTAACGGTCACAGCCAGAGTTATTTTGTAAGCTGTATACCTACTTCCGTATATAGTTACTGGAACTAACGGCTTGACGTGCCTTCCGAAGCACAAAATTACCTTATTACTCTTTCGGACAATCCAGGTGCGAAAACTGGGAAAGTCTTAAACAGTGTTTTTTTTTATTCGGAATCGAGTCTAGAACCTTTGGATTCGGCTGGAATATAACTGCAACTGTAGTTGTTTTTGCGGGTATTTTGAATTTACGTAATGCTGCGCCCCCATCAGTTAAAAAAATACTGCTCGCTAAACACAAAAATGCTAAAATTCTGAAAAATGTAGTTAACTGTAGTTATCAAAACGGCCACTTTTAGCAGTTTTTGTATCTGTAACTACAGAAAACTTTATTTCACAGAGTAAATAGCTTTTCCATATAAACAATGGTACCTGTGACGTCCGCACGTCACAGGAGTAAGTAAGAGGTTAGAATCATGTTAGAATAGATAATAATTAGACACCGTCGGGCCTCGTGTGAACTGGGATATATTTCAGTGTTAAGACACAACAAGTATAAGGTCAAATAGACTAACAAATCAATGCTACAATATTAATAACTCGTATCTTATTTAGACGTGTGTCCTGTACCACGGCCCGATAGAGACTGGCTGCATCGGCCAGCGCAGTGGCGGTAGTTGGTGATTGACAGCCATTGTTCAAGCTGGCCCACCAGCATGGCCTGCTGTACACCACACCCCTTCCTTGTTTTAATTGTTTTATATCTGAAACAGCACAAGCAGTACACCATCCATTGATCAATGAAGCCTGCCTACAGCAGCCAACCCAGAACTTCCAGGAGGACCTTAATTTTAAAGCCCTGTGTTACTTTAACGCCTTTAGAGGAAGGTAAAAGTGAGAAACACCACTACCTATCTTTCCTCCACCTTTTTTCTTTTATTTTTATTTCACACCAACGGTTTCCATAGGTTTTCAGGTGATAAACAAACAAAAATACAAAGACTATTGAAAATAAATGAAATATGGCTTTAAATATTACAACTAAACCAAAACAATTTTTTTTTTATTTTATTTATTACATGTTCTTCAGATACCTATTTATAATAAATATATTTTTTTTTTCATATGGTTAGCACAGTTAACGAATTTTTGTTGTTCTAATTACACCTACTAAATTTATGATCTATACCCAGACCTAAAAACGCACGCTTCGAAGTACAAGATCACCCATGTCATCCAAATGTGTGGTGATGATATAAACTGTACTGTTCCAAGCCAGGAACTTCTCAGAAAGTCGATCTTATTCGACTCATTACTAAGCACGTACTCGTACCTCAATCCACCCGCATATCTGGATCGAAGCGTCCAACCCTCCTTCCAAGACTATTATTGTTCTATATTATTTCTGTGAGCAGGGTGACAAGCATACACCAAACCATTCATTACATAATATAGATAGGCTAATGATAGCTTTCAGATGAATGATCTCTGGTTACCACGGTGTTTTTTTCCATATAAAAAGGAAACCAAAGTTCTCCTGATCACAATAAAGTACTATGTCCCAATTTGACATAAATTAATAAGGTGGTGATATCAATTGAAGTTATTTGTCAATATAATTTCACTATTAGTACCTTTAATCTGAATGTCTAAAAACTAAAACAATTATTCTTATCGTTATTTTTTTGTGGGTGGGTATATTTATATATACTGGACCCAACAATGCCATGACATGAAGAATTCCAAATGAATGAGTTTACTTAAGAGTTTTGTTTTGTGAGAAATACTTAGTTATACTTAGTTACCTGTATATATTATAATAAATCTCACCACAATTAACTTGAAATATGTTGTACAAAACAGTTTTTTTTTTTATCAATTTTCAAAACTTAGGTAGTGTAAAATTTTTGGAACTGTTTTTGTTGTATTTTTTTTTCGTTTCAATAAAATTTGTAAATGAATTATTTATAAATATGGACTTTAGTTACTTTTGTAATTTTGACAACTTAAGTTGAATGACAGCCCTTCGGTACCAAAAGATGAATGTGTTAACCTCGTATTAACAAAACACCGCGCCGCCGGCGGGCAGAGTATTACGAGTATACTAGCTTAATTTTTTTTCTAATTTCATAAGACCTTTGCTCACTTATTTCTAGCGCAATTTCCGCTTTTCCACTTTGTTGATTTTTATTATCTTACCTGTACCGTGTTTGTCAGCAAATCAACTTTTTAATTAACTTTTTTATTTCATTAAGAGATATTCATTTGTTTAAGCAAATATACACCTACTTAAGATCATAGGTATCTTTATTTCCACAACGCTTTTGAGGAGTATTTTGTTGCTTTACATGTTATGTTATGTATAAGAAAAGTTATACAAGAAAACCTAAATTAAAAATACTTTTCTACAATTACCTGAGAGGCTTATTTACTACAAAAATCCCATTAGGTAGCGGGATAAATATTTTCGTTTTTTAAATTTCAATGATTTCTTTACACCTCCGGGCAGACAACCTTTTTTTGTTTAACCTATATTACAAAAGGTATGTTATTATGCCTGTACAGGGACCAAGTTACTTTCCAACCAAAGTTTATATCTAAGTTTGTACAAATTTTAAATTGGTGCCTACCATCAATGATAGGTTAGTTTTTTAACGTTGCAAATGGACAAACCACTGGTAGTGGTCGGTTGCAAACACATAATTTATTTCTAACATTGTAAAATGTATTTATTTAATCATCCTTAAAATCAATTGCTTCTTACAATTTATTTATTTATTGATTAACACGACAAGAAGACATAATCCTATGTCTTGATTTAGGCACTCAACAATAATAGGTAGGCATTATTTTTGGTTGTCTTGGCCTATAGAACAAAATCAATATTGCTTTAAGATGTAATAAGTACACATAATTGTCTATGTACCGTACCTTCCACTTCAAGTGGGATCATTCAATACATACTAGTTACACTCCGATGTACCTACTTATGAGTAGTTGTAGTTATACTTCACTGTCATTAATACTGAGCGAGCAGCCGTGATCCGTTCAGAACACAGCACAACGTCTCCCACTGCCTGTACAACTTTTTTGTTTTTCATTGTTGTTCGAAGTAGGTATGTTACTTCATACTACTTTGATGACGTAATCGGACAACAAGCTTTTCAAACTTTTCACCGGGCTCTTTTTTTTATTAATCCAAATAAGTGCCGCTTGTAGACTTTGCATTGTTTGGGTGAAAAGCAACGATTAAGTTATGTTATTGCAGCCTTTTATACAACACCGGTATCCTCCTCTTAATCGTCATCATCCGGAATATTGTGGTATATCCCTTGCAATGCTAACCCTCCAACAATTTTTTCTTTAGAAAACTTTCCTAGCGTAAACTGACGGAAACAGCTTCGCTTAAACAATCTAATAGCTCCAGAGGAGGTATGTTGGACATTTTGGGGTGACCTACGTCACTCATTCTTTGTTAGTACCAACTGACAATGGCAGTTTACTAAAGGACGCACATCATGGATGGACCATATTACGAAAAGATCGAGGAGGAGATACAGCGCGTTTGGGTCGGCGTGTAAGGACTGGTGGTGGCGTATTACTTGCAGCTCGACCTGGAATTAGTTTTCTTCGCCGAACTGACCTTGAGACCCAGTCATGTGAAGATTTATGGGCCTCATTTTCTTTTCACCATGTAAACTTTGATGTATGTGTTGTTTATATACCGCCTAGCTCTCCCGACGAGACGTACATGCAATGGTTTCTTACAGTTGAATCAAAATTGTCTAGTATTAGTAATTTTATAATAATTCTTGGAGATTTAAATCTGAACAGTGCTTCTAAAACAATTAAGGCTTATTTTGGTTATTTTCTTAATGTTTGCGGTCTCGTTGAGATGAATGATGTATTAAATTCTTACGGGGGTAGGTTAGATGTGGTGCTGATCTCAGAGCAACTTGATAATGTACGCGTAGAGGGTGTAACTGGAGACGGACTAGTACCTCATGTTGATGCTTATCACCCACCACTGGATGTAGAAATACATCTCAACAATACTAAAATAAGCAATCGATCTGATCGTCTTCCTCCTGGTAATATTAATAATGAAATGGACTGGAACTTTACTAAAGCTGATTTTGACATGCTTTATAAACTCATTTGCGAAGTTTGCTGGGATCCTGTTCTTTGTGCAGAGGATGTTGACAAGGCCGTTGATGCTTTTTACAGTATTATGTATGCTATATTTGACAAGTGTGCACCGAAAAAGACTCGCCCTAAACAAGTTCTTAGGCGCTATCCTGTCTGGTATACACATGACATAATTAAAGACATAGCATGCAAAGCTCACCTTCATCGTTTATGGAAAATTACGAATGATAAATCATTTTATCATAAATTCAGTAAATTAAGAGCAAACATCAAACTTCAGGTGGAACTAGCATATGACATCTATATCAAACGAGTGCAAAGCAATCTCAGAAGTAACCCACAAGACTTTTGGCGACACATTGACAATCTCAGAACAACTGGAGGCTTTGTGTCGAAAATTTCTTATAAAGATAAAGTTTCTGAAGGTAGCGAAGCTGCTGATGCTTTTGCTAGTTTCTTTTCAAGTGTTTTTTTACCACAGGATCCTGTGCTTTGTCCGGATACAGCAAACGAAAATGACACTAGTTGTTCAGCTGCTTATCTACATATTGATAAAATTCTAGCTTCTGATATAAAATACGCATTAAAAGTTCTAAAGCCTAAGTGTTCTATAGGTCCAGATCACTTCCCCCCGTATATACTAAAAGCATGTAGAGACAATTTTATTACACCTCTTTTGTACATTTTCAATCTTTCTTTAAATACACATAAATATCCAACAAAATGGAAGCTTTCCCAAGTTACACCAATACCTAAAAGTAAAGAAAAGTCAAAAGTTGAAAATTATCGACCCATAGCTATTATGTCCGCGTTGGCTAAAGTTTTTGAGTACATCTTGCATAAAAAAATAACAAAACAGGTTTCTCCTTATTTGACTGACTCTCAACATGGCTTTAGAGCGAGACGGTCTGTCAACACCAATCTCTTAACACTAACTGATGTAATATCCCGTAATTTGGACAAAGTTAACCAAGTTGACGTAGTCTACTTCGACTTCACAAAGGCTTTCGATCGAATTGATAACGATATCCTTTTAAATAAACTATGTTCCTTTGGATTTACTCCATCACTATTAAAATTTTTTGCTGATTATCTACGAAATCGTTATCAATTCGTTCGTCATGGATGCTTTGTATCAAAATCTTACCATACCCGATCGGGGGTCAGTCAGGGCTCCATCCTTGGACCCCTTCTTTTTAATCTGATGATTAATGATTTGGACACAGTACTAAGCCATGCGTCTTGTCTACTATACGCAGACGATTTAAAGCTCGTCCATGTAGTGCGGGATTTGGATGATTGTAATCTACTTCAGGCAGATATAGATGCACTTTACCGATGGAGCATAAACAACAAGCTTCAATTTAATCCATCCAAGTGTTGCATTATGTCGTTTACTAGGGCTTTACATCCTATGCATGCTGCTTACTTTTTGGGCACTGAAAACATTAGTCGTGTTAACTCGGTCAAAGACCTTGGAGTACTTTTTGATGCCAAACTCACTTTCAATGCTCACATCGAAACCCTTGCAGCAGAGTGTTTTAAGAGATTGGGGTTTGTTATTAGAAACGCCAGAGAGTTTGATGATTGTACGGCTATCGAATTATTATACGTAAGTTTGGTGCGAAGTAAGATTGAGACGGCGTCAATTATCTGGGGCCCCCATGAAAGTGTTTATAACCTTTCACTTGAAAAAGTTCAAAAAGCGTTTCTCAGATTTCTATACAAAAAGAAATTGGGTTATTATCCGTTTTTGTACCCGACAAAATTTTTATTGGGAGTCCTTGGCTTCAGATCGCTGGAAACAAGACGTATCCATCAGCTTATGATCACAGTTTGTTGTATCCTTCGTGGTGAATCTAGCTGTCCAGAATTGGTACCGCAGGTATTCCGATTGTTCGTCCCCGAAAACTATCTCAGAGGTCGAGCGCACCACCTAGTGGCGCTGCCCACTATGCGCACAGTGGCGCACCGCGAGTCTCCTCTACCGCGCGCATTGCGACTTATACGAGATATGCTAGAGGCGGCACCACAACTTGATATATTTGCAGATAAGTTGCCAAGCATCAGCAAATCTATGCTTACTTTCTGTGAAGTTTTGTAATTTTATTTTATACATATATTCTAACAATGTTTTACCTAATACAGGAGTTTATTGTTTAATAATGTTTAAGGTTTCTGATCTCAATGTGATCTCGTTATTTAAGTTCTATGTTCCTTGTATAGTTTAATTAGGTATGCCTGTCATAACTGTACATTGTAAATTATAAATAAATAAATAAATAAATAAATCATACGATATATTTCTTATTCCTTTGTTAGTACCAACTGACAATGTCAGTTTACTACTGAGCGCACATTAAACGATATATTTCTATGTTAGTACCAACTGACAATGTCAGTTTACTACTGAACGCACATTATACGACATAACATTTCTTTGTTAGTACCAACTGACAATGTCAGTCTACTACTGAACGCACATTACACGACATAATATTCCTTTGTTAGTACCAACTGACAATGTCAGTTTACTACTGAACGCACATTATGCGACATAATATTTCTTTGTTAGTACCAACTGATAATGTCAGTTTACTACTGAGCGCATATTATACGATATAATATTTCCTTGTTAGTACCAACTGACAGTGTCAGTTTACTACTGAGCGCAAATATACCATATATTTCTTATTTCTTTTTAGTACCAACTGACAATATCAGTTTACTACTGGGCATACACAATACCACATATTCCTTATTTCTCTTTAGTACCAACTGACAATATCAGTTTACTACTGAGCATAAATTATATCACATATTCGTTAATTCTTTTTAGTACCAACTGACAAAATCAGTTTACTACTGAGTATAAATTGTATCACATATTCGTTAATTCTTTTTAGTACCAACTGACAAAATCAGTTTACTACTGAGTATAAATTGTATCACATATTCGTTAATTCTTTTTAGTACCAACTGATAAAATCAGTTTACTACTGAGTATAAATTGTATCACATATTCGTTAATTCTTTTTAGTACCAACTGACAAAATCAGTTTACTACTGAGTATAAATTGTATCACATATTCGTTAATTCTTTTTAGTACCAACTGACAAAATCAGTTTACTACTGAGTATAAATTGTACCATCCGGACTAGTCATAAAATACCTATTGAAATTGTAAACACAACTTTCAATGTATAATAGTTTATTGGTTCTTAGCCTCCACAACTAAAACACATAGTTTAAAACCCTTTTTTGTAGATTTCCCATTGTTAAAAGTATGTGCACTTGATTAAATCAACATGTAGGTATTTTATGTAGCTGTTTGAGCATATTTCTCAGAAAGTACCCGGGCGACCAAGCTTCACACTATAATAGCAGCTTCAACATTAAAATATCATCGGGTGAGCAAGCTGTGCTACCCGCCAACAGATGACGCTGTAGGTTTTTGCCTAAAACGCGGTACTTTATAAAAATGCTTAAAACACGGGGAAAACGAATTTTCTCAGACACAGACCCAGCTAGATTGATTCTTCGCACCCGAATACCCCCGCATGGTAAATTTCATCAAAATCGCTGAGCCGCCCTCGAGAATCCGATTACAAATATTTAAACAAATATTGCATAGTAGCATGTGGTACAATTAAGCTACGGTATAAGTAATATCAATGTGACATAATCACTAGTATAATTTTTATTTTTACCAGCCACATGTTTGTTCCAGCTTAATACTTACTGTTAAACAATTCCACAGGTATTTTTTAATTTCTCGGCTTCACCATCAAAACTTATTAGTACCGGTCACTACTCGACCTACTACTTCTCAAAAGGGTAGGAAGTTACTCATCAGTACAATAATATTCTAATGCACTGAAAACAACCTGCCAGAGCGATGCATTTTTGTCCCGTGCGCCACCGCCCGATCACCGCTAAATGTAAACAAAATAATTTAGTATGATAAAGGTAAAGTTCTGCCACGAATTAATGAAATCAATTAGGTACAGTCAACAGTGGGTAATTCCCATCTGTATCACTGCTTAGGTACCTATGGATCCTTATTCTTAAATTTATCCTCACTACTTTCGGTAAATAGATAATATGCAAAACTTTATAAAACTTATTCGCTTTTGCAGGCAAACATATTCATTTCTTACTTATTTGTTGGCGTGATGGCGCACGAGAAAAAACATCACGTAGCGGTATAATTTCGCTTCTTCCTTCCTTTTTTTTTCAAATACATCTTAAGGTACTTAGACTTACTTACTCTGAAATTCGTCGCAAAAAAATCCCATCTTCGTCGCCACGTGTGACGTCCGCACGTCACAGGAGTAAGTAAGAGGTTAGAATCATGTTAGAATAGATAATAATTAGACACCGTCGGGCCTCGTGTGAACTGGGATATATTTCAGTGTTAAGACACAACAAGTATAAGGTCAAATAGACTAACAAATCAATGCTACAATATTAATAACTCGTATCTTATTTAGACGTGTGTCCTGTACCACGGCCCGATAGAGACTGGCTGCATCGGCCAGCGCAGTGGCGGTAGTTGGTGATTGACAGCCATTGTTCAAGCTGGCCCACCAGCATGGCCTGCTGTACACCACAGTACCTTTACCAATCTGTCTTTCCAGATCTTCGATAAAGTTTTGTATTTAGCGACTAATATTTTTTTAACTGATGGGGTCGCTATTGGACCGCAAGTAGCCCCAAGGTGATCTGTGACGGCCAGCTTTGCCCCGAACGCAACTAGATGGAGCCACTGCTGCAAATATAAGGTTTTATTTTTTAATGCAACTTCAACGCCTAACAACAATTTCGATAAGAAAAATATCTCCATAAAGCCGTGTTTACATGAGTACGATCACTCACACATGCACACAAAGCACAACCGTACAGTTTTCACCGCACGCCCACAATCGTAATATTGAACCAAAAATTGCTAACAAAAATAGTACTTTCAGTACATTAACTGTATTTTGCAAAAATTTAACTAAAAATAGCAGTATTCGTGCGTTTTTCAACAGAATTTTATGTTCCGCGTAAGAATGCAAGTCATTTGAATTTTTGTATGGAAAACGGATCACCTTAAGATGAGCCTTTACCTTTAGGCACGAAAGGGCGGCGAGACGTCATTCATTTGCAAGGTGTCTGGTTATCCTGCTGGAATCAGCTGCCTTTGAAAAGGATTACTTAGGTAAAGGTATTCAATTTATTAAATAGAATAATACTTGATTATGCAGATTGCTGGTAATGTTTATTCAGAAGTGTATAGTTCTAAAGTTGTACAAGGTTTAAAAGAAAGGCAAAAGAAGTCTGAAAGGTGTGAATCTGCCAATGAAATTGAAAAACTTTTCCTGAAGAAACATAGGTAAATTGGTGTATTTTCACAAAAAATAAACTTTCTTTCTTGGAGAAAGTTATTCAGTTTTATTATACCTATACAGGGTGTTTTGTTTATAAACCTCTCAGGCGGTTGCTCTACCCATAAAACTGAACAACTTTCCCTAAGGAACATAGGTCGAAATACAAAAATAAATTTTGACCAATCTCCGATACAATATACGCTATCAGCTGATTCAGTTTCTATGGGACGTTGAATTTTCTTACGTAATTCGAACTTTGTTCATCCTTTACTATTAAACGAGCAATATTTTGTATATATATAAATATATGTATTTGTAATCGATTTCTTGAAAACGGCTAAGACGATTTCGATGAAATGTAACATACGGGGTTGTTCTGGGGCGAAAAATCAATGTAGGTAGGTCTCATGCATGGAAAAATTCGTTTTCCTCAAGTTTTTAAGCATGTTTTAAAATACCGCAACATTTAGCGTCATCTGTTGGTGGGTAGCATAGCTTGCTCACCCGATGATATTTTAATGTTGAGGTGGCTATTATAAAGTGAAGCTCGGTCACCCAGGTACTGTCAGTTTAATAAGTAGACCAATCATCTTAGGCAGACATATATCAAACACCCTGTATAGGGTGACTTTTAATTATTTCTTGCTAACAAAAGATATGCATGTATTTTTGATTACAAACAACTTGATCCCAAAGAAGAAATTGGTCGAAAATCATTTTTTTTTCAGCCTTCCTATACACACCTTGCACCAGCCAGCAGCGTATGGTACGACAATTTCCTAGGTTTTTAGATCTTTGCTATTTTAGGAAAGTTACTGTGAGTTTGTATTGTATTTTATTTGTACTTGAATTGTGGTTTTCCAACCCCTTCCCACCTGTGCTTCCCACGCGTTTATTTTTGTGACACAAGTTAAATCCCTACTAATTTTGAAACGCGCTGAGCGGTCAAGGTGTTAATTAAGAGGGACCTTCTAACGACCTCTAGTGTAAAGTTGGACAGTTCATCAAAACATCCCAGTGCTATTAAAAATTAAACCATTTTGGAATGCTAGATGAATCGGCTATCATGTGGTCCGGCGGGTAAATATTTAGTAGTTGGCTTCAAGGGCATGTACTCACTGTGGCTTAGTTAGATAGGGATGAGAAAAATTTTATGAAACGAAATGAAATTTATTTCTTTGCAGTAAATGTAGTAGTTTACAGATATTGTCAAAAAGTTCAAGTTTCATACATTTAGATTTAATTAAATCATGCTAAAATTATTTTTTAAATATAAAAACATGCAAATATTAGTTTAGATAAAAATAATGAAGAAATTACACATTAAAGGTCATAACAAAATATTCTCTACCTATGTCATTTAACTTCAAAATATTTATCTAAAGAGTAGAAACATTTTTCAACAAGCCAGGCACGGAGAGTATATTTAAATTTATTGACGTCATAGTTTTTTAGAATATCTATATAACTTTACTTACTCACTGACATACAGGGCTGTTTTTATTTCACTGAATTATGTTAATCAGACCGTACAAAAAAAGTAACAGGACGAAAAACGTGTTTTTTTTGGCTTTTCAATACAAACCGTCTGAGAGGGATTTTATGGAACGACTATTATATTTTCTCGATCCATGTTTCTTTTCAAAAGTTGTTTAGTTTCACGGTCTGAGTAACATTCTAACTCATTTGCACTTTTTGGATGGCCTGCTAGGGAGGTTTCTAACCAAACTAGGGATATGCTCACAAAGTGATTTTTGTTTGACATTGTCCCTACCAGAATTCGAACCCACATAATCCGGGTGGAGATCCGAACGCTCTAACTACTAGGCCACAGAAGCTGTTGAAAAATGAGTATCCCCATAATAAGGTATGAATTTCTAAAAGTTAGGTACTTGTTCTGCTACCTCATGTATTTGAAGAGAAACCTTAACTGCAAAAATACACCCATAGTTTTTTATTATCCCGGATATTTTAAGAGGTGTTTCTGCACATGAAACTGTACAACTTTTTCCGAGGAACATAGGTCACAATTTGTTTTTTTTTGGATTTCCTATACAAACTGCATTAGCTCATTTTGTATGTTAGGTTAAATATTTTTCGTATTTCGACCAATGTTCCCTGGGAAAGGTTGTTTAGTTTCACGTGCAGAAACACCTCATAAAATTTCGGGGGCGATAAAAAATTACGGTGTATGTTTGTTTTAAAAACGTTGTGTTTTTTAGTAAACTTTGGGATAGCTAAAGCCACTGGTTTAGTCAGTTTGTACCAAAGATTTCGGACCTCCTTGCTTCGCTCGGAATAGATACCTTGCTAATTTTTGTGACATCTGCCAACATGTCCCAATATTTTATGTCAAACTATCAGTGATCACTAGGAAATATTCAAAATAACCCGTCAAATCCATAGAACGACGCCTTCGCTACCTTGTGACGAATTATTTCTTTAATCCTCCTTCTAGGTACCCTTATATTTCTGTGGTTTGTACTGTATTTAGCTAGCCCTAAACAGAAGTCACAGAAAAATGCGCGTATTGCAGCGACCTTGGCTCCCCGCCCTATTTTGCGGGTTCTTTCCCTTTGAACGGGGACTCTTTGAGTCGTTCAGTCCTTCTTCGGACCTTAGAGAGCGGATGAGATGCCTCGTTGAAATAAGTAGGTAAGGGGAAGGACTGTTTACAGCCTATTTTAGCATTTAATAGCTTCGGAATTCTGTTCTGTAGTTTGATGTTATCTGTGTTTTTCATTTGGGACGTTCATGAAAAAACCTTTGCGGAATGAAAAAAACTTTTACTCTACGAGGTTCCGTTGATTTCCGTTATTTGATATTTTATGGAAAATGTAAAATTAAATACATTTGGTGAATTTTTGAAAGTCGTTGGACAAAAGTTCTTGTATTTAGATTCTGGAATAAATCCGTTAAATAATCTACATGTATTGATATGAACCTACAGTTATAAAACAAGAGATCTTTATCTGTATGTACCTATAATACCTAGTATAATACACCTAGTTAAGTAACTAAAAAAATCATTATTTTTTACATTTTTCCAAACTGCATGGCAGTTTATTGACAGACTTGTGGCAGACCGTCTACTCTCATTCCACTTTATAATTATAGTCTAGGCAACGAAGCGGATCGTTGTATGAAGACCCCCGTATTAAATCCTCAGTCGATGAAACTTTGCTGGGGTATTATACTATAAATGAAAATAAATGAAATATGAGACAAACCTTCTATGAAAAAATTCAAAAAAATCGGTAAGTACTTTAAATTTTTCCATACAAAAATTACAAAAAGTGTATGAAAAAATTAAAAGTACCGATTTTTTTTGGATTTTTTTATAGAAGCTTTGTCTCATATAGTGTAATAAATAAATAAAAAAAAAGAACTACAGATCAGCATATTATATTATTATATGGAAATATCACCATGGTGCCACCATACCTATATAGTCACCATGAAAAAGATTAAATCGATTTGATTGCTGCTGTCAAATACTTTAATATTTTTCTTGTAAAAAGATTTCCAGTTGTACGTATAGTACTTATTTAGTCCCTGGATTTCCATATATTTTACTACGCCCAAAAAAAGAATAAACACAGCGTACCACCCATCGACACATAAAAAACGTATTTGACAAAAGTCAAAGAAAACTTCCTATTGAAAAATAACGTGAAATAATAAAAAGGTAAACAAATATAACTTACTTTCCCTCCCTGTTAAAACAAATTGAACCCTCTGAGGCACTCTTAATGCATTTAAAATAGGTCATGTCGATGTTGGAGACTTCACTACGGACTTATTTTCGTCCGCACTCCTGACCTGTCACGGGCTTCATCTACTAACTAGGTTTAAAATTCTCGAATAAATAAGTAGGTACGTAAAACAAAAAAGCTAAAATTAAGAAATTCCTTACGAAAAATTCTCCTTTCATTGTTGGTTGTGTGGTTTAAAATGCGAAGAAAACCTACTATACAAAATGCTGAATATTAATGTTCATTTTAGGGGTCTGAACTTGGGTCTGAACCAAAATGGTGAAAAAGGAACCCTTTAGGTACGAATAGAAATTAAAAAAAAGGGATGGTTTGCACTCCGGGAGTGCCGGCAGAAGTGAAAACTTGCATTTTTTAATATTATGCTTTTTGTAAGGGTCAATCGCGCCATTGCTCGCGTACTTCTTTGATGTCACTGTATAAAAACCCGTATTGTAATAACAATACGGTTAACAGTTGACGCTTTTTCGATCAGGCTACGGCAAGGAGGTTTTACTACGCTTCGCCGTAGCGTGGGTTAAAACCTCCTTGGCCTACGGTTCTGACGCGACATCTGATGCGAGTTTTAAAATTTTTTACCCATCTAAAAAAGTGCCAAGCGCCGCTAAAGAAGTTTCCACTTCAAAAATATTTGTATTATTATTGTAAATAGAGCCCAAATATGGAGTTTTACCATGATTTTTTTTAAAAAGAAACCATCCCCATCTCCCATAACCTCCGAAGTTTGCGAACGAAAAACCTGAGTTAATTATAGTCGATAGGGGTTTATGTAAATATTACAGGTAAATATATATCTCTCTTAGTAGCACAAATTTATAGACATCTACAAAAACCTTTACAAACAAACTTAGTTTTGCGGTCCTAAAAATGGGATTTACACTCTCGGTGCGCGAGTCCATTTGGCAATTGACTGGTTTTTTATAGTGCATGGTATCTGTGTATCCGATTCACATGTAAGTTCATTGTTTGACTATGGTCTTCCATATCTTCGTGCTGTCCTACGTAATAAAAGGTGATGGAAAAGTACCGTGATGCTTTATTTAAGCCACATGTTCTACCATATAACTGAATATCTTTCTTCAAAAACATAGAAATACAAATTTTTGGGAGGGGATCGCGGTCCGTTTGTGCAAGCCACAACGCTAACAGGCGTGGGGACTATATAGTACTGCCTCACTAAAATACTACACCGCTGTGTAAATTCTACGCAGTTTTGATAGTGGTCTTTCTTATGAGTAGTGATGAATTAGTAATAGTAAGGGAGTCTGTTCAAAGATGACTCGTGTATCTAGAATCAGCTGGGTCGCCCGAGCTGAGCTGTCGGTCACGACGCGCGCGGGCGAGCCGGGAGAGGGTTGCCAGCTCTGCTTAACAGAATACTGCAAATTGTCATATCAAAAGAAAATAGCCTGTTAAATCACGGAGTATTCTCACTTCAAACATAATTTTACGTTAATGTGACATCTAATTATTTCAATAATTATTCTTATTATTTACTCGGTTTAGGAAAGATATTGATGCTTGATCCCAATTTTTCGCTTTATGTTTTAATATATCTTATGAAAAAGTAAACCCAATAAAGAAGTCGACTCGTTTTCTATATTTTGTCAATTTGGTGACGATACTCGTAGCGTAAAGAAAATAAAAAAGATCGTAGTTTTTGTAAGAAAAAAGTAATTTAAATGAACCAGAAAAAAACCAGTCAAGTGCGGGTCGGACTCGCGCGCCGAGGGTTCCTATATATCTATAGTATTTTTGGAAGCAATAAAGTCCATTTTCAGGACCGCAAAACTAAATTTTTTGGTAAAGGTTTTTTGCAGATTTCTGAAAAACTGTGCTACTTAGAAAGATCGTTTTATTTTTGCTGTAAAGTTTACATAAACTTATGTCAACTGTAATTAATTCAGATTTTTCCTTACTCAAACTTCGGAGATAAGGGGGGGGGGAATGGTATTTTTTTATCATTTTTCATCATAACTTGAAAACTAAGAAACGTAAAAAAATACAAAAAAATATGTAAGAAGGTACAAGTAAAGCCCTTTCATATGATACCCCATTCAACCTAGTAGCGACAAGTTTAAATTAGGCCCCCCCCCCCCCTATTTTGGCCCCCTTTACATTATTAATCATATTTTTTTCAAAATTCTTACATGTGCAATTAAGTTGGGCAACTATATTCTAAAACCATTCCAAATTTCAAGTCGATAGCATGAGTGGTTGCTGAGATATAGAGGTGTGAAGACAGACAGACAGACGGACAGACAGACAAAGTCGCACCATAAGGGTTCATTTTTTTACCATTTTGGTATCGGAACCCTAAAAAGACCGAGAGTGTACTAGAGACTGAAAATATAGCAAAAACTGCTGTCAGCATAAAAAGGAGCACCCGTGAGGCATCTGTAGCACTTGCTACGCTGTGCTACGAGGCTACGGCGTAGCTAGCGTAGCAGCTTCAAAAACCTGAATCGTAGGTAATGAATGAGTTCAATTTATGAACGTGTATTTGAATACTTATGTAGCTGAGAAATGTTTTCAAGAGTTTTTTCTAGTCTTTGTAACACTACGTGACATTGCTTTAAAGTGGGTTACTTCCTTTAAAATTAAAACTAAGATTAAATATAACTAGATAAAGTCAGAGACGAAATTGAAGGAAGATTAAAGTAAGATTTCTTTGCTGAATGGAAAGTGATTTATATAATTTCAATCAAAAATTTTGGTTATTAGATATTTGTGTGAGGAGTCAGATAGTCCTTAAGTTGTGAGTGAAAAGATATATACATTGGAATATAAACGGAGCGACAACCATCTCACCTCCAACCTACAGAGCAAACCAGACCTAATACTAGATTAGGCTTTGCTAGGTTATATATATATATTCTTTATTGCACACAAATAACATACAGTTTTTAAATCAAAATTGTTTTCAAAGGCGAGCTTATCTCTTTAAGAGATCTCTTCCAGCCAACCTATTAGGTGTGGAAGAGTGTCATTAAAGCGGGCACAGCGGGTGCGGGCGGGTTAGTGGCCAACCTGGCTAATTTGGCCTCACATCTACTATTAATGACAGTAGCGTGCTTTCCGAAGCAAGGAAACGTTCCAGTTGCTGTGCCACTAGTGGTCCCCTATCCGGATTCTGATCACGGGTCACGGGCCTACTGCCGGGATAGGGAAGAAAGAGCAAAGTGTAGTAATGCGAGCAGGAAGCAAACACAGCAAAAAATACCCTTTACATGCAGATGATACACTTAAGGCGAGCATCAATAAATAAACTGAATCGTTGGATCAATAAACTGAATTAATGAAAATGAGCCTTTTATCTCGAAACTGTAAACCTTTTTAAAGC
The DNA here is from genome assembly GCA_947532105.1 of Athrips mouffetella. Lineage (NCBI taxonomy): Eukaryota > Metazoa > Arthropoda > Insecta > Lepidoptera > Gelechiidae > Athrips > Athrips mouffetella. The sequence continues at coordinate 1,375,231 of OX383960.1, read as the reverse complement.
TTACGAGAAGTATGACGAAATGATATTTTTGACATATAGATTTAAAAAAATCTTCGAATACCTTGGATGCTATCTTCGATCCTAGATTTTTCTGTTTTTGCTATAAACTACCTGTTATGTTTCTCTGATACTAGACATATACGACGCCCCATTATATTCTAAGGATTAATTTACATTGGGAAGAGCTGGCAGCCCAACTAAGAGCACCCTCGCGTCGGGCGGTCGGGCGCGCACCTGGCGGGCGTCGGGGGGGTGAAGCTGCGCAGGGGCTGGCTCAGGGGTGGGGGGGAGGACGGGAGAGGGGAGGGGTAGAGCTCAGTCCCGCGCCGGGCATCGCCGCGGCCGGCCGCGCCCGCATGTCTCCCTGCTAGCACCGCGAGCGCGGGTCCTCGCCCGCGCACCACCATGGCCGAGGCCGTGGCGTTCTACCTCGCCGTGCTATTCTCCTTGCTCCCTGGTGAGTGAAAGAGCCAGCAACAGGCTCCCAGTTCAAACGAGCCACAAGTGTCCGTGTTGTGTGTGTGTGGTCAGGTAAAGCTACAACCTACCTACTTCGACGGATGGGAGGATCGCGTCACGGTAGGATTAGAATTAGTCGTTTCAGGAACAGGAAACTCATGAAGACTTCATGTAGACGTGGACTGTGCGTTTTTATAGTCGACTCAAACAGGTCGTCAAATAAGTCCCATTTGGAGTGTGTAGCTGCCTTAGACCTCCGCCCCGACGAAGGGCCAATAAAACACGAAAAGTTCCCTTTTACGAGTGAATCTCTACTATTTTCAGTTAAAAAGCTGTGCGAGCTGAAATCGTAATGATCCGTTTGATGCACGTACATTGAGTTTATGGTTTGCTCGCGGACTTAATGGATTTAAGGATTTGCTTCGTATTTACTCGCATTTTGGAGGCAAATAAGATACGTTTTGCTCAGCGAATATTTAGGCGTGGATGCCGAGTGCGCCTAAGTTTCTTTGTTATCTTGTTATTTAATTATATCTTCTTACTGTTTCAAGGATTTACGTAAATATCCTTACAAACCTCTTTATGATTCCAAATTTCCTTTTTCCTCCTATATCAAAGCACAAAATTAACAAATTAGGAAAGTGCGTTCTTGGAAATTTATGAGGAAATGAATTATTCATAAATAAGGAGATCGTCTTTGGAGACGTTACACCAAAACCAACTTAAATTTTGAATCTTGCTCTGGGTTTGATTTTCAAAATTATCATAAGCAACTTCATGAAAATCATTATCTTTGTAAGATTTGAATCATGAAGGTATGCTCCTGCTTCATTTAATTAGTGTGAATTACTTATGAAGGTACCAAACTCTGTCTACATGTTACGATTTCTACTGCTTGACATTCTCAATTAATTAGTTCAAAGTTTAGCTTTTGTCCTGAAAAAGAAAATATTATGTTCCGATGAATAATACTGATACCACAAGATAAAAAATGAATTTCAAGACGTTAAAAGGACGACCTGAAAAGAAATTTCCTCTTATAAAATACTTGAGATTGGTATCGGTAATAATTACCGTCGTAATGGTCCACGGATCCATTACACGCCGGAATTCAATCGCCGTCAATATTAATAGGGCCCTAAATTGGACCTTCGAAACGTGGTGTTATCAGAATTGCGTAGCACACAGTTCACACAGGATAGCTTTCAACCCTCATCCATAGCAAAAGCTAGTTCTTTTAATAGGAATACTTAGTTTTGCACTAGCTTGGATAGAGTAGCAGATAAGTGATGATTAAATTTCCTAGAACTAAAACGGGACCATTTTTTACAACAAAGGCTTAATGGGGTTTTGGACATCACAGAATCCAGAAATCAATGTTGTCAAGCCAAAATCCTACTAGGTCTAAAAAGACTAAAAATAACCTAGGCTTAAAAAAATAGGGGGGAACGTACACGGGATCAACGGATAATTTTCTAGATATGTTCAGGGAGACCTAAGGAAAACTTTTCAAACAACAAACCTCTCGCCGTACTTTACCCTTTCGTCTTTTTTGAACTAGTAGGATATCGGCTTGACAATATTGATTTTTGAATTCTGCGATGTTTAAAACCCCAGAAATAAGAAGGAGAGCCAAATTCTGAATTTCATCACCATTTCATGTAATAGTATTTAATAACTGGGTTAGTATAGTACACACTCGAACTTTTGCTTCTTTTAATATAGGAGCCCGATTTTGGTCGTTTAACGTGCTACGATATTGCTATGGCGTGGCATTTTGGCTACGAAAGTAACAAATCATCGACTGACGTCAACAAGTAAAAATTTTAAAGGAAAAGACTCCTTAACTTTATTAAACGTTACCGCAGGGTTTCGACCTCAGACAGCGAGTTTCAAATCTCATTGGTTTCGATCATATTTTGACTAACTTAACTGAACTTTTCTTACACGTCTGGGTGTCATTGACATGGATTTTCTGAGGCATATGTGTCACCGGTAAACGGTAAATAATAAAAATCGTAAGTTTATCAATTTACTCGCAAGTTGATCAACTTTCGAAACGTCATCATCATCATCCGACCGTTTTCGGTCATGGCGACCGCTGTCAACTCCTACATAGAGGTGTGGCGTTGATGTGCCCGTATGTGACTTACATACCCAATTTTTGCTGTAAACTCACGTGCAGAATTAGGGCACGTGAGTCTACCGTTTACATAATTATAAGTTATGGCCGCTGGTGGTCACGCCTTAAGTTCGTCGCGCTTAGTTTCGAGGTCTAATAAGCGCTGATTTTCAAAACCGTCGGTCTTAGTTTTGACCAAGTACCTCTATTCTGATCTTTGCACAGCCAGATCCTCCCAATGTCGTTTTAGCACGTCCATGTATCTCAGAAGTTGTCCGCCACGCTTTCGCTTACTCTCCTTTAGCTCTGAGTAAAATATACGTTTAGCTACTCGATCTTCCGTGACAAGTGGCGAAACGTAATAAACTCCTAAGAAATTCGTAGATCCAGGTCTGTTAGGTAAGACAAACAATGAGATCGGTTAGGTTGGGTAGAGAATTCGGTAGAGCTTATTATTTTTAGAAAGTTGACCAACTTACTAAGAAATTTATAAACTTACGATTCCCAGTCATTTTCCGTTGACAAGTAGGTGCTAAGTTGGACAGAAAAAAAGATAAACGAGTAAGTTCTAGATTTAGTTAGAGAGAAGAGAAATTTGCTGAAAACCATCGAAAATAGAAGAGGGACGATGGTCGGACACCTGATAAGACACGACACTTTCATAAGGAATATCACTGAAGGAAAAGTAGAGAGCAGGAGAGGAAGAAAAAGACCAAGACACACTTATTTTAATCAGATGAAAGAGAGGGTAAACGTCGAGTCTTATCAGGATGTCAAATCATTGGCAGAGGACAGAGAGAAATGGAGATCGCTCCACCGACAAGAGCGCGGCTCTTAATTATGAGAAGAAGAAGGTGCTAAGAACAAACTTTGAAGACCTTTATTTCACATATATAAGCTACTTGCACTATAGAGTAGAAGCTCTCTAGAAGCTAACGATCAAGCTCTAAAGACGTACTTCAATTCTCGTTTGCCGAAACATTTGTCCGACGTAGAATTTCTCCACTTAGTATTATTTTTCTTGAAAATAACGTTCATTTTTACGTTCTGATGAATTCCTATACACGGTACAGCACACTGAAGCACTTTACGGAAGAATGGCTTCAATAACACTCAAGAGTTTGCCCCCGAGTTATACCGGGTGTTTATGGATATGAGAAAAATATTATTAGTAAAAACATAGTACTTTAATATTATTGCAAAGAAATACATGTCAAATTTCAATTGTCAAACCTAACAAGAACAGCTTATTGTCCTTACGTCCCGCCCCGAATATGTCCTGATCCAAACGTGTCCATTATGCTTGCAGCGTTTCCTCGTTGTATGGCAACTGCCAGCCGTTGAACCAGGAAAGAACCGGCGCGGAGATCACTTCCTCTGATTCTGAGGTCGTCCTGTTTCCCTCACAAACTCCTTTGCCTCACAGCCCCAAGGACCCGCTGTCTTATTATTTTCATATCCCGATTGTATGGAGTTAACTGACTGACACAAAATTAACCTTCTATATTGTTGAATATCCTGAAGTTTTTCAGCAATTTGACTAGACTAGGTATTTCGTATTCTATTTTTGATCTTGCTTCATAACTATTTAACCAAGTACATTTACATTTTTTTAACATTGTTACAAATATTATTTTTTAAATTCTTACTTTACTATTTAATCTTCTAAATGTCAGTTGCACAAAGTGACTTTAAAGTTAAGGCTCGTTTAAATCTATTGCTTTCATTTTCCTTTTCATCCAAGCAGAGAGTGACAGCAGTAGATTTAATACAGCTTCAACTTTAACGATGGTTTATGCTACTGGAAACTTAGGTTGAGAGATAATCAATTTCATGGTTCATCTTTTTTGTAAGAAGATGAGGTAATTTGGAGCGCAGAGGCGCACAGGTGTATCTGATGATCGTTCATTTATAGCCTCTAGGGCGGAGCCACGTCTGGCCATCTTTCAGGACTATAGATATAGGACGAATTAAGGTATATAAGGTATAGGTATAAGGAATATTTGTGAAGGTATGGTATTTTTTAAGGTGATTTGTTTTAAATGGTGGGGCTATTCACACTAAGGCCATCCTATTTCACACGAAACAAAGCAAACTATTGGTAGAAACTGATATAAATACATAAATCTCTTTCGAAAGTCTCTTTTGTCTGCAATAATTGGATTTATTTTTTATTTTTTTATATTTATAAATAGATAAATAACAAGACTGAGAATAAACACCAATGTTTGATTTGGGAAATCATCGAACCCGTGACCCACGTAATCAAAATATATATATTAGTCAAAATATATGTTTTGACCGATTGCTGACCTCCAAACTTCATTTCGAAGATGATATGTTTTTAAAATACATTTCGAATAGTTCTGTATTACTAATTATTAATTTAAAAAACATCACCCCTCCCAAAACAGTCAGGTAGGAAATTTTATCGGCCTTACTATAAAAAATTGTGCGTTTTATCAAAGTCTTATCCATAGGTTTTTTTATATATGTTTGTGCGGCACAATATTTTTATTTTTCAAAACCTTAAATTATCTTTGCAGACAATTGTGATACGTATCATTATAATGATGTATCATATTTCGCATACCTATGTAAGAGGATGAGGCAATTCCGTTAGGGGTGGCGCACAGGTGTTTATGATGAT